>CM061748.1:234231684-235705047 GCA_030979885.1 Lolium multiflorum | reverse complement strand
TGCTTTCGCCATCTTCATCCCGTATGAGGGCTTCATATTCTGCTTCGTTGTGAGACGCGTTTGGGAACGTCATCCGCAAAACGTACTTCCTCAACTTGTCACCTCTTGTGTGATACTAATATCAATGCCTGCTCCTAAGACCTTTCCACTTTTGACCCTATTGTTCATAGTCCAGTTTCGAGAACTGGGGTCCCGTGTTTTGTAGCTCCATCCACTCTCGCAATGAAATCCGGTAAGACTCGATTTTATCGTTTTCTTTTTTCGTACGCATGTCCCGAGGGGAAAGTTCTATTCCCCAAAGGGACACGAACCGTAGCTTCTGGGTTGTTCAGTACATTTGATAAGAGATGCTTCGTTGACCACCATTATCGGGTGCGCCGAAAATAGTTTCTCGCCGTCGTGAATACTCCATATGCCGGTTTCTGATAGGGTACCTTTGCTTTGAGGGCGACAAGACTTCGCTCACAAAGATACTGGCCTTCGAACTCCATGAAGCTTGCCCTCTTTCTTCTCTCTCTTCGACTACTAGAGTCGGCACACCACCCGAGTGGGTCAAATATACAAGAGGAGAGGTTCTTCTTTCATGGCCACCAATACCTGTAAGTTTCAATTGCTTTGAGGTTTTCAAGGTTCTATCTCGCTCCTCGTTCCATTGAAATTTTTCTAATTCTGTTTGATCAATGCATAGAACGCAGCGCTTTTCTCCTAGTCTGCTGCATTTAATCTCGTTGTAAAAGTCGCGATTTCCATTCCCCGTTAATCGTTTTGTACTTCTTTCACTTTGTTGGCTTTCAGATAGTAACGATGGCCTTGTATTTTTCGGGATTGGCTTCAATCCCTTTGCTGATACTAAGAACCCGAGAAGTTCTCTCGCAGGACTCCCAAAGAGCACTTTGTCGGGTTTAGCTTTGAGCAGAATCTGTTTATGTTGCCTAAGGTTTCTAAGCTCCGATCAGAGCCGACCTTTCTTGATGTTATTACGATACCGTCAATGTAGACTTGGTACATTTTTTCCAACTGTGGCTAGGCACTTCTGCATCATCCGCGGATATGTTGCTCCCTGCTTGCATCAAAGGGCATTGTTTTATAACAAAACACGCCGTAAGGTGTGATGAATCGTCTTGGCTTCATCTTCTTCTTTTTAATCTGATCTGGTTATAACCCGAATATGCGTCCATGAAGGAAAGACGTTCGCATCCCGTCGTGAGTCGATGATTTGATCGATCCTGGAGGGGAAAGTGATCCTGGGACAATGTTTGTTGGAGACACGTGGAAGTCGACGCACATGTTAAGGACTATCAGGTGTTTTTCGCACCATCACCGAATAGCTACCCACGGGTTTCTAGATATTTCCGATGAAACCAAAGATTCTTGGAGTTTCCATCTATTTCAGATAACATGGCTTTGCCGCTGGCCAATGGCAGGGCTTTACTGGTCTTGCGAGAAGATCCAAATTGAGGTGGTGCCTGGCAAGTTCCCTGGGTCTCCTGGCATGTCAGCCGGACACCATGCGAAGATTTTCAAGTGCTCACAGAGGAACTCGACGAGCGCGCTTTCTATGCGACATCCATGTTTGCGGCAATGGACGCCGTTTTCTTTGGATCTGTCGGTGGATCTGTACTCCTTTGAATCCTTGGTTGTATTGAACGTGCTGGTCTCAGAAGACTCTACCTCCTCGCAAGACATCATAATCGCGTGAACCTTGGCGCCAAGATACCGCTTGCATCCCGAAAGTTTCGGATAACCGATGAAAATCTTTGTCGCATTTATCTGAGGAAGCAATCCTTTGATTGTGATAGGTCCCTAGGCCCAGGCAACCTCCACAACAGATATGTATAAATGCTAAGATCGCTATGAACTCAGCATGGCTTTTTGTCGTCCCAACAAAGCGTGATATTGCGACGGGAAATCCACAAATTCACTCCAAATTCTCTATCTGTAGTTTTCTCGGGTTCCAAACTGGACGTCGAGGTTGATTTTGCCCAATGGGTAACTTGGCTTCTCCGGTGTAATCCCATGGAAACGTGTGTCGCTTGGTTTCAAGTTTGCTAGGGATATGTTCATCTTCCTCAATGTATCTGCATACATGAGGTTGAGGCTAGCCGCCATCTATGAAAACTCTCGACACGTCAAAACCAGCGATTCTGCGGGTAAGATGAGTGCTGATTGTCCAGGTCGAGGAACTTGTTGCGGATGGTCTGCGATTGTGAAGCCGATGTCTTGCCTCGACCAATTTAAATACTCGACTGTTGGTGGAGGCATCTTCTCTGCCATGAACACTTGTCGAGAGATTACCTTCTGCGCCCGTTGGATGGCCTTCCTTTCAATCATCGAGACCGCACGTTAGAATTAGGATCAACATATGGAGGTGGGTGTGGTGTGCCGCTATTCTGAGCTGGTGTCGATTTTCGTCGGTAATTGCGGGAGGAGGTGGAAGGTGGATCTCGCTCCTTGGCTCCCGAGGGTTTCTGTTATTTGCTTGGGCATTTGCAATTCCTGCGGCTCGCAACATTGCCTGAAAATTACGGCAGTCTTTCCGGAGATGTCCTGACCGCCTCTTTCCATTGTTGTCGAGGTAAAAGTGCATTTGACACGGACCGTTCATCATCTCCTCGGGAGACACGTAAGGTCTTTGAATCCTTGGTCCACTATTTTGTCTGTTGCCACGAAAGTCACCTCTATTGTCGCCTTGATGTTCGTTACTCCTTTGGTAGTCGTCTCGATTGTTTCCTCCAGGATTTCCTCGAAAACCAGCCGATATATGGCCGGGAGCATCGTTGTTGTAGAACTGGCGAGAAAATCGCCTTCTATTTTGATAATTTCGACCACGATCCTCTTCTGGCGACCTGTGTCGCTTGTTGTATATTGCGTCTTCTCCATCTGCCCATTTATTGGCTATCTCCATGAGTGCTGATATGGTCTTAGGGTTAGTTCTTCCTAACTCGACAAAATCACCTCGGCGAATTCCTGCCACGAACGCATCTATTGCCCTCTCGTCAGATATATCTTCTGCCGAGTTCTTTATGATGTTCCACCGCTGTATATATTTCCTTATCGACTGCGTGTTTTTGTCGACACGCCCTTAGCTCTTCCAACGACGCAGTTTTTGTGGATCGGAAGTTTTTCACGAAGATGTCCTCAAAGTTATCCCAGCTGTCGATGGAATTTAGGGGGAGTTTCTTTATCCAAGATCTCGCGGCACCGCTCAGGTGAACTTGGATACTTTGCATAGCTGTTGCTCTTCCTCCTACCAGCTTTACCATCTCGAGATAATCACGAGCCAATCCTCGGGATCTTGCATGCCGTCGAACTTCTTGAAATTCTCGGGTAACTTGAATTTTGGGACTCGGGTTTTTCGAACTCTTCTCGTAAAGCACGGGAGCCCACACATATCTTCGTCATTCTGGTGAGTGCGGACGCTCCCTTCTTTCTTGTCGCGCTCTGTCCACCCTTACTTGGACCGCTGTGTCTCTTGCTCCACTTGTTCTTGGGGGGTCTTGAACTGCTGTATTGGGTCGTGGACTATTTCGCCTAGGATTTTCTTCGGGAGGCGTTGTTGCAAACGCTGTTCCCATTACTCCTACTCCAGCCATCGCCATATTGAACAATGGTTCTCTCGGGTCCCCAGGAGGTGGTCTAGACGCAAGGATGTAAGCTTGTGTTGCCATGTAACCTGCTTCTGGAGTTTTTGGGATGATATTTCCTCTTTCATCAATCGACATAAAGGACATGTCGAGATTTTGATTATGCTTCTCTCTTTCGCTTCGGGTATGTTTTGGAGCCGAGACATCGCTCCTCCGAGCTTCTCTCGTGACTATCTCCCTCAAGTTCCCGAAAGGCGACTTAACTCTGCTCGGCGCCGCTGATGCAGAGCGTTCTTTCCTCCTATTCAGGGATGCGCTGTTTTTCCAACTCTCTGTTTACCCGAGCAAGTCTATATTGATATGCTTGTAACTCTTGTACAGTAGCAGTAGTATTCATTGGTTCTGATCCATCCATGGCTCTCGCAGCCCTATCCCACGCAGCTTGCGGGAGTTGGACTTTTGCGCGAGTTGAAGATCCGGCATATTTAGTGCCTAGGCCTCGTTCCGAGACGGGATCGACGTATGGATTTCCCAAATCGTCGAAAGCCCGACGTTTGTGGTTCTGATGTACCGCTTCTTCTATTGCACAGATCTCGTGGTATTTTGTGTATTGATTTTTGTCAAGGTTGGTGACACCATCATACAGAGTGGTGAAGACCTTTCCGATGGCAGCAGATTTGTCGATGAAGTTGAAGCTATCGACGCTGTCGGAGTCGCTGCTTATAAAGGAGTCCGCAGACGACTCGAAGGATGTGTTGCTGAAGATCTTGGCGAGCCTTCCGCTTGCCTTGGTGTGATACGTCTCCAACGTATCGATAATTTCTTATGTTCCATGCTACTTTATTGATGATACCTACATGTTTTATGCACATTATATGTCATATTTATGCATTTTCTGGAACTAACCTATTAACAAGATGCCGAAGAGCCGTTGCTGTTTTCTGCTGTTTTTGGTTTCAGAAATCCTAGTAAAGAAATATTCTCGGAATTGGACGAAACTTTCGCCCAGGGTCCTATTTTTGCACGAAGCTTCCAGAAGACCGAAGACCTAACGAAGTGGGGCCACGAGGCACAGGTGGCCGGCGCGGCCGGCCCGGCCGCGCCGATCTAGGCCCCCGGCCCCTGCTGGGCCCTCGTTGACCTTCCGCCTACTTAAAGCCCTGCCGCGAAACCCCAAGTACCGAGAGCCACGATACGGAAAACCTTGGCAGAGACGCGCCGCCGCGAATCCCATCTCGGGGATTCTGGAGATCGCCTCCGCACCCTGCCGGAGAGGGGGATTCATCTCTCGGAGGACTCTTCATCGCCATGATCGCCTCCGGAGTGATGAGTGAGTAGTTCACCCCTGGACCATGGGTCCAGCAGAGCTAGATGGTCGTCTTCTCCTTGTTGTGCTTCATTGTTAGATCTTGTGAGCTGCCTAACATGATCAAGATCATCTATATGTAATTCTATATGTTGTGTTTGTCGGGATCCGATGGATAGAGAGTACTATGATTATGGTGATTATCAATCTATTGTTCATGTGTTGTTTATGATCTTGCATGCTCTCCGTTATTAGTAGAGGCTCTGGCCAAGTTTTTACTCTTAACTCCAAGAGGGAGTAATTATGCTCGATAGTGGGTTCATGCCTTCATTGATACCTGGGACAGTGACAGAAAGTTCTAAGGTTGTGATGTGCTGTTGCCACTAGGGATAAAACATTGATGCTATGTCTAAGGATGTAGTTATTGATTACATTACGCACAATACTTAATGCAATTGTCTGTTGCTTTGCAACTTAATACTGGAGGGGGTTCGGACGATAACCTGAAGGTGGACTTTTTAGGCATAGATGCAGTTGGATGGCGGTCTATGTTCTTTGTCGTAATGCCCAATTAAATCTCACTATATTTACCATGTCATGTATATGCATTGTTATGCCTTTCTCTATTTGTCAATTGCCCGACTGTAATTTTGTTCACCCAACATGCTTTATCTTATGGGAGAGACACTAGTGAACTGTGGACCCGGTCCTATTCTTTCCATAGCATACAATCTACTTGTTTTATTGTTTTCTTTGCAAACATCTTCCACTCGATACGTTTAATCCTTTGTTACAGCAAGCCGGTGAGATTGACAACCTCACTGCTTGGGACAAAGTACTTTGGTTGTGTTGTGCAGGTTCGCGTTGGCGCCGGAATCCTCGGTGTTGCGCCGCATCACATTTCGCGACCATCAACCTTCAACGTGCTTCTTGGCTCCTACTGGTTCGATTAAACCTTGGTTTCTTTCGAGGGAAAACTTGCTACTGTGCGCATCATACCTTCCTCTTGGGGTTCCCAACGAACGTGTGAGTTACACGCCATCAAGCTCTTTTTCTGGCGCCGTTGCCGTAGATCAAGACACGCTAAGGGGAGTCTCCACTTCTCAATCTCTTTACTTTGTTTTTGTCTTGCTTTATTTTATTTACTACTTTGTTTGCTGCACTAAATCAAAATACAAAAAAATTAGTTGCTAGTTTTACTTTATTTGCTATCTTGTTTGCTATATCAAAAACACAAAAAAAATTAGTTACTCGCATTTACTTTATCTAGTTTGCTTTATTTACTGTTGCTAAAATGGCCACCCCTGAAAATACTAAGTTGTGTGACTTCACAAATGCAAATAATAATGATTTCCTATGCACACCTATTGCTCCACCTGCTACTACAGCAGAATTCTTTGAAATTAAACCTGCTTTACTAAATCTAGTCATGAGAGAACAATTTTCTGGTGCTAGTTCTGATGATGCTGCTGCCCATCTCAATAATTTTGTTGAACTTTGTGAAATGCAAAAGTATAAAGATGTAGATGGTGATATTATTAAATTGAAAGTGTTTCCTTTCTCATTAAGAGGAGAGCTAAAGATTGGTTGCTATCTTTGCCTAAGAATAGTATTGATTCATGGACTAAATGCAAGGATGCTTTTATTAGTAGATATTATCCTCCCGCTAAAATTATTTCTTTGAGAAGTAGAATAATGAATTTTAAACAATTAGATACTGAACATGTTGCTCAAGCATGGGAGAGAATGAAAACTTTGGTAAAGAATTGCCCAACCCATGGACTGACTACTTGGATGATCATCCAAACCTTCTATGCAGGACTAAATTTTTCTTCGCGGAATTTATTGGATTCAGCTGCTGGAGGTACTTTTATGTCCATCACATTGGGGCGGCTACAAAACTTCTTGATGATATGATGGTGAATTACTCTGAATGGCACACGGAAAGAGCTCCACAAGGTAAGAAGGTAAATTCTGTTGAAGAAACCTCTTCCTTGAGTGATAAGATTGATGTGATTATGTCTATGCTTGTGAATGGTAGATCTAATGTTGATCCAAATAATGTTCCTTTAGCTTCATTGGTTGCTCAAGAAGAAAATGTTGATGTGAATTTCATTAAAAATAATAATTTCAACAACAATGCTTATAGGAACAACTCTGGTAATAACTATAGGCCATATCCTTCTGCTAATGGTAATGGTTATGGTAATTCTTATGGGAATTCTTACAACAATAATAGAAGTGTACCCTCTGGTCTTGAAGCCATGCTTAAAGAATTTATTAGTACACAAACTGCTTTTAACAAATCTGTTGAGGAAAAGCTTGATAAAATTGATACTATCGCTTCTAGAGTTGATAGGCTTGCCTCTGATGTTAATCTTTTAAAGTTGAAAGTTATGCCTAATAATGATCTTGATAATAAGATTACTACTACAGCAAATGCCATCCAAGTTAGAATTAATGAGAATATAAGATTAATGGCTGAGTTGCGTGCTAGGTGGGATAGAGAAGAAAATGAAAAACTAGCTAAAGAGAATAATGTAGCTAAAGTTTGGACTATTACCACCACTAGTAATGCTAATTCTTCACATGTTGCTGCACCTCCTACTATCAATGGTAAAATAATTGGTGTTGGCAATGTTTCTACTCCTAGTGCAAAGCGTACAAAACTGCCTGAAATTGCTAAAACTGCTGAAACTGCTTGTGATAAAACTGCTGAAATTTTTTCCAACCTTGGGAATAATGATCCCATTGCTGTATCTCATAATGATTTAGATTTTGATGATTGCCACATCTCTGAAGTTATAAAGTTCTTGCAAAAACTTGCTAAAAGTCCTAATGCTAGTGCTATAAATTTAGCCTTTACAAAACATATTACAAATGCTCTCATAAAAGCTAGAGAAGAGAAACTAAAACTTGAAACTTCTATTCCTAGAAAGTTAGAAGATGGTTGGGAGCCCATCATTAAAATGAAATTCAATGACTTTGAATGTAATGCCTTATGTGATCTTGGTGCAAGTATCTGTTATGCCTAAAAAGATTTATGATATGCTTGACTTGCCACCATTAAAGAATTGTTATTTGGATGTTAATCTCGCCGATAATGTTAAAAGAAACCTTTGGGGAGGATTGATAATGTGCATATTACGGTTAACAATAACCTTGTCCCCGTTGATTTTGTTGTCTTGGATATCGAATGCAATGCATCTTGTCCAATTGTGTTGGGAAGACCTTTTCTTCGAACTGTTGGTGCTGTTATTGATATGAGGGAAGGTAATATTAAATATCAATTTCCTCTCAAGAAAGGTATGGAACACTTCCCTAGAAAGAGAATGAAGTTGCCTTTTGATTCTATTATTAGAACAAGCTATGATGTTGATGCTTCTACTCTCGATGTTACTTGATTTGCACTTTCTGCGCCTAGCTGAAAGGCGTTAAAGAAAAGCGCTTATGGGAGACAACCCATGTTTTTACCTACAGCAATTTTTTGTTTTATTGAGTCTTGGAAGTTGTTTACTACTGTAGCAACCTCTCCTTATCATGTTTTTGTGCCAAGTAAAGTTTCTATGTCAAAGTTGATGTTATATTTGGGATCGCTGCACAGAAACAGCATTGCTGTCTGTCACGAATCTGGGCATAATTCTCTGTAGAAAATTCGAAAAAATCTGCCAATTTACGAGCGTGATCCTCAGATATATACGCAACTTTCATTAGTTTTGAGTTTTTCCATTTGAGCAAGTCTGGTGCCATTTATAAATTCGTCTTTACGGACTGTTCTGTTTTTGACAGCTTTTATTTCGCATTGCCTCTTTTGCTATGTTGGATTTATTTCTTTGATCCATTAATGTCCAGTAGCATTATGCAATGTCCAGAAGTGAAAAGAATGATTGTGTCACCTCTGAATGTGTGAATTATTAATGATGCACTAACCCTCTAATGAGTTTGCTTGAAGTTTGGTGTGAAGGAAGTTTTCAAGGGTCAAGAGAGGAGAATGATATACTAAGATCAAGAGGAGTGAAAGCTCTAAGCTTGGGGATGCCCCGTGGTTCATCCCTGCATATTTTAAGAAGACTCAAGCATCTAAGCTTGGGGATGCCCAAGGCATCCCTTCTTCATCGACAACATCATCAGGTTCCTCCCTGAAACTATATTTTCATTCACATCTTGTGTTCTTTACTTGGAGCGTCGGTTTGTTTTCGTTTTTGTTTTTGTTTGAATAAGATGGATCCTAGCATTCACTTTGTGGGAGAGAGACACGCTCCGCTGTTGCATATGGACACATGTGTCCTTAGGCTTTACTCATAATGTTCAAGGCGAAGTTTCTTCTTCGTTAATTTGTTATATGGTTGGAATTGGAAAATGCTACATGTAGTAATTCTAAAATGTCTTGGATAATGTGATACTTGGCAATTGTTGTGCTCATGTTTAAGCTCTTGCATCATATGCTTTGCACCCATTAATGAAGAAATAATAGAGCTTGCTAAAATTTGATTTGCATATTTGGTTTCTCTAAGGTCTAGATAATATCTAGTATTGAGTTTTGAACAAGGAAGACAGTGTAGAGTCTTATAATGTTTACAATATGTCTTTTATGTGAGTCTTGCTGCACTTGTTCATCCTTGAGTTTGCTTCAAATAACCTTGCTAGCCTAAACCTTGTATCGAGAGGAATACTTCTCATGCATCCAAAATCCTTGAGCCAACCACTATGCCATTTGTGTCCACCATACCTACCTACTACATGGTATTTACCCGCCATTCCAAAGTAAATTGCTTGAGTGCTACCTTTAAAATTCCATCATTCACCTTTGCAATATATAGCTCATGGGACAAAATAGCCTTAAAAACTATCGTAGTATTGAATATGTACTTATGCACTTTATATTTTATTAAGTTGCTTGTTGTGCGATAACCATGTTTCTGGGGAACGCCATCAACTATTGTTGAATATCATGTGAGTTGCTATGCATGTCCGTCTTGTCTCAAGGTCTATCATTTTAGTGGTTGGAGCATGCAAAATTGTTAGAGAAGAACATTGGGCCGCTAACTAAAGCCATGAATCATGGTGGAAGTTTCAGTTTTGGACATATATCCTCAATCTCATATGAGAATAATAACTTTGCTACATGCTTATGCATTAAAGAGGAGTCCATTATCTGTTGTCCATGTTGTCCCGGTATGGATGTCTAAGTTGAGAATAATCAAAAGCGAGAAATCCGAAATGCGAGCATTCTCCTTAGACCTTTGTACAAACGGCATGGAGGTACCCTTTGTGACACTTGGTTGAAACATGGCATGCAAAGATCCGGTAGTCCAAGCTAAGTAGGACGAGGTGCGGGCACTATTAGTATACTATGCATGAGGCTTGCAACTTGTAAGATATAATTTACATAACTCATATGCTTTATTACTACCGTTGACAAAATTGTTTCATGTTTTCAAAATAAAAGCTCTAGCACAAAAGGAAGAATCGATGCTCTTTGAAGGACCATTCTTTTACTTTTATTGTTGAGTCAGTTTACCTATCTCCTTCCACCTTAAGAAGCAAACACTTGTGTGAACTGTGCATTGATTCCTACATACTTGCATATTGCACTTGTTATATTACTTTATGTTGACAATATCCATGAGATATACATGTTATAAGTTGAAAGCAACCGCTGAAACTTAATCTTCCTATGTGTTGCTTCAACACCTTTACTTTGATTTATTGCTTTATGAGTTAACTCTTATGCAAGACTTATTGATGCTTGTCTTGAAGTACTATTCATGAAAAGTCTTTGCTATATGATTCAGTTGTTTACTCATGTCATTACCATTGCTTTGATCGCTGCATTCATTACATATGTTTACAAATAGTATGATCAAGATTATGATGGCATGTCACTTCAGAAATTATCTTTGTTATCGTTTTACCGTCGGGACGAGCGAACTAAGCTTGGGGATGCTGATACGTCTCCAACGTATCGATAATTTCTTATGTTCCATGCTACTTTATTGATGATACCTACATGTTTTATGCACATTATATGTCATATTTATGCATTTTCTGGAACTAACCTATTAACAAGATGCCGAAGAGCCAGTTGCTGTTTTTTGTTTTTGGTTTCATAAATCCTAGTAAAGAAATATTCTCGGAATTGACGAAACTTTCGCCCAGGGTCCTATTTTTGCACGAAGCTTCCGAAGACCGAAGACCTAACGAAGTGGGGCCACGAGGCAGCCAGGGGTGCCGGCGCGCCCTGCCCCGGCCGCGCCGACCCAGCCCTGGGCCCTCGTGTGGCCCTCGCGTTGACCTTCCGCCTACTTAAAGCTCCCGTCGCGAAACCCCCAGCACAGAGCCACGATACGGAAAACCTTACAGAGACGCGCCGCCGCTAATCCCATCTCGGGATTCGGAGATCGCCTCCGGCACCCCGCCGGAGAGGGGATTCATCTCCCGAGGACTCTTCATCGCCATGATCGCCTCCGGAGTGATGAGTGAGTAGTTCACCCCTGGACCATGGGTCCATAGCAGTAGCTAGATGGTCGTCTTCCCTTGTTGTGCTTCATTGTTAGATCTTGTGAGCTGCCTAACATGATCAAGATCATCTATATGTAATTCTATATGTTGTGTTTGTCCGGATCCGATGGATAGAGAGTACTATGATTATGGTGATTATCAATCTATTGTTCATGTGTTGTTTATGATCTTGCATGCTCTCCGTTATTAGTAGAGGCTCTGGCCAAGTTTTTACTCTTAACTCCAAGAGGGAGTAATTATGCTCGATAGTGGGTTCATGCCTTCATTGATACCTGGGACAGTGACAGAAAGTTCTAAGGTTGTGATGTGCTGTTGCCACTAGGGATAAAACATTGATGCTATGTCTAAGGATGTAGTTATTGATTACATTACGCACAATACTTAATGCAATTGTCTGTTGCTTTGCAACTTAATACTGGAGGGGGTTCGGATGATAACCTGAAGGTGGACTTTTTAGGCATAGATGCGGTTGGATGGCGGTCTATGTTCTTTGTCGTAATGCCCAATTAAATCTCACTATATTTACCATGTCATGTATATGCATTGTTATGCCTTTTCTATTTGTCAATTGCCCGACTGTAATTTGTTCACCCAACATGCTTTATCTTATGGGAGAGACACCTCTAGTGAACTGTGGACCCGGTCCTATTCTTTCCATAGCATACAATCTACTTGTTTTATTGTTTTCTTTGCAAACATCTTCCACTCGATACGTTTAATCCTTTGTTACAAGCCGGGAGATTGACAACCTCACTGTTTCGTTGGGACAAAGTACTTTGGTTGTGTTGTGCAGGTTCCGCGTTGGCGCCGGAATCCACGGTGTTGCGCCGCATCACATTTCGCGACCATCAACCTTCAACGTGCTTCTTGGCTCCCTCTGGTTCGATTAAACCTTGGTTTCTTTCTGAGGGAAAACTTGCTACTGTGCGCATCATACCTTCCTCTTGGGGTTCCCAACGAACGTGTGAGTTACACGCCATCAGTCGACGAAGCGTGGCGATGAAAACTCCTCGTCACTCGACGAAAAGTTAGAATCAACCGTTGAAAATTCCGACGAGATCGGAACTTCGAGACGGTAGGATCCTTCCTTGTTGACGCCAAATCGGAATTCTCCGAACGTCATGATGATGGGCTCCTCCAGATAGGCACATGCATCCATACGGGAGGGCGGGTGAGGAATAAAATTGAATAGATCAGTTTTTCCTTGTTACCTCGATCCATCGCGTTACTTGACGAAGTCGAAGATCTTGAACGTGCCATCGAGATCAGCTCCTTGCAACCTCTAATTCCCACAGACGGCGCCAATTGACAAAGGATTAACTTGTCAATGCCTACAGATTGTAGACTAGGGTTTTGCTAGAAGTAGAGGGCAAGTAGATCTCGAAGGTTCACGAAAATTACTCGACGATTATGAAAACTAGGTTATGTTGACAACGATCCTTTCTTTGTCCCTCAACTCCCCCTTATATAGGAGGTGGAGCCGAGGGTTTCGTTTTGTACAAGTTACAGAGTCCGGGACGGTTTCTAACTCATCCCGCCAGATTACAAATAACACTTCCTATTACAACTCTAACTTTCCTTAATATATCTTGGGCTCCCGAATCTTCTTATTCTTCGGGTAGTGGGCCTTCAATAAACCCCGGGTACTATCTTCGGCAGGCCCATTTGGGATGCCTATGTCAAGCGGCTCCCATGAAGGACGTTATCTCTACCAGCAAGGTAGATCATCCCTCTTCTCTTTTGTTTACACATGTATTTTAGTTTTATTTATAGATGACACTCCTCCCAACCTTTTGCTTTCACAAGCCATGGCTAACCGAATCCTCGGGTGCCTTCCAACATTTCACATACCATGGACGAGTGTCTATTGCAAAATTAAGTTGCCTACTGATAAATCAGGGCAAACATGTGAAGAGAATTATTAATGAAAGTTAATTAATTGGGGCTGGGCACCCCGTTGCCAGCTCTTTTTGCAAAATTATTGGATAAGCGGATGTATATGCCACTAGTCCATTGGTGAAAGTTGCCCAACAAGATTGAAAGATAAAACACCACATACTTCCTCATGAGCTATAAAACATTGACACAAATAAGGAGTAATAAAGTTTTGAATTGTTTAAAGGTAGCACATGAAGTATTTACTTGGAATGGCAGAAAAATACCACATAGTAGGTAGTTATGGTGGACACAAATGGCATAGGTTTTGGCTCAAGGTTTTGGATGCACGAGAAGCATTCCCTCTCGTACAAGGCTTTGGCTAGCAAGGTTGTTTGAAGAAAACACAAGTATAAACTGGCAAAAAACTTACACAAGAACATATTGCAAGCATTATAAGACTCTACACCTGTCTTCCTTGTTGCTCAAACACTTTTACTAGAAAATATCTAGACCTTAGAGAGACCAATCATGCAATCCAAATTTCAACAAGCTCTACGGTAGTTCTCCACTAATAGGTTTAAACTACATGATGCAAGAGGTTAAACATGATCTACTTGAGAGCTCAAAACAATTGCCAAGTATCAAATTATTCAAGACAATGTACCAATTACCACATGAAGCATTTTCTGTTTCCAACCAAATAACAATAAGTGCTGCGGCTTTCAGCTTTCGCCATGAACATGGAAAATAAAACGAAGAACACAAGTGTTCAAATGAAAAAGCGGAGCGTGTCTCTCTCCCACACAATCATGTTAGGATCCGATTTATTAAGAAAACTTAAAATAAAAAATGATAATAAAAGCACACGGACGCTCCAAGTAAAGCATATAAGATGTGACGTAATTAAAATATAGTTTCACTAGAGGTGACCTGATAAGTTTGATGAAGAAGGGGATGCCTTGGGCATCCCCAAGCTTATACGCTTGAGTCTTCTTGAAATATGCAGGGATGAACCACGGGGGCATCCCCAAGCTTAGACTTTTCACTCTTCTTGATCATATTATATCATCCTCCTCTCTTGATCCTTGAAAACTTCCTTCACACCAAACTCAAAGCAATCTCATTAGAGGGTTAGTGCATAATCAAAAATTCACATGTGCAGCAAGGACACAATCATTCCCAACACTTCTGGACATTACCCAAGGCTACTGAAAATTAATGGAGCAAAGAAATCCACTCAAACACAGTAAAAGAGGCAATGCGAAATAAAAGGCAGAATCTGTCAAAACAGAATAGTCCGTGAAGACGAATTTTTTCGAGGCACTTAACTTGCTCAGATGGAAATGCTCCAGTTTAATGAAAGTTGCGTACATATCTGAGGATTACTCATGATTTTTTCAGAATTTTTAGATTCTTCTACAGAGAGAAAAGCTCAAATTCGTGACAGCTAAAAATCTGTTTCTGCGCAGAAATCCAAATCTAGTATCAACTTTCTATCAAAGACTTTACTTGGCACAACAATGCAAGAAAATAAATATACAAAGGTATTGCTACAGTAGTAACAAGCACCTTTAATCAAATATAAAACAAAAATTGCAGAAATAAAATAATAGGTTGTCTCCCATAAGCGCTTTTCTTTAACGCCTTTTAGCTAGGCATAGTGATTTTTATGATGCTCACATAAACATGAGAGTTGAAAAGAGAGAATCAAGAAGCATATATAAAACATGTTTAAATCTAACACTCTTCCTATGCATAGGAGCCTTGTAAGAAAACAAGTCAATGAAGAACAAAGTGAGTAGCATAGGAAGACAAAACAAGTGTAACTTCAAAAATTTCAACACAAGGAGAGGAGACTTAATATTATTGTGATATATGAAATCGTGTCTCCCTCTCTCATAAGGACCAGTAGGTCTTAAAGTAACCAGCAAATAAAAGAAAATCAAGACAAAGCACAAAACATTCATCATAAAGAGAAGAAATTTAGTAACATGAAGATTTCTATACCCATACTTTCCTCTCTCAAAATAATTTTCAGTGGTATCATGAATAAACTCAACAATATAGCTATCACATAAAGCATTCTTATCATGATCCACATGCATAAAAGTATCATTACTCTCCACATAAGCATAATCAATTTTATTAGTAATAGTGGGAGTAAAACTATCACAACCATCATTGTAATCATCATAAATTGCAGGCATGGTATAATCATAATAAACTTTATCCTCCATAGTAGGTGGCACCAAAATACCACTATCATTATAATCATCATAAATGGGAGGCAAAGTATCATCAAAGAAAATTTTCTCCTCAAAACTTGGGGGACTAAAAATATCACAACCAGCTTCCCCAAGCTTAGACTTTTCCATAGCATTAAAAATAATAGTGTTCAAAGAGTTCATGCTAAAAACATTGCTACAACTATTTTGCAAACAAAGTTCCATGGGTTTTTTAATTCTCTCTTCAAACACATCATGTCCTAATTCAATATAAAGTTCATAAAGATCTCTAATTTTTTTGTGTTTTTGATATAAAAAAAGCAAACAAGACAGAAAAAATAAAGCAAGACAATAAACAAAGTAAAGAGATTGGGTGTGAGAGACTCCCCTTGCAACGTGTCTTGGTCTCCCCAGCAACGGCGCCAGAAAAGTAGCTGCTTGTGACGGTAAAGCACACGTCCGTTGGGAACCCCAAGAGGAAGGTATGATGAGTACAGCAGCGAGTTTCCCTCAGTAAGAAACCAAGGTTATCGAACCAGTAGGAGATGAAGATCACGTGAAGGTTGTTCGTGAAGGAGTGTAGTGCGGCGCAACATCAGGGATTCCGGGCCAACGTGGAACCTACACAACACAATCAAACTACTTTGCCCAACTTAAGTGAGGTTGTCAATCTCACCGGCTTGCTGAAAACAAAGGATTAAACGTATGGTGTGGAAAATGATGTTTGTTTGCAGAAAACAAAAGAGAACAATGATTGCAGTAGGTTGTATTTCAGATGTAAAAGAATGGACCGTGCATTTCACTAGTGGTGTCTCTCCAATTAGTTAACAGTAAGATGGAACTACTTAGGAGCCACCACAGCGTTTTGCCGTCCATAGCCGTCCGATCGAGCTGCTGATCATCTCGTTACGCTGCAATGGCCTTTTAACCATGCAAATCATCCGTTTCGGCCAGCCCACCATTAAGGGGCTTCTTCTCCGAAGATTAACATGGGTGCTTTCTGGTGAATTGGGCTGATTTAGTACCGAAGTTGTTGCAGATGGGCTCTCGTTCATTTGACCAGGCCGTCCTTGCTGATTGCTTAGACCAGCTTAGTTCTCTCTGTCGCCTTCCCAGGTCATCATTGCCCCGTGCTCCTTCAGCTCCTTTGTTCGCCGCGAAGCAAGGTGGTGTAATGACGAGGAAGGTACACTATCTCCCGTTTAATCGGACTGGAGGTACGTTACTCCGCATCTATTGCAGCGGCCTTATTAGCTAGGTTACTCCCCCTTCATTGGATTTTCTTTTTTGAAATCAATTCATTGGATTTTTGCTATTGTGTTCTTGTTACTCAGGCACCTGTTGTTTTAGTTTGTTTCAGGAACTCTTGTGCTAATTGATGCGAATTTACTACGGTTGGATTTGGCGTCCCAAGGTTAAGCTCTGGTCAGCTTGTGTACTTTCCCCTTGTGTTGTTTCCCACCTCGATACGACTCCAAGTTCCGAGTATGATCAGCTTCTGTACTTTCTGCTTTCAATTTATTTTAGTTTTCGCTGCAGGATCAGGAGGCGGAAACCTCCGCTCCCATGGTGCTCCATGCCTCCACGACGCCAAATCAAAATCTCACCCGTCGGCTTGGCCGCGATGAAGGTAAAGTACAACTCACAATAATTGTTGGGAATTGTTAGTTTTGGGTTTACTCTATCTGGTGTTAGATTTGTTCTGCTGGGGTTTGACAGGAGATGGGAACAACAAAGAGGAGGGTGCTCTCGATCGAGGCATACAGATGTCGAATGTAGCCGTGGTGGCGACATCAAGGGGGCATATATTATGACTGCAGCACACCTACAGTTAGAAGAACTCTGCGGAGGGGTGGTCTAGGATTGTGGAGCCTGGTAAGAGGGGAGTTCCATATATTTTATCAGTATTTGGACAAATTTCTCTCGCCGTTTTTACCTTTGGATTTACTAATTTTAAAACAGCAAAAGGCAGAAACCAGAATATGACAGGCTATGGATCAAAAATTGTTCTTCAGAGAAGAACTTGCTATGGCTATATGTTATAAGGTTTTATTACTTAGGTTTCCTCTTGATCCTTAAGATACTAAACAGGAAACAATCAACATCGAGTGCCAAATTTGGCCAAGAAAAATTCAGAAGGAATCTACAATCCGTAGTACTGACCTTGAGCGAACAGTGAGATTTCTCTTTACTTTTTATTATGGACGACTTAGTTTCCTCTTGACAGTAGATAACAAAACCCTTTACTGGATGTCACAGTTGGCAAACCAATACCTTGTTCTTGTGAAATCTCACACAGTTTGCAGCAAGTGCTAATTGCAAGAAGCGGCCTACTGCAGCAACTGTGCCTTTCTTTTTTCCTTCCTTGCCCAGGTATAGTTTCGACCCATCAATATTTTTTCCCTATTGGTATGTGATGTGAGGAGTAGCATGTGTTTCTAAATTATCAATAAACTGTCATGTCTCTGATAAGCTTAATGTGCACATGCTTGTGATTCTCTTAAATTAAAAGGAGGCTTGATATGCTGATGCAGCTACTAAATTCTAAGCCAATACTTGAGGTGTGTTTCTCATCCTTCCGGCATATTGTGCATGAGGCCAAATAGCAGGATGTAACTTTTTGGTCCCAAGAAATATACATAACACTACAATTTTAAATTTCCATTCATTAGAAAGCTTGTAGTAAAAAAAATCTATATGAACTCAGGGAACCGATGGATTTGAAGGATATCAAAAAGCCACTGCCTTCTCCTATGTTTAGAGAACTAATTGGCTGGGATACATAGTTTTATTTATTTATCACAGAGGGTAAATTATTCAGATGCCAAGGTCTGTTGTATCTAGGTATTTTATTTGTGAATAAATGGTGTTCTATATTGTCACACATCGCGTGTCAAACAGTGGTTATATTGAAATTAGAACACGTCAACGTATATTTAAGTACTAATTTGTACTGTAGTATTGAACACTTAAGCGCATATATATTTAAGGTCTTGAGATTGTTTCCCTTTATAAGAACTAATGAAATTTTGAAACATAACACTTCAGCGCACATATATTCAAGTGCTAATTCGTAATATATAGTTGTTTCCACCATCAGTTGACAACTTCACAAAAACGAGAATTGGAATGCTATTATAGAGCAATAGCAGTACTGGACCATTGATTAATTGTGTATGAGCATATTCAAAGTCACCAAGAACAAGCTGCCTAGGGCTGTAATTTTTTTTTTGTGCCCTGTACTTGTACCATGTTTTTAGCGCTAATGTTAGTTATATCCTTGTCTTCTGAATGGACTAACACTGATGTTAGATCTTCTCACTGTATGCGTCATTATCCATGCATGCCAGGACCCATTAGGTGTACAAAAAATACGCACGTGTAAAGAAGGTGATAGATCTCCTCAGTATAATTACATAGATAGGCCAATCAACAATACAAACTTATACTGGACACTTGTATTGTTGATGGCTTATCTATTCGGTTTTCATATAATTTACGTCAATGCTTATTGTGCATGCTAAACCATAATTGCCGCCGAGGTTGGTTAGTTTGCTTACAATCATTGATTAAGCGGCTCATTCAATATGATTTAAAGTGACACAACTCTCAGCGAGGTGTTTTTTAAATCTAACTTTTTTTTCATAACTACTGGTATCTTAAAATGGATAAGAAAGTATTTATGTCAGTGGATCAGTTATAAATTCAAAAAAATATCCCAACAGCTCTTTCATGGCATTGTCTTAATTAAGCTGCTCGAGGGGGAAACTAAATGCTCAGGTGGATTTTCTCTTCTGTCATTTATTTTTGGTTCGTAAATATTGTTGTTTGGTAGAACAGTAAAAAAAAGACTGAGTTTTCGTCAGTAGAAGTCATTTACTGTATAGTGGCGCACTCATAAATATGCGCCCAGTTTTCCATGGAAGTTTCTACCCTCACTTGCTGTATTGTTTTTGTAGGTCTCCCAAGCAATTGTTGAGGAAACTACTGGAAAGGTAAAGGGCAAGTAGTTTTTACTAACCAATTATTAGTTGAATGCACACATAAGTAGTTGGACTGATCATTATTTCGTTGAATGCACTCATCAGTAAGTAGCTTTGTGTAGTTGATTTCTTTGTACGCCACGAAATATTGTGAATCTGTAAGTACCTCTGCCTGATGGAACAGAGTTGCACTCAACAGCAAAAGCTGCCCCATCGTAAAGACATTGGGCCAGAATCACTCTGAATATGAGAAAGGACAAATTTTATTTGCTCTGATGTTGTAGGAATGTTGCAGCAGGAGCAGCAAAATCTAACTACATGCCATACGAAAACTATTAGCTTAAAATAGGCAAAAGTTCTGATGAAATCATATAAAGTGCAGTATTTGGATTTCAGAAGGGAATGATTAGTTGAGTGTCATAGGAAAACTAGGCGTTCAGTTCAGTGCTTATTTCTACTTCTTTTAAAAAGTGTGCCCGCTACTACAAGTCGCTGGCTAACTGCTGCCACTGTCAAGATTCTTGATGTTTTCTTACTAATTTTATCCTTCAGGTTTGCTCATCTATGTTGTGAAGACACGAAAGTGTGCATTCCGGATGATGTTATTAAAGTTGGGTGTTAGAATAGTAACTTCATGATACTCTGTCCCTTTTGCAGTACCAAGAATTGAAGCAAGCCCAGCAACACATTTCTTTTTATATATGACATTATCCTCGTGCCCTAACTGAATATGTTCGCAAATAATAAAGGCTATGTTGGAGTGACGAGGCTTTGCTCTTCAAGGCGGATGATAGAAAACTATATGGACAACCTCAAGTAGTTTTGAACTTTTCACACCCTAGGATTGTATTATCTCGTGTATACTTACAATGTTTCATCATGATTATTCTGGTGTTGCTTTGAACAATTATGCTGGGGTTCATTCTCTGTAGATAATAATGTGTTGTATATGCATCATAACTAAAACTTTTATGTTGGAAGTTAGTTTGGAGGTTTGTTTTCTAGAGTGGATATGAATAAATTTGGTTTACAGATGTACTTTATGAATGATATGTCATGCTTATATGAGAAACTATAACTCAAATACTTGCATCATCTGAACTTCTATAAAAATCTCGACCATAATTTTCTCAAGATGGATGGGTGCAGCAACGCGCACCTTTATGGTCTAGTAAGATAAATAGCATGTTGGGTAAAAAAATTACATTTGGGCAATTGACAAATAGAGAGGGCATAACAATGCACATACATATCATGATGACTACTATGAGATTTACTTATGGCATTACAACAAAGAACATAGACCGCCATCCAGCATGCATCTATGTCTAAAAAGCCCACCTTCGGGTTAGCATCCGCACCCCTTCCAGTATTAAGTTGCAAACAACAGACAATTGCATTAAGTACTGTGCGTAATGTAAACAATACAAATATCCTTAGACAAAGCATTGATGTTTTATCCCTAGTGGCAACAGCACATCCACAACCTTAGGGGCTGTCACTCCCCCAGATTCAATGGAGACATGAACCCACTATCTAGCATAAATACTCCCTCTTGGAGTTACAAGTATCAACTTGGCTAGAGCCTCTACTAGCAATGGAGAGCATGCAAGATCATAAATAACACATATATGATAGATCAATAATCAACTTGACATAGTATTCCATATTCATCGGATCCCAACAAACACAACATGTAGCATTACAAATAGATGATCTTGATCAAGATAGCCAGCTCACAAGATCTAAACATGATAGCACAATAGGAGAAGACAACCATCTAGCTACTGCTATGGACCCGTAGTCCAAGGATGAACTACTCACGCATCAGTCTGGAGGCGGGCATGGTGATGTAGAGCCCTCGGTGATGATTCCCCTCTCCGGCAGGGTGCGGAGAAGATCTTCTGACCCCCGAGTTAGGGTTGACGACGGCGGCGTCTCGGAACTGTTCTGGTATTTTGGCTCTCGGTACTAGGGTTTTGGGGACGAAGGAATAAATAGGCGAAGGGGCAGCGTCGGGGAGCCAGGGGCTCCCTCCCCACGTCTTGGCGGCCGTGCCCCCCCGCGCCGCCATATGGGGAGGCCCCCTGCTGGCCTTCCTCGACTCCTCTTCGGTCTTCTGGAACACTCCGTGGAAAATAGGGCCGTGGGCTTTTGTTTCGTCCAATTCCGAGAATATTTGTAAAACAACTTTTTTGAAATCAAAAACAGCAGAAAACAGGAACTGGCACTGTGGCATCTTGTTAATAGGTTAGTCCCAGAAAATGCATAAAAATATTATAAAGTATGAAAAAACATGTAGGTATTGTCATAAAACTAGCATGGAACATAAGAAATTATAGATACGTTGGAGACGTAGCACTAACGAAGCAAAGAATCCACACTTTGGAGGCACCCAAGTCCTCCAAACAACCTTTTCAAAGTAGGAGGGAACTGAACCGGTGAGTTGTGCGTTATAAGCTGACGTCGTAGTGTAAGTGTCGCTTGGAGTTAGAGTCCAACAAATGGTGTTCTTCAGAGCCATGGTTGAGGACGCCTCCATCACCCCACCCCTTCCCCGTGGTGGTCTAGCCGATGTTGACCAGTAGACGCTCATGCCGTGTACTTCGACAAGTCCCAAGCTAGTGGATATGATTTTGATAACTTCGTCCTTGAGGCTCAACTGTCATCATATGGTGGGTGCAGGTAGCGAACACTATATCACAAAAGTGGTGTGTCATGAAGAGCACACAACCTCAACATGACCGTCGGTAAAATTTTAACCAAATATTTTTATTTCATTCCCAAACTCACCTATTTGTCCGAACTTAAATAATATAAGGGTGGCCTATGGAAAATAATGACAGTACAAGTTCCAGTCAAGACTCAAATATGTGAAGATTTGTTGGTTTAAGGTTTTTCCCAAGGTTTTGGGAAGACCTACTAACCTCGAACTTGATGAGCGAGAAGCGAATGCTATGTGAATGCGAGCTTCTCTTTAATTTGTTAATAAGGTCTAAAAGGTGGGCATAGACGAGTAAGGCTCGGGTCTACTCTTTTTCATCTCAAACTCTCAAAGCCTCCGATGATAAATCTAATTCCCACTTGTTAGAGAAGAGCCAAAAGATGCTTAAAAGGCAAAGTTAACTCTGTCATCTGTGTACCCTGAACTTGCATAGCTCTTCATGACTTGGCTAAACATGGGCATATTGTTGATTGTGTTCGAGACGAAATTGGATGGACATGACTTTAATTCTGCATGCATGTCTAGATCACCATTCAGTTTTTTTTTCTCGAAAATTGGCACTTTATTAATTAACGCAATAGATCCGGTCTCTGCATAACTAAGATGTACCACAACCGCACAAATATCTGTTACAAAAACCACGGTGGTGTTCGATGATAAAAACAAAGTTCGTGGAAGACAAAAAGACTAGCTAGGATGATCTAGCCGAAGGTCACGCTATCACCCATGTTGGGAGAAAATATCCCTCGCCGTATCCTCCAACCGTGAAGACAACCATACTACATGGGGAGGCTCATATGAAATTTCATTTTCGAGCAAAGCTGACAAATTCACATAACGTTTGGTCCCCTTGTGCGTTGAAAGCCAAGATGGACATTAAACTACCTTTATTAATGAACTGGTCAATCATAAAGACAATCAATAACGTGAAGATCGCTTCTGTTTCGCCGTCTTCTTCCTCGACTGGCATGGCCGGTGTGGTTCGGAGCGGCAGATCCAACAAGGTGTCGGTAGGTGTAGGGGGGCTACTAGCTCGTCTTGAATAAAGGTGGTGGTCTTAGGGTTCCAACTCGCGCCAAGATGATGATATGCTAGATGCATGTCCCCATGATCTGGCTAGAGTGTCGTGTTCTGGAAGGCTCCGCCGACGAACTCCACTAGGCGATCCATGCCTACAGATTGCTGGATCGGACGCGATTCAGTCGTGCACACCCATGTTTTTCCCTAACCGTTTGGTTTCAGAGGGAGCGTTGCGAAGCTCTACTGGTTGTTACCATCATGGGGCATGCTTTCTCGTTTCATGGTGAAGTTAGCTGGAGGAGAATGTCATGGAAGCTGAGATCTGAGGACTAGCAATGGCGATTCGAGTCTTTGTGGCGATGAAGAATTGGCTAGGTGATTCGTGACTTGGAGCAGCGGTATCGTAAGAGGGGGTGACAACACAGGAGAAGTTTGAAGTCTTACCTATCAGGGTGAAAATTCAATGTCTGGCCTTAATTGGTTGTGCCTCGGCCTGACGGCATTGTTTTGTGAGGGGGCTTTCTCCAGGGTGAAGACCCATGATCTATGATCGGGCGACAACGGCGCTTGTGCACTGTTTCCTTCTTGAAGGCGTCGCTTTTGGATAAGATGGACTTCTGGTGTTGTCTTGGTAGTGTTAGTACGACTTCTAAAAGGAATAGGTCACTGTTCGGGACTTTTTTATTTTAATTCTTATTTTGTTTGCTGTGTGCATCTGTAATGCCGCTAGGGCAATGTGCTGGTGCAGAGACTGGTAGTAATTGGTATCTTCACGATATTAATATATGCTCTTTGTCAAAAAATCAATAATGTATTGTTATACTTGGGGATTTAATATTGTATTTTTTTAGGGAGAAATATAATGACCAGCTTGACACTGATTTTTTTTCTTATGCAATGTTTTCATTGATAGTTAGGATCTTTGAAATGTTATTATGTCACGAAGGTTAATAATAGTCATGTGATAGTGGATACTATATATGAGTCCAAACTTCATTTAGCCATAGTAGGTGAAGGGGTTTAGGTGTGTAAAACAAAACTTTTACAAACATGATCACCCAAAGATCTATCTATGTAGCAAAGTAAACCGCGAGTATGATCATCGTATTCTCACCGTAGGGTCTACGTATGATCCGTTGACATGGTTGATGATGAGCCTGAGCAGGACTTCAAAGTCTGGTCGATGTAGAGCTCGGGCAGGACTTCGCCTAGTCGATGAAGATCTGAAGATGAACACGGATAGAGTTCCGCCTTCTATTCCCAAAGGGTCGAAAACACAACCCCTTTACAGCATTGCACGCATTTGTGATTTTGTTTTAGAAGTATTTTGTCGTCAGACGAAATCCTACTGGAGTACTTCTTAGATGCAAGCGTGGGAGAGAGAGAACCCGAAGACTAGTGCATTCTTTTTTTTGTTTCCATGGATCTCTCCGAGGAGAGAAGGGGGTCTTCTATATATAGGAGGGAGGGGCGCCTCCTTGGGGAGGAGGGCTGCCGCCACCCCAAACCCTATCCACCACTAACCTAGGTGGGGTCGGGCAGAGGTAGGTCGGGGAGACCCTCCCTTGGGCCTATGCCAGCTTTCTTCGGCTCATACCCTAGGTCGGTTTGGGGGGAACCTACCCGACCACCTTCATAGGAACCTACGTCCCAACCAACCACTCCAAGGGCTTGGTTTGGCCGGCCAGCCCCTTTGCCTTTTTCTGGCTCTTCTTCTGAAGCACTGACAAAACGCTTCTCTCTTAATTATGTTTCATCGAAACTCTTTGGATGAACCCAAACAATTATCAAAAATATTTCAATAATTCCTCTCATTACATGTAGTACTTGATACGTCCAAAACGTATCTACTTTCCCGAACACTTTTGCTATTGTTTTGCCTCTAATTTGTGTATTTTGGATACAACTAACACGGACTAACGCTGTTTTCAGCAGAATTGCTCTGGTGTCTCGTTTTTGTGCAGAAATCTAACTTTCAGAAAAACCTCGAATTTATACAGAAGGCCCTATTTTCCC
The DNA here is from genome assembly GCA_030979885.1 of Lolium multiflorum. Taxonomy (NCBI): domain Eukaryota; kingdom Viridiplantae; phylum Streptophyta; class Magnoliopsida; order Poales; family Poaceae; genus Lolium; species Lolium multiflorum. The sequence goes on along the minus strand of CM061748.1, from coordinate 235,679,788 downwards.
AGAATATTGGCGGAGCCGAAGGGCAAGCCAGGTGGGGGCACGAGGGCCCCACACACTAGGCCGGCGCGGCGGGGGCCGCGGCCGGAGGGCCCGCGCGGCCCTGGTGTGTGGCGGCCTCGGCCCCCGACGCCCTCCTTCGGACTACTTATCGCCCTCGACCTAAAAACGCACGGAGGAAGTCGAAGTCGCCAGAAACCCTCCAGAGCCGCCACATCGCGAAACTCCGTCTCGGGAGCCGAAGTCTCCGTTCGGCACTCCGCCGGACGGGGAATTGGAGGAGATCTTCACCGCCATCACCACCAACGCCTCTCCATCGACCAGCCATGTTTCCCCCATCCATGTGTGAGTAATTCCCCCGCTGTAGGCTGAAGGGGATGGTAGGGATTGGATGAGATTGGTCATGTAATAGTCATAAGATTGTTAGGGCATAGTGCCTAGTATCCGTAGATGTCACTTTTATGATATTGTTGCAACTTGTTATGCTTAATGCTTGTCACTAGGGCCCGAGTGCCATGATCTCAGATCTGAACATGTTATTGATTCATGAAGATATTTGTTGTTTATGATCTTACCTGCAAGTTGTATACACACGTCGCTGTCCGGAACCAATGGCCCCGAAGTGCCAGAAATCGGGACAACCGGAGGGAATGGTAGTGATGTGAGGATCACATGTGTTCACGGAGTGTTAATGCTTTGCTCCGGTATTCTATTAAAAGGAGTACCTTAATATCAGTAGTTTCCCTAGAGGCCCGGCTGCCACCGGCTGGTAGGACAAAAGATGTTGTGCAAGTTTCTCATTGCGAGCACGTACGACTAAATATGGAACACATGCCTATTGATTGATTAGTACTTGGATACCGTTTTATTATTATCTGCAAATGCCCCTGCTTTGATTGTTATATGAGTTTCTCTCATCCATGCAACGCCCGTTAATCCGTCCCTGTGCCTACAGTATTTTAATCCTGCTGTATTTATTTCACCGCTGCTGTTATTTCACTATTCCTACTGCTATAAACTGTTCTTGATAAACTCTTGCGAGCAAGTCTGTTTCCAGTGCAGCTGAATTGACAACTCCGTTAAGGCTTACAAGTATTCTTGGTCTCTCCTTGTGTCGAATCAATAAATTGGGTAATACTTCCCTCGAAGACTGTTGCGATCCCCTATACTTGTGGGTCATCAAGACTATTTTCTGGCGCCGTTGCCGGGGAACATAGCTTTATTTGGAAGTTCACTTGGATTGATATTGTTCGCTGCAAAGTCTCCATCATGGGTAAACCTCGCGATACTAAGATCGCCATATTACCATCCACTACAAGAAAAGGTACAACTCTTAGTACCTCTGCTGCTCTTGATTCACCATCTGTGATAAGTAAACTTGTTTCACCACCACAAGCTTCAAATGCTGGTACTTCTGCTGAATCTGAAAATTCCTCTTATAATTGTGATGATGCTTCTGCTGTGCTTGATAATGATGGTTCGTTAGGATCTTTTCTAGATGCTACAATTGCTAGGTCTAGGCAAATTGAAAATACTGAAACTCCTAATGAAAATTCTGCTACACCTGTTAATTCACCTGAGTATGTTGAATATTCTAGTGATGATCTTGATGAAGATTATGTGGAACTTGATGATGATTTTATTGAAAAATGCAATGCTACTACTGATGCAAGAAAAATTAAAAAGTTGCTTGCAGAACATGCTGTTAGATATAAACTGTCTCCTGATCCTAAATTTGCCACATCTCCTATAAACATTAAGGATAAAGATTATGATTTTTCTTGATCTATCTCATATAGCTATTTTTGAGAAAACACCCTTTTGTGGTACTGAAAAAGAAAGTGCTGTTGAACACATGATTGAGTTATCTACTCTGAGTAGCTTGTTTTCTGATGATGTCAAGATGCGTACTTATTTTGTCGCTAAATTTTTTCCTTTCTCATTAAAGAATGATGCTAAAACTTGGTATAATAATTTGCCTCCTGGTTCTATTAGAAGTCCAATTGACTTGCGTGATGTTTTCTTTCGAAAATACTTTCCTGCTAGCGCTCAACATATTGCTTTGCAAAGAATTTATAATTTTGACCAGGAAGATGGAGAGAAATTGCCTGAGGCTTGGGCGAGATTTTGCTCTCTTATTAGAGCTCGGCCTGATCATGATTTGGAAAAGCATGATTTACTTGATATATTTTATAGTGGACTAACCATTGAGTCTAGGGCATACCTGGATAGTTGTGCTGGTTGTGTTTTCAGGAAAAGAACTCCAGACGACGCTGAAGAATTATTGGCTAAAATAGGCCGGAATCATGATGATTGGTCTACACCTGAACCAACCCCGACACCAAGAAGAGGGGTATGATTAAATTAAATGATGAAGATATGAGGGAAGCCAAGAAGTCTCTTAAAGAGAAGGGTATTAAACCTGAAGATGTGAAGAATTTACCTCCTATAGAAGATTTATGTAAGATAACTCCCCTTCATCCATGATTGAGGTACACTCTCTTCAACGCTTTACTAGGGAAGATATTCCGTATTCAAAACCTCCTGCTCAATGCTTAGATGAGTTTGATAATTATATTGTTAAGCAAGAAAACTTTAATATGAGAGTAGAGAATCATTTAATGGAAAATTCTCGAGCTATTAGTGAATTGCATGATATTGTGGAGAGAACCTCCAATGATGTTAAGATACTTGTTAAACATTTTCATATGGTTCAAACTCAAATTGATCAACTCACTAAAGTGCAAAATGACTTGTTGGGAAATAATTCTAAAGAAAAACATGCTTATGAAGTAACAACTAGAGGTGGTGTTTCTACCCAGGATCCTCTATATCCTGAAGGGCATCCCAAAAGAGTTGAACAAGATTCTCAACTAACTAAAACTAGTGCTCCATCTAAGAAAAAGAAAAAGAAACATAAGAATGTTGTAGAATCCTCTAAACCTGTTAATGATCCTAATAGTATTTCTATTTCTGATGCTGAAACTGAAAGTGGTAATGAACATGATAAAGATAATGATAAGGATGATACTCCTGATAAAGAAAAGGTTGAAGAAGAACCTGAAAAGCATGCTAAAAATAAAAAGTACACTAAAGAAGATTTTATTGCTGAGAAACATGGTAATGAAAGAGAACCTTGGGTTCAAAAGCAAATGCCTTTTCCTGCTAAGAAACTAAAATCAAAGGAGGAGGAACATTATAATAAATTTTGTGATTGGATGAAACCTTTATTTTTGCAAATCCCTTTGACTGATGCTATTAAATTGCCTCCTTATTCAAAGTATATGAAAGATATTGTCTCTAACAAAAGGAAAATTCCCAATGAGGAGATTTCCACTATGCTCGCTAATTACTCCTTCATGGTAAGGTTCCAAAGAAGCTTGGAGACCCAGGTATACCGACTATTCCTTGTTCCATCAAGAATAATTATGTTAGAACTGCTCTATGTGATTTGGGAGCAGGAGTTAGTGTAATGCCCTTTTCTCTTTATAAAAGACTTGATTTAGATAAGTTAATACCAACTGATATATCTTTGCAAATGGCTGATAAATCTACTGCTATTCCTGTTGGTGTATGTGAAAATGTTCCTGTTCAAGTTACTCAACATTGCTTGATATTAACTGATTTTGTTGTGTTGGAAATGCCCGAAGATGATAATATGTCCATTATTCTTGGAAGACCCTTTCTTAATACTGCAGGGGCTGTTATTGATTGCAATAAAGGAAAAGTCACTTTCAATGTTGATGACAAGGAACATACCGTCTATTTTCCCAAGAGGATTGATAAAGTATATGGAGTTAATACAATTTTTAATGTGAAAACTATCAAAGTGGGATCCATTGATTATCCTATATATGAGCCTAAAGAAGAATATCAAACTCTTGTGATTGGATCCATATCAATTCAATATAAGGTAACATGATTGATTTGAGGTTTATTTCTTCTTATGTCATATAAAATTTATTTGGTAGCAAGACTTGATCAACCTTGTTAACAAGTATATTTTAATGCATAAGAGAGCTAAACAACATTTCTTTCTTTCTTTCTCCCTCCATTTGTTTTACTTGCTGTAGCACCTTTTGTTTTGCAATATGCTTTAGTTGTTTAAGATTTTGGAAATCATTTTCCTGCGCAGTAATAATTAATTTAACACCCAGAAATGTGCATTTTTCGAAATTCTCAAAAATTTACAAAAATTATACCGGTAGTCTTATTTTTCGAAGAGGCACAGGAGCACACAGGGCTGACAGTGGGGCACCCAGGTGGCACCCCACAGGCCGGCGCGGCCAGCAAGGGGGCGCGCCACCCTGGTGTGTGGGTCCCCCTTTACCCCACTCCATAATCTCTTTCACTCATTCTCTTCTCTCTCCCGAAAAAACTCGTACTCACTTTCTCTCACTCGCGTTTCTGCTGAAGAACTCGCGATTTCTCGATCTCTTTGCTCAGCCCAGATTTCTGTCTGAAATTTGGCACATTTGCTCCTTGGTATGTGACTCCTTTGATTGTCCAATTAGAATTTTGTTTGGTTGAGTATATCTTGAATATTTTGCTGCTGTAGATAACATGTTTAGTGAGCTTGCATGCTTGTTCTAAGTGGTAGAAATTAGTTTTGATGCATGTGTAGTACTCTAGCAAGTTCCTATAGTAGTTCCCCTCAATTATATATCTTGAAATCAAATTTTATAATGATTGTTGAAAAATTTCAGAAGAGGAAGATGAAGAAGTTCAACTTTGGAGAATTATTCAAGAGAGGAACAACCAGCACCGGGAGGCCTTCTAGGACCGCCACCCAACTTAGGCGATCCTACAATGAGGATATCATCGCGCCTAGCTTCGCGCCCGAAGAGGACAATGGGGCTCCTAATGCTTCATCCTTCCCATGTTATGATTTTCTAACAAATGCAGGGATATTGGATGATTTCTTCACCCTTGTCAACAGGGCGGGCTTAGCCACCTACGTGGGAGATGAAAGGGAGCAATACTACATGCTCACCAAAATTTTCGTTGAGAGCTTCAAGTTCCACAACACGCAATATGAGCCGACAGTTGCATTCAAGATCTATGGTAATCCTGTTACTATGGAATTGGAAGAATTTTGTCGTGCATTGGATATTGCCCCTGTAGGTACAGCAAGGAGGATTGATGACAACCCCCGGGACCTGTTGGAGCTCTATCGAGGGATCACCGATGATGATTGTCGCACCATTCAGCGCGGCAAGATAAGAAACATTCAACTCCCCGCCATTAAATATTTTGCATATTACATTGCTACTAGCGTTCTTGGTAGGGAGAACACTAGCAATATTTCTAGCTATCATCTTGCTTTCTTGAATGCTGCACTTACTGGACAGACACCTTATCATCTTGGTTCTCTTATTGCTCGCCTGTCTAACAGGGGGCCTATTTTTGGAGGAACTATTGCACTGCGCATTTTAACACATTTAAGACTCCCTCTTGATCCTAATGATGTGCCATTAACCCCTAGGAGACTTGATATTGCTGCTATAAAGAGTCATCATTTTGTTACCACTGATTCCACTGTAGATAATATGGTCTATAGAATGTTGTTTGCTGACGGGGATGAGAAGGAAATCCCTCTTCCCCAGCCAGGTTTGTTCAATATTGACAGGCAATCATGGTCGCGCACTAAGGAGGAGGTGGAGGAACATATGAAGATACAAGACTTCCACCAGCAGCATGACTCCGAGGACGCCGAGCCCTCCTACGACTACACCGTCACGTATCCGGGTGCTTCTTCTAGCACATACCCGGAATATGATCCATCTTCGTCGTACTACGGAGATACTACCTCATGGCCTCGATGGGATTGAACTCCACTTAGGCCAAAAGCCTAAGCTTGGGGGAGGTATACCGGCATCACTCATTCTTTGCATATTATGGTTGCTGGATACTTGTACATACTTGTTTAGTTTCTTAGAGTGGTTTTCTAATGAGAAGGAGATGATATTTGGGGAAGTGCTGTCCAAAAACAGATTCTGGGCTGTTACCAAAAAATTCGTACGCACAACCAGAACGTTATTTTGAGTTTCCAATTTTTGAGCATGTGCCCCAGGTTGTTATCTAACTTTCATTAGTTGAACACTTTTGAGCTGAGCAATGGAAGATTTTTGTTAATTTCGATTTCTGTACTGCTGTCAGGTTTTGGCAGATTTCTGTCATCCTGCTTTTCTGTGTTTCTGTTAGTTTGCATTCTTTTGTTTTCGCTTTGTTTCTTTCCTAAAACACAAAAAGACCAAAAATATTTCTGTTGTTTTTCTTCACCATTTGTTTGCTTTGGTTTCTTGCATTTGTTTCGCTCTATTTGCTATTGCTAGTTTACTACAAGAAAACCCAAAAAGATTTTGCTTTGTTTGCTTGTTTCTTTTGTTCTTGTTTCCAATTCGAAAACACCAAAAATATTTGCTGTTCTTCTTTGGTTTGTAAAGTTCATCATGAGTTCAATGGTCTTCGGTGGCTGGAGCGTGGTTTTCATTTCATATTATCCAAGCTACACAAGTGAAAGGCAATAATGACGATCTACAACAATTGGATTGTGGTGAGAGGCTGGTATGAACTCTATTTGTTTTCATTTTTGTACATATACTCATCCATGTGAGCATGCTTAGTTGGTTCATGTGAGGTATATGTTATTTGAGAAAGTCTAGTAGTTCATGATCTCTCATGTTTAGCTCCAATTTATTAATATGAGTAGCATGTCATGGATGTTCGCTTGCATTGTTTTATTCATAAGTAAGTATGGCATTGTGGTATCCTCCTCTGAATAATTCATTTATATCGACTTGGCACATGCTCACGCATGCATATGACTGAACAAAAGTCAATTAAGCCTCGATGATTTATATTGCTTCAGAGTTCTTGTATCACTTTTATGCCTCCGTTAATTTATTTTGCCGCAAGCATGATTTATTGCTCTCTTGATTTGTTGCTCCCTAGTCTTTTGCTAGCCTTCACTTGTACTGAGCGGGAACGCCGCTCGTGCTTCCAAACACCTGAAAACCAAGTTGTTCCAAAGTGTCCACCATAAATACCTATGCATGGCATTTCAAACCATTCCAAGTAAATTCTCATGCGCTACCTTTAAAACTTTCAAAATGCTTCTCAATTTGTGTTAATGTTTCATAGCTCATGAGGAAGTATGTGGTGTTTAGCTTTCAACCTTGTCATTTACTTTTGACGGACTCTCATATGGACTAGTGGCACATCCGCTTATCCAATAATTTTGCAAAAAGAGCTGGCAATGGGATTCCCAGTCCCAAATTAATTAACTTAAATAGACACTCCTCCATGGTTTGTGATTGTTGGACGGCATCCGAAGGATTCGGTTAGCCATGGCTTGTGTAAGCAAAGGTTGGGGGGAGTGTCATCATCATAATAAAACTTAAATAAAAAGGCACTCCTTCATGGTTTGTGATTGTTGGCAGGCACCCGAGGATTCGGTTAGCCATGGTTTGTGTAAGAAAGGTTGGAAGGAGTGCCACATAAACATACAAATAATTCATGGGAGCCGCTCTTGGGAGTCCGGTTGATGAGGTAGTTAGTGTACCCATTACCATTCGTTGACAACAACAAGCACCTCTCAAAATAATTTTACTCCTGTTTTAAAAATGAAAAGCTCTAGCGCATGTTAATCCCTGCTTCCCTCTGCGAAGGGGCAATCTTTTACTTTTATGTTGTGTCTCCATTTTTTCTTTGAGCACTATCTTGAGAGCACAACTGTCATTCTTAGTATAATATGCTTGTCTCAAAATATGATTGATTGTGGTATAACTTTGATGTTTTTATCTTTGATAATCGCTACTTCTAGTCTTTCTATGAACTCCAGAGGTACCTGGGCATTTATGTTTTGCCAATCAAATACGGGCAAGCGAGATACCACTTTATCATACTCTCTTATGAACATTGCAATCCTGTTTATATACATGATTCATGATGCTTATTATTAATTGTTGGTACCTCTCCATGATTGATATAGCTGTTGGATGATCTTATTTGCATGTGTCTCATTATGAACTGCTTGAGTATTAGCCATAGCATGAGAATATATACACCATATGAGCAAATGTGTTCGTGAAAGTTCTTTTATCGCTCAGTTGTTAACTGAATTGCTTGAGGACAAGCAATAAGCTAAGCTTGGGGGGAGTTGATACGTCCAAAACGTATCTACTTTCCCGAACACTTTTGCTATTGTTTTGCCTCTAATTTGTGTATTTTGGATACAACTAACACAGACTAACGCTGTTTTCAGCAGAATTGCTCTGGTGTCTCGTTTTTGTGCAGAAATCCAACTTTCAGGAAAAACCTCGGAATTTATACAGAAGGCCCTATTTTCCCAGAATATTGGCGGAGCCAGAAGGGCAAGCCGGTGGGGGCACGGGGCCCCACACACTAGGCCGGCGCGGCCCGGGAGGGCCCGCGCGGCCGTAGTGTGTGGCGGCCTCGGCTGGCCCCCGACGCCCTCCTTCGGACTACTTATCGCCCTCGACCTAAAAACGCACGGAGGGAAGTCGAAGTCGCCAGAAACCCTCCAGAGAGCCGCCACATCGCAAAACTCCGTCTCGGGAGCCAGAAGTCTCCGTTCTGGCACTCCGCCGGGACGGGAATTGGAGGAGATCTTCACCGCCATCACCACCAACGCCTCTCCATCGACCAGCCATGTTTCCCCATCCATGTGTGAGTAATTCCCCCGCTGTAGGCTGAAGGGGATGGTAGGGATTGGATGAGATTGGTCATGTAATAGTCATATGATTGTTAGGGCATAGTGCCTAGTATCCGTAGATGTCACTTTTATGATATTGTTGCAACTTGTTATGCTTAATGCTTGTCACTAGGGCCCGAGTGCCATGATCTCAGATCTGAACATGTTATTGATTCATGAAGATATTCGTTGTTTATGATCTTACCTGCAAGTTGTATACACACGTCGCTGTCCGGAACCAATGGCCCCGAAGTGACAGAAATCGGGACAACCGGAGGGAATGGTAGTGATGTGAGGATCACATGTGTTCACGGAGTGTTAATGCTTTGCTCCGGTATTCTATTAAAAGGAGTACCTTAATATCCAGTAGTTTCCCTAGAGGCCCGGCTGCCACCGGGTGGTAGGACAAAAGATGTTGTGCAAGTTTCTCATTGCGAGCACGTACGACTAAATATGGAACACATGCCTATTGATTGATTAGTACTTGGATACCGTTTTATTATTATCTGCAAATGCCCCTGCTTTGATTGTTATATGAGTTTCTCTCATCCATGCAACGCCTGTTAATCCGTCCTGTGCCTACGTATTTTAATCCTGCTGTCTTTATTTCACGCTGCTGTTATTTCACTATTCCTTGCTATAAACTGTTACTTGATAAACTCTTGCGAGCAAGTCTGTTTCCAGGTGCTGAATTGACAACTCCGCTGTTAAGGCTTACAAGTATTCTTTGTCTCCCCTTGTGTCGAATCAATAAATTGGGTAATACTTCCCTCGAAGACTGTTGCGATCCCCTATACTTGTGGGTCATCAGTACTTTACAAACATAAAACACTTAAACATGTGATCCAAGTAGATCCGATCACTTACAAAAATATGATTCTGAAACTCTTTCGGATTAGTAGCTAACAGAAGGACCCAGACATCAATAATAGCTCTTGTTCGTGACTGAGTAGCCTTCTTACTGTATCAATCCTATTGCTTCGCGATACTATCAATCCTATTGCTTCGCGATATTATGAAATTCCGAGGTCAGATATTGGTATTCTCGTGATTCAACTCATGATGACTATACCATTAACCTCAATCTAGTTTCATTTATCTTTCTCGTATTTTATTCTGATGTCCTTGTAATACATATTACAATATTATCTAGCTAGACGATTGGATGACATCGTAATACTGAGATGGGCCCTTAGGATATCTCTCCTTATTCCGGAGGAGCAAATCTCACTCTGGACTCGTACACCCTTTCCAACATATATGACTATCACCTTTCTCATCTCCTTTTATGGCAGACTTCTTATGGTGACCAATACATGGCTTCTGGAATGAGATTTATGATACTCACATGGTATAAGGATTGGTTTCATATGATCACACATATATAACAGGAATAACGTCTCATAGCATATCTAGAAAACTAGGTCGGTTTAGTACTATTGTTGTCCTTAACAACCTACTAACAATGCTATCAGTATTCATCAATACTCCTGATCAAGAAAACATGATCATCAAAACAACACATGAGCTAGTCCTAGAAGCGGGACTAGGAACATGTGTTTGTTTATTTCTCTACACGTGCATAGAGTTTTCCTTGGAATCTCATATCCAAGACACATACCAGTTGTAGCATAAAGAAACAAACTTAATCATAAACTTGAAATTATAATAATAAACACTTTATAATTGCCTCTAGGGCATAACTCCTTCAGTATGCACCCTAAAACACATCAATGCATTTCAGACCACGTCCCCAATTCTCTTTGACTCAGGTGTTACAATCCTCAATGGTCGAAACTATCCATTCAAGTTTGAACTTGGAGATGGCTACACTTTAAGGTCTTTGCATACCTAGTTAAAGAGGTATGGAGTTGACCTAAGGTTGGAAAAACACTTGCCGTAGGTGATGCGTTTGACATTCACCAAGTGCCTAGGTGGCGCTTAAGCGCCTTGGGCGGGTCTAGGTAGGCACATAGTTTTACCATCAAGTGTGCATATGAGTTATACACATTAATTTAGAGCATTTAAATGCGTAAATTACTGACAACTATCATTGAATATGACCCATCCAGCGAAATATGACATAACTTTTTGTTTCGAAAGATAATTTTTTGGTTGCCCCGTCTAGACTACCGTTTATGATCTAAGCGAGACGTTTATCCATCACCTAGCACCTAAGTGTGCCAAAGCATCGCCTAGGCATCAACATTTCCAACAATGAGTAGACCGATGGTTGGTCGTACTCAGGTGCAAAGGTGGAACAACATACTTTTTAAATGGATCACAACAAAGATTCAAATGGATGGATTGCCATCACAGTTTTCGGTATTTTATCAAATCTTTTGAGAAGTGGGACCTTACATCATGTACAATGGGTCAATGGCAGGGAATACATGTTTTTTTAGCAGTCCATGTTATCTTAAAAAAATATAAGTGGTACAATGTATTATCTTTTATTATCATTCTAGTAATAAATGAGAATTAATTAAATCTGGTAGGGTATTGGGTTGCTGAGAAAAAACAAATTGTACAATGGAGAAAATAGATTTCTCTTATTTTTAAGAGATCATTTCTTAGCTGAGGTAAAATAAAAAAATCTTCATTCTCTCTCCTGCAACTAAGTAAAAATTAAACGTGGCATATGTAAGGAAAGAGTACGCCATCCCCTTGTATGTGCCCTTATGAATTTGGTCGGTTTCTTGTAGGCTGTGAACACATGATTTTGTTCTGATTAATTCGTGGTAAAACTATTAACAAAATCTTTCGGATCACACGTATGCAGTAGCGGTCATTAGAGCATCTCCACCGGTAGCTCCCAAATAGGCGCCGGCAGGGGCGCCGGCACAGCATCCTCCATTTGGGGAAGCCGTTTCCACACCGGCGCCCCCAAAACAGCGGCCCCGATAGATATTTTGAGTTAAAATTATAAATAAATGCATAGAAAATTCAATAAGAAATATTTTATTCCACAAACTAATACTCCTACATAATTGGGAACGTGGTTTACATGAAGATATAATTTGGAACATGGTTTTCCACAAACTAATACATAGTATGAACCATGGTTGACACAAATATAAAATATAAAACTAAACCTAACTAGGCCGGTCATCGCAGGTTTCGTGTGTTCGCTGCCAAGAAAGAACACTCGAGGGCACACCCAGTCACCCAAACTGGAAAATCCAGCTGGCGAGGGTGCCCCTGTTGGTTCTTTCGAGGAAGAACATCCAAAAACATGCGAGCCGATATTCGCTGCGAAGAAACAACACTCGTGAGTCCTCCTCGGCGCTGTCGCCGTGGTAGTTCCGGCGGCAACGCGTCTCGTCGAACACCTTGACGCTCATGTCCCTGTCGCCGAAGTAGGAGAACACGAGCACGAAGCCGGCTTGGAGGCTGTGGTGGCGCGCGAACTTCTCCCAGCCGATGTGGAGGTACATCTTGCCGCGCGCGTCGTAGATCACGTCGACGATCCACCGGTAGTAGCCGCACGAATGCTCCCGCAGATGCAGCATGCCCGGGCGGTCGTCGCCGGCGACAAAGTCGGCGAAGGTGTCCGGCAGCCTCTGGATGCCGCGTGGGTCGCCCTTGAGGACGAGGACGAACTCGAACATCACGGGCCTGATACGTCTCCGACGTATCGATAATTTCTTATGTTCCATGCTACTTTATTGATGATACCTACATGTTTTATACACATTATATGTCATATTTATGCGTTTTCCGGAACTAACCTATTGACGAGATGCTGAAGTGCCAGTTCATGTTTTCTGCTGTTTTTGGTTTCAGAAATCCTAGTAACGAAATATTCTCGGAATTGGATGAAATCAACGCTCAGTTCCTATTTTGCCGGAAGCATCAGAACACACGAGAGCCGCCAGAGGAGAGCCACAGGGGCCCACACATGGTGGTGGCGCGGCCAGGACCTGGGCCACGCCCCCTGTTGTTTGGCCGCCTCGTCAGCCCTCCGACTCCGCCTCTTCGCCTATATAAAGGTCCCTGACCTAAAACACGATACGAATAAGCCACGTGCGCGAACCTTCCGAGCCGCCGCCATCGCGAAGCCAAGATCCGGGGACGAGTCTGTTCCGGCACGCCGCCGGGACGGGAAGTGCCCCCGAAGGCTTCTCCATCGACACCGCTGCCATCTCCACCGCCATCTTCATCACGCTGCTGCTCCCATGAAGAGGGAGTAGTTCTCCATCGAGGCTAAGGGCTGTACCGGTAGCTATGTGGTTTATCTCTCCTATGTACTTCAATACAATAATCTCATGAGTTGCCTTACATGATTGAGATTCATATGATGATGCTTGTAATCTAGATGTCATTATGCTAGTCAAGTGGGTTTTACTTATGTGATCTCCGGAGACTCCTTGTCCCACGTGTGTAAAGGTGACAGTGTGTGCACCGTGTGGGTCTCTTAGGCTATATTTCACAGAATACTTATTCACTGTTATGAATGGCATAGTGAAGTGCTTATTTATATCTCTTTATGATTGCAATGTGTTTTGTATCACAATTTATCTATGTGCTACTCTAGTGATGTTATTAAAGTAGTTTTATTCCTGCACGGTGTAATGGTGACAGTGTGTGCATCCGTGTTAGTACTTGGCGTAGGCTATGATTATGATCTCTTGTAGATTATGAAGTTAACTATTGCTATGATGGTATTGATGTGATCTATTCCTCCTACATGGTGTGAAGGTGACAGTGTGCATGCTATGTTAGTACTTGGTTTAGTCGTGTCGATCTTTCATGCACTCTAAGGTTATTTAAATATGAACATTGAATTGTGGAGCTTGTTAACTCCGGCATTGAGGGTTCGTGTAATCCTACGCAATGTGTTCATCATCCAACAAGAGAGTGTAGAGTATGCATTTATCTATTCTGTTATGTGATCAAAGTTGAGAGTGTCCACTAGTGAAAGTCTAATCCCTAGGCCTTGTTCCTAAATACGCTATCGCTGCTTGTTACTGTTTCTGAATTACTACTGTTGCGTTACTACTGTTTGTTTACTTCCTACAATATTACTACCATCAACTGCACGCCAGCAAGCTATTTTCTGGCGCCGTACTACTGCTCATATTCATTCATACCACTTGTATTTCACTATCTCTTCGCCGAACTAGTGCACCTATTAGGTGTGTTGGGGACACAAGAGACTTCTTGCTTTGTGGTTGCAGGTTGCATGAGAGGGATATCTTTGACCTCTTCCTCCCTGAGTTCGATAAACCTTGGGTAATCCACTTAAGGGAAACATGCTGCTGTTCTACAAACCTCTGCTCTTGGAGGCCCAACACTGTCTACAAGAATAGAAGCACCCGTAGACACCGGGGAGGAAAGGTAAAAGGTACTCACACTCCGGATCTCGGCTACTAAGCTATTTTCGGCGCCGTTGTAAGTACTCGAAGCTATTTCCTTTAGACTCTGCAATTGCGACATTTGGTTTCTTGTTTACACTAGTTAGGCATAATGGACAACAATGACCTTCTTATTCTATTTCCTGATTTAAGACATGGATGGTTTGATGCGAAAATTAAAAACCCATGGAACATATTAATATGAATGCTTTGAACACTATTGTTTCTAATGCTATGGAAAATTCTAAGCTTGGGGAAGCTGGCTTTGATGAGCATGATATTTTTAGTCCCCCAAGCATTGAGGAGAAAATTTACTTTGATGATACTATGCCTCCTATATTTGATGATGAGAATAATAATGATAGCTACTTTGTTGAATTTGCTCCCACTACAACTAATAAAATTGATTATGCCTATGTGGGGAGTAATAATTTTATGCATGAGACTCATGATAAGAATGCTTTATGTGATAGTTATATTGTTGAGTTTGCTCATGTTGCTACTGAAAGTTATTATGAGAGAGGAAAATATGGTTGTAAAAATTTTCATGTTACTAAAACACCTCTCTATGTGCTGAAATTTTTGAAGCTACACTTGTTTTATCTTCCTATGCTTGCTACTTTGCTCTTCATGAACTTGTTTATTTACAAGATTCCTATGCATAGGAAGCATGTTAGACTTAAATGTGTTTTGAATTTGCCTCTTGATGCTCTCTTTTGCTTCAACTTCTATTTCTTGCGAGTGCATCATTAAAACTGCTGAGCCCATCTTAATGGCTATAAAGAAAGAACTTCTTGGGAGATAACCCATGTGTTTTTTTACTACAGTACTTTGTTTTATATTTGTGTCTTGGAAGTTGTTACTACTGTAGCAACCTCTCCTTATCTTAGTTTTGTTGCATTGTTGTGCCAAGTAAAGTCTCTATAGTAAGGTTCATACTAGATTTGGATTACTGCGCAGAAACAGATTTCTTTGCTGTCACGAATCTGGGCCTAATTCTCTGTAGGTAACTCAGAAAATTATGCCAATTTACGTGAGTGATCCTCAGATATGTACGCAACTTTCATTAGTTTTGAGTTTTTCCATTTGAGCAAGTCTGGTGCCATTTTAAAATTCGTCTTTACGAACTGTTCTGTTTTGACAGATTCTGCCTTTTATTTCGCATTGCCTCTTTTGCTATGTTGGATGAATTTCTTTGATCCATTAATGTCCAGTAGCTTTATGCAATGTCCAGAAGTGTAAATAATGATTGTGTCACCTCTGAACATGTAAATTTTTATTGTGCACTAACCCTCTAATGAGTTTGCTTGAAGTTTGGTGTGGAGGAAGTTTTCAAGGGTCAAGAGAGGAGGATGATATACTACGATCAAGAAGAGTGAAAAGTCTAAGCTTGGGGATGCCCGGTGGTTCATCCCTGCATATTTCAAGAAGACTCAAGCATCTAAGCTTGGGGCATCCCCTTCTTCATCGACAAAGTATCAGGTTCCTTCTCTTGAAACTATATTTTTATTCGGTCACATCTTATGTACTTTACTTGGAGCGTCTGTTTGTTTTTATTTTTGTTTTTGTTTGAATAAGTTCATCCTTGTGTGGGAGAGAGACACGCTCCGCTGGTTCGTGAACACATGTGTTCTTAGCTTTTAATGTTCATGGCGAATAAGGTTGAAACTGCTTCGTTAATTGTTTTATGCTTGGAAACAGAAAATGCTACATGTAGTAATTGGTAAAATGTCTTGGATAATGTGATACTTGGCAATTGTTGTGCTCATGTTTAAGCTCTTGCATCATATACTTTGCACCCATTAATGAAGAAATACATAGAGCTTGCTAAAATTTGGTTTGCATAATTGGTCTCTCTAAGGTCTAGATAATTTCTAGTAAAGAGTTTGAACAACAAGGAAGACGGTGTAAAGTCTTATAATGTTTACAATATGTCTTTTATGTGAGTTTTGCTGCACCGGTTCATCCTTGTGTTTGTTTCAAATAACCTTGCTAGCCTAAGCCTTGTATCGAGAGGAATACTTCTCATGCATCCAAATCCTTGAGCCAACCACTATGCCATTTGTGTCCACCATACCTACCTACTACATGGTATTTCTCCGCCATTCCAAAGTAAATTGCTTGAGTGCTACCTTTAAACAATTCAAAAGTTATTACCTCTTATTTGTGTCAATGTTTTATAGCTCATGAGGAAGTATGTGGTGTTTATCTTTCAATCTTGTTGGGCAACTTTCACCAATGGACTAGTGGCTTCATCCGCTTATCCAATAATTTTGCAAAAAGAGCTGGCAATGGGATTCCCAGTCCCAATTAATTAACAAAAATAGACACTCCTCCATGGTATGTGATTGTTGGACGGCACCCGAAGGATTCGGTTAGCCATGGCTTGAGAAAGCAAAGGTGGGGAGGAGTGTCATCATAATAAAACTAAAATAAAAAGGCACTCCTTCATGGTATGAGATTGTTGGCGGGCACCCGAGGATTCGGTTAGCCATGGTTTGTGAAAGAAAGGTTGGAAGGAGTGCCCAAAAATAAAAATAAAATGGGAGCCGCTCTTTGAAGGTTTGTCTGGCAAGGGGGTTAGAGTACCCGCTACCATTCGTTGACAACAACAAACACCTCTCAAAACTTTATTTTTATGCTCTCTTTATGTTTTCAAAATAAAAGCTCTAGCACAAATATAGCAATCGATGCTTTCCTCTTTGAAGGACCTTTCTTTTACTTTTATGTTGAGTCAGTTCACCTATCTCTCTCCACCTCAAGAAGCAAACACTTGTGTGAACTGTGCATTGATTCCTACATACTTGCATATTGCACTTGTTATATTACTTTACATTGACAATATCCATGAGATATACATGTCACAAGTTGAAAGCAACCGCTGAAACTTAATCTTCCTTTGTGTTGCTTCAATACCTTTACTTTGATTTATTGCTTTATGAGTTAACTCTTATGCAAGACTTATTGATGCTTGTCTTGAAAGTACTATTCATGAAAAGTCTTTGCTTTATGATTCATTTGTTTACTCATGTCATTACCATTGTTTTGATCGCTGCATTCATTACATATGTTTACAAATAGTATGATCAAGGTTATGATGGCATGTCACTTCAGAAATTATCTTTGTTATCGTTTTACCTGCTCGGGACGAGCAGAACTAAGCTTGGGGATGCGATACGTCTCCGACGTATCGATAATTTCTTATGTTCCATGCTACTTTATTGATGATACCTACATGTTTTATACACATTATATGTCATATTTATGCGTTTTCCGGAACTAACCTATTGACGAGATGCCGAAGTGCCGTTCTGTTTTCTGCTGTTTCGGTTTCAGAAATCCTAGTAACGAAATATTCTCGGAATTGGACGAAATCAACGCCCGGTGTTCCTATTTTGCCGGAAGCATCCAGAACACACGAGAGCCGCCGGAGGAGAGCCACGGGGCCCACACATGGTGGTGGCGCGGCCAGGACTGGGCCGCCCCCTGTTGTTTGCCGCCTCGTCAGCCCTCCGACTCCGCCTCTTCGCCTATATAAGGTCCCCTGACCTAAAACATGATACGAATAAGCCACGGTACGCGAAACCTTCCAGAGCCACCGCCATCGCGAAGCCAAGATCTGGGGGACAGTGTTCCGGCACGCCGCCGGGACGGGGAAGTGCCCGGAGGTTTCTCCATCGACACCGCTGCCATCTCCACCGCCATCTTCATCAGCGCTGCTCCCATGAAGAGGAGTAGTTCTCCATCGAGGCTAAGGGCTGTACCAGTAGCTATTTGGTTCATCTCTCTCCTATGTACTTCAATACAATAATCTCATGAGCTGCCTTACATGATTGAGATTCATATGATGATGCTTGTAATCTAGATGTTATTATGCTAGTCAAGTGGGTTTTACTTATGTGATCTCCGGAGACTCCTTGTCCCACGTGTGTAAAGGTGACAGTGTGTGCACCGTGTGGGTCTCTTAGGCTATATTTCACAGAATACTTATTCACTGTTATGAATGGCATAGTGAAGTGCTTATTTATATCTCTTTATGATTGCAATGTGTTTTGTATCACAATTTATCTATGTGCTACTCTAGTGATGTTATTAAAGTAGTTTTATTCCTCATGCACTGGTGACAGTGTGTGCATCCGTGTTAGTACTTGGCGTAGGCTATGATTATGATCTCTTGTAGATTATGAAGTTAACTATTGCTATGATGGTATTGATGTGATCTATTCCTCCTACATGGTGTGAAGGTGACAGTGTGCATGCTATGTTAGTACTTGGTTTAGTCGTGTCGATCTTTCATGCACTCTAAGGTTATTTAAATATGAACATTGAATTGTGGAGCTTGTTAACTCCGGCATTGAGGGTTCGTGTAATCCTACGCAATGTGTTCATCATCCAACAAGAGAGTGTAGAGTATGTATTTATCTATTCGTTATGTGATCAAAGTTGAGAGTGTCCACTAGTGAAAGTCTAATCCCTAGGCCTTGTTCCTAAATACTGCTATCGCTGCTTGTTACTGTTTTACTGAATTACTACTGCTGCGTTACTACTGCTTTTTTTACTTCCTACAATATTACTACCATCAACTGCACGCCAGTAAGCTATTTTCTGGCGCCGTACTACTGCTCATATTCATTCATACCACTTGTATTTCACTATCTCTTCGCCGAACTAGTGCACCTATTAGGTGTGTTGGGGACACAAGAGACTTCTTGCTTTGTGGTTGCAAGGTTGCATGAGAGGGATATCTTTGACCTCTTCCTCCCTAAGTTCGATAAACCTTGGGTAATCCACTTAAGGGAAACTTGCTGCTGTTCTACAAACCTCTGCTCTTGGAGGCCCAACACTGTCTACAAGAATAGAAGCACCCGTAGACATCAGGGCCCCTCCTCGTCCATCTCCGACGATGAAGACGACGGCGTGCGTGCACCTCTGCCGCGGCCACGGCCACGACCACGGCCGCGACCTCGGCCTCGACCAGACATGGCGTCGTCTTTTCAGATGGTGGCGGCTAGGGTTGGGAGAGAGGCGCTAGGGTTTGTGTGTGAGAGGGACGATGAGAGGCGGCCCTTTTATAGGCCGGAGGGAGGCGGGAGCGGTGGCGCCCATTAACGGTGCACAGAAGAGGCGCGGCGCGGACGGGACGGTTCGCTGCGCGTCTGCGGAAGCGCACGCGCGCCCCAATAACTCACGTCGCGAGGTAGGCGACGGTTAGGGTTTTGAATGAGCCGCTGACGCGTTGGCCCCGCCACTCCCCGCTGGTGTTGACTTTTGGGTTGTGTGGATGACAGGCGGCTCCCACGCCCAAAATTTTCTGCCTCGCGAGGCGCCGGCGCGTCCTATTCGCGCCCTTTGCGAAGGGGCCGGCACGGGGTTGTCGGCGGTTCTGTTGGGCTTTAGAATTGGCCGGCGCCATTTCTGACGCGCCGGTACGAGCCCATTTTCGCTCCCGATTTCCAAATTACATCCGGCTGCTATCGGGGACGCCGTTGGATATGCTCTTAGAGATCAGATCCAGATCGGCAACCTATTGAGTCAACTACAATTTGCAAGCTTATTAATTCACTGTCAGTGCTGGACGTATTATATTACATGCTCTGTTCAATTCTAATTTTTTAGCTAACACGGCCACCGACCATGGCTTCATTATCAAGGGATTCAGAGTCGCATCATCTACAAGTCCATCTACAAGTCTGTGCATTCTGCATTGGCTTGAGGCTCTACTAGCAAGTAGCAATTCGATCTCCCACAGAGACATACGCATACGCCGTCCACTATACGCTACTAGATCCACGCGAGCGTCATGTCTCGGGTGAGAATTATCGACACGAGCTATGTGAATGTGCCGGCAGCCACCACGCCGCCACCAGAACCGATCAAGCTCACCGCCATGGAGGCACCGTGGGTCGTCTTCCCAGTGCTGCAGCACGTCCTGCTCTTTGAGGGTGCGGACATGCCAACCTTCGACACTATTCTCCACTCTCTCCGGTCCTCCCTTGCGGTGACCCTGGGTAGCTTCGCGCCGCTCGCCAGCAAGCTCGTCCACCTCAAGGACACCGGTGACGTTGCCATCAGCTGCTCCGCCTCCGACACCGTCAAGTTCGTCGTCGCGGAGTCTGATACCGACATTCGCCGCCTCGTCGGCGACGAAGAACCCGACCTGCCCGTGCTCGAGCAGCTCGTGGCGGATGTGGACATGAGCAAGCTGCCAACCCACGTGCTGGCGGTGCAGGCCACACGCTTCGAGGGCGGCGTGGCGGTCGGGGTGACGGTGCACCACGCCGTCGCCGACGGGCGGTCGCTGTGGACGTTCGTGGAGGCGTGGGCTACGGCGTGCCGAGGCGAGACGCCGGCGGCGACCCCAACCTTCGACCGGTCGCTCGTCCAGCTACCCGGTGGCGAAGAGCGGGCCAGGAGCATTTTCCGGAAGCTGGCGCCGAACCTGCCTTTGGTACGTTTCCTGTGTCTCACAACGTACGTTCGCTACTCCCACGCATTTGACCCTTTCCCGTGGCGGCGTGCAGGTGACATCGCCGTCGTTTCTCCAAGAAGACCGCGCGCGGTTCACCCGCCGGACATTCACACTGGACAAGCAGGACATCCAACGCCTCAAGCAGCACATAGTCGATCTCAGCGAAGCCCATGGCGCACCTCTGACACGCCCTCCGTCCACCTACGTCGCCGTCACCGCGCTCGCCTGGACATGCTTTGCTCGGTCCAAGCCGTTTGCCATGGACGACGAGTTGCTCCTCTTCTTCCTCGCCGACGTCCGCGACCGCCTCAGCCCTCCTGTCGACGCGGCGTACATCGGCGTGTGCCTCACCGGGTGCCTCGCGATCATCCCCACGAGGGAGCTCCACGGCGCGTGCGCTCTGGTGGCTGGGGCGTCGGCGATCCAAAACGAGATCCGCAGGATGACCGAAGACCCTACCAATAGGCGGGATTACCTAAACCTGATCAAGGCCTCATGGGACCGGGTGATGAATGTGTCGGGCTCGTCGGGATTCAGGGCATACGAGATCGCCGACTTTGGGTGGGGAAAGCCGAGGCGAACGGAGCCGATCAGGATGAACCACGACGGTCAGGTGGCCCTGATGCGTGGAAGGGACGGCGACGGAGTACAGGTATCCGTGTCACTGCTCCATCGGCCGGAAATGGATCACTTCAAGTCTGTGTTCCTCGACCTAGCAGGGTTAAGTTAGTAGAAATCTCCCGTTAAACTGAAATAATCATTCATGCAATACGAGATACAGTATTGTTCATCTCAAAAAGAACTCCAGTATTGCAATAAATTCTAGTTTTCACCCCCTGGTTTAATGCTTGTAACACTTATCCCATTTAGCGGAAGTTTTGTTACTAGTTTTTACCCCTTTTAAAAATCTGAGAGCCATCTACTATACGAAATTCCTAATACTTCCTCCATGCAGTAATGTAAGATATTTTAGACACATTTAAATTAGACTAAGTACAAATCAAGAGGAGTGAATTTACGCACTAAAAATAGACTAGATACACACAAAAACGAGTGACCTTCAAAAGACCTTAAATATCTTATAAAACCAAACGGAGGGAAGAAGTGAGCCTAGCTCATTTGGTTAGGAAAGTGGATGTACAACCTAAATCTTCAGGGAAGAGACACGAAGTTGGGTTCTTATTATTTAAAAAATAAAATCACTGTAGGGGCTTCCCCTACCGTATTCCTTTCAAAAAAAAAACCAAACAGAGGGAGTAATAAATAGCTTTCCTGCTCTGGGAACTTGGATCTTGATAGTTGAAAATTTTATGTTTCTGACAATCCATACGCGGCATGTTGAATCATTATCTCCATGACTCCATATAGAATGGTAGGTTAAGTTTATTCTTGATATCTAAGAGCATGTCTAACAGGTTCCGTATTTCTCTGTCCCGTATAACGCGAGTATTTCACCCCGTATAAAAAAATTGCTCACGGAAGAACCATTCCGTCTAGCAGACCCCGTATTTCGCCCCGTATTTCTAAAAATTAAAACCCCGGGAAATTTGTCGATAGTTCATTCATAGATCATACTACGGATCATACATTGCGAGATCCTACATTGTGCGATCATATCTAATCGTCAAGGATGACGAATGGGACGAATGGCGCCCTGGCGGAGCCTCCCCGCCTCGAACTCCCGGACGGCGGCGATGGCCGCCGCCTCCTCCTCTGCCTCCGCCCGAGCTCTCGGCGGCATCCTTCTCGGATGCGGCCACCGCGACGCCGCCTCCTCCTCTGCCTCCTCCGCTTCCTCCTCGCCGGCTCGCGGATCTCCTCCGCTTCCTCCGCCGCTGGTGCTGCCGATGCGCGCCGCCCATGCCGCCTTCGAAGCGCGGTCACGCTCCCACTCGGCGCGCCACTTCTCAAAGTCGCCGCCGCTCATTGATACGTCTTCAACGTATCTATAATTTCTTATGTTCCATGCTAGTTTTATGACAATACCAACATGTTTTAGTCATACTATATAATGTTTTTATGCATTTTCCGAAACTAACCTATTAACAAGATGCCGAAGTTCCTGTTTTCTGCTGTTTTTGGTTTCAGAAATCCTACGCAGGAAATATTCTCGGAATTGGACGAAACAAAAGCCCATGGTCTTATTTTCCACGGAGGGTTCCAGAACACCGAAGAGGAGACGGAGTGGGGCCACGAGGCAGCCACCCCACAAGGCGGCGCGGCCAGGAGGGGGGGTGCGCCGGCCTATGGGGTGGGCCCTCGGGCACCCTCCCTGCGCTGCCCCTTCGCCTACTTAATCCCTCCGTCGCGAAAACCCTAGTACCGAGAGCCACGATACGGAAAAAGTTCCAGAGACGCTGCCGCCGTCAATCCCATCTCGGGGATTCAGGAGATCGCCTCCGGCACCCGGTCGGAGAGGGAATCATCACCGGAGGGCTCTACATCACCATGCCCGCCTCCGGACTGATGCGTGAGTAGTTCATCCTTGGACTACGGGTCCATAGCAGTAGCTAGATGGTTTTCTTCTCCTCTTGTGCTATCATGTTTAGATCTTGTGAGCTGCCTATCATGATCAGGATCATCTATTTGTAATGCTACATGTTGTGTTTGTTGGGATCCGATGAATATTGAATACTATGTCAAGTTGATTATTGATCTATCATATATGTGCTATTTATGTTCTTGCATGCTCTCCGTTGCTAGAAGAGGCTCTGGCCAAGTTGATACTTGTGACTCCAAGAGGGAATATTTATGCTCGATAGTGGGTTCATGCCTCCATTGAATCTGGGACAGTGACAGAAAGTTCTAAGGTTGTGGATGTGATGTTGCCACTAGGGATAAAACATCGATGCTTTGTCTAAGGATATTTGTGTTGATTACATTACACACCATACTTAATGCAATTGTCTGTTGTTTGCAATTTAATACTGGAGGGGGTGCGGATGCTAACCTGAAGGTGGACTTTTAGGCATAGATGCATGCTGGATGGCGGTCTATATTCTTTGTCGTAATGCCCTAAGTAAATCTCATAGTAGTGTTATCACCAGATTTTGGCCAAATCAGGAGATGGGCCGTAAGTGAAGATGGGCTTGAAGGACATACACGTGGAGAATCTTTGAAGCGGCCTTGCATGAAGAGTTTGGGATTAATTGCCCATGTATCTGTAACATAGTTGATCGCATCTTCGTTTAGAATTAAAAGATAGAGTTTAACCCGTGCACGGTTAGGTGCACGCCCGAATTAGAAAGTCCCTTGGACTATAAATATGTATCTAGGGTTATCAGAAAAGGAGGATAATCACGTTCACAACAAACACAAATCAGGCGCATCGCCACCCCTTTCTTTCGAGGGTTTCTTCCGGGTAAGCATCATGCTGCCTAGATCGCATCTTGCGATCTAGGCAGCTACGTTTATTCGTTTACCTTGTGCTGCTCGTGCTGAAGCGTTGTTGATGGCGAGTAGCACTATTTATCGTAGATGTTTAGGGCTTGCATGGATGCTTTTCTTATGCATATCTGCTTAGCTATGCTGTCCCTCGATATCTAGCTGCCCTTACACCTATCCAGGTGTAAGGGCAGCATCTGCTTGTTCGTTGTTTAGTAGATCCGATCGTTATAGTTGCTCCTTGATTCTTCAAGGATTGGTTTAATATCTGTATGATTAGGCCTTGCAAACGGGTTGAACGATCCGGTAGTGCGCTAGGTATGGTTTGTTAGTCCTAAGAGGGATGTTCCGGGAATTAACTTAATGTTGGTTTTTAGGCCTCTTTTAGGGTTAGTTTTCCATTATCTTTCGTGTCTATTAGGCTCAACTACGCGTAGGATGTTCCGATCATACGGTGAAAATCCTAAACTGTCGTAGATTGGTTTAACTTTATGTTGATCAAGCAGGAGCCCCATGTCATCGTTAACCCGACGCAAACCATGGGGCGATCGGCTCTTTGAGCCGATCCACGGGGCAACCTGAGAGCCGATCGGGCTCGTATTTAATGTTTACGTGTCTGCCATGCAGGAAACTAAGCGAAGCAATCCAACACCTTCCTGACCAGGTATAGGTCAGGTGGCACACCCTTGCAACCGCTAGGACGTGTGCCGGAACATTTGCGGGACGACGTCGAGGGACCAGGGGCCCCTGCAGTCTTGGAAGCCTCCCGGCTCTTCGTGTTGCTTAACCACTGCTCGCCGGTGGATTTTGGCGACACATTCTGGCACGCCCGGTGGGACAATCGGGACAATCTTCCGCAGCAACCACGTCAATATCTGCATCTCAGATGGCGGAAGAACCGATCAAGTACGAAGATCTGCCTGCTGAGCATAAGAAGAAATATGATGATCTCAAGGCCATCTTGGAAGCCGATCTCATCGGCGCTTTTGAGAGGACCCGTTCGCACGGCATTAAGTTCAAAGGGTTCCAACCTGAAGGCGCGTTAGAGGGACTAGATCTATCTCTCCCCTCGGAAGAACGTACCAGAGCCCTGCGACAGGAAGTCAACTATGCCGTGGCTCACTCCCTTCATCGGCATTCTGAGAGCCTGGTGAACACTCTGGAGCGTGTTGATGTCTACGTGTTATCACCTGATTTTGGCCAAATCAGGAGACGGGCCGTAAGTGGAGATGGGCTTAAAGGACGTACACGTGGAGCATCTTCCAAGCGGCCTTGCGCTGGGAGTTCGGGCTTAATTGCCCATGTATCTGTAACATATTAGATCGCATCTTAGTTTAGAAGTTAGAGTTTTACCCGTGCACGGTTTGGTGCACGCCCACATTAGAAAGTCCCCTGGACTATAAATATGTACCTAGGGTTTATGGAATAAACAACAACCAACGTTCAACACAAACCAATCTCGGCGCATCGCCAACTCCTTCGTCTCGAGGGTTCCTCCGGTAAGCACCATGCTGCCTAGATCGCATCTCGCGATCTAGGCAGCACGAGCCTGCCTAGTTGTTCATGCGTTGCTCGTACTGAAGCCTTTTTGATGGCGAGCAACGTAGTTATCATAGATGTGTTAGGGTTAGCATTGTTCCTAGTATCATATGCTGTCGTAGTGCAACCCTTGCGCATCTAGCCGTCCTTGTACCTCATCATGGGTGCAGGGGGCACCCCGCTTGATCGTTATTTGGTAGATCTGATCCGTTACGGTCGCTCCTTGATTCATCAAGGATTAGTTTAATATCTGCAATAGTTAGGCCTTACAAAGGGTTGGAGGATCCGCGGCATGCAGGGTGTAGTTTGCTGCCCCTAGACAGGACGTTCCGAGGATCAACCTAGTGTTGGTTTTTAGGCCTTGTCTAGGGCTGGCTTACGTTTTGCGTGAGCGCGAGGCCCAATCGTGAGTAGGATGATCCGATTATGCGGTGAAAACCCCAGATCGTCGTGGATCTCATATGCTTTATCATGATCAAGCAGGACCACCATATATTCGGCCACCTCGGACGAATCATGGGTGGATCGGCTCCATGAGCCGATTCACGGGACAACCTGAGAGCCGATCGAGGCTCGTATTTAACGTGTACGTGTGTGCCCTGCAGGAAACTAAGCGAGGCATCATCCACACCTTCCGACCAGGTATAGGTCAGGTGGCACGCCCTTGCAATTTGCATCGGCGCGCGACCAGGAGGCTTTGCGGGCCGTCGCTCTGAGGGACTGGGGCCAGCCGCAGCCCTAGTTGTTCCCGGCTCTACGGTGTTGACCAGTCACTGCCCGCCGGTGGGTTTCGTCAACACATTCACGCCCGGTGGGACAATCTTCAACGACAACCACCTCGCCATCCACATCAGAGATGGCGGAAAGCACTCCGGTCGAGTACGAGGATCGGAATGGCGAAGTCAAGGTCCTCCGCGAAGCCGACCTCATCGGCTCTTCCCACGGCACCCGCTCCCATGGCGTCAACACGGTCGATCTCAGCCACTCCATAAGGGAACCAGGGTTCTCTTTCGATGCCAATATGGCAGGGTTCGTGATTCGCCATGACGCGGACAAAGCGGAAAGCAGCCACACTCGTGGCAAAGAGAAAGACGAGGCCGCTCCACGTGACCGGCCCCAAGACGACGATAAACGGTACCTGGCCGAGGAGGAGGTGAGAAGCATACGGCATCCACGCCCATTATCCGAACATCTCCTCAGCAAATATGATCAGCCATACCACCGACGTCGCCGCTACGGCGAAGGCGATCAAAGGGATCATCAGTCTGGTGCAGGCGGGAGGTATCGTCAGAACAACGGCCACGACGACGGGTACGGACGTCGCGCCAGAGGGAGGTCTGAGGAGCCGGACAACGTGGATAGGCACTGGGACTGCCCCTTCTTCAGACATTGCTGGGATTCCGGAATGAGCCGATTACCAACAATCGGCAATTGCCCAGAATGTAAACAAAAGGAGAAGGGTACAGCCAAGGTGTCCGTGTTCGAGCGTCTAGGGCCTCTCCCGCCTTGGAGCAAGCACACTGAGTCCGTTCAGATGGGAGATCACGAGGAACTAGAGGACGATGGTGAAGAGGATAAGTATCATCGGCCGAGATGGTGTCCTGACGGGCTCAGCCGCTCCCAAAAACGAAGGGTTCAGCGACTACGTGCGTTGGAAGAAGCCGAAAGGTTATATCTGCACGCGCTGAGGAAGGCACGGCCTGACCTGGCCGCCAAAATTCAGCGAACCCTGGATGAAGAAGGTCGGCCACAAAGAAAAGAGTGGCGCCCTAAACAGAGGAAAGCCGATGATGAAACATCGGCTGGCACAAACATGGTCTTCATCCTTCCTGCGGAATTTAGCGCTCCGAGGTTATTTGAAGCACCTGTGGCACATTTGGACTGCGGCCCACGGCCGGTCATCTTCGAGAAGCCGCGAGAAAGAAGTTACAGGCATTTGAAGGCCTTGTACTTACGAGGTTACATCAATGGGCAGCTTGTCAATAAGATGTTGGTGGACACCGGAGCGGCAGTCAACATTATGCCTTACTCTATGCTACGGCGGTTGGGACGCTCCACCTCGGATTTAATCAAAACCAATGTAACTTTGAGCGATTTCAACGGCCAAGCGTCTGACGCGCAAGGTGTTCTAAACGTGGATCTGACCGTAGGAAGGAAGACTATCCCTACGACGTTCTTTGTTGTTGACAGCAAAAGCACCTATGCTGTAATATTAGGGAGGGATTGGATCCACGCCAACTGTTGCATCCCATCCACGATGCACCAATGCCTGATACAGTGGGATGGAGATGAAGTGGAGGTCGTCCACGCCGATGATTCAGCCGAAATTTCAACAGCCGGCATGGGCATTTGGGAGGCGTCAGGCCAAGAACCACTCTCGGGCATCAATTTGGATGACTGCGAACGCATAGATGTGACAAAGAACGGGGTAAGGCTGGTTTTATCCACCGGCCTAATGGAGTAGCACGTCCAAGACATTGGACATACGTGGCGAGGCCGATCCCTGCGATCGGCCCTCAAAAAAAAATGAAAAGCAGGGGATCTCATCTCCAACATGCCACGGTGTAAATCCAAGGAGTTGCCACCCATCGTCAAGCATTGCAACAAAAAAGGAGGCCGATTTTGGCAATCGGCCGAAATTATCCTCAACATACCGTCGTTTGTGTTAAGCATTGATCCAACGGATGCCTGAAGAGCCGATACCATCAATTACTTGACAGAATCGGCTCGGGGGGCACACAGAGGGATACGGAGCTGGGAACGGATGTCAAGTTTCCAACAGAGCAGCTCAAGTGTGGGGGCCGATACATAAACAAATCGGCCACAAAAAATCGAAGACATCGAAATTTTTGAGCACAGCCGATGCACGGCCATCGACTTAAGGGATGCGACCGTCACACGCACGAGCTTAAGGGAACAGTCATCAGGCAGCGAGGCTCCACTGAAGGGCGAATATGCCGGCGGCTCTTCTCAGTAGAATTGTTGATGCCCCAAGCGGATCATTGTGTCGACAATGTCGGGTCGCGGCCCCGCGAAGCAGTATGTCTCTTCTGAAACCAGGAGAATAGTCGATGATGAGGCGATCGGCTACGGCATGTCACGACCAAAATGGGGGAAAACATCAGGAAACGTCCTCACCAAGAGCTGCATCAGCCTGCCAAAGATAATGAGCCGATATTATCGACGAGACGCAGGACTTGAACGGGAGAAGCTCAGGGAGACAGTTGGCCCTGAAGGGTCCTTCACTATAGGAAGCCGATTTTTTCCCAATCGGCTGGCCCTGCATCTCAGCTTGCCTGAAGAATGATGCTGATGTCGCCAGAAATATCAGTTTCTACATACAAGCCAATTGAGTGACACGCACGGGGCTTTGTTGTGGGCACCTGCCCGGAACCAGATGGCCAGCCCGCTGGATTGGCTAGCAAGGCTCATGATCTTGCTTGAGGTCTCATGGGGCAAAGCCGACGCTTGGCCGTCGACTCAAGGGGTATGGTGGTTACAGGCAAAGATCTCATGGAGCATCCATCACCAAATCGGCAGTGTTTGCGCAAGCCTGCGGATCAGTCTAGGGTCATGAGAACAACCGATGATCATCCGATGATCTCGATGAGCCGAACCATTCGAGCCGAGCTATTTGCACCAGAAGCTGCATCAGTTCGCCCAAGATGATGAGCTAATTAGGACAGCAAGGTGGTTCCTCGGTTCAAGGGAGCTGCTGACCTTTCCAGAATCTGCCAGGGGCTGGCTCCTTGAGCCTAACACAGTGATACAGTTGGGAAACCGATGGTGGCCCAATCAGCTGGTCTGCTTTTATCCTCGCCTGGACTAAGGCTCGGGGGGCAGCTCGCCCTTAAGGTTCCTTGTTCTATGGAGCCGATTTGGTTGAAATCGGCTTGCTCTGCATCATAACTCGTCAAGAGAGGGTGAATTATTGCAGACGGGAATGGCTGGAGGTAGTGGAAAGAAGCAACGATCGCTGACGGACTTTGGACCAGGTGTGACTACAAAGAGATGAGGCATTATCAGGACAGTGGCAAAGAAGATCCGGTAGATGAGAATGCCGCTGAGGTCCAATAGTCCGTGTAGTTGAATCTGCATTTCCAGGATCTAGGATTTGCGCGATTGCGGCTCGTCCTGGGGGTGGAGGTCTGGATGGATCTGCCTCGAGTTTATCATGAGAGTCCGATGCATTGCCATCGGCTCCTTAAGCACCGACCAGATTGGCAGTCGGCAAGCCCGGTATAAAGGGCAATCGGCTAAATTACCATAAAGAAGGACGACAAGATCGAGTCGGGGAAATTCTCCATTGATCAACTAGAGTTCTTACATAAAGAGCTAATTGCTCTCAAAAGAAGATCCTAGGGGCTACATTGCCCGTCTACTACTGATGGCCCTGAGCTAAGATCCTATCTAGGGGCCGTTGCTGCCCTCGTCGTCGTCGCCATCATCGCCGTCGTCGGCGCTGCTCCCAGCCGGCTCATCGTCGCTGCTGTAGCGACCGCCGGCAGGACCTTCGTTGTCCTCGTCTTCTTCATCAGCGTCGTCGTCGTCGCTGTCGAAATCGCTGAGATTGCCGGGCCAGGGGCAGTGGCGCTTGGCCGGCGGCTCGTCGGAGGAGCTGTCATCTTCTTCCTCCTCCTCCGGCCCCTCCTCTTCGGAGGAGGGGGCCCCGTCCCAGGGAAGGTGGTCGTCGTCGCTTTCCTCCACCGCTTCCTCCTTGGCAAGGAAGAGGAGGTCGCTCTCCCCGTCGGTCAGGGACTGGTCGTCCTCTGACCAGGTGGAGAAGTCGTGGCTTGGCTCATCCCCGGCCTCGATGGCGCGGCGAATGTTGGCCGCGTGGGCTTCCTCCGGGTTCCACTCCGGCGTCGGCTCGCGGAAGGGGGAGGACTGCGCAGAAGAGGAGGACATGGTGGCACAGGAGGGTTTTTTCTTTGGAAGTGCTAGTGCCTGGAGGATGAGGAAGAGAGCTACAGGAAGTGGCCGAATAAAAGGGGGAATATTTGGTTTAATGCCTAAGCAGTTCCCGAGGACGTGGTGCCAGAACCGTCAAGTCGTGCAGAGAAGGCGAGGAGGCAAGACGTCATCATGAAGGAAACTGCGACGGTTCTGCCACGACATGACCCTCGAGAAAAAAAACGATGGTTTTGATATTATCATTACCAAAACCAGGGGGGCATGTGTTATCACCTGATTTTGGCCAAATCAGGAGACGGGCCATAAGTGGAGATGGGCTTGAAGGACGTACACGTGGAGCATCTTCGAAGCGGCCTTGCGCTGGGAGTTCGGGCTTAATTGCCCATGTATCTGTAACATATTAGATCGCATCTTAGTTTAGAAGTTAGAGTTTTACCCGTGCACGGTTTGGTGCACGCCCACATTAGAAAGTCCCTGGACTATAAATATGTACCTAGGGTTTATGGAATAAACAACAACCAACGTTCAACACAAACCAATCTCGGCGCATCGCCAACTCCTTCGTCTCGAGGGTTCCTCCGGTAAGCACCATGCTGCCTAGATCGCATCTCGCGATCTAGGCAGCACGAGCCTGCCTAGTTGTTCATGCGTTGCTCGTACTGAAGCCTTTTTGATGGCGAGCAACGTAGTTATCATAGATGTGTTAGGGTTAGCATTGTTCCTAGTATCATATGCTGTCGTAGTGCAACCCTTGCGCATCTAGCCGTCCCTGTACCTCATCATGGGTGCAGGGGCGGCACCCCGCTTGATCGTTATTTGTAGATCTGATCCGTTACGGTCGCTCCTTGATTCATCAAGGATTAGTTTAATATCTGCAATAGTTAGGCCTTACAAAGGGTTGGAGGATCCAGCGGCATGCAGGGTGTAGTTTGCTGCCCCTAGACAGGACGTTCCGAGGATCAACCTAGTGTTGGTTTTTAGGCCTTGTCTAGGGCTGGCTTACGTTTACCGTGCGTGAGCGCGAGGCCCAATCGTGAGTAGGATGATCCGATTATGCGGTGAAAACCCCAGATCGTCGTGGATCTCATATGCTTTATCATGATCAAGCAGGACCACCATATATTCGGCCACCTCGGACGAATCATGGGTGGATCGGCTCCATGAGCCGATTCACAGGACAACCTGAGAGCCGATCGAGGCTCGTATTTAACGTGTACGTGTGTGCCCTGCAGGAAACTAAGCGAGGCATCATCCACCTTCCTGACCAGGTATAGGTCAGGTGGCACGCCCTTGCAATTTGCATCGGCGCGCGACCGGGAGGCTTTGCGGGCCGTCGCTCGAGGGACTGGGGCCAGCCGCAGCCCTAGTTGTTCCCGGCTCTACGGTGTTGACCAGTCACTGCCCGCCGGTGGGTTTCTGACGTCAACACTACGTTCCCCCTCCTTTCCTGTAGACAGTGTTGGGCCTCCAAGAGTAGAGGTTTGTAGAACAGCAGCAAGTTTCCCTTAAGTGGATCACCCAAGGTTTATCGAACTCGGGGAGGAAGAGGTCAAAGATATCCCTCTCATGCAACCCTGCAACCACAAAGCAAGAAGTCTCTTGTGTCCCCAACACACCAAATAGGTGCACTAGTTCGGCGAAGAGATAGTGAAATACAGGTGGTATGATATATATAGCAACGGTGCCAGAAAATAGCTTGCTGGCGTGTAGTTGATGGTAGTAGTATTGCAGCAGTAGTAACACAGTAAAACAGTAAACAAGCAGCGATAGCAGTATTTAGGAACAAGGCCTAGGGATTACACTTTCACTAGTGGACACTCTCAACATTGATCACATAACAGAATAGATAAATGCATACTCTACACTTTTGTTGGATGATGAACACATTGCGTAGGATTACACGAACCCTCAATGCCGGAGTTAACAAGCTCCACAATAATGCTCATATTTAAGTAACCTTAAGTGTAAGATAGATCAAAAGACTAAACCAAGTACTAGCATAGCATGCACACTGTCACCTTCATGCATATGTAGGAGGAATAGATCACATCAATATTATCATAGCAATAGTTAACTTCGCAATCTACAAGAGATCATGATCATAGCATAAACCAAGTACTAACACGGTGCACACACTATCACCTTTGCACACATGCAGGAGGAATAAAACTACTTTAATAACTTTGCTAGAGTAGCACATAGATAAATTGTGATACGATGCACATTGCAATCATAAAGAGATATAAATAAGCACCTCACTATGCCATTCAACAGTGAATAAGTATTCTGTGAAATATAGCCTAAGAGACCCACACGGTGCACACACTGTCACCTTTACACACGTGGGACAAGGAGTCTCCGGAGATCACATAAGTAAAACCCACTTGACTAGCATAATGACATCTAGATTACAAGCATCATCATATGAATCTCAATCATGTAAGGCAGCTCATGAGACTATTGTATTGAAGCACATAGGAGAGAGATTAACCACATAGCTACCGGTACAGCCCCGAGCCTCGATGGAGAACTACTCCCTCTTCATGGGAGCAGCAGCGGTGATGAAGATGGCGGTGGAGATGGCAGCGGTGTCGATGGAGAAGCCTTCGGGGCACTTCCCCGTCCGGCGGGTGCCGAACAGAGACTCCTGTCCCCGGATCTTGGCTTCGCGATGGCGGCGGCTGGAAGGTTTCGCGTACCGTGGCTTCCTCCGTAAGGGTTTTCGATGCGGGGGCTTTATATAGGCGAAGAGGCGGCGCAGGAGGGTCGAAGGGGCGACGACACCATAGGGTGGCGCGGGCCCAGCCCTGGCCAGCACCCTATCATCTGGGCCCACAGGGCCCCCTCGCTCTCGGGTGTTGGATGCTTCGGGCAAAATAGGAACTGGGCATTGATTTCGTCCAATTCCGAGAATATTTCGTTACTAGGATTTCTGAAACCAAAAACAGCAGAAAACGAGACGGCATCGGCATCTTGTTAATAGGTTAGTTCCAAAATGCACGAATATGACATATAATGTGTATAAAACATGTAGGTATCATCAATAAAGTAGCATGGAACATAAGAAATTATCGATACGTTGGAGACGTATCAGCATCCCCAAGCTTAGTTCTGCTCGTCCCGAGCAGGTAAAACGATAACAAAGATAATTTCTTAAGTGACATGCCATCATAACCTTGATCATACTATTGTAAGCATATGAGGTGAATGCAGCGATCAAAACAATGGTAATGACATGAGTAAACAAATGAATCATAAAGCAAAGACTTTTCATGAATAGTACTTTGAAGACAAGCATCAATAAGTCTTGCATAAGAGTTAACTCATAAAGCAATAAATCAAAGTAAAGGTGTTGAAGCAACACAAAGGAAGATTAAGTTTCAGCGGTTGCTTTCAACTTGTAACATGTATATCTCATGGATAGTTGTCAATGCAAAGTAATATAACAAGTGCAATATGCAAGTATGTAGGAATCAATGCACAGTTCACACAAGTGTTTGCTTCTTGAGGTGGAGAGAGATAGGTGAACTGACTCAACATAAAAGTAAAAGATAGGTCCTTCAAAGAGGAAAGCATCGATTGCTATATTTGTGCTAGAGCTTTTATTTTGAAAACATCAAGAGAGTATACAAGTAAAGTTTTGAGAGGTGTTTGTTGTTGTCAACGAAGTGGGCACTCTAACCCCCTTGCCAGACAAACCTTCAAAGAGCGGCTCCCATTTTATTTTATTTTTGGGTGGCACTCCTTCCAACCTTTCTTTCACAAACCATGGCTAACCGAATCCTCGGGTGCCTGCCAACAATCTCATACCATGAAGGAGTGCCTTTTTATTTTAGTTTTATTATGTTGACACTCCTCCCCACCTTTGCTTTCTCAAGCCATGGCTAACCGAATCCTTCGGGTGCCGTCCAACAATCACATACCATGGAGGAGTGTCTATTTTTGTTAATTAATTTGGGACTGGGAATCCCATTGCCAGCTCTTTTTGCAAAATTATTGGATAAGCGGATGAAGCCACTAGTCCATTGGTGAAAGTTGCCCAACAAGATTGAAAGATAAACACCACATACTTCCTCATGAGCTATAAAACATTGACACAAATAAGAGGTGATAAATTTTGAATGGTTTAAAGGTAGCACTCAAGCAATTTACTTTGGAATGGCGGAGAAATACCATGTAGTAGGTAGGTATGGTGGACACAAATGGCATGAATATTGGCTCAAGTATTTGGATGCATGAGAAGTATTCTCTCTCGATACAAGGTTTAGGCTAGCAAGGTTATTTGAAGCAAACTCAAGGATGAAACGGTGCAGCAAAACTCACATAAAAGACATATTGTAAACATTATAAGACTCTACACCGTCTTCCTTGTTGTTCAAAACTCAATACTAGATATTATCTAGACCTTAGAGAGACCAATTATGCAAACCAAATTTTAGCATGCTCTATGTATTTCTTCATTAATGGGTGCAAAGCATATGATGCAAGAGCTTAAACATGAGCACAACAATTGCCAAGTATCACATTATCCAAGACATTTTACCAATTACTACATGTAGCATTTTTCAATTCCAACCATATAACAATTTAACGAAGGAAACTTCGCCATGAATATTATGAGCTAAGAACACATGTGTTCATACGAACCAGCGGAGCGTGTCTCTCTCCCACACAAGGATGAACTTATTCAGAGAACTAAGATAACAAAACAAAAACAAAAATAAAAGCACACAGACGCTCCAAGTAAAATACATAAGATGTGATGGAATAAAAATATAGTTTCACTAGAAGAAACCTGATAAGTTGTCGATGAAGAAGGGGATGCCTTGGGCATCCCCAAGCTTAGATGCTTGAGTATTCTTAAAATATGCAGGGATGAACCACCGGGGCATCCCCAAGCTTAGACCTTTCACTCTTCTCGATCACATTATATCACCCTCTTCTATTGACCCTTGAAAACTTCTGCACACCAAACTTCAAGCAAACTCATTAGAGGGTTAGTGCATAATCAAAATTCACATGTTCAGAGGTGACACAATCATTCTTAACACTTCTGGACATTGCACAAAACTTCTGAAAGTTAATGGAACAAAGAAACCCATTCAACAAAGCAAAAGCGGCAATGCGAAATAAAAGGCAGAATCTGTCAAAAACAGAACAGTCCGTAAAGACGAATTTTAAGATGGCACCAGACTTGCTCAAATGGAAAAACTCAAAACTAATGAAAGTTGCGTACATATCTGAGGATCACTCTCGTAAATTGGCAGATTTTTTCGAATTTTCTACAGAGAACTGTGCCCAGATTCGTGACAGACAGCAATGCTGTTTCTGCGCAGCGATCCCAAATATAACCTCAACTTTGACATAGAAACTTTACTTGGCACAAAAACATGATAAGGAGAGGTTGCTACAGTAGTAAACAACTTCCAAGACACAAATATAAAACAAAGTACTGTAGTAAAAAAAACACATGGGTTATCTCCCAAGAAGTTCTTTCTTTATAGCCATTAAGATGGGCTCAGCAGTTTTAATGATGCACTCACAAGAAATAGAAGTTGAAGCAAAAGAGAGCATCAAGAGGCAAATTCAAAACACATTTAAGTCTAACATGCTTCCTATGCATAGGAATCTTGTAAATAAACAAGTTCATGAAGAGCAAAGTAACAAGCATAGGAAGATAAAACAAGTGTAGCTTCAAAAATTTCAGCACATAGAGAGGTGTTTTAGTAACATGAAAATTTCTACAACCATATTTTCCTCTCTCATAATAACTTTCAGTAGCATCATGAACAAATTCAACAATATAACTATCACATGAAGCATTCTTATTCTCATGCATAAAATAATTACTACTCCCAACATAAGCATAATCAGTTTTATTAGATGTAATGGGAGCAAATTCAACAAAGTAGCTATCATTATTATTCTCATCATCAAATATAGGAGGCATATTGTAATCATAATCAAATTTATCCTCCATAACAGGTGGTAACAAAAGACTACTATCATTATAATCATCATAAATAGGAGGCAAAGTATCATCAAAGTAAATTTCCTCCTCATTGCCCGGGGGACTAAAAAGATCATGCTCATCAAAACCAGCTTCCCCAAGCTTAGAATTTTCCATAGCATTAGCAACAATAGTGTTCAAAGCATTCATATTAATAACATTCCCATTAGCATGCATATAAAGTTCCATGGGTTTTTTAATTCTCTCTTCAAACACATCATGTCCTAATTCAAGATAAAGTTCATAAAGATCTCTCATATTTTTGTTGTTTTCCATTATGCCTTACTAGTGTAAACAAGAAACCAAATGTCGCAATTGCAGAGTCTAAAGGAAATAGCTTCGAGTACTTACAACGGCGCCGGAAAATAGCTTAGTAGCCGAGATCCGGAGTGTGAGTACCTTTTACCTTTCCTCCCCGGCAACGGCGCCATTAGCTTGATGTCTACGTTCCCCCTCCTTTCCTGTAGACAGTGTTGGGCCTCCAAGAGTAGAGGTTTGTAGAACAGCAAGTTTCCCTTAAGTGGATCACCCAAGGTTTATCGAACTCGGGGAGGAAGAGGTCAAAGATATCCCTCTCATGCAACCCTGCAACCACAAAGCAAGAAGTCTCTTGTGTCCCCAACACACCAAATAGGTGCACTAGTTCGGCGAAGAGATAGTGAAATACAGGTGGTATGAATATATATGAGCAGTAGCAACGGTGCCAGAAAATGCTTTGGCGTGTAGTTGATGGTAGTAGTATTGCAGCAGTAGTAACACAGTAAAACAGTAAACAAGCAGCGATAGCAATATTTAGGAACAAGGCCTAGGGATTACACTTTCACTAGTGGACACTCTCAACATTGATCACATAACAGAATAGATAAATGCATACTCTACACTTTTGTTGGATGATGAACACATTGCGTAGGATTACACGAACCCTCAATGCCGGAGTTAACAAGCTCCACAATAATGCTCATATTTAAGTAACCTTAAGTGTAAGATAGATCAAAAGACTAAACCAAGTACTAGCATAGCATGCACACTGTCACCTTCATGCATATGTAGGAGGAATAGATCACATCAATATTATCATAGCAATAGTTAACTTCGCAATCTACAAGAGATCATGATCATAGCATAAACCAAGTACTAACACGGTGCACACACTGTCACCTTTGCACACATGCAGGAGGAATAAAACTACTTTAATAACTTTGCTAGAGTAGCACATAGATAAATTGTGATACGATGCACATTGCAATCATAAAGAGATATAAATAAGCACCTCACTATGCCATTCAACAGTGAATAAGTATTCTGTGAAATATAGCCTAAGAGACCCACACGGTGCACACACTGTCACCTTTACACACGTGGGACAAGGAGTCTCCGGAGATCACATAAGTAAAACCCACTTGACTAGCATAATGACATCTAGATTACAAGCATCATCATATGAATCTCAATCATGTAAGGCAGCTCATGAGACTATTGTATTGAAGCACATAGGAGAGAGATTAACCACATAGCTACCGGTACAGCCCCGAGCCTCGATGGAGAACTACTCCTTCCTGGGAGCAGCAGCGGTGATGAAGATGGCGGTGGAGATGGCAGCGGTGTCGATGGAGAAGCCTTCCGGGGGCATCGCCGCTCGGCGGGTGCCGAAACGAGACTCCTGTCCCCCGGATCTTGGCTTCGCGATGGCGGTGGCT
The DNA here is from genome assembly GCA_030979885.1 of Lolium multiflorum. Classification (NCBI taxonomy): domain Eukaryota; kingdom Viridiplantae; phylum Streptophyta; class Magnoliopsida; order Poales; family Poaceae; genus Lolium; species Lolium multiflorum. The sequence goes on along the minus strand of CM061748.1, from coordinate 235,641,705 downwards.
CTGGAAGGTTTCGCGTACCGTGGCTTCTCCGTAAGGTTTTCGATGCAGGGGCTTTATATAGGCGAAGAGGCGGCGCAGGAGGGTCGAAGGGCGACGACACCATAGGGTGGCGCGGGCCCAGCCCTGGCCCGCACCCTATCATCGGGGCCCACAGGGCCCCCTCTGCGACTCTCGGGTGTTCTGGATGCTTAGGGCAAAATAGGAACCAGGCGTTGATTTCGTCCAATTCCGAGAATATTTCGTTACTAGGATTTAAACCAAAACAGCAGAAAATAGGAACTGGCACTTGGCATCTTGTTAATAGGTTAGTTCCAGAAAATGCACGAATATGACATATAATGTGTATAAAACATGTAGGTATCATCAATAAAGTAGCATGGAACATAAGAAATTATCGATACGTTGGAGACGTATCACGTGTCGCGCTCAATGTGGTGCAAGAAATCATGAAGCATAAGTACTCTCCGTCAGGACCTGCCCTAGGGACTCACCAGGGGGAGATACCGCTCTATACTAGGCCACCACTGCAATACACGATGGCAGCTCCACAGCAACAGGGTTCACCGGCGTACGTCGTCTACAAGGTTGGAGGTGATCCTGGCGATTACCAATTCCTGTATGAGCCGCCCAAGGAGATTCCACATGGGTACGTGTGCACATACGTGCCGGACTGCAACAACTGGATGAGCCAGGTTACAGCAGGAAGGACTGCCACGGCAGGAGGGTGATACGTCTCCAACGTATCGATAATTTCTTATGTTCCATGCTTCATTATTGATGATATCTACATGTTATATGCACATTATATGTCGTATTTATGCATTTTACGGAACTAACCTATTAACAAGATCGAAGAGACTGTCTTGTTTTCTTTTTTGGTTTGAAATCTAGTAAGAAATATTCTCGATTGGAAATCCCGCCCAGTCCTATTTTTGCACGAAGCTTCCAGGAGACCGAAGGAGTCGAAGTGGGGCCACGAGGTGGCCGGGTGATAGGCGGCGCGGCCCAGGCCCTGGCCGCGCCACCCTGTCCCCTGGGCCTCGTGCCGCCTCTGACCTACCCTTTCGCCTACTTATAGCCGCCGTCGCGAACCCCCGGTGCGAGAGCCACGATACGGAAAACTTTCCAGAGACGCCGCCGCCGCGAATACCATCTCGGGGGATTCAGGAGATCGCCTCCGGCACCCTGCCGGAGAGGGGATCATCTCGGAGGACTCTTCATCGCCATGATCGCCTCCGGAGTGATGAGTGAGTAGTTCACCCCTGGACTATGGGTCCATAGCAGTAGCTAGATGGTTGTCTTCTCCTTATGTGCTTCATTGTTGGATCTTGTGAGCTGCCTAACATGATCAGATCATCTATCAATAATACTATATGTTGTGTTTGTCGGGATCCGATGGATAGAGAATACTATGTTATGGTGATTATCAATCTATTACCTATGTGTTGTTTATGATCTTGCATGCTCTCCGTTATTAGTAGAGGCTCTGGCCAAGTTTGTACTCTTAACTCCAAGAGGGAGTATTTATGCTCGATAGTGGGTTCATGCCTACATTGATACCTGGGACGTGACAGAAAGTTCTAAGGTTGTGTTGTGCTGTTGCCACTAGGGATAAAACATTGATTCTATGTCTAAGGATGTAGTTATTGATTACATTACGCACCATACTTAATGCAATTGTCTGTTGCTTTGCAACTTAATACTGAATGGGGTTCGGATGATAACCCGAAGGTGGACTTTTTAGGCATAGATGCAGTTGGATGGCGGTCTATGTACTTTGTCGTAATGCCCGGATTAAATCTCACTATATTTATCATGTCATGTATGTGCATCGCGGTGCCCTCTCTATTTGTCAATTGCCCGACTGTAATTTGTTCACCCAACATGCTTTATCTTATGGGAGAGACACCTCTAGTGAGCTGTGGACCCCGGTCCATTCTTTTATCTTGAAATACAATCTCTGCAATACTTGTTCTTTACTGTTTTCTTGCAAACAATCATCTTCCACACAATACGGTTAATCCTTTGTTACAAACAAGCCGGTGAGATTGACAACCTCAGTGTTTCGTTGGGACAAAGTATTTGGTTTGTGTTGTGCAGTTCCACGTTGGCGCCGGAATCCCTGGTGTTGCGCCGCACTACATCGCCGCCATCAACCTTCAACGTGCTTCTTGGCTCCTGGTTCGATAAACCTTGGTTTCTTCTGAGGGAAAACTTGCCGCTGTGCGCATCATACCTTCCTCTTGGGGTTCCCAACGGACGTGTACATCTACGCGCATCAAGCATATTTTCTGGCGCCGTTGCCGGGGAGATCAAGACACGCTGCAAGGGGAGTCTCCACTTCTCAATCTCTTTACTTTGTTTTTGTCTTGCTTTATTTTATTTACTACTTTGTTTGCTGCACCTAAACAAAACACACAAAAAATTAGTTGCTAGTTTTACTTTATTTACTGTCTTGCTCTCTATATCGAAAACACACAAAAAAATTAGTTACTTGCATTTATTTTATCTAGTTTGTTTTATTTACTATTGCTAAAATGAGTAATCCTGAAGTTGAAGTCCGTTCGTTTAAGCAACAAGGTGGAGAAAGTCTTAAAGATGCTTGGTACAGAATTAGTGATGCTCATCATAGGTGCACTAAGAAACACTCCACTATTATCCTACTTAGGAATTTTTATGTTGGTATATCTAGTTGGAATAGGTATGTTCTTGATACTCTTTCGGGAGGTAATTTCCTAGGTACTCCTGCTTTAGAAGCTAGTTGCATCATTGAGAGTCTAGTTGGAATACCACCTGTTAATGAAACTAAAAGTGAAATCTCTCTTGAGGACGTCATGAGAAAATTGGAAGCAATAGAGAAAAATTTTCCAAGTGATGAAACTAAATTGGAAATATTACTTGATAATACTGATAAACTTGATAAAACCCTAGGAGGAATTAATGAAAGAATTGCTACTTTAGAAACTTGTGCTATCCATGATAATCAAACCCATAGAATTGGTAAACTTGAAGAAGCTATGGGAAAATTGGGTTCAACTTTTTCTTCTCTTAAATTTAAGGAGAAAGCTTATGTGGGTAAGGAGCAAAAATTCATGTATGTCTCTAAGGTGCCTAAACCAAAGAATTATTATAGGCCTAAAATTGATAAAACTCCCAACACCCCTGGTTATGATGTTGATGCTTCATCTCTTGATAATACTTGATATACACTTTCTGCGCCTAGGCGTTAAAGAAAAGCGCTTATGGGAGACAACCCATGTTTTTACTACAGTACTTTGTTTTATATTTGAGACTTGGAAGTTGTTTACTACTGTAGCAACCTCTCCTTATCATGTTTTTGTGCCAAGTAAAGTCTCTATAGTAAGGTTCATACTAGATTTGGATTACTGCGCAGAGACAGATTTCTTTGCTGTCACGAATCTGGGCCTAATTCTCTGTAGGAAACTCAGAAAATTATGCCAATTTACGTGAGTGATCCTCAGATATGTACGCAAATTTCATTAGTTTTGAGTTTTTCCATTTGAGCAAGTCTGGTGCCATTTTAAAATTCGTCTTTACGAACTGTTCTGTTTTGACAGATTCTGCCTTTTATTTCGCATTGCCTCTTTTGCTATGTTGGATGAATTTCTTTGATCCATTAATGTCCAGTAGCTTTATGCAATGTCCAGAAGTGTAAAGAATGATTGTGTCACCTCTGAACATGTAAATTTTTATCATGCACTAACCCTCTAATGAGTTTGCTTGAAGTTTGGTGTGAAGGAAGTTTTCAAGGATCAAGAGAGGAGTATGATATACTATGATCAAGAGGAGTGAAAGCTCTAAGCTTGGGGATGCCCCGTGGTTCACCCCTGCATATTTTAAGAAGACTCAAGCGTCTAAGCTTGGGGATGCCCAAGGCATCCCCTTCTTCATCGACAACATCATCAGGTTCCTCCCCTGAAACTACATTTTTATTCCGTCACATCTTATGCACTTTGCTTGGAGCGTCGGTTTGCTTTAGTTTTTGTTTTGTTTGAATAAAGTTGGATCCTAGCATTCTTTGTGTGGGAGAGAGACACGCTCCGCTGTTGCATATGGACAAATATGTCCTTAGGCTTTACTCATAATGTTCAAGGCGAAGTTTCTTCTTCGTTAAATTGTTATTCGGTTGGTTAAGGAAATGTTGCATGTGGTAATGGTATAATGAAACACTTGCATAATCTTGTAGATCATTGAGCTTTGATAACTTGATTCTTTGCAAATGTTTTGAGGTATTTAGATGGTAAAACTTGTTGGTTGAATAAGTTAAAATTAGTAGTGGATTGTTGTCTTTAAGCTTGTGCCGTACTACAAACTCCATTTAAATAGTTGAAGGCGTAGTTGGACTTGATAGCTTTCCATGTCTAAAGGTTCATCGTAATGACTAAGTTGTGCTGAAGGTCGGTAAAATTTTAAATCATGCTCTTAATGTTGAACCTGCTAGATGTTTGCAATAAGCTTGTGAGTTCTTTTTGACTAATGTTAAGCTACGGTTTTTGGCACTTCCACCATCCATATTTGCTAGCCTCTTCGGTACTGTGCATTGCCTTTTGCTCACATTGAGAATTGTGCATACTTCGCCGGTACATCCAAACCCGTGGGAGGACTTTCTCTTGTTCTCCTACACATAAGCCCATACATCTCCTCAAAACAGCCACCATACCTACCTACCACAGCATTTCCATAGTTGTTCCGAGATATATTGCCATGCAACATCCATTTTACATTACATGCCATGTTGTCATTTATTATTTGTATATTGCTTTGCATGATTCTATACAGCTGATGTGTGGTTTACCCATGTTACGCTAGATCATTGCACATCCTGCTACACTGGCAGAGGCATACAGTTTCATACTTCATGTTTTATTCATTATGAGTTATTTGTACCAAAAAGTGTGTTGTCATATTAGGATGTTGCCCCTAAAAGTGAAAAGAGCCATGGAGGCCATCAAAAAGAGAAAAAGAAAAGAAAGAAAAGAAAAAAAGAAAAAAAAAAAAAAAAAGAAAAAAAAAAGAATAAAGAAAAAGGGGGCAGCATTACTATCTTTTATCCACACTTGTGCTCATGTTTTAGCACTTGCATATTCATAGTCATCATTTGTGCTCATGTTTAGCACCTATACTCCATATGAGAGAGTTTTCATGTTTTACTAGTATAACTATGTGGGGAATTTACACTATAGAACTTGGGTTGTATATTCCAATGATGAGCCTCCTCAAAAGTGCTCTAGGTCTTCGTGAGCAACCAAGTTGGATGCACCCCCACTAGTTCCATTGGAGAGCTTTCATACACATATAGCTCTATGTGCATCCGTTGCATGGCAATCACTACTCCTTGCATAGCTTCGATTATAAGACTTCCTCTTGTCTAGTAATCATTTACAGCTTTGTAAGACTTTCTCTCATTGGCCTTCCAAACCCCCATTAACGTTCTTTATGCCATAACATCCTGGTGCTAATACCAAATGCTTGCGCTCACCGGTTGAGTAGACTTCGAAACAGTTGATTCATGACGTTCATGTTTATGTTTACTTGACTGAATCCTTCTTATGTTGTGAAAATTTACTTGATGCTTGGAATGAAGGATAGAACTTCTACGCTGAATACTTAACACATCTTTAATGAACCTTGTGCGGTTTCATGTCTTTGAAGCAATAGTTCATGAAAACTTCTAGCTTGTTTAACTCTTGCATTATCATCTCTTATATCAATATAGATATTTGCTTTGAGTGATTTGATCTCAGTTCACATGCTTTACATTATTATTGGATCAAGATTATGTTGGTAGCATGTCACTTCAGAAATTATCTTTGTTATCGTTTTACCTGCTCGGGACGAGCAGAACTAAGCTTGGGGATGCTGATACGTCTCCAACGTATCGATAATTTCTTATGTTCCATGCTTCATTATTGATGATATCTACATGTTATATGCACATTATATGTCGTATTTACGCATTTTTGGAACTAACCTATTAACAAGATGCCGAAGAGCCAGTTCTTTGTTTTCGCTGTTTTTGGTTTCAGAAATCCTAGTAAGGAAATATTCTCGGAATTGGACGAAATCACCGCCCGGGTCCTATTTTGAAGCTTCCGAGAAGACCGAAGGGGAGTCGAAGTGGGGCCACGAGGTGGCCAGGTGATAGGCGGCGCGGCCCGGGCCCGGCCGCACCACCCACCCCTGGGCCCTCGTGCCGCCTCGACCTACCCTTTCGCCTACTTATAGCCGCCGTCGCGAAACCCCCAGTCCCGAGAGCCACGATACGGAAAACCTTCCAGAGACGCCGCCGCCGCGAATCCCATCTCGGGGGATTCAGGAGATCGCCTCCGGCACCCTGCGGAGAGAGTTCATCTCCGGAGGACTCTTCATCGCCATGATCGCCTCCGGAGTGATGAGTGAGTAGTTCACCCCTGGACTATGGGTCCATAGCAGTAGCTAGATGGTTGTCTTCTCCTTATGTGCTTCATTGTTGGATCTTGTGAGCTGCCTAACATGATCAAGATCATCTATCTGTAATACTATATGTTGTGTTTGTCGGGATCCGATGGATAGAGAATACTATGTTATGGTGATTATCAATCTATTACCTATGTGTTGTTTATGATCTTGCATGCTCTCCGTTATTAGTAGAGGCTCTGGCCAAGTTTGTACTCTTAACTCCAAGAGGGAGTATTTATGCTCGATAGTGGGTTCATGCCTACATTGATACCTGGGACAGTGACAGAAAGTTCTAAGGTTGTGTTGTGCTGTTGCCACTAGGGATAAAACATTGATTCTATGTCTAAGGATGTAGTTATTGATTACATTACGCACCATACTTAATGCAATTGTCTGTTGCTTTGCAACTTAATACTGAATGGGGTTCGGATGATAACCTGAAGGTGGACTTTTTAGGCATAGATGCAGTTGGATGGCGGTCTATGTACTTTGTCGTAATGCCCGGATTAAATCTCACTATATTTATCATGTCATGTATGTGCATCGCGGTGCCCTCTCTATTTGTCAATTGCCCGACTGTAATTTGTTCATCCAACATGCTTTATCTTATGGGAGAGACACCTCTAGTGAACTGTGGACCCCGGTCCATTCTTTTATACTGAAATACAATCTACTGCAATACTTGTTCTTTGTTTTCTTGCAAACAATCATCTTCCACACAATACGGTTAATCCTTTGTTACAGCAAGCCGGTGAGATTGACAACCTCACTGTTTCGTTGGGACAAAGTATTTGGTTTGTGTTGTGCAGGTTCACGTTGGCGCCGGAATCCCTGGTGTTGCGCCGCACTACATCCCGCCGCCATCAACCTTCAACGTGCTTCTTGGCTCCTCCTGGTTCGATAAACCTTGGTTTCTTTCTGAGGGAAAACTTGCCGCTGTGCGCATCATACCTTCCTCTTGGGGTTCCCAACGGACGTGTACATCTACGCGCATCAGAGGGATCGCCGGAACAGGAGTAGTTGCTGGAGCAGGAAACAGTTCTGGAGCAGATGCTGAGAAACAAGTGTGGCTAGCTAAATATGCCACCGGTACAAGTCATGAACGCTCAACTTCTGCAGCTCCTACGGTGGATGAGATCACCGCAATCATGAGAGATCAGTTCGGCATCCTGCCGAAGAAGAGAATGATCGGCTATTCCAAGCCGTATCCCAACGAGTATGACCTGATCCCACTACCGCCTAAGTATCGGCTCCCTGATTTCACAAAATTCAGTGGATCAGAAGGAACCAGCTCAATCGAGCACGTGAGCCGATATTTGGCACAGTTGGGCATGGTTTCAGCTTCAGACGAGCTGCGTGTGAGGTTCTTCTCACAATCTCTCACGGGTCCGGCCTTTGGATGGTACACCTCGTTGCCACCAGATTCGGTTCGGACGTGGAAGCAGCTGGAGGAACAATTCCACGTACAATACCATTCAGAAGCTACTGAAGCTGGCATTGCCGATCTGACCCAGGTTCGGCAGAGGCGAGGAGAGACGGTGTCTGAATACATTCAGCGCTTCAGGACCGTCAGAAACCGATGTTACTCGGTTCGTTTATCTGAGAAGGAAGCAGTCGAGCTGGCGATAGCAGGATTGTCAGCGCCGCTCAAAGATGTGACCTTCCAAGCTGACTACAATTCATTGGCGCATATGGTTCAGAAATTGACATCGTATGAACAGCGCCACCCAGAATTGTACCAGGACAAGTTCAAGCGCGTCGCCCTGATCGAGATGGAAGAAGATGAAGATTCTGTAGGAGATCAGGAAGTCGCTGTAGCTGAATGGACTCGGGGGGCAAAGCCCGTGTGACAAAGGATTAACTTGTCAATGCCTACAGATTGTAGACTAGGGTTTTGCTAGAAGTAGAGGGCAAGTAGATCTCGAAGGTTTAGGCGAAAAGTACTCGACGATTATGAAAACTAGGGTTATGTTGACGGTAGGTTCGATCCTTTCTTTGTCCCTCGACTCCCCCTTATATAGGAGGTGGAGCCGAGGGTTTCGTTTTGTACAAGTTACAGAGTCCGGGATGGTTTCTAACTCATCCCGCCAGATTACAAATAACACTTCCTATTACAACTCTAGCTTTCCTTAATGTATCTTGGGCTTCCGAATCTTCTTATTCTTCGGGTGGTGGGCCTTCAATAAACCCCGGGTACTATCTTTGGCAGGCCCATTTGGGATGCCTATGTCAGAGCCCCGAGATTTTGCTTGAATCGTAGAGTCAAGAGAAATCTCGACTATTTATTTTTATTCGAAAGCTTTTATTTATATTTCTTCACATAAAATTCTATATTGTACATGGATAATGGTAGTTGGGGCTAGTTCATCTGACGGATCAGGTACTAGTTAACTGCTCTAGTGGCAATCCGCAAAAACCTACTTCAAGATCACGTCCCTGGACATGATCTCGGGATACTGGTGTAAACTTCGACAGTGCCGCTTAAGGTCTTACCATTCGTCGAGTCCCAGTCATTTTATCGAGTACCTAACGCGTCCGTTAGGATTTTCTTCGTATCTGTTGATACGGATAAAAAAGTGCGCAGTCTTTAGCGATGCCACGCCCAGAGAACGGATCTGGGGTCTTACCTTCCAAATTTGCGGCATTCAGAAATTGATCGCAACTTTGGCGTTCGAGAATATATTGTCGAGTGCTTTTCGCCTTTGGAATAGCACATTTTATCGAGTCATATTTGATGACTTATTTTGTCTTCCCGATGGGAGTATATGTAGAGTTATATGTATGTAACTCGAAATATACTCACTTCTATTTTTATTTTGATAAAATTCATCGGGCACGCGAACAGCGTTCCCGATGGGAGTAGCCCCCGAGGCTACAGCCAAGGACTTGTGCTTGGGTGTAGGCTCCACAGATTAGTATCCGTTGCCACTATATTTATAATCTTTCTCGATAGTTTTATATTTATCGGGTGCGCGACCAGCGCTCCCGATGGGAGTAGCCCCCGAGGCTATGAACAAATGCTTGTATTTGATCATAGGCTCTCGCCATTTCTATCTTGTCATACTCGGAATTTTCTATTTTTCCAAAGTAGCCCCCGAGCATTTGGGCAAGAACTTGTGTTTGATCAAATGCTCCCGAAATAATCTTGCATAGTCGATAAATTTTTTCGAGCTTCATAGTCGAACTTTTCTTTTACCTTGATGACGTAGTTGCTGATGATAGCCACGATTTCTGTGTTGGAAACACGCGAAAACCGCTATGTGTCACTGTCATGTGGGTCCCTTTTCCCTATCCAGTTGACACGTCGTGCAAGTGGGGGACACACGTCCTCCGCTTTTTCTGGCACCATTACTGTAACTCCTGCCTGTTCACTTCTCGGTAAAAATACCCTTTTACCCCTTGTACACGTGGTTGTCATCTGCACCCTTTCTTTTGTCAATCGAACGGTTGTGACGATCTGGCACACTGCTATATAAAGCCATCGTCTTCCTCCTTGAGCACTTTCGCTCACGCCGCACCTCTGCTTCTCCGCTGCAACTGCCCCTTGCTCCCATTAGCTCTCGCGCGCAAGCACCTTTCTCCTTTCTCTGCTAGCTCCGTTGATGCCGCCGCGCGCTCGCTTGACTAGACATAGCACACCAGAATCGAAGATGACATCAACAGATCTGGGAAGTGCTGAGTGGGAGAGATCCAAGATCTCAAACCAAGACATCAACATGCTGAAGAGGATGGGGTTCAGCAAGAAGGAGAACGCGCTCCAGTTCCCCAAGGAGGAGAGCTACCCAAAGCCTCCAATCAACTATCGGGTCAGTTTTGTTGACCACCTCATCCGAGGACTTTCTCCCCCAATCCACGAATTTCTGCGTGGTCTCCTGTTTGTCTACGGTCTGCAGTTGCATCATCTGACGCCCAACTCTCTCCTCCACATTTCGATTTTCATCACACTCTGTGAATGCTTTCTCGGGGTCCAACCCAATTGGGCCCTGTGGAAACGCATCTTTTGCATTCGCCGCAATAGCCACCACAACGTCGCCTATAATATTGGCGGCGTTGTTATCTGCGTTCGGTCGGAAGTCGACTATTTTGATGTCAAATTTCCCGACTCCGTTCAAGGCTGGCGGAAAAAGTGGCTGTACATTCATGAGGAAAGCTCCAACCCGGCGGAAGAGAACATCGCTCCTTTTGACGGAGAAGCTAAAATCTTTCGCCGCCGTTCTTGGGATGCTGAAGCTACTGAAGCGGAGAAATTGGCGACAGAGGCGCTGATGACTCGCATTCACGAGCTACAGAACACCCGCGGGAAAGAACTTTCGGGTATTGAGATTACCGCCTATTTCCTTAGGACTAGAGTGCAGCCTCTCCAGGCTCGCAAAAACCCCTTCTGGAAATACACTGGTGAAGAAGATGCTGACAGGCTCTCGAAGGATCTTCCCTTGAAGGACTTTGAGAAACTTATCCGCAAAATCTCCTCGCTGAACAAGAAGGATTTAATTCCTACTTCTTGCCGTGTCGCGCCATTTAGTAGCACCAACCCCCTCCCCGAGGTAATTTCTTTTTTGTAGCCATATTTGTTTCCTCGAGCTTTGTTATTTTGTCGATTACTATTTTGTTAACACCTTTTTCTCGACACTTTTTCTTTTCTCAGGGCCACCCTGTTCTTTCTTCTCTTCCTCCTCTTCCTGAAGGTGGAGACGTGGAGGAACGTGCCGTTGTCGACGATGACAACCAAAGCACCACTCGCCCTGCCACTGAAATCGCGGGTTCTCACAAATCCGCGGCTTCTGCTGAGTCAGAGGCCACTGCCTCGACACACTCTCTTCCTCATGCTTCAAAGAGGAAGAGAGACGACGTAAAAGATTCCGGCACTTCCAAAGCCGAAGAAGCTGAGCCTTCTCATAAAAAGGCAGCTTTTAACCCATATACTGATGCCCTCGTCAGCTCGTGAGTTACTCCTTGCTTTTTACTATTCCTGTTTTGATGTTTCTTGTCTCTTGCTTCTTATACTGCCGCCATTTTATTGTAGTGATGAGGAGGAAGAGCAAGCTGTTGATGCTACTGCACGAACGAGTACGTCGCGTACTTTGATTGTGTCGGAAGCTCAACATGATGGGGATGAATCTTCTCCTCCCCAACAAGACATCGTGCAACCATCGCCAGTGGAGAGCCCCCGAGCCTCTCCATTAAAGGGAGCGAGAATGGAACCATCGAGAGATTCTATCCAATTCCCTGGTGGATCTTCGACACCTTCATTGGATGATGTAAACCTTAAATCTTTCAATATTTCAATCATACTGAATGTTCACCGTATATATATTGGTTATATTGACTTCGTTTTCCTCCTTGATCGTTTTTCCAGCCTTTGATGAAGGAATTTATTCGCCTTGGTACCCAATTTGTCGGGTATCGTGACTACACCAAGAAGCTCGAAGGTATCATTGTCTTGTTCTGTTGCTGCATGTATACCATGATTTTATCATAGTATTTATCTGCCGCAATTTTTCCAGGAGATCTGGCGGAAAGCAACAAACGTGCGGACGCTCTTGCTGTTAAGTTGAAGCAGAGCGAAGAAAACCGCCAAAAAGCTGAAAAGGATGCTGCCACCGTTCAAGGTCTTCGAGAGAGGCTTCACAAAGCTGAAACTGCGTTGAGTGATAACATAACTCAGCAATCAGCTCGAGAGGCAGAGATTCTTTCCCGCTTGGAATCGCAGTGTCGGCGTTTTGTGAGTAAGTTCTCGAGTCTTTGATTTTCCTTGGATTATCTTGCGTTTCACCTGTAGTCTTTATTTTTATACATCTGTCTGATTGTTTGTAGGGCGGACGCATCAAGAATATGAGGTTGACGGTCCTGTGGGTGACGAGCTTCTCGACGCGCTGACCCTTTCCGAAATTCATGGGGATGAAGCACGTGACGGGCTTGAAAATGCTGAAGCTGGCTTGCTGAAGCTTTTTCCTTATTTCTTTCCGAAGAAAGAGACTCCCGCTACCTTTGTAGAGCTCGCAAAAACCTTCAATGGACCCGAAGATCTTGGGCTGAAACTTCGCCAAGAAGGCCTGAAAATTGGCGTTGAAGGCACCATTGCGCTGACTGCTAATAGCCAACAAGACGTCGACTGGTCCAAGGTTGGCAACATAGGGGAGATGGAAACAAAGAAATGGCAATCTCTAATTAGAGCTGCCAAACCTTCTGCAAGACCCATCCTCTCCTTCCTTGGTGTTAAACCAGCGCCTGCTCCAAGTGCATCCAAGCCGGAGGTCAAGTAGACCATCTTGTCTTTTTTTACTTCTATCTTTTGATGCTAGCGCCTTAGTCCTCCTGGCGGTGATTAGGTCTTCTAGGGATCCTTCTTTTGTAACAGACATGTATATATTATGAGAATCAATGGAAATCTATCTGTCTCAATGATTGATGTCGACGTTTTTCTATTTTTTCAGTTGATTTTTGACAACTATACGTCCATCCCTGATTCTTCCGAAGTTTTTCCTTCGTCCCTTCCGAAGAAGTTCTCTGTCCCTGTTAATTTTGTTGATGATTCTGCGAATAAGGGGCTGGCAGAAGAATTGAAAGAACTTCGAGGACAACTTCAATCCGTGAAGAAGCAAACTTTGGCGATGATGGAAAAAACTCGGAAAGCATCTGAACAAGAAGAGCTTGCTCTTCGTCAAGCTAAAGAGGCTGTAGCTGCCAAAGATGCTGCTGTATTGGAGGCAAAGGGAGCTGCTACCCGAGAAAATAGCATGCTCGAACTGATGATGGAAGCTAGCACTGATATGTTAGGTATGTGCCTCCAACCTTATGGTGCTTTTTCTTTATTTTTCTGTGCTGCCTCCAAATTTCTTGCTTTGCTGTCTAATAGGCTCGGTTCTTGATGCTGCCGCCGAGGATCAAAGAGTGAATGAGAGGACAAATCTTCTTGTCAATCTTTCCCTTAACCATGGCTCTTTATTTTGGGCCACTCCTGAACGAACCCAGCAAATTGTCAGGTTCCAAGATCGTGCTTGCCAAGTGCGCGAATATCTTGTCTTCTGTACCAAGACCCTGTCTATGGTTTATAACTCTATGTTTCCTCGGAACATTCAACCAAAAACTCTTCCCGAGTTAATGGAGAAGTTTAAAGATGCCCACAGGATCCATAACTTTGTCAGAGCTCAACTGGTGGCTGGCGCCAGATTTGCCCTTATCATGCTTCAGATCTGCCACTCGAAGCTTGATCTGACCCAAGTTGTTGAGAAAGTTCACGAGAAGGTACGGCGCCGAAGAGTTGGTGTCGATCGTATTAACACGAAGGTTTCACCTATAGCCGAAGAAATGATTGAAGACCTTCTTCGGATGGATGCCGACTTTTTTGCAGATGGTCATTATGCTGATTTTCTTGGCGCTGCTCCTGAAGAAAATAGAATTACCCTTGATGATATATTGAATCAAGACTAATTATTTTCCTTTGGTAGATAATTCTTCCTTGTAAATCATGATTATGATTATGTTGTGAAGCAAACATCATATTTCTATATTTGTCTAGCCCCCGAGTATTTTCGGTGGCTATTCGCTGTATTTGTATAATGCGAGGTTTTAAACCAAGGCATTTATTCAATATGTAGTTTTGGTTGGAGCCCCCGAGCCTTTTGGCTAGAGTTTGTACTATTTTTCTCTTCTCAAGATTTCTTCTTGTGCTGTAATAAAACACCTTGATGGACTGCAGGATCTTGGTGTCGAAGTTCTATATTTTTGTTTGTCGAGTTTTCTGGACCAACGTGATGAGATTTTTTGACGTGTGCACTATATTTAATTATGACCAACTTCCGATTTATATATTTGGCGAGGTATTATTGTACCAAGGCGAAATATTTTCAATAAATCGAGTTTGTCTATTTTGATATTTGAGGGTGCAGAGCCCCCGAGTATGTCGACGAATAAGAAGCATATCTTTACTATCTTTATTATATTGCAGCACCGCGAGCCCGCCTCATTAAAAACCTCGGCCCCACTCGGTGCCCCGAAAAGGAAAAGAGTGCGTCTGAAACTCGCGTTTGATACATTGTATGTTGGAGACTATATTTTGCTATCTAGGCGTAGAAACGCCTGAGCTGCGCCACGTTCCAAGGATTTGGCTCAACGTTCCCCGTCTTCTTGTCCTTGATTCTATATGCTCCTCCTTCGATGACTTCTGTGACGATGTAGGGTCCAAGCCATGGTGACTCGAGTTTTTCGTGACTTTTTTGATTGAGTCGCAAAACTAGATCACCAACTTGAAAAGATCGTGGCCGCAATCTCCGACTGTGTAATTCTTCAGGTCCTGTTGATATTTGAGACTCGTGACAGAACTTCGTCTCGAGCTTCGTCAAGTGCATCGACATCGTCCTCGGGCTTCTCGAGGTTTCTTCATTATATTCTGTGACTCTTGGAGAATCGTGCTCTATTTCTATCGGCGGACTGCCGCCATGGACCAGAAAAACGGCGTTTCCTGTGTCGCCGCTTGGTGTTGTTGGATACTCCACAATACACCAGCGGCTCTCGCCAAGTATGCGAGCTTTCAGTGGTCCTAGCAGGCGTTTCTTGATGCCATTGGATAATGCCATTGGCTTTCTCGACTTGTGCGTGATGCGAGACGGACGCAAAACTCAACTTAATGCCCACTCTGCGATGCTTTGAACTCCTTGGACGTAAGTGCGTTGCCATCACAATGAGGAACTCCAAATATGAAGACGATGCTCTTTACGAATTTGATTGCCGACGCGCGTCCGGTGAATTTATCGGCTTTGCTTCTATCCACTTTGTAAATTTGTCGACCGCGACAAGCATATACTCGTAACCTCCTGGCGAAGCTTTGTGTAATTTACCCACCATGTCAAGACCCCATTGAGCAAAGGGCCAAGACAGTGGGATTGGCATAAGTTCTGCGGCAGGAGAGTGAGGTTTGGCGGCAAATCTTTGGCACGCGTCGCAAGTTCTCACGATTTCCTTTGCGTCCTCGATTGCTGTTAACCAATAAAATCCTGCTCTGAAAACCTTATGCGATAGCTACTCGCGTGGTGCCCGCATATCCCCTCGTGCACATCTTTCAGGATGATTCTTCCTTCTTCGGGTGTAACGCATCTCTGTAGCACGCCCGAAATACTTCGTTTGTACAACTCCCCTTTTACCACAGTGAAAGCTTTTGATCTCTGATTATTGCTTTTGCTGGGATCGTCGGGTATTGTTTTCCTTAAAATATATGATATGTAACTGCATCCATGAAATTTGCACCATCATGACTAGCTCTTGCTCTTCTTCTTCTTCTTCTTCTGCTATGTCTTTGGTGATACTCGAGGGTTTCTTTCTTCTCCTTCTTTGTTTTTGTTGGCTTTGTTGATCTCTCGCTTATCTCTTCCCAAAACACCTGGAGGTATCGCAGGAGCTGTGACCATGTTTGCGAGAACGTCGCTTCATCGTTGCTCATCCTGCTGGTTTGGTTCGCAATCGAATAATTTCTCCAGCTCATTGTACACCTCTTTGTATGCTATCATACTTTCGTTGACTGCATCGCATTGGTTCATGACTTGCTGTGCCACCAATTGTGAGTCGCCGAAAATTTTCAGTCGGGTTGCACCACAAGCTTTCGCCATCTTCATCCCGTGTATGAGAGCTTCATATTCTGCTTCGTTGTTACGCGTTTGGGAACGTCATCAAAACGTACTTCAACTTGTCGCCTTCAGGTGATACCAATATCACGCCTGCTCCAGCACCTTCCAGTCTTTTGGACCCGTCGAAGTTCATGGTCCAAGTTCTCGATAAATCTGGGGGTCCCGTGTTTTGTAGCTCCATCCACTCTGCAATGAAATCTGGTAAGACCTGCGATTTTATTGCTTTTCTTTTTTCATACGTGATGTCCCGAGGAGAAAGTTCTATTCCCCAAAGGGAGACACGACCCGTAGCTTCTGGGTTGTTCAGTATATTTGATAAGGGAGCCTCGTTGACCACTATTATAAAAATAGTGTCGCAATTTTCTTGCTGTCGTGAATACTCCGTATGCTAGTTTCTGATATTGCGGGTACCGCTGTTTTGAAGGCGATAGTACTTCGCTGATGAAATATACAGGCCTCTGAACTCCATGAAGCTTGCCTTCTTCTTCTCTCTCGACTACTAGGGCCGTGCTGACCACCTGAGGTGTGGCTGCAATGTACAGGAGGAGAGGTTCCTTCTCTTTGGTGCCACCAATATTGGTGGTGTCGAGATTGCTCGCTTGAGGTTCTCGAAGGCTCTATCTGCTTCCTCGTTCCATTGAAAATTTTCCCCCTGTTTGATCAATGCATAGAGCGGCATCTTTTCTCCTAGCCTGGCGACGAATCTGCTTAAAGCTGCGACTCGCCCCGTTAACTGTTGTATCTCCTTCAGCTTTGTTGGCTTTCTCATAGTAACGATGGCCTGTATTTTCTCGGGATTAGCTTCAATCCCCCTTGCTGATACTAAAAACCCGAGAAGTTCTCCTGAGGAACTCCAAAAGAGCACTTTGTCGGGTTCAGCTTGAGGCAGAACTTGTCGAGGTTGTCGAAGGTTTCCTTCAAATCTTCGATCAGAGTCGACCCTTTCTTTGATGTTATTACGACATCATCGATGTAGACTTGTACATTTTTTCCAATCTGTGTTGCTAAGCACTTCTGCATCATCCGCTGATATGTTGCTCCCGCGTTTTTCAGACCAAAGGGCATTGTTTTGTAGCAAAACACGCCATAAGGTGTGATGAACGCTGTCTTGGCTTCATCTTCTTCTTTTAATCTTATCTGGTTATAACCAGAATATGCGTCCAGGAAGGAAAGACGTTCGCATCCTGCCGTGGAGTCGATGATTTGATCGATCCTTGGGAGGGGAAAGTGATCCTTGGGACAATGTTTGTTGAGACACGTGAAGTCGACGCACATGCGAAGGACTATTGTGTGTTTTTTCGGCACCATCACTGGGTTAGCTACCCATGTGGCTTCAGTAGATATTTCCCTGATGAAACCAACATCTTTGAGTCGATCTATTTCAGATAACATGGCTTTGCGACTAGGGAAAAACGCCGCAAAGGTTGCTTTACTGGTCTTGCGAGAGGATCCAAATTGAGGTGGTGCTCGGCGAGTTCCCTGGGTACTCCTGGCATGTCAGCTGGACACCATGCGAAGATTTTCCAGTGCTCACGGAGGAACTCGACGAGCGCGCTTTCCTATGCGACATCCATGTTTGTGGCAATGGACGTCGTTTTCTTTGGATCTGTCGGGTGGATCTGTACCTCTTTTGAATCCTTGGCTGTGTTGAAAGTTGGCTCCTTAGAAGATCTCCCTACCTCTGGCAGCACATCATAATCAGTGAACCTTGGCGCCGCATATTCTGCTTGCATCCCGAAAGTTTCTGATAGTCGATGAAAATCTTTGTCGCATTTATCGGATAACGCAAAACTTCCTTTGATTGTGATAGGTCCCTTGGGCCCAGGCAACCTCCACAACAGATATGTATAATGCGGCACTGCCATGAACCTGGCATACGCTGGTCGTCCCAACAAAGCGTGATATTGCGACGGGAAATCGACAACTTCGAACTCCAAATTCTCTATCCTGTAGTTTTCTCGGGTTCCAAACTGAACGTCAAGGTTGATCTTGCCCAATGGGTAACTTGGCTTCTCTGGTGTTATCCCATGGAAACGTGTGTCGGTTGGTTTCAGATTTGCTAGGGATATGTTCATCTTCCTCAATGTATCTGCATACATGAGGTTTAAGCTGCTGCCGCCATCTATGAAAACTCTCGACACGTCAAAACCAGCGATTACTGCGGGTAAAATGAGTGCTGATTGTCCTGGTCGAGGAACTTGCTGCGGATGATCTGCGATTGTGAAGCCGATGTCTTGCCCCGACCAATTTAGATACTCGACTGTTGGTGGAGGCATCTTCTCTGCCATGAACACTTGTCGCGAGATTACCTTCTGCGCCCTGTTTGATGGCCTAGCTTTCTGAATCATCGAGACCGCACCGTTAGAGTTGGGGTCACATAGGAGGTGGATGTGGTGCTGCCGCTATTCTGAGCTGGTGTCGATTTTCGTCGGTGATTGCGGGAGGAGGTGGAAGGTGGATCTCGCTCCTTGGCTCCCGAGGATTTCTGTTATTTGCTTGGGCATTTGCAATTCCTGCGGCTCGCAACATTGCCTGAAAATTTCGGCAGTCTTTTTGGAGATGTCCTGACTGCCTCTTTCCATTGTTGTCGAGGTAAAAGTGCATTTGACACGGACCGTTCATCATCTCCTCGGGAGACACATAAGGTCTTTGAATCCTTGGTCCACTATTTTGCCTGTTGCCACGAAAATCACCTCTATTGTCACCTTGTTGCTCATTACTCCTTTGATAATCATCTCGACTGTTTCCTCCAGGATTTCCTCGAAAACCAGCCGATATATGGCCGGGAGCATCGTTGTTGTAGAACTGGCGAGAAAATCGCCTTCTATTTTGATAATTTCGACCACGATCCTCTTCTGGCGACCTGTGTCGCTTGTTGTATATTGCATCTTCACCATCTGCCCATTTATTGGCTATCTCCATGAGTGCTGATATGGTCTTAGGGTTAGTTCTCCCTAAGTCCTCGACAAAATCGCCTCGGCGAATTCCTGCCACGAACGCATCTATTGCCCTCTCGTCAGATATATCTTCTGCCGAGTTCTTTATGATGTTCCACCGCTGTATGTATTTCCGCATCGACTCGTCATGTTTCTGTCGACATGCTCTCAACTCTTCCAATGACGCAGGTTTTTTGCAGGTGGACCGGAAGTTTTTCACGAAGACGTCCTCGAAATTTTCCCAGCTGTCGATGGAACTTGGGGGGAGTTTCTTTATCCAAGATCTCGCGGCACCGCTCAAATGAACTTGGATACTTTGCATAGTTGTTGCTCTGGTTCCTCCTACCAGCTTCACCATCTCGAGATAATCCACGAGCCAATCCTCGGGATCTTGCAAACCGTCGAATTTCTTGAAATTTTCGGGTAGTTTGAACCCTTTTGGTACTCGAGTTTTTCGAACTCTTCTCGTAAAGCACGGGAGCCCACACATATCTTCGTCGGCAACTTCTGGTGAGTACTGACGCTCCCTTCTTTCTTGTCGCGCTCTGTCCACCCTTACTTGGACTGCTGTGTCTCTTGCTCCACTTGTTCTTGGTGGATCTTGAACTGCTGCAGTGGGTCGTGGACTATTTTGCCTAGGATTTTCTTCGGGAGGCGTTGTTGCAAACGCTGTTCCCATTACTCCTACTCCAGCCATCGCCATATTGAACAATGGTTCTCTCGGGTCCCCAGGAGGTGGTCTGGACGCCAAGATGTAAGCTTGTGTTGCCATGTAACCTGCCTCTGGCGTTTTTGGGATGATATTTCCCCTTTCGTCGATCGACATAAAGGACATGTCGAGATTTTGGATTATGTTTCCCCTCTCTGCTTCGGGTATGTTTTGCAACCGAGACATTGCTCTCCTCCGAGCTTCTCTGTGACTATCTCCCGTAGTTCTTGATTGTCGACTTAAATGCGCTCGGCGTCGCTTGATGCGGAAAGTGCCTCTTTTCTTCTATTTAGTGATCTTGTCTGTTTTCCAACTCTCTGCTTACTCGAAGTCTATATTGATATGCTTGTAGTTCTTGTGTAGTAGCAGTGGTGGTCATTGGTTCTGAACCATCCATGGCTCTCGCAGCCCTATCCCACGCTGCTTGCGGGAGTTGGACTTGTGCTCGAGTTGAAGTCCCAGCATATTTAGTGCCTAGGCCATGTCTGAGATCAGCGGGATCGACGTATGGATTTCCCAAATCGTCGAAAGCCTCTGACGTTTCTGGCTCTGATCGGCCTGCCCCTCTATCGCATAAATCTGATGATATTTTGCGCATTGATTTTTGTCGGATTGGTGACACCATCATATAGAGTGGTGAAGACCTTTCCGATGGCGACAGATTTGTCGATGAAGTTGAAGCTGTCGACGCTTTCGGAGTCGCTGCTTATAAAGGAGTCCGCAGACGACTCGAAGGATGTGTTGCTGAGGATCTTGGCGAGCTTTCCGCTTGCCTTGCTGTCGACGAAGCGTGGCGACGAAAACTCCTCGTCACTTGACGAAAAGTTAGAATCGACCGCTGAAAATTCCGACGAGATCGGAACTTCGAGACGGTAGGATCCTTCCTTATTGACGCCAAATCGGAATTCTCCGAACGTCATGATGATGGGCTCCTCCAGATAGGCACATGCATCCATACGGGAGGGCGGGTGAGGAATAAAATTGAATAGATCAGTTTTTCCCTTGTTACCTCGATCCATCGCGTTGCTTGCTGTTGATGAAGTCGAAGATCTTGAACGTGCCATCGAGATCAGCTCCTTGCAACCTCTAATTCCCACAGACGGCGCCAATTGACAAAGGATTAACTTGTCAATGCCTACAGATTGTAGACTAGGGTTTTGATAGAAGTAGAGGGCAAGTAGATCTCGAAGGTTTAGGTGAAAAGTACTCGACGATTATGAAAACTAGGGTTATGTTGACAGTAGGTTCGATCCTTTCTTTGTCCCTCGACTCCCCCTTATATAGGAGGTGGAGCCGAGGGTTTCGTTTTGCACAAGTTACAGAGTCCGGGATGGTTTCTAACTCATCCCGCCAGATTACAAATAACACTTCCTATTACAACTCTAGCTTTCCTTAATGTATCTTGGGCTTCCGAATCTTCTTATTCTTCGGGTGGTGGGCCTTCAATAAACCCCGGGTACTATCTTTGGCAGGCCCATTTGGGATGCCTATGTCACCGTGTCCTGCAAGTGGGTGAAACAACCAGGGCCTGCAAAAGGGTTTGACTTTGATTTAAGCAAAACGGAGCAAATTTTTGATTTGCTGCTGAAGGAAAAACAGCTGAAGTTACCCGAAGGCCACAAAATCCCCACGTTACAAGAGATGAACGGCAGACCATACTGCAAATGGCATCACACGTTCACCCATGCCACCAATGACTGCAAAGTCTTGCGCGGACAGATTCAAATGGCGATAGAACAAGGCCGATTACTCTTCGGTCAGTTTGCCATGAGAGTTGACACGCAGCCGTTTCCGGACGTCAACATGGTGGATCTCAGCCACTGCATAAGACGCGAGCCAGGTTTCTCTTTTGATATCAACATGGCAGGGCTTGCAGATCGCCATGGCGAGGATAAGCCAGAGAGCAGTCGCTCTCGTGGCAAAGATAAAAAGGAGGCCGATCCACGCGACCGGCCCCAGCATGATGACAGACGGTATTTGACTGAGGAAGAGGTGATAAGCGTGCGGTATCAACGACCACTTTCCGCGCACCTCCTTAACAAATATGAACAGCAATACGACCGACGTCGGCGCTACGACGTAGACGATGACAGATATCGTCGGTCTGATGCAGACAACAGGAAATACCGTCGATACGAAGGGTATGAGCGTCACGCAGAGGGAGGTCAAGAGAGCAAGAGGACATGGATAGGCATTGGAACTGTCCTTTCTTCAAACACTGCGGGACTCGGGAATGAGCCGATTGCCTACAATCGAGAACTGCCCAGAATGTAGCAGAAGAGGAAGGGAACAAATGAAGTTTCAGTGTTCAAGCGTCTAGGACCTCTCCCACCTCAGAACAAACGAGCTGAGTCATCTCAAGATGAAGACTTCGAGGAGTCAGAGGAAGAAGATAGATATCACCGACCAAGGTGGTGTCCTGATGGACTCAGCCACTCCCAAAAGCGCAGAGTGCAACGGCTACGAAACTTGGAGGAAGCCGAGGCGCAATACCTGTATACGTTGAGGAAAGCACGGCCCGATTTGGCCGTGAAAATTCAGCAAACACTGGAGACAGAGGCTCGCCCACCAAAGAAAGTGTGGCGACCCAAGCAGACAAAAGCCGATGCAGAGGCATCGGCTGATACAAACATGGTGTTCGTTCTCCCGTCAGAGTTTTGTGCTCCAAGAGATGAGGAAGTATCAGTGGCACAGTTTGATTGCGGGCCACGGCCAGTTATCTTCGAGAAGCCACGAGAGAGGAGCTAGGCATCTGAAAGCCCTATACCTGAAGGGTTATATCAATGGGCAGCCTATCAGCAAGATGCTAGTTGACACGGGAGCAACAGTTAACATAATGACGTACTCCATGTTACGACGTTTGGGACGTTCCAATGAAGATCTGATCAAGACCAACGTCATGCTAAGCGATTTCAACGGCCAAGCGTCAGAAGCCAAGGGTGTTGAACGTGGACTTAACTGTCGGCCGAAAGACCATCTCTACATCCTTCTTCATCGTCGGCAAGAGCACTTACACTGTCCTGCTAGGAAGGGATTGGATCCACGCTAACTGTTGCATTCCATCCACAATGCATCAGTGCATCATACAATGGGATGGAGATGAAGTGGAGGTTGTTCATGCAGATGATTCGATCGACATCTCTTTGGCTGCCATGAACATCTGGGAAGCAAACGACCAAGAGCCGCTCTCTGGAATCAATCTGGACGGCTGTGAGCGCATCGAAGCTTCAAAAAATGGGGTGAGGCTGGTCTTATCCACTGGCCTGACAGAATAACAAGATCCAAGTCTATGGACGTACGTGGAAGGCCGATCCCTGCGATCGGCCCCAAATAAAAAAGCAAGGATCTCACCTCAAGCATGCCACGTCGCTATAGCAGAGAACCAGGAAGTTGTAAACCCTCGTTAAACATTGCAATGGGAAAGGAGGCCGATTCTAGCAATCGGCCACAATTAGCCTCAACCTGCCTTCTGCCTGTGTTCAGCATTGATTTAGCAGGCGATGGAAAGCTGAGGTATGGGTTTACAGCAGCTGATGATCTAGAAGAGATTGAAATTGGTCCTGGGGATAAGCCACGACCAACATTTATCAGCAAATAGTCGGATCGACAACTGCAAGGGAAGCCGATTCCAGCAATCGGCTAAAATTATTCTCACCACACGTGTTCACTGATGTGCTATTTAGCATGGTGCGTGGTGAAGACAAGCTTGAATTGGCTGAAAAGCCGATATCTTCAATCACTTGAAGGATTCGGCTCGGGGGGCATACACACAGAGAAGGTTCAAGGCCACGAAGTATGTACCCAGGAAGAGCCGATTCATGAAATCGATCGGCTAATAAAAAATCGAAAATAGAAAAATTTAAGCACAACCGATGCTGTGCCGACTCAGAGAGTACAAAGATGTTACGACAGAGGACGTGTTCGTGGAGCGCTTATCATTACAAGAATGCCTCAAGAGCACAAGGGCGAGAAGCACGAACACGATCTACCTCGGCGATCTCAGCCTCGTCATCTTCATCCTGGCCCGTCACCAGCTGCTTGTTCAAGGCGCGGATTTCGGCCAGATCAGTCTTCAGTTCAGCTTTGAGACCTTCTGCTTCTTCGTGGGAGCGGGCAATGAGAGCTTCCTTATCTTGGATGAGCTGCTTGGTTACCCGCACCCTCTCTTCGAGGTCCTCCAATTCCTTTCGCAAGATCTCCAGTTCAGCGGTACTGGTAGATGTGTCAGTTTTTGCGTCCAAAGCTGCCTTTTTCTCATTAAGCCGCTGACACTTGTCTGCAATATCGGCTTTCAATGGAAGCTGGGCGTGGCGCAAGCCGATTCTCTGACGAGCCAAGGTCACCCTTGACCTGTAAGCAGACAAAGTCACCACGGGCCAGAGCTTCACCTGCAGTGTCACCGGGAGATGAGGCTGGAGGTCTTCGAGAATGTTCTTTATTCCCTCGGTGTCCTCAACCAATGTCTCGATTGAGGAGGAGAGCAAGGCCTTGAGCTGTTGGAGTTGACCTTGGGTAGCGTTAGGCCCTGACGCTTCGCTTGCTTTAGCAGTTGGTTCGATGGATTCAGGGTCAAACGTTAGCAAGTTTGAGAGGTCATAACCCTGACAAGCAGCAAGAACAACGTCAGTACGCGCAAAAAGCAAGGAAGAGCTAAGGGAAGGAAGTGTACCTCTCCTAAGACCATAGGGGCGGCTGGTGAAGAGGCGATCGGCTCTCGTGTTCTGCTGAGTGCGTGGCCAAGGTAGCAGCCTTTTCGGCTCCACTTTTGAGGTTGCTAGGTCCAGGGTGGTGGATGGCATCATTACCTCCTTGACTTCCCCACTAGAGGTGTCGTCGGTCCGAAAAGGGGAATGATCAGCCGATAGGAACAACGATGGGTCAGCACAGGATAAGAGTCAAAGGGAATGTAGAGAGCAATTACGTTTTTTTTGATCAAAGCACAGTAGGAGAGGCTCCTACTGTGGTATTTCCTTCATTACCACAGATATTTACAGAGTTGGTGCAAGCACCCTTTACATGAGGCAGAAAAATAAAAAATTAAATTGTGTCTATAAGATCTAAAATGTGTTCTGCCAAGGTTTCAGGTACCTTGAACCTAAGTAGAAGCAAATCTGAACAAACTCTTCCTCTCCAAGAAACTCTAGTTGGTCTGATATCTCTAAAAATTAAGCTATTTCTTTCTTTCCAAATTCCCCATGCACCAATGATGAACTTCTCAAAAAATAATGGGCCGTGGTGCATAGATCTAGCTTGTGTAATGATCTCCACTGTAGTATTTTCCGCAGGCCAAACGATATTTAATCTAGTCCAGCAAGTTAAACTGAAAGAGCACTTAAAGAATAGATGCTCCACTGTCTCCTCTTCACCTGTATTACATAAGGGGCATGTGAAAATATTCCCAATATTAATGTGTCGGCGTTTGAGCATATTTCTTGTGTTAAGTCTACTCGCAATAGTAGCTGCAAAAAATTTAAGTTTCGGCCAAATTTTCGCTTTCCATATCCATAAGAATGGGGCTGGGGGTGTTATATTTCGGAAGCAGTAATTATAATACTTTTTAGCTGTAAATTTGTCTCCCCACTTATACCTCCATTTATCATTTACCAAAATGTCCCGTGAACCTTCATTCACCACTGCCTGCAATTGTTCCCATTCATTAAATGCTTCAGGTGAGATAGGAAGATGAAAAAGATCAATAAGGTCTTCTGATTCGTTGATCTCAGCAACCGAAATATCTTCATCAATAGCATATGAAAAAAGACATGGATAATTATGCTGCATAATTCCATGAGACCAATTATCCTTCCATAATAGAACTGAATTTCCTTTTCCAATGAACATTACTGCTACCCCCTCGAAAACCGGTGATAACTTCATAATCGATCTCCACTGAATGAACCACAACTATCAGTAGCGTGTGGTATGGAATTTTGATAGTATGTATTCCAGATCAGATTTACCCATTGAAGATCTTTTTTGTTATAAAATTTGTCTAGGTATTTCAGCAATAAAGCTTGGTTTTGTGTTTTCATATGAATTATGCCCAACCCACCTTTATTTTTGGTTTTAGACCATCTCCCCTGTTGCAAGTGAAAAGCATTTATCTGAACCATCATCCGTTTTCTTTTCCCATAAACATCTTCTTCTTATTTTCTCAATTTGTTCCATTGTCTTAGGATTTATTTCTATTGAGCACATTGTATACATTGCAATTGAAGACAAAATTGCATTGACATAGGCCAGCTTTCCTGCATAGGACATGAGAATAGTAGCAGTAGTAACTTTCCTTTCAATTCTGTCCACCAAAGGTAATAAATCTGTAACAGTTGGTTTTGTTGTTCCCATGGGTAATCCAAGATATGTAAATGGCATTTGAGCTACTGTGCAGCCAAAGATATCTGCTAAAACCTTTGCTCTCTGTGCAGTAATGTTTATTGGCACAAGGTTGGATTTGTGGAAATTGATCTTCAGTCCAGTGGACGTAGCATAATCTACCAAAATATTTTTGAGGTGAACCAATTGAGTTCACAAGCTTGCATTACCAATATTGTGTCATCCGCATATTGAATAATTGGAAAATGCTCCCCACATGGTATAGGTAGCTTAAGCCTGTCATGTTGATACTCTTTATTAATCACTTTTTGTAATAATTCTGCTCCAGCCACAAATAATAACGGTGAGAGTGGATCCCCTTGCCTCACACCCCTTTTACAGTGGAAAGTAGTGCCAGGTACTCCATTGAGTAAAATGGAGGAATATCCTGAGTCTAGAATGCACTTTATCCATTTTAACCATGTTTCATCAAAACCCATGTGAGATAAGATTTTTAAAATTGTATCATGCTCCATCATGTCAAAGGCCTTTTCAAAGTCAAGTTTCAATATAATTATTTCCCTTTTTGATATATCCGACATTGATGTAAAAATTCGAAGGCCCATGCTAAGCAGTCTTGTATTGTTTTCCCTTTAATAAAACCATATTGGTTTGGGTGCACTAATTTCATAATCCAGTCTTGAAGTCTATCAGCTAATAATTTGGTGAGAAGCTTCAAGCAGGAATTTAATAGAGATATGGGTCTGTAATCATTTACTCCTGTTGGTGACATCTTCTTTGGTATAAGAGTGATTAGAGAATTATTAATCTCATCAAGAAACACTTTCCCTTCTGCAAAATCTTGTAGTAGTTCATAAAAGCAGGGCTATAATATCCCAACATGTTTTAATAAAACAACCATTAAAACCATCTGGTCCGGGTGCTTTGTCGATTGGCATTTTCTTTACTGCATTGTCAATTTCTTCCTTAGAGAAAGGTACAGAGATAAAGTGCAAGCCCTGTAGTGGACTGAATAACTCACTGAGATTGAATTTCATTTGGTGTGGGGCTGAAATTCCCAATCTCTGCTTATATGCCAAGAATAGAGCTTGTGCTTTCTCTTCATGATCTTGAATAGTTGAGCCATCAGATAGTGTAATTGTTGCAATGGTATTTTTCCTGTGTCTCTCAGTTGCTACCCTGTGAAAGAATTTTGTGTTTTCATCACCATATTTAATCCATCTCTCTGTACATCTCTTTTTCCATCTTGTTGTTTATTACATTGTAGTCTCACAATGTGTGCTTTAAGAATTAATCTGAAATTCCATTCTGGAATATACAGACTTCTCAACTGTTCAAGGTCATCAATTTGCCGCAGAACAACTTGACACTTTTCAATTAACAAGGATAGCTTAGACAAAGATTTACTCCATTTTTGAAGAGCTACTCTTACATTTGCAAGTTTGTCATTGAGGATCTGAACTGAATTTGACTTATTAACTGGTATTTGCCATGCATTACTCACAGTCTCTTTAAATCCTGGGTGTTGTGTCCAAAAATTCTCAAAGCGAAATAATTTACTTTTTGGTATTTTTGATTCTATTGAGATTAAACATGGAATATGATCAGATACTAGTCTAGACATTGCTGTGACTTTTGTATTTGGGAAAGTTGTAGTCCAATTATTAGAAGTGAAGAACCAGTCTAG
Source organism: Lolium multiflorum (assembly GCA_030979885.1). Lineage (NCBI taxonomy): Eukaryota > Viridiplantae > Streptophyta > Magnoliopsida > Poales > Poaceae > Lolium > Lolium multiflorum. The sequence continues at coordinate 235,613,961 of CM061748.1, read as the reverse complement.
CCTTTCAAGTAATGGTGTATTCTGCATATTACTCCAAGTATATGTTGCCCCATGAAGAGGTAAATCAACCAGATTTTGTGCCCTAATGAAATCATTGAAAGTAAACATATCATCTATATTACCTCCCTCTCTATTTCTATCATTAGGTGATCTGTAGAAGTTGTAGTCTCCAATTAAAAGCCAATCTTCATTATTTGGTATCTGTAAATTATATAGCCATTGAATAAATTCAGACCTTGCTTCACCAGCACATGGGCCATAAATATTTATTAAATACCAGGTGTTATTTGATTGGGTTGAGTGAAACTTGACAGTGGTTGCCAAGATTGATTATCAATAACCTCTCCCTCAAAAACTGAACTATTCCAGATAATAATTATTCCACCAGAGTTTCCCATCGATGGAAAATATGCAAACTTATCAAATCTTCTCGGACAGAATTTTCTAATGTATGAATGTTCAAAGTGATCTCTTTTAGTTTCTTGTAAGCAAATTATTGAGCAGCCAGAGGAATCTATGTGTGTTCTTAAAGCATTATGTTTTTCTTCCCCATTTATCCCTCTGATATTCCAGCAAAGAACATGCCATAATCGCAATGTTGAATTCATATCAAAGGAACAAAGTAAAGTTCAAGCTGCCATAATCGCAATGTTTGAATCTATATCAAAGGAAGCAAGTTAAACCAAGTCTTCCTTATCGAAACTATAAAACCATTACCTATTAAACCCCTCTTAGATCCTCACAAAAAAAATCATCTTCACCTCATCGATTTCTCCTTCATCTTCATAGCTTTCTTTCCTCCAATTCCTCTATAGGTATTCCACAAATATTAACACCTATCTTCTGCAGAACCTTGACAGGAGTTGGTGGTGGAGGAGGAGGGGTATTACCCTTGCCAGATAAATGCCCAGGCTGAACAGACTCCTTTCTGTCTCCAGGAACAACAATAGCTTTAACCTTGGATTTTCTCTTTTTAGAATCTGTGGGCATAGAAACCTTATGACCAGCAATTGCATGATTTCTTGGGCTTCTGCGAACAGCTGTTGTTACCTGAGGGACAATTTTCTTCTTTCTTCTAGATTTGTTGACAGCAACAACAAGTATTCAATCGACGTATTCTCAACTATTGAAGGTCGTATGAAGGTCAAAGAATCATAGAGGAACCTGTAGTTGGAGTTGCATCAAAACAAAGCCTTCTTGCTACCCTTCTGGTTGAGATTCTGGACAGAACAGACATATCTTTCTGCTGCACAAACTTTAACAGGGAGACTGGAATAGTATTTGGCATGAGCAGAGATTTGGTTCCAACATAAATAGAGGGTTGCTGCAGAGAAAACATGACTGTCCTTGCAAACATGAAAATAGTAGGCACCTCAGCAGATCCTATATTATTGTTAACTGGAACAATTGCTGAATCTGGTGAGCTGTCACCCAGAGGGATAAAATCTTCACTCTGAATGTTTAAGTCCATGACTGCAGCACTTCCTTGTTCCAGATGCATACTAGCAGAACTATTGCTATCATCAGATACCATCTCCGTCCAGGCTTGCATGGGACTATCCATCACATTATTTGTGGGAACAATGCCATCCGAGAAGATCCTGCCTTGCTCCCTCAGAATATGCTGATAATTAATTTGTCCTCTATCCGGTAGCTGCAAAGAGTTTGCAGGCAACACAAACTGACCTACAGCATTAGCTCTAACAAGTGCATTTCCACCATTATTCCCATGACCTCCACCTCCTCCCACATTACCCATGCCATTCTGCTGCAGCCAAGTCTGCAACCTTTGCTGAAATCTTGTCTCAGTTGTAACATGCGGCCCATATATAGGATGTGGATTGCCATCAGCTGGGGGCTGGTCTTCAGAATCTGCAGGAACATCATGCATGTGTGGAGTCCATGCTGCAGGTCGAAGCAAATATACAGGAACAGTCCAAGAATTCCTATGCCCACCCATTTGCCTGAGAACAATACTTTTTGGGACCAAAGCATCACTCGTGACCCAAACCTTGACCAGCATACGAGCAATTACGTTCGAAAGCTCCTGGTCTGATGAAGAGGTTTGTGTCTTGCGAGCTCTCTTCATACATCGACTCTTTATGCGACGACCACCTTGTCCTGCTACTGGAGAAGCCTGGGAGGAAGCAGGTTCCGGGCTGACCTTTTCTTGAAGCCGACGGTGGTAAGTCCGCTCGCTTGGCGCGGTGTTCTTCCCGGAGGTGCCTGAGCTTGAGTCCTCTCGACCGGACTGGGTATCCTCGCTGGAGATTTCTTCAGTAGAGGTCTGAGAAAGGAATATGAACATATTGCAAAAGCCTAGAAGAATGAATGAAACCGGTTGGGGAGCGGATGAGCTTACGTGCGGAATTTCTTGAGCTGGAGAGGAGGTGTGGCGCCTCAAGGTCTTCCTAGCAGCTACTTTCCTCACCGTTGTTATCGCTGGGGCTCTGGGGGCAGCTGGCCTAGAAGACGCCCACTTTAGAAGCCGATTTAGGTATAATCGGCTGGCTCTGCATCACGACCTTCTTCAAGGATGGTGAGTTTTTGCAGAAAAGGACCACCGGAGCTGGTGGGTGGAGTGTGAAAGAGGAGCCGTCATCATGTACAGGTTCTGGACCGTCTTGTTGCTGCAAGAAAACGAGTAGGGTCGTAAAAAGAAATCACGATAGGCCACTTCAAGACAAAATTGTGAGTGGTGGTACCTGTTCTGCAGGGATATCGTATTCAGCATCAAGTTGTTTCAGCAATGGTCCTAGAGCCCTCCGGAAGGCATGAGTCTTCCACATTGCCCACCAGGCCTCGAAGTCATCCGTTGATGAGGTGAAAGAGAGGTTGTGAGGAATTGGGATGACCAGAGCATCAAAGAAAGAGTAACACCTCTGACTAGTGAGGACATCGGGCAAGTCAGCTCTACTCTCTGTTAGGGAAATGAAGGAAGAAGTGGGGAGGCACCTGCCCAAGACCAAATTGCCGGGCTGCGACGACCGGCTGATAGGACTCATAACCAGGTTTGATGATCCTGTTGGAGGTGCTCATGCCCACTGGAAGAAAACAGGGACGAATCATGATAGAGTATAATTGCCGGGTGCTGGTGTCATCGGCAGTTGTCCAGCCTGAAGGGACGGGTTCTCGAAATGTTCAGACTCCGTGTAAGGAAAGAAGATGGGATTGTCCAGCCTTGAAGAAGACGATGAACCATGCTGAGGCTTTGGGAATCACTTACTACCGGGAGGCTGTACAGAGCTTGGTGTGGGCGGGTGCATCGAATTTGCTTCGTAGCATCTGGAAAGGTGCGAGTTGCTAGGCGAGGGAAGTTGGGGATGTGGTTCGGAAGTATAGTTGGGCCCATAACTGGATAAACCACCAAGGACCTCCTGTTTGACTGTCCTTTGAGAAAACAATTGACAGACATCACTGGAGATATCTATAGACCTCTCCAAGGAACAGTTTGCCAATACCAAGCTTGGTGCCTTTGGCAAGTTCATAGGCCAAGGAAAGAATTTTTGGTGGGAGCAAGGGAAGGGCCACAAAATATGAAGTGCTCCAACCAGAAGTTTAAGAAGGCCGTGTGTTCTTTCTCTGTTACAGGGCCTTTGGTTTTCATGTAGCGTCGAAGATAAGCACCCCAGTTTGTGCAGGAGGAAAGCTGGAAAGGAACCTTGGGCAGCCTAAAGGCGGAAGGGCTTGGGGATGCAATATCTAGACCAGTGATCATGGCCACGTGTAGTAGGGTTGGGGTCATGGGACCATGGCCGAACATGAAACAGTTCAAAGCATCAGACCAGAAGTAGCCGATGGTTTTCAAAAGGTTTTCATGTTTCTCAAGCGGAGACAAGGATAAAGCTAAAGCATCGGCTATTCCCTTAGTTTCCCAGAAGATTGGTAGGTCTTGGCCATCCTGTTATACCATGAAACCCAATCCTCAGGAGGATTAGGCCAGGCTCGTAAGCAATCCCAAGTAGAGAGATCCAAGTTCTGGTTCACAAAGGGGATCCTATTGGCCTCGCATGAAATCAGATGAGCAGGACTCTCGGGAACGAGGACCGACAAAGCGATCGGAAGGGAAGGATGCGGCAACAGAATTCTGATACCTAAAAATTAATGGCGTAATGAGACATTAATTCAGGTGTTTTGTTGATCATTCCAGCAATTTACTCGGATGGAGAGGAACGGAGGATTACCTTCAATCCCAGACCCTGTTGGCGCGGAATGATTCCGCCATTGGAATCATCGCGGAGGAGTCTGTGCGATCGGGATCTGAGAGTTGCGTGGCTGGAAGTTGGATCTGCGCGAGCGGTGATTTGGGGATCTGAGTTTGCTCTTATAGGCAAGGGTGCAAGTTACCGTTTGAGCAGGCGACTGGGTTGGCCTTGTTCGCGACGTGATAAGGGCCGGCGTTTTGCCATCGGCCCTTTGCGCGTTGACTCGCATTGACAATTGGTAAACACTGTGTGGTAAAGGCCGATGTGCGCCATCGGCTGTTTGCATCTCAACTCGTGTTGACAATCGGCAAAATCATGGATTTATGAAGAATACTGTAGGTCCTATTTGCCACTAACATGACCCTTCGAAGGAAACAGAGTGGTTTTGAAATTATCATTGCCAAAACCAGGGGGCATGTGTTATCACCAGATTTTGGCCAAATCAGGAGATGGGCCGTAAGTGAAGATGGGCTTGAAGGACATACACGTGGAGCATCTTTGAAGTGGCCTTGCATGAAGAGTTTGGGCTTAATTGCCCATGTATCTGTAACATAGTAGATCGCATCTTAGTTTAGAATTAAAAGATAGAGTTTAACCCGTGCACGGTTAGGTGCACGCGAATTAGAAAGTCCCTTGGACTATAAATATGTATCTAGGGTTATCGAGAAAAGGAGGACAATCACGTTCACAACAAACACAAATCAGGCGCATCGCCACCCCTTTCTTTCGAGGGTTTCTTCCGGGTAAGCATCATGCTGCCTAGATCGCATCTTGCGATCTAGGCAGCACACGTTTATTCGTTTACCTTGTGCTGCTCGTGCTGAAGCGTTGTTGATGGCGAGTAGCACTATTTATCGTAGATGTTTTGGGGCTTGCATGGATGCTTTTCTTATGCATATCTGCTTAGCTATGCCGTCCCTCGATATCTAGCTGCCCTTACACCTATCCAGGTGTAAGGGCAGCATCTTGCTTGTTCGTTGTTTAGTAGATCCGATCCGTTATAGTTGCTCCTTGATTCTTCAAGGATTGGTTTAATATCTGTATGATTAGGCCTTGCAAACGGGTTGAACGATCCGGTAGTGCGCTAGGTATGGTTTGTTAGTCCTAAGAGGGATGTTCCGGGAATTAACTTAATGTTGGTTTTTAGGCCTCTTTTAGGGTTAGTTTTCCATTATCTTTCGTGTCTATTAGGCTCAACTACGCGTAGGATGTTCCGATCATACGGTGAAAACCCTAAACTATCGTAGATTGGTTTAACTTTATATTGATCAAGCAGGAGCCCCATGTCATCGTTAACCCGACGCAAACCATGGGGCGATCGGCTCTTTGAGCCGATCCACAGGGCAACCTGAGAGCCGATCGGGCTCGTATTTAATGTTTACGTGTCCGCCATGCAGAAACTGGAAGCAATCCAACACCTTCCTGACCAGGTATAGGTCGGTGGCACGCCCAGCAACCGCTAGGACGTGTGCCGGAACATTTGCGGGACGACGTCGAGGGACCAGGGCCCCCTGCAGTCTTGGAAGCCTCCCGGCTCTTCGTGTTGCTTAACCACTGCTCGCCGTGGGTTTTGGCAGGCAACAAGTAGTCATCATGATATGTATATGCATCTCTATCTGTCGATTGCCCAACTGTAATTTGTTCACCCAACATGCTATTATCTTATTGGAGAGACACCACTAGTGAACTGTGGACCCCGGTCCTTTCTTTTACATCTGAAATACAACCCTGCAATCTCTGTTCTCTGTTGTTTTCACAAGCAAACATCATTCTCCACACCATACGTTTAATCCTTTGTTTTCAGCAAGGCGGTGAGATTGACAACCTCACCGTTAAGTTGGGGCAAAGTATTTTGATTGTGTTGTGCAGGTTCCACGTTGGCGCCGGAATCACTGGTGTTGCCGCACTACACTCCTTCACCAACAACCTTCGCGTGGCCTTCATCTCCTACTGGTTCGATAAACCTTGGTTTCTTACTGAGGGAAAAATTGTTGTTGTACTCATCATACCTTCCTCTTGGGGTTCCCAACGGACGTGTGCTTTACCATCACAAGGAAGCTGTTGCTACACGCCACACGCAGCTCTTTTTTTGGCACACGGGGAGATCAAGACACGCTGCAAGGGGAGTCTCTCACATCCAATCTCTTTACTTTATTTTATTTTTCTGTCTTGTTTGCTTTCTTATATCAAAAACACACAAAAAATTAGTTACTTGCCTTTAATTTATTTTGTTATCATGTCTAGTTCTGTACTTGTTACTTCGTCACCTAAGGAATTGATCTTTACTTTTAAACAAGGAGATGAGGAGAGTTTTAAAGATGCTTGGTCTAGAATTTTTGATTCTTATGTTAAAACTGAACCTAAAATGACTCTAAGCTTGTGTAATATCCCAGGTTTAGAGGCTATAAAATGAGAGAACACCAAAGTGTGCATTGCATTCATGCATAGAAAATCCAGGGAATTTTCGCGCTTCAAATAAAACTTACCACAGTAACTGAAGTTTCACTTGACTTGCTGGAATTGAAGTAGATCATCAAGTCAAGCGCTATAAACTTCACTGTGATCTTTGCTAAAACCTTGTTTTGGGTAGATATGATTTGATCTATGGGCTAGATCAAATGAAAGTAGTTTTACAACAAACAACACCTTAAGTAAGGGTCAACTACAAGATCTTATAAAAGATCTCAACATGACATTCCTTACAACAACACATAATAATTATTCAACCATAAATCAAAGAATTAAGAAACTATTCTTTACTTATCTTTTCCATGTCATTTACTAAATAAATGTTTCTACCATGATTCTCATGGTGTATCTTCAACTACCTTTGTGTGTAATTTAATTCACTTATAAATAAGGTAAACCACAGGGTCTAAAGTGCATAAAAGCCACACATTCTTATTTAAATCATAACTTATTAAATATATGGAATATCATAAAACTGAATCCATTTACATTACAAATTATAGTTCAAACTATTTGAATAAAACTACTCATGAGTATTTTGAAACTCATATGATCATGCCTTGGTGCAATCAAACACCAACTATTCAAAATTGAGGAATAACCCTCAACCATTGACCTTTGACCAATATTATAATGTAAATCAAATAAAATATGATATAGTGACTCATCCATAATAATAAAACCATCCACAAGATATTTAGTAACAAATGCCACTTGGCTATCCAAAGATAAATCATGTGAGAGGATAAGGATCATGCCACATGGGATGAAAATATCTACATGACTTGCACTCCAAGCTATGCCACCTCATGCTCCAAGGATTGCTATGGATGAGGGCATGACAACCAAGCACCTTACTCATCAAACCAAAACAAGAGTCACCCACCTATGTGTCATGATACTAGAGCTTGCCCAAGCCTATAAAAGGAGCCACACCCTTCATCCATTTGATCACCTTGTAGCATGATACAAGGAAACAAACACATAGAGCCACTCCATACATTAGCTAGGATCAAGATGAAGAAGCTAGGAGGTGGAGGCATACCACAAGATGCAGGTTTATCAGAATTGAAGAACAAGCTACATAAGATACCAAGGTAGAATCCTAGGCAAACCATATATTTAGAGGATCATATCATCATCTCTTGAGTAGGACCTTAGGCTATTAGAAGACATTTAGAAGTGAGAGAGAATATAGATGCTAATCATATCCATGTCTATCCTAGAGAATATTAGGGTAGTATTAAATCCTACTTGTTCAAACCAACCTTTAATCTTGGAGGTGAGAGACTTGTTCTATTAGTGAAACATAACCAAAGCTTATGCCCATATACTAATCTTAGTTGTGTATCACATTGGTGATCACTACTTAAACCCTAAACTACATTTGAATTCCAACCCAAGGATCACTTTGGATCATAAATAGAACCCTGCCATACCTCATGCCTATTTATACTTCAATTTAGTGAAGCTTATGCAAAACCCTAAACCTTTCAAATAGAATTCACCCCACATAAAATATTATGTCCTAACTTGTGTATCATAGATCCCAAGTATAAACCAAGCTAGCTATACCTAAGCTCAAATGCTATTTAAGTGAGTAGAGTGAAACCAATATCCAATTATATTCTGTTCCCTTAGGAATTTGCTTTATGAACCAAATGAAATAGAAGTTTATAAAATAGAATCACCACATAAGCAATTGAATTAATCTGAGGAATATAGGATTCATCCTAAATAATTGAAGTCAAAGCTTGATTGATTATTAGAGAGGTTACATCACCATTCTTCTTAAACCCTAAGAATCATCATTCACATAAAATCATGAACCCATTCCATTTCTTTTATCATTTGTTAAACCCTAGCCATAATTAAAATAAATATGAACAATCAATATTGTTAAGCACATTAGTTAAAACTAATAATATGTTCACCATGCACATGTTATCAATTTCCAAACCCTTTAAATAGAGTGGTTATAAATAAAAAGTAATTGAGTTGAACCCTAAAATTCATATCTATTTGAATTTTGACTTGTGCTTCATAAAACCAAAATTAATCAATTATAAAATGGTTGTTTAAAAACAAAACAATACAGTGAGTATCATTATCAAATTTTTATGATATTCAAATAATTTAGAACCTGTAAAACAAAACAGAATTCAAATTTGAATTCAAACAACAAAATAGAAAACATAAAATTATAAAACAGATTTTGAAAAGAGAAAAGAGAGGAAACTTACCTGGTGGACCGCAGAGCCAAGCAGCAGCCCACGTCGAAGCCCAGACCATGAGCAAACCCAGCCCACCACCACTTACCGTTTCATCGCTGGCGAAACAAAAGGAGGGCGTCGTCTTCCTCCCCGGCGTCGACAGCGCAGAGGGAAGCTCGGCCACGTCCTCAAAGCCGATAAGGATGGCCCCGGACGCCGCAGAAGCCAGAACCTCTCCCTATCCTCTCGCGTCCGCCTATCCATTTTCAAGATTCGCGCCGTATGAACCTTCCGCCGCCACATCTCGAGCCATCGCCGTGTTTACGATAGAGCCTCCCAAGCTCTATAAGTATGCCTGGAGCTTCTCCAGGAAACCCTAGAACCTCGCCCCCATCCATTCTCTCTCAGTCATCCTCTATCTCTCGCATTCTTCCACTTTCTGTCGCCGGTGTCGAGCAAGAACACGGTGGTAGGAGCACCTCAGCCTCCGGCGCATGGTCGAGGAGGTGCGCCTTGGCGTGTAGATCATCTGGGAGGAGCCCAGCATCACGGGAAGGTCGAGGCAAGCAAAATCGAAGATTCCCTTTTACAGTACCTCGCCGGTAATGGTGAAATCGAGCTCGTCTCCGTCAGCAATCGTCACCGTCGACCACGCCATCATATCCAGGGTGAGTTTGCGCGTCAGAGCCGATCTCGCTTAGCATGCAGCCTAGCCCAGATTTGCATTTTGGCCGAGCAGCGCCGCAGACGAGTTCACCGCGATGCTCCGGTGACCTTTGGGTGGTGGCGTTGACGCTCGCTTGCTCAGCATCAAACCCCGGTTCGAACGCGACAAAGTTAGGTACCTCTGTCTCTAGCTGTCGATCTCGTTGCCGCCGCATCGCCGGCCCTCCGGCGAGATCGACGTGGCACCGCCACCTCACTCTGTTGATGGTCGTTGCCCGCGTGGCAATAGACTCAGTCAATAGGCCCACCTGATGGGTACAGCTCGAAACGGTACGTTTAGTATTTAGGTTTAATTTTAAAAACCAGTAAATATCTGAAATTTTGTTAAATCATATAAAATTCATTTCAACTCAGAAAAATATGAATAATATATCAAAATGCTCACAAAAATAAACTCTATTCAAATAAAATATAAAATAAAAATGTGTGTCAAAATAAAAATTTACTTATTTTTAGCTTTATTAATTATGCCTTTTCATTTGTTTTAAATACAATTTAAATGCAACAATTAGTAAAGTTTCAAAATTAAATATTATCTATTCAGTAAGTAAATAAAATGTTAAGATTAATTTCCTTGATCATATTTTTCATCAATTAAAATATTAGTGGTAATTAAACCCTAATTTGCAAATTACCATTTACTATTTCTTTAAATAACAATAAAGCAAGAAAATACCAACAACTAATATTATTTTGGTAACTCAAAATTTGTAACTTAAACATTCTTTAATTAACAAGTTATTATTTTAAAACTTAATCATAATTATAAAACCCTAATTCTGGAAATTAAACCCTAACTAAAATTTGTCTTAATTCTTAAACCTTTTAAAATAATTAAATGATAAGGCTATTATTAATTTTGTGCAAAGTACTTAATCACATTAATTCTAGTACTAATTATTACTTTAAGAATTGTATCATAATTAGAAACCCTAGTTCTAATATAAATAAAACCTTGATCCTATTATTTTATGTGATCATTCCACATTAGTTTCAATTCTAAAACCCTAGAGGTTTAGCCATATGATCATATACACTTCACTTTACTTATAGCACCTTGCTAAGCAACAAATATATGCATGCTCATGATCAACTAAAATAAAACTAGTTCATATAAGATTATCATTTCATGTCTTTATTTTTTAATTAAACCTATATGATCCACTAGTGTCACCTAGGTATAAACCCTAGCTTGTTAATATGATAGCACCATTGATCACCATACCACACCATTAGGATCAACCTAAACCATCAAACCCTAGTAGAACCATAATGATGAACCCTAGTACCAACCTTGTGTAGCAAATCACAACACATGCTCCTATCCAACTAAACCCTATTAAAGAAATAATAAACCATTTAGTTTAGAAGCAATTAGAGATTACTTAGTGAAGCAATTGTGAAACCATAGTAAACCTAATAGCTAGTTTATGGAATCATCTTGAACCATCCTTTGATTTGATACTTATAATCAACCATAGTAATATACCTGCCAATACTTGCTACATATAGATCAATACAACTTAAGAACCAACTAGTTCCTATTAGTAAACTAAATGAACCCATTAGTAGACCCTAGAAGCCCATAGCTCCTATTCATAGTAGTTCTTGTTCTTATTTAACCTGTTCTTCAAAAGTTATTCTTTTGAAGTACAAATGTCAATTAAACCATAGAAGCCATAGTTCTTATTTGAAATACTTATTATTTCTTAATCAACATGTTCTTCAAAAGTTATTATTTTGAAGTATAATACATATAATCCTCAACCATGAATCATAGAACTTAAAAGTTGACAACTGTTCTTTACATATTGTTCCACCACTATTCTTTATGTGTATGATTGTTATGATGCATTATATAACTTGTTTATGCTATTAATATCACCAACCCTAATAAGAACCTTGTTTGAGAACCATCCTAAAAGTGCAACACACACTAAAGAAATCTTTACAACTCATCCATCCTAAATCATCGAGGTTAGGTTACGCTCGGGACGATTGCATCTCATATTATGCATTATAGCATCTTTGCCAGTTCTTTAAACATTGTCCTTACCGGACAATGATGGTATTTCAGAATTTGGAGTTCTCACGTATCGAAGCTTTTGCCTGCATAATCTTGCAGTCAAGAAAGGCAAGTTCATCGCTTGCTCATGTCATTTGATTATTTTTATCAAATTATATGCAAAGTACTATACTTATCACTCCTGCATTGAAAAGCAAAGTATTATTTTACAATTATGAATATGACTATGTGGTGGGCAATGGAACCATGGTATGTGTTGATATGGTGGAGGTTCCATTGCAAGGGTACTACTCATCTAGGACTAAGTACCAATGCCGTCCAGTGATTCTAGCGCCGTACATATCGCGTTGACCATAAGATCTATAATGGCTCTGGGGAAGCCAGCTGTATCTTTTCCCTCTCGCATGCCAACGGACTGGTAATAAGGGTTGCCCGGATCAGTCTATCTTTGGTAAAGGTGGGGACATGTGGTCCTGCACGGTCTACCATTAGATACAGGAGAGGGTAGACTTATTATTGGTCTATGAAGGATTGTAAGGGTTGTCCGGATCAGTCTATCTATGGTGTATAGGACAGGGCACATAAGTTGTTCGGATCAGTCTACCTTAACGGTATAGGAGAGAACAAGTGCCTGTGTTAGTCTACCCATAGATATAGGAGAGGACAGACTTACAAAAGGGTGGGTCTGCGAGGTCGCGGAGAAGGCGGTGTGGGCTTGGATCTTACACCTGGCCTCACACCAAAGGAAGTGTGGACGGGAAAGCTCGCCTGGTTGGCAACAAGGATAAGGTCTCTTATGGGAAAAGTAACGCACCTCTGCAGAGGATATTGAATTGTGACTGTCACTCCCTGTTCCGGGAAGGGAACTGCGAACGCGGCAGGAAAGGAACTCCATGAAGTTCTAGTCAACCTGTGAAGACTGACGGGCATAGTTTTCAGAATAAAATAAACCTTTTGAAGAAATGTTTATGAAAACTTGCATTCGCCTATGACTTTCTGGTCTGTGGCTGTAGCTAGTGCATGATACACCTATTTCCTAATATGAACTTGCTGAGTACGCTCGTACTCATCCCACTCTTAAATCCCCTGCTTAGCTATGGAGGCACCGAAGGAGAATCTACCGTGGAACTCGAAGACAAAGGAGTTAACTGCAACAAGATGAAGAATCCAAGCAAAGAAGTCAAGGAAGTCAACTTCTGCAGCACTAGAGTGAAAACCTAGATTAGTAATAGAAGGGAACCTTTCCCTAATCCTAGCACCTAAGTAGCTAGATTTCTATAGCAAGCCAAGTAGCTCTTAAGCTTGAGTTAGCAATAAGTTAGACTACGAGTCGTTCTTCTGGAGCTTTATTTGAAGTTTTACCTCACTGTAAAGTAGGAGGCTGTGTTGATCTTCTGTAAACAGCTTGTGTATCCTTCCATAGACATACCTTGGACTCGCATATGTTTCTGTTGTACCACTCTGAGGGATGTAATATGAGTGGAACGGTGTTTCACTTGTGTTATGTCAACGACTTGTGTACTACACCATGCAGTGGTACGCTGGGTCACCACAGCTGGTATCAGAGCAAATGCTTTGACCCTAGGATTAAAACCCTTTAAAGGAGACCTATAGGTTTGGTAGTGTCTATAGGAAGTTGTATTAGCTAAGTCAACTATGCTAAACCAACTATTCTTATGACTTGAGATGGGTATTCACTTGAGAATAATCCTGACACACTTGAGTCAATCTTTCTTATTGTCTTTCTTAAGTAAAGTTAGTTAGTTATCTTGCTTCATTCCAAATTAGTAGAACACCCTTTGAGCTTAACATAATTGGTGGTAGTAGACCACAGTTGGTATACAATACATGGTAGTCCAAAGAGAGGATACAACCATAAGGAAGATATCCTATTGGAAGAAGTATACCAATGCAAGTGATAGTTAAGTAAGAGTCGTTTAAAATGTCAAATGACTGGTATAAAATGAGGAAGATAAGTCATACGAGGTAGTATAGACCTATGATGAGTCAATCATAGGAGGTAAGGAAGAGTGATAGGAGTTATACAAGTCTACTTTTCATGGTAGAGTTGGTAATCATATATGATTCACTTGAGAATCATGATGTGATGGAGTAGAACATCATAAGTGAGTTAACAGAAGTATGATAAGGAGTAGGATTTAGGGAATAGTTCGAAAACTTAGGCCTTAAAATCCTGGAAACTGTGCCAAGTATGCTTAGAACCATAGATGATAGTTAAAGAAGGCTTATTTAGAGCATAGCTTATAGAGAAACTTGGAGTTATAGGTGAGGTATTTTAACGAGCATGTGTTTAGAGTAGCCATGTTATAGTCTCGAGAGATCATGTGAGGTTAGATTTCAATTAAATGGAAGGTAAGTTAGCACTTTCCAAGGAAATTAGGTCAACCACAACTATTCTGGACCAATTTGCTCAAGTTTATTTGATTGCAAGTGAGCAATCGAGGTAAATATTGAGACAAATAGTAGAAATCCATATATATGTGCTAAGTATCACAACCTAAACCTATCTTATGTGGTGTTATATACTACACATCTGAGCCTGATGTTTAGGGATGTCTTACCCAACTATTATATTCAGGCATATAAGGATGTGTATTATAAGCACAAAGCTGGATTTTCTTGGATTTTATTGGATTTTCATTGTTTGACTAGATCCATACATGAAGTTTGACCTTGATATGCAAATGCATGTTGCAATATCAAGCTCTTACTTGATGTTATAGGTCTAGAGGGTAAAGGTATTCGTGTGAGGAAGTGACGAATTCTGAAGATTTTGAAGACAAGATGAAGGTTCACTATAAGAAGGAAGTAAAGTTGTGGGAAGCAACCACAATAATCTGAAGGAAGGACCAATCAAAACTCACTTTTATCCTCAATTGAGGAGTACTTCAACATGGAAGTACCATGGAAGTGAGAAAAATAGTGAATATGGAGCAGTAGAAGTGGAGCCGTATTCATTATGGAAGAAGGGAATGCAAGTGAAGTCACTTACGATACTATTTTATGGTGTCAACAAGTGTTTTCTTGCAACACAAACCCTAGAAGAAGGAAAATGGACCAGTGTCGCAGCTGGTATAAGACCGCAGCTGATATAGGATAAACATGAAAAGAAAGCATTGAAAGTAAGGTAGATCTTAACTAAAACCATAAAAGTATCCGCATCTGGTAGGTAGATGTTGACTAGAACCATAAATAGTCCACAACTGGTATCAAATAAGCCACATCTGGTGCTAGTTAGTCTGTAGCTGGTATCAGATAGTCTGCAGCTTGAACATTCCGTTACTCTAAAAGAAAGAGGAAAGAGGGATTCCGCAGCTGGTATTCCGTAGCTGGTAAACATTTAGTCGGAGGATTCACATCGGATACCCACAACTGTGTGGATACACCGCAAAGAATTCTTCGTGAGACTCTAAGAATAGTACAAGCTAAAAGCCAGACCAAGACCAATCTTCTAACCTTGGAGTTTAATGATTAGAAGAAAAGGAGTTTAAAGATCATTAGTAAACTACAAGGGGGAGAGGAAGGCTGAAGGAGAAGTGTTAAGATATGCTTTGGAGTATGAAAGACGAAGAAGAAGGTCTGAACTGAGAGGAAGTCCGATCCTATTTTCATAAGGTTGTTGGGAAGTATCCATATAAAGTACTCTCAGGAGGATGTCAGACCAGAAGCCGAGGTTCATATCTCAAATAAGTAAGGGTTAGACCTTAACTTGAGTGGGTAATTAATAATTACTCAGGAGTAGAAGAGCTCAAGTAAGTCTATGATAATGAAGTTGGATGAATAAGATGTCGGAGGACAATCAAAGTTAAGAAGCTCAAAGACCGAAGGGTTTGACCATACCAAAACTAATGTTTATTAGCAAGATTCCTTTCATGGAACCTAAAGAAACCAAAAGATGGATAATTAGCATAAACTAGAAGCCATGATTGGATGGACTAAATGAGTCTAATCCATTCGTAGGAATAAACCACCAGGACCATACCTATTATAAATACCTTACGAAGTACCATTACATTCGTTATGGTAGTAAGGGAAAAACAATACCTTACTTTAAACCAATCCTTTAGACTTAAGGTTTGGGCACCGCAGCTGGATTACCGCAGCTAGTAGAACCAAGCTTTGAGTACCCAAATAGGAAGATGTCACCACAACTATTAGTAAAGTCCATTAGCATAAGAAGATGTCCTAATCCAAGGATCTTTGGAGAGTAAGACTATAAGCTTAGAGTGTTGGAAGAAATCATAGAATTGAAGAAAGTATCAGTGCCAGACATCAGAAGATGTCAGGAAGGATCTGGACAAGAGATATATTCAATTATATCTAATGAGATCACCATGGAGTTTGAAGGATTGTGATCTGTTCAAGTCAGTTCAACATTCCGAAACATGAGAGCGTTCGAACTTCGGGACGAAGTTCAGTTTAAGGGGGAGAGGCTGTAATATCCCAGGTTTAGAGGCTATAAAATGAGAGAACACCAAAGTGTGCATTGCATTCATGCATAGAAAATCCGGGGAATTTTCGCGCTTTCAAATAAAACTTACCACAGTAACTGAAGTTTCACTTGACTTGCTGGAATTGAAGTAGATCATCAAGTCAAGCGCTATAAACTTCACTGTGATCTTTGCTAAAACCTTGTTTTGGGTAGATATGATTTGATCTATGGGCTAGATCAAATGAAAGTAGTTTTACAACAAACAACACCTTAAGTAAGGGTCAACTACAAGATCTTATAAAAGATCTCAACATGACATTCCTTACAACAACACATAATAATTATTCAACCATAAATCAAAGAATTAAGAAACTATTCTTTACTTATCTTTTCCATGTCATTTACTAAATAAATGTTTCTACCATGATTCTCATGGTGTATCTTCAACTACCTTTGTGTGTAATTTAATTCACTTATAAATAAGGTAAACCACAGGGTCTAAAGTGCATAAAGGCCACATATTCTTATTTAAATCATAACTTATTAAATATATGGAATATCATAAAACTGAATCCATTTACATTACAAATTATAGTTCAAACTATTTGAATAAAACTACTCATGAGTATTTTGAAACTCATATGATCATGCCTTGGTGAAATCAAACACCAACTATCCAAATTTAAGGAATAACCCTCAACCATTGACCTTTGACCAATATTATAATGTAAATCAAATAAAATATGATATAGTGACTCATCCATAATAATAAAACCATCCACAAGATATTTAGTAACAAATGCCACTTGGCTATCCAAAGATAAATCATGTGAGAGGATAAGGATCATGCCACATGGGATGAAAATATCTACATGACTTGCACTCCAAGCTATGCCACCTCATGCTCAAAGGATTGCTATGGATGAGGGCATGACAACCAAGCACCTTACTCATCAAACCAAAACAAGAGTCACCCACCTATGTGTCATGATACTAGAGCTTGCCCAAGCCTATAAAAGGAGCCACACCCTTCATCCATTTGATCACCTTGTAGCATGATACAAGGAAACAAACACATAGAGCCACTCCATACATTAGCTAGGATCAAGATGAAGAAGCTAGGAGGTGGAGGCATACCACAAGATGCAGGTTTATCAGAATTCCAGAAGAACAAGCTACATAAGATACCAAGGTAGAATCCTAGGCAAACCATATATTTAGAGGATCATATCATCATCTCCTGAGTAGGACCTTAGGCTATTAGAAGACATTTAGAAGTGAGAGAGAATATAGATGCTAATCATATCCATGTCTATCCTAGAGAATATTAGGGTAGTATTAAATCCTACTTGTTCAAACCAACCTTTAATCTTGGAGGTGAGAGACTTGTTCTATTAGTGAAACATAACCAAAGCTTATGCCCATATACTAATCTTAGTTGTGTATCACATTGGTGATCACTACTTAAACCCTAAACTACATTTGAATTCCAACCCAAGGATCACTTTGGATCATAAATAGAACCCTGCCATACCTCATGCCTATTTATACTTCAATTTAGTGAAGCTTATGCAAAACCCTAAACCTTTCAAATAGAATTCACCCCACATAAAATATTATGTCCTAACTTGTGTATCATAGATCCCAAGTATAAACCAAGCTAGCTATACCTAAGCTCAAATGCTATTTAAGTGAGTAGAGTGAAACCAATATCCAATTATATTCTGTTCCCTTAGGAATTTGCTTTATGAACCAAATGAAATAGAAGTTTATAAAATAGAATCACCACATAAGCAATTGAATTAATCATGAGGAATATAGGATTCATCTTAAATAATTGAAGTCAAAGCTTGATTGATTATTAGAGAGGTTACATCACCATTCTTCTTAAACCCTAAGAATCATCATTCACATAAAATCATGAACCCATTCCATTTCTTTTATCATTTGTTAAACCCTAGCCATAATTAAAATAAATATGAACAATCAATATTGTTAAGCACATTAGTTAAAACTAATAATATGTTCACCATGCACATGTTATCAATTTCCAAACCCTTTAAATAGAGTTGATTTATAAATAAAAAGTAATTGAGTTGAACCCTAAAATTCATATCTATTTGAATTTTGACTTGTGCTTCATAAAAACCAAAATTAATCAATTATAAAATGGTTGTTTAAAAACAAAACAATACAGTGAGTATCATTATCAAATTTTTATGATATTCAAATAATTTAGAACCTGCAAAAACAAAACAGAATTCAAATTTGAATTCAAACAACAAAATAGAAAACATAAAATTATAAAACAGAATTTGAAAAGAGAAAAGAGAGGGAAACTTACCTGGTGGACCGCAGAGCCCAGCAGTCCAGCCGTCGAAGCCCAGACCATGAGCAAACCCAGCCCACCACCACTTACCGTTTCATCGCTGGCAGAAACAAAAGGAGGGCGTCGTCTTCCTCCCCGGCGTCGACAGCGCAGAGAGGAAGCTCGGCCACGTCCTCAAAGCCGATAAGGATGGCCCCGACGCCGCAGAAGCTTCCAGAACTTCTCCCTATCGTCCTCGCGTCCGTCTCATCCATTTCTCGCCAAGATTCGCGCCCGTATGAACCTCTCCGTCGTCGACACATCTGAGCCGCCGCCGGTGAAGTTACGATAGGAGCCTCGCCGAGCTCTATAAGTATGCCTGGAGCTTCTCCAGGAAACCCTAGAACCACGCCGCCCACATTCTCGTTCTCAGTCATCCTCTATCTCTCGCATTCTTCCACTTTCTGTCGCCGGTGTCGAGCAAGAACACGGTGGTAGGAGCCACCTCAGCCTCCGGCGCATGGTCGAGGAGGTGCGCCTTGGCGTGTAGATCATCTGGGAGGAGCCCAGCATCACGGGAAGGTCGAGGCAAAGCAAAATCGAAGATTCCCTTTTACAGTACCTCGCCGGTAATGGTGAAATCGAGCTCGTCTCCGTCAGCAATCGTCACCGTCGACCACGCCATCATATCCAGGGTGAGTTTGCGCGTCTGTAGAGCCAGATCTCGCTTCCTAGCATGCAGCCTAGCCCAGATTTGCATTTTGGCCGAGCAGCGCTCGCAGACGAGTTCACCGGCGATGCTCCGGTGACCTTTGGGTGGTGGCGTTGACGCTCGCTTGCTCAGTATCAAACCCTGGTTCGAACGCGACAGGTTAGGTAGTCTCTGGGGTCTCTAGCTGTCGATCTGTTGCTCGCCGGAGCATCGCCGGCGTCCCCTCCGGCGAGATCGACATGGCACCGCCACCTCATCTCTGTTGACTGGTCGTTGCCCGCGTGGCAATAGACTCAGTCAACAGGCCCACCAGTCAGTGACTGTGGGTACTCGAAACGGTACGTTTAGTATTTAGGTTTAATTTTAAAAACCAGTAAATATCTGAAATTTTGTTAAATCATATAAAATTCATTTCAACTCAGAAAAATATGAATAATATATCAAAATGCTCACAAAAATAAACTCTATTCAAATAAAATATAAAATAAAAATGTGTGTCAAAATAAAAATTTACTTATTTTTAGCTTTATTAATTATGCCTTTTCATTTGTTTTAAATACAATTTAAATGCAACAATTAGTAAAGTTTCAAAATTAAATATTATCTATTCAGTAAGTAAATAAAATGTTAAGATTAATTTCCTTGATCATATTTTTCATCAATTAAAATATTAGTGGTAATCCATAAACCCTAATTTGCAAATTACCATTTACTATTTCTTTAAATAACAATAAAGCAAGAAAATACCAACAACTAATATTATTTTGGTAACTCAAAAATTTGTAACTTAAACATTCTTTAATTAACAAGTTATTATTTTAAAACTTAATCATAATTATAAAACCCTAATTCTGGAAATTAAACCCTAACTAAAATTTGTCTTAATTCTTAAACCTTTTAAAATAATTAAATGATAAGGCTATTATTAATTTTGTGCAAAGTACTTAATCACATTAATTCTAGTACTAATTATTACTTTAAGAATTGTATCATAATTAGAAACCCTAGTTCTAATATAAATAAAACCTTGATCCTATTATTTTATGTGATCATTCCACATTAGTTTCAATTCTAAAACCCTAGAGGTTTAGCCATATGATCATATACACTTCACTTTACTTATAGCACCTTGCTAGGCAACAAATATATGCATGCTCATGATCCACTAAAATAAAACTAGTTCATATAAGATTATCATTTCATGTCTTTATTTTTTAATTAAACCTATATGATCCACTAGTGTCACCTAGGTATAAACCCTAGCTTGTTAATATGATAGCACCATTGATCACCATACCACACCATTAGGATCAACCTAAACCATCAAACCCTAGTAGAACCATAATGATGAACCCTAGTACCAACCTTGTGTAGCAAATCACAACACATGCTCCTATCCAACTAAACCCTATTAAAGAAATAATAAACCATCTAGTTTAGAAGCAATTAGTGATTACTCAGTAAAGCAATGGTGAAACCATAGTAAACCCTAATAGCTAATTTATAGAACCATCTTGACAACCATCCTTTGATATGATGCTTAGAAGAAACCATAGCAATAAACCTATCAATACTTGCTACATATAGACCAATACAACTTAAGAACCAACTAGTTCCTATTAGTAAACTAAATGAACCCATTAGTAGACCCTAGAAGCCCATAGCTCCTATTCATAGTAGTTCTTGTTCTTATTTAACCTGTTCTTCAAAAGTTATTCTTTTGAAGTACAAATGTCAATTAAACCATAGAAGCCATAGTTCTTATTTGAAATACTTATTATTTCTTAATCAACATGTTCTTCAAAAGTTATTCTTTTGAAGTATAATACATATAATCCTCAACCATGAATCATAGAACTTAAAAGTTGACAACTGTTCTTTACATATTGTTCCACCACTATTCTTTATGTGTATGATTGTTATGATGCATTATATAACTTGTTTATGCTATTAATATCACCAACCCTAATAAGAACCTTGTTTGAGAACCATCCTAAAAGTGCAACACACACTAAAGAAATCTTTACAACTCATCCATCCTAAATCATCGAGGTTAGGTTACGCTCGGGACGATTGCATCTCATATTATGCATTATAGCATCTTTGCCAGTTCTTTAAACATTGTCCTTACCGGACAATGATGGTATTTCAGAATTTGGAGTTCTCACGAATCGAAGCTTTTGCCTGCATAATCTTGCAGTCAAGAAAGGCAAGTTCATCGCTTGCTCATGTCATTTGATTATTTTTATCAAATTATATGCAAAGTACTATACTTATCACTCCTGCATTGAAAAGCAAAGTATTATTTTACAATTATGAATATGACTATGTGGTGGGCAATGGAACCATGGTATGTGTTGATATGGTGGAGGTTCCATTGCAAGGGTACTACTCATCTAGGACTAAGTACCAATGCCGTCCAGTGATTCTAGCGCCGTACATATCGCGTTGACCATAAGATCTATAATGGCTCTGGGGAAGCCAGCTGTATCTTTTCCCTCTCGCATGCCAACGGACTGGTAATAAGGGTTGCCCGGATCAGTCTATCTTTGGTAAAGGTGGGGACATGTGGTCCTGCACGGTCTACCATTAGATACAGGAGAGGGTAGACTTATTATTGGTCTATGAAGGATTGTAAGGGTTGTCCGGATCAGTCTATCTATGGTGTATAGGACAGGGCACATAAGTTGTTCGGATCAGTCTACCTTAACGGTATAGGAGAGAACAAGTGCCTGTGTTAGTCTACCCATAGATATAGGAGAGGACAGACTTACAAAAGGGTGGGTCTGCGAGGTCGCGGAGAAGGCGGTGTGGGCTTGGATCTTACACCTGGCCTCACACCAAAGGAAGTGTGGACGGGAAAGCTTGCCTGGTTGGCAACAAGGATAAGGTCTCTTATGGGAAAAGTAACGCACCTCTGCAGAGGATATTGAATTGTGACTGTCACTCCCTGTTCCGGGAAGGGAACTGCGAACGCGGCAGGAAAGGAACTCCATGAAGTTCTAGTCAACCTGTGAAGACTGACGGGCATAGTTTTCAGAATAAAATAAACCTTTTGAAGAAATGTTTATGAAAACTTGCATTCGCCTATGACTTTCTGGTCTGTGGCTGTAGCTAGTGCATGATACACCTATTTCCTAATATGAACTTGCTGAGTACGCTCGTACTCATCCCACTCTTAAATCCCCTGCTTAGCTATGGAGGCACCGAAGGAGAATCTACCGGGAACTCGAAGACAAAGGAGTTAACTGCAACAAGATGAAGAATCCAAGCAAAGAAGTCAAGGAAGTCAACTTCTGCAGCAGCTAGAGTGAAAACCTAGATTAGTAATAGAAGGGAACCTTTCCCTAATCCTAGCACCTAAGTAGCTAGATTTCTATAGCAAGCCAAGTAGCTCTTAAGCTTGAGTTAGCAATAAGTTAGACTACGAGTCGTTCTTCTGGAGCTTTATTTGAAGTTTTACCTCACTGTAAAGTAGGAGGCTGTGTTGATCTTCTGTAAACAGCTTGTGTATCCTTCCATAGACATACCTTGGACTCGCATATGTTTCTGTTGTACCACTCTGAGGGATGTAATATGAGTGGAACGGTGTTTCACTTGTGTTATGTCAACGACTTGTGTACTACACCATGCAGTGGTACGCTGGGTCACCACAGCTGGTATCAGAGCAAATGCTTTGACCCTAGGATTAAAACCCTTTAAAGGAGACCTATAGGTTTGGTAGTGTCTATAGGAAGTTGTATTAGCTAAGTCAACTATGCTAAACCAACTATTCTTATGACTTGAGATGGGTATTCACTTGAGAATAATCCTGACACACTTGAGTCAATCTTTCTTATCTATCTTTCTTAAGTAAAGTTAGTTAGTTATCTTGCTTCATTCCAAATTAGTAGAACACCATTGGAGCTTAACATAATTGGTGGTAGTAGACCACAGTTGGTATACAATACATGGTAGTCCAAAGAGAGGATACAACCATAAGGAAGATATCCTATTGGAAGAAGTATACCAATGCAAGTATAGTTAAGTAAGAGTCGTTTAAAATGTCAAATGACTGGTATAAAATGAGGAAGATAAGTCATACGAGGTAGTATAGATCTATGATAAGTCAATCATAGGAGGTAAGGAAGAGTGATAGGAGTTATACAAGTCTACTTTTCATGGTAGAGTTGGTAATCATATATGATTCACTTGAGAATCATGATGTGATGGAGTAGAACATCATAAGTGAGTTAACAGAAGTATGATAAGGAGTAGGATTTAGGGAATAGTTCAAAAACTTAGGCCTTAAAATCCTGGAAACTGTGCCAAGTATGCTCGAACAATAGATGATAGTCGGAAGAAGGCTTATTTAGAGCATAGCTTATAGAGAAACTTGGAGTTATAGGTGATGTATTTTAACGAACATGTGTTGAGAGTAGCTATGTTATGGTCTCAAGAGATCATGTGAGGTTCGTTTTCAAATACACTACAAGAAAAGTTGCCATGGCCGACGAAGTTGAAGTCGCGCCGTGGTTGCTGGTGTACCATGGCCGACGATTTTGGTCCCTCCGTGGTGCATGTCAAAACTTTTTTTTCTCGTTTTTGAGGCCACCTAGCCCGACGAAAGCGGCCAAAACGTGGCGTATGGTGGCCCGGGACGTGGTGCATCTCGAAATCTCGGGTTCGCCGGCCGAGTCAACGCAAATCCGCACCGCCGAGGGATGTAGGGCCCAGATGGCAGCCTCTCTGGCATTGTTTTTTTCTAGATCGCGCCATCTCGTTCAACGTTCTCCGATCGAGCCGTTTACGATGCAGGATCATGGGTCCCGCATGTCATCCTCTATGAACCAAAATTCTTTCTATTCTTGGATTTTTTTGACCCCCTGATTTCTGGCTACTTCCTTTTTCTTTTGATCCCTTGCCGCCTTGGAAACGTTGAGACCGCTGCTCTAAATGGGACCCGCATGTCATCCTCTATGTGCAATCAACTTTCTTTTCTTGGAGTTTTTTTTGGCACCTCAAATTTGGTCACTTGCCTTTTTCTTTCGATCCCTGCCGCCTCTCAAACGGTGATACCGCTGCTGCTAACTGGGACCCGCATGTCATCCTCTATGTACTATAAAACTTTCTTTTCTGGATTATTTTTGGCACCTCAAATTTGGTCACTTGCCTTTTCTTTCGATCCCCCGCGCCTCTCAAACGGTGATACTGCTGCTACTGGGACCCGCATGTCATCCTCTATGTACTATAAAACTTTCTTTTCTTGAATTATTTTTGGCACCTCATATTTGGTCACTTACCTTTTTCTTTCGATCCCCTGCCGCCTCTCAAACGGTGATACCGCTGCTGCTAAATGGGACCCGCATGTCATCCTCTATGTACTATAAAACTTTCTTTTCTTGGATTTTTTTGGCACCTCATATTTGGTCACTTGACTTTTTCTTTCGATCACCTGCTGCCTCTCAAACAGTGATACCGCTGCTGCTAAATGGGACCCGCATGTCATCCTCTATGTACTATAAAACTTTCTTTTCTTGGATTTTTTTGGCACCTCATATTTGGTCACTTGACTTTTTCTTTCGATCCCCTGCCGCCTCTCAAACGGTGATACCGCTGCTGCTAAATGGGACCCGCATGTCATCCTCTATGTACTATAAAACTTTCTTTTCTTGGATTTTTTGGCACCTCATATTTGGTCACTTGACTTTTTCTTTCGATCCCCTGCTGCCTCTCAAACGTTGATACCGCTGCTGCTAAATGGGACCCGCATGTCATCCTCTATGTACTATAAAACTTTCTTTTCTTGAATTATTTTTGGCTCCTGATATTTTTTCACTTGCCTTTTTCTTTCGATCTCATGCCACGTTTGAAACGTTGAGGAACCTGCAGGCTCATGGGACCCGCATGTCATCCTCTATGTACTATAAAAGTTCATTTTCTTGGTTTTTTTTCACCATCTGATTTTTGGCAATTTCTTTTTCTTTTGATCCCCTGCCGCCTCTCAAACGCTGATACCGCTGCTAAATGGGACCCGCATGTCATCCTCTATGTACTATAAAACTTTCTTTTCTTGAATTATTTTGGCTCCTCATATTTGGTCACTTGCCTTTTTTCTTTCGATCTCATGCCAAGTTTGAAACGTTGAGGAACCTGCTGGCTCATGGGACCCGCATGTCATCCTCTATGTACTATAAAAGTTTATTTTCTTTATTTTTTCACCCTCTGATTTTTGGCTATTTCCTTTTTCTTTTGATCCCTGCCGCCTTGGAAACGTATGGTAAGCTGCTGACTCATGGGACCCGCATGTCATCCTCTATGTACTATAAAACTTTCTTTTTTGGATTATTTTTGGCACCTCATATTTGGTCACTTGACTTTTTCTTTCGATCCCCTGCCGCCTCTCAAACGGTGAGACCGCTGCAGCTAAATGGGACCCGCATGTCATCCTCTATGAGCAATCAACTTTCTTTTCTTGGAGTTTTTTTGGCACCTCATATTTGGTCACTTGCCTTTTTCTTTCGATCTCATGCCACGTTTGAAACGTTGAGTAAGCTGTTGGTTCAAGGGACCCGCATGTCATCCTCTATGTCCATCAAGTTTCTTTTCTTGGATTTTTTTTCACCCCTAATTACTAGCTACTTTCTTTTTCTTTTGATCTCAAGCCGCATTACAAACATTGAGACCGCTGCTGCAAAATGGGACCCACATGTCATCCTCTATGTACAATAAATCTTGGATTATTTTTGGCTCCGATATTTGGTCACTTGCCTTTTTCTTTCGATCTCATGCCGCCTTTGAAACGTTGAGTAAGCTGCTGGCTCATGGGTCCCGCATGTCATCCTCTACGAACAATAAAAGTTTCCTTTATTGGAGTTATTTTTGACCCCTAATTTCTGGCTATTTGCCTTTTCTTTTGATCCCCCCCCCGTTGAAACGATGAGGACGCTGTTGGCAGGTCGGTCCCACATGTCATCCTCTATGAACAATAAAAGTTTCCTTTGGTGGATTTATTTTTGACCCCTAAATAATTTCTGGCTATTTCCTTTATTTTTCTTTTGATCCCCGCCTTGGAAACGTTTGAGAATGCTGCTGCCTCATGGGTCCCGCATGTCATCCTCTCGAATGATAAATGTTTTCTTTTCTTGGATTTTGTTACCAACTGACTTTTGGTTTTTTATTTTATTTTCGATCCCCTGCCGCCTTTGAAACGTTGACGACGCTGCTGGCTCATGGGTCCCCGATGTCAGCCTCCCCGTACAAGAAACATGTGATATCTTGATTATTTCGCTCTGAGCTATTGCAAACGGATAAATTAAATCTTTATTTTTACATAAACAAACTTATATGTTGAGTGTCCTTGTTTTTTGTTTTTGCGAAGCATAGGACTTTCCTGTTTTTTAGAAAAATCCGAACTTTCCTGTTTTGGAGTGGGCTGAAATTGTACGAGACAAAAGGCCCAGCAGGATAGTTCGAAGGCCCAGATGTCCAGATACAGCCCAATTGAAATCTTTCTTTTCTTGGATTTTTTCACCCCCTGATTTCTCGGCTACTTCATTTTTCTTTTGGTCCGTGCCGCCTTGGAAACGTTGAGACTGCTGCAAAATGGGACCCACATGTCATCCTCTATGTAACATAAAGTTTCTTTTCTTGGATTATTTTTGGCTCTTGATATTTGGTCACTTTCCTTTTTCTTTCGATCTCATGCCACGTTTGAAACGTTGAGGAACCTGCTGGCTCATGGGACCCGCATGTCATCCTCTATGTACAATAAAAGTTTCTTTTCTTGGATTTTTTTCACCATCTGATTTTTGGCTATTTCCTTTTTCTTTTGATCCTCTGCCGGCTGCCGCCTTTGAAACGCTGAGTAAGTGCAGGCTCATAGGTCCGACATGTCAGCCTGTATGAACGATAAAGCTTTCCTTTCTTGGAGTTTTTTTTACCCCCTAATTTCTGGCTATTTTCTTTTTCTTTTGATCTCAAGCCGCATTTGAAACGTTGAGTCCGCTGCTGCTAAATGGGACCCGCATGTCATCCTCTATGTACAATAAAGTTTCTTTTTTTCTTGGATTATCTTTAGCTCCTGATATTTTGTCACTTGCGTTTTTCTTTCGATCTCATGCCGCCTTTGAAACGTTGAGTAAGCTGCTGAATCATGGGTCCCGCATGTCATCCTCTACGAACAATAAAAGTTTCCTTTTTTGGAGTTATTTTTGACCCCTAATGTCTGGCTATTTGCCTTTTTCTTTTGATCTCCTGCCCCCTTTGAAACGATGAGGATGCTGTTGGCACGTCGGTCCCACATGTCATCCTCTATGAACAATAAAAGTTTCTTTTGATGGATTTATTTTGAACCCCTAATTAATTTCTGGATATTTCCTTTTTTTCTTTTGATCCCCTGCCGCCTTGGAATCGTTGAGGATGCTGCTGCCTCATGGGTCCCGCATGTCATCCTCTCAGAACGGTAAATGTTTCTTTTCTTGGATTTTGTTTACCAAATGATTTTTGGCTTATTTTATCTTTCGATCTCGTGCCGCCATTAAAACGTTGAGGACGCTGCTGGCTCAGAGGTCCCACATGTCAGCCTCTATGAACAATAAACCTTTCCTTTGTTTGATTTATTATTGACCCATAATTTCTGGCTATTTGCCTTTTTCTTTCGATCTCATGCCGCCTCTGAAACGTTGAGACGCTGCTGGCTCATGGGTCCCACATGTCAGCCTCTATGAACAGTCAAAGTTTCCTTTGTTTGATTTTTTTTTACCCTAATTACTGGCTATTTGCCTTTTTTTTATCCCCTGCCGCCTTTGAAACTAAGAGGACGCTGCTGGCCCATGGGTCCCACATCTCAGCCTCTCTGAACGATAAACCTTTCCTTTCTTTTTTTTCGATCCCGTGCCGCCTTGGAAACGGTGAGACGGCTCCTGCAAAACGGGACCCATATGTCATCCTCTATGTACAATAAATTTCTTTCCTTGGATTATTTTTGGCACCTGATATATGGTCACTTGCCTTTTTTTCGATCCCCTGCCGCCTTTGAAACGTTGAGGACGCTGCTCGCTCGTGGGTCCCATATGTCAGCCTCTAGGAACAATAAACATTTCGTTTCTTGGATTTATTTTTGACCGCTGATTTCTGGCAACTTTGCTTTTTCTTTCGATCCCCTGCCGCCTTTGTTAAAGTTGAGGACGCTGCTGCAAAATGCGTCCCACATGTCAGCTTCTCTGTACGATAATTGTTTCCTCTCTTTGATTTTTTTTCCACTGCTGGCCAATGGGTCCCCGATGTCAGCCTCTATGTACAAGAAATATGTGAATTCTCGATATATTTTAAGCCGAGATATGTAGGATGCTTTTTTTTCGATCCCTTCTGTTTGTTTTTACCTTCAAATGTTGAGGGACGCTACTGGCAAATGGGTCCTGCTCTAGCATTCTCAACTGAAGGAAAAACTGAAATATTGCCTATTCATTTGTTTTTCGTACTCCATGCATCTAATCCATACTAATTGTTGATCCGGGTTTTAGTTCAACTTAATTAGATCAAATTTGATCTACGAGGGAGTATGTAATATATTTTGGGTTCACAACACTGCACTTGTTAACAACAATCTGATGAAGAGGTTTGTCATTTTTTTAAACTACAAATACACTCTAAGATCTTGCACACTAATAGAATAAATCTTGGAACTTTATATAATTAATGACAATTTTGAAATCGACTATATGAATATATCAAAATATAGAGCCCATGTAGATGCGCATACTGGCTATGCGCATTTAAAAAGAATCATAATCATAATTGATACGAAATAAAAATAACTTTATATGTAGAATCTCGGTTTCTAGAGGGCCAATCATAGGATATCCGTGTTTAAATTAGGAAGGGCCCCAATGGCATGAGTCGGAGGCCCATTAAGTGTTTTTGGAATGTTATCAGCGAAGTAAGCAGGCTGACAGCAATCACCATGTACATGGCCGGCGGCAGCCCAAAAGTACAAACAATTGGCCCATGCAGGGAAGGTAGTACTTTTTTTTATTGGGAAGGTTGTCTGGCTAACCCAAAAAAAAAGTGGTGCTACATGGGGTAATACTTGAACCCGGAATGAGATCGAGTGCCTTGATGAAGGCGAGGCACACATAAATAGTACTCCGTACCATGCCTTGCCCCTCCCTTTCAACCGTTGGATAAAAAATAATTAGACAGATGACTATTAACTAGTAACTGCTACAGTACCAACCAATGTACAGGACATGTGCTACAGTACGTCGTCCACAGTGCATGTGCTTTAGAACCATGAACAGTACATATGCTACATGCTACAGTACTTTGATCTTAGCTATCTATTTTCAATCCAACGGCCAAATCTACAAGTCACCGTACTGTTCATCTGTGCCTTGCTTATGTCAAGGCACTGGATCCTGGACACTTGAACCCATGATCGTTGCTGAGGGTTGCCTATTTGCGCATAATATGTTTTGTCAGCGGTCACTTCACTAGTTTGTGCAAAACATATCCAGCGCAGGATTCAAAAAAACATCACGTTTTTTTCTTTACGTAAACAACAAAACATCTCATGTTCATCACAATCCAGCCAACATAAGCACATAATAATTAATAGTACAACTAGAGAGCTGTACACATAAATAAGGTTTGTCAAGCTTCATGCACTAGCCAACGCAACCAAAAGTCCGAACTAATGGAAAGGGCTAGGCAATCCAATTATACATTTCAACATCCCCCCTCACATGTGACCACAATCCAGTAATGGTACCATCATGTTCACCACAATGCATCATTAAAGAGAGCAGTATACTATTATAGACCAGCTCTCTCTAAAGAACATTTGTAAGACAACTTAATACAGCTGTGATTGATATTGTTGCCCCAGCGATGGGTGATAACCTGAACACCATATAACCTTCTCACAGCAATTGTAACCAAATATGAGCACCTGCAATGATTTGGTGTCAAGCTTCTTGAAGGTCAGGAGGTATCCTACCTTCAAGTCATGTGCTTTGACAAACTCTGGCCATCCTTTGTCCATTAAAACATTGCCATCTTGTTGCTTCAGGTCCACAATCCAGGTGCATGCAGTGGACATCTTCAGGTTGATGGACTCTGGACACCCACCGTAAAACCAGGGTAGAACACGACTGGGGATGGAAATCACCTCTAACTCCGATGTACATAGTACCTTGCAGAAGCTGTCAGGGGTATTCTCCTCATCGATGCGCCCAAACACCTTGCACACTGGGGCTGGCTCTACAGATGTCTCCTTCCATGATAAGCTCTCTCCAAGCTTGAGCTTCTTGTTTGAACACTGCAAAAAAGAGGCCTCAATTAGATAATGCCTCTAGCTTCTGACCGTAATTCCAAGCAAATGCATAATCAAAGGCACCTAGCAAACTCAGCGGATCATTGTTCTTATCAAACACACAGTCTGAACAATAAGCTTCTGAATCTAGCTAGGCTGATATGTACAACCTTGTATCATCAAATTATTCAGCATAGTGTATCATTGTATCGCAGAAGCCAAATCGATATAAATAGTAGCTATGAGAATAGAAATCAAGCTAGCATGAGCCATGCATGCTTGCTGGCTATGTCTAGCATCAGAATAATGCATCTGCAGTTCATCATCCGCCAGTACAGATTGACCAAGCAAACAAAAAAAAATCAGCGTCGGCCTAAAGAGTCCACAAGCCAGACATGCATGCTCGGTGTCCTCATATGTGATCATCGGCCGTGGATTGACCAATAGCATATTTGAACGATTATTACTGCACACATTAGATCCAGTCCCAACATAGCTAGCATGGGTGCATGTGTAACCCGAGTCTTTACCAGAGGATTAATATATACACTGGCTGAGAGAAGTACTGTATATCAAACAATGCTAAGCAACCGGCAATACAGCTTAGATATAATAAAGATGTGACCGGCAACGCTAGTGATTCGGGGGAAACATACCGCCATTGCAGCCATGGACCGAGAGAATCGGGGATGCCGCGCCGCCTTAGTGGAGTTTTTAGATGCGACGTCGCCGCATCCGTAGAGGACGGAGTCCAAGCCGCGTAGTCCGAGCGGTGGTGGACGCCGGTGGTGTAGAGAGAGGACTCAGGGGAGATGGACGGCGAGGGATCTGGGGAGATCTGAAGTTCTGAACATGAGGGGGCTGTGAGAAACTGAGAATGATACATCAGCAATCAGCAAGGGAATAAATGCGCGTGTCCCCCGGTCAAAAAAAATGCGCGTGTCTAGGAGGAACGAAGCCAGGTACGCAGGAATCCACACACAAAACTTCACCCGGCGGGTCACTGGGCTTTATCAGTATCTGGTGGGGTCCGGACCTACAGACCAGTGAGACATGTCGTGTGGGTTATGATCCGTTCAGTGTGCACACAGAAATTGCATTCAGAGCTCAGGGCTTCAGGCTACGTTGTACTATACAGTAATATATCCATTTCTTTTGGTAAAATGAAAACGATACTCCATCTGATCCTCATTACATGATGATAAAATGGATGTCTCTACAACTAATATGTGTCTAGATACATCTATATGAGAGCGTCTGTGTTTGTACTGTGTATCTAAAAAAAATATGGATCGGAGGGAGCATTAAGAGGTGTCCAAAAAAAACTGCAAACAAACATGGATGTAAGCAGTTGAGTATTAAACCAGTGCGTGAAATACCTTTATATCTCGACCATGTAACAATGAATATGAGAAGTTTTTGGGGTTTGACCATCTGCACTTGTGTTTGCTACAATCAGATCAAAAAATTGGTCACTTTTACACTTTCTAAAATAAAATGTATTTTTCCCTGAGATTTTACAAGTTCGTACAAGATAGCATTGACTACATCTGGGATATATCACATTTACACTTACAAATCTATGAATATTTCAAAATATTGAGCTCCGTGTACCTACATATAATACAAATCATCAGACCGCACATTGAAACTACCGCAGCATATCACAGTAAATTAAAATAAAATAAAACAAGTCTAACATATACTATATTAGCTAATTAACAAAGTCTCATCACAGTGTATCTGATCCCCAGTTCAGCTTAATACAAAAACCAAGTTCAGCTTGAACATCAGCAGGGGAGTAACCCAGGTCCAAAAGCAGCATCTAGTTAATTCAATAAAATATTGAGGTTATTCTGATCCCCTCTTCCTAAAAACACTGCAGATCATGCATGCAACTAAGGGTGATCAGCACAAAATATTATCCTCTGGGTGGAGGTGTTACTGTCGTAGATCAACACATTCATCAAGGAAGTGTCTTTCACCTCGAAGACGAGAAGGTCATCAAGCTGCAGTTCATGCGCCTCTGCAAACCCGAACCAACCATCCTTCAAGACCAGTTCACCCTGGTACTCATCGATGTGCACATACCAGGCGCAGCCTACGCTGGTCTTGAGCTTGATAGGCCTGGGAAGAATCCCTTTCAGACATTGCTTGAATTCTCTGGGGATGACCAACATATACATGTCATCGTTGCCGTCCAGTTGCACATAGAAGCGCGAGGGCTGAGGAGGGTCCGCCGAGTGACCAACCCGTTTAGGGCGGCCTTTCCCTCGCCCTTTTAATATACAACGTTGAATTGCTGCATCACGCCTGCCCGTCACCTTTGGCTTTTTGGCTAGTGAATTTCTTTGAATTCTGAACTCGGGGCGGTGCAGAGGACATGTACAATCGACAGTCCTAAGACGTAGTTGCTCATTGACGTTGGAGCGAGTTTGCTTCTGCATCTAGTTAAGCACGGTATATATCAATCAACAGCATATAAATCAGAACGTAGCATACATGGAGAAAATGCATCTAGCTATCTCTTTAATTAGTTTGCACAAAATCTAGCAGCAGCAAGACAATTTGATTTTACAGGTACTGAGCAAGCTTTCAGACTTTCTGAAACAGGTAACATGGAGCATATATTTGTATGTTCAGACTGCGAAACCCTGCTCTGTGATGGATAATATTACTAAACATCTTTTTTTGCCAGAACTAGTACTTAACATCTACTGTTTCCCGTCATTAAAAAAAATTTGCAGAAGAATACTACGGTTTCCCGTCATTAAATTTTAAAGAAAAAAGAACTTGTTTAAGATCCCAACTATCATTGACTACTTACACCTGCATCCTAGTGAGTTCAGGACAACTTACAGCATCTTTTGGTGGTGCCGCCACCGGAGAAGACCGTGCCGCGGGGGTTGGGGTCGGCGCAGCCGGAGAAGCTGGTGCCGCCGCCAGGGAAATCAGTGCCGAGCCAGATGGTGCTTCCAGCGGAGAAGAAAGTACCGCGAGAGATGGAACCGACGCTGCCAAAGGGTAAGAAACGGATGTACTCGTAGATCCTTCTCTAGTCACGATCTGGATAGAAGAGACTGGACGTCCATCAAGCTGCTGGAGGATGCGGTGGATCAAATCGGCTGAGTTCAGGAAATATCGGTGATGTTCATCTGTGTCGGCGAAGCAGCTGCCGGTGGAAGGAGGAGGCGAGCCGTTCATGGCAGTCATTAGTGTAAAAGAGGAGAAGTGGGTGGGAGTATGGGTGGGAGAGAGAGGGTTCGGGACTGAAGTAATTGTAGTCTGCTCTCTCTTTTTTACAAGCATGCGTCCTCAGGCTGATATTTTTTTTAGATACGTACTCAGGCTGCTTTGTCAAACCAGGGCCTCAATGAAGCTAATAGCACGCTATAGCATATCTAGAGGGTCCACGCTTAGTAATTTTGCTCGCTGTGGCGCTATTTGCGAAACAGCATGCTATATCGCCCTAAAACTTCATAGCGTTAGCGCGCTATTTTTTTCAGGCAAGTTGCTTTCACTTTTTCGTGGTGATGAACTAATCTGTTGGTTCCACTTCTAAATCAGAAAATAATATCGCTAATGCTAATTTTTTTAATAAATAATTTATACTATGTTGTTGCCTTGTGAAATGTTGATGTTAGCCTTCTAATATACTTGAGATCTATTTCTATATGTGGTTATGTATGTATGATTCAGTCACTTTTGGACTATATATATCTATTCGTTCTAGTAAAATTATTTATTTTTAGGCTATATTTAGTATTATTTTGAAAATGCTATTTAAAATATACCACACTATTACCACGATATAGCGTCCATATCGTTTGAAGGTGGCTGCCGCTAATTCATTTAGCACGCTATTTTAAACCTTGGTTAAGACGCGTTTGGCGGCCTGCATCCAGGCTGGTGGGGAAATACCGTACCCAAGTGCTTAAAAGATTGCATCTTTTAGCTGGAAAACATTAGGGCATGTCCAACACAGGCGCTACTGCAAGGGCGCTAGGAATTATTTCCTCGTCGTTTGGCGGTTGGAGAGGCTAATCCCAGCGGTAGTCCTAGCGTCGACGCAAAAGAAAGCAGGGGCGTGAAACTCTTTTCACCTGTCCTAGCTAAAGCACCGGAACCAACAGGAAGTCAGTCTGTCATCAGCAATTAGCGCTGCAAGGAGAGTACCTGGAGGATTTTACAATCTTTTGACATTCATTTGTTCTCTATTAGCGCCATATAGTATATAGCATTGTAATGCCCTTATACTCCTCTCAACATTAAAAAAAGGTGTGCATATACTAATAACAGTTGCTGAAATGAAACTAAAAATAAACAGACATGCACGGTTTACGAAGGATGGAAATACAGAGTTCATCACCATCCGTTTTAAATTATAAGATTAGATTACTTCAATGTGGGTTTACATACGCACTAAAATGAGTAAACAGACACACTGAAATGGGTCCAGGTATATAAGATTCAGAAAAAAGGAAGAGCATCTTAAGATACAGAACAGGTTACTAAATTGTTCAAACATATCGTACAAAAAAGATTATTTGCTCCAGAAAGATTCATGGCTCAGTTTAGGGTTGCATCAACATGCGGATATTTTTCAGACTAGGCTTAAACCACATTGTCGCCTGTCGGGGAAATCCCCAACCATCTTCTGGAAGGGTGATAACTCCCATGAGCTCATTTTCCCCTTGCTGCAGGTTACAACGACAAATACAACTAAATGCTGGTTCCCGAAATGCATAGTACGCGATGTACACACAATTTGACCTCATGAATGGAGTCAATGTTCCATCAGGAGCATTGCCATCATTTATCTTCAGGTTCAATGGATAATTCAGTCCAATGAACAGAGAGTGTGTGCCAAGGCTGTCAACTCGACTCCAATTGGGTCCAATCAGGGATAGATCTTTCTCAAAAACATGTATGACAGGGGCAGGACACTCCCGCAGGATAAGGCCATTACCATGATGCAGAACTTCTGCAGGCTCAAGGTGATCATTGCTACGTATATACCGATCTTCATGGATGATCATCAAGCGCTTGCCATCGGCTGATCGAGCTAAAAACCATCTGCCAGATGGTTCCTTCATCGGTGATGGGATCACGAATGGCGGGGCAAGGTGTGCATCTGCATTGTAAACGGAGACAACAAAAAATAGTGTTTGAATGGCTCGGGAAGACAATAATACCAGTAGCTGCAACTTCACATTTGTAGGATCAAATGGAGGATGCAGTCATTATACTTGTATAAAATCTCGAAGAAATAAAATTGTTCCCATTTGAGATGTATGTTAATTACACTCATATTCATTGATGGTAGATACATGTCTCAACCTTATCTGATCCATGATTGTAATGCTTTGAGTACATCGAATATTGAAATAAATTGAAAGTTTGCATGCATCAATTGATGAAGAGGCCAGGGCTAAGCTCCTTATTCATATTCTGACAAGAGCATGCAGTAACTAATTCAGGAATGCATTCATATACTGCAATAATCTGGTTTGGGTTGACAGATTAGTGCACAGCATATACTACTGTAATTCGTTTGTAGCAATGGTTCAGTCAGGTTAGGATAATTTAATGGTGCACAGTCATTTGAAAGGTGAAAAAAAGTCTTAGTGAGCAATTAGTTATTTCAGTTACAATATATCATGAATGGGCTTGATATTAAAATTTATTGCGAAGTATATCATATGGATTGAAGAATTACCAGCCTGTGATTGATCCCAGCAATATGTGGTGCCGGTCCACCCATCCACCGCAACAATAAAGCCGTTGTGCTCGATGGCATCACTGTAATCTACACCCCAACTAGCAAGAGAGAATAACCTCCACTCCTGGCTACCATTAGCCAGGTAAGCGAGTCCAGAATTGAATAGAGCGATGAGCTTGTAATCTGAGTAATGTCCAGCTTTTGTGGGCACTTCGCAAATTACAATCTTCAACAAAAACATGGCACGCCCATACGTCATGTACCTTTCAGGAGGCAAGTCGGGGAAGCCAATCCATTCCTCCCGAAAAATGTTGCAAGTTTCCGACGATGGTAGGGAGATTTCTTGGTGCGTGTAGATGTTCGCGAGGAACCAGTTCCCACCACTGTCCACGCCGGCGATCCAGTCGCCATTCATGCCAACCCAGAATCTATTGTCCATGAACGGCAGGATGGCTGTGCGCCGAGGATGGTCGAGGGGCACAACGTGGTACACCGTGTGGTGCGCACTACTATCATCATAGTGCCAATGGGCAGAATCGGGCATCAGCAAGCAGGGTCCATCCCAATGGTGTAGATTCATGTTGTCGGCGACATGGCGGCACAGCGTTTTGGAGCATGCGGCCAGCCGGACGTCGACTGTAACGTCCAGACTCTGGGCAATGAGATTGAACAGCTCGGCGGGGAGCTTCCCCCAGTCGCCATCCAGCTGGTCGTCGTTCGATGCCGCCATGGAGACGAGATGGATTTAAAAGGGCGGATGCAAGTATGTGTGATTGGAGTTTTGTAGGAGAGTCGAGCGGGAAGGAGGAGTGCTGCGGTTCTGCGGAGGGGTGAGGAGAGAAAGCTATGCAAATGGGAGATCTAGAGGATGAAAAAACTTCTAGC
This sequence comes from Lolium multiflorum, assembly GCA_030979885.1. NCBI lineage: Eukaryota > Viridiplantae > Streptophyta > Magnoliopsida > Poales > Poaceae > Lolium > Lolium multiflorum. The sequence continues at coordinate 235,576,949 of CM061748.1, read as the reverse complement.
AGCGGTTGGCGAGTGGAGAACGATGATGGAAGTGGAGAGCCAAGGATGGAAACGATGGACATGAAGAGTAGGAGTGGATATGACTTTTTTTATTCTTCAGCAGCTGCATCGAGGCGCCGAGTAAAACTTCGGCTAGGATAGCACGCCACTACGTCCTGGTGCAGTTACTGTCCCGTCAAATCAGTTTGACCACAGAAATGGTTTCTTTATTACAGTATAACTTAATTTTTTCGAACAATATATACTAGTACTCCATTTAATATAATCACTCCGATTCATATTACTTGTCAAATGATATGGATGAATCTAGAACTAAAATGTGTCTAGATATATCTATATTATAGTCAACTAATATGAATCCGAGTTTGTTTGGTTCAAAGGATTTCTAAAGGTATCTTGTACGGAGTAGGATTTTTACACATAGGGATTTTTCCTATAGAGCTTGCTTGATTCAAAGGATTGAGAACCCTCCAAAATACCTATGGATTGCTTTCTCTACAATCCTATCTCTCGGTAATATTGCTATGTGTCTATAACAACTATGAAATGAACTCAATCTCAATAGAAATTTCCTTTGTCTTTCCTAATCAAACAACTAGTTATTTTATGTCTTCGTTTACAAATTAAGATAATTTTTAGGTTATAGGTAATCGTCGAGCTTATGTGATCATCTTTTATGATCAAACTTACTTGATCAGCCGCGGAGGCGCAAAGGAGCAGTGGTGTGCATTAATACGGCCGCATGGGGAAGGCACAGCTAGCGACGATGAGACGTATCGCCAGCATTGGCCTAGGGAACCGTCGCCACCATTAATAAAAGCTATCCCTTTGGGCACCATGTCTCCCACTACTCGTGTCACGCGCGCATGTGGGTTACGGATGGATGGGCTGGGGAAGCCGGACAGAAAACATGACAACCAGGGGGAAAATGAATAAAAATAATACAAAGTCGAAAATATTTCGAAAAATAAACTTTGTACTTCGTAAGAAACTCCATGCGTTTAGCAAATGCGAAGGCAATATGTAGAAACACGTCTAGACCACGTCTAGAACCACTTCCCAAAGCTTAAGGATTATATTGATTTTTAGAAAGTCAAACTATGTTAAGTTTGACTAAGTTTTTACCAAAAGCATTAATATGCAAGATACAAAATCAATATTATTAGATAGAAAATAAATTATATTTTCATATGGTGTCTACAAAATATTATATGTGCTGATAGATTCTTCTAAGAGTTTGGTCGAACTTTACTTGGTTTGACTTTTCAAGAAAAATATACAAAGCTTTAAGCATTGGAACGGAGGTATTTTTCGAAGCACCTACTTGTCTTTAGAAGACAAAAGAAAACATGGAGTAAGGTTGTTTTTTGTGCAAAAGTTTACGTCAAAATCTGGTTATTTGTGTAAAAAGAATCTCAAATTGTGTTATGTGCAAAAACTGCACCAAGAAGTGGTGGTATGTGCAATTTCCTCCATCACACAAAAGGCAAGCCATTGATACATATATAATTGTGAATAATTACAAAAGTAGTAGGCAGCTAATAAGCGCACATGATTAAACTGCTATGCGAGATCTTCAGCCACCAGAAGTCGTTCCCGCGCCTCTCTAGCATTGAAAATCACGCGTTCTGCGACTTCCATCAAAGAGACAAGCTGAGCTTTGATCCGTTCTCCCAGATGAATGGCCTCGTCACAACTCCTACGAGCACAGGCCGTGATCTCATCCACTTCTAGGAAAGACACCGCCTGCCTGTACCGAAATATCTTGATCCCTAACTCTCTGTTCTCCTCCCGCATGCTGGCAAGATCCAACTTCATCCTCCGACAAGATAAGCAAGGGGAGTGATCCTGCCAAAGGTAACAACAAACATATCGAGCGTTACCGGCAAACGAAGGGCACAAATTGGCTGATTAACGAATATGGTCACTAACATGTAGGACAGACTTAAGTGGTGTCTACATGTCAGTGACTCGAAGTACCCAAAAACCAGCAACCCAAAGTCAGCTAGTAATATTAACCTCCGTCTTCAGCTCCTTCATCCTCTTGAACGGCGGGGAAGCTGGCAACTTATCTTCTTCTACGACCTCTCGCTGGAACCTGACGTCGAAGGATGAGAGATCCTGCGAACGGATGTGCTGCGCCTGCGCGTGCGATTCCCCAGGGCGCTTCTGGCGTAACTCGGAGTTCTCCGCGCCGAGATGCGGAAGTTCCGCTCCCGGGGCCTTGTTGACCCTAAGCCGAGATAGCTCCTGTGTAAGCCGACGAAAAATGTTCAAAATGTTACAGATCAGGCATATCATTACCAGTGCAAACGAGGTAAGTGAATCTCCGGGATCTCGCCCAAAGACCGCGGTTGGTCCAATGCCACCACATCTTCTCCGAGATTGACTAACTCCTTTACATCATCTTCTCCGACATTGACTATCTCCTTTACATCATCTTCTGCTCCGAGCTTGACCATCTCCTTTACATCATCTTCTCCTGCGAGCTTGATCATCTGCCTCACATCATCTTCTCCGGCGATATCGACCCTCTCCTGCGGAAGATAACAGATATAAGTCCGAGTATTACCAGCAAAACGAAGGTAATTAAAAGAGGCGTAGTAACCCTTGTGTCCTGGCTAATCAACGGCGGGGACGCTGAGCCCGCATCGTCTCCTCCGAGATCTCCCTTCGCAGGCAGGATTGTTAGAGACAGTGTACTTCTGGTAGTAGTATTTATGCGTGGGGCGCCAGGGGGTCGAGAAGCTAGGACTGCATCTTCTCCTCCGAGCTCTTCCTTGGTAGACATGACAAATGAAACGAGGTGTGGGGGGCGTAAAAGGTATAAAATGGCGGACGGCCGCCCCGCCTCGGCCCTCCAAGGCTTAATTTTTTTGCCTTACTAAACTAAAAACCCTATTTTGCGTCTCACACGGACTGCCCTCAGAGGGCTGCAGGGTCCCATATGCGTGCAGGTCCCACACTTTAGTGAGCACAAATCATATGCGGTAGGTAGGCAAACTTCCAACAATCTTCTTTGTCAAGTGAAGACACGTCGTCAAGACTCTCTCTCTCTCCCCCCTTTTGTCATTGAAAAAAAAAGAATATTAGACGGGCGCGTAGCCTGCACTGCAGGGGGGCGATTTTGACAAAAGTAATCCTTTTGGCGAAGAAAAACACAGAAAGCCACACAAAAAGGTTAGTCCAGTGAAATAGATTGCTCAGAGGGTCAGTCCGTAATTTTCTTTGCCAAAAGGGTTATTTCTGTCAAAATCGCCGCACTGCAGGTTTGCAGCACTGAAAAACCTTGCGTGCCAGTCAACATCACTTCCCGGATAGGGGGAAAATATCTAGTGATACCATCCCTTACATGATACCATGATACCACTTCATAATATTTGAATTCTAAGTGTCGAAAAATTTAGAAAAAAAACCTTGTGATGCTACCCTAAATTTGTGGGACCCCAAAAAACTTGCAAATCAAGCCAAAGAAACACGATCTTGTCCCCTACCCCCCCCCCCATGATTTTGACCTAAATTTGAAATCAAGCCAAAGGTGGTTCAAAAACGGCAATCGGAAATCATGGATTGTTCATCATTTTTCTATATAGCTAGGGAAAATAGCAGACATGCCATACCAATGTTTTAGAAAAGAGCCCTTCAAAAAAGTGTGGCAACATATATGTTGGAATTCGACCATCTTAATTTCTTCCCACGTGTGAGCTTTGGTACTACTACTACACAAGAACCATGTCAAACTTTTGAATCATGGCCCATTTTATGTATATATTTGCAACTTTTCATGCACGCATGAAAACTTTGCAAAATATGTGCATTTTGGGTTGTCGCACATAAATGTGTGTTTACTTGTCTGCCACCAATTAATCCAATTCTCATTTGTGGGGAAACATGACACGAGATGGCCATTTCCAAAGTTTCATGAATTATCTCAAAGTGAATCCATATATGTACAATTTTTGGGGGCTAAATTTCATGTTTTAAACCTAGCTAGTATTTGACCAAGATTCAAATGGGCATAAAATTCAAAAAAAAAACAGAAAAATGAAAAACCAAAGCACATAGCCTTCTTATGTCATATAGTAAGAATTCAAGTTGATAAACAAGGTCTAGACATATTCAAACTAGAAAAATCATGTATCTACCCCTAACACTCTAAACTCTTATGAAGTCAAGCATGAAGAGAAGTGGTTTTGGGTTTCAAACATGGAAATTTCAAAAACCTCCCAAAAGCTTCATTTTAGAGTGACTAAGAAGGATCCATGCTTACCTTTTAATTTTTAGATTTTAAACTTGTTTAAATCTTTGTGAAACCTAGGATTTGACCAAGATTCAAATGGGCATAAAAATCAGGAAAAAGCCAAAAGAATGATAAACCAAAGCACATAGCATTCTTATGTCATACAGTAAGCATTCAAGTTGATTAACAAGGTCTAGACATATTCAAACTAGAAAATCATGTATATATCTGTCCCTAACCTTAAACTCTGTCTTATATATGAAGTCAATCATGAAGAGAAGTGGTTTGGGTTTCAAACATGAAAATTTCAAGAACATACCTCCAACGTATCGATAATTTCTTATGTTCCATGCTACTTTATTGATGATACCTACATGTTTTATGCACATTATATGTCATATTTATGCATTTTCTGGAACTAACCTATTAACAAGATGCCGAAGAGCCAGTTGCTGTTTTCTGCTGTTTTTGGTTTCAGAAATCCTAGTAAAGAAATATTCTCGGAATTGGACGAAACTTTCGCCCAGGGTCCTATTTTTGCACGAAGCTTCAGAAGACCGAAGACCTAACGAGGGGGGCCACGAGGCACAGGGGTGGCCGGCGCGGCCCGCCCGCAGCGCCGACCTCCCCCTGGGCCCCTCGTGTGGCCCCCGCGTTGACCCTCCGCCTACTTAAAGCTTGTCGCGAAACCCCGCACCGAGAGCCACGACGGAAAACCTTACAGGCGCCGCCGCGAATCCCATCTCGGGGATTCAGGAGATCGCCGGCACCCTGCCGGAGAGAGGATTCATCTCCCGGAGGACTCTACACCGCCATGGTCGCCTCCGGAGTGATGAGTGAGTAGTCCACCCCTGGACCATGGGTCCATAGTAGCTAGATGGTCGTCTTCTCCTTGTTGTGCTTCATTGTTGGATCTTGTGAGCTGCCTAACATGATCAAGATCATCTATCTGTACTATATGTTGTGTTTGTCGGGATCCGATGGATAGAGAATACTATGATTATGGTGATTATCAATCTATTGTTCATGTGTTGTTTATGATCTTGCATGCTCTCCGTTATTAGTAGAGGCCAAGTTTTTACTCTTAACTCCAAGAGGGAGTATTTATGCTCGATAGTGGGTTCATGCCTCCATTGAACTGGGACAGTGACAGAAAGTTCTAAGGTTGTGGATGTGTTGTTGCCACTAGGGATAAAACATTGATGCTATGTCTAAGGATGTAGTTGTTGATTACATTACGCACCATACTTAATGCAATTGTCTGTTGCTTTGCAACTTAATACTGGAGGGGGTTCGGATGATAACCTGAAGGTGGACTTTTTAGGCATAGATGCAGTTGGATGGCGGTCTATGTACTTTGTCGTAATGCCCAATTAAATCTCACTATATTTATCATGTCATGTATATGCATTGTTATGCCTTTCTCTATTTGTCAATTGCCCGACTGTAATTTGTTCACCCAACATGCTTTTATCTTATGGGAGAGACACCTCTAGTGAACTGTGGACCCCGGTCCTATTCTTTACATAGCATACAATCTACTGCAATTGTGTTTTACTTTTGCAAACATCTTCCACTCGATACGTTTAATCCTTTGTTACAGCAAGCCGGTGAGATTGACAACCTCACTGTTTCGTTGGGACAAAGTACTTGGGTTGTGTTGTGCAGGTTCCGCGTTGGCGCCGGAATCCCTGGTGTTGCGCCGCATCACATTTCGTGACCATCAACCTTCAACGTGCTTCTTGGCTCCTACTGGTTCGATTAAACCTTGGTTTCATACTGAGGGAAACTTGCTTCTATACGCATCATACCTTCCACTTGGGGTTCCCAACGGACGTGTGCATCTACGCGTATCAAGCTAAATTCTGGCGCCGTTGCCGGGGAGATCAAGACACGCTGCAAGGGGAGTCTCCACTTCTCAATCTCTTTACTTTGTTTTTGTCTTGCTTTATTTTATTTACTATTTTGTTTGCTGCACTAAATCAAAACACAAAAAAATTAGTTGCTAGTTTTACTTTATTTACTGTCTTGCTCTCCATATCGAAAACACAAAAAAATTAGTTACTTGCATTTACTTTATCTAGTTTGTTTTATTTACTGTTGCTAAAATGGCCAACCATGAAAATACTAAATTGTGTGACTTCACAAATGCAAATAATAATGATTTCCTATGCACACCTATTGCTCCACCTGCTACTACAGCAGAATTCTTTGAAATTAAACCTGCTCTACTAAACCTTGTTATGAGAGAACAATTTTCTGGTGCTAGTTCTGATGATGCTGCTGCCCATCTCAATAATTTTGTTGAACTTTGTGAAATGCAAAAGTATAAAGATGTAGATGGTGATATTATTAAATTGAAAGTGTTTCCTTTCTCATTAAGAGGAAGAGCTAAAGATTGGTTGCTATCTTTGCCTAAAAATAGTATTGATTCATGGACTAAATGCAAGGATGCTTTTATTGGTAGATATTATCCTCCCGCTAAAATTATTTCTTTGAGAAGTAGCATAATGAATTTTAAACAATTAGATACTGAACATGTTGCTCAAGCTTGGGAGAGAATGAAAACTTTGGTAAAGAATTGCCCAACCCATGGACTGACTACTTGGATGATCATCCAAACCTTCTATGCAGGACTAAATTTTTCTTCGCGGAATTTATTGGATTCAGCTGCTGGAGGTACCTTTATGTCCATCACATTGGGGGCGGCTACAAAACTTCTTGATGATATGATGATAAATTACTCTGAATGGCACACGGAAAGAGCTCCACAAGGTAAGAAGGTAAATTCTGTTGAGGAAACCTCTTCCTTGAGTGATAAGATTGATGTGATTATGTCTATGCTTGTGAATGGTAGATCTAATGTTGATCCAAATAATGTTCCTTTAGCTTCATTAGTTGCTCAAGAATAAAATGTTGATGTGAATTTCATTAAAAATAATAATTTCAACAACAATGCTTATAGGAACAACTCTGGTAATAACTATAGGCCATATCCTTCTGCTAATGGTAATGGTTATGGTAATTCTTATGGGAATTCTTACAATAATAATAGGAGTGTACCCTCTGGTCTTGAAGCCATGCTTAAAGAATTTATTAGTACACAAACTGCTTTTAACAAATCTGTTGAGGAAAAGCTTGATAAAATTGATACTATTGCTTCTAGAGTTGATAGACTTGCCTCTGATGTAAATCTTTTAAAATTGAAAGTTATGCCTAATAATGATATTGATAATAAGATTACTACTACAGCAAATGCCATCCAAGTTAGAATTAATGAGAATATAAGATTAATGGCTGAACTACGTGCTAGGTGGGATAGAGAAGAAAATGAAAAACTAGCTAAAGAGAATAATGTAGCTAAAGTTTGGACTATCACCACCACTAGTAATGCTAATTCTTCACATGTTGCTGCACCTCCTACTATCAATGGTAAAATAATTGGTGTTGGCAATGTTTCTACTCCTAGTGCAAAGCGTACAAAACTGCCTGAAATTGCTAAAACTGCTGAAACTGCTTGTGATAAAACTGCTGAAATTTTTTCCAACCTTGGGAACAATGATCCCATTGCTGTAGCTCATAATGATTTAGATTTTGATGATTGCCACATCTCTGAAGTTATAAAGTTCTTACAAAAACTTGCTAAAAGTCCTAATGCTAGTGCTATAAATTTAGCCTTTACAAAACATATTACAAATGCTCTCATAAAAGCTAGAGAAGAGAAACTAAAACTTGAAACTTCTATTCCTAGAAAGTTAGAGGATGGTTGGGAGCCCATCATTAAAATGAAATTCAATGACTTTGAATGTAATGCTTTATGTGATCTTGGTGCAAGTATTTCTGTTATGCCTAAAAAGATTTATGATATGCTTGACTTGCCACCATTGAAGAATTGTTATTTGGATGTTAATCTTGCTGATAATGTCAAAAAGAAACCTTTGGGGAGGATTGATAATGTGCACATTACGGTTAACAATAACCTTGTCCCCGTTGATTTTGTTGTCTTGGATATCGAATGCAATGCATCTTGTCCAATTGTGTTGGGAAGACCTTTTCTTCGAACTGTTGGTGCTGTTATTGATATGAGGGAAGGTAATATTAAATATCAATTTCCTCTCAAGAAAGGTATGGAACACTTCCCTAGAAAGAGAATGAAGTTGCCTTTTGATTCTATTATTAGAACAAGCTATGATGTTGATGCTTCTACTCTCGATGTTACTTGATTTGCACTTTCTGCGCCTAGCTGAAAGGCGTTAAAGAAAAGCGCTTATGGGAGACAACCCATGTTTTTACCTACAGCAATTTTTTGTTTTGTTGAGTCTTGGAAGTTGTTTACTACTGTAGCAACCTCTCCTTATCAAGTTTTTGTGCCAAGTAAAGTTTCTATGTCAAAGTTGATGTTATATTTGGGATCGCTGCGCAGAAACAGCATTGCTGTCTGTCACGAATCTGGGCACAATTCTCTGTAGAAAATTCGAAAAAATCTGCCAATTTACGAGCGTGATCCTCAGATATGTACGCAACTTTCATTAGTTTTGAGTTTTTTCATTTGAGCAAGTCTGGTGCCATTTCTAAATTCGTCTTTACGGACTGTTCTGTTTTTGACAGATTCTGCCTTTTATTTCGCATTGCCTCTTTTGCTATGTTGGATTTATTTCTTTGATCCACTAATGTCCAGTAGCATTATGCAATGTCCAGAAGTGAAAATAATGATTGTGTCACCTCTGAATGAGTGAATTATTAATTGTGCACTAACCCTCTAATGAGTTTGCTTGAAGTTTGGTGTGAAGGAAGTTTTCAAGGGTCAAGAGAGGAGAATGATATACTATGATCAAGAGGAGTGAAAGCTCTAAGCTTGGGGATGCCCCCGTGGTTCACCCCTGCATATTTTAAGAAGAATCAAGCGTCTAAGCTTGGGGATGCCCAAGGCATCCCCTTCTTCATCGACAACATCATCAGGTTCCTCCCCTGAAACTATATTTTTATTCAATCACATCTTGTGTTCTTTACTTGGAGCGTCGGTTTGTTTTCGTTTTTGTTTTTGTTTGAATAAGATGGATCCTAGCATTCACTTTGTGGGAGAGAGACACGCTCCGCTGTTGCATATGGACACATGTGTCCTTAGGCTTTACTCATAATGTTCAAGGCGAAGTTTCTTCTTCGTTAAATTGTTATATGGTTGGAATTGGAAAATGCTACATGTAGTAATTCTAAAATGTCTTGGATAATGTGATACTTGGCAATTGTTGTGCTCATGTTTAAGCTCTTGCATCATATGCTTTGCACCCATTAATGAAGAAATACATAGAGCTTGCTAAAATCTGATTTGCATATTTGGTTTCTCTAAGGTCTAGATAATATCTAGTATTGAGTTTTGAACAACAAGGAAGACGGTGTAGAGTCTTATAATGTTTACAATATGTCTTTTATGTGAGTTTTGCTGCACTTGTTCATCCTTGAGTTTGCTTCAAATAACCTTGCTAGCCTAAACCTTGTATCGAGAGGGAATACTTCTCATGCATCCAAAATCCTTGAGCCAACTACTATGCCATTTGTGTCCACCATACCTACCTACTACATGGTATTTCTCCGCCATTCCAAAGTAAATTGCTTGAGTGCTACCTTTAAAATTCCATCATTCACCTTTGCAATATATAGCTCATGGGACAAAATAGCCTTAAAAACTATCGTAGTATTGAATATGTACTTATGCACTTTATATTTTATTAAGTTGCCTGTTGTGCGATAACCATGCTTCTGGGGAACGCCATCAACTATTGTTGAATATCATGTGAGTTGCTATGCATGTCCGTCTTGTCTGAAGGTCTATCATTTTAGTGGTTGGAGCATGCAAAATTGTTAGAGAAGAACATTGGGCCGCTAACTAAAGCCATGAACCATGGTTGAAGTTTCAGTTTTGGACATATATCCTCAATCTCATATGAGAATAATAACTTTGCTACATGCTTATGCATTTAAGAGGAGTCCATTATCTGTTGTCCATGTTGTCCCGGTATGGATGTCTAAGTTGAGAATAATCAAAAGCGAGAAATCCGAAATGCGAGCATTCTCCTTAGACCTTTGTACAGGCGGCATGGAGGTACCCCTTTGTGACACTTGGTTGAAACATGGCATGCGAAGATCCGGTAGTCCAAGTTAAGTAGGACGAGGTGCGGGCACTATTAGTATACTATGCGTGAGGCTTGCAACTTGTAAGATATAATTTTCATAACTCATATGCTTTATTACTACCGTTGACAAAATTGTTTCATGTTTTCAAAATAAAAGCTCTAGCACAAATACAGCAATCGATGCTTTCCTCATTGAAGGACCATTCTTTTACTTTTATTGTTGAGTCAGTTTACCTATCTCCTTCCACCTTAAGAAGCAAACACTTGTGTGAACTGTGCATTGATTCCTACATACTTGCATATTGCACTTGTTATATTACTTTATGTTGACAATATCCATGAGATATACATGTTATAAGTTGAAAGCAACCGCTGAAACTTAATCTTCCTATGTGTTGCTTCAACACCTTTACTTTGATTTATTGCTTTATGAGTTAACTCTTATGCAAGACTTATTGATGCTTGTCTTGAAGTACTATTCATGAAAAGTCTTTGCTTTATGATTCAGTTGTTTACTCATGTCATTACCTTTGCTTTGATCGCTGCATTCATTACATATGTTTACAAATAGTATGATCAAGATTATGATGGCATGTCACTTCAGAAATTATCTTTGTTATCGTTTTACCTGCTCGGGACGAGCAGAACTAAGCTTGGGGATGCTGATACGTCTCCAACGTATCGATAATTTCTTATGTTCCATGCTACTTTATTGATGATACCTACATGTTTTATGCACATTATATGTCATATTTATGCATTTTCGGAACTAACCTATTAACAAGATGCCGAAGAGCCAGTTGCTGTTTTCTGCTGTTTTGGTTTCAGAAATCCTAGTAAAGAAATATTCTCGGAATTGGACGAAACTTTCGCCAGGGTCCTATTTTTGCACGAAGCTTCCAGAAGACCGAAGACCTAACGAAGTGGGGCCACGAGGCAGCCAGGGGGTGGCCGGCGCGGCCCAGGCCTGGCCGCGCCGACCTATCCCCTGGGCCCCTCGTGTGGCCCCCGCGTTGACCCTCCGCCTACTTAAAGCTTCCGTCGCAAACCCCAAGTACCGAGAGCCACGATACGGAAAACCTTAAGAGACGCCGCCGCCGCTAATCCCATCTCGGGGGATTCGAGATCGCTCCGGCACCTGCCGGAGAGGGGATTCATCTCCGGAGGACTCTACACCGCCATGGTCGCCTCCGGAGTGATGAGTGAGTAGTCCACCCCTGGACCATGGGTCCATAGCAGTAGCTAGATGGTCGTCTTCTCCTTGTTGTGCTTCATTGTTGGATCTTGTGAGCTGCCTAACATGATCAAGATCATCTATCTGTAATACTATATGTTGTGTTTGTCGGGATCCGATGGATAGAGAATACTATGATTATGGTGATTATCAATCTATTGTTCATGTGTTGTTTATGATCTTGCATGCTCTCCGTTATTAGTAGAGGCTCTGGCCAAGTTTTTACTCTTAACTCCAAGAGGGAGTATTTATGCTCGATAGTGGGTTCATGCCTCCATTGAATCTGGGACAGTGACAGAAAGTTCTAAGGTTGTGGATGTGCTGTTGCCACTAGGGATAAAACATTGATGCTATGTCTAAGGATGTAGTTGTTGATTACATTACGCACCATACTTAATGCAATTGTCTGTTGCTTTGCAACTTAATACTGGAGGGGGTTCGGATGATAACCTGAAGGTGGACTTTTTAGGCATAGATGCAGTTGGATGGCGGTCTATGTACTTTGTCGTAATGCCAATTAAATCTCACTATATTTATCATGTCATGTATATGCATTGTTATGCCTTTCTCTATTTGTCAATTGCCCGACTGTAATTTGTTCACCCAACATGCTTTTATCTTATGGGAGAGACACCTCTAGTGAACTGTGGACCCCGGTCCTATTCTTTACATAGCATACAATCTATGCAATTGTGTTTTACTGTTTTCTTTGCACATCTTCCACTCGATACGTTTAATCCTTTGTTACAAAGGTGAGATTGACAACCTCACTGTTTCGTTGGGACAAAGTACTTGGGTTGTGTTGTGCAGGTTCCGCGTTGGCGCCGGAATCCCTGGTGTTGCGCCGCATCACATTTCGCGACCATCAACCTTCAACGTGCTTCTTGGCTCCTACTGGTTCGATTAAACCTTGGTTTCATACTGAGGGAAACTTGCTTCTATACGCATCATACCTTCCACTTGGGGTTCCCAACGGACGTGTGCATCTACGCGTATCAAGCATAAATTTCTTTAGAGTGACTAAGAAGGATCCAGGCTTACCTTTTCGTTTTCATATTATATACTTGTTTAAATCCAGGTCAAACATAGGATTTGACCAAGATTCAAATGGGCATAAAATAAAAAAATAGAAGAATGAAAAACAAAAGCACATAGTCTTCGTATGTCATATAGTAAGCTTTCAAGTTGATAAACAAGGTTTAGACATGTTCAAACCAGACAAATCATGTATCTAGCCCCTAACCATAAACTCGGTCGATCTTATGAAGTCTAGCATGAAGAGAAGTCGTATTGGTTTAAAACATGAAAATTTCAAGAACCACCCAAAATCTTCAAATGGGCATAAAATTCAAAAAAACCAGAAAAATGAAAAACCAAAGCACATAGCCTTCTTATGTCATATAGTAAGAATTCAAGTTGATAAACAAGGTCTAGACATATTCAAACTAGACAAATCATGTATCTACCCCTAACACTCTAAACTCTGTCTTATGAAGTCAAGCATGAAGAGAAGTGGTTTTGGGTTTCAAACATGGAAATTTCAAAAACCTCCCAAAAGCTTCATTTTAGAGTGACTAAGAAGGATCCATGCTTACCTTTTAATTTTCAGATTTTAAACTTGTTTAAATCTTTGTGAAACCTAGGATTTGACCAAGATTCAAATGGGCATAAAAATTCAGGAAAAAACCAAAAGAATGATAAACCAAAGCACATAGCATTCTTATGTCATAGAGTAAGCATTCAAGTTGATTAACAAGGTCTAGACATATTCAAACTAGAAAATCATGTATATATCTATTCCTAACCTTAAACTCTGTCTTATGAAGCAATCATGAAGAGAAGTGGTTTTGGGTTTCAAACATGAAAATTTCAAGAACATCCCAAAAGTCGCTTCATTTTAGAGTGACTAAGAAGGATCCAGGCTTACCTTTTCGTTTTCATATTTTATACTTGTTTAAATCCAGGTCAAACATAGGATTTAACCAAGATTCAAATGGGCATAAAATAAAAAAAATAGAAGAATGAAAAACAAAAGCACATAGTCTTCTTATGTCATATAGTAAGCTTGCAAGTTGATAAACAAGGTTTAGACATGTTCAAACCAGACAAATCATGTATCTAGCCCCTAACCATAAACTCGGTCGATCTTATGAAGTCTAGCATGAAGAGAAGTCGTATTGGTTTCAAACATGAAAATTTCAAGAACCACCCAAAATCTTCAAATGGGCATATAACATTCAAAAAACCAGAAAAATGAAAAACCAAAGCACATATATAGCCTTCTTATGTCATATAGTAAGCATTCAAGTTGATAAACAAGCATGTCTAGACATATTCAAACCCGACAAATCATGTATCTACCCCCTAACCCTAAACTCTGCATGTCTTATGAAGTCAACCATGAAGAGAAGTGGTTTTTGGGTTTCAAACATTGAGATTTCAAGAACCCCCCAAAAGCTTCATTTTAGAATGACTAGCTAGGAAGGATCCAGGCTTACCTTTTCATTTTCATGCTATAGACTTGTTTAAATCTTGGTCAAACCTAGGATTTGACCAAGATTCAAATGGGCATAAACATTCAAAAAAATCAAAAAATCAAAAACCAAAGCACATATAGTCTTCTTATGTCATATAGTAAGAATTGAAGTTGATAAACAAGGTATAGACATATTCAAACTAGACAAATCATGTATCTACCCCCTAAAGCCCTAAACTAGCTTTGTCTTATGAAGTCAAGCATGAAGAGAAATGGTTTTGGGTTTCAAATTAAACATGGAAATTTCAAGAACCCCCCCCAAAGCTTCATTTTGGAGTGACTAAGAAGGATCGAGGTTTACCTTTTCATTTTCATGTTTTAAACTGCCTTAGATCTTGGTCAAACCTATGATTTCACCACGACTCAAATGGGCATAAAAATTAAAAAAAAAAAAAATGAAAAACCAAAGCACATAGCCTTCTTATGTCATATATAGTAAGCATTCAACTTGATGAACATGGCTGGTCTAGACATATTCATAATAGAAAAAACGTGTATCTACCCCCTAACGATTAATTAACTTTGTCTTAATTATGAAGTCAAGCATGAAGAGAAGTGTTTTTGGGTTTCAGACATGGAAATTTTGAAAACCTCCCAAAAACTTCATCTTAGAGTGACAAAGAAGGATCCAAGCTTACCTTTTCATTTTCATGTTTTAAGCTTGTTTAAATATTGGTCAAGCCTAGGATTTGACCAAGATTCAAATGGGCATAAAAATTCTGGAAAAATAAAAAAATAAAAACCAAAGCACATAGTCTTCTTACGTCATATATATCTATAGTAAGCATATTCAAGTAGATAAACAAGGTATAGACATATTCAAAACAGACAAATCCTGTATCTACCCCCTAACCCTAAACTCGGTCTTATGATGCCTAGCATGAAGAGAAGTCGTTTTGGGTTTCAAACGTTTAAGCCAAAAGCCCCATTTCATATATTTCAAATTTGGTTCAAATTTGAAAGACATACAAGTTATAGCACACATAGTGCATACATGTTCACACATACTGCACTACTCCCTCCGTCCACAAATAAGTGTACATTTGGGTTTTTGGATAAGTCAAACTTTAACAATTTTGACCATTTTTTTACCAAAAAGTAGCAACATGTGTGACATCAAATTACTATATTATGAGACTGTATTTTGAGATGAATCTAGTGATGGTAGTTTAGTGTCATAAATGTTGTTACGTTTCCCTAAAAAGTTAGTCAAAGTTAATAAAGTTTGACTTATCTAAAAACTCAAATGTACACTTATTTGTGGACGGAGGGAGTAGATGCTAATTAACCCTATAGTTTGAGGCCATTTGGATGAGGTCGAAAAAAATCTTGGATTAGAAATGGGGTTGTTCGAACCCCGTAGTTGGATTTTTTATGAACTTGATCTGTAGTACTGGGCAAAACCCTAGTTTAACGTATTTAATTATAGATTCGTAGGTTGATTTTTCTACCTTTTTATTATTATTACTATGCAGCACATGTGTGTTTGCCCGTCGAGTGAAACTCGGAGGAAGAGGGATCACTCGGAAGGAGAGAAGAAGGGAGAGCATTATGGTGTCTCCCCTTTTTCGGGTGATGATGTTGACTTTTGTGCAGGGTTTGTCAGTGAGCAGGAGGTGCGAGCGAGCGAGTCGAGCGAGGCCGAGAATGAGAGAGATTTGTTTTTTTTTGTGAGAGGGACAACCGAAGGATCCAGAAGGACCCACATATTCCAATACGCATCCTGATGCGTCTTCTCTTGACAAAGAAGATGGCTTGGAGTTTGCGTACCTACTGCACTTGACTTGTGCTCACTGAAGTGTGGGACCTCACGCATGGGCGCCACACGTAAGTGACAGACCTGTTGGCAATGTTGGTGTAAAAACTCGGTTGATTATTATAGTGCATTAGAACAAAGTTTCCTATGGATTCAAGGGTAGGAAATCCAAGTTAACTCATTTACATGACATTATTTTTTCCATGAAGCAAAGTTAACACATCTATCAATTGGTACATTTTGGAGTGACTAAGAAGGATCCATGCTTATTCGTTTTCACGTGTTAAATTTGTTTAAATCTTGCTCAAACCTAGGATTTCACCAAGATTGAAATGGGCATGAAAATTCAAAAAAAAATGAAATACCAATGCACATAGTCTTCTTCTGTCATATAGTAAGCATTCAAGATGATAAACAAGGTCTAGACATATTCAAACCAGGCAAATCATGTATCTACTCCCTAACGACCCTAAACTCCGTCTTATGAAGTAAGGCATGAAGAGAAGTGGTTTTGGGTTTCAAACATGCAAATTTCAAAAACCCCCCAAAAGCTTCATTTTAGAGTGACTAAGAAGGATCGAGGCTTACCTTTTCATTTTCATGTTTTAAACTTGTTTAAATCTTGGTCAAACCTAGCTAGTATTTGACCAAGATTCAAATGGGCATGCATAAAATTCAAAAAAAATCAGAAAAATGAAAAACCAAAGCACATAGCCTTCTTATGTCATATAGTAAGAATTCAAGTTGATAAACAAGGTCTAGACGTATTCAAACTAGACAAATCATGTATCTACCCCTAACACTCTAAACTCTGTCTTATGAAGTCAATTAAGCATGAAGAGAAGTGGTTTTGGGTTTCAAACATGGAAATTTCAAAAACCTCCCAAAAGCTTCATTTTAGAGTGACTAAGAAGGATCCATGCTTACCTTTTAATTTTCAGATTTTAAACTTGTTTAAATCTTTGTGAAACCTAGGATTTGACCAAGATTCAAATGGGCATAAAAATTCAGGAAAAAACCAAAAGATTGATAAACCAAAGCACATAGCATTCTTATGTCATACAGTAAGCATTCAAGTTGATTAACAAGGTCTAGACATATTCAAACTAGAAAATCATGTATATATCTGTCCCTAACCTTAAACTCTGTCTTATATATGAAGTCAATCATGAAGAGAAGTGGTTTGGGTTTCAAACATGAAAATTTCAAGAACATCCCAAAAGCCGCTTCATTTTAGAGTGACTAAGAAGGATCCATGCTTACCTTTTCGTTTTCATATTATATACTTGTTTAAATCCAGGTCAAACATAGGATTTGACCAAGATTCAAATGGGCATAAAATAAAATAAAATAGAAGAATGAAAAACAAAAGCACATAGTCTTCGTATGTCATATAGTAAGCTTTCAAGTTGATAAACAAGGTTTAGACATGTTCAAACCAGACAAATCATGTATCTACCCCCTAACCATAAACTCGATCGATCTTATGAAGTCTAGCATGAAGAGAAGTCGTATTGGTTTCAAACATGAAAATTTCAAGAACCACCCAAAATCTTCAAATGGGCATAAAATTCAAAAAAACCAGAAAAATGAAAAACCAAAGCACATAGCCTTCTTATGTCATATAGTAAGAATTCAAGTTGATAAACAAGGTCTAGACATATTCAAACTAGACAAATCATGTATCTACCCCTAACACTCTAAACTCTGTCTTATGAAGTCAATTAAGCATGAAGAGAAGTGGTTTTGGGTTTCAAACATGGAAATTTCAAAAACCTCCCAAAAGCTTCATTTTAGAGTGACTAAGAAGGATCCATGCTTACCTTTCAATTTTCAGATTTTAAACTTGTTTAAATCTTTGTGAAACCTAGGATTTGACCAAGATTCAAATGGGCATAAAAATTCAGGAAAAAACCAAAAGATTGATAAACCAAAGCACATAGCATTCTTATGTCATACAGTAAGCATTCAAGTTGATTAACAAGGTCTAGACATATTCAAACTAGAAAATCATGTATATATCTGTCCCTAACCTTAAACTCTGTCTTATATATGAAGTCAATCATGAAGAGAAGTGGTTTGGGTTTCAAACATGAAAATTTCAAGAACATCCCAAAAGCCGCTTCATTTTAGAGTGACTAAGAAGGATCCATGCTTACCTTTTCGTTTTCATATTATATACTTGTTTAAATCCAGGTCAAACATAGGATTTGACCAAGATTCAAATGGGCATAAAATAAAATAAAATAGAAGAATGAAAAACAAAAGCACATAGTCTTCGTATGTCATATAGTAAGCTTTCAAGTTGATAAACAAGGTTTAGACATGTTCAAACCAGACAAATCATGTATCTACCCCCTAACCATAAACTCGATCGATCTTATGAAGTCTAGCCTGAAGAGAAGTCGTATTGGTTTCAAACATGAAAATTTCAAGAACCTCCCAAAATCTTCAAATGGGCATAATATTCAAAAAAACCAGAAAAATGAAAAACCAAAGCACATAGCCTTCTTATGTCATATAGTAAGAATTCAAGTTGATAAACAAGGTCTAGACATATTCAAACTAGACAAATCATGTATCTACCCCTAACACTCTAAACTCTGTCTTATGAAGTCAAGCATGAAGAGAAGTGGTTTTTGGGTTTCAAACATGGAAATTTCAAAAACCTCCCAAAAGCTTCATTTTAGAGTGACTAAGAAGGATCCATGCTTACCTTTTAATTTTCAGATTTTAAACTTGTTTAAATCTTTGTGAAACCTAGGATTTGACCAAGATTCAAATGGGCATAAAAATTCAGGAAAAAACCAAAAGAATGATAAACCAAAGCACATAGCATTCTTATGTCATATAGTAAGCATTCAAGTTGATAAATAAGGTCTAGACATATTCAAACTAGAAAATCATGTATATATCTGCCCCTAACCCTAAACTCTGTCTTATATATGAAGCAATCATGAAGAGAAGTGGTTTTGGGTTTCAAACATGAAAATTTCAAGAACATCCCAAAAGTCGCTTCATTTTAGAGTGACTAAGAAGGATCCAGGCTTACCTTTTCGTTTTCATATTTTATACTTGTTTAAATCCAGGTCAAACATAGGATTTGACCAAGATTCAAATGGGCATAAAATAAAAAAATAGAAGAATGAAAAACAAAAGCACATAGTCTTCTTATGTCATATAGTAAGCCTTGCAAGTTGGTAAACAAGGTTTAGACATGTTCAAACCAGACAAATCATGTATCTAGCCCCTAACCATAAACTCGGTCGATCTTATGAAGTCTAGCATGAAGAGAAGTCGTATTGGTTTCAAACATGAAAATTTCAAGAACCACCCAAAATCTTCAAATGGGCATATAACATTCAAAAAACTAGAAAAATGAAAAACCAAAGCACATATATAGCCTTCTTATGTCATATAGTAAGCATTCAAGTTGATAAACAAGCATGTCTAGACATATTCAAACCCGACAAATCATGTATCTACCCCTAACCCTAAACTCTGCATGTCTTATGAAGTCAACCATGAAGAGAAGTGGTTTTTGGGTTTCAAACATTGAGATTTCAAGAACCCCCCAAAAGCTTCATTTTAGAATGACTAGCTAGGAAGGATCCAGGCTTACCTTTTCATTTTCATGTTATAGACTTGTTTAAATCTTGGTCAAACCTAGGATTTGACCAAGATTCAAATGGGCATAAACATTCAAAAAAATCAAAAACCAAAGCTAGCACATATAGTCTTCTTATGTCATATAGTAAGAATTGAAGTTGATAAACAAGGTCTAGACATATTCAAACTAGACAAATCATGTATCTACCCCCTAAAGCCCTAAACTAGCTTTGTCTTATGAAGTCAAGCATGAAGAGAAGTGTTTTTGGGTTTCAGACATGGAAATTTTGAAAACCTCCCAAAAACTTCATCTTAGAGTGACAAAGAAGGATCCAAGCTTACCTTTTCATTTTCATGTTTTAAGCTTGTTTAAATATTGGTCAAGCCTAGGATTTGACCAAGATTCAAATGGGCATAAAAATTCTGGAAAAATAAAAAAATAAAAACCAAAGCACATAGTCTTCTTACGTCATATATATCTATAGTAAGCATATTCAAGTAGATAAACAAGGTATAGACATATTCAAAACAGACAAATCCTGTATCTACCCCCTAACCCTAAACTCGGTCTTATGATGCCTAGCATGAAGAGAAGTCGTTTTGGGTTTCAAACGTTTAAGCCAAAAGCCCCATTTCATATATTTCAAATTTGGTTCAAATTTGAAAGACATACAAGTTATAGCACACATAGTGCATACATGTTCACACATTCTGCACTAGATGCTAATTAACCCTATAGTTTGAGGCCATTTGGATGAGGTCGAAAAAATCTTGGATTAGAAATGGGGTTGTTCGAACCCCGTAGTTGGATTTTTTATGAACTTGATCTGTAGTACTGGGCAAAACCCTAGTTTAACGTATTTAATTATAGATTCGTAGGTTGATTTTTCTACCTTTTTATTATTATTACTATGCAGCACATGTGTGTTTGCCCGTCGAGTGAAACTCGGAGGAAGAGGGATCACTCGGAAGGAGAGAAGAAGGGAGAGCATTATGGTGTCTCCCCTTTTTCGGGTGATGATGTTGACTTTTGTGCAGGGTTTGTCAGTGAGCAGGAGCGAGCGAGCGAGCGAGCGAGCGAGTCGAGGCCGAGAATGAGAGAGATTTGTTTTTTTTTGTGAGAGGGACAACCGAAGGATCCAGAAGGACCCACAGATTTCCAAAACGCATCCTGATGCGTCTTCTCTTGACAAAGAAGATGGCTTGGAGTTTGCGTACCTACTGCACTTGACTTGTGCTCACTGAAGTGTGGGACCTCACGCATGGGCGCCACACGTAAGTGACAGACCTGTTGGCAATGTTGGTGTAAAAACTCGGTTGATTATTATAGTGCATTAGAACAAAGTTTCCTATGGATTCAACGGCAGGAAATCCAAGTTAACTCATTTACATGACATTATTTTTTCCATGAAGCAAAGTTAACACATCTATCAATTGGTACATTTTGGAGTGACTAAGAAGGATCCATGCTTATTCGTTTTCACGTGTTAAATTTGTTTAAATCTTGCTCAAACCTAGGATTTCACCAAGATTGAAATGGGCATGAAAATTCAAAAAAAAATGAAATACCAATGCACATAGTCTTCTTCTGTCATATAGTAAGCATTCAAGATGATAAACAAGGTCTAGACATATTCAAACCAGCCAAATCATGTATCTACTCCCTAACGACCCTAAACTCCGTCTTATGAAGTAAGGCATGAAGAGAAGTGGTTTTGGGTTTCAAACATGCAAATTTCAAAAACCCCCCAAAGCTTCATTTTAGAGTGACTAAGAAGGATCGAGGCTTACCTTTTCATTTTCATGTTTTAAACTTGTTTAAATCTTGGTCAAACCTAGCTAGTATTTGACCAAGATTCAAATGGGCATGCATAAAATTCAAAAAAAATCAGAAAAATGAAAAACCAAAGCACATAGCCTTCTTATGTCATATAGTAAGAATTCAAGTTGATAAACAAGGTCTAGACGTATTCAAACTAGACAAATCATGTATCTACCCCTAACACTCTAAACTCTGTCTTATGAAGTCAATTAAGCATGAAGAGAAGTGGTTTTGGGTTTCAAACATGGAAATTTCAAAAACCTCCCAAAAGCTTCATTTTAGAGTGACTAAGAAGGATCCATGCTTACCTTTTAATTTTCAGATTTTAAACTTGTTTAAATCTTTGTGAAACCTAGGATTTGACCAAGATTCAAATGGGCATAAAAATTCAGGAAAAAACCAAAAGATTGATAAACCAAAGCACATAGCATTCTTATGTCATACAGTAAGCATTCAAGTTGATTAACAAGGTCTAGACATATTCAAACTAGAAAATCATGTATATATCTGTCCCTAACCTTAAACTCTGTCTTATATATGAAGTCAATCATGAAGAGAAGTGGTTTGGGTTTCAAACATGAAAATTTCAAGAACATCCCAAAAGTCGCTTCATTTTAGAGTGACTAAGAAGGATCCAGGCTTACCTTTTCGTTTTCATATTATATACTTGTTTAAATCCAGGTCAAACATAGGATTTGACCAAGATTCAAATGGGCATAAAATAAAATAAAATAGAAGAATGAAAAACAAAAGCACATAGTCTTCGTATGTCATATAGTAAGCTTTCAAGTTGATAAACAAGGTTTAGACATGTTCAAACCAGACAAATCATGTATCTAGCCCCTAACCATAAACTCGGTCGATCTTATGAAGTCTAGCATGAAGAGAAGTCGTATTGGTTTAAAACATGAAAATTTCAAGAACCACCCAAAATCTTCAAATGGGCATAAAATTCAAAAAAACCAGAAAAATGAAAAACCAAAGCACATAGCCTTCTTATGTCATATAGTAAGAATTCAAGTTGATAAACAAGGTCTAGACATATTCAAACTAGACAAATCATGTATCTACCCCTAACACTCTAAACTCTGTCTTATGAAGTCAATTAAGCATGAAGAGAAGTGGTTTTGGGTTTCAAACATGGAAATTTCAAAAACCTCCCAAAAGCTTCATTTTAGAGTGACTAAGAAGGATCCATGCTTACCTTTTAATTTTCAGATTTTAAACTTGTTTAAATCTTTGTGAAACCTAGGATTTGACCAATATTCAAATGGGCATAAAAATTCAGGAAAAAACCAAAAGATTGATAAACCAAAGCACATAGCATTCTTATGTCATACAGTAAGCATTCAAGTTGATTAACAAGGTCTAGACATATTCAAACTAGAAAATCATGTATATATCTGTCCCTAACCTTAAACTCTGTCTTATATATGAAGTCAATCATGAAGAGAAGTGGTTTGGGTTTCAAACATGAAAATTTCAAGAACATCCCAAAAGTCGCTTCATTTTAGAGTGACTAAGAAGGATCCAGGCTTACCTTTTCATTTTCATGTTATAGACTTGTTTAAATCTTGGTCAAACCTAGGATTTGACCAAGATTCAAATGGGCATAAACATTCAAAAAAATCAAAAAATCAAAAACCAAAGCTAGCACATATAGTCTTCTTATGTCATATAGTAAGAATTGAAGTTGATAAACAAGGTCTAGACATATTCAAACCAGACAAATCGTGTATCTACACCTAACCCTAAACTATATCTAATGAAGTCAAGCATGATGAGAAATGGTTTTGGGTTTCAAACATTGAGATTTCAAGAACCCCCCAAAAG
This sequence comes from Lolium multiflorum, assembly GCA_030979885.1. Classification (NCBI taxonomy): domain Eukaryota; kingdom Viridiplantae; phylum Streptophyta; class Magnoliopsida; order Poales; family Poaceae; genus Lolium; species Lolium multiflorum. Next base: position 235,553,788 of record CM061748.1, on the reverse strand, counting down.
CTTCATTTTAGAATGACTAAGAAGGATCCAGGCTTACCTTTTCATTTTCATGTTATAGACTTGTTTAAATCTTGGTCAAACCTAGGATTTGACCAAGATTCAAATGGGCATAAACATTCAGAAAAAATTAAAAAATCAAAAACCAAAGCACATATAGTCTTCTTATGTCATATAGTAAGAATTGAAGTTGATAAACAAGGTCTAGACATATTCAAACCAGACAAATCGTGTATCTACACCTAACCCTAAACTATATCTAATGAAGTCAAGCATGATGAGAAATGGTTTTGGGTTTCAAACATTGAGATTTCAAAAACCTCCCAAAAGCTTCATTTTAGAGTGACTAAGAAGGATCCAGGCTTACCTTTTCATTTTCATGTTTTAAACTTGTTTAAATCTTGGTCAAACCTAGGATTTGGCCAAAGATTCAAGTTGATAAACATGGTCTAGACATATTCAAACTAGAAAATCATGTATCTACCCCTAGCCCTAACCCTAAACTCTGTCTTATGAAGTCAAACATGAAGAGAAGTGGTTTTGGGTTTCAAACATGCATGGAAATTTCGAAAACCTCCCAAAAACTTCATCTTAGAGTGACTAAGAAGGATCCATGATTACCTTTTCATTTTAATGTTTTAAACTTGTTTAAATCTTGGTCAAACCCTAGGATTTGGCCAAGATTCAAATGGGCATAAACATTCAGAAAGAACAAAAAATGAAAAACCAATGCACATGCATAGTCTTCTTAGGTCATATAGTAAGCATTCAAGTTGATAAACAAGCATGTCTAGACATATTCAAACCCGACAAATCATGTATCTACCCCATAACCCTAAACTCATCTGTCTTATGAAGTCAACCATGAAGAGAAGTGGTTTTGGGTTTCAAACATTGAGATTTCAAGAACCCCCCAAAAGCTTCATTTTAGAATGACTAAGAAGGATCCATGCTTACCTTTTCACTTTCATGTTTTAAACTTGTTTAAATCTTGGTCAAACCTAGGATTTGACCAAGATTCAAATGGGCATATATAAACATTCAGAAAAAACAAAAACCAAAAACCAAAGCACATATATATATAGCCTTCTTATGTCATATATATATATATATAGTAAGCATTCAAGTTGATGAACAAGGTCTAGACATATTCAAAACAGAAAAGGCATGTATCTACCCCTAACCCTTAACTTTGTCTTATGAAGTCAAGCATGAAGAGAAGTGGTTTCGGGTTTCAAACATGGAAATTTCTAAAACTTCCCAAAAGCTTAATTTTAGAGTGACTAGGAAGGATCCAGGCTTACCTTTTCATTTTCATGTTTTAAGTTTGTTTAAATCCTAGTCAAACCTAGGATTTGACCAAGATTCAAATGAGCATAAAAATTCAGAAAAAATCAAAAAAAATGAAAACCCAAAGCACATAGCCTTCTTACGTCATATATATAGTAATTAAGCATTCAGGTTGATAAACAAGGTCTAGACATATTCAAAACATACAAATCATGTACTCCGTATCTACCCCCAACCCTAAACTATGTTTTTGGGGGATTTCTTTGACGAAGTTATAACACCCCCACATTTCACATTGGAATTACTTTCAGTAAATCAGCATAAAGTCGTTTAAATGTGCGAAACTATCTTGAAAGTACTAAAACCGTAAAAGTTGGGAATTGGCACTAAAATATGGCGTAATTTATCTAAAAAATGTAGAGTTGCCAGTTTGACCCGTATCTTATATGTACACCATTCACAAAATAAACATATTTTGTCATCTAGAAAATGAAAAAAATATTTTTTATACCGAAAAGTTGAAAAGTCTAGTCATTAACATTGTTGGGAATGGCAAGATGCACCACCATGCCCAATTTGGGCACATTGTAACAAACTGTGCCACAAATATGGCCATAACTATATCATTTGGCTTGCAAACCATGAATCTTCATACACGATAGTCCGCTTTGTGAAGACATTTTGTTTTTCACTACCCTATCACATGTTTCTTATTTTCCCTGTCAACTAACACATACAAGCACACTCCATGTAGAAGGGTTTCATTTTTCAGGTTTTCTTCAGTTTCATTTATTTATTTCAAAACCAGGTCAAAATGTTTTACATGATTATCCTGCAAAGGGGTTGAATATTTCAGTACTATCGCTGGTTTCTATATATAGTAAGTAATATGTATATAAAAATTATTTATGGGGACTTGTAGGACCAAGTTATAACATATCTACAATTCAAATTTGAATTACTTTCAATAAATCAGCATAAAGTCATTTAAATGTGCGAAACTAGCTAGAAAGCACTAAAAACCGTAAATTTGGGATTTGTCATTAAAATATGGCGTAATTTATTTAAAAAATGTAGATGCGCCATTTTGACCCATATCTTTTCTACCCCATGCACAAAAAAACATATTTTATCATCTAGAAAATGAAAAACGATTTTTTATACCGAAAACTTGAAAAGTCTAGTCATCAACATTGTTAGAAATGGCAAGATGCACCACCATGCCCAATTAGGGAACACTATAACAAACAATGTTGTCCAGGGATAATCAAACTTGGTAATATGAACTATGAGATTGAACAAAACGTTATATTTGGTTTACCCTTTGAACCTCCTAACTTACCACAACATTGACTTCTTATTTTTATTTACAAATAGATATTTTAATATCCCATTGTTGTGCAATAATATATGTTTTTTATTATCTCAAATCAATTAGCATTTGATTTTAAAAAACTACCATAATAATTCATGAGAAAGCGTTGAACAAGTTTCAGAATGTAATTTTAGACTTGATAGTTGATATGACCAATAATAGACTTAAATTAAATTGGATTTCAAAGTTCAGATTTTATAAGCGAATATAGTTTCATGTTGCAGATTATGTATTAGCTTGAGGGGCACCCCTAGAATAAAGTAGGTCGGTCACTTACGTGTGGTCCCATGCGTGTAGGTCCCACACATCAGTGAGCACAAGTCACGTGCGGTAGGTAGGCAAACTCCCAGCAATCTTCTTTGTCAAGTAAAGACTCGTCGTCAAGACTCTCTCTCTCTCTCTCTCCCTTTTGTCGCTGAAAAAAATGAATATTAGACGGGCGCGTAGCCTGCACTGCAGGTCTACATAACTGAAACCCTGTGTGCCAGTCAACATCACTCACCGAAAAAAGTGAAGCATTTCTTTTCACCATAAATAACAGCGGCCCCGTGAGGCACTGCTCTCCCTTTCTCTTAATTTCTCCTTCCGTGTGATCCCTCTTCCACCTTTTATCCTTTGCACGATCGAAACTCCACTTATTGTTGTCATTGTTGCACAAAACACTCACTTAACCTGTTCTTTTGCACATATCACCAACTCATGTATTTGTTGCACAAAGGTCTAAATCTGTCGCTAAGCTACTTTACTCTAAATCTGATGACCGGGACCTAGAAGGTAGTGATATCCCTTGTGTAGTGTGTTTTTTAGAACTCTAAAAGAATATGAAAATATTTTAGCAATTGAAATAATATAAATTAACTAATATGGGATCGATAGTCATGAAATATATTTTCTACTATCCGGCCAATATCAAGTGTCATGAAATATATTCATTGTAAACTTAGTGATAATCACTCGAGTTTGATATGAATGGCCTAGCTAGCTATGGGCATCTCCCACTATATATGTTGTCCACACGACCAAGCAACAAGCATCCATGAGGAAAGTTTCTTATGGGTGACTTTCATCTCTGCCGCAAAACACGCGCCGAAATTGTTGGCGCGTCCCATTTTCAAGCTACCCCAAAACCTGCGGTTTGCCCGTCGGCCTATAAACATCGGTCCACAGAGGATATTTCCCTGTAGAGCACAATTCGAACACCACATCTTTCTCATGCTTCTACCAGGCACACTCCCACGACGACGGCCGTGCCCCACCGCCCCTCCTCACCATCACTGCCTTCTCACCGGCCACCGTAGTGACCGACCACGTTTTACCGGCTCCCTTGCTGCCTAGCAAGCCGGATTAGCTTCCTCGACGCCGACGTTCACCGCGCCATATCTCCTCCGGATCTGCTTCCCCGACTCTGTAGTCCACCTCACCGGAGATCGAGATGGGCAAAAAACGCGGCCCCAAAGTCGACCACCCCCAACCAAAGAGTAAATCCGCCCGGGCCTCAGACGAAGGTTGATGAATACTTTACATGTCCGCTTTTGTTATATGCATTTGATTTCTTACACTAGTTTTCGTTGCTTTCTTGCAATGCATTCTTGCTGATATTAGATCAGTGTAGATAGTTGTTTGCCGCGTAGCTATATGAGATCTTAACCTTACATCTGCTGATCGAGAGGAAGATCGAGGTTATGTCCGCTTTCGTTATGCATTTCTTTTCCGAGAATCACTTCTGTGTGATATGTTTTGGGGGTTTGAAGTATGCATTTTACAAAGGTTATGATAGCAGTCAAGCTAGCAGAGCAATTTGTTGATAGTATTAAACTGCCTGTATTTTTTTTATCTCGGAACTCTGCTGATCGTAACCTTACATCTGCTGATGGAGAGGCAGAGCTTATGTCCGCTTTCGTTACGCATTTCTTTTCCAAATATCACTTCTGTGCGGTACTTTTTTGGGGTTTGAAGTATACTACATTACTACCTCCACCCCAAACCTGAAGGCTTATTTATAAAAGTCAAACCAAGTAAAGTTTGACCAAACTTTCAGAACAATCTATCAAGAAATATAATATTTTGTAGATACCGTACGAAAATATATTCGTTATCTATTTAATGATATTAAATTTGTATTTTGCATGTTAATGATTTTTGATAAAAACTTCGGGATGGTGGTAGTACGTATTACAAAGGTTATGATAGCAGTCAAGCTAGGAGAGCAATTTATTGATAGTATTAAACTGCCTGTATTTTTTTCTATTTGCAACTCTGTGTGCGCCATGTGGAATTGCATGCTCTAGCCAGTTCATCCAATGAGGTTTTATCACTTAACACCAGAAGTTCAGGATTTTTTTTATCACAGAACCACAACCCTAGAAATTTGTATCACAAAACACTAACATTTGGGGTAATTGTTTCGCAGAATACACGATCTCTGTTTGATAGCCCATTAGTGACCTCCGGCCACCGTCAGTTTAAGAGTGACCGCAGGAGAAAGACAATTAGACTTTATTTTGTGGTATTTGCTGTTAAACGCAAATACAAAGCTGTTTGTCAACACTAGTTGTTAAATCTTAAGTCCAGACAGTTCAAAATAAAATCTTATGTCCAGGGTAGTTGTATTGGTAAACATTATCAAAACCTTATGCTGGTACAGAATATATTACCCAAATCTCATGTTCTTGTGTGGTTATAATTTCTTGTGGATATTTGTCATATGGTAATTCATTTGTGTGTAGCATATGTAACAAGTGTGACTCATATTCTCATTTCCACAGAGTGTCTACAAAATTTCACACCAAAATTCATTTGTTTGTAGCAAACATGCTCACGTACTGTAAATTGGTGTCACGCTGTAGGGTCATGCTCTTGTCAAGCCGACTAATGACAAATAATGTGTTATGTGAAATAATTTCCCCAAATGTTGGTGTTTTGTGATTAAAAATCCCCAACTTGTGGTGCTAAGTGATAAAACCACTCATTCAATAGACCGAGCCTTAGGCATGTATCATTAGATATTTTTTTAGGAAGGCTGCAAATATTTATTTTGAATACTGCGTTGCTACTTGCTAGGATTTGAACTCAGGACCTTGTAGGTCTGATACCATTTCGAATTGCATGCTCTAGCAAGTTCATCCAATAGATCGATCTGTTGGAATTTGGAAGACCCTAGGCAATTATATTAAGCACACGCCATTCCATATGGTTAACCATTGGCATGAAAATGACACTTATATGTGTTTGAGTCTATATGTGGATTGCTTAGCCCTTTCCATCAGTTCGGACTTTTGGTTGCGTTGGCTACTGCATGAAGCTTGACATCATACTTATCCTAAAAATTGTTGCTGCTGCCCTTTGTTGCCCAACATAAATTATTTTTGAGCCATAATTTGTTTGCCCTTTCCATCAGTCCGGACTTCCGGTTGCGTTGGCTAGTGCATGAAGCTTGACAATATGAACATCAATTATTTTTGAGCCATAGTTTGTTTGTCATTACACCTTTTGAGCAGTCTCACTGCTACTATTAATTTGTTCTTATATGCACAGTTCCATGATAAATCTCATCTGCATTTCTCGCCAATGCATGTTAGGTCTTCCACTCGAGAATGAGTACGAAGAGCAACGGAGGCAAACTATTCTGCATAATAGCCGAGTTGCAGCCTCGTTGGGCCTAACACTACATCCTTCTACAAGGTCTAGTGCAAAAACGCCACCCACCTCCCTCACAAAGGATACGGAACATTCCTCTGATTCAGAATTTGATCCTGCTGATTGTGATGGCGAGCTGACTCAGGAAGATGCCCTGGTCGACTATCGTCTGCAACACAACAAGGTGAGTTTTCTCTGTCCTGTCATCGAATTATTTGTCCCAACTTCCATTTGTTGTATCCCAGTCCTACCAAATATGTTACCCATGCCATGTTCAATCTCATTACTACAATTTTTCCTGCTTAGTTAACGCCTCATATATGTTTTGGCATATGTTGCCTGACTGTTTTTCCATTCCATCTGCATATCATCATCATATAATATTGTACATTGAAATATCATTTATGTGTGACAGGCATCTGCAGATTCGGGAAAGAACTTTTCAAGAACGAATAGGAGGAAGAACACTCAACAGGAACCTCAGGCTGATACCGGAGGATGGGTGACAGTGCGTAATAAAAAAAGAGTTAAGCCTGATGCTCGTGCTGCTCCTCCTATTACAAGGTCTAACAAGAGACTGACACGAGGTGGCGAACAGGCCAAGAATGATAACAGTAAAAGGTCTCGTAAAAACCACAAACCATCGAATCAGACAGAAGTAGCCCCAGCATGTACCAGCCCACACATTCCACAACCACCAGTTGCCAATACTGATTCTCAGCAACAATTGCCAACAGAACCAGTTTCCACAGCAAATTCTAGCCAAGAATTGGCACCATCAGGAGTGGTGGTAGGTAATAATGGCCAAGGACACATGATGCTAGTCCCAGATGATACAGCCTCAAATGTCCAAACAGTGCTGCCACAACACCAGCAAACTGGTGATGATCTCCCTCCGACCCTTAGTCCTGCGAAAGACAACTCCTCTCCCGATGATGAGACCCACGCCAAAAAAGGTAATACTTTTTTCAAGACTTGTAGTTTAATGCTCCCTTATGTATCTATATACCATGATAGCTTGATGTAATGCTTAACTTGGTAGGTTCGCCACGATCAATAAAAACGAGGGGGCCAACGGTAGGAAAAAAACTTGCAGCTAAGATTTCCGGAATGGGTTCAAGATTTCGCATCACATCTATTGTAGGTGGCAGAAGGCCACTTCATCCGCATGAATCTTCATATCTTGTATCACAGGTTGGCCATTTTATCAGGAATGAACTTCCTACCTTCCCATTGTGGAAGCAGCACGTTGACACCCCTTCACAGTTCGAGAGTTTAGTGCATAATTTACACGTAAGTCATGCTTCTCCTGGTAATGATAAATTATTCCACATTGATCTGTCCCATTTCTTGTAGCTTACTGTTGTTTCTATGCTATATAACTCACCAATCATTCCACCGTTGTGAGCAGTTAAGGTTTGAATTCGATGAGGATAATGAGGATGTAAAGTTTGTCATCGCTTCCATATTCAAAGAATTGTTGCGCCAGCACCGCTATAAGCTTAAGGCGACATACTTCACTGGCCAGATTACTGCCAATGTTCGAACAAAGTCTCCTGCACCCTGTATGACTGACGAGCAGTGGGGAGATCTTGTCAAGCATTGGTCTGATCCAAAGAATGTGGTATGGCTTATGAGGACCGTGAAACCAGATTAAATTCCGAATACTTATTTTGCGCCAGTGTCTCACTAGTCTCCTTTTGCAGACGTTGTCTAAAAGGAACCAGGCTAACCGCTTGAAACAACGTTTACCAAGCCGTACAGGATCTCGTCACTTGGTTGGGCATCTCTGGCAAAAAGTAATGCCCCGCTGGTCTGTACTGCTACATATGTTACTCGTAAATTGTGTAGAACTCCGTGTGCATGTTATATTTCCATCCTCCATTTCAACCACGTTATTTGATCTCCATATGATTGTACAAAAATGCAGAAAGTAGATCATGCAAACAACATGCAACCAGACAAAGAGATGACTCTGGCAGAGCAGTTCGAGGCATGCCAGAAGAACAAACATAATGTGATAGGAGAACTTGCAGAAAGTGTTATTGTAAGTCTTCTTTATGATTTAAATTTTTTAACTACACACTTGCCAATTTGTAGGAGCAATATGTCAATATGATCTTGTAGGCGTTTTTGTGAAAATGCATTTGATGTGTAATCAGGCATACCAACTTGTAGGATTAGAAGTAGTTCATACACATTAAATCTACCGTCTGCATGTTTCTCTGTAATAACTTTTATTTTTACACGACTCAAAACTTTTCAGGCAAATATGAAATTGGAGATGGCAAAACCCGGGAAAGATGGTATGGAAAAAACTCTAGAAGAATGTATGGAGACATTTACCATGGTACTTAAAAATAAAGATATCACCAAAAACACTTTCCTGCGAAATGCTGGGTTTTTGCAGTCCAAGTCCAAGTCCAAGTCCAAGTCTTTCTCTGCACAAGTTCTGGAGGAACAAATCCAAATAGAACGAGCTGCAGCAGATGTGTTAAGAAACCAAGTTGACATGTTGAGATCGAGATCAGAAGCATGTGATGCCCTACTGCAGGAGGCCAATCAAGTTTGTTATAATCTCTCAAAAGACTAATAAAATGCCATAGATAATTGGAGATGAAAACACTGACATTGACATGTGAGTACCTTGGTATTGTGAAATGTTTACTGAGACTGAGGCACTGTTCCTATTTTGTTGGTGGATGCATTTATCTACGGCTGGGATCAACTTGGTAGTTGTTCCTGTGGATGTTTTAGAAATTGGTTGCCTAGCCTTTTCAATCCGTTCGAACTTAAATGGTATTAGAGCCAAGGTCTCGAGTTTGAATTGTTGACGGTGTGGTTCAATTCATCCTTAAATTGTTGGTGCCCCATTGGCCCTTGTAAAGCTTCATGTGCCTACCTCCGAATCCAGTGTTGAATTTCTCTTGTCACACACGAGGATGGCTGTTAATGTGTATATAAGTGGGTTGCATAGCCCCTTTTATATAAGGTTGCAAGTTTCCTTTTTGTGTTGTGCCTTTGGGATTCAGCCTGCACTTCTGACTTTTGGTTGCGTTGGCTACTGCATAAGTTTAATATAGTTCCATGTGGTTTTTGTTGAGTTCTATAATAAGTGGATTGCCTAGCCCTTTCCATCATTTCGGACCTGTGGTGTGCTATTCTGTTTTCCACGTGTTAGACCTCCTCTTCTTAACAAGACTCCATGAGTAGGAGGCACTATGATTTTTTTTTGCGCATGAAATTACTCAATTAGATAGCTTAATCCCATTTGTTGACTCTCTGTTGATCAGCCACTTGAGGGTAAAACTGAGTATATTGCACTAGCCAGTATTTTTTTTATGAGGTAATGCACTAGCCAGTATTAGTTTACTGAGTGTTGGGCCTCCAAGTGCAGAGGTTTGTAGAACAGCAGCAAGTTTTCCCCAGTGGATCACCCAAGGTTTATCGAACTCGTGGAGGAAGAGGTCAAAGATATCCCTCTCATGCAACCCCGCAACCACAAAGCAAGAAGTCTCTTGTGTCCCCAACACACCTAATAGGTGCACTAGTTCGGCGAAGAGATAGTGAAATACAGGTGGTATGAATATATATGAGCAGTAGCAACGGTGCCAGAAAATAGCTTGCTGGCGTGTAGTTGATGGTGGTAGTATTGCAGCAGTAGTAACACAGTAAACAAAACAAGCAGTAGTAACTCAGCAGTATTTAGGAACAAGGCCTAGGGATTACACTTTCACTAGTGGACACTCTCAACATTGATCACATAACAGAATAGATAAATGCATACTCTACACTTTTGTTGGATGATGAACACATTGCGTAGGATTACACGAACCCTCAATGCCGGAGTTAACAAGCTCCACAATAATGCTCATATTTAAGTAACCTTTAGTGTAAGATAGATCAAAACGACTAAACCAAGTACTAGCATAGCATGCACACTGTCACCTTCATGCATATGTAGGAGGAATAGATCACATCAATATTATCATAGCAATAGTTAACTTCGCAATCTACAAGAGATCATGATCATAGCATAAACCAAGTACTAACACGGTGCACGCACTGTCACCTTTGCACACATGCAGGAGGAATAAAACTACTTTAATAACACATCACTAGAGTAGCACATAGATGAATAGTGATACAAAACTCATATGAATCTCAATCATGTAAGGCAGCTCATGAGATCATTGTATTGAAGTACATAGGAGAGAGATTAACCACATAGCTACCGGTACAGCCCCGAGCCTCGATGGAGAACTACTCCCTCCTCATGGGAGCAGCAGCGGTGATGAAGATGGCGGTGGAGATGGCAACGGTGTCGATGGAGAAGCCTTCGGGGCACTTCCCGTCCGGCAGGTGCCGGAACAGAGACTCCTGTCCCCCAGATCTTGGCTTCGCGATGGCGGCGGCTCTGGAACTTTTCTCGTATCGTGGCTTCCTCCGTAAGGGTTTTCGATGCAGGGGCTTTAAATAGGCGAAGAGGCGGCGCAGGAGGGTCAACGAGGCGACGACACCATAGGGTGGCGCGGCCAGGGCCTGGGCCGCGCCACCATGTCATCTGGGCCCACCACCCCCCTGGCGGCTCTCGGGTGTTCCGGATGCTTCCGGGCAAAATAGGAACTGGGCGTTGATTTCGTCCAATTCCGAGAATATTTCGTTACTAGGATTTCTGAAACCAAAAACAGCAGAAAACAGGCGGCACTTCGGCATCTTGTTAATAGGTTAGTTCCATAAAATGCGTAAATACGACATAAAATGTGCATAAAACATGTAGGTATCATCAATAAAGTGGCATGGAACATAAGAAATTATCGATACGTTGGAGACGTATCAGCATCCCCTTAGTTCTGCTCGTCCCGAGCAGGTAAAACGATAACAAAGATAATTTCTTAAGTGACATGCCATCATAATCTTGATCATATTGTAAACATATGTAATGAATGCAGCGATCAAAGCAAAGGTAATGACATGAGTAAACAACTGAATCATAAAGCAAAGACTTTTCATGAATAGTACTTCAAGACAAGCATCAATAAGTCTTGCATAAGAGTTAACTCATAAAGCAATAATTCAAAGTAGAGGTATTGAAGCAACACAAAGGAAGATTAAGTTTCAGCGGTTGCTTTCAACTTGTAACATGTATATCTCATGGATAATTGTCAATGCAAAGCAATATAACAAATGCAATATGCAAGTATGTAGGAATCAATGCACATTCACACAAGTGTTTGCTTCTTGAGGTGGAGAGAGATAGGTAAACTGACTCAACATAAAAAGTAAAAGAATGGTCCTTCAAAGAGGAAAGCATCGATTGCTATATTTGTGCTAGAGCTTTGGTTTTGAAATCATCAAGAGAGTATAAAAGTAAAGTTTTGAGAGGTGTTTGTTGTTGTCAACGAATGGTAATGGGTACTCTAACCCCCTTGCCAGACAAACCTTCAAAGAGCGGCTCCCATTTTATTTTATTTTTGGGTGGCACTCCTTCCAACCTTTCTTTCACAAACCATGGCTAACCGAATCCTCGGGTGCCTGCCAACAATCTCATACCATGAAGGAGTGCCTTTTTATTTTAGTTTTATTATGATGACACTCCTCCCCACCTTTGCTTTCTCAAGCCATGGCTAACCGAATCCTTCGGGTGCCGTCCAACAATCACATACCATGGAGGAGTGTCTATTTTTGTTAATTAATTTGGGACTGGGAATCCCATTGCCAGCTCTTTTTGCAAAATTATTGGATAAGCGGATGAAGCCACTAGTCCATTGGTGAAAGTTGCCCAACAAGATTGAAAGATAAACACCACATACTTCCTCATGAGCTATAAAACATTGACACAAATAAGAGGTAATAAATTTTGAATGGTTTAAAGGTAGCACTCAAGCAATTTACTTTGGAATGGCGGAGAAATACCATGTAGTAGGTAGGTATGGTGGACACAAATGGCATAGTGGTTGGCTCAAGGATTTGGATGCATGAGAAGTATTCCCTCTCGATACAAGGTTTAGGCTAGCAAGGTTATTTGAAGCAAACTCAAAGATGAACCGGTGCAGCAAAACTCACATAAAAGACATATTGTAAACATTATAAGACTTTACACCGTCTTCCTTGTTGTTCAACCCAATACTAGAAATTATCTAGACCTTAGAGAGACCAATTATGCAAACCAAATTTTAGCAAGCTCTATGTATTTCTTCATTAATGGGTGCAAAGTATATGATGCAAGAGCTTAAACATGAGCACAACAATTGCCAAGTATCACATTATCCAAGACATTTTACCAATTACTACATGTAGCATTTTCCAATTCCAACCATATAACAATTTAACGAAGAAGAAACTTCGCCATGAATATTATGAGCTAAGAACACATGTGTTCATACGAACCAGCGGAGCGTGTCTCTCTCCCACACAAGGATGAACTTATTCAGAGAACTAAGATAACAAAACAAAAACAAAAATAAAAGCACACAGACGCTCCAAGTAAAATACATAGGATGTGACTGAATAAAAATATAGTTTCACTAGAAGAAACCTGATAGGTTGTCGATGAAGAAGGGATGCCTTGGGCATCCCCAAGCTTAGATGCTTGAGTCTTCTTAAAATATGCAGGGATGAACCACCGGGGCATCCCCAAGCTTAGACCTTTCACTCTTCTCGATCACATTATATCACCCTCTTCTATTGACCCTTGAAAACTTCCTTCACACCAAACTTCAAGCAAACTCATTAGAGGGTTAGTGCATAATCAAAAATTCACACATTCAGAGGTGACACAATCATTATTTTCACTTCTGGACATTGCATAATGCTACTGGACATTAGTGGATCAAAGAAATAAATCCAACATAGCAAAAGAGGCAATGCGAAATAAAAGGCAGAATCTGTCAAAAACAGAACAGTCCGTAAAGACGAATTTAGAAATGGCACCAGACTTGCTCAAATGGAAAAACTCAAAACTAATGAAAGTTGCGTACATATCTGAGGATCACGCTCGTAAATTGGCAGATTTTTTCGAATTTTCTACAGAGAACTGTGCCCAGATTCGTGACAGACAGCAATGCTGTTTCTGCGCAGCAATCCCAAATATAACATCAACTTTAACATAGAAACTTTACTTGGCACAAAAACATGATAAGGAGAGGTTGCTACAGTAGTAAACAACTTCCAAGATTCAACAAAACAAAAATTGCTGTAGTAAAATAAACACATGGGTTATCTCCCAAAAAGTTCTTTCTTTATAGCCATTAAGATGGGCTCAGCAGTTTTAATGATGCACTCGCAAGAAATAGAAGTTGAAGCAAAAGAGAACATCAAGAGGCAAATTCAAAACACATTTAAGTCTAACATGCTTCCTATGCATAGGAATCTTGTAAATAAACAAGTTCATGAAGAGCAAAGTAACAAGCATAGGAAGATAAAACAAGTGTAGCTTCAAAAATTTCAGCACATAGAGAGGCATTTTAGTAACATGAAAATTTCTACAACCATATTTTCCTCTCTCATAATAACTTTCAGTAGCATCATGAGCAAACTCAACAATATAACTATCACATAAAGCATTCTTATCATGAGTCTCATGCATAAAATTATTACTACTCCCAACATAAGCATAGTCATTCTTATTAATTGTAGTGGGAGCAAATTCAACAAAGTAGCTATCAAATATAGGAGGTATATTGTAATCATAATCAAATTTATCCTCCATAACAGGTGGCAACAAAAGACTACTATCATTATAATCATCATAAATGGGAGGCAAAGTATCATCAAAGTAAATTTTCTCCTCAATGCTTGGGGGACTAAAAATATCATGCTCATCAAAGCCAGCTTCCCCAAGCTTAGAATTTTCCATATCATTAGCAACAATGGTGTTCAAAGCATTCATACTAATAACATTCCCATTATCATGCATATAAAGTTCCATGGGTTTTTTAATTCTCTCTTCAAACACATCATGTCCTAATTCAAGATAAAGTTCATAAAGATCTCTCATATTTTTGTTGTTTTCCATTATGCCTAACTAGTGTAAACAAGAAACCAAATGTCGCAATTGCAGAGTCTAAAGGAAATAGCTTCGAGTACTTACAATGGCGCCGGAAAATAGCTTAGTAGCCGAGATCCGGAGTGTGAGTACCTTTTACCTTTCCTCCCAACGGCGCCAGAAAAGTGCTTGATGTCTACGTTCCTCCTTTCCTGTAGACAGTGTTGGGCCTCCAAGTGCAGAGGTTTGTAGAACAGCAGCAAGTTTTCCCTTAAGTGGATCACCCAAGGTTTATCGAACTCAGGGAGGAAGAGGTCAAAGATATCCCTCTCATGCAACCCTGCAACCACAAAGCAAGAAGTCTCTTGTGTCCCCAACACACCTAATAGGTGCACTAGTTCGGCGAAGAGATAGTGAAATACAGGTGGTATGAATATATATGAGCAGTAGCAACGGTGCCAGAAAATAGCTTGCTGGCGTGTAGTTGATGGTGGTAGTATTGCACAGTAGTAACGCAGTAAAACAGTAAACAAGCAGTAGTAATCAGCAGTATTTAGGAACAAGGCCTAGGGATTACACTTTCACTAGTGGACACTCTCAACATTGATCACATAACAGAATAGATAAATGCATACTCTACACTTTTGTTGGATGATGAACACATTGCGTAGGATTACACGAACCCTCAATGCCGGAGTTAACAAGCTCCACAATAATGCTCATATTTAAGTAACCTTTAGTGTAAGATAGATCAAAACGACTAAACCAAGTACTAGCATAGCATGCACACTGTCACCTTCATGCATATGTAGGAGGAATAGATCACATCAATATTATCATAGCAATAGTTAACTTCAATCTACAAGAGATCATGATCATAGCATAAACCAAGTACTAACACGGTGCACGCACTGTCACCTTTGCACACATGCAGGAGGAATAAAACTACTTTAATAACACATCACTAGAGTAGCACATAGATGAATAGTGATACAAAACTCATATGAATCTCAATCATGTAAGGCAGCTCATGAGATCATTGTATTGAAGTACATAGGAGAGAGATTAACCACATAGCTACCGGTACAGCCCCGAGCCTCTATGGAGAACTACTCTCCTCATGGGAGCAGCAGGTGATGAAGATGGCGGTGGAGATGGCAACGGTGTCGATGGAGAAGCCTTCCGGGGGCACTCCCCGCTCCCGTGGTGCCGGAACAGAGACTCCTGTCCCCCGCATCTTGGCTTCGCGATGGCGGCGGCTCGGAACTTTCTCGTATCGTGGCTTCCTCCGTAAGGGTTTTCGGCGGGGGCTTTAAATAGGCGAAGAGGCGGCGCAGGAGGGTCAACGAGGCGACGACACCATAGGGTGGCGCGGCCGGGCCCAGGCCGCGCCACCATGTCATCGGCCCACCAGCCCCTCCGGCGGCTCGGGTGTTCTGGATGCTTCCGGGCAAAATAGGAACCTGGGCGTTGATTTCGTCCAATTCCGAGAATATTTCGTTACTAGGATTTCTGAAACCAAAACAGCAAAAAACAACGGCACTTCGGCATCTTGTTAATAGGTTAGTTCCATAAAATGCGTAAATACGACATAAAATGTGCATAAAACATGTAGGTATCATCAATAAAGTGGCATGGAACATAAGAAATTATCGATACGTTGGAGACGTATCAACTAGCCAGTATTAGTACTCGAGGGGAAAACTGAGTGCAGATATTTTTCCAGTGTAAGGCTAACTGAGTACACGTAACGGTGCAGACGTGCAGTACCACGGACGCGTGTCGCGGTGCACAGCGGTTAGGCGGTGCGCGTGTTGAGACCAAACGTCTAGCTTTTTTGAGAAACTGCCGAGACCAACCGTCACGTTGCCAGAGCCCCCTCTCTCCCTCCCTCTGCACACAGTCTCATTCTCACTCACGCACGCAACCACGCCTCTCACGTCCCATCAACTTCTCCAAATCGAAGGAAAAAACACCAACCGCCCACGCGCGCTCCCTGCCGGCGATGGACAAGAAGAATGCGCCGGCGGCCGTCGCCTCCGTGAACTGGGCCTCTCTCTCGGCTGATGGACCACTTCACAAGATCGGCGAATGCTTACTGGCGAACGAGCAGTACGCTGACACCTACTCTGCTATGAGGCAAGTCTGTAGAAATTGGCGCTCAGGTTTACCTGAGCCCGACGTGCACCTGCACGAATGGATCATGCTAGACCACGGCCTTCCACGCGCTGCTGATTTCACCTTCCTCCACCTCCGCACATCCCGCTACGTCACCATCGATCTAACGGAAGTTCATGCAAGGTTCAAATTCCTCCATATCTATAGAGTTAATCTATTTTTATTTTCAATCGTAAACATCTTAGTGCTGAATGTTATCTTCATCAATATATTTTAGATACTACTTTGTCGGCTTTTGCCGTGGCGTCATCGTGCTTGCCCAGAAGAACCAGCCGCACAAGATACGGCTTCTGAACCCACTCACAAAGACATTGAATACTATGTTTGAGGCGCATATGCCAAACGTTATTCTGAAGTCAGTCGCTGTGATGAAGTCCCCGACTATGGTCTTCGTTTCCAAAGATTACCCGGCGGAAATTGCTTGGGTCGATGAGAGCACTCCAACTAAGGGTATAGATGAAGATTGGGGAGAAGGAAGATTTTCGATCGAGCACCATTGTCTGCGTTGCATTACCCCGTTCAATGGTGAATTGTATGCAATAGCTGTGAACAATTTTGAGTTCGGAAAATTAGTGTGCACCAACAATGTCCAGTTGGAGCAGCGTGCGAGCACTGTCAAAATGGATACACTATTTTCATTTCCAGAACTTGGAAATAACAAGTTCTACCTTGTGGAGTCGGATGGTGCTCTGCTGCTTGTGTTGTTGGACAACAAGCATTTGGAGGAAGGTCAACCATTGGTGTACCGTGTGGACACTGAGAGCCGCTCTCTCCATGCCGTCAATAACATTGGCAGTCGTGCCTTCTTCGTCCATTATATCCGGTGTATCTCCGTCGACACCAGAGTGCACCCGACACTTCGACCTGGCTGCATCTACTACACAGATTTTGGTTATATCAGAGAGTACTTTGATGATATAAAGGCCTGGGATGAGTGGCCAATACATGTGAATAGATTAGGAAACTACGGTATGAGAAATGAACAAAGGCCATACCGTTTGGAGGATGTATTGGCTGCACACTGCAGACGGAAGGAGTTCAATGAAAATTTCCTTCAATGGAGTGACGAAGAAATATATGCTGAATGAAGAACATATTCGTTCATCCTGGGGTATCCTAATCTTCATGTTGGCCATACATTGTGTCTTGTATTATTTTCAGATTAGTTTGTCGTGAACATTAACATTGTTATTGGCTGCTTTTGGCTCTTGTATGCAGTTTATGTAGTATTATATTAGTTTTCTGGATTTATTATGCTGCTGTGAATTTATCCTATACTAGCTTCTAGATTTGACTGATTTTGTTTGTAATGATGATGGCTTGATGTGGCTGCTGGCCTTAACTGCCGAAGCAGAGCAATTAGTACTTAACCAGGTGTACCGTCTTTATATTAGTATTATATTATATTACTTGACCATAGCCATATTCAAAATCAAATCTCAGTCGGGCGGCAAAATCTCCCGCCAATCTAGAAATATTTCAGGCGTGTTTTTGAATGGGATAAGAAGATAGAACACGATGATAGTAACCGATATTCAAGGTGATGATGATTTGATTTTGCACTCGGCCTTGAACAGAGGTACTAGTACGGTCTCACAATTTTTTATCATTATACTTGGACCTTAGCCAAATTCAAAATCTCATAGCGGCAAAACTTCCCGCCCACAAAATACAAAAAATTCACACGCTTTCAAATTCCCATTCTACCCTTGTGGAGATGACAGAAAGTCGGTTGGTGGGGGGGTCTGCCCGTCATTTTTTGGATCACCACCTCCCTAGCCCCGGAAACCCTCCCAAAAAATTCATTTCCCTCAGACCACCCACCGGAACTTCCCAAGTCCCTCTCTCTACCACCTCCACGACCACCGCACCGGAACATCCCCGCCGGACTTCCCTGGCCTACCCGAGCCCTCGCGATCCTCGTCATCCGGCTGCCTGCCGGAGCCGCTTCATCGACGCCGTCATCAACCGGACCGGATCATCCCCGCCGAACCTCGAAACCATATGCTCATCCAGCAGCCTACCGCAGTCGCTTCAGCTGCGGCATCGTCCACCGCATCGGATCTTGCTCACCGACACCGATGTGCATGAACCGAATCTGCTTCACCGGCGCCGTCCATGATCTAAACTCTTCTACTGTCGCTTTTCTATTGCTTGCCTGCAAGTTCTTGTTTAATATTGGGGGAACCTGTTTGTGCTAACGACGCGCCGTTACGTCTTTGCAGATTAGATGAGTAACCATGAAGTTTAATGGCCGTCTCTCCAACCCCAAGGAGCACATGTAGTGTACTTCATCACCGGATCTATCAACCCCAGGAAGATCTGCTGTGATCCCACAGAGTGCTTCTCTAATGTAAGTCCCTTGTTTTAGCGCCATGTTCTGGGTTCAGATGCTTGTTTGTCTGAAGCTCTTTTAGTTCATTCCTAGTTATGACCGTAACACCTTGCCATTTTCTAGTTCATTGCTAACTTCAAGCGATTGAACATTTTGGTTTGCATTCCCTGCTCTGTAGATGTAGCCATCATAACTTCTATCTTGCTCATTCGTTGTTCATGCCAATCTTGTTCTCCCTGAACATGTTGGTTTGCATTCCCTGTACTACGGTGATGCCATTGTTATTTCTATCTACTTCGTCGTAAGCTAACTGCCTGCTATTAGTTCCTGCATGCTATCGCTCTGCCATCCTGCAGTACAAATTAACTGCCTGCTATTAGTTCCTGCATGCTATCGCTCTGCCATCCTGCAGTACAAATTTATTTGAACTCGTCACAGCAGCAACTTCCATCATAATTTTGTCTGCCATCTGATTCTTCAAAAGCTGCAATATTAACTTGTTTCTCTTAATTGGCATGGCGCTCACATATAGAATTGTGAACATATTGGTGTGCATTCCCTTTTCTACAAGTTCAGATCCCACTATATTCCGTTTCTGGTCCATCCTAAGCCGTAGCATTAACTATCCTCTATGTGTTGCTCATTACAACTTTATATCCCGAAACAAATTGATTTTTTTCCCTTATCTACAAGTTTATCAGTGATGCCATTATAACTCCTATCTGTATTATTCCTAGCTATTATAGTAACATCCTACTATTATTTAGTTCATGGCCAATTTTAAGTAATTGCACATGTTGGTTCGCATTCCCTGCTCTATAGCTTTTGGCATCGTAACTTCTATATTTGGTTTACATTCCCTGCTCTGTAGATCTAGCCATCATAACTTTATCTTGCTCAGATGTTGTTTCAAAAATTATGGCCTGCTACTATGTTGTTTGTGCCAATTTTTTACTCCATGAACATGTTGGCTTGCATTCCCTGTACTACAGGTGATGCCATTGTTTTGTATCTAGTTCATTGTAAGCTAACAAAGTAAGGACTTAGTTTGGCATGCTATCACTCTGCTATCTAAGCCTGTAGTACAAATAAACTTGTCATATTACTAGATAATAATTTTGTGTGCCATCTTGTTCTTCAAAAGCTGCATTATCGACTTGTTTCTCTGACTTGGCATGACGCTCACATATGGAATGTTGAACATATTGGTTTGCATTCCCTCTTATACAAGTTCACAGGTGATCCCACTATATTCTGTATCTTGCTCAGTCGTCGTTACAAAATTTATAGCCTGCTACTATGTTGTTCATGCCAATTTTGTACTCCCTGAACATGTTGGTTTGCATGGGACTCGACAGTAGTAAGTCTGCTGTTTCATTCTAACATGCTCTGTTATATTGGCTGTTGGTATGCGGCATGCACTCTTTGTTTGCTTATTGTGCGCATTACAATGATCTTGTTATAACGACGAAATGATGAGTTCCAAATTCTTTGGCAAACAATATTGTAGTGTCTTTGCCTTTCCATTGTTGCTGTCTTAACTTGTAATGTCTTTGTTTCAGATATAGGTGCTGCATGGACAACTTAAAAGATTGCCGGATCGCTTCATTGTATTGCTAGGTTTAATTACCATTCAATTTCTCTGGGTTCTGTAATATTTTTTTCAATGCCTTGCAGCTGATGTAATATTTAGTTAGTTTTTATAGTTCTTTCGCGCATTTTTCTTTGGTGCTTGTGGTAAGTGAGGCTATCCGACAGAAATCAATGCTGCGTAAATATTCTCAGTATCTAAATCACGAATTCCCATACCTTAAACGGCCCAATTAAGCCAAATCACATATGTGCCGCCCGCAAAATCCTAAAGCGCATATTATGCCGGCATATAAACAACAACTAAACAGGCTGGCCCACTTACTTCTTGGGCAGCCATTTGATTTACCGTGGACCCCACACTCTAATTGGGCTGGCCCACTTGCAAAAAGGTGGACCCCACATACTACTGGGCCGGCCCACTAAATAGTTGGGCCAGCCCATTTGCTTTTGTGGTGGACCCCACATACTAAATGGGCGGCCCTTTAAGAGGAAAGTGGGACCCACTGTATTTTTGGCCCGGCCCACTATCTTGTTGGGCGCCCACTTACATGGTGGACCCCACATACTAATTGGGTGGCCCTTCAACAGGAAAGTGGGGCC
Organism: Lolium multiflorum; assembly: GCA_030979885.1. Taxonomy (NCBI): domain Eukaryota; kingdom Viridiplantae; phylum Streptophyta; class Magnoliopsida; order Poales; family Poaceae; genus Lolium; species Lolium multiflorum. The sequence goes on along the minus strand of CM061748.1, from coordinate 235,532,797 downwards.
CACTGTGTTTTTGGGCCGGCCCACTATGTTGTCCAACCCATTTGCTATATGGTGGTCCCACATGGTAAACGGCCGGCCCTTTAATAGGAAGGTGGGACCCACCTATGTTTTTGGCCCGCCCACTATCTTGTTGGGCCGGCCCACTTTCTATATGGTGGACCCCACAAACCAAATGGGCCGGCCTATTAACGAATGTGGGACCCACGTGTTTTGGCCCGCCCACTAGCTTGGGCCGGCCCACTTGCTATATGGTGGACCCCACATACTAAATGGGCGGCCTTTTAACAGAAGGTGGGACCCACCTGTGTTTTTGGCCCGCCCACTATCTTGTTGGGCCGCCCACTTGCTATATGGTGGACCCCACATACTAAATGGGCCGACCCTTTAACTGGAAAGTGGGACCCACCGTGTTTTGGCCGGCCCACTAGCTTGTTGGGCCGACCCACTGCTATACGGTGGACCCTACACACTAAATGGGCCGCCTTTGAAAGTGGGACCCACCGTGTTTTTGGCCCGGCCCACTTGCTTCTTGGCCGGCGCTGTAAGGTGGACCCCACATGTTAAATGGGCCGGCCCATTTAAGTTTTGACCGTCAACATTAGAGGTTAGGCCCGGCCCACGTAACTAATGGACCAGCCCAGCTATATAGTTGACCGGTCAAACTATGTCATCTGCCCGGCCCGCTTAAGACGTGGCAGCCTCGTGTGGGCCTACCATCTACCACGGGGCAGCGGTTAACGCCGTTAATCGCGCTAACGGCGTCGCCACGTGTCGCCATGACGTCGCAATCAACGGGCTCCGAAACACTTGCGCAACACCGATTTTCCGTGGCGGAAGGGCGCCAAGCGCGACGGACCGAAAAAACGTCGTTGGACTTTGCCCGACGCAGCTTCACAACAGAACCCATATCGTCGGGTTAGGCCCATAGGCGACGAAAAATACCCCTTAGCGGACGATTTTGAGACGTTGTCTATCAGAACTTTTCTTGTAGTGATAGATGAAAGGTGAGTTAGTACTTCCCAAGAAATTAGGTCAACCACAACTATTCTGGACCAATTTGATCAAGTTTATTTGATTGCAAGTGAGCAATCGAGGTAAATATTGAGACAAATAGTATAAATCCATATATATGATCTAAGTATCACAACCTAAACCTATCTTATGTGGTGTTATATACTACACATCTGAGCCTGATGTTTAGGGATGTCTTACCCAACTATTATATTCAGGCATATAAGGGTGTGTATTATAAGCACAAAGCTGGATTTTCTTGGATTTTATTGGATTTTCATTGTTTGACTAGATCCATACATGAAGTTTGACCTTGATATGCAAATGCATGTTGCAATATCAAGCTCTTACTTGATGTTATAGGTCTAGAGGGTAAAGGTATTCGTGTGAGGAAGTGACGAATTCTGAAGATTTTGAAGACAAGATGAAGGTTCACTAGAAGAAGGAAGTAAAGTTGTGGGAAGTCACCACAATAATCTGAAGGAAGGACCAATCAAAACTCACTCTTATCCTCAATTGAGGAGTACTTCAACATGGAAGTACCATGGAAGTGAGAAAAATAGTGAATATGGAGCAGTAGAAGTGGATCCGTATTCATTATGGAAGAAGGGAATGCAAGTGGAGTCACTTACGATACTATCTTTATGGTGTCAACAAGTGATTTTCTTGCAACACAAACCCTAGAAGAAGGAAAATGGACCAGTAAAGTCGCAGCGGGTGTAGTAAGACCGCAACTGATATAGGATAAACATGAAGAGAAAGCCTTGAAAGTAAGGTAGATCTTAACTAAAACCATAAAAGTATCCGCATCTGGTAGGTAGATGTTGACTAGAACCATAAATAGTCCACAACTGGTATCAAATAAGCCACATCTGGTGCTAGTTAGTCTGTAGCTGGTATCAGATAGTCTGCAGCTTGAACATTCCGTTACTCAAAAAGAGGATTCCGCAGCTGGTATTTCGCAGCTGGTATTCTGTAGCTGGTAAACATTTAGTCGGAGGATTCACATCGGATACCCACAACTGTGTGGATACACCGCCAAGAATTCTTCGTGAGACTCTAAGAATAGTACAAGCTAAAAGCCAGACCAAGACCAATCTTCTAACCTTGGAGTTTAATGATTAGAAGAAAAGAAGTTTAAAGATCATTAGTAAACTCCAAGGGGGAGAGGAAGGCTGAAGGAGAAGTATTAAGATATGATTTGGAGTATGACAGGCAAAGAAGAAGGTCTGAACTGAGAGGAAGTCCGATCTTATTTTCATAAGGTTGTTGGGAAGTATCCATACCAAAGTACTCTCAGGAGGATGTCAGACTAGAAGCCGAGGTTTATATCTCGAAGAAGTAAGGGTTAGACCTTAACTTGAGTGAGTAATTAATAATTACTCAGAAGCAGAAGAGCTCAAGTAAGTCTAAGATAATGAAGTTGGATGAAGAAGATGTCGGAGGACAATCAAAGCTTGAGAAGCTCAAATACCGAAGGGTTTGACCAAACCAAAACTAATGTTTATTAGCAAGATTCCTTTCATGGAACCTAAAGAAACCAAAAGATGGATAATTAGCATAAACTAGAAGCCATGATTGGATGGACTAAATGAGTCTAATTCATTCGTAGGAATAAACCACCAGGACCATACCTATGGTAAATACCTTACCAAGTACCATTACTATAGTTATGGTAGTAAGGGAAAAACAATACCTTACTTTAAACCAATCCTTTAGACTTAAGGTTTGGGCACCGCAGCTGGATTACCGCAGCTAGTAGAACCAAGCTTTGAGTACCCAAATAGGAAGATGTCACCACAAATATTAGTAAAGTCCATTAGCATAAGAAGATGTCCTAATCCAAGGATCTTTGGAGAGCAAGACTATAAGCTTAGAGTATTGAAATAAATCATAAAATTGAAGAAAGTATCAGTGCCAGACATCAGAAGACGTTAGGAAGGATCTGGACAAGAGATATATTCAATTATATCTAATGAGATCACCATGGAGTTTGAAGGATTGTGATCTGTTCAAGTCAGTTCAACATTCCGAAACATGAGAGCGTTCGAACTTCGGGACGAAGTTCAGTTTAAGGGGGAGAGGCTGTAATATCCCAGGTTTAGAGGCTATAAAATGAGAGAACACCAAAGTGTGCATTGCATTCATGCATAGAAAATCCGGGGAATTTTCGCGCTTTCAAATAAAACTTACCACAGTAACTGAAGTTTCACTTGACTTGCTGGAATTGAAGTAGATCATCAAGTCAAGCGCTATAAACTTCACTGTGATCTTTGCTAAAACCTTGTTTTGGGTAGATATGATTTGATCTATGGGCTAGATCAAATGAAAGTAGTTTTACAACAAACAACACCTTAAGTAAGGGTCAACTACAAGATCTTATAAAAGATCTCAACATGACATTCCTTACAACAACACATAATAATTATTCAACCATAAATCAAAGAATTAAGAAACTATTCTTTACTTATCTTTTCCATGTCATTTACTAAATAAATGTTTCTACCATGATTCTCATGGTGTATCTTCAACTACCTTTGTGTGTAATTTAATTCACTTATAAATAAGGTAAACCACAGGGTCTAAAGTGCATAAAGGCCACATATTCTTATTTAAATCATAACTTATTAAATATATGGAATATCATAAAACTGAATCCATTTACATTACAAATTATAGTTCAAACTATTTGAATAAAACTACTCATGAGTATTTTGAAACTCATATGATCATGCCCTGGTGAAATCAAACACCAACTATCCAAATTTAAGGAATAACCCTCAACCATTGACCTTTGACCAATATTATAATGTAAATCAAATAAAATATGATATAGTGACTCATCCATAATAATAAAACATTCCACAAGATATTTAGTAACAAATGCCACTTGGCTATCCAAAGATAAATCATGTGAGAGGATAAGGATCATGCCACATGGGATGAAAATATCTACATGACTTGCACTCCAAGCTATGCCACCTCATGCTCCAAGGATTGCTATGGATGAGGGCATGACAACCAAGCACCTTACTCATCAAACCAAAACAAGAGTCACCCACCTATGTGTCATGATACTAGAGCTTGCCCAAGCCTATAAAAGGAGCCACACCCTTCATCCATTTGATCACCTTGTAGCATGATACAAGGAAACAAACACATAGAGCCACTCCATACATTAGCTAGGATCAAGATGAAGAAGCTAGGAGGTGGAGGCATACCACAAGATGCAGGTTTATCAGATTCCAGAAGAACAAGCTACATAAGATACCAAGGTAGAATCCTAGGCAAACCATATATTTAGAGGATCATATCATCATCTCCTGAGTAGGACCTTAGGCTATTAGAAGACATTTAGAAGTGAGAGAGAATATAGATGCTAATCATATCCATGTCTATCCTAGAGAATATTAGGGTAGTATTAAATCCTACTTGTTCAAACCAACCTTTAATCTTGGAGGTGAGAGACTTGTTCTATTAGTGAAACATAACCAAAGCTTATGCCCATATACTAATCTTAGTTGTGTATCACATTGGTGATCACTACTTAAACCCTAAACTACATTTGAATTCCAACCCAAGGATCACTTTGGATCATAAATAGAACCCTGCCATACCTCATGCCTATTTATACTTCAATTTAGTGAAGCTTATGCAAAACCCTAAACCTTTCAAATAGAATTCACCCCACATAAAATAGTATGTCCTAACTTGTGTATCATAGATCCCAAGTATAAACCAAGCTAGCTATACCTAAGCTCAAATGCTATTTAAGTGAGTAGAGTGAAACCAATATCCAATTATATTCTGTTCCCTTAGGAATTTGCTTTATGAACCAAATGAAATAGAAGTTTATAAAATAAAATCACCACATAAGCAATTGAATTAATCTGAGGAATATAGGATTCATCTTAAATAATTGAAGTCAAAGCTTGATTGATTATTAGAGAGGTTACATCACCATTCTTCTTAAACCCTAAGAATCATCATTCACATAAAATCATGAACCCATTCCATTTCTTTTATCATTTGTTAAACCCTAGCCATAATTAAAATAAATATGAACAATCAATATTGTTAAGCACATTAGTTAAAACTAATAATATGTTCACCATGCACATGTTATCAATTTCCAAACCCTTTAAATAGAGTTGATTTATAAATAAAAAGTAATTGAGTTGAACCCTAAAATTCATATCTATTTGAATTTTGACTTGTGCTTCATAAAAACCAAAATTAATCAATTATAAAATGGTTGTTTAAAAACAAAACGATACAGTGAGTATCATTATCAAATTTTTATGATATTCAAATAATTTAGAACCTGCAAAAAACAAAACAGAATTCAAATTTGAATTCAAACAACAAAATAGAAAACATAAAATTATAAAACAGATTTTGAAAAGAGAAAAGAGAGGGAAACTTACCTGGTGGACCGCAGTAGCCCAGCAGTCCAGCCCACGTCGAAGCCCAGACCATGAGCAAACCCAGCCCACCACCACTTACCGTTTCATCGCTGGCAGAAACAAAAGGAGGGCGTCGTCTTCCTCCCCGGCGTCGACAGCGCAGAGAGGAAGCTCGGCCACGTCCTCAAAGCCGATAAGGATGGCCCCGGACGCCGCAGAAGCTTCCAGAACTTCTCCCTATCGTCCTCGCGTCCGTCTCATCCATTTCTCGCCAAGATTCGCGCCCGTATGAACCTCTCCGTCGTCGACACATCTGAGCCACTGCCGCCGGTGAAGTTACGATAGGAGCCTCGCTGAGCTCTATAAGTATGCCTGGAGCTTCGCAATGAAACCCTAGAATCACTCCACCACTTCTCGTTCTCTCAGTCATCCTCTATCTCTCGCATTCTTCCACTTTCTGTCGCCGGTGTCGAGCAAGAACACGGTGGTAGGAGCCACCTCAGCCTCCGGCGCATGGTCGAGGAGGTGCGCCTTGGCGTGTAGATCATCTGGGAGGAGCCCAGCATCACGGGAAGGTCGAGGCAAAGCAAAATCGAAGATTCCCTTTTACAGTACCTCGCCGGTAATGGTGAAATCGAGCTCGTCTCCGTCAGCAATCGTCACCGTCGACCACGCCATCATATCCAGGGTGAGTTTGCGCGTCTGTAGAGCCAGATCTCGCTTCCTAGCATGCATCCTAGCCCCGATTTGCATTTTGGCCGAGCAGCGCCGCCGCAGACGAGTTCACCGGCGATGCTCCGGTGACCTTTGGGTGGTGGCGTTGACGCTCGCTTGCTCAGCATCAAACCCTGGTTCGAACGCGACAGGTTAGGTAGTCTCTGGGGGTCTCTAGCTGTCGATCTGTTGCTCGCCGGAGCATCGCCGGCGTCCCCTCCGGCGAGATCGACGTGGCACCGCCACCTCATCTCTGTTGACTGGTCGTTGCCCGCGTGGCAATAGACTCAGTCAATAGGCCCACCAGTCAGTGACTGTGGGTACAGCTCGAAACGGTACGTTTAGTATTTAGGTTTAATTTTAAAAACCAGTAAATATCTGAAATTTTGTTAAATCATATAAAATTCATTTCAACTCAGAAAAATATGAATAATATATCAAAATGCTCACAAAAATAAACTTTATTCAAATAAAATATAAAATAAAAATGTGTGTCAAAATAAAAATTTACTTATTTTTAGCTTTATTAATTATGCCTTTTCATTTGTTTTAAATACAATTTAAATGCAACAATTAGTAAAGTTTCAAAATTAAATATTATCTATTCAGTAAGTAAATAAAATGTTAAGATTAATTTCCTTGATCATATTTTTCATCAATTAAAATATTAGTGGTAATCCATAAACCCTAATTTGCAAATTACCCTTTTACTATTTCTTTAAATAACAATAAAGCAAGAAAATACCAACAACTAATATTATTTTGGTAACTCAAAAATTTGTAACTTAAACATTCTTTAATTAACAAGTTATATTTTAAAACTTAATCATAATTATAAAACCCTAATTCTGGAAATTAAACCCTAACTAAAATTTGTCTTAATTCTTAAATCTTTTAAAATAATTAAATGATAAGGCTATTATTAATTTTGTGCAAAGTACTTAATCACATTAATTCTAGTACTAATTATTACTTTAAGAATTGTATCATAATTAGAAACCCTAGTTCTAATATAAATAAAACCTTGATCCTATTATTTTATGTGATCATTCCACATTAGTTTCAATTCTAAAACCCTAGAGGATTAGCCATATGATCATATAAACTTCACTTTACTTATAGCACCTTGCTAAGCAACCAATATATGCATGCTCATGATCAACTAAAATAAAACTAGTTCATATAAGATTATCATTTCATGTCTTTATTTTTTAATAAACCTATATGATCCACTAGTGTCACCTAGGTATAAACTCTAGCTTGTTAATATGATAGCACCATTGATCACCATACCACACCATTAGGATCAGCCTAAACCATCAAACCCTAGTAGGACCATAATGATGAACCCTAGTACCAACCTTGTGTAGCAAACCACAACACATGCTCCTATCCAACTAAACCCTATTAAGGAAATAATAAACCATTTAGTTTAGAAGCAAGTAGAGATTACTTAGTGAAGCAATTGTGGAACCATAGGAAACCCTAATAGCTAATTTATAGAACCATCTTGATAACCATCCTTTGATATGATGCTTAGAAGAAACCATAGACATAAACCTATCAATACTTGCTACATATAGATCAATACAACTTAAGAACCAACTAGCTCCTATTAGTAAACTAAATGAACCCATTAGTAGACCCTAGAAGCCCATAGCTCCTATTCATAGTAGTTCTTGTTCTTATTTAACCTGTTCTTCAAAAGTTATTCTTTTGAAGTACAAATGTCAATTAAACCATAGAAGCCATAGTTCTTATTTGAAATACTTATTATTTCTTAATCAACATGTTCTTCAAAAGTTATTCTTTTGAAGTATAATACATATAATCCTCAACCATGAATCATAGAACTTAAAAGTTGACAACTGTTCTTCACATATTGTTCCACCACTATTCTTTATGTGTATGATTGTTATGATGCTTTATATAACTTGTTTATGCTATTAATATCACCAACCCTAATAAGAACCTTGTTTGAGAACCATCCTAAAAGTGAAACACACACTAAAGAAATCTTTACAACTCATCCATCCTAAATCATCGAGGTTAGGTTACGCTCGGGACGATTACATCTCATATTATGCATTATAGCATCTTTGCCAGTTTTTTTTAAACATTGTCCTTACCGGACAATGATGGTATTTCAGAATTTGGAGTTCTCACGAATCGAAGCTTTTGCCTGCATAATCTTGCAGTCAAGAAAGGCAAGTTCATCGCTTGCTCATGTCATTTGATTATTTTTATCAAATTATATGCAAAGTACTATACTTATCACTCCTGCATTGAAAAGCAAAGTATTATTTTACAATTATGAATATGACTATGTGGTGGGCAATGGAACCATGGTATGTGTTGATATGGTGGAGGTTCCATTGCAAGGGTACTACTCATCTAGGACTAAGTACCAATGCCGTCCAGTGATTCTAGCGCCGTACAAATCGCGTTGACCATAAGATCTATAATGGCTCTGGGAAGCCAGCTGTATCTTTTCCCTCTCGCATGCCAACGGACTGGTAATAAGGGTTGCCCGGATCGGTCTATCTTTGGTAAAGGTGGGGACATGTGGTCCTGCACAGTCTACCATTAGATACAGGAGAGGGTAGACTTATTATTGGTCTATGAAGGATTGTAAGGGTTGTCCGGATCAGTCTATCTATGGTGTATAGGACAGGGCACATAAGTTGTTCGGATCGGTCTACCTTAACGGTATAGGAGAGAACAAGTGCCTGTGTTAGTCTACCCATAGATATAGGAGAGGACAGACTTACAAAAGGGTGGGTCTGCGAGGTCGCGGAGAAGGCGGTGTGGGCTTGGATCTTACACCTGGCCTCACACCAAAGGAAGTGTGGACGGGAAAGCTGCCCGGTTGGCAACAAGGATAAGGTCTCTTATGGGAAAAGTAACGCACCTCTGCAGAGGATATTGAATTGTGACTGTCACTCCCTGTCCGGAAGGGAACTGCGAACGCGGCAGAAAGGAACTCCATGAAGTTCTAGTCAACTGTGAAGACTGACGGGCATAGTTTTGAATAAAATAAACCTTTTGAAGAAATGTTTATGAAAACTTGCATTCGCCTATGACTTTCTGGTCCTGGCTGTAGCTAGTGCATGATACACCTATTTCCTAATATGAACTTGCTGAGTACGCTCGTACTCATCCCACTCTTAAATCCCCTGCTTAGCTATGGAGGTACCGAAGGAGAATCTACCGGGGAACTCGAAGACAAAGGAGTTAACTGCAACAAGATGAAGAATCCAAGCAAAGAAGTCAAGGAAGTCAACTTCTGCAGCTAGAGTGAAAACCTAGATTAGTAATAGAAGGGAACCTTTCCCTAATCCTAGCACCTAAGTAGCTAGATTTCTATAGCAAGCCAAGTAGCTCTTAAGCTTGAGTTAGCAATAAGTTAGACTACGAGTCGTTCTTCTGGAGCTTTATTTGAAGTTTTACCTCACTTTAAAGTAGGAGGCTGTGTTGATCTTCTGTAAACAGCTTGTGTATCCTTCCATAGACATACCTTGGACTCGCATATGTTTCTGTTGTACCACTCTGAGGGATGTAATATGAGTGGAACGGTGTTTCACTTGTGTTATGTCAACGACTTGTGTACTACACCATGCAGTGGTACGCTGGGTCACGACAGCTTGCTTCTTAGTAACTTTTATTTTGGGCTCATTCTTCGCTATAGGTATGCTTTGGATGTCGTAGTGGGAGGAGATTTCCTTCACTGCGATGGGGATCAAATTTTTAATGCCATAAAAAAATTGGTTGCATCATTTAGCTCAACTAGTAAAATTGATTCATCTCTTGCTAGCATTCATAATAGACTAAACACTCTCGAGACAAATATATCTTGTTTAAAAGAAGGGTATAATCAGATTCGTGAATATTATGATTATGTTCCAGTAAGCTTTGAACCTTCATTGTTTATCCCTACTATTAAGGTTGCTATTTGTGGTAAAACTTTTTATGCCCGTTGTGATATTATGTCTGAGTTTTGCCTTATGCCTAAAAATATCTATGAATCTTTGACACTTTGGAGACTTACTGAAGGTGGAGAAGGAATAACTCTTACTGATAATTCTGTTATAATTCCTGAGGGGATAGCTGAAGGTGTGTTCACAACCTTTCTTGGAAGAATAGTATCCACTGACTATCTCGTTATTGAATGCGTAGGAACAGGACAAATCACACTTGGAAGATCCCTGCTGAAACTATTGGGAGCAACCATAGATGTGGGAAAAGGCACCCTAAATTTCACCTCTACACCAGGAGGCGGTCATGTATTCCCTAAACCAAAGAGTAAGAATAAGAGTAAGAAGGGTAGGCGTAAAGCCAGAGGTAATAATATTGATGCTTCTTCTCTTGATAATACTTGAGTTGCACTTTCTGCGCCTAGCTGAAAGGCGTTAAAGAAAAGCCCTTATGGGAGACAACCCATTGTTTTATTTCTGCAATTTTTGTTTTATATTTGAGTCAAGGTGCTTGTTACTACTGTAGGAGTACCTTTGTATCTATATTTTCATGCATTGTTGTGCCAAGTAAAGTCTCTAATAGAAGGTTGATACTAGATTTGGATTTCTGCGCAGAAACAGATTTGTTGTCTGTCACGAATTCGAGTTTTTCTCTCTCTAGAAGAATCAAAAAAATCAGCGAAACTTCATGCATGATCCTCAGATATGTACGCAACTTTCATTAGTTTTGAGTTTTTCCATCTGAGCAAGTTAAGTGCCTCAGAAAAATTCGTATTTACGGACTGTTCTGTTTTGACAGATTCTGCCTTTTATTTTGCATTGCATGTTTTACTGTGTTTGAGTGGATTTCTTTGTTCCATTAACTTTCAGTAGCCTTGGGTAATGTCCAGAAGTGTTAAGAATGATTGTGTCCTCTCTGAACATGTGAGTTTTTATTATGCACTAACCCTCTAATGAGATTACTTTAAATTTGGTGTGGAGGAAGTTTTCAAGGGTCAAGAGAGGAGGATGATATGATATGCAAGAAGAGTGAAAAGTCTAAGCTTGGGGATGCCCCCGTGGTTCATCCCTGCATATTTCAAGAAGACTCAAGCATCTAAGCTTGGGGATGTCCAAGGCATCCCCTTCTTCATCAACAAACTTATCACGTCACTTCTAGTGAAACTATATTTTTATTCCGTCACATCTTATGTGCTTTACTTGTAGCGTCTGCTTGTTTTTATTTTTGTTTATGTTTGAATAAATTCGGATCCCAGCAATCCTTGTATTGGAGAAAGACACGCTCCGCTTTTTCATTTTGAACACTTGTGTTCTTCGTTTTGCTTTAATGTTCATGGCGAAGTTGAAAGCCGCTTCGTTGATTGCTATTTGGTTGGAAACAGAAAATGCTTCATGTGGTAAATGGTATATTATTTTGAATAATTTGATACTTGGCAATTGTTTTGAGCTCTGAAGTAGATCATGTTTAAGCTCTTGCATCATGTAGTTTAAATCTATTAGTGGAGAACTACCGTAGAGCTTGTTGCAATTTGGTTTGCATGATTGGTCTCTCTAAGGTCTAGATATTTTCTGGTAAAAGTGTTTGAACAACAAGGAAGATGTAGAGTCTTATAATGCTTGCAATATGTTCTTGTGTAAGTTTTTGCTGTACCGGTTCATACTTGTGTTTGCTTCAAACAACCTTGCTAGCCAAAGCCTTGTACTGAGAGGAAATGCTTCTCGTGCATCCAAAAACCTTGAGCCAAAACCCATGCCATTTGTGTCCACCATAACTACCTATACGTGGTATTTTTCTACCATTCCAAAGTAAATTGCTTGTGTGCTACCTTTAAATTTGATTCCTTGTCTTTACAATACATAGCTCATGGGAAAGTAGCCTAAAAAACTATTGTGGTGATGAATATGTTGCTATGTATCTTAGTTCTTATAAGTTGCTTGTTGAGCGGTAACCATGTTTTCAGGGACGCCATCAACTTTTTACTTTGTTGAATATCATGTGAGTTGCTATGCATGTTCGTCTTGTCTGAAGTAAGGGAGATTTCTCATGATTAAATGGTTTGAGTATGCATATTGTTAGAGAAGAACATTGGGCCGCCAACCAAAGCCATGTATCATGGTGGAAGTTTCAGCTTGGACATTAATCCTCAATCTCTTATGAGAATATTATTGTTGTTGAATGCTTTAAGCATTAAAAAGAGGAGTCCATTATCTGTTTTCTATGTTGTCCCGGTATGGATGTCCTCAAGTTGAGATATATCAAAATCGAGAAATCAAATGCGATTTATCTCCTTGGACCTTTGTATAGGTGGCATAGAGGTACCCCTTTGTGACACTTGGTTGAAACATATGTAATGTAATGATAATCCATGGAAATCCGAGCTAATTAGGACAAGGTGCGGGCACTATTGGTATTCGATGCATGAGGCTTGCAACTTATAGGAAGTTTTATGCATAACACATATGAATTATTACTACCGTTGACAAAATTATTTCCATGTTTTCAAAATAAAAAGCTATAGCACATGAGTAATCCCTGCTCCCCTCTGCGAAGGGCCTTTCTTTTACTTTATGTTGAGTCAGTTTACCTACTTACTTTCTATCTTAGAAGCAAACACTTGTGTCAACTGTGTGCGATTCTTACATGTTTACTTATTGCACTTGTTATATTACTTTGTGTTGACAATTATCCATGAGATATACATGTTACAAGTTGAAAGCAATTGCTGAAACTTAATCATCCTTTGTGTTGCTTCAAACCTCTTACTTTGAATCTATTGCTTTATGAGTTAGCTCTTATGCAAGTCTTTTTGATGCTTGTCTTGAAAGTACTATTCATGAAAAGTTTTTGCTATATGATTGAGTTGTTTAGTTATTATCTTTTTGTTAGCAAACTATTGCTTCGAATCACTTCATTCATCTCATATGCTTTACAATAATGTTGATCAAGATTATGTTGGTAGCATGTCACTTTAGAAATTATTGTTTTTATCGTTTACCTACTCGAGGGCGAGTAGGAACTAAGCTTGGGATGCTTGATACGTCTCCAACGTATCTATAATTTCTTATGTTCCATGCTAGTTTTATGACAATACCAACATATTTTAGTCATACTTTATAATGTTTTAATGCATTTTCCGTAACTAACCTATTAACAAGATGCCGAAGCGCCTCAGCTGTTTTGGTTTTCAGAAATCCTACACGAAATATTCTCGGAATTGGACGAAACAAAAGCCCACGGTCTTATTTTCCACGGAGGGTTCCAACACCGAAGAGGAGACGGGCGGCTACGAGGCGGCCACCCCACAAGGCGGCGCGGCCAGAGGGCGCCGGCCTATGGGGTGGGCCCTGCACCCCCGCCGCCCTTCGCCTACTTAATCCCTCCGTCGCGAAAACCCTAGTACCGAGAGCCACGATACGGAAAAGTTCCAGAGATGCCGCCGCCGTCAATCCCATCTCGGGATTCAGGAGATCGCCTCCGGCAGAGGGGAATCATCACCGGAGGGCTCTACATCACCATGCCCGCCTCCGGACCGATGCGTGAGTAGTTCATCCTTGGACTACGGGTCCATAGCGTAGCTAGATGGTTGTCTTCTCCTCTTGTGCTATCATGTTTATATCTTGTGAGCTGCCTATCATGATCAGGATCATCTATTTGTAATGCTACATGTTGTGTTTGTTGGGATCCGATGAATATTGAATACTATGTCAAGTTGATTATTGATATATCATATATGTGCTATTTATGTTCTTGCATGCTCTCCGTTGCTAGTAGAGGCTCTGGCCAAGTTGATACTTGTGACTCCAAGAGGGAATATTTATGCTCGATAGTGGATTCATGCCTCCATTGAATCTGGGACAGTGACAGAAAGTTCTAAGGTTGTGGATGTGCTGTTGCCATTAGGGATAAAACATCGATGCTTTGTCTAAGGATATTTGTGTTGATTACATTACGCACCATACTTAATGCAATTGTTTGTTGTTTGCAACTTAATACTGGAGGGGGTGCGGATGCTAACCTGAAGGTGGACTTTTAGGCATAGATGCATGCTGGATGGCGGTCTATGTTCTTTGTCGTAATACCCTAAGTAAATCTCATAGTATTCATCATGATATGTATATGCATCTTTATTCTGTCAATTGCCCGACTGTAATTTGTTCACCCAACATGCTATTTATCTTATTGAGAGACACCACTAGTGAACTGTGGACCCCGGTCCTTTCTTTTACATCTGAAATACAATCTAATCATTGTTCTCTCTGTTGTTTTCTACAAGCAAACATCATTCTCCACACCATACGTTTAATCCTTTGTTTTCAAGCCGGTGAGATTGACAACCTCACTCACTTGGGCAAAGTATTTTGATTGTGTTGTGCAGGTTCCATGTTGGCGCCGGAATCACTGGTGTTGCGCCGCACTACACTCCTTCACCAACAACCTTCGTGGCCTTCATCTCCTACTGGTTCGATAAACCTTGGTTTCTCATGAGGGAAAACTTGTTGCTGTACTCATCATACCTTCCTCTTGGGGTTCCCAACGGACGTGTGCTTTACCGTCACAAGGAAGCTGTTGCTACACGCCACAAGCACTCATCGGCTTGAGCGGCGGATCTTCTTGGTACCACCGCCCGCCCGCAGCAAACTCACGGAGCGACTCCGGCACGTAAAGCACGCCGGTGTACCGACACGCTGCACGGTGACTCCACGCGGCGGAGCGCTTGCATTGGCGCCGCCACGCCTCCTCGACGGTGTCCGGCGAGCGGGATCGCTTCGATCCGCTCGCCGGACACGCGGAACGGCTTCGGCGACCCGACATGGTGACTGCGGCTGGAATGCGGAGGCGTGCGGTGGGGATTGCTCGCCGGAGCTTTGCGGGGAGGCGGCGGCGCACGGCGGAGCTAGGGTTGCGATTGAGGGGGCACCTTCGCCCGGTATATGTAGGGGGCGGCAGTGTCGATTTGCTGGGACCCGTATTTGGCCGAAACGGGCCGGCCCGAATACGGGGCCTGCTAGACGGCCCAAACCGCGCTCACCCCGTATCCCGCCGGAATTTTACGGGGTGAGCGGGTTTTAAGGGGCCTGTTAGACATGCTCTAAGGAAAGCTTCACGTACTGACATAACATTTCTTTCTCTCTGAAAACATAGAAAATCTCA
The DNA here is from genome assembly GCA_030979885.1 of Lolium multiflorum. NCBI lineage: Eukaryota > Viridiplantae > Streptophyta > Magnoliopsida > Poales > Poaceae > Lolium > Lolium multiflorum. The sequence goes on along the minus strand of CM061748.1, from coordinate 235,517,540 downwards.
GCATTGCTCAACAAAAGAACAAGCCCAAAATAAGTAATTCAAAGTTTCTTCATGTGAACGGTTTAGGATGGGCATAATTATAGGATTGAAGTTGAAAATTCTTTCTTGCTAGAAGGTTTCTTGTGTTCAGCCGATCATGAAGAAGTTAAAAATATTTTTTATGTTTTGACTGATAGGACGGTTTACATATCCACCCACAGTGTGGGGTTGCTGGCTGATAACCCACCATAGCTTTGTAAGGTTTTTTGAGATGAAAAATTCTTGTTTCTCCAAATATAGCTCCATTTATCAATATTTCCAGCCTCTTTGATGCTTCAACTGTGTTGGTGCAAATTTCTTCTAGTTATAGAGATTCCGCATAAGCTTGCGAAGATAAGGGCTGGTGAGACACCCCACTTGCAGCTTGCAAGTTAATGTGAAGGAACTAACTCTTTTTTAGGGTAAGATAAAGTAAGTAACTGAACTATGAGCGGCGATGGCTCGACTTGAACAAGGTTGTATCTGAGTAAATGGGCCGGGATAATCACTATGTGAGGTTGACTATAGTAGATTGTTCCCAGTCCAACGACATGCTACCGGAGCATATTGGCAGAAGCTGCTGGACGGGCCCTTTGGGCTGCTCGAGCGGTGAGTCCTTGCTCCCCAGCATGGCCGAAACTGCGGACATGGCGGGCCTATCTCCGGGCGACTGCTGCACGCAGAGTAGGCCTATCTGGATGCACCGGCGCAGCTCCGACGATAGATCGTTGGAGCCCGAGCGACGCCGCGCTGGCGCCGCCACCACCGCGTCCAGAAGGTCCATCACCCTGTGCTCCTCCCAGAGTCCCCACGCCTGAGAAATTACGCTTGGTGCACGGCTGTTCCTCTGCCCGCTGATAATCTCCAGCAGTAGGACACCGAAGCTGAAGACGTCGCACTTGGGCGTCATCTCGCCGTCCTTGGCGTACTCCGGCGACGCGTATCCCCTGCACATGTAACTCCAGCCGTGTCATCGGACTACTTAGTAGCCGAAATGAGCCAGAGTGATTGTGTGTGGTTTCTTACGGTGAAATCACTACTGTCTGTGTTCCTGTCTGGTCCTCATGGAACAGCTTCAGGGTTCCAAAGTCTGCAATCTTGGGCACGTTATTATGATCAAGGAGCACGTTGGACGGCTTGAGATCTCTATGAACTATGTTCTGGCCTGACCCATCGTGAAGGTACCAGACGCCCCGGCAAATTCCACGTATAATTTCCAATCTCTTCACCCAACTCAAGGTAGCACGGTCGCTGGCTTTGCCTGTCAATCCAATAAATTCCCAAACAGATAAGTTCCATTGTGTTTGCAAATATACTTACCAGTTTAAGTAGAACAGAGCCTAGATACTTACCAAATATGTACAGGTTCAGGCTTCTTTTTTCAACATACTCATAAACCAGGATCCGTTCGTCGCCGTCGTTGCAGTAGGCGAGTAGACGGGCAAGGTTGTCGTGATGGAGATTGCCCACGATCTCTACTTCCCTCTTGTAATCGCGCAAGACTCTGGTTGGTAAGGACGATGACAGTTTCAGCCTCTTCACGGCGACCTTCCTCCCAGGTAACCCTTCCACCAGAGGATGATCCTTGGGCAGTTGGCCCTGCAAAAAGAAGTTCAAATCGTATTAAGATCCTCACTGTCGTTATTGAGACAATGTAAGCGATGCAGTTTAGTTGTCTTGTTCTGACCTCAAATACCACGCCGAACGCGCCCTCCCCCCTCACGTTCCGCGGGGAGAAGTTCCTCGTGGCCTTTTCTAAGGTGGCCAGATCAATGGAGGTGACGGCGGTGGCGTCCCGAGGCTCGCCTTCTTCCGGACAATCAACATCGTTGTTCTTAATGTGAACTCTGCGTGCATCACGGAAATCCCTTATTCTGTTGATGTTCCTCCAAATGATAAGAGCCAGACAGAGAAGTATGGCTGAAGCAGCGACCGAAACGCATATGGCCGCGATGCTTGTCACACTTATCTTCCTCTTCATGGCCTTGGCATCTTCAGCTAAAAGTAAGATTGCCAAAACTGAATTTTGCAAGAATATTTTTATTACAGGCGAAATCGAGGAATCCTGTCTGCAACGATGCGTACCTAGCTCCGATTTGGCAAGCCTGATGTAGAGATCTTGCCCTTTGTCCACATACCGGATGTCTACGATGCTACCTGACCAGATGATGCACCCATGGCCAGCACCAGCGCCGCCTCTGATGTCCGAGGCGGCGTAGGCCACGCACGAGCAGTTTGCAAGGCACCTCGCCCTGCACACCTCCAGCCCGATTCCAGAGTCCACCGTCACGTTGTGCGTGTCGGGGAGCTTGACGCCCCGGACCACCGTGAACCCGTCCGTGGTGCAGTCCAGTGCCACGCTCCGCCGGCACCCGCCGGACGTGTCCCTCATGTCCCACGCCGACGGCGACGCAGGTGCGAACCCCTCGAGACAGCCGCAGAACGACGTGGACGCCGCTGCTGCGTCGCACAAGCCAAACGCCCCGCAGCGAGCGTACGCGTCACACACATCCCTCGGCGCGCTGTAGAAGGTCTTCCAGGACTTGCTGCTGCTGTCCCAGGCTAGGCGCTGGAGCATGCCGCCGTCGGTCAGTATGATTCGCGACAGTGGCGCGCCGGCCTTGGCGTCGTACCCGTATGTGACCTCGCCGGGGCTGACTGTGAGCTGAATAGTTTTAAAGTTGGTTTCAGAATATTTCGGTCCTAGAGCTTATTTGAATTCAAAAAATTATTATACTTCTAAGCTCTAACACAAACATTTAGCTTAACTGTAATACATAGGCTGAAATAGTTAGACCGAATAATAATGGAAATGGCATCTGCCAAAATGAGTGAAATTATTCAGTTTTTTAACGTGAGAAAACCCACCTTGTATGTGAACATGTTTGCGTACGACACCATCTCCGGGACGCCGTTGAAGAAAACAGAGTTCCATGGTCCCGATCGATACGTCTTGACGCTGCCACGCCACACCGTGTTCTCCGGCAACCCCTCCGTCGCCAGGCCGCGCCGGTACGGACCAGGAGACGGATCGGTGGGCGAGTGCCACGACGTGATGTACCACTCGGCACCCGTCCACAAGTTTTTGCCGGTTTTCATGCCGGGCAACAAGGTGTTCGACGGGTGGTCGAAAGACTGCCACAGGAGGAGGCTGCTGGCCGTTTCGCGGACGACGAGGTTGCCGGAGTCGAGCAGCTGCGCCACGGCGGAAGCGCTGGCGCCGCTGGATTTCGACGACCATGCGACCTGGCCGCCGCCGTCCAGCAGGAGTAGCCTCCCGCCGTCGCCGAGCATCAGCACGCCGGAGCTGCCATTGATCGGACTGTCGCGGTTGGCCACCCAGCACACGGTGTCCTCCGACACGGTGAACCATATCCCGAGGTACCTCCTCGCTGGTACCCCGAGGGAGAAGAATCCCATGGTGAAGGACCCGCCGGAAGAAACCAGCGTCTCGCCGTCGGTGATGTTGCCGCCGCTAGCGCGATCGAACGTGTCCGCAGCATCAGCGGCTCGCGTTCCAAGGTGGAACAGAAGGGGCAGAGCGAATAGGAGGAGGTAGCTCATCACTCGGCACTGGTGGATGCTTCCGTGGTCAAGGCTATGGAGAACTCATCTGACTGCACTGCACCGATCGACCATGCCTTCTGGTTTTTAAAGTAGCGGGAAAGTCAAACAGAATGACAGCATGACATTGCCCCTCATCTGCTGAGGTATACATAGAAATTCATTAGATTTATTTCTCGGAAAGGTATCATCATCACATACGTACGTATAATAAATTAGACCCCAATTATTCCAGTATAATAGGTTGGCAGCCACTGTTTTTCGTGACAGAATTGGCAATGAAAACTTCCACGATTCAATATGTGGTTGCCGCGTGAGGGGTGTTCCTTGCGTTGTAGTCATGTACAACCACTTTTGCGCCCACCTATGTTTGAATTTGCTTATTATTTGATGATCATTGCAGTAAAATACTATAGCATATCCCAAAATGAAGGACGATCCGAGCTTGTAACCTTCATTTTTTTTTGTTATAAACCGATGTAACCTTGGTGTGCAATGAATGAAGTGTGTTTAAGTTGTAAAAAAAAAGGATGTTAGATAAGATAACAAGTTCCACCAATAGTACGAATCTATCACCTCAAACTCTAATATCTTGCTACAATCAGTCTACATTGAGTTACATTAAAATAGAAGGTTTGTTAGTCCAAACTGCACCAAGTCAACTGCTTCGAGCGAAACTCACGAAGTAACCTCAATCAAGGTATCAAACGGGCTGCCCTAGCTGGCGCTCGATCGTCAGGAGATTAGCGAGCGATTCAGTTTCCGACAGGATTAGGAGTAAACGTGTTTTCTCTTGTCGTACATTTGCATGCATGTAAAAAGGAACAAATCTTGATGACGTAAACAAGAATCTTTCCAAATTTGAAAGTTTAAAACGTTTTAACTTTTAAACGACAACTCCAATTTAAGATTTGCTTTCACCAATAAATCCATCTCGACGAGATCTTCAAAACTAGCACCCATGTTAATATGTTTCGATAAACTTTTTTTCTGGCTAAAAGTTATCAACCCTCTCTATTTGAATAATCAACCCCTTCGTACTTGAGTGATCAATAGGAAATATATAAAATTATCAACCTGGTGCAAGCTATTGAGGGAAAGTTCTGCATGCAAGCACAAATAGACGAATCTGCTGATGTCAGCGGAATCTTATCCAAATTTCAAAATTCAAAACGTTTTAACTTTCAAACGACAATTCCAAATTAAGATCCGCTTTCACCAATAAATCTGTCTCGACGGGATCTTCAAAACTAGCACCCATGTTAATATGTTTCGACAAACTTTTTTCTAGCTAAAAGTTAACCCGTTGTAAGATTTAACACTATCATTATCTTAGAAAGTATCTAAGGTAGGTATTGTTTCCATCATGGTTTGATCTTAATTATAAGGATAAGTGGTTAATCACCACCATTGTTTTAATTATAAGGTTTAGCACTAGGTGTTTCTTCTATTCAATAATTGAAGCATGAGATATAACTAGTGAGCAATTCTAGGGTTCTAATTATATTTACCTAATGGCACATGGTTTGGAACTTAAGTGTGGTCTAGAGTTTAATTCCCCCTATGTATGATAATATAGTTGCTTACTTAATATTTCATGTGCTCCACTAGTTACTAAGGATCTGAGAATTGGTTCTATCTTATACCAGTGGTCTTCTATTCTTATCTTTAATCTATCATTAAAGTAACTAAGTGGCTATGGTTATTTTTATAGTTAACTTTGGTTATAATGATGAATGGTTTCTCACCACATAAAGTATAGAGTTTGATTCTAATGTTTTCTTATGTTCTTTAATTGAGGAATAAATGGAATATGGATGTGGTAAGATTCTACTTATGATCACCAAGTGATTCACAAGTTAAGATTGGGATATAAGCCTAGGTTTGCTTACTAGTGATCTCCCTATAATTTCATGTGGTGAATGATATCTACTTAGCATATAGGGTTTAACTTATGGCTTATTCTCATATTTCTCCAAAGCATGATCATGGCATTATCATGATCCACTTATTCTTATTAGATTCTTACTTAAAGTTCTTAGGGTTTATGATCATTACCCAATGGTGATGATCATGCATGGTATGGGCTTCCCAAAGTATCACTAGATGTATTAGGGTTATACCAATTACCTCTCTCACTCCACAAGGACTTAGACTATAATCTAGGGTTCTACTCAAGGAATGATGATGTGATTATCTAAATATGTGGTTTGCCTAAGAATTCTACCTTGCTATCTTCTGAAGCTTGTTCTTCAGGAATTCTGATAAACCTGCATCTTGTGGTATGCCTCCACCTCCTAGCTGCTTCATCTTGGTCCTATCTAAATTATGGAGTGACCCAACTCTTTGATTTTCTTGTATCATGGTACAAGATGATGGAATGGATGAGGTAGAGGGTTCCTTTTATAGGCTTGGGCATGCTCTAGTATCATGACACATAGGTGTGTGACTCTTGTTTTGATTTGATGAGTAAGGTGCTTGGTTGTCATGCTCTCATCCATAGCAATCCTTTAAGCATGAGGTGGCATAGCTTAGGATTCAAGTTATGTAGATATTTTCATTCTATGTGGCATGGTATTATCCTCTCATGTGATTTGTTTTTGGATAGCCAAGTGCCTTTTGTTACTAAATATCTTGTGAAGGATTTTATGCTTGTGGGTGAGTCACTATATCATATGTGATTGTATTTATATTGTAATTGGGATCAAAATGTCAAAGGCATGGATTATACCTCAATTTTGAATGGTGATGTTTGATTTCACCAAGGCATGATCATATGAGTTTCAAAATACTCATAGTTGATTTTATTCAAATAGTTTGAACTATAATTCGTAATATAAACAAATTTAGTTTTGTGATATTCCACATATTTAATAAGTGATGATTAAAATAGCAATGTGTGGCGTTTATGCACTTAGGTCCTTGTGTTTTACCATATTTGGTAATTAGTTTTAAAGTGAATTAAATTATACCCCCAAGGTAGTTGCTCAACTTATAAGTATTAATAATTTAGAGTTTGTTTCTTATCTCTTTGATGGGTATAAACCTCTCCCATCTCTAGGGTTTAATGATAAGCTTGTGTTGGTGTTAAATTCAAAAGTTTAGTTCAAGAAATACCATGAGGTTCATGGTATGAATATTTATTAGTTAAAGACATGGAAAAGATAAGTCAAGAATGATTCCTCCATTTGTAATTGAATAGAAGTTCATATGTTATGGCAAGGATTTCCATATTATGATCTTTTATAAGATCAAGCAATTGATCCTTGATTAATGTGTTATTGTGTTGGTTTTAGTTCCATTTGATCTAACTCCTTAGATCAAATCATTACTACCCAAAACAAGGTTTTAGCAAAGTCACATTGCGGTTTATAGCGCTTGACTTGATGAGCTACTTCAATTCCACCAAAGTCAAGTGAAACTTCAGTTACTGTGACTGTTTTACTTTAAAGATCGAAAATTCCCCGGATTTTCTATGCAGGAATGCAATGCACACATTTGTTTCCTCTATTTTTGTAACCCCAAATACTGGGATATTACACATAGTTTGCAATTTGAAGTTTTGCATTTCTTATAGCATCTGTACCGATGCTTCCCATAGCGGCCCCGCTAGCGATTTGGGGGCCGGGAGCGAAAATGGGCTCACACCAGCGCACCGAAAAGGGCGCCAGCTAGTTTTCGAGCCCAATATAAGCACCGCCAACCCCGTGCCAGGCGCGAATCGGGCGCGCCGGCGCCTCGCGAAGCTGAAAATTTTAGGCGTGGGAGCCCCTGTCAGCCAGACATCCCCAAATTATACATCTTCTCCACCAAAACCCCGTCCCCTCCACCGCTCATTTCTCTTGCCCACCGCTCCATCTCGCATCCAGCCTCCAAAACGAAAAACCCTCGCCGCCGCCATGGCACCGAAGAGAAAGGCTCCAGCGAAGGCGCCAACGAAGGCGCCGCCGAAGCCGCACACCGTCGCGCCGAAGGAGAAGCCGGCGAACATGTCGCGGGAGGAGTGGGACAAGAGATGGAACGCCGCTCCTTTATAACGGCCGACCGCAGAAGGCGTCTGATGCGCATAGATGTACACGTCCGTTGGGAACCCCAAGAGGAGGTATGATGCGCACAGCAGCAAGTTTTCCCTCAGAAAGAAACCAAGGTTATCGAACCAGTAGGAGCCAAGAAGCACGTGAAGGTTGTTGGTGGAGGAATGTAGTGCGGCGCAACACCGTGAAACCGGCGCCAACGTGGAACCTGCACAACACAATCAAAATACTTTGCCCCAACGTAACTGAGGTTGTCAATCTCACCGGCTTGCTGAAAACAAAGGATTAAGCGTATCGAGTGGAAGATAGTGGTTGTTTGCAAAGAACAAGAAAAGCAGAGAATGTATTCAGATGTAAAAGAATGGACCGGGGTCCACAGTTCACTAGTGGTGTCTCTCCAATAAGATAACTAGCATGCTGGGTGAACAAATTACAGGCAAGCAATTGACAAATAAAGATTCAATATATATCAACGATGATTACTATGTGATTTAATCAGGGCATTACGACAAAGTACATAGACCGCTATCCAGCATGCATCTATGCCTAAATAATCCACCTTCAGTTATCATCCGAACCCCTTTCGGTATTAAGTTGCGAACAACAGATAATTGCATTAAGTATGGTGCGTAATGTAATCAACACAAATATCCTTAGACAAAGCATCAATGTTTTATCCCTAGTAGCAAAAGCACATCCACAACCTTAGAACTTTCTGTCACTGTCCCAGATTTAATGGAGGCATGAACCCACTATCGAGCATAATTACCCCCTCTTGGAGTTACAAGTATCAACTTGGCCAGAGCCTCTACTAGCAACGGAGAGCATGCAAGAACATAAACAACACATATATGATAGATTGATAATCAACTTAACATAGTATTCTCTATTCATCGGATCTCACCAAACACAACATGTAGCATTACAAATAGATGATCTTGATCATGTTAGGCAGCTCACAAGATCTAATACAATGAAAGCACAAGCGGAGAAGAAAACCATCTAGCTACGCTATGGACCCATAGTCCAAGGATGAACTACTCACGCATCAATCCGGAGGCGGGCATGATGATGTAGAGCCCCTCCGGTGATGATTCCCCTCTCCGGGGGTGCCGGAGGCGATCTCCTGAATCCCCGAGATGGGATTGGCGGCGACGGCCTCTCGGAATGTTTTCCGTATCGTGGCTCTCGGCACGGGGTTTCGCGACGGAGGCTTTAAGTAGGCGGAAGGGTAGGTCAGGGGCGTCACGAGGCCCACACTACAGCCCGCGCGGCCGGGCTTGGGCCGCGCCGCCGGTGTGTCGCCACCTCGTGGCCCCACTTCTCCTCTTCGGACTTCGGAAGCTTCGTGCAAAAATAGGACCCGGGCGTTGATTTCCAATTCCGAGAATATTTCCTTACTAGGATTTCGAAACCAAAAACAGCAAAAACAGGAATGGCACTTCGGCATCTTGTTAATAGGTTAGCGCCGGAAAATGTAAAATAACACTAAAGTATGTGTAAAACACTCAAGTATTGTAATAAAAGTAGCATGGAACATAAGAAATTATAGATACGTTTGCGACGTATCAAGCATCCCAAGCTTAGTTCCTCGAGTAGGTAAACGATAACACAAATAATTTCTGAAGTGACATGCTACCAACATAATCTTGATCAACATTATTGTAAAGCATATGAGATGAATGGAGTGATCTGAACAAAAGATTGCTAACAAAGATAATGACTAAGCAAATGAATCATATAGCAAAACTTTTTATGAATAATACTTTCAAACAAGTATCAATAAGACTTGCATAAGAGTTAACTCATAAGCAATAAATTCACAGTAGAATGCATTGAAGCAACACAAAGGATGATTAAGTTTCAGCAATTGCTTTCAACTTGTAACATGTATATCTCATGGATATTTGTCAACATAGAGTAATATAACAGTGCAATAAGTAAACATGTAAGAATCAATGCACACAGTTAACACAAGTGTTTGCTTCTAAGATAGAAGGGAATGGGTAAACTGACTCAACATAAAGTAAAAGATTGGCCCTTCGCAGAGGGAAGCATTGATTACTATTTTTGTGCTAGAGCTTTTTGTTTTGAAATCATAGAAACAATTTTGTCAGTAGTAATAATTCATATGTGCTATGCATAATACTTCCTACAAGTTGCATGCCTCATGCATAGAGTACCAATAGTGCTCGCACCTTGTCCTACTATCTCGAAAACACGGATTCTCATCGCATAACATATGCTTCAACCAAGTGTCACAAAGGGGTACCTCTATGCCGCATGTACAAGTGTCTAAGGAGAAAGCACGCATTGGATTTCTCGCTTTTGATTATTCTCAACTTAGACATCCATACCGGGACAACATAGACAACAGATAATGGACTCCTCTTTAATGCTTAAGCATTCAACAATTAATATTCTCATAAGAGATTGAGGTTGTATGTCCAAACCGAAACTTCCACCATGATACATGGCTTTAGTTAGCGGCCCAATGTTCTTCTCTAACACATGCATACTCAAACCATTTGATCGTGAAGTCCACTACTTCAGACAAGACGAACATGCATAGCATCTCACATGATATCCAACAAAGATAAAGTTGATGGCGTCCCCAGAAAACATGGTTACCGCTCAACAAGCAACTTATAAGAATTAAGACACATAACTACATATTCATCACCACAATAGTTTTTAAGCTATTTGTCCCATGAGCTATATATTGTAAAGGTAGAGGAATGAAATTTAAAGGTAGCACTCAAGTAATTTACTTTGGAATGGCGGAAAAATACCACATAATAGGTAGATATGGTGGACATAAATGGCATGGAGTTTGGCTCAAGGTGTTTGGATGCACGAGAAGCATTTCCTCTCAGTACAAGGCTTAGGCTAGCAAGGTTGTTTGAAGCAAACACAAGTATAAAAGGTACAGCAAAACTCACACAAGAACATATTGCAAGCATTATAAGGCTCTACACTGTCTTCCTTGTTGTTCAAACACTTTACCCGAAAATATCTAGACTTAGAGAGATCAATCATGCAAACCAAATTAAACAAGCTCTACAGTAGTTCTTCATTAATAAATTAAACTACATGATGCAAGAGCTTAAACATGATCTATGAGAGCTCAAACAATTGCCAAATTGTCAAACCATATGCATCATTTTCCAATTCCAACCAAATAGCAATTTAACGAAGCAATAAGCCTTCGCCATGAACATTAAAGCACAATTAAGAACACAAGTGTTCCATATGAAAACGCGGAGCGTAATATCTCCAATATAAGGATGGCGAGATCCAACTTTATTCAAAACAAAACAAAAATAAAAACAAACCGACGCTCCAAGTAAAGAACATAAGAATGTGACGCAATAAAAATATAGTTTCACTAGAAGTGACCTGATAATGTTGTCGATGAAGAAGGGGATGCCTTGGGCATCCCCAATCTTAGATGCTTGAGTCTTCTTAAAATATGCAGGGATGAACCACCGGGGCATCCCCAAGCTTAGACCTTTCACTCTTCTTGATCATAGTATATCATCCTCTTCTCTTGACCCTTGAAAACTTCATTCACACAAACTTCAAGCAAACTCATGAGAGGGTTAGTGCATAACCACAAATTCACATATTCAGAGGTGACACAATCATTCTTAACGCTTTCGGACATTGCACAAAGCTTCTGAAAGTTAATGGAACAAAGAAACTCATTCAACATAGCAAAAGCGGCAATGCGAAATAAAAGACAGAATCTGTCAAAAACAGAACAGTCCGTAAAGATGCATCTGGACGAGGCACTTAACTTGCTCAAATGAAAAACTCAAAACTAATGAAAGTTGCGTACATATCTGAGGATCACGCTCGTAAATTTGCAGATGTTTTCGAATTTTTACAGAGACTTGTGCCAGAATTCGTGACAGACAGCAATGCTGTTTCTGCGCAGCGATCCCAAATATAACATCAACTTTAGCATAGAAACTTTACTTGGCACAAAAACATGACAAGGAGAGGTTGCTACAGTAGTAAACAACTTCCAAGACTCAACAAAACAAAAATTGCTGTAGTAAAATAAACACATTGGTTATCTCCCAAGAAGTGTTTTTCTTTAACGCCTTTCAGCTAGGCGCAGAAAGTGCAAATCAAGTAACATCAAGAGTAGAAGCATCAACATCATAACTTGTTCTAATAATAGAATCAAAAGGCAAATTCATTCTCTTTCTAGGGAAGTGTTCCATACCTTTCTTGAGAGGAAATTGATATTTAATATTACCTTCCTTCATATCAATAACAAGCACCAACGGTTCGAAGAGAAGGTCTTCCCAACACAATAGGACAAGATGCATTGCATTCGATATCCAAGACAACAAAATCAACGGGGACAAGGTTATTGTTAATCTTAATACGAACATTATAAATCCTCCCCAAAGGTTTCTTTTTAACATTATCGGCAAGATTAACATCCAAATAACAATTCTTCAATGGTGGCAAGTCAAGCATATCATAAATCTTTTTAGGCATAACAGAAATACTTGCACCAACATCACATAAAGCATTACACTCAAAATCAATGAATTTCATCTTAATGATGGGCTCCCAACCATCTTCTAATTTCCTAGGAATAGAAGCTTCAAGTTTTAATTTCTCTTCCCTCGCTTTAATGAGAGCATTTGTAATATGTTTTGTAAAGGCTAAATTTATAGCACTAGCATTGGGACTTCTAGCAAGTTTTTGTAAGACTTTATAACTTCAGTAATATGACAATCATCAAAATCTAAACCATTATGTTCTACAGCAATGGAGTCATTGTCACCAATATTTTGAAAAATTTCAGCAGTTTTATCACAAACAGCAGTTTTAGCAGTTTCAGGCAATTTTGTGCGCTTTGCACTAGGAGTAGAAACATTGCCAACACCAATTATTTTACCATTAATAGTAGGAGGTGCAACAACATGTGAAGAATCAACATTACTAGTGGTGGTAATAGTCCATACTTTAGCTACATTATTCTCTTTAGCAAGTTTTTCTTCTCTATCCCATCTAGCATGCAATTCAGCCAACAATCTAATATTATCATTAATTCGAACTTGGATGGCATTTGTTTTAGCAAACCTAGCATCTTCAACTTTCTCGCATAACTTTCAATTTTAAAAGATCAACATCAAGAGCAAGACTATCAACCTTAGAAGCAAGAATATCAATTTTACTAAGCTTTTCTTCAACAGTTTTATTGAAAGCAGTTTGTGTATTAATAAATTCTTTAAGCATCACTTCAAGACCAGAGGGTACACTCTTATTATTATTGTAAGAACTAGCACAGTGGCCCGCACACATGTGCGGGCATCTGCTTTAATTGTTTTCTAATTTTATTTCGTATAAATTATTAGTAGCATGCAATAAGATGCAACAATTTATTTTATGGTTATTTTGAGGATCTGCATGGTTTAGCAAAGTCAAAGAAAAATTACATAAGTAACCTCAATTTGAAATCCTAGTTGTAACCCAAAACGTAGATTTTGTAAATTAAGTAACCTATACCAGTCAATTGTTGTACGCAAAAATATTTACTACTTGATATGCCTACACTACAAAACTATCACAAAACACATATGACTTTCATGAGGATGGGATGAGGGCTAAAAAATACTTGACATGGAGAGTTTACAACAAAAGAAACTATGAAAAAACATCGAATTTTTGGAGAAGGACTACTTGGGTCATCAAATTAACATCGTATTTAAGAGAATGAAAACACAAGGACAACAACAATGATATTATTAGCCATAAAAATGCATTTAGGAAAGCAACTACATACGTCAAGAAGCACATGATACATCTGGTATCTTTAATATATAATAGATGTGTAGAAGAGTACACACACCATAAGCTATCAAGGTAATTAAAATTGAATTATTATCCAATAAACATACAGATGCCTGATGCAGTCAATGATTGCTACTCATGCCAGATGATATAATCTCACTTTAGAAGTATAGATATAACCTCACTTTAGATATAAATAAAGTAATGTAAACCTATATATAAAGCTGCTTAGAGTTTTGATTGTACCATTGTTTTCTGCTTGTAGCTATCCGTGTTTGGTATTTTCGGCTTGATGGATAATTGTCAAACAGAAACAAAGGAAACAGAATTTCTCAGAATATATTTCAGACTTATATTCTAAAAAATAAAAATCTGCAACAAAATGTACCACGGGAGAAAAAACATAAACAGAACCCATGGACGCGGTTAATTAGTACTCTTAATTCTGATAATTTGTTGCTGAGTTGTGTGGCGAACATTGTACAGTACTTCATAAGGAAATCTAGCCTAGCAATCAACACCGGAGAAGTGGAGCTTCCATCTGTAATTGTCTACCCGTTTAAATAAAGTTTAGCTAGCTCGACCTAAGCGCAGTAGCGCTCATACATAGTAATTGTCAGTTCCAGTTTGCCTTCTGACCATGTAAAGATAAAGCCACAGTAGAGTTACTGCTAACAGTTGTAGACCCAAGAACGTTGTACAAAAAAAAAACTTGCAGGACGTAAGTCAAAAGTTCTACCTAGCAGCCTACAGTTATGATGCCGGTTGGACAGATGTAGATATACCCCACAACTATTTTTCTTTTGTTTACATTTTTGAAGTTATTTCATTTTTCTCTACCGACTCTTAAAAGTGCTCCTTCAAATAAAATGAAATAATGTGAGATTTCACCTAGATCGGTTCCTTCATCCTTGTGTAGTATGTCCTTAGCTAACCTGAATACAAAATTCATTTTGTCTTTCTCTCTAGGAATTGAAATTAAGATGATAAATAACCATCTCATTTCAAAGATTTTTTCTGAAATAAAATTGATGAACCTATAATATGAAAATTATCTGTGATGACAACAAATTTGTTAAATGTACATATGATTTTTAGCCAACCAAAATGCTTCTTATTAGGCCAGCTAATTGACGAAGGATAAATCTGAGAACAGAAAAAAGGTGACGGCTTAACAACTTCTTTGAGAGAAATTACAATGTGTAGACTATTTTAGAGAAAAATCTTTGTCTTGCAAATTAAATTTTCTATGGAGAATAGAAATAGCAAGTATATGAGAGATAATTATTATGTGGATACAATTTTTTTAGAGACGGATCACCAATGGATAGCATAAAACAGCCTAGACTTGAAAATAATTCTATGCCATAATTAATTAGTGACAAAGTTGCATGCAGATGCGTTTCATGGATCAATACTGCTGCACACATGTGTATACGTACCCAATCAGATCTTAGGTTGCTAGTTAGCGTGCTTCCATCGATTCAGCTCCTTTGTACGTGTATATCCATGCATGTTACGCAGATAATTATACTGTGCATCCAACTGTTTGTATGGGGACATATGTGGATTCGTACGACGCCCTGGTACCAACTATTATGGTCAGGAGCGACAAAAATAATTAACAAAACATATGGTCGAGCAAGTAGCGCTGGCAGGCGAGTGGCATATGCATGAGGAAAGATCAAACCTGACCACGGTGAAGGTTATGCATGGATTGGATACTTGACACACCAATATGTGCAAATACGGCGGCGGGGCATCATGCTTGGAAATATTAGGGGATCCAAAATATGTCGCATCAGCAGCTTGCCTGAGAAGCAAAATGGTGGAGGATAAATCAGAGGACACAAAGTGGGTATAACGACTTAATAATTCAGCGAACAAATTTCCTCTTTTAGATTATATTTTCTTTGAAGAATAGGAATAGCTAGTATGAGTGACAAATTTTTGTAAGCAGACGAAAACTTACATAATTTGCATGTATCAAATGTTCTTTTACCGTGTCTTCTTTCCCGTGTCCAAATAAATCAATGAGTCCACAACTCACTTTCATTGAACAAACTACTATAACTTGCCGGTGTTGAATTTAGCGTGCATCATGTACTCCAAATATAAATTAGCATGTAATGGTTAATAGAAGTGTGTAACCCAGGTCGTGCATTATGCTTGAGTACCTGTAGCTGTAGCTGAATCTGTGACAATGGTATGGACCAACCCTGCAGCTGAAAACTAAAATCAATATATCAAGATAATCAAAAACAATAATATGCAAGTTCCTAGGGAATTGCATCTAGGACACAGCGTATTATCCATCAATCAGCAACTATTCCTCTGATCAGATTATACTGAGTATTCATCAACGTGTGATGTGACCTGACATTAAAGAATAAACAAATCAATTGCATGCAAAGAGCAGCTTTACATACGGTGGGAACTGAGGAACCTGGATAGCTCGACGCCGCTGCGTAGCTTCGTGGAGCAGCGTGCCATCACTTTTCCGTTCCACTGCCTTCCTCAATCGGTGCAAGCAAGGTCCTGGCGGCGGCAGTGTTTATTTTTCCGTCGCTAAAAGTTAGGGTTGGTTCTATTTTTTTTTGTCGCTCCATTAGATTGGGTACGGGACGCGATCGTGGGTAGGAGTTGATCAATGAAATTATCGGCTGAGATGTATTATTGACTAAATTTAATTTAACGGTTCGATGTTTCTGATTATTGTGGGATTTTCTAGTTAATTCTCTAATTTCTGGTTAGCTTTTAATGTACTTTTAATATATAATAGATTACCATAAGAATTACCATAACCATTACCATTATTAGAAGGATATGGCCTATAGTTGTTGTTACCATAATTATTCCTATAAGCATTGTTGTTGAAATTATTATTCTTAATGAAATTCACATCAACATTTTCTTCTTGAGCAACCAATGAAGCTAAAGGAACATTATTAGGATCAATATGAGATCTACCATTTGCAAGCATAGACATAATAGCATCAATCTTATCACCCAAAGAAGAGGTTTCTTCAACAGAATTTACCTTCTTACCTTGAGGAGTTCTTTCAGTGTGCCATTCAGAGTAATTGATCATCATATCATCAAGTAATTTGGTTGCGGCGCCCAGGGTGATGGACATAAAAGTACCTCCAGCAGCTGAATCCAATAGGTTCCTTGAGGAAAAATTCAATCCTGCGCATAAAGTTTTGGATGATCATCCAAGTAGTCAGTCCATGGGTTGGGCAATTCTTTACCAAAGATTTCATTCTCTCCCATGCTTGAGCAACATGTTCATTATCAAATTGTTTAAAATTCATTATGCTACTTCTCAAAGATATAATCTTAAGGAGGATAATATTTACTAATAAAAGCATCTTTACGCTTAGTCCATGAATCAATACTATTCTTAGGCAAAGATAGGAACCAATCTTTAGCTCTTCCTCTTAATGAGAAAGGAAACAATTTTAGTTTTATAATATCACCATGTATATCCTTATACTTTTGCATTTCACAAAGTTCAACAAAATTATTAAGATGGGCAGCAACATCATCAGTACTAACACCAGAAAATTGCTCTCTCATAACAAGATTCAGTAAAGCAGGTTTAATTTCATAGAATTCTGCTGTGTAGTAGCAGTGGAGCAATAGGAGTACATATAAAATCATTATTATTTGTGCTAGTGAAGTCACACAACTTAGTATTTTCAGGAGTACCCATTATAACAGTAGTAAAGTAAACTAGGCAAATAAAGTAAAGACAAGTAACTAATTTTTTTGTGTTTTTGATATAGAGAACAAGACAGTAAATAAAGTAAAGCTAGCAACTAATTTTTTTGTGTTTTGTTTAAGTGCGGCAAACAAAGTAGTAAATAAAATAAAGCAAGACAAAAACAAAGTAAAGAGATTGGAAGTGGAGACTCCCCTTGCAGCGTGTCTTGATCTCCCCGGCAACGGCGCCAGAAAAAGAGCTTGATGCGTGTTGTGGATATACTTCATAGGTATACCATCGACATGGTCCGATTCCGGCAAGCCCGGGTGGCCCAAAGATGGTGGTGATGGCATATGGCCCACCGGGCGGCCCAGTTGCTGTTGATCAAGATGGAAGATGTCCAGCCCAGGAACAAGGAGTCGGATCCGAACCACCCTAGGAAGGTAGCCGGATCCGAACCGCCCTACAGAGGTACCCGGATCCGAACCGCCCTAGGAAGGTACCCGGATCCGAACCGACCTACAGAGGTACCCGGATCCGAAGAGGTCTATGCCAGGAGTCAGGCCCATGAAGGAAGCCGGATCCATGACGACAAGTTAGGAATAGGTGGATCGTTGACGTACACGGCAAGACATTGTACCGTAGTTAGGCAACTTGTATTCCGGTAGGACTCTCCATGTAAACCCTAGATCCGTGCGCTTTTATAAGCCGGATCCCGAGGGGAGATCTCGAGCTAGAGGCGAGACAACCACAACCATTGTAACAACGCGCAAGCACCCAGATAATTCCAGACAAGCAGCAGGAGGCCCCGTCATCGTCGTGTGTTCCGGTGGGTAACTCGCGTACCACCGTCCCGTGTGCACTCCGCCCTATGGCCCCTACTTCTTCTCCCCTCGTGAGGATCCCTCCTCCGAGGTATCGTCGATTAGGCAACGACAGTTGGCGCCCACCGTGGGGCCGGAGGCGTCTGGAGGCCGGAACCGGGAGGGCTCCGCCATGGGAAGCTACGACGACTCGATCGCTGTGGGGCGTGTACTTTACGCCGGGAACTTTCCGATCGTCCCTCCGGACGAACTCGGATTCCGGCTAGGTCAAACCCCGTCAAGCTCTCCATCGTCCCAATCGGCGGCATCCACATCTTCATCGGCGAAACCGTCGATTCCGACGGAAACGCCTGGTAAGTAACGCGACGCGCCGCTGAGCGGACGCAGTCGCGAAGATCCGATCGAGTCGCAGGAGCTTCCTAGGGAAGATTCCGCCTTAGATCTGAAAAATTCAAATCCTGGTTTTGGTAGTCGGATCCGCACCTATATTTTTGGTTGCCGGATCCGCGCCTACGGTTTTGATAGTCGGATCCGCACCTATATTTTTGGTTGCCGGATCCGCGCCTACGTTTTTGATAGTCGGATCCGCACCTATATTTTTGGTTGCCGGATCCGCGCCTACGTTTTTGGTAGTCGGATCCATACCTATTTTTGGTAGTCGGATCCGCACCTATATTTTCGGATCCGGATCCATACCTATTTTTGGTAGTCGGATCCGCCCCTATATTCTTGTAGCCCGATCCATACCAAAATTTTGGTAGGTGGATCCGCACCTAAATTTTGGAAGTCGGATCCACACCTAAATTTTGGTAGGTGGATCCGCACCTAATTGCTGGTAGCCGGATCCGCACCTATATTTTGGTGATCGAATCCGCACCTACAGGACCACCGCGATAATCAATCTCGCACCGGCTCGACGGAACGCCGAAGAAAAATCGCCACGACCGACGTTGACTCCGCTCCAAACAGCTAAGTCCTTATTTATATTTAATATTTTAAAATTTTATGATCATGAGATTAAGATTGGTTCACTCATATCCTGAGTCTTTTACCGCTTTCACTATTGGTCATATCTTTTCCACGATTTGCCTCGCGCTCGTGAAAAACTTTGTACTGTTTTTGCCGCCTAAGGCTCCAGTACGCTACAAAATTTCCGCCTTCGGGCGTTAGCTTGAGTTTTCTGGCCTACACGTTTTCTGTTGTTTATATGTGGATTCCTTAGTAGTGACATTTCGGTACTTAAAACCGGCCTCTGTTTCTGAGGTTCTTGATTGTTTCGCTATTAAGCGCTATCGCCTCAGCAGATGTTCTGTGTTTAAAGTTTGCCGTCTCGCGAAAAGTCAAGCATATAAACCAGAAGAATGGATAAACCAGATCTTGCTTAAAACATATAAATTGCATTAACTGTTCAAGATAGTCGAGTCGTTTCCGCCTTGACAGTTTTATGTTGTTCAACTGCTGCATAGTTTCAGCTTTAAAATATTTGTTCAAAGGCCGTTTTTATTCTGCCTTACATTTGTTCGTTGAACATGATCAAAGAAACAATTTAATACAATTGTGTTTTTGTGTTTATATATCAGGTACATGACACTTGGACCTTCAACAGTCCTCGAACTAAGGTGTTTTCAAGCTGGCCTAGCACTCGCGCGAAGCCCAGGGGAAGCTAGCCGGATCCATATGAGAGAAGGTTAGGCGGATCCGTAGCGTGCATAGCTGGAAAAGCAACTTGAGTCTTGATTCTGCTATGCTTAGCCGGAACCAACCCTCGGGGGCTGCGATTTTGATCTTAGGTGAACAGTGTATTTTCCTTTCGAGTATCAGTGCTGGAAATTTCCGCCTAGATGCTTGGGATTTACATTATTGCTAAGTCATATATAAAGATAAAGCTACTCTAAGAGCTCCAAGCCGGATTTTGAAGTAAATTCACCTTGGCGCTCGGGGGCTACATCGATGAAGTTCTCTTTGGAGCAACTAACCGAAAAATTTCCACCTTGACGCTTGGGGGCTAAGTTTCTGAGCATCGAGTCTCCTTGGAGCAAGCCGACTCAACGCTCGGGGGCTACATATGGTTATGTCAAGAAAATTTAGAAGATGGCGAAAATCCGGCTAACTAGCCGGATCCGCACCTATTTTTGGTAGCCGGATCCGCACCTGAATTTGGTAGCCGGATCCGCACCTCAATTTTTGGTAGCCGGATCCGCACTTTTTTGTAGCTGGATCCACACCTACATTATGGTAGTCGGATCCGCACCTATATTTTTGGTAGCCGGATCCGCACCCATATTTTTGGTAGCCGGATCCGCACCCATATTTTTGGTAGCCGGATCCGCACCTAAATTTTGGTAGCCGGATCCGCACCTATATTTTGGTAGCCGGATCCGCACCTGAATTTTGGTAGCCGGATCCGCACCTCAATTTTTGGTAGCCGGATCCGCACCTCAGTTTTGGTAGCTGGATCCGCACCTACATTATGGTAGTCGGATCCGCACCTATATTTTGGTAGCCGGATCCGCACCTCAATTTTTGGTAGTCGGATCCGCAACTACAATTTTGTAGTCGGATCCGGACCTATATTTTGGCTAGTCAGATCCGAACCTACATTTGGCTAGTCGGATCCATACCGAAGATTACGAAGAATCTGACCATTGGATCATGAAGTTTCCGACCAATACTTGGTAGGAGATATGAAGTTTGGAGTCCTTCAAGATTCTCTATTATTCGTTCCAGCCAAAGGATGAAGATACATGCGCAAGCTGAGCTGGATGGAAGAACGGTGAATCTTGGAGAACTCCGGGGCTGCTGTTGTGGATATACTTCATAGGTATACCATCGACATGGTCCGATTCCGGCAAGCCCGGGTGGCCCAAAGATGGTGGTGATGGCATATGGCCCACCGGGCGGCCCAGTTGCTGTTGATCAAGATGGAAGATGTCCACCCAGGAACAAGGAGTCGGATCCGAACCGCCCTAGGAAGGTAGCCGGATCCGAACCGCCCTACAGAGGTACCCGGATCCGAACCGCCCTAGGAAGGTACCCGGATCCGAACCGACCTACAGAGGTACCCGGATCCGAAGAGGTCTATGCCAGGAGTCAGGCCCATGAAGGAAGCCGGATCCATGACGACAAGTTAGGAATAGGTGGATCGTTGACGTACACGGCAAGACATTGTACCGTAGTTAGGCAACTTGTATTCCGGTAGGACTCTCCATGTAAACCCTAGATCCGTGCGCCTTTATAAGCCCTGAGGGGAGATCTCGAGCTAGAGGCGAGACAACCACAACCATTGTAACAACGCGCAAGCACCCGGATAATTCGACAAGCGCAGGGCCCGTCATCGTGCGTGTTCCGAAGTTGGGTAACTCGCGTACCACCGTCCCGTGTGCACTCCGCCCTATGGCCCCTACTTCTTCTCCCCCTCATGAGGATCCCTCCTCCGAGGTATCGTCGATTAGGCAACGACAATGCGCGTAGATATACACGTCCGTTGGGAACCCCAATAGGAAGGTATGATGCGCACAGCAGCAAGTTTTCCCTCAGAAAGAAACCAAGGTTATCGAACCAAAGAGGAGTCAAGAAGCACGTGAAGGTTGTTGGTGGAGGAATGTAGTGCGGCGCAACACCGTGAAACCGGCGCCAACGTGGAACCCGCACAACACAATCAAAGTACTTTGCCCCAACGTAACAAGTGAGGTTGTCAATCTCACCGGCTTGCTGAAAACAAAGGATTAAGCGTATCGTGTGGAAGATGGTGGTTGTTTGCAAAGAACAAGAAAGCAGAGAATGTATTCAGATGTAAAAGAATGGACCGGGGTCCACAGTTCACTAGTGGTGTCTCTCCAATAAGATAACTAGCATGGGTGAACAAATTACAGGCAAGCAATTGACAAATAAAGATTCAATATATATCAACGATGATTACTATGTGATTTAATCAGCATTACGACAAAGTACATAGACCGCTATCCAGCATGCATCTATGCCTAAATAATCCACCTTCAGGTTATCATCCGAACCCCTTCCAGTATTAAGTTGCGAACAACAGATAATTGCATTAAGTATGGTGCGTAATGTAATCAACACAAATATCCTTAGACAAAGCATCAATGTTTTATCCCTAGTAGCAACAAGACATCCACAACCTTAGAACTTTTTGTCACTGTCCCAGATTTAATGGAGGCATGAACCCACTATCGAGCATAATTACTCCCTCTTGGAGTTACAAGTATCAACTTGGCCAGAGCCTCTACTAGCAACGGAGAGCATGCAAGAACATAAACAACACATATATGATAGATTGATAATCAACTTAACATAGTATTCTCTATTCATCGGATCTCACCAAACACAACATGTAGCATTACAAATAGATGATCTTGATCATGTTAGGCAGCTCACAAGATCTAATACAATGAAAGCACAAGCGGAGAAGAAACCATCTAGCTACTGCTATGGACCCATAGTCCAAGGATGAACTACTCACGCATCAATCCGAGGCGGGCATGATGATGTAGAGCCCTCCGGTGATGATTCCCCTCTCCGGCAGGGTGCCGGAGGCGATCTCCGAATCCCCCGAGATGGGACGGCGGCGGCGGCCTCTCGCAATGTTTTCCGTATCGTGGCCTCTGCAGGGGGTTTCGCGACGAGGCTTTAAGTAGGCGGAAGGGTAGGTCAAAGGGCGTCACGAGGGCCCACACTACAGGTCCGCGCGGCCAGCGCTGGGCCGCGCCGCCTGGTGTGTCGCCACCTCGTGGCCCCACTTCGTCTCCTCTTCGGAAGCTTCGTGCAAAAATAGGACCCCGGGCGTTGATTTCGTCCAATTCCGAGAATATTTCCTTACTAGGATTTCTGAAACCAAAAAGCAGAAAACAGGAATGGCACTTCGGCATCTTGTTAATAGGTTAGTGCCGGAAAATGTAAAATAACGCTGTAAAGTATGTGTAAAACACTCAAGTATTGTAATAAAAGTAGCATGGAACATAAGAAATTATAGATACGTTTGCGACGTATCAGCGTCGCATCGCCGCTATCGATGCAGCGAAAGCGGCGTCCACTGCGGAAGCGTGCCTCAGCTTGGGCGACGACCTCAACAACTTCTCAAGGTCACCGTCCTCGCCGGGGTACTACGTGGGGTACAACGTGAACGGTCCGGCGATCTTGTTTTGCATCATGTATGTTTGTTAGATTCTCCAAGCCCTCGATATATACAAGTTCAAAAACAAGGACAAGGACTTAATCTTCATGCATTGCTTCAACAAGCTACAAGGTTGCAAGAAATGGGACGACCTCCGCCTCACTCTACATAAGGACGGGGTAGAAGGGCCGGTGGATCCTGTCGGCGCCTCCACCGGGCGCCCCATTGGCAACAAGAAGGCCAAGGCCGAGAGGAATGCGGCGCCGGTATTGTCCACCATGGACGCCTCCCTCGAGAAGATGATCACCTCATTCTCGGTGGAGAACAAGGAAGCGGCGGATAGGGCCGCCGTCGTGTGGAAGGCAATCCTCGACAAGCAAGACATGAAGATCGAGTTGGAGAGGGAGAAGGTGGAGGCAGCGAAGATAGAAGCTCACGTCGCTGCCATGAAGGCCAACAACGAAGCGACGCAGCTTTCGTTGTCCAAGATGTCTCAAGAATCTAAGATCTTGATGGCCGACACGGAGAAGATGGACCCGTTGGCGCGGGTGTGTCATGAGATGTACCGCGAGCGCATCGGCCAAGAGGTGCTGGCGGGGCGAGCTGCGTGGACGTCTCCCCCGGCACCCTCCACGTTCATGTCTCCGCCGGCACCCTCCACGTTCATGTCTCCACCGGTACCGTCGATGTTCATGCCTCACCCGACGACCGTGGATCCTGTTGCAGCGACGGAGCTGCCGCTAGGGCTCGCCGATGATGAGGAAGTCGTCGAGGTTGAGCCGCCCCTGACCCCGTTCATCTGATCAGTTGGCTTAGAAGCCGAAGTTCCTTTTTGCAGCCGGAGACGGCGATTCGATGGCGACGTGTGTTGGTTCAAACTTTAAATTCGTAAACTTATTCGAATTCATATGCTTTCAATTCAAATCATCTATTGGGTCTGTCGTATGGGGCGCACCAGTATGGGTTTAAATTCGTAAACTTATTCGAATTCATATGCTTTCAATTCAAATCATCTATTAGGTCTGTCGTATGGAGCGCGCCAGTATGGAAGCAGCTTTCCTAAATGGAGGATGTTGTGCCGGGCCCTGGCGACTATAAGGGGGGCATTTCTTGTACTCCTCAGAAAGTTCAGGGAGTACTATATTTGGTTGATTGAAATCAATGGCAATTTCACAGGCTCACTGGTTCTAGCAGTCAACATTCTTTTAGTCTCACTGAAGCTAAATGAACAGCTCAGCAGTATTCTCGATCCTCGGCTCCTCGCTACGTGGCTACGTCACGCCGCCATCCGAGCGAGCGCCTCGCCGGCGCGCTCCCCTGTTGACAGCCGTAGCTTCCTGTAGTCGTCGTAGTTAAAGGGCTTGAACCGGCGCGGGTGCTCCGCGTCGACGAACGCCTCCGGCGCGCACACCCTGTCATCCTTGGGCGCGAGCAGGAACATGGCGATCGAGATGCGCGGCACCGGCGCCACGCACTGCACCCGGTGCTTCACGGTGTGCAGCCTCCCGTTGCTCCACGCCTGAAACACGAGAAGAGGCACCCTGTCAGAGCACCGGACGGCAGCGAAATCGCAAGGAAATTCCAGCTGAATCAAGCGAATCGATTCGACGGTACCGCGCCGACGTCGCCGATGTTGACGAGGAACGTGCCGGGGAGGGGGTCGACGGGGACGAACTCGCCGGCGGCGGGGTCCAGCACCTCGAGGCCGCCGACGCAGTCGTCCTCCTGGAGCACGGTGAGGAAGCCGGAGTCGGTGTGGATCTGCACGCCCGAGGAGCCCACCGTGTCGTGCGTGTAGTTGTACCTGTTGATGCGGAACTGGCACGGCCAGTCCTGGAACGGGTGGCCGCCCTCCAGCCCGAGGCTGGACGCCACCTTGCCGGCGACGTCCACGATCAGCGCGTGCATCGCCTCGGCGTAGCTCCTGACGGCCTCCCTGCGGCGGGTTTTGCTTTTGTCAGATCAAATTATTTGAGGATAACTCCGATGGCAACGAGGAAGGTGGACCTGGAGTGGGGCGGCGCGTCGAGGCGGGCGCAGAAGGCGTCGACGTCGGCGGAGACGGCGGCGTCCCAGAGGCCGAAGGCCTCGTAGAGCGGGTTGGC
The DNA here is from genome assembly GCA_030979885.1 of Lolium multiflorum. Classification (NCBI taxonomy): domain Eukaryota; kingdom Viridiplantae; phylum Streptophyta; class Magnoliopsida; order Poales; family Poaceae; genus Lolium; species Lolium multiflorum. The sequence continues at coordinate 235,492,341 of CM061748.1, read as the reverse complement.
GGCGCTGGGCGCGACGTAGCCGCTGCCGACGACGGAGTCCGTGTTGCGGCGCTTGGCGTCGTCGGGGAGGTCGAAGAGCGCGCGCACGGCGGCCTTCATCTCGGCCTGGAGCGCGGCGGGCACGCCGTGGCCGGACACGCGGAAGCAGCCCAGGCGCTCGCACGCGTCCCGCAGCCGCGCCGACTCCTCCGGCCGGGCGCCGGCGAGCCGCAGGTCGATCACCGGGATCGCCACCATCTGCGCTGCCTTGGGTAGTTGGGGAAGAGTCACGCGACGCTCGCCGATCTCGTGCCCTTGCGTGCGGAGGAGTGGGCTCGGTTCGACGGGGATTTAGTAGTTCAGAGGCCGGCCGTGAAAGGGACGCGGCGGGAGGCAGGGCGGCGCTTCGTGCCACCGGTTGTCGGGAAAATGGCACCGGAATTCGCAGCAGGAAGGAACGAACCAGTTGATGTGTACCGAGGTTGGTGAGACAATCGACCGACACACGTGCGCACGTCAAATACTACCCTGGCCTCTCTTCTTTGTTGGACTGTCTGATGCACCATCGTCTCATTTCTGTTAAACAATTTTAAGCAATTCACAGATTTACAAAAGTTTTCGCAGTTAATTGATAAATGCAGTTCTCGTATTACATTCCGCGTGTGTAAAGTGTATAGGCACTTAGTACATTTCCTGTGAATGAGACTACACTTTGTTGCATCGGCAGGCAGTGCTAGTACAATGTACCAAGAACTTACTGGGGCGGTATTACACAACAAAATAAAATGCGCCGTTGCCTTGTCAGCATACCTTCACTTATTCAAAAATTATCGAATGGACAAGATTTAGCCATATAATCATATAATTTTCCTTCAGGGGTATACGCTATTATAAGTGACTATTTCAACACTCGTCAAAACCCTCTTTAGAAATGATAAGTAGGTCCATCGACAAAATATTGTTATTGATTATTTTTTTAGAGAAAGAAATATTATTACTGATGTGGAGGGCTCATTTGCATCCACTTCCTATTTACTTTGAGGCCCCTTAATGCAAAGCAGGGGCGTAGCCAGCCGCCCAGGCCCCAGGTAATAAGGGCCTTGGCCTGAGGCATGCTGGTGAAAATCTTTGTTAACTATATGAACGTTTAATACGTTTTTTGCGAATAGGACTCTAGCATTAAAAGAAACAACGAACAATACGAAGCACAAAAAAAAACAAAAATTACAATGAGATTCTTGAGAAGTTCTTCATCTTCAACCTCCAGACTGTGTCGACGGCGCGCTGCCACTGTCGCCCCTCCCTGAGTCGGCCTAACGTTGTTGGTTGCGAACGGAAAGTCGCCGAACGGGTCAAAAAGACCACATCCATCCCAGAGACAAAGAAGAAGGAAGAACTGCCGATGAAGCTCCTTGACGATCCGAAGATCTCCACAGCCAGACGAAATCCTCGAAAACCCCACCACTCCCACAAGCCTCTCGACGTTGCCGCCGAGATGGAGTTGAAGCCGAAGAGACCTTATTGCATGAGACGCCGCCACCACCACCTGAGCGTCGCCCCTACAAACCTTGACCCTAAAAATGAAGAACGAAGCTCTCAAAATAGGGGGCCGAGCCCTCCCACCGACGAGGGCCCAGATCCACCACGTCTCCATGGCTCAAAGGCCACAGAGACGAGGCGATCAACAGCGGCACCGGTAAGAGGCCGAGATCCAATCGCATGTCGCCTATCTTGGGTCTAGTAACGTCTCGCGAATCCAAAGCGACCGTATCGTGTGATGCAATGAAGTGGGATTCGATACTGTTTGATACTGTTGAGAACTGCAGTAGTGCAGTTGGCCGGGGGCTTGACTCCTGCCTAGCTACGCTACTTGCAAACATATTTGCACATATGTTTTTTTAGATGCTGAAACAAACGATAAAGAGAAGAAACAAAAAAAGCTTCATTTGCCATTTGACTCATATCTGCAATAATTACATATTTCATAGCATATTTAGTTATTTACATGTTTCATAACACAGTGATTCACAATTGTTCATTTTTAATCATAAGTTGTAGTCTGATTTGTATCTTTTCAGCTGACTAGATAGAACTAGAAGATATGCGTCCTTTGGTTAATTATCTCAAATTTTTATGGTGGACATGAACTTGTTGCTACATCCCATAGTAGGACCTTAAATTTAGCAGTATGATGACAAAACTCCAAGTTAGTATAAAGATCACTATTAGAAAAATGCTTAGTACTGGCGCATCACTTTTTGCCACAAGTGACATACCACCTACTAGTAGTAGCGCACCACCTAGTGGGCCACTGGCAAGGCATGTACTAGTGGCGCACCACGTGGTCCACCACTACTAGTTGCTAGGTGTGTCACAGGTAAAAAAATTAGGTGCACCACTGCTACTTTTAAAATCTAGATATGGCTCTGGCATCAATTTTTGTGCGATTTTTATGTTTTGTTTTTGAACAATTTTCCTTCTTCACAGCTGCTCTGCATCTTGGTGGAGGCGCTGGAGATTGAGACGGCGGCAACGGGGTCGAGGCAGGGCGGCTGGCGGCTAGTGGCAAGGTCGGGGCAGGCGAGGTCGTCGGGTCGACGTGATTGTCCGGTCAGGAGGAACGGGAGGAGGAGGTATTAAGTATAAGGAGGCATGAGGAGGAAGAGGAGAAGGAGGAGGAATGAGGAGGAAGAGGAGAAGGAGGAGGCATGTAGGAGGAGGAGGCGCAGAGAAAGGTGAGAATGATGCATGGATGAAGATGGGCATGGAGGAAGAGTAGAAGGATGCAAGTAACGGAGCTAGAAAAAAATAGGAGCCTAGGCAAAACCATAAGCAAAAAAAATGAGAAATGTTGCGGGGTATTAGGATATATGTTATGATTTGAATACAAATACTAAATTTGGAACCATACACTAGTATTAGTTTGGATGCACAAAACTGAAACTAAATACGATAAGTAGTACTAGACAATATATGAGTCAGATATAAATTCTAGAAATCCGAATGGTCATTGGAAATCCCGAAATAAATATCTCCCTCTCAGTGCAATATATCATCAAGCTATTGAACTAATAATCATTCATCTTGTTACACATTTCAGAATTGATAACTTCCGTTCCCTGGCTTGGAACTTTAACCAAATACCTCATCATCTTCTGAAATTAAAGATTCAATAAAATAAGTTGACAACATAAAATATTTGAAATCATCTTCGCAAAGATTTCAGGTGGGTATGTGGACAAGTATAGATGATCAAACCTTTTTTCCTCAATTCGTAGATTAAATTCTCCCTAGAGCATGGCAAATGCCGCTGAGCAGGTCACTGTCCTGATCTGCAAGCTGCAGGTTGCAGTGTCTCGGCAAGGAAGCGAGCGGCCTTCGCAGGTCACTGTCCTGATCTGCAAGCTGCAGGTTGCAGTGGAATCTTCAAGAGTCGTGCCTTCGCATGTGCGAGCGTCGCATCACTTTGTTTGCTGCAGGCATCGACCGTGTTCCTGGACCATGGACGAGGAGATGAAAATACGAACGACTAAATTAGGGAACGAACTAGCGAAATCGTTAGAAAAGGCCGACCTTTGTGAAGGGAAGGCAAATCGTTCCGCATGCGACAACTGGCGCGTTGTGGTGTCATAAAATTTCTGGGAACTGGTCTCCCTGTTCGTCACGTGTCGGTGTCGTAAGGGGAAGCAAGGTGGAGATGAGGGAGGAGAGAGAATACAAAGGGGGGCAAGGTGTGCCAATTTTGCTTTTATTTTCTAGATTCGTTTTTTTTTCAAAATGAAATATCTTGAAAACCATAAGTCCAATTACGATCTGTTTTCACTTCTGAGATCCTTGCGTCGTCGAGATCTTCAAAACTAAATCCCATGCTGATAGGTTTCAGGATACTTTTTTCGTACTTCCAATACTAGCATTATTGTACTCGTGGTGTGTATCTAACTGTACTCATCTTCAACTAATAAGTACTTACTCGTGTGCGCTACTCTAGCTGTACTTCTGTACTTATACTTACTCGTGTGCGCGACTGTATGTGTACAGTCGTACTCGTGGTTTGTACGCAATTGTACTGGGAGTGTTTACCGAGTTGTACTAGTCCTTGGATGTACTCGTGCTCTATATGTAGTTGTACTCGTGCCTCACACGCAAGTGTACTCGTGGTGTTCACTGAGTTGTACTCGGCTTTTGTTGTAGCATGTAAATATAATCAGATGTTACACGTTAACTGTACTCTTGTAATTCGGTGTTTATGTACTTCTGTGTACTTCGATATACCTCCATACTTCGCTATACTTCTGTGTAGTTCCGTGAAAGTGACAGAGACATAAACGTGCGTATGTACGTGAGCTGGCTATTGCATTATTAACGCAAGCTTGAGATTCGTGGCTGTACTTACGTGGAACATGTTGCTTGTACTGCGCGATGCATGAGTTTTGCGGGTTCGCTTCGTGACCATACTTTCTCGTACAACGTGATGCGTGAGTCCTGTAAGTTCGTTTCCTAGCTGTACTTCCGCGCGGAGACAAGTCGCCCATTCTCTCAGAAGTTGACACTCGTCGAGCGCTGGTTATTTTGCGGGAAGATGTTACCTTCGCGGAGGTCGGCCTCCACGCGGTGATACCCACAAAATAGTCTCGTTGTTACTGGGCTCCCCTAGCTAGCGAACGATTGCTAGGGAGAGAATGAGCGATCGGTTTCTAACCAAAAAATTTTTTCATTTTTGGCAAATTTTGGACTGTAGTAGAGGCTATTGAGGGAAAGTTCTGCATGCATGTAGAAACAGACGAATCTGCTGATGTCAGTGGAATCTTTTCCAAATTTCAAAATTCAAAACGTTTTAACTTTCAAACGATAACTCCAAATTAAGATCCGCTTTCACCAATCAATCCGTCTCGACGAGATCTTCAAAACTAGCACCCATGTTAATATGTTTCGACGATTTTTTTTTCGGGCTAAAAGTTATCAACCCTCTCTATTCGAATAATCAACTACTCCGTAATTGAGTGATCAACGGTAAATGTATAAAATTATCAACCTGGTGCAGGGTATTGAGGGAAAGTTCTGCATGCATGAACAAATAGACGAATCTGCTGATGTCAGCGGAATATTTTCTAAATTTCCAAATTCAAAACGTTTTAACTTTTAAACGACAACTCCAAATTAAGATCCGTTTTCACCAATAAATTCGTCTCGACGAGATCTTCAAAACTAGCACCCATGTTGATATGTTCGAGAAACTTTTTTTCTGGCTAAAAGTTATCAACCCTCTCCTATTCGAATAATCAACCCCTTCGTATTTGAGTGATCAACGGTAAATGTATAAAATTATCAACCTGGTGCAGGGTATTGAGGGAAAGTTCTGCATGCATGCACAAATAGACGAATCTTGATGTCGCAATCTTTTCCAAATTTCAAAATTCAAAACGTTTTAACTTTTAAACGACAACTCCAAATTAAGATCCGCTTTCACCAATAAATCCGTCTCGACGAGATCTTCAAAACTAGCACCCATGTTGATATGTTTCGAGAAACTTTTTTCTGGCTAAAAGTTATCAACCCTCTCCTATTCGAATAATCAACCCTCCGTACTTGAGTGATCAACGGTAAATGTATAAAATTATCAACCTGGTGCAGAGTATTGAGGGAAAGTTCTGCATGCATGCACAAATAGACAAATCTGCTGATGTAGCGGAATCTTTTCCAAATTTCAAAACGTTTTAACTTTTAAACGACAACTCCAAATTAAGATCCGCTTTCACCAATAAATCCGTCTCGACGAGATCTTCAAAACTAGCACCCATGTTGATATGTTTCGAGAAACTTTTTTTCCGGCTAAAAGTTATCAACCCTCTCCTATTCGAATAATCAACCCCTCCGTACTTGAGTGATCAACGATAAATATATAAAATTATCAACCTGGTGCAGGGTATTGAGGAAAAGTTCTGCATGCATGCACAAATAGACGAATCTGCTGATGTCAGCGAAATCTTTTCCAAATTTCAAAATTGAAAACGTTTTAACTTTCAAACGACAACTCCAAATTAAGATCCGCTTTCACCAATAGTCTCGACGAGATCTTCAAAACTAGCACCCATGTTGATATGTTTCGAGAAACTTTTCTGGCTAAAAGTTATCAACCCTCTCCTATTCGAATAATCAACCCTTTCGTACTTGAGTGATCAACGGTAAATGTATAAAATTATCAACCCCAAAAGTTAATTTTATTTTAAACATTTTACCGAATATTTTTTTGTTTAGAAGCTATCAACCCGGTGTCCTGTTATTTATCAACGGTAAATATAAATAACTACCAACCCTAAAATCTAACTTCATTTTGAATATTTTGGCGACTCTTTTTAGTTTACAAGTTTGCTCCGTTATTTATCAATGGTAATTATAAAAAAACTACCAACCCTAAAAAGTATTTCATTTATAATATTTTAGCGAACATTTTTTATTTTACAAGCTATCAACCTGGTGCCTCGTTATTTATCAACTGTAAATATAAATAAATAATAAACCTAAAAAGTATTTCATTTAGAATATTTTAGCGACTCTCTTTTAGTTTACAAGCTATCAACCCGGTGACCCGCTATTTATCAATGGTAAATATAAATAAATATCAACTCTAAAAATTTAATTTAATTTAAAATATGTAGCGTATCTTTTTTTGTTTACAAGTTATCAACCCGGTGCCCCGTTATTGATCAATGGTAAATATAAACACCTAGCAACCCTAAAAAGTAAATTTCATTTAGAATATTTTAGCAACTTTTGTTAGCTTATAACTTAAAAACAATACTTAATTTGAGTAGCAAGTGGTAGTTCATTTGAGTTGCAAGTGGATCTTCCCACCCGTTATATTCCCCCTTAAAAACCACTGGCCCGAAAAAGGGAAAAACCCCCTTAAACATGAATTACCGTACGAAAAATAAAACCCAACAAGGGAATTGCAAAAAGGGAATTGCAAAAAGAGAATTGAGAGCCTGCCTCGTGCTGAAGAAAAAAAGTGAGATGCTGTCAACATCCGGATTTTTAAGTCCGGATGCCCTATTACATCATACATCGCAATCCCAGGAAGATTGTTTTTGCGAGACATAATAGTAAGTAGTTCAGAGTCATCATTTATTACAACACATAAGGTCGTACAACAAGGGATCACATGATCCAATATTACACAAATAGATTATTCAACATTACAAAGAAGTAGCGGAAGCGTAGTAGTAGTGGACTATATATTCCACAGGCAACGCTTGACGTTAGAAGACGATCCTAGTTATCGTAGACATCCTGCTGTCGTCATCAATCTGTTGCTCCTCTTCAAAGTCGGCATTTGAATAGCCAGGGCAAAGCCATGAGTACTTTTAAAGTACTCGCAAACTAATACTAAGGTAAAACATATTAAGTGTAGTAAGGGGTACTAAGCTCTAGGTTTATTTGCATAAAGCCAAGTTTTCATTTGATAAACATTTAGTAAACATCCATTATTTGCTAGACTAACTCAAGTGGGAACATTAGTGTCATTCCCACAATTCATTTGGGATCCAAGTCAATTCACCATTCACCTTCATCATTTCAAATTAAATTCTGATAACGGACATAGTATGGCCTTTCCAACCGTCCATAACCGCGGACACGGCTATTCGAATAGGTTTAACACTCTGCAGAGGTTGTACTCTTGTGCCACAACTTTTGATTACATCCGTCGAGGATAACCCCGAATCATCGTAACTCAGTACGCAGATCATCAATCATAACCTTTCACTTACATGTCCTAGTATAGGCACCTCTCCCCATGAGCTTGGCCCCCGGTGAGAACCAACTGTTAACCCGGGAACTGCACAGGGCTTGGGTCGTACATTCACCTCATATTCACATCATTTCTCATATACGGAGGCAGCCTCGGCGTAACCCCTATGATGCTTGTTTAGAGGGAACCCATACTAAAATACACAAGTTTCTAGTTAAGCCCTACCCATAATCAGGTATTGTGGGGGTACTTGTATAATTGGAAAGGTATCGTATTCAAACCCCTATCAGTTTTATATCAAAAATCACCATCTTCTCTTGGTCGTATTCACCTTCAAAGTCATTCAATGGAATGAGCTATCATTCCAAGGTTTCAACTTCATTCAAAGTCACATGTTCCCATCTAGAGTAGTCAAGTTTTAATTGGTTAGCGCTAGCAACTATTTCATGAAGGGTGCTATCTAGCTTGGATTGTTTCTAAGATAACCTTTGATCTTGTTCTACTCTATACCAAGTAAAATCATAAATTCAAAAGTACTTGAAATAAATAAGCCAAATTAATTGCAATGTAAAAACATGGGATAGGTAAAACATAAATTTAAAGGTGTGATGGTGCATTGCTCTTGTAGAGCTTTGCATCATGGTGGTTAGCAAGATTATTAGCTTGCCTTGAGCTGAGTAGTGATCAAAGTTCTCCTCTTCTTCTTGGGAGTAGGCCTCCTCCTCTTGATACTCCTCGTTACTAGCGTCTATATACGAATACGAGGTATAAATACTAAACCAAGCTCACATACTATTCTAGAAACACTTGAAAGAATTCTCACACTAATCTTATCATCAATCAAAACATGGCATGGTGGATTGTTGTATGATTTCTTATTAAAAATAAATTACTCTTATCCTTATTATTTCTTAACTTTTGTATGTAGCTCATTAGAGAAATTTATTTCCTCTTATTACCTTATATTAAGATTTAATCTCTTCATATAATAATCAGGTATGAAATATAGGTTGACCCAAGGTCAACATTTCATATCTATTATATGTGAGTATATAATAATTGAAGTACTATACTTCACATGGTTTTAATACTTATCATTTAATTGAATTAAAATCTCTAAGTAATAGTTATCAGAGGTTCATTATTCTAAGTCATCCCCTCTGGTTGTATTACTTAGGATCAAGATTTAAATGAGAGGATAGCTCTCATATTAATTATTGAATGTAAATTCAAGTTGACAAAGCACTAGAAATGACTACATAGCTATTTTATTTCATCTAGTCCATGATCATGCAAATAACATGTCTATATTATTGCATAATCAATTAAAGGACATCATTTTTGATTTATTAGAAGTGGAATCATCTCAAAATTATTTATAACTAATTTTCAATATTTATTTGAAGTTTGAAAAGGCCCTGCCTTGTTATTTTTATCATTGAAAATTAAATACGAATTTGGATATGAGACCAGTGGCATTATTTAGATAATTTTATGAGCTTTCCGAATATATAAAATTGGTTCAATTTGGTGTAGTAGATCTCAAGATATTCAAATTTGAAGTTGGCATCTGTATTGAATTTGAACTAAATAGATTAAATCCTATTTGAATTTTTGGGCCACGCGGGAAAACCTAATGGGCCGAAAGGGTTTAAACCATCACTGCGCGGCCCAACACGCATCTGGTGCGAGTGGGCTGCCTGACGAGCGGGGGCCACCCGTCAGTGACTCTTTACACGCCGGCGCAGAGACGTTGGAGGAGGATTAGGAGGATCGCGGATTAGGGATCGATCGGGACGGAGGGGGTCGGGGCTCACCTGGGTGGGGCGCTGGTGCCTCGTGCGCGGAGAAGTGGTGGTCGAGGAGCTCAGGTGGCGCATGGCGCTCCGTGCAACGGTGGCGCTCGCAGGAGCGCGCAGCTTCCGGCGGCCCTCGGCCTCGCCCTGCCTCGGCGCGAGGTGGTGCCAAATTGAGGTGGGGAGAGTGATCAGTGAAGGGAGGGGAGCAAAGTGTGTGAAGAAGTTGAGCGCTGAGGTGCTCTATTTATAGCTGGCGAGGATGGCCGTGAGGTGCTGCAAGGGAGCATCGATGGCGTGGCCTCTCCGTCGATCGAAAGGGCAAGGCGAGGATGGCATCTTGTAGGCGTCGTCCTGGCGATGCTCGAGGACTAGCTGGCGCAGCGAGAGGACGACGAAATCATTCGGGCGAGTGCAATGTCTATGGCGGTACCCGCGGTACTTCGCCGGCGAGGACGACGGTGACAAGGCCGCCGCAGCTCATCGAGTGTGTCTAGGCGCTAGAGGGTGTGGAGAAGCTACTCGACGCGGGCTAGCCTTTGCAGGGTGGCGTAGGGCGCTCGAGCGCACGACCCCTGGCGCGCCCAGAGCTGACACCAGGCTGGCATGCTGGCACGTTTTGGGCGCGCTGCTGCTGGCCAATGCCAAGCCTTGGCAAGCTGGGGCTGTGTACCGTTGGCGTCCTTGTGCTGCAGGGATGCTCCAGGACAAGGAGAAAAGTGAAGGGGGAGGCCAGAGAGAGGGATGCCCAAAGGTGGCCGGCATGGCCACGGCATGCATAGTTTAGGGTTTCTTTCACCCCTCTCCTCACTTTAATCGACCAAGGCAGGTACTGGGATGATGCAGGGGCTGTAGAAGTGTGTAATGATCACAGGTTTAAAGGGGTTTAGTGAAGAACCCAGAGGATAATAGTGTGCAACACAATTTGGAAATGATGCCTGCCACCTGTTCGACACAATGGCCGCAAGAGAATTTTATTTAAATTTTGAAATTCTTTTTGGTGAATCTCTTTTATATAATTAGAGTGAGGTATTGGTGGTGGTGGTACTCATTTTGGAATTGATTTGCAAAATGTCAAAAGTGACATGATCTTCACTTTATTTCAGCATCCCTACTTGTCACTTTTATTCTGGTCAACCTAGTCAACTCTAGCCATGGTGGTCAACATCAAAGTTACTCACCTTGACATGGTCTTGGATGACATGTCTTTGGTTGACCAAGTTTAGTTCAAGAAATGAGAAATCCAGAGGGGTAAAGTAGTGAAGAAAATATTTTTGTGACAAGTGACCATTATCATATGTATGTGAGAATTTCGAATTTCTTGTGTTTGATTCTTGATCCAATGATGCAATTGTGTTAGTTTATCATATTGAAGTATTTTAGAAGCAAGGGAGCAAGCAATTATGGCCTTGGTTGAGGATTTGCAATTTTGCATATTGTGTATGTAAGTGAAAATGGGTTTTTCCCATTTTCTCCAATTCCCCTCAAATTAGGGTTTGGTGATCTTGGTTAGGGTTTACATAGCAATAGTTAAACATGCTAACACTCATCATGGCAATAGCACATAGATAACACACTCAAATGCACAAAACTATATGTGGCACTATATGCATGTACAAAGTTTTTGTTTGTTGCAATTTTTGAATAATTGAAACTCTCTCTTGATTTTATTATTGTTGAAACTTGGGATGTTACAAACCCTTCCCCCTTACAAAAGATCTCGTCCCGAGATCTTAAAGAAAACTAGGTACTAAAGAGATCTGGGTACTCAGTCTTCATAAAGTCTTCTCTCTCCCAAGTGGCTTCTTCTTCGGTGTGGTTACTCCATTGGATCTTCAGAAACTTGATACTCCTGGTACGGGTGGTTCTGAATGCTTCCTCCAGGATGCGAATAGGTACTTCGCGGTAGGTCAGATCTGAGTTGATATCCACAGTTCGATGGTCGATGTTCTTGAAAACTTCGGTCTTCTCAGGTACCTCTAAGCATTTCCGGAGTAACGAGATGTGAAACACATTGTGCACCGTTGACATTTCTTCTGGTAACTCCAGTTGATAGGACACTTCCCCTCGGCGACTCAGGACTTTGAAAGGTCCGACATATTGGGGTGCAAGCTTTCCTCTAAGCTGGAATCTCTGCATTCCTTTAAGGGGGACACTTTGAGATACACGAAATCTCCGATCTCAAAGGTCATCTCTCGGCGTCTCTTGTCGGCGTAGCTCTTCTGTCTTGATTGAGCGGTCTTGAGGTACTCGCGGATCTTGTGAACCTTCTCTTCAGCTTCGGAGAATATCTGGTCCAAAGACTTGACTCTCTCCACTTCCGACCAATTCGAGGGGTACGGCACTTCCTTCCGTACGGGGCTTCAAAGGGCCATTTGTAAACGGCTTGATAGTTGTTGTTGTATGAGAATTCTGCGTACGGCAAGCAGCGTCTTCCCACTTGGATCCATATTCTAACACACATGCTCTCGCATATCCTCCAATATCTGGTTGACTCATTCAGTCTGTCCATCCGTCTGCGGGTGATAGGCTGTGCTGAGTTCAGCCGGGTTCCGAGTCCTTCATGTACCTTCTGCCAAAATCTGGAGGTGAATGGGGATCCTCTATCGGATACTATTGACTTCGGGGTTCCGTGCAGGCTGACTATTCGTGAGATATACAACTCTGCAATTCTTGGTCCTTGGTAGGTGGTCTTGACGGAGATGAAATGGGAAACTTTGGTCAATCTGTCGACCACTACCCAGATAGAATCATTCCCTTTACTAGATTTGGGCAACCCGGTGATGAAGTCCATTCCTACCGAATCCCATTTCCATTCAGGAATCTGCAGGGGCTGTAGCAGTCCTGCGGGTCGTTGATGCTCTGCCTTGACTCTCTCAGATGTCACACTTGGCGATGTAACTCCCGATTTCTCGCTTCATTCCATGCCACCAGAACTGTTCCTTCAAGTCCTGGTACATCTTGGTACCTCCGGGGTGAATAGAATACAAGGTGTCATGGGCCTCTTTCAGGATAACTTGTTTCAACTCCGAATCTGACGGCACGCACAAGCGTCCGTTGTACCAAAGCACTCCTTCTTCATCTACGGTGAATCCTGGTGCCTTTCCCGCAGTTATTTGGCTTTTGACTCCGTCAATGCTAGCATTTCCTTTCCGGGCTTCCTTGATCTGACTAATCAAGGTGGGTTGGAGTTCAATGCTGGCGAGAAAACCTTTGCTAACTAGCTCCATCCTAAACTGTTCAAACTCTTGGTGCAAGCTAGGTTGCTCTTCGGCGATCATAGAGTTCAACTGACACGGCAGTCTACTCAAAGCATCTGCTACCACATTGGCCTTGCCCGGGTGATAGTGAATTTCCATATCATAATCCTTGATTAACTCTAACCATCTCCTTTGCCTCATGTTTAGCTCCTTCTGAGTGAAGATATACTTCAAGCTCTTGTGATCCGAATAGATCTCGCATCGATTACCCATGAGGTAATGACGCCATACTTTCAAGGCTAACACGACGGCGGCGAGCTCTAAGTCATGGGTTGGATAGTTCTGTTCATGCTGCTTCAGTTGCCTTGACAAGTACGAGATTACTTTGCCTTCTTGCATCAACACACATCCAAGACCAATCTTGGAGGCATCACAATACACATCAAATGGTTTGGTGATGTCCGGCATGATCAGTATTGGGGCTGAAGTCAGTCTGCTCTTGAGCTGTTGGAAACTCTCTTCACACTTGTCCGTCCATTCGAACTTCTTGTCCTTTTTCAACAATTGGGTCATCGGTCTGGCTATGCTTGAGAATCCTTCAACGAATCGGCGGTAATATCCCGCCAATCCGAGAAATGCACGGACCTCGTCTGGGTGGTTGGGGCTTTCCATTCTGCAACGGTCTTTATCTTTGAGGGGTCAACGGCAATTCCTCCTGCGACAAGATGTGTCCCAGGAATCCTACTTCCTTCAACCAAAACTCACACTTGCTGAACTTGGCGTACAGCTGGTGTTCCCGAAGAGTATCTAAGACTACTTCCAGGTGTTGCTCATGTTCTTCTTCGGTTTTGGAGTAGATAAGGATGTCGTCGATGAAGACCACGACGAACTTATCCAGGAAGTTCATGAAGATCTTATTCATGAGATTCATGAAATAAGCGGGGCGTTGGTCAATCCAAATGACATGACATTGTACTCATACAATCCATATCTGGTGGTGAAGGCAGTTTTGGGGATGTCCGATGCACGGATCTTCAGCTGATGGTAACCTGTCCTAAGATCAATCTTAGAGAACACGGTGGCACCGGTCAACTGGTCAAACAGGTCTTCTATCTTGGGCAAAGGATACTTGTTCTTGATGGTGACGTCATTGAGCTTGCGGTAATCCGTACATAAACGGATCGCACCATCCTTCTTGTCCACAAACAATACGGTGATCTCCAGGGTGATGCACTTGGTCTAATCAAACCTTTGGCTAACATATCATCCAGTTGTTTCTTTAGTTCCACTAATTCTGCCGGGTTCATACTGTAAGCTCTCTGGGCTATAGGTCTTGTTCAGGGATTAACTCGATGATAAACTCGATATCCCGATCCGGGGCATACCGGTAGGTCATCCGGAAACACATCAGGGTATCTACAGACGACTCGATTTGATCCAAGGTGGGTTTGGCTAAACTCGGTTGCAGGTAAACTTTCGGCAGTTTTTGAGATGTGCTCTACTAACACTCCGGTGCTACTAGTCATGGTGATGGCCTTCTTGGCACCATCAATCAGTCCATGATGTTTGGACATCCAGTCCATACCCAGTACTACTTCCAAACCTTTTGTTCCCAGAACAATCAGATTGGCATAAAAGTCTATTTCATGAATTCTGATAGGAACATCTTTGCAAATTTTTCTAGCTTTAGTGGTTGATCCGGGTATTTGCACTACCATGACATGCTTCAAACTGATGGGGTGAATCTTACTAGTGCATGCAAAATCTTCCGTAACAAATGAATGCGATGCTCCGAATCAAACAGCACTCTTGCAGGTATTGAGTTAACAGAGAACATACCCAGCACGACATCTGGGGCTTCCTGAGCTTCTTCCGCACTCATGTGATAGAGTCGGCCGCTACGGTTGTTCGGGTTGTTGGGAGTGAACTTCTTGCCGGTGGCGACACGGCGTTGCTGCTGAGCAGGGCCAGTAGTGTTGGCGGCCATCTTGGCGAGTCTCTTGGGACACTCGTTGGAGTAGTGCCCCACCACGCCACACTCATAGCAGTTGATGGTGGACTTGTCCTTGGGGCGACGGGACAGCGTTGCTCCCAGTCCTTGGAGCAGTGTTGGTGTTGGGGTTGGCAGGGGCTCTTGTCGGAGCGCGGTTGAAGTTGTTGTGGTGGACGAAGTTATTGCTGTTGTGGTGGTGTCCTCCCGTCCCGGGGTTTCCTCCACTCCGGTTCGATAACCGGGCGCGACATCTGTGCGGTGGCTTTGTTGTTTCGGGGTGAATCCTCCGCTTGAGCTAGGGCGAAACTTGGAGGTGTTGCTGGGCCCACTGGTGCATCACGGCGCTTGCGGTTTTCATTGGCTTGGTTCAACTTGCCCTCCATCGATGGCGGAGTCAACAAGGGCTTCGAGGTCAGCAAAAGGAATGTTGACCAACACGGTCTGCATCTCATCGTGCAGTCCATTCAGGAACCTCTCCTTCCTCTTCTCGGTGGTGTCGGTCTCATCCGGGGCGTACCTTGACAGGGTGAGGAACCTGTCGCGGTATTCTACCACGGTTAGACGGCCTTGCTTTAACTCGCGGAACTCATCCCGCATCTTCTTGATGAGACCCGGTGGCACATGATACTTGCTAAACTTGAGCTTGAAATCTGCCCAAGTCATTAGTTGCCCCGCATTCAATGCGCGAGCACTTGTCCACCAGGCACGTGCAGGTCCTGCCAAGTAGTGGGTGGCAAACAGCACCTTGTCATTATCTTCTACTCCGGCAACCTCAAGATTGTTCTCCATTGTTTGGAGCCAATCATCAGCATCAAGGGGTTCCTCTGTCTTGCTAAACACCGGTGGGTTGGTGTTCTGAAAGTTCTTCAGCTTGGAGCCCGGGTGATCATGGTTCTCGTGGCCTTGGTTGTTCTGGGCTAGCTGTTGCAGAGCAGTGATATTGGTCTGCCTTTTCGTCTCCCTCTCTGTCCTCCATCATAAGCTGCAGCATCTGCACCAGCGCATCCTGATTTGCGTTGCGATTTGGAGGTGCCATCTGAACAGAGATATGGATCATAAGATGAGAGGGAAATTTCTATGGCTCATTTTGGGGGTAAAATCACATTTATTTAAAACTTGATTCATAAGATGATAATATTACACACCACATAGTCATGAAGGTAGCACTTATTACAAGCTAACAATCCGGAGGGTTTGAAGAACCCTTTCAACAATCTACGATACAAGGGGCAGATACAAAGGACCGATACATCTCATACTACGCGGTGCTCAGATAGGGATGGGAGCTATCCATCGATGCGGAGCGGGAAGATGGTGTCCATCCCGGCAGGTGCTGGTAGAAGTCCTGGTCTCCTTCTTCCTCCGGCTCGTAGTCATTGTCGTTGCTGACATAGGAGTAGCCATCCCCTTGGATGTCTTCCCCCTCGCCTTCTCCTTCCAGGATCTGGAGCTGCTCCACCTGAGTGGAGATGGTCTCCTTCAGGACGGAGATCTTGGTCTTGAGGCGGTGGATGGTGGAGTCCCTCTTCGCGACCAGCTGGCGAAGAGTTCCGGCTCCTTGGCGATGACCTTGATGGTCTCCGCATCTGGTTCAGCTGTGCTGAGTGTGGTTGGCGGCGGCGCGGGAGTTATCCAGCGCAGACCGAGTCTCGAACAACATGTAGTCGAGGTGATCCACATGATGCCTCAGCACGGGGTGGTATGGCAGGTGAGGGGCAGCCCAACAGAGGAGTGCCTTGCGAAGTGCGCAAAGCGTTCCCCTTCAATAGCCAGCGAGTTCTGCCCGCACAGACGAGCGAGAGCCTCCTGCAGAGCATGGGCAAGTCCATCCACCCAGGTGTTGTCTCGGAGAGAGAACTGAATCTGGCGGAACATGGGTGACTCCGGCTTCCCAGGGAGGTTAGCCATGATGAGCCACTGGAGCTGGCCGTTGGCTTGGTCCGCGATCTGGCCTCCGTAAAACACGGGAGGCGAGCGTCCGAGGAACTCGGTGAGGGCAAACAGATCCCTTTCAAAGATCAGATCCCCACCGTTCGCCAAGTCGTACACTTGGGTTTGGATGAAGGGCTCCGTCGGGATGATAGGCTCCATCTGTAGAGGGAGTGACAAGCAAGTTAAAAAGGTGCAAGTGTTCAAAATTTTAAGTAATAACATGAATTGGTTATTTTGAAAAAGATCTCCAAGGTAAGGGTATGATTGTATTTTCATAACTATTTCATTAAAAACTAAGTTTGTCGGACGTCCATTCTAACTAGGGTCTCCTAAGGTCAAACAATGGCTCTCCAACTTGTCAACACCCGGATTTTTAAGTCCGGATGCCCTATTACATCATACATCGCAATCCCAGGAAGATTGTTTTTGCGAGACATAATAGTAAGTAGTTCAGAGTCATCATTTATTACAACACATAAGGTCTTACAACAAGGGATCACATGATCCAATATTACACAAATAGATTATTCAACATCACAAATAAGTAGCGGAAGCGTAGTAGTAGTGGACTATATATTCCACAGGCAACGCTTGACGTTAGAAGACGATCCTAGTTATCGTAGACATCCTGCTGTCCGTCATCCTGATACTGTTGCTCCTCTTCAAAGTCTGGCATTTGAATAGCCAGGGCAAAGCCATGAGTACTTTTAAAGTACTTGATGACCCACAAGTATAGGGGGTGTATCGTAGTATCTTCGATAAGTAAGAATGTCGATCCCAACGAGGAGCAGAAGGTGTTGGCAGCAGTTTCGATGAAGGATTCACTAAATGCTCACAGACAAGTATTCAGGGGGTTTTGATATTGTAGATAAATAAAGTACAAGTAAATAAAATGCGAGAGAAATAATTGCAGCAAGTGGCCCAATCCTTTTTAGCACAAAGGACAAGCCGGTTTGATTACTTATAATGACCAAACGTTCCTGAGGACACATGGGGATTTTAGTCTAGTACTTTCGCTTCAAGTGGCTAAATAATCTTCATTGTTTTGATAAGTGTTGTGTGGGTGAACCTATGCTAATGCACCGCCCTTCCTAGGACTAATACATACTTGTGATTATACCCCTTGCAAGCATCCGCAACTACAAGAAAGTAATTAAGATAAATCTAACCACAGCCTTAAACTCTGAGATCCTGCGATCCCTCCTGCATCGATATACTAACGGGGCTCAGGTTTCTGTCACTCCGGCAACCCCGCAATTAGCAACCGAATACAAGATGCACTCCCCTAGGCCCATAAATGGTGAAGTGTCGTGTAGTCGACGTTCACACGACACCACTAGAAGAATGACACCACAACTTAAATATCATAACATTGAATATTACTCAACCATAATTCACTACTAGCATTTAGACTTCACCCATGTCCTCAAGAACTAAACGAACTACTCACGAGACATCATATGGAATACAATCAGAGGTGATATGATGATGAATAACAATCTGAACATAAACTTTGGTTCAATGGTTTCACTCAATAGCATCTACAACAAGTATAGAATAACACCGGGAGAGTTTCCCCTATCAAACAATCAAGATTTAACCCGAATTGCTACAGCGATGACGAGGTGCAGCGGTGGTGATGGCGGTGTAGATGGTGGAGATGATGATGATGATGATGGAGATGATGTCCCGCTCGATGACGATGGCGATGGCGTCGATTTCCCCCTCCGGGAGGGAATTTCCCGGCGGATTCCTGCCCGCCGGAGAGCTCTTTTCTCTCTGGTGTTCTCCGCCCCGCAGAGGCGGCTGTAACCCTTCGTGAGGTCCTCTCGTGGCTTAGGTTTTCGGGACGAAGGAGTACGCGAAGAAAAGGAGGCGAAAAGGGTCGTGGGCCCCCAGAGCATAGGGTGGCGCGGCCAGGCCATGGGCCGCGCCGCCTATGGTCTGGGCCACCCCCCTCTTCTTCCCCTTCGCTCCATCCGTCATCTGGAAAAATAGGAATTTGCGTGAAATTCCCTTCCACAGATTGATCTTCCGAAATATTGCGTTGACGGTGCTTTTCCAGCAGAATCCTGGCTCCGGTGCTCGATCCTCCAATAATGATGAAACATGCAAAATAGGTGAAATAACATAAGTATTGTGTCCCAATATGAAATATATCAATGAATAACAGCAAATTATGATACAAAATAGTGATGCAAATTGGACGTATCAACTCCCCCCAAGCTTAGACCTCGCTTGTCCCCAAGCGAAACTGAGCTCGATAAACAAGACCACATGTTTATGGAGTGAAGAGTCGATAAATAAAATACGGACAAGAAGCATCATATTCATTCACACAAGACATTCTAGTAAACAACTTCCTCATATAACTCATCTCGAAATAAGTAAAGAGAAATCACAAGTAAAGGTGCATAAGAAATCATAATTGGTGATGGCAAACTTTGTTCTTGGTCAGAGAACTACTAACGGATTGTACTTTTAAGCAAAGCTTTCATATTAGATTTTATAGCTGAGCTTTCATATTTAAGCATAACAATCTCCTCATAATCATTGATAACTTCAAAGTCATATTCATTCAGATAAAATTGGTACTAAACAAGAAAGTATAAAAGACATGATTAACTGGATCACAGCATAAATGATTGGTTCACAACAACTCAATTGCTTGCTTGAGATAGAGGGAAATAGGTTTACTGACTCAACATAAAAGTAAAAGATAGGCCCTTCGCAGAGGGAAGCAGGGATTAAATCATGTGCTAGAGCTTTTCAAGTTTTGAAATCATATAAAGAGAATAAAAGTAATATTTTGAGAGGTGTTTGTTGTTGTCAACGAATGGTAGCGGGCACTCTAACCCCCTTTCCAAACGAACCTTCAAAGAGCGGCTCCCATGAGGGACGGCATCTCTACCAGCAAGGTAGATCATCCCCCTTCTCTTTTGTTTACACATGTATTTTAGTTTTATTATGGGTGACACTCCCCCCAACCTTGGCTTTCTCAATCCATGGCTAACCGAATCCTCGGGTTCCTTCCAACATTCACATACCATGGAGGAGTGTCTATTGCAAAATTAAATTGCTTACTGATAACTCAGAGAAAAACATGTGAAGAGAATTATTAATGAAAGTTATTAATTGGGGCTGGGAACCCCGTTGCCAGCTCTTTATGCAAAGTTATTGGATAAGCGGATGAAGCCACTAGTCCATTGTGAAAGTCCGCCCAACAAGATTGAAAGATGAAACACCACATACTTCCTCATGAGCTATAGAACATTGACACAAATAAGGAGTAGTATAGTTTGAATAATTTTAAAGGTAGCACATGAAGTATTTACTTGGAATGGCAGAAAATACCATGTAGTAGGTAGGTATGGTGGACACAAATGGCATAGGTTTGGTCTAAGGTTATGGATGTATGAGAAGCATTCCCTCTCGATACAGGTCTTTGGCTAGCAAGGTTTGGTAGCAAGCATAAAGGTTGAGGGAAACAAACAAATATACATATGATAGAAACAATCATGCATCTTTCTCATAAGCACAAGCAACTTTAACTTCAGAATACTAAGCATAGAGATAATAGTAATATATCTAAGTGTATTTCTATCTTCTATTAAACATCAAGATGTTGTTGCTATTGACCAATGCTAAGTTTGCCAAAACCAAATAGATTTACTTGATGCTCCCAAAGTGATATCAATACTCATGTCAAGAGTAATCATATAATGGAGATTGCAAACTAAAATAAGGTGTGCAAAAAGTAAATGATAAGACTTCTCATTAATATTCCATAACGATAACTCACACCAACGGATACATAGATAACTAACTAAGAGAGATACTTCCACATTGCATACTATTCCATATAATAACTTCCCTACTCATGATATGACGCTACTTGATAGTAAAAGATAAAGGTGGTGGTGATGTGATACCGCGGCACTCCCCCAAGCTTGGAACAAACCAAGGGGATGCCAATACCGATGATGAATTACTCCTTCGGCGATGGTGGTGATGAATTCCTGACAAGCTTCTCAATAAGCTCCTGGAGCTCGTCAATCCTGTATATGAGATTGCGAATCATCTCTGAATTGTGCTCGACGCGGTTAAGGAGTCTGTCCGACGGTGAGTCCCAACTCTTGGAGTTATTTCCCCACTCTTCAGCCTTAGGCTCCTTCTCTCCTGCAGTGTCAGAACGATTTATATCCCAATTACTTGGCAACACTACCTTGGGGGTCCTTTCAGTTTGACGATCGTAGATTAGATTGCGGTAAGGGTTATAATGGCTCGGAGAAGATGTCCTTGGAGCCAAGTAATGACGTGGAACCGCTCCTCCGGTAGCGATTCGTGCACTCCTCTTGATGTTGGATGGACTTGATATCACGCCAATACTTGCGACGGTGGCTTGTTGGCGTTCCTGCGGAGCTTCCTCCACTTCTTCCTCATCCTCTCTTGCATCTTCTTTCTTCAGCTCCGGGTCTTGAATATTTTCCTTCAAAGGTTCCTTGTCCTTGTTGTTGGAGACCATGGTGCTTCTAGATCAAAACAAATCTGGCAGAAAACAGCTCGAAACAAAACACGACGAGAAAACGATATTACGGACCTCAGGGGGGGGATTATATAGCAAATATTTTTACGACAAAAGGAAGGTTCCAGGTCGAAAACGAGTCGGAAAGGGGCAACGAGGCGGCCAGACCATAGGTCGGCGCGGCCAGGGTGGGGCCCGCGCCGGCCTATGGTGGCACGCCCTCGCGCGTCTTTTCCACTCCGTTTCGATTCCGTAATTTTTCATATTTTCCAAAAACAGCAGAAATAATGTTCGGAAAGGTAAACGCGGACTTTTTATTACCTATACTGTTACCTATTCAAAGTCCAGTTCTGGCGGACTGTCAATTTGTCCTTTGATGAAAGCCTCCGGTGTTTCCACTTGAATAATATCAACATCAACATTATAAGAATCGCCCGAGATATAATGCTTGAGTCTTTGTCCATTCACCACTTGTGTGGCATTGCCTTGGAGAGAGCTAATTTTAATTGCTCCTGAACGATACACCTCCTCAACAACATATGGTCCTTCCCACTTCGAGAGTAATTTCCCTGCAAAGAATCTGAGACGAGACCGATACAATAGAACTTGATCTCCAACATTAAATTCTCTTTTGATGATCCTTCTATCATGCCATTTCTTAACTTTTTCTTTAAAGAGTTTAGCATTTTCATAAGCTTCACTTCTCCATTCATCTAGAGAACTTAATTGCAACAACCTCTTATTACCGGCTAATTTAGGATCTTTATTTAATTCTCTAACAGCCCAATAAGCTTTGTGCTCTAGTTCTAGAGGTAAATGACAAGCTTTTCCATAAACCATTTTATAAGGTGACATTCCCATAGGATTTTTATAAGCAGTTCTATAAGCCCATAATGCTTCTTTCAATTTGCTAGGCCAATTCTTTCTAGATTTATTAACAGTCTTACCTAAGATAGCTTTAATCTCTCTATTTGATAATTCTACTTGACCACTAGTTTGAGGGTGATAAGCAGAAGCAATTCTATGATTAATACCATACTTAGCAAGAGTTTTTCTAAAACCTCCATGAATGAAATGAGAACCTCCATCAGTCATAATATATCTAGGTACTCCAAATCTAGGAAATATAATATCTACAAGCATTTTTATAGAGGTCTCACCATCAGCACTTTTTGTAGGTATAGCTTCTACCCATTTAGTAACATAATCAACAGCGACAAGTATATGAGTGTTACCGTCTGAAGAAGGGAAAGGTCCCATGAAGTCGAATCCCCAACAATCGAATGGTTCAATAACAAGAGTATAATTCATAGGCATCTCATTGCGTCTAGAGATATTACCAACTCTTTGACATTCATCACAAGATAAAATAAATTTCCTTGCATCTTTGAAGAGTGTTGGCCAATAAAAACCTGATTGTAGAACCTTTTGCGCGGTTCTATCTCCAGCGTGGTGTCCTCCATAAACACTTCCATGACATTTATTCAATATCTCCTGTTGTTCATATTCAGGAACACATCTTCGCATAATACCATCCACTCCTTCTTTATATAAGTGTGGGTCATCCCAAAAATAATGCCTCAAGTCATAAAAGAATTTCCTCCTTTGCTGAGCTGAAAAGGTTGGAGGCAAATACTTCGAAACAATAAAGTTAGCATAATCTGCATACCAAGGGCTCTCTCGCGAGCTCACCTTTATTACAGCCAATTGTTCATTTGGAAAACTATCATTAACAGGAACAGGATCATAAGCAATATTTTCCAATCTAGACAAATTATCAGCAACAGGATTATCAGCACCTTTCCTATCTATAATATGTAAATCAAATTCTTGCAACAGAAGTACCCATCTAATAAGCCTTGGCTTAGCATCTTTCTTTGTCATAAGGTATCTAATTGCAGCATGATCAGTATGAATTGTAACTTTTGAATCAACAATATAAGGTCTAAACTTATCACAAGCAAAGACTACAGCTAACAATTCCTTTTCAGTTGTAGCATAATTTCTTTGAGCAGCATCAAGAGTCTTACTAGCATAATGAATAACATTTAATTTTTTATCTACCCGCTGTCCAAGAACAGCACCTACAGCAAAATCACTTGCATCACACATAATTTCAAAAGGCAAATTCCAATCAGGAGGTTCGACTACAGGAGCAGTTGTTAAGGCTTTCTTTAGAGTTTCAAAAGCTTCCTTACAATCATCATCAAAAACAAAAGGTACATCTTTTTGAAGAAGATTAGTAAGAGGCTTTGAAATTTTAGAGAAATCTTTAATAAATCTCCTATAAAACCCAGCATGACCAAGAACACTACGAATACCTTTAACATCCCTTGGATAGGGCATCTTCTCGATTGCTTCAACTTTAGCTCTATCAACTTCAATACCTCTCTCGGAAATTTTATGTCCCAATACAATTCCTTCATTAACCATAAAGTGGCATTTCTCCCAATTAAGAACAAGGTTAGTTTCTTCACATCTCTGCAAAACTTTATCGAGGTTTCGCAAGCAATTATCAAAAGAATTCCCATAGACAGAAAAATCATCCATGAACACCTCTACAATACTTTCGCAAAAACCATGAAAAATAGCAGACATGCATCTTTGAAAAGTAGCAGGAGCATTACATAAACCAAAAGGCATACGCCTATAAGCATAAGTTCCATAAGGACAAGTAAAAGTGGTTTTCTCTTGATCTTTAGCTTTAACAGCAATTTGTGAAAACCCAGAATATCCATCAAGAAAGCAAAAATGAGTATTTTTAGACAACCTCTCTAACATTTGATCAATAAAGGGTAAAGGGTAATGATCTTTCTTAGTAACTTTATTAACTTTTCGAAAATCAATGCACATTCTATAACCTACAACTATTCTTTGAGGAATGAGCTCATCATTATCATTAGGCACAACAGTCATTCCTCCTTTCTTAGGAACACAATGAACAGGACTAACCCATCTACTATCAGCAATAGGATATATAATACCAGCTTCAAGGAGTTTTAATACCTCGTTCCTTACCACTTCCTTCATCTTCGGAATTAGACGACGTTGATGTTCAACAACAGGCTTTGCATCATCTTCCATATTAATAGCATGTTGGCAAATAGAAGGAGAAATCCCTTTCAAATCATCAAGAGTATAGCCAATAGCTCCTCGGTGTTTCTTCAATATTTCCAATAACCTTTCTTCCTCGATCTCTGAAAGCTTAGAACTAATAATAACAGGATATATTTTCTTATCATCAATATGAGCATATTTAAGATTATCAGGTAAAGGCTTTAAATCAAAAACAGGATCTTCCTTTGGTGGCGGTGTTGTACCCAAATCTTCCACCGGTAAATCATGCTTGAGAATAGGTTGGCGACGAAAAATTTCCTCAAGCTCATCTCTTTCCTTCCTAAAAGCTTCACTTTCACTATTCTCCAAATGTTGCTGCAAAGGATTATTAGGAACAAGAACAATAGATGCACACTGCTCCATTTTAAAATCATTACTAGGCAAGTCAGTTTTATAAGGAGTTTTGGTAAATTTAGAAAAGTTAAATTCATAAGGTTCACCAGCAAATCTAGTCAAAATTTTCTCTTTCTTACAATCTATAATAGCTCCACAAGTATTTAGAAAAGGTCTACCAAAAATGATAGGACAATGATCACTAGCAGCAGAACCAAGTACCAAAAAGTCAGCAGGATATTTAATCTTACCACATAGAACTTCCACATCTCGAACAATACCAATTGGAGAAATAGTTTCTCTATTAGCCAGATGAATAACCACATCAATATCTTCAAGTTCACAAGAACCAATTTCGTGCATAATCTCCGTGTAAAGCTCATAAGGAATAGCACTAACACTTGCACCAATATCACATAAACCATAATAACAATGATCACCAATTCTAACAGATAGCATAGGAACACTAACTTGTTTGGATTTATTAGGATGTGAAACAATATTAGAAGCATCTTCACAGAAAATAATATGACCATCCTCCACATTTTCAGTCACAAGATCTTTAACTATAGCAACAGCAGGTTCAATTTTAATTTGTTCTTCAGGTTCTTTAGGTTTCTTTTCACTTTTATTAACTGCACTAGATATGACAGAGTACTCCTTCATTTTAGCAGGGAAAGGAGTTTTTTCAATATAAGCTTCAGGAATAACATTATCAACAGTTTCAACCACTACACATTTGTTTACAGATGAATCAATTTTATCTTTATACGGTTCATGATACTTATCAAAATTCTTCTTAGGCAGTTCATAATGAGAGGCAAAAGCTTTATAAAGATTTGCAACAACTTGGGAATCAAGACCATATGTAGCACTCATATTACGAAATTTATCAGTATTCATAAAAGCTTCAATGCATTTATAATCATAAGTTATACCTGATTCTCTATCTTTGTCGTTCTCCCATCCTTCAGTATTTTCTTGGATCCGATCAAGAAGGTCCCTTTTAAACTCTTCATTCTTGCGTGTAAATGATCCAGAACAAGAAGTATCCAGCAAGGTCTTGTCTTGAAAAGAAAGTCTTGCATAGAAATTATCAATAATAACATTACCAGGAAGCTCATGAATGGGGCATTTGAGCATTAAAGACTTCAATCTCCCCCAAGCTTGGGCAATACTTTCTCCATCATGAGGCCAGAAATTATATATGCGGTTCCGATCTTTGTGAATTTCACTTGGAGGATAAAATTTGGAATAGAATAAAGGCACAATGTCCTCCCAATCAATAGAATCACCATTCTTCAGCAATTTATACCAATGCGCCGCTTTACCAGACAGCGATATAGTGAATAGTTTCTTCCTAACTTCATTCATAGAAATACCTGCACATTTGAATAACCCGCATAATTCATGCAAAAACAGTAAATGATCACCAGGATGAACAGTTCCATCCCCTTCATAGCGGTTATCCATAACACGTTCAATAATTTTCGTAGGTATTTTATATGGTACTACTTCCTCACCTGGCGCTTCATCCACTACCGTTGCAGTAGTAGTAGATTTCCCAAATAGAAATTGAAGAGAAGATCTCTCCATAATGATTTATAGCAGCAGGCAGAAATAAAATCAGCACAAACAGTAAATTTCCTTACCAATTCCACTTACCAATAGCGCTTCACTCCCCGGCAACGGCGCCAGAAAATAGTCTTGATGACCCACAAGTATAGGGGGTGTATCGTAGTATCTTCGATAAGTAAGAATGTCGATCCCAACGAGGAGCAGAAGGTGTTGGCAGCAGTTTCGATGAAGGATTCACTGTAAATGCTCACAGACAAGTATTCAGGGGGTTTTGATATTGTAGATAAATAAAGTACAAGTAAATAAAATGCGAGAGAAATAATTGCAGCAAGTGGCCCAATCCTTTTTAGCACAAAGGACAAGCCGGTTTGATTACTTATAATGACCAAACGTTCCTGAGGACACATGGGGATTTTAGTCTAGTACTTTCGCTTCAAGTGGCTAAATAATCTTCATTGTTTTGATAAGTGTTGTGTGGGTGAACCTATTCTAATGCACCGCCCTTCCTAGGACTAATACATACTTGTTATTATACCCCTTGCAAGCATCCGCAACTACAAGAAAGTAATTAAGATAAATCTAACCACAGCCTTAAACTCTGAGATCCTGCGATCCCTCTGCATCGATATACTAACGGGGGCTCAGGTTTCTGTCACTCCGGCAACCCCGCAATTAGCAACCGAATACAAGATGCACTCCCCTAGGCCCATAAATGGTGAAGTGTCGTGTAGTCGACGTTCACACGACACCACTAGAAGAATGACACCACAACTTAAATATCATAACATTGAATATTACTCAACCATAATTCACTACTAGCATTTAGACTTCACCCATGTCCTCAAGAACTAAACGAACTACTCACGAGACATCATATGGAATACAATCAGAGGTGATATGATGATGAATAACAATCTGAACATAAACTTTGGTTCAATGGTTTCACTCAATAGCATCTACAACAAGTATAGAATAACACCGGGAGAGTTTCCCCTATCAAACAATCAAGATTTAACCCGAATTGCTACAGCGATGACGAGGTGCAGCGGTGGTGATGGCGGTGTAGATGGTGGAGATGATGATGATGATGATGGAGATGATGTCCCGCTCGATGACGATGGCGATGGCGTCGATTTCCCCCTCCGGGAGGGAATTTCCCCGGCGGATTCCTGCCCGCCGGAGAGCTCTTTTCTCTCTGGTGTTCTCCGCCGCAGAGGCGGCTGTAACCCTTCGTGAGGTCCTCTCTGTGGCTTAGGTTTTCGGGACGAAGGAGTACGCGAAAAAAGGAGGCGAAAAGGGTCGTGGGAGCATAGGGTGGCGGGCCGGGCCGCGCCGCCCATCCTGGGCCCACAGTGGCCCCTCTCTTCTTCCCCTCTGGCTCCCTCCGTCATCTGGAAAATAGAATTTACGTGAAATTCCCTTCCCTTGATCTTTGAATATTCCGAAATACGGTGCTTTTTCCAGCAGAATCCTGCTCCGGTGCTCGATCCTCCAATAATGATGAAACATGCAAAATAGGTGAAATAACATAAGTATTGTGTCCCAATATGAAATATATCAATGAATAACAACAAATTATGATACAAAATAGTGATGCAAATTGGACGTATCAGTACTCGCAAACTAATACTAAGGTAAAACATATTAAGTGTAGTAAGGGGTACTAAGCTCTAGGTTTATTTGCATAAAGCCAAGTTTTCATTTGATAAACATTTAGTAAACATCCATTATTTGCTAGACTAACTCAAGTGGGAACATTAGTGTCATTCCCATAATTCATTTGGGATCCAAGTCAATTCACCATTCACCTTCATCATTTCAAATTAAATTCTGATAACGGACATAGTATGGCCTTTCAAACCGTCCATAACCGCGGACACGGCTATTCGAATAGGTTTAACACTCTGCAGAGGTTGTACTCTTGTGCCACAACTTTTGATTACATCCGTCGAGGATAACCCCGAATCATCGTAACTCAGTACGCGGATCATCAACCATAACCTTTCACTTATATGTCCTAGTATAGGCATGATGGCGTGTAACTCACACGTTCGTTGGGAACCCCAAGAGGAAGGTATGATGCGCACAGTAGCAAGTTTTCCCTCAGAAAGAAACCAAGGTTTAATCGAACCAGTAGGAGCCAAGAAGCACGTTGAAGGTTGATGGTGGCGAAATGTGATGCGGCGCAACAAGGGATTCCGGCGCCAACGTGGAACCTGCACAACACAACCCAAGTACTTTGTCCCAACGAAACAGTGAGGTTGTCAATCTCACCGGCTTGCTGTAACAAAGGATTAAACGTATCGAGTGGAAGATGATTGTTTGCAAGAAAACAAAACAAATTGCAGTAGATTGTATGCTATGTAAAGAATAGGACCGGGGTCCACAGTTCACTAGAGGTGTCTCTCCCATAAGATAAAAGCATGTTGGGTGAACAAATTACAGTCGGGCAATTGACAAATAGAGAAGGGCATAACAATGCATGTACATGATATGATAAATATAGTGAGATTTAATCGGGCATTACGACAAAGTACATAGACCGCCATCCAACTGCATCTATGCCTAAAAGTCCACCTTCAGGTTATCATCCGAACCCCATTCAGTATTAAGTTGCAAAGCAACAGACAATTGCATTAAGTATGGTGCGTAATGTAATCGACAACTACATCCTTAGACATAGAATCAATGTTTTATCCCTAGTGGCAACAGACATCACAACCTTAGAACTTTCTGTCACTGTCCCAGGTGTCAATGAAGGCATGAACCCACTATCGAGCATAAATACTCCCTCTTGGAGTTAAGAGTACAAACTTGGCCAGAGCCTCTACTAATAACGGAGAGCATGCAAGATCATAAACAACACATAAACAATAGATTGATAATCACCATAACATAGTATTCTCTATCCATCGGATCCCGACAAACACAACATATAGTATTACAGATAGATGATCTTGATCATGTTAGGCAGCTCACAAGATCCAACAATGAAGCACATAAGGAGAAGACGACCATCTAGCTAGTGCTATGGACCCATAGTCCAGGGTGAACTACTCACTCATCACTCCGGAGGCGATCATGGCGATGAAGAGTCCTCCGGGAGATGAATCCCTCCGGCAGGGTGCCGAGGCGATCTCCGAATCCCCGAGATGGGATTCGCGGCGGCGGCGTCTCGCAAGGTTTTCCGTATCGTGGCTCTCGGTACCGGGGGTTTCGCGATGGAGGCTATTTGTAGGCGGAAGGGTAGGTCAAGAGGCGCGAGGGGCCCGGGGACAGCCGGCGCGGCCGGGCCCGGGCCCGCCCACTGGCCACCTCGTGGCCCCACTTCGACTCTCATTCGGTCTTCTGGAAGCTTCGTGCAAAAATAGGACCCTGGCGGTGATTTCGTCCAATTCGAGAATATTTCGTTACTAGGATTTCTGAAACCAAAAACAGCGAAAACAACGCTCTTCGGCATCTTGTTAATAGGTTAGTTCCAGAAAATGCGTAAATACGACATATAATGTGCATAAAACATGTAGGTATCATCAATAAAGTAGCATGGAACATAAGAAATTATCGATACGTTGGAGACGTATCAGCATCCCCAAGCTTTGTTCTGCTCCCGAGCAGGTAAAACGATAACAAAGATAATTTCTGAAGTGACATGCCATCATAATCTTGATCATACTATTTGTAAACATATGTAATGAATGCAGCGATCAAAACAATGGTAATGACATGAGTAAACAACTGAATCATAAAGCAAAGACTTTTCATGAATAGTACTTCAAGACAAGCATCAATAAGTCTTGCATAAGAGTTAACTCATAAAGCAATAAATCAAAGTAAAGGTGTTGAAGCAACACAAAGGAAGATTAAGTTTCAGCGGTTGCTTTCAACTTTTCACATGTATATCTCATGGATATTGTCAACATAAAGTAATATAACAAGTGCAATATGCAAGTATGTAGGAATCAATGCACAGTTCACACAAGTGTTTGCTTCTTAAGGTGGAGGGAGATAGGTAAACTGACTCAACAATAAAAGTAAAAGAATGGTCCTTCAAAGAGGAAAGCATCGATTGCTGTATTTGTGCTAGAGCTTTTATTTTGAAAACATGAAACAATTTTGTCAACGGTATTAATAAAGCATATGAGTTATGTAAATTATATCTTACAAGTTGCAAGCCTCATGCATAGTATACTAATAGTGCCCGCACCTTGTCCTACTTAGCTTGGACTACCGGATCTTTGCATGCCATGTTTCAACCAAGTGTCACAAAGGGGTACCTCCATGCCGCCTGTACAAAGGTCTAAGGAGAAAGCTCGCATTTCTCGCTTTTGATTATTCTCAACTTAGACATCCATACCGGGACAACATGGACAACAGATAATGGACTCCTCTTTAATGCATAAGCATGTAGCAAAATTATTATTCTCATATGAGATTGAGGATATATGTCCAAACTGAAACTTCAACCATGATTCATGGCTTTAGTTAGCGGCCCAATGTTCTTCTCTAACAATATGCATGCTCCAACCACTAAGTTGATAGATCCTTCAGACAAGACGGACATGCATAGCAACTCACATGATATCTATCTATTATATATTAAAAGTACATTACGGGTTAACCAGAAATTAGAGAATTAGCTAGAAAATCCCACAAAAATCAGACTCATCTGTCCGTCAATTTTGTAAATCAACAAACCAAGCGCCAATCGATGTCAGGTTAAAATAAATTACCCACCTTTGCCATTATGTAAAAAAAATACCCTTTCGTTTCCTCTTTCCGTGAAAACAGAATAACTACGTCTAACTTTCTTGCATATATGTGAAATCGACTAGATCGATCTAGGATCCCGATGCTGCCGCGGGCCGATCTCCATGTAGAGGTGCAGAGCGTATCAGCCTCACCATGTAGGGAAAAGAAAACAAGCAGCAGCTGCTGCTTGCCTAGGCGCGTGGTGTGATCACCATATCTACGTCCCTTGGGCCAGACGGCGGCCACGATTATCTAGGTACGTCCTCTCTGATGATTCTGCTAATTGATTAGGCTTTGATTTGTCAATCAACTATATGCATGCACACAGATTATTTTAGTTCCTTTTGTTTTCCTTCTTGCTTAGTTAATTATTTATGGCTGATTGGCTTGCATCTCAAAACAAAAGTCTGAAATCTGAAACTGATCAGAGAAAAGATGTACCGGCGAGGTGAATTTAATGGAGGTTTGGCCAAACGCGAAGTACGTTACCAGCGAGGTGCAGTAGTATTATACATAAAGGATTGGGAGGTGCCGTGAATTGACGGAAATCTTGTAGCGGGGCTCAAGGTCATGGAATAATGGGGTCAGAATCAGATTTCCTTCACCTGGAAGGTAGATTGTCTGTACGCACATATGTTTTGTCATGCAGGGAAAGTTGCATGATAATATCATGATATCATGAAGCGTTGTGATGTGTTAGGCTCGGCTGGCAGAACCTCATGAGCTGCAGAACCATGGATGGCATTTCCAGTCCCGTTGACAGGCTACATCAAGCAACTGCAGGTAATGTTGTTGCCCGCTACCTATCTACTTCACCCGTTCAGAATTAATATGCGCATCTAGATATATTTTAGTCTCTAGATAAATATATATTTAGATAAATCTGACTTAATTAATTTGGGAAAGAGAAATAAATGTTTAGCAACACGAGATGGTTTGTGGAAATATATTATACCAAAAATAGTCTACAATACTTGCAATGCCCCAAATCAGCCACAATTCATTGTTAATTACGGAAGCACAAAAATATATAGCACACACTTCCTTATCGTTTATCCGCAGTGAGATCGTTCAACCTATCGCCGTCTCTGCGGTGACCACGAGCTACCCTATGCGCGCCTCTTCAACTTCAGATGCAACGAAATTTCGTCCAGCAACTCAGCGGCCCAATCCCATAATTATCATCTACATAATTGTATAAGAACCTACCAATTTGAATCTTTTATTGAATATCACATTGATGAAACGGATTGTGCTCAGCTTGATCTCTATAGCCTGGTAAAAGCATGCACCCTTAATCTCTCTCAAGTAATCTTGCGCAAAGATGCTACAGTCCCATCTTGGAATGCCTAAAATCTCCATCCATCGGCGATTGAGTGTGCTTTCCACCGGAAATAAGCCAATGCAGTCTACGGCTGAACCGATTCTTTAGATGCCCCCACTCATTCCTAGCCAGTATTATTTTCTCAAGATGAAGTGTGCTATCAAACACCGACAGTATGACCATAGATATGGAGCTGCTAAAATACATACATTCTCAGATACAAATATTTCGCGGGCTAAATAGAATTCCTATACGTAACATTTAAGGATTAGTAGATAGTATATGACTAATTAGCGTAAAAGGCCGAGTCGTTTTCTTGATGTTTTGTATCAACTAATCACTTAACTTAAGTGTGGCATTCTGAAATCAAATTACATATATGACGGTTAAGATAAACTCCAATATTTGTTATGCTATTTCTCAATGTAGTTCACTTAGATAAACCTCAGAGTGAAATAAATGTAATCGTACATGTTGATTATTAGATTTTTTTGAAGAAAGGTGCGTATATTCATAAGGGAAATACAGGTACAAATACAAGTACAGGAACACGCGCACGCTGCACCAGGCCAAAGCCCCCACAGCACAGCACAACAGCTCCGCCGTCGCCGGAGACCAAGAAGCTGAACCACCCGCTTACCAGACCAGGAGAACACCTCCACGCTTGTAGACGGCCGCAGGAGCTGTCCGCCTCCCCGAGACGGAACCAAAGTTGCTGAACGAGGTCGATCAACGCCCTCCACTCGCCGCCATCCACCTTCCCTGCGCCAGATTGATCTAAATGACAAGTATATTTACGACTACTTTTGACATGTTATTTCTCACCAAACACAGTAATTAATACTAATCATGCGATGGCTATATACATGCAGGGTGTCCCTATATACATGGCTGTGATCCTAAGAACAAGCACATGAGTGATTATGCGAAGTGAAGTTAGGAGTACATATATGAGCGTCTATGACTACAACCAAAGTCTTGAGGATGTGATGGTCATTGTTTAGTAAATATGTTTTTCATATAAAATATGAATCTTATTGTTTGGACTGGTAACAACTTGAGCAAAAGCTTACTGTGTGTTTTTCAAGTAGGATAGGAGCGGCCAGACCGGATGACTTTGTATAGCCATGCACAAAATTATTGAGTGGCGTAGAGTTGTGAAACTACCCTAGCGAGCATGCTACAATCGATCTAGCAGAGGTGTGCACAGTGATTAGTTTAGTTTAGTTTACGTTCTCATAAGTCCAAAGCTTACTTCCTAAAACCGTCAATGAGAAAAATGGATCCACATCATCATATTTTTCGTAAAGTAATGTTTATTATTTTTGTATGTAGTAATCTATACATGCATAAATATCATGTATTTTGTTAATAAAAGAGATAAATAAAGAAGAATATCTGCATAAGATGATTACTTTTGATACATTAAAGTTGCTGCCCTCGCATTTGCGAGGGCCACTGTGCTAGTTATATATTAAAAGTACATTACGGGTTAACCAGAAATTAGAGAATTAGCTAGAAAATCCCACAAAAATCAGACTCATCTGTCCGTCAATTTTGTAAATCAACAAACCAAGCGCCAATCGATGTCAGGTTAAAATAAATTACCCACCTTTGCCATTATGTAAAAAAAATACCCTTTCGTTTCCTCTTTCCGTGAAAACAGAATAACTACGTCTAACTTTCTTGCATATATGTGAAATCGACTAGATCGATCTAGGATCCCGATGCTGCCGCGGGCCGATCTCCATGTAGAGGTGCAGAGCGTATCAGCCTCACCATGTAGGGAAAAGAAAACAAGCAGCAGCTGCTGCTTGCCTAGGCGCGTGGTGTGATCACCATATCTACGTCCCTTGGGCCAGACGGCGGCCACGATTATCTAGGTACGTCCTCTCTGATGATTCTGCTAATTGATTAGGCTTTGATTTGTCAATCAACTATATGCATGCACACAGATTATTTTAGTTCCTTTTGTTTTCCTTCTTGCTTAGTTAATTATTTATGGCTGATTGGCTTGCATCTCAAAACAAAAGTCTGAAATCTGAAACTGATCAGAGAAAAGATGTACCGGCGAGGTGAATTTAATGGAGGTTTGGCCAAACGCGAAGTACGTTACCAGCGAGGTGCAGTAGTATTATACATAAAGGATTGGGAGGTGCCGTGAATTGACGGAAATCTTGTAGCGGGGCTCAAGGTCATGGAATAATGGGGTCAGAATCAGATTTCCTTCACCTGGAAGGTAGATTGTCTGTACGCACATATGTTTTGTCATGCAGGGAAAGTTGCATGATAATATCATGATATCATGAAGCGTTGTGATGTGTTAGGCTCGGCTGGCAGAACCTCATGAGCTGCAGAACCATGGATGGCATTTCCAGTCCCGTTGACAGGCTACATCAAGCAACTGCAGGTAATGTTGTTGCCCGCTACCTATCTACTTCACCCGTTCAGAATTAATATGCGCATCTAGATATATTTTAGTCTCTAGATAAATATATATTTAGATAAATCTGACTTAATTAATTTGGGAAAGAGAAATAAATGTTTAGCAACACGAGATGGTTTGTGGAAATAAATTATACCAAAAATAGTCTACAATACTTGCAATGCCCCAAATCAGCCACAATTCATTGTTAATTACGGAAGCACAAAAATATATAGCACACACTTCCTTATCGTTTATCCGCAGTGAGATCGTTCAACCTATCGCCGTCTCTGCGGTGACCACGAGCTACCCTATGCGCGCCTCTTCAACTTCAGATTATGTTCGCAACGAAATTTCGTCCAGCAACTCAGCGGCCCAATCCCATAATTATCATCTACATAATTGTATAAGAACCTACCAATTTGAATCTTTTATTGAATATCACATTGATGAAACGGATTGTGCTCAGCTTGATCTCTATAGCCTGGTAAAAGCATGCACCCTTAATCTCTCTCAAGTAATCTTGCGCAAAGATGCTACAGTCCCATCTTGGAATGCCTAAAATCTCCATCCATCGGCGATTGAGTGTGCTTTCCACCGGAAATAAGCCAATGCAGTCTACGGCTGAACCGATTCTTTAGATGCCCCCACTCATTCCTAGCCAGTATTATTTTCTCAAGATGAAGTGTGCTATCAAACACCGACAGTATGACCATAGATATGGAGCTGCTAAAATACATACATTCTCAGATACAAATATTTCGCGGGCTAAATAGAATTCCTATACGTAACATTTAAGGATTAGTAGATAGTATATGACTAATTAGCGTAAAAGGCCGAGTCGTTTTCTTGATGTTTTGTATCAACTAATCACTTAACTTAAGTGTGGCATTCTGAAATCAAATTACATATATGACGGTTAAGATAAACTCCAATATTTGTTATGCTATTTCTCACTGTAGTTCACTTAGATAAACCTCAGAGTGAAATAAATGTAATCGTACATGTTGATTATTAGATTTTTTTGAAGAAAGGTGCGTATATTCATAAGGGAAATACAGGTACAAATACAAGTACAGGAACACGCGCACGCTGCACCAGGCCAAAGCCCCCACAGCACAGCACAACAGCTCCGCCGTCGCCGGAGACCAAGAAGCTGAACCACCCGCTTACCAGACCAGGAGAACACCTCCACGCTTGTAGACGGCCGCAGGAGCTGTCCGCCTCCCCGAGACGGAACCAAAGTTGCTGAACGAGGTCGATCAACGCCCTCCACTCGCCGCCATCCACCTTCCCTGCGCCAGATTGATCTAAATGACAAGTATATTTACGACTACTTTTGACATGTTATTTCTCACCAAACACAGTAATTAATACTAATCATGCGATGGCTATATACATGCAGGGTGTCCCTATATACATGGCTGTGATCCTAAGAACAAGCACATGAGTGATTATGCGAAGTGAAGTTAGGAGTACATATATGAGCGTCTATGACTACAACCAAAGTCTTGAGGATGTGATGGTCATTGTTTAGTAAATATGTTTTTCATATAAAATATGAATCTTATTGTTTGGACTGGTAACAACTTGAGCAAAAGCTTACTGTGTGTTTTTCAAGTAGGATAGGAGCGGCCAGACCGGATGACTTTGTATAGCCATGCACAAAATTATTGAGTGGCGTAGAGTTGTGAAACTACCCTAGCGAGCATGCTACAATCGATCTAGCAGAGGTGTGCACAGTGATTAGTTTAGTTTAGTTTACGTTCTCATAAGTCCAAAGCTTACTTCCTAAAACCGTCAATGAGAAAAATGGATCCACATCATCATATTTTTCGTAAAGTAATGTTTATTATTTTTGTATGTAGTAATCTATACATGCATAAATATCATGTATTTTGTTAATAAAAGAGATAAATAAAGAAGAATATCTGCATAAGATGATTATTTTTGATACATTAAAGTTGCTGCCCTCGCATTTGCGAGGGCCACTGTGCTAGTTCAATAAAGAATAGTTGATGGCGTTCCCCAGAAGCATGGTTATCGCACAACAAGCAACTTAATAAGAGATAAAGTGCATAAGTACATATTCAATACTACGATAGTTTTTAAGGCTATTTTGTCCCATGAGCTATATATTGCAAAGGTGAATGATGGAATTTTAAAGGTAGCACTCAAGCAATTTACTTTGGAATGGCGGAGAAATACCATGTAGTAGGTAGGTATGGTGGACACAAATGACATAGTAGTTGGCTCAAGGATTTTGGATGCATGAGAAGTATTCCCTCTCGATACAAGGTTTAGGCTAGCAAGGTTATTTGAAGCAAACTCAAGGATGAACCGGTGCAGCAAAACTCACATAAAAGACATATTGTAAACATTATAAGACTCTACACCGTCTTCCTTGTTGTTCAAAACTCAATACTAGATATTATCTAGACCTTAGAGAGACCAAATATGCAAATCAAATTTTAGCAAGCTCTATGTATTTCTTCATTAATGGGTGCAAAGTATATGATGTAAGAGCTTAAACATGAGCACAACAATTGCAAAGTATCACATTATCCAAGACATTTTAGAATTACTACATGTAGCATTTTCCAATTCCAACCATATAACAATTTAACGAAGAAGAAACTTCGCCTTGAACATTATGAGTAAAGCCTAAGGACATATTTGTCCATATGCAACAGCGGAGCGTGTCTCTCTCCCACAAAGTGAATGCTAGGATCCATTTTATTCAAACAAAAACAAACCGACGCTCCAAGTAAAGAACACAAGATGTGATGAATAAAAATATAGTTTCAGGGGAGGAACATGATGTTGTCGATGAAGAAGGGGATGCCTTGGGCATCCCCAAGCTTAGACGCTTGAGTCTTCTTAAAATATGCAGGATGAACCACGGGGCATCCCCAAGCTTAGAGCTTTCACTCCTCTTGATCATAGTATATCATACTCCTCTCTTGACCCTTGAAAACTTCCTTCACACCAAACTTCAAGCAAACTCATTAGAGGGTTAGTGCACAATTAATAATTCACATATTCAGAGGTGACACAATCATTCTTTTCACTTCTGGACATTGCATAAAGCTACTGGATATTAATGGATCAAAGAAATTCATCCAACATAGCAAAAGAGGCAATGTGAAATAAAAGGCAGAATCTGTCAAAAACAGAACAGTTCGTAAAGACGAATTTTAAATGGCACCAGACTTGCTCAAATGGAAAAATTCAAAACTAATGAAAGTTGCGTACATATCTGAGGATCATGCTCGTAAATTGGCAGATTTTTTCGAATTTTCTACGAGACCTGTGCCCAGATTCGTGACAGACAGCAATGATGTTTCTGCGCAGCGATCCCAAATATAACATCAACTTTGACATAGAAACTTTACTTGGCACAAAAACATGATAAGGAGAGGTTGCTACAGTAGTAAACAACTTCCAAGACTCAACAAAACAAAAAATTGCTGTAGTGAAAACATGGGTTGTCTCCCATAAGCGCTTTTCTTTAACGCCTTTCAGCTAGGCGCAGAAAGTGCAAATCAAGTATTTTCAAACGAAGAAGCATCAACATTATAACCAGGGGTGTTGGGGGTTTTCTCAACCAAGCATAGTATATTGGATACATAAGTTTTGGCGTCCCCCTTTTCATTAGTCTTGGGCTTGCTATTCTCATCGAACAAATTTTCAGGAACAAGCCAAGCATAGTTATTTTCTAGTGCATCATTCATAGCTAGGAGTTTACATGGTATTGGTGCTTTGATCTCCCCACCATCATTAATATTATTAGTGTACCTTATTCTATCCATGTCCATTTTTTCAAGGAGACCAACTGTAGCACCCTACCTTTTAATAAAGGCAAGATACCTGTGTATAGTGCTATTCCCGGGATCACTGATAGCACACACATTACAAAATATAGTAATCATTGCAATAGTATCAAATTACTACATCGTTGATCCAAAGGGTAAAGTAAAACCTTACAAATTGCATAGTCACATGGACTAGCTTTGTACAATGTTCAGAACAAACACAACGGAAATGTAAATCATCAATGAGCCTTCATCATCTTCATGTGCCACAGGCAGTCATGTTGGAATGTAGACTCGAGATCCTACCACGTACTTCTCCTCAGAAAATCCTGCACGTTTGAATATGCAGCCCCACGAATGGAGGTCAGTACAATGATGTACTGGCAAATGACACTTATATGGTGGCATTTTGGGCATGACTATCTACATGATATTTGGCAAGTGGAGTTTAGGCAGATTTGCATAAAGCCAATTTTATCCTAAATTTTATTTAAAACAAAACATTTTGAAATCCTTTGAATGACATTATGAAATCACGCCATGGTTAAATCCTCCATGGGTTTTAGAATCACATGGTTACATCTCCCATGAGTTTTCAAAGGTTAATTCAAATTTTAAATACATTCAGAAAATATGATGAGATTCCTCCGTACATTCCTTGCCTAGAAGCTCAAATTGTCCGTAACCGGGGACACGGCTAAGATCTTAGGTTTAACTCTCGAGAGGTTGCGCTCTTTACCCACAATTCACAACCAAGCCTTTTTGCCAAAATTCTTCATCTTCATTAAGGCCAGGACGAGGTCATTACGAAGCCTTTCTTTAGCAGCCCCTCTACCTACCGGATCCGCCCGTACCCTGAAACTCCACCCGCTGGCGGTACCCTAGGCGAGGTTTCCCACTAAGTACTTAGCTAAGACAGAGCCCATAATGTATTGTGGTTGCACTGGAAGCTATCTAAAACATGGACGACATAATAATCTCTTCAATCCTGGGTGGCAACCCCTATTCAACCGCGCACTCTCAGGCACCCACCCGTCCACTGGTCCATCCCCAGGGATCGGAGCCCTGAGCAGCCGCCCACCACTCAAACAATCCACCCAGGTGATTCATTAAGGGTTGTTAATTTTCACTTTTCAAACCATCACAATCGAAATAATGAAACAACATTTGGCATTTGATGTTGCAGAGCAAAAACTTAGTATCCTATCATTAGGTTCAGGAGTAGCTACACACTACTAGGGTTTGCTAAGCATAGCATAACACTTTTCTTTTGAAAACAAAATCCTACCATGCATACTAATTTGAAAATCACTAATGCATAATAAAAATAGGTAGGAATTGAGTGTCACTTGCCTTGATCAAAGCAACCCACACAATCACAGCAATCACAAGAACCACCTTGATCTCCTCCACAATCTATTCAAACAATCACAACAAATAAACAAACATTCGATATAAATAATCATAGACATGTATGCATGCATGCTATGCAACAATTTAACTTCACAAGAGGGGTGGTGTGTAAGTGTTGCATTATGTGTTCTCTGATATGTGCAATGTTAATAAAGTATTCTGGTCATTTAATTTGATTTAGATAAACCATTAATCGAGTATCTACTTAACACATACAACCTTCTTAATTAGCTACAGCAAGTATTACGTGTTGTAAAAATATGATTTTGACCTCCCTGGATAGGTTACAGTAATGCAAATGCACAGCAATTGGAATTACTCGAAAATCATTTATAGAATTTGAATTATGACTGAATTACTGATTTGAACAAATTTTACTAAAGCAAGTTTGTGCACGTATTAAAGTTGTACAATTCTTATTCCATGTTGTAGTACATACTCTGAGGATTCCAGAAAGTACAAAATCATAAAATTTGGCCCGGTAGATTATTTTATATAATTTTTATAGTGTACAATAGTCAAAAACACTATCTGAATTTTAATACGAAATCTATCACAGTACCCATGCTATATTATTGCATAAAGGTGTTCTACAGATTGTAATCTTTCCGAAACTATAAAATTTGTAAAATTTGGCCCAACGGTTGATTTTATATCGAATTTACAAAACCGAGATGCAATCTGAGATTTGAATTTCGAATTTAAAAACGAGTTTGACTAGATCTGACTGGCGTGCTGACTGGGACGCTGACTAAGCAACACGCGGCGCGATGCGATTGGCTGGTACCGATTCGGTACTGGTTTCTAATCTAAGCCACTGGATCTAGATCTAACGGTCGAAGCGATGAAGAAAAAAAAAAGAGGAGAGGGCCGGCTTACCTGGCGACGGCAATGGGGCGGCGGGGGCGGCAGTGGGCGATGGCGCGGCGGTTACGGCGAGAGCTGGCGGCGGCGGAGGCGGCTACGGCGTGCGGCGCGACGCGGCAGAGCGAGTGGTGGTGGCGGCGCGGCTAGCGGCGGACTAGGGCGGCGGCGATGGGCGGCTGGAGGCGGCACAGCTGCTCCAGGCACGGCGAGCAATTGGCGGCGCTTGGCGGCGCGATTAGGGCGGCGGCTTGGGGGGAAAGGTCGCGGGGGAGGGCCTGGGTATTTATAGGCGGGGCACGGACGCCGAGGGGTGCGGACGGCGGAGATCGCTCCGTGCCCGTCTAGGGTTGGGCAACGGTGGAGGCAGAGTCCTGCCCGGACACGAGGTTGAAGAAGGCGCTGACGAGCGGGCCCCGCTGACGGGCGGGCCCCACGTGTCGGTGACAGAAAAGAAAAAAAATAGAAGGCAGGGAGAGGCGGTGCGGTGCGGGCCACGCTTGGCGGGCCGAAACGGGCCGGTGCGGTCGGGCGGCCCAATTCGGTCAGTCCGATCCGTCCTCCTCTTTTTTTTTGTTCCTTTCTTTTTTTTATTTTCTTTTTACTGTTTTCCTCATATCTTTTGTTTTAGGAATCCAAAAAGGTTCAAACCAGTTTCTAATTTTTTTGTAAATCTTAAGACTTTGTTTTAAACAACATAGAACAAGGTTTTGACTTAAAACAACATGGTAAATAAATAAGATCCTTGCATTTAGGGCATGTAACTATGGTTGTGTCATATTTGTGCTTATCATTTTATGTGTAAATGAGCAAATGCAAAGATGCCATGAATGCATGCAAGTGTTTAATTTTTTGAAAAATCTGGGATGTTACAGACTACCCCCCTTAAGATGAAGCACGTCCCCGGGCTTCGAAAAG
Source organism: Lolium multiflorum (assembly GCA_030979885.1). Taxonomy (NCBI): domain Eukaryota; kingdom Viridiplantae; phylum Streptophyta; class Magnoliopsida; order Poales; family Poaceae; genus Lolium; species Lolium multiflorum. Next base: position 235,450,633 of record CM061748.1, on the reverse strand, counting down.
GCTAGCAACATAGGTGTGGGTGATCTTCTCGAATATTTTCTTCACGTTCCCAAACTGCTTCTTACTCGGTATGGTGACTCCACTGAACCTTGCAGAACTATATAGTCTTGGCGTGAGTATTCCTTTACCATGGGTATCTGATCTAGGCTAACCCCCTTAAGATGTTTAGCCTAATATCACCAATATGCAATTGGGATGTAAATCGAACTATTGATATGAATGAATGCGATGCGCCACTATCAATTAAAACTAATGTTGTAACGAGTTGAGTGGAGACATACCCATCACAGTGTTAGGTTCATTCACCACTTCCTCCACATACAGGTGGTTCGCTTGTCCCTTCTGGAATGGATTGGGTTTGGTGGCATCAACAGGCTTATTCTCCGGACAGTCATTGGCAAAATGTCCGGTCTTCTTACACTTGAAGCAAGTGATATGGGACAAGTCCCTTGAATTGTGGCGGTGCTGACCATTATTTCCATTGTGGTGTCCGTTACCCCCATTGTGACGACCATTGTTTCCATTGTGATTACCATTGGAATGGTCTCCCTTGAATCCTTCATTGTGCCTATGACCATTGTAGTTGTCGCCATTTCCTTTACTGAAATGACCATTATGCTTGTGTGAGTTGTGACTCCCACTTCCTTCAGAAGAATGGTGCTTCTTGTGGAACGGCTCAGTGTGGTTCTTGCTGAACTTCCTCTTGCGGTTCTCTTCCTTATTGATGTTATTGTCCAGGGTGATGGCTTGATCAAGCAGGGATTGATAGTTGGGTGCATAAGCTATAGACAATGGAATCTTCAGTTCACCCTTAAGTCCATTGAGGAACTTCTCCTTCCTCTTAACATCAGTATCAATGTCTTCTGGGGCATACCTTGCCAAAGCACAAAAGTCATCCATGTATTCCTTCAGAGTCCTTCCACCCTGTCTCAGACTACGGAATTCATCTCTCTTGAGATTCATAATGCCCGAGGAGATGTGGGCAGTACGAAATCCCTCCTTGAAGGTTTCCCAGTCTAAGTCATCTAGAGGATGGGTAAGTTGATAAGTCTCCCACCACATTGCAGCAGGTCCTTCCAGCAGATGAGCGGTGAACCTAATCTTCTCAGCCTCGGTGCACTCACAGGTGACTAAGTCCTTGCTGACAGAACGTAGCCAGTCATCGGCTACAATTGGTTCAGTGGCACTGGAGAACTTAGCTGGTCGGAGTCTCAGAAATCTGGCGAGTCTATCCACTGGGGGTGGTGGTGGTGGTGGAGGTGGCGGTGGTGGTGGAGGTGGCGGTGGTGGATTGTTGTTGTTGTTCTGGGTGGTTTGGATGAATTGGGTCATCATCTGCATGAGTTGTGCCTGAGCTGTCATCATCTGTTGCAGTGCTTCCTGAGTTGGATCACGTCTTGGCGGCATCTGGGGTTGTTTTAGCATAGATGAGAAACAAGATAGACAGATCTAGGGAACAAAAGTTTCCTACCCATGCACAAACAAGTCACACAACCAAACAAAAACACGAAAACTAGAAATTTTGACGTCGAAAACCACCGCGGGCGCGGTGGTCAACACCGTAGAGCCGGAACAACTAGGGCTGCGGCTGGCCCCGATCCCTGAGCGACGGCCGCAAAGCCTGGTCGCGCGCCGATGCAAATTGCAGGGCGTGCCACCTGCCTATACTGGTCAGGAAGGTGTGGATGATGCCTCGCTTAGTTTCCTGCGGGGCACACACGTACACGTTAAACACGAGCCTCGATCGGCTCTCGGTTATCCTGTGAATCGGCTCATGGGCCGATCCACCCATGATTCGTCCAAGGTGGCCGAATATATGGTGGTCCTGCTTGATCAAGATAAAGCATATGAGATCCACGACGATTTAGGGTTCTCACCGCATAATCGGATCATCCTACTCACGATTGGGCCTCGCGCTCGCGCACGGTGATCGTAAGCCAATCCTAGACAAGGCCTAAAAACCAACACGAGGTTGATCCTCGGAACATCCTGTCTAGGGCCAGCAAACTACACCCTACGCGCCGCTGGATCCTCCAACCCTTTGTAAGGCCTAACTATTGCAGATGTTAAACTAATCCTTGGTGAATCAAGGAGCAACCGTAACGGATCAGATCTACTAAATAACGATCAAGCGGGGTGCCGCCCCTGCACCCGTGATGAGGTACAAGGACGGCTAGATGCGCAAGGGTTGCACTACGACAGCATATGATACTAAGAACAATGCTAACCCTAACACATCTATGATAACTACGTTGCTCGCCATCAAAAGGCTTCAGACGAGCAACGCATGAACAACGTAGGCAGGCTCGTGCTGCCTAGATCGCAAGATGCGATCTAGGCAGCATGGTGCTTACCGGAGAAACCCTCGAGACGAAGGGGTTGGCGATGCGCCGAGATTGGTTTGTGGTGAACGTTGGTTGTTGTTTATTCCATAAACCCTAGATACATATTTATAGTCCAGCGGACTTTCTAATGCGGGCGTGCACCTAACCGTGCACGGGTAAAATTCTAACTCTTAACCGATACGCAATCTAATATGGTACAGACACAAGGGCGCACTAGCCCAAACTTGGTACACAAGGCCGATTCACATATTCCTTCCACGTACATATCTTCAAGTTTATCTCGATCGCGGCCCACCTCTGACTTGGTCAAATTCTGGTGATAACACATGCCCCCCTGGTTTTGGAAATGACATTTCCAAAATCATTATGCTTCCTTCCGTCGGGTCATGTCGTGGCAGAGCAGAACCGTCGCAGTACCATTTATTACCACCTCCTCTGCATGACTTGACAATTTCGGCAGTCTCTGAGCAATCGGCTCTTTTCTTTCACGTGATCGGCTTCTAGTTATCTTGGTCGATAGTCAAAGTCAAACAAAGCCCAAAAGAGCCGATGGCGTCATACCGGTCCCTACCATATAACAAGCAAAGGCGAACCTGGTTACCCCTCCAAACGGTCACCTGCAACCTCCGTCTGAGACAGCAAACTCAGATCCCCCAAATCCGCCACCTACGCGATCTTGCGAGCTTCAGATCTCAATCGCACCGCCCCAACTCCGCAGCGCATCGAATGGCGGAAACGTCCAACGCCGACGTCGTGGTCTCCGGCTTGAAGGTAATACTCCACCGCTTCTCCGCCATTAGGGCCAATATCAGGATTGAACAGAAGAACACCTGACTTAATGTTCTACTCCATCATTAATTCTAGGTCTCCGACATCCTATTGCCGCATCCTTCTCTCCCAAATTCCATGTGTCTTGGCCCCCGCTCTTCCGAGAGTCCTGCTCATTTAATCTCCTGTGAAGCTAACAGAATCCCCTTCGTGAACCAGCACTTAGATCGACCTCCTGGGCCGACTGCCTGCGAGCCTGGCCTAATCCCCCGAAGGTTGGGTGCCATGGTACAATAGAGTATCCAAAACCCATTACGCCACCTGGGAATCTATAGGGATAGCCGATGCCTTATCATTATCATTGTCTCCTCTTGAGAAGAATGAAAATATTCTGAAAACCATCGGCTACTTTTGGTCTCTGAACTGCTTCATGTTTGGCCATGGCCCAATGACACCAACCCTGCTGGACGTAGCCATGATTACAGGCCTGGACATTGCGTCTCCAAGCCCTTCGCTTTCAAACTGCCGAGAGTCCCTTCCACCCTTTCTTCTAAAAGGAATGTACCAAGGGGCGCCTATCTCAATCGTTATATGAAAACCAAAGGCCCTGTGACGAGAACACACAGCCTTCCTGAACTTTTGGTTGGAACACTTCATATTCTGTGGCCCATCACTTGCCCCTACCAAGAATTATCTTTCCCTAGCCTATGAACTGGCCAAAGGCACCCATCTCGGCATCGGCAAACTGTTCCTTGGAGAGGTATATCGATCCCTTCAACTGATGTCTATCAAGCTGTTCTCTCAAAAGACAGTTAAAACTGGCGGTCCCTGGTGGTTTATTCAGCTATGGGCGCAATTATACTTTCGGGATCAGATCCCGGACTTCCCACCTTTGACCTCCTGCACCTTCCCGGATGTTAACGGGAAGGATATTCGATGCACCAGTTATGGTCAAGCCCTGTATGGTCTCCCAGGCTGATCCCTAAGGAAGCAGCAGGGTGGTTCAAGATCTTCTTCCAAGGTTTGGACAACCCCTGTTCTTTCCTTATACGAAACGGAGGATTTTGAAAATCCAGTCTCCTTCCGATTGGGTAGCTTTGCCGATGACGATAGCACCCGGCATCTGTATTCCATCATGATTCGTCCTTGCTTTCTCCCTGTTGGCATGAGTACCTCAAACCGGATCATCAAGCCTGGTTATGAGTGTTACCAACCGGTAATGGTAGCCCGTCAGTTCGGTCTCGGGCAAGTGCCTCCGCACTTATTCTTACACCACCTGACCGCAAGCAGAGCCGAACTGCCTGACATCCTTACTGGCCAAAGGTGCTACACCTTCTTTGATGCTTTGGCCCTTCCAATCCCTCACAACCTCCGTTTCTCCTTCACTACTGACGGCTTCGAGACCTGGTGGTCCATGTGGAAGACCCATGTTTTTAGGAGGGCTTTAGGACCGCTATTGAAACAACTCGACGCCGCGCATGACATCTCTGCTGACCAGGTACCATTCCTCAAAATATTTCCCGTAACCACTTATGGTGATTTGCCTGTGAACTGACTTCACCTCTTGGCAGCAACAAGACGGCCCAGCTCCCATGCAAGCTGATGGTTCTCCCTTCGTATTCCTTCCTCCGGCCCCAGTGGTCCTCTTCGTCGAGTTCGCCACCTCGAAGAAAGTCATAATGCAAGGCCAACCGATTTCACCGAAATCGGCTCCCAAGCAAAGCATCTTTGGGGCCGGTTGCCCCCGAGCCTCGACCCGGGCGAGGACGGCGGTGAGGAAGGTGGCTGTCAGGAAAACACGCGCAGAGCTCCTGCCCAAGCGAGTTCGCAGGTAAGTTGTACCATATTTCGATCGACCGCACTTGCCCTCCCACCCTTTGTAAGGTGGTCGCACCTCTTCTTTCAGACTTCCACCGAAGAGAACTCCAGTGAGGGAGAACAGTCCAGTCCCAGGGACTCCTACCCACGCGGTACGGAAGATCCACCACACAAAGCCAGACGGACTCGCCAACCTCGGCTTCTAGAAAAAGGTCGACTCCCGAGCCTGCCGCTCTTCAGCCTCCAGTCCAAACGAGGTCGCGCATAAAGCGCCGATGTGTCCAAAGGGCTCGCACGGGCCCACAAGCCTCCTCGCCTAGCCAGGAAGTTTCAAAGGTAACCCTCTTGACAGCTCGTGTTCCCCGTTGTCTTGTCACTAACTGGATTGCTTTACCATTCCCCTTGCAGATCAATGAGACTTCTAGCGGGGCCGTTGAAGAGGTGCCGATGTCATCTACTGCCCCTGGCCCATCCAACTCGCCACGCGTGACGGACCAAGCGTCTGACCAGCGTACTGCAAAGCCGATTGTTACCACCTCGGCTTCCCTTCCTTTCTTGGGAGAGGTACACTCTCTTTTTCTCTTTTCTCTCTCGGGCCTACTTTTTTCATCTGCCGCATGCCCATACCGTTCTTGTTTGTTTGTCAGGGGTGTGATCCTTCAAGCTTGCTGACATTCGACCCCGATTCCATCGAGCCAGCCGCTCCCAAAATAGGCGAAGAGCCAAACCTTGGTGCAGTTGACGGTCCACTCCAGTCTCAAAGTCCTGCTCTCCTCCCCGTTGATACTGGTTGAGGACCCGAGACGATCGGGGCATCCTCGTGGACATCCAGCCCCGTCTCCCGGTGGTGCTGGTAGCTAAACTCGGCCGACAGTGACTTTGTCAGTTTTCAAGTCAAGGGTGCAGTCGGCCCGTCAAAAGATTACTCTCCGCCGCGCCCAACTCCCGTTGAGAGCCGATATTGCCGAAAAATGCCAACGGCTCAACGAGAAGAAGGCTGCTTTAGATGCGAAGACCGCCACTTCCACTCATAGTGTCAGACTTGAGACCTTACGCAAAGAGCTGGAGGACCTCGAAAAGAGGGCCAGGGAGACCAAACAACTCATCCAAGACGAGGAATCCCTCATTGCTCGCTCCCAAGAGGAAGCACAAGGTCTCACTGCTGATCTGAAGACCGACCTAGCTGAAATTCGTGCCCTAAGCAGCCAGCTGGTGATGGGGAGAGACGAGGATGATGAGGTCGAGATCGCGAGGTGGATCGAATCCGTGCCGATGCCCTTCACGCTCTTAATGCATTTCTTCAGTAGGGCCTCTTTCTGTGTGTGAACGATACTTGTAAACTCGCTTTCTGTTCTTGTCAAAGTCGACTGCCATGCATCGGCTCCGGTTGCATCCGATTTTTTTTTGTTATTCGGCTACCAAAATTTCTCCGCACATGCTCAACGGCGTCGCGCGCGCTCCATGATTAGGTGCCCCCCGAGCCGATTCCAGGTGACTGCTGAAATCGGCTCTATGTTTAGCCAAGGTATTGTGGTGTGAACGCCGGCTTCATTAGGAACAACATGGATTCCCTCCAGCGCATCAGACGACGCACCCCATTGCTCATTAGATCGACGTTGAGCCCGGACCGGAAACCTGGTGAGGACGATTTTAGCCGACTCCTAGAATCAGCTCCTACGTTCGTAGGCCCACGAGAGTCTGGTGATGCTATTTCACAGGCCGTTGGGGCCGATCCCACAGACCGGTATAACTGTGTTTGCCCATACATAATGCCGGAGCCTGTGGCATCGGCCTTCTTGGTATCATTGTTTAGTATGCCACCTTTTCGAGCTCGTCGGGTAGATCTTGTCTTTGTCTTTGTCACGAGAGTGGCTGCTCTCTGCTTTGTCCGCGTCATGGCGAATCACGAACCCTGCCATATTGGCATCGAAAGAGAACCCTGGTTCTCTTATGGAGTGCTGAGATCTATCGTATTGACGCCATGTGACAGACACGAGTTTCCTCGAGCTTGATGTTGCGAGAACGGGTTGTCTCGGAGGAGCCGATTAGTTCGGCTACGGATGGCCTCCGCTCATCGTATTTCTTCTTGTGCTCCCGTATTTCTTTGTCCCACCAAAATGTGTTGACGTCGAAACCCACCGGCGGGCAGCGGCGGTCAACACCGTAGAGCCGGGAACAACTAGGGCTGCGGCCCGGTCCCTCAGAGCGACGGCCCGCAAAGCCTCCTGGTGCGCGCCGATGCAAATTGCAGGCGTGCCACCCGACCTATACTGGTCGGGAAGGTGTGGATGATGCCTCGCTTAGTTTCCTGCAGGGCACACACGTACACGTTAAACACGAGCCTCGATCGGCTCTCGGGTTATCCTGTGAATCGGCTCATGGAGCCGATCCACCCATGATTCGTCCAAGGTGGCCGAATATATGGTGGTCGCTGATCAAGATAAAGCATATGAGATCCACGACGATTTAGGGTTCTCACCGCATAATCGGATCATCCTACTCACGATTGGGCCTCGCGCTCGCGCACGGTGATCGTAAGCCAATCCTAGACAAGGCCTAAAAACCAACACGAGGTTGATCCTCGGAACATCCTGTCTAGGGCCAACAAACTACACCCTACGCGCCGCTGGATCCTCCAACCCTTTGTAAGGCCTAACTATTGCAGATGTTAAACTAATCCTTGGTGAATCAAGGAGCAACCGTAACGGATCAGATCTACTAAATAACGATCAGCGGGGTGCCGCCCCTGCACCCGTGATGAGGTACAAGGACGGCTAGATGCGCAAGGGTTGCACTACGACAACATATGATACTAAGAACAATGCTAACCCTAACACATCTATGATAACTACGTTGCTCGCCATCAAAAAGGCTTCAAGAGCAACGCATGAACAACGTAGAGCTCGTGTTGCTAGATGCGATCTAGGCGCATGGTGCTTCGGAGAAACCCTCGAGACGAAGGGGTTGGCGATGCGCCGAGATTGGTTTGTGGTGAACGTTGGTTGTTGTTTATTCCATAAACCCTAGATACATATTTATAGTCCAGCGGACTTTCTAATGCGGGCGTGCACCTAACCATGCACGGGTAAAATTCTAACTCTTAACCGATACGCAATCTAATATGGTACAGACACAAGGGCGCACTAGCCCAAACTTGGTACACAAGGCCGATTCACATATTCCTTCCACGTACATATCTTCAAGTTTATCTCGATCGCGGCCCACCTCTGACTTGGTCAAATTCTGGTGATAACAAGAACTTTACTTAAACTTATCGAGTTTTCGAAAATACGACTAAGATATACGGTACTGCCTTACATCAAATAGTAGGACAATACAAAAGAGCGTACTAAATCCTAAAATCTAAAGGGGTCTTCTAGCGTCTCTTGACCGCTCCATCGTAAGATAGTGGGCTTCCTTCCTCAGTTGCCTTCCTCTTCAAGTTGTTCTCCTCTTCAATTTGCGTTTCCTGAGTAACTGGGTGGGGTGGCGATGACGGTATCTGTTTGACTAGATGCGCGCACTGCGCCTGTAGAGCTAAGATTATCGCCTGCTGTTTGAAGGTCTCATCCTGTAGCTTTTCATTGTCCGTCTTGAGTTGAACAACCTCAGCATCTAGTTCATCCCTCTGCTCCTTCATCTCATAATACTTCAGATTGTTCTCCTGAAGGATTTGCTTGATTAGGTCACAATCTTTCATCTCAAGGCGCAGGTGATGCTCCATCTTCTGGGCGTACCTCTCCATGTCCTCGAACTGGATTGCCGTCCATGTCATGCCTTCACGATTTCCCTTAGTCCTGATGCAAAATCCTTCGGAGCTGCGATGTCCGAAGTGCTGGATGTCCGAATCCTCATCAATGTCGTTCCTGTACCTGTAGACGATGCGTGCTAATGCCTCCTGCATTGCCATCACTACTCCATCTTCCCAATCTGGATACGTCTTTAGGTAGACCACGGTGTCGGTAGCCGGCTGAACAAGACGTCCCTCAATGGTGGTCTCGATCTCCCAGCGTTCCACGGTGTGTACATCAGATATCACGGCTCTCCCGCGGAACATGGGTGCGCGTATACTCAGAGACCTGCACACCCGGGACAACGTGTCGCTGAAAGGGGTGTCGTCCTCGGGGTAAGGGACCCAGAGCTTGGTGAAGGTGCCCATCTATATTTCGAAAAGTGAGATGAGGTTAGAATAGAATCAAATGAATAGATAAGTGAAGAATTAAGATTTTCAAAATTATAATTTAAATAGGTTTGTATCCTATGGTTTTCCAAATCCTAGGGTCTCGATCCTACAGGCAACACTATGCTCATCGAACAAATTTTCAGGAACAAGCCAAGCATAGTTATTTTCTAGTGCATCATTCATAGCTAGGAGTTTACATGGTATTGGTGCTTTGATCTCCCCACCATCATTAATATTATTAGTGTACCTTATTCTATCCATGTCCATTTTTTCAAGGAGACCAACTGTAGCACCCTACCTTTTAATAAAGGCAAGATACCTGTGTATAGTGCTATTCCCGGGATCACTGATAGCACACACATTACAAAATATAGTAATCATTGCAATAGTATCAAATTACTACATCGTTGATCCAAAGGGTAAAGTAAAACCTTACAAATTGCATAGTCACATGGACTAGCTTTGTACAATGTTCAGAACAAACACAACGGAAATGTAAATCATCAATGAGCCTTCATCATCAGTCATGTTGGAATGTAGACTCGAGATCCTACCACGTACTTCTCCTCAGAAAATCCTGCACGTTTGAATATGCCCACGAATGGATGTCAGTACAATGATGTACTGGCAAATGACACTTATATGGTGGCGGTTTTGGGCATGACTATCTACATGATATTTGGCAAGTGGAGTTTAGGCATTTGCATAAAGCCAATTTTATCCTAAATTTTATTTAAAACAAAACATTTTGAAATCCTTTGAATGACATTATGAAATCACGCCATGGTTAAATCCTCCATGGGTTTTAGAATCACATGGTTACATCTCCCATGAGTTTTCAAAGGTTAATTCAAATTTTAAATACATTCAGAAAATATGATGAGACACTACAAGAAATCTGCTAACTTGTGACCCTCCATATTAGTCACTGGATTGTCATTGTCCTCTATTTATGACCTTGCTATGACCAAAAACTGTTGGTCACCAGTTGAGCGTCACTATCGGATTACAACGACCTTTATTTTGGAATGGTCGTAGACAACTACGACCAAGTTTGATGGTCATAGATTCTATGACCAAAAATTTAGTCACGGGCGATCTAACATATCCACGTCAGATCCTACGTGGACAGTCCTACGTGGCAAATTTGCGACCAAATAAAATGGTCTTAATTGATTTAGAATTAGCCCAATCCAGTTTGGCGCTCTACATGGGCCAAGGCCATCATTCAGCCCGTTTATCTATTATTTTGGTCATTTCTTGTAGACGGGCCACGTAGCCTTCTTATAGTCCATTTCGTTTAGCCTTTTCATTCTATGCGTACAGTGTTCCAGCCCAAACAATTTGGGCCGTAGCCTTTTTAGAGCAGAAATATTATTTGGTCCAGCGGAAACAGAAAATTACCAAATAGTACTGGAAAATATTATTTGGCCGTAGCCTCTTATGGGTCAATCAAATATTCACTTCATATGTTACAAGTACGCACGACCGCAGTTAGCCCAATAGTAACATAAAGCCAACAACGCCTAACTACAATAAAGAACTAATAAACACGCTATGCTCAATTTCATCTAGGCACCGAGCTCAGGCCTCAATCCAAACTAGCTCTAAAACTGTGATGCACATCCCCAGGCATCTTCTGATCTTCTGTCAAAGGAGCAGGAGGCTCAACGATCAACATAAACTGCAAGTGAAATACAGTTGGAAGTTAAATGCCTACCAAAGTGCCAAAAATGAAATTTATCTACAACAGGGAACTAAACTACTTCAGATCTTGACACTAGAAAAACTATATGCATGATTAACAGTACCTGAGGAAGTTAAATGCCTACCAAAGTGCCAAAAATGAAATTTATCTACAACAGGGAACTAAACTACTTCAGATCTTGACACTAGAAAAACTATATGCATGATTAACAGTACCTGAGGTAAGAACAGAAATGATATAGCCACTCACACAATCATCATTATATGATCTGATAACCACCACATCTTTGACGAAAGCTGCCAAAATCATACTACCTCCGTACAAAAATAAGCGTCGCATGTTTGTTTAGATACACATGTATTTAGACGCATTTTCGTTATAGATATGTCCGTCTTCTAGATAAAGTTGCGACGCTTATTTTGGAACAGGCACATTGAAAACATGTACTGTGCAAACAGATTATATACCTCACGGCACCAGTTCAGATAACATTCCATTAATCGTATATGAAACAATGAGACCCACCTCATACACTCAAACATCCTAATGCAAAGATATTCAGACAATAGAAAATCTACCAAGTAATAAAGGAAAAGACTGAAGACTTATCTAATACAGAGAATGCAGCAACGGTGTGGTTGCGGTACAGTGAACTCGATACTGGAAATGGAGCAACTTAGCTGGTGTTGATGCTATCCAGCACACAGGTAAGCATTAAGGGTCCTTTGGATCTGCAAAAGGAAATGCATCTTGTAATGTGAGAAAAACGATTTGAGATACAACACACGTTATTTGCAGTGACCAATGGCAGGTAGAGTCGTGGACCATATGAACAGCAGGAGCGCCTTCCTTATAGAATCTGCATAGGGGAATATAAGTTAGAATATGGATTAAACTAGGAAAACATAATATGGAATAGCAAAGCAGAACATACGTCAGACCAAGCTGCTCTACAACGGTTAGAATTAGTGGACAAGGAAAAGTACAAGAGCATCAGGTATTTAAACAAGCGTCATGTACAATACATGAACCAATGCATTAAAAAGCAATTTTCTCCTTAGGAATAAACTTCAATCAATACTTGACCCACATTAAGAGGAATAATTATTGGCACTCATTTCTATCATGTAGAACAGCCAGGATAGTATAGCAATATTTGTAGTAACACTCGTAACAAGGAAAAACAAAGTGGTATGCAAGCAGATCTAACCAAAGGTCATCATCATGTCAATCATGTATACATGCAGTAGGCCCTTATGACATCTGTTGATTAATTTTATTGTAGTCACCAAGATATTGAACAAGATAATTACAAGGTAAAGCACCTAGTTACGCAGCACAATCAGACCACATGCACGCGGAATCTAAAAACCTCAATCAAATGCAGAAGCAAAGCGCCTAGACTCCACCAGCTCAAACTTGGTACCAGACAGCAAGATGCTGAGCACCACACCTATAAAAGCTGATGACTTCCATTTGGAGTCAAACTTGCCCATCTTCAAGCTGATGGCGCTGCTACTCCCTTGGAGGCAGCATGCCCTGTGAGAGAGAAATAGAAGAGAGATCAGAACAAATATGTGAACTGACAGAATCTAATGGTACTACATAACTAAGGCAAATACCTATTAGTAGTCTGAGTGAAGTAACTTTATTACATTAAGGTTTTCAACATTTTCTAATTAATTAGTCAATGAAGATGGCTGCAAGTAACATCATACTAGTACAACTTCAATTGATGATTCTGCTCTTGTCATACTGAAAGCAATACTACAGAAAGTACTCTAACATGCAATCCATGTTCATGTCCATAAAAAACAATTGTTATGGGAACGAAACTGAGAGGAATTTGCTGGCACGTGTCTTATTGCCTTCCCTAATCCCAGTTTTTCTAGTACTAAGAGTGCAGACCATAGTCATCTGCTGCTTCATGTCACGGAGGTGGTAAAATATGCAACATAATCATACGACAGTACCATAGTTAAGCCAAGCTGCAATAAATAAACTATAATCATACAGTAACTCAAAGTGGCAGTAGCTCAAAAATAGCATTGTTCGAAGACAAATAATAGCAATTATCGGTACTGGATTAAACTATACAGTCTACAGATGGGGTATTTGTGAGATGTGAAATTAGTGAAACAGAGCAGAGTTTTGAAAGGCAAACCATAGCAATCATCAGTACTGGTCTATTGGATTAAACTCTAGTGTTCTTTATTTATTTTAACTACATAGTTAAGCAACAAACAAGTAAACGGTCTCCTTAGTGGTGGTACTCGTTGTAGTAGAAGGAGCAGCTAAATAAGCAGTATACGAAGGAGCAGAGTTTTCAGAAGGTGCTGTGAGTTCTGCCCCGTCCTTGAAATGAAGGAGGGCGCTTGACTGACTCCTGTACCAAGGCATTGATTGAGATTGTCAAACAAGCATTTAAGGAACATAGGAAGAGAGAATAAACAGTATACAAAAATAAATAAGCAACTTCAGAAAATTACCCTGAAGATATTTATAGGATATTTTTCTTCCTTATGGACAAGATTTACATTCACCTTAGACCTCCCATCAACAGGCACAAGCTCAGTTGGCCAATCAAAATTCTTGATGCTCTAGAGAAAGGCAAAAGAAACAATAGATAGATAACTGGTTACTTGCTTTCGATTCAACAAAAGAAGATATGTGATAGAAGAAAAGAAGAAATGTGTGTGTTTACTGCAGCACATGTTATAATGGAGTTGAATAGAAAATCAACAGATTCGATGAGGGAATAAGCAGCATACAATTATATAACTCAACGAAGTTGAATGGGCTATTTATGAAAGACAACAAGTATTACAGAGTATTACAAATATTTTTCTTTGCAGCATACAAAACTGATCACAGTAGTGTAATTGACATGCTCATTATCTAGGTAGCATCTATCAGCAAACATTATTTCAAATTGAAGTCCAGTTCCATTGTTTTTGTGACATCTCAACAACTATTAATATGAATTGAGCAAGCCTAGTTCCTTTGGAAAGCTACCAATAAGGACTACCACTTCAGTATTGCGAAATAAATACGCATTCAAAATGACAGTTTATTGTTTTGTGTCACTATGTTATATCCAACCACAAATTGACATATATATGTATCGATCTGGCAACAACAAGTACAAAAGATTCAAAACAAAATATCACCAATTTAGATCATAACAAATCGAACAAGTACATGGCATCTAGGGAGACATACGAGCATGCACAGGCACATCAGATCATAACAAACCGAACAAGAATACAAGCACAGGCGCGTGACATCTAGCCATTGTCATTCAATAATTGAACCGAGTGATGCATATACATTGTTCTCGTGCAGGCTCCATGCTCGCGTCGGAACGCGGCTGTAGAGAGAGCTAAGAGATTAACCAGGGGTGAGAGAGAGCACGGGAAGGGAGAGAGAGGAACGCCCTGGGTTGGTAAAGTCGTGGTCTGGACTCGATAGATCCGGCGATCTCGGGGACTAAGGGGGCGGATTCTCCGGCGCCGGGGACGAAGATCCTGCGTGCCGGCTCAGACGAGCCCTCTCTTGCCCGCAGCTTGGCTCGACCGGGGCGCCCGACGTCGGTGAAGGCCGGTGCTTGTAGGCCGGCCGCATCTGGCCCGCGCGGTGAATCTGGTCGCCGAACCTGGTCACCACTAATCGCTGCCTGGGCGCCGCCACGGACCTCCTTCTCCTCTCTGTACGGGTGGAATCTCGGGAGAGGGTTTCTGCTGGAGGTGCGGTTTGGTGGTTCCACGAGGTGGGATAGAGAGAGGGGAGGGAGGGGTTCCGGGGAGATGGCCGGCGGGGCAGTTTAGTGGCCGGAGTTGTCTGGGATCTAGGGCGGCGGCGGCGGCGGACGTGGAGGAAAAGGGAGGAGGCGCTGGGTAGGTCAGGTCAGATGGTTGGCCAGGTTGGGTCTCGGGTAATTTTTTGAGGACGTGGTTGGGTCTCGGGTAGGGAGGGGATAGCTCCAAATTTCCTCTCGGTCTTTTCGGCGCCGAAATTTCAGATTCCTTTCGCGGCTCAGCCAAAATTCAGCGCGGGATTACTCACCCACAATGAAATTTCGGGCGTTGGATGCAGGCCATGTGAACGTCTCAGATCTGCTTCGATGGAGTGATCCGTCAATGGTCTGGTTGTATCTTCTCATTGACTGAAAATCATCCAAGATTGCCTAGCCCTATTCCATATTTAAAAAATCATGACGGTGATCAAGCCGCTGAGGTCGTTGTTTTAGTTTTTGCTGGTCGGATCTCTGATTCACCTGTCTATTTCTTTTTAAGATATATATATGAATGGGAAAAGTTTGGTATCTTTACTGCGGCGACGGTAGGGAAAAATTGGATCAATTAGACATTTTGTTAAGGCATCTTGAATTAGCAGCCATGACCATTTAAATTAGACATAGTTGACTAGAATTAAGGTCGTGAACCTTAAAATTTTCTCTATGACCAATACAAGTGAGAAAATTATAACCTTTATGACCAGCATGGTCATAGAAAATTAGGATTTGGAGTCTCCCAAATGGCTGACGACCAATTACCGATAAATGGTCATAGAGTTATGACAAAATTATTTGTGGTCACTGTAAGAAGGTCACTAGTTAACACATTTCTTGTAGTGAGATTCCTCCGTACATTCCTTGCCTAGAAGCTCAAATTGTCCGTAACCGGGGACACGGCTAAGATCTTAGGTTTAACTCTCGAGAGGTTGCGCTCTTTACCCACAATTCACAACCAAGCTTTTTTGCCAAAATTCTTCATCTTCATTAAGGCCAGACGAGGTCATTACGAAGCCTTTCCAGCCCCTCTACCCTCCGGATCCGCCCGCCACCAAAACTCCACCCAGGCGAGGTTTTTCCCCTTTAAGCTAGGAGCACAGTGTAATGTGGTTGCAGAAGCTATCTAAAACATGGACGACATAATAATCTCTTCAATCCTGGGTGGCAACCCCTATTCAACGCACTCTCGTGCACCCCGTCACCGGTCCATCCCCGGATCGGAGCCCTGACAGCCGCCCACCACTCAAACAATCCACCCAGGTGATTCATTAAGGGTTGTTAATTTTCACTTTTCAAACCATCACAATCGAAATAATGAAACAGCATTTGGCATTTGATGTTGCAGAGCAAAAACTTAGTATCCTATCATTAGGTTCAGGAGTAGCTACACACTACTAGGGTTTGCTAAGCATAGCATAACACTTTTCTTTTGAAAACAAAATCCTACCATGCATACTAATTTGAAAATCACTAATGCATAATAAAAATAGGTAGGAATTGAGTGTCACTTGCCTTGATCAAAGCAACCCACACAATCACAGCAATCACAAGAACCACCTTGATCTCCTCCACAATCTATTCAAACAATCACAACAAATAAACAAACATTCGATATAAACAATCATAGACATGTATGCATGCATGCTATGCAAAAATTTAACTTCACAAGAGGGGTGGTGTGTAAGTGTTGCATTATGTGTTCTCTGATATGTGCAATGTTAATAAAGTATTCTGGTCATTAAATTTGATTTAGAAAAACCATTAATCGAGTATCTACTTAACACATACAACCTTCTTAATTAGCTACAGCAAGTATTACGTGTTGTAAAAATATAATTTTGACCTCCCTGGATAGGTTACAGTAATGCAAATGCACAGCAATTGGAATTACTCGAAAATCATTTATAGAATTTGAATTATGACTGAATTACTGATTTGAACAAATTTTACTAAAGCAAGTTTGTGCACGTATTAAAGTTGTACAATTCTTATTCCATGTTGTAGTACATACTCTGAGGATTCCAGAAAGTACAAAATCATAAAATTTGGCCCGGTAGATTATTTTATATAATTTTTATAGTGTACAATAGTCAAAAACACTATCTGAATTTTAATACGAAATCTATCACAGTACCCATGCTATATTATTGCATAAAGGTGTTCTACAGATTGTAAGCTTTCCGAAACTATAAAATTTGTAAAATTTGGCCCAACGGTTGATTTTATATCGAATTTACAAAACCGAGATGCAATCTGAGATTTGAATTTCGAATTTAAAAACGAGTTTGACTAGATCTGACTGGCGTGCTGACTGGGACGCTGACTAAGCGACACGCGGCGCGATGCGATTGGCTGGTACTGATTCGGTACTGGTTTCTAATCTAAGCCACTGGATCTAGATCTAACGGTCCAAGCGATGAAGAAAAAAAAAAGAGGAGAGGGCGACGGAAAGGGGCGGGGCGGCATGGGCGGGGCGCGGCAGTGGGGATGGCGGCGGCGGGCGGCTGGCGGCGGCGGACGGGGGCACGGCGTGGCGGCGCGGCAGCGGCGGCGGCGGCGGCGGCGGCTGGAGGCGGCGCGATGCGGCGGCACGGCGAGCTGGCGGCGGCGCGGCGCTGGGGCGGCGGCTTGGGGGGAAAGGTCGCGGGGGAGGGCCTGGGTATTTATAGGCGGGGCACGGACGCCGAGGGGTGCGGACGGCGGAGATCGCTCCGTGCCCGTCTAGGGTTGGGCAACGGTGGAGGCAGAGTCCTGCCCGGACACGAGGTTGAAGAAGGCGCTGACGAGCGGGCCCCGCTGACGGGCGGGCCCCACGTGTCGGTGACAGAAAAGAAAAAAAAATAGAAGGCAGGGAGAGGCGGTGCGGGCCACGCTTGGCGGGCCGAAACTGGCCGGTGCGGTCGGGCGGCCCAATTCGGTCAGTCCGATCCGTCCTCCTCTTTTTTTTTGTTCCTTTCTTTTTTTTATTTTCTTTTTACTGTTTTCCTCATATCTTTTGTTTTAGGAATCCAAAAAGGTTCAAACCAGTTTCTAATTTTTTTGTAAATCTTAAGACTTTGTTTTAAACAACATAGAACAAGGTTTTGACTTAAAACAACATGGTAAATAAATAAGATCCTTGCATTTAGGGCATGTAACTATGGTTGTGTCATATTTGTGCTTATCATTTTATGTGTAAATGAGCAAATGCAAAGATGCCATGAATGCATGCAAGTGTTTAATTTTTTGAAAAATCTGGGATGTTACACCAACAAAATTAGTATGAGAACCTAGCATATTAAATTTAGCAAAGACCTTTCTAGCCTCTCTTGCTAGACCACCAAATTCTCTAAGAAGAGTTTCTGAAACAAAATCTTTCTTTTCCCCTTCTTCCATATCACCGAGTGTAAGAAACATGTGTTGGATTATAGGATTGAGATTAACAAATTTAGTTTCCAACATACGAACTAAAGCAGCAGCAGCAATTTCATAGGTAGGTGCAAGTTCTACCAAGTGTCTATCTTCAAAATCTTCACTAATACTAACATGATTGAAAAATTCTTCTATATTATTTCTCCCAACTATAGACCCACGTCCTACCGGTATGTCTTTTGTGGTAAAATTAAAAGGAAACATGATGCAATAAGCAAAAAGTAAACTAGGCAAACAAAGTAAAAACAAGTAACTAAATATTTTTTTTTGTGTTTTTGATATAGAGAGCAAGATAGTAAATAAAGTAAAACTAGCAACTAGTTTTTTTGTGTTTTGTTTAGGTGCAGCAAACAAAGTAGTAAATAAAATAAAGCAAGACAAAAACAAAGTAAAGAGATTGAGAAGTGGAGACTCCCCTTGCAGCGTGTCTTGATCTCCCCAACGCGAAAAAGAGCTTGATGGCGTGTAACTCACACGTTCGTTGGGAACCCCAAGAGGAAGGTATGATGCGCACAGTAGCAAGTTTTCCCTCAGAAAGAAACCAAGGTTTAATCGAACCAGAGAGCCAAGAAGCACGTTGAAGGTTGATGGTGGCGAAATGTGATGCGGCGCAACAACAGGGATTCCGGCGCCAACGTGGAACCTGCACAACACAACCCAAGTACTTTGTCCCAACAGGTGAGGTTGTCAATCTCACCGGCTTGCTGTAACAAAGGATTAAACGTATCGAGTGGAAGATGATTGTTTGCAAGAAAACAGTAAACAAGTATTAAGAGATTGTATGCTATGTAAAGAATAGGACCGGGGTCCACAGTTCACTAGAGGTGTCTCTCCCATAAGATAAAAGCATGTTGGGTGAACAAATTACAATCGGGCAATTGACAAATAGAGAAGGGCATAACAATGCATGTACATGATATGATAAATATAGTGAGATTTAATCCGGGCATTACGACAAAGTACATAGACCGCCAACTGCATCTATGCCTAAAAAGTCCACCTTCGGTTATCATCCGAACCCCATTCGGTATTAAGTTGCAAAGCAACAGACAATTGCATTAAGTATGGTGCGTAATGTAATCGACAACTACATCCTTAGACATAGAATCAATGTTTTATCCCTAGTGGCAACACATCACAACCTTAGAACTTTATGTCACTGTTGTCAATGAAGGCATGAACCCACTATCGAGCATAAATACTCCCTCTTGGAGTTAAGAGTACAAACTTGGCCAGAGCCTCTACTAATAACGGAGAGCATGCAAGATCATAAACAACACATAAACAATAGATTGATAATCACCATAACATAGTATTCTCTATCCATCGGATCCCGACAAACACAACATATAGTATTACATATAGATGATCTTGATCATGTTAGGCAGCTCACAAGATCCAACAATGAAGCACATAAGGAGAAGACGACCATCTAGCTACTGCTATGGACCCATAGTCCAGGGGTGAACTACTCACTCATCACTCCGGAGGCGATCATGGCGATGAAGAGTCCTCGGGAGATGAATCCCCTCTCCGGGGCCGGAGGCGATCTCCTGAATCCCCGAGATGGGATTCGCGGCGGCGGCGTCTCAGGTTTTCCGTATCGTGGCTCTTGACCGGGGTTTCGCGACGGAGGCTATTTGTAGGCGGAAGGGTAGGTCAAGAGGCGGCACGAGGGCCCAGGACAGCCGCGCGGCCGGGCCTGGCCGCGCCGCCGTCACCGGCCACCTCGTGGCCCCACTTCGACTCTCCTTCGGTCTTCGGAAGCTTCGTGCAAAAATAGGACCCGGAGGTGATTTCGTCCAATTCCGAGAATATTTCGTTACTAGGATTTTGAAACCAAAAAAAACAACAACCGGCTCTTCGGCATCTTGTTAATAGGTTAGTTCCAGAAAATGCGTAAATACGACATATAATGTGCATAAAACATGTAGGTATCATCAATAAAGTAGCATGGAACATAAGAAATTATCGATACGTTGGAGACGTATCAAGGCACCTCTCCCCATGAGCTTGGCCCCCCGGTGAGAACCAACTGTTAACCCGGGAACTGCACAGGGCTTGGGTCGTACATTCACCTCATATTCACATCATTTCTCATATACGGAGGCAGCCTCGGCGTAACCCCTATGATGCTTGTTTAGAGGGAACCCATACTAAAATACACAAGTTTCTAGTTAAGCCCTACCCATAATCAGGTATTGTGGGGGTAATTGTATAATTGGAAAGGTATCGCATTCAAACCCCTATCAGTTTTATATCAAAAATCACCATCTTCTCTTGGTCGTATTCACCTTCAAAGTCATTCAATGGAATGAGCTATCATTCCAAGGTTTCAACTTCATTTCAAAGTCACATGTTCCCATCTAGAGTAGTCAAATTTTAATTGATTAGCGCTAGCAACTATTTCATGAAGGGTGCTATCTAGCTTGGATTGTTTCTAAGATAACCTTTGATCTTGTTCTACTCTATACCAAGTAAAATCATAAATTCAAAAGTACTTGAAATAAATAAGCCAAAGTAATTGCAAGGTAAAAACATGGGATAGGTAAAACATAAATTTAAAGGTGTGATGGTGCATTGCTCTTGTAGAGCTTTGCATCATGGTGGTTAGCAAGATTATTAGCTTGCCTTGAGCTGAGTAGTGATCAAAGTTCTCCTCTTCTTCTTGGGAGTAGGCCTCCTCCTCTTGATACTCCTCGTTACTAGCGTCTATATACGAATACGAGGTATAAATACTAAACCAAGCTCACATACTATTCTAGAAACACTTGAAAGAATTCTCACACTAATCTTATCATCAATCAAAACATGGTATGGTGGATTGTTGTATGATTTCTTATTAAAAATAAATTACTCTTATCCTTATTATTTCTTAACTTTTGTATGTAGCTCATTAGAGAAATTTATTTCCTCTTATTACCTTATATTAAGATTTAATCTCTTCATATAATAATCAGGTATGAAATATAGGTTGACCCAAGGTCAACATTTCATATCTATTATATGTGAGTATATAATAATTGAAGTACTATACTTCACATGGTTTTAATACTTATCATTTAATTGAATTAAAATCTCTAAGTAATAATTATCAGAGGTTCATTATTCTTAGTCATCCCCTCTGGTTGTATTACTTAGGATCAAGATTTAAATGAGAGGATAGCTCTCATATTAATTATTGAATGTAAATTCAAGTTGACAAAGCACTAGAAATGACTACATAGCTATTTTATTTCATCTAGTCCATGATCATGCAAATAACATGTCTATATTATTGCATAATCAATTAAAGGACATCATTTGTGATTTACTAGAAGTGGAATCATCTCAAAATTATTTATAACTAATTTTTAATATTTATTTGAAGTTTGAAAAGGCCCTGCCTTGTTATTTTTATCATTGAAAATTAAATACGAATTTGGATATGAGACCAGTGGCATTATTTAGATAATTTTATGAGCTTTCCGAATATATAAAATTGGTTCAATTTGGTGTAGTAGATCTCAAGATATTCAAATTTGAAGTTGGCATCTGTATTGAATTTGAACTAAATAGATTAAATCCTATTTGAATTTTTGGGCCACGCGGAAAACCTAATGGGCCGAAAGGGTTTAAACCATCACTGCGCGGCCCAACACGCATCTGGTGCGAGTGGGCTGCCTGACGAGCGGGGGCCACCCGTCAGTGACTCTTTACACGCCGAAGCGGTACGCGCAAGGAGAGACGTTGGATTAGGGGATAGATCGACGGCCAGGGATCGTCGTCGTCTCCGACGGGATTCCGGCGAGCTCACGGTGTCAGTAGGGGGTCGGAGAGCCTACCAGGCCATTGCAGTGGCAGTGTGCGCGGAGAAGTGGTGGTCGACGAGGAAGCTCCTGGTGCGGCGGTGGCGCTCGGGAGGCTCCAGCGTCGCAGGGCTTCCGCGGGCTCCCGGAGGACCTCGGCTTCCAATTCTGCCGCTCCGGAGGTGGTGCCAAATTGATGTGGGGAGAGTGATCGGTGAAGGGAGGGGAGCAAAGTGTGTGAAGAAGTTGAGCGCCGAGGTGCTCTATTTATAGGCGAGGATGGCCGTGAGGTGTCTGCAAGGGAGCGTCGATGGCGTGGCCTCTCCGTCGATCGAAAGGGCAAGGAGAGGACGGCATCTTGTAGGCGTCGTCTGGCGATGCTCGAGGACTGGCGCGAGAGGACGACGAAATCATTCGGGCGCGTGCAATGTCGTGGCGGTACCCGCGGTACTTCCCGGCGAGGACGACGGTGACAAGGCCGCGCACTCATCGAGTGTGTCTAGGCGCTAGAGGGTGTGGAGGAGCTACTCGACGCGGCGCTAGCCCTGCGAGTGGCGTAGGGCGCTCGAGGCACGACGTCCGCGCGCCAGAGCGTGATCCGGCGGTGGCATGCTCGGCACGTTTTGGCGGCTGCTGTGGCCAATGCCAAGCCTTGGGGGCTGTGTACCGTTGGCGTCCTTGTCTGCAGGGATGCTCCAGGACAAGGAGAAAAGTGAAGGGGAGGCCAGAGAGGGATGCCCAAAGGTGGCCGGCATGGCCACGGCATGCATAGTTTAGGGTTTCTTTCACCCCTCTCCTCACTTTAATCGACCAAGGCAGGTACTGGGATGATGCAGGGGCTGTAGAAGTGTGTAATGATCACATGTTTAAAGGGGTTTAGTGAAGAACCTAGAGGATAATAGTGTGTAACACAATTTGGAAATGATGCCTGCCACCTGTTCGACACAATGGCCGCAAGAGAATTTTATTTAAATTTTGAAATTCTTTTTGGTGAATCTCTTTTATATAATTAGAGTGAGGTATTGGTGGTGGTGGTACTCATTTTGGAATTGATTTGCAAAATGTCAAAAGTGACATGATCTTCACTTTATTTCAGCATCCCTACTTGTCACTTTTATTCTGGTCAACCTAGTCAACTCTAGCCATGGTGGTCAACATCAAAGTTACTCACCTTGACATGGTCTTGGATGACATGTCTTTGGTTGACCAAGTTTAGTTCAAGAAATGAGAAATCCAGAGGGGTAAAGTAGTGAAGAAAATATTTTTGTGACAAGTGACCATTATCATATGTATGTGAGAATTTCGAATTTCTTGTGTTTGATTCTTGATCCAATGATGCAATTGTGTTAGTTTATCATATTGAAGTATTTTAGAAGCAAGGGAGCAAGCAATTATGGCCTTGGTTGAGGATTTGCAATTTTGCATATTGTGTATGTAAGTGAAAAATGGGTTTTTCCCATTTTCTCCAATTCCCCTCAAATTAGGGTTTGGTGATCTTGGTTAGGGTTTACATAGCAATAGTTAAACATGCTAACACTCATCATGGCAATAGCACATAGATAACACACTCAAATGCACAAAACTATATGTGGCACTATATGCATGTAAAAAGTTTTTGTTTGTTGCAATTTTTGAATAATTGAAACTCTCTCTTGATTTTATTATTGTTGAAACTTGAGATGTTACAGATGCTTTGTGTATGCATGCAACAACTTATTAAAGTGTGCTAAAAAGTTGGCTCATTAAATGCAAATCCATGAGATGCTCTGTGCATGTGCATGCATGCAGTGTGAACGCTCTTGGCTGCATGCAACTTGCAAAGTAGTAATACAAGCTGTTAGTGTGAACACGTGTGAACGCAATTAAAACACTACGTGACAAAAAGGGAATTGACTCGCTCCGCGAGCGCTTCCGCGCCACAAAAAGTGATTGCTCGAGCAATCGATTGCTAGGGAGGGGATTCGGTTGTTACTTGCTTTACCTAAGCCGCGTAGGCCAGTTGTCCACTTGGCCAGATTGTGGACTTATCTCATGCAGTCATGCTTGGGCTGGATAAGAAAGTTGGCAAAAGACCATATCATAGACATTTTGCCCAGGCAAGCAACATGGTCTCACTAATTAACGCCTAGTTACTTGATGTTTGCACGGTGCCAGATGAAGCCGAGCCCGGGGTTGGATAAGAGATGTGTTGAAGGGGATATATTAAAGTCAATGGGGGTAGCTGGCTGGTTCGAATTTTAAAAAAACTACCAGTGGTGTACTACATTTTTTTAATTTTTTGGAGGCAAAATCTAATTCGTCCAGAAGAAATCCAATTGGCTTTTTGATTTTGAGGATTCTAAAAAACCGGTAAACGACCATAGGCCGTCGAAATCGGATGTAACTTTTTTATATAAAAAACTTTTCCATCGGAGGTCGTATGCAAAATATAGAGCCATTTTACCAAAATATGGCGCCATTTTGCAAACTAGTTCCAAATTCATGTTTGTTAATTTTTCTAACAATTAGAACACATAACATATGAACATCTCAAATAATTTCAAAATTTAAAATTTCTAACATTTTTCTTTATTTTTTCAAAATTTAAAAATGATACATGGGGGGGGGAGGGGGGTTGGCCCCCCTACTTACCAATGGTGCACAACCTCCCAGAGGCACACCATATCTTAGGTTTGTTAGGAGTGGCACACCACACAGAGGCACGCCCTTGGGATCACCCGGGCCCAAAAATAGCAATGGGTATGCCCTAATTAATCCAGTGTGCTACTAGTAAGTAGTAACTGCAGTTGCATGCTAGTGGTGCGCCGCTGCTATATAGCAGTGGCGCACCAGTAACACTGTGCACCACTTCTAGCAAATCCACGACTACCTGTTTTACTAGTAGATGATATTGAGACTGAGGTTGTTTATAAAATATCATTGTATTATCTTTCACTTTACTTCATTAAAACAACTCGGCATTCTATATGTTGTTTAATTTCTCGCTCTTTACTCTATATATTGGTACTATTGACTACAAACATTGTGTATTTTCCATCATCGAAACAGTCAATATACCTTAGGTTTTTGTTTAAGAGAGGTATATGGTTCAATCTCAAGCGGTGCACAACTTCCATGCTCATATGTATCACTTGTAAATTCTCCTTTTTAGCTCTATATGTTGCTAGTATTAATTAGAAACACTATGTATTTTCCATCATGAAAAAAGTATATAATTAATTGATTTTGTGGTTAATGGAGGTATATGGTTCAATCTCAAGCGGAGCACAACTTGCATACTCATATGTATTCTCTATAATGCTAGTTTTTTGACTTTCTTGGTAATCACACAAGGTGATCTATCTTTTGTTTCTTTTGCCAAGATAAATGTTGTTGTGCAAAGTACACAGTTGAGAAACCCCAAGAGGAAGATATGATGAGCACAGTAGCAAGTAAGTAAGAAACCAAGGTTTAATCGACCAGTAGGAGAAAGAAATTACTTCTGAAGGTGTTGCTGACTGACTTTGGCAGGACGCACTACCGGTGTCAGCAACAACGTGGAACCTGCACACAACACAACCGAAATACTTTGCCCCAACTTACAATGAGGTTGTCAATCTCACCAGTTTTGCTGAAAACAAAGGATTAGACGTATAGTGTGGAAAGAGATGTTTGTTTGCGGTGAAATAAAGAGAACAATGTGTGATGCCAGAAAACGAGCTATTGCCGTGGGAGTTGGCAATAAAAAGAATAGGTATTTGCAGTGTAAAAAAAGGAATGGGGTCCACAGTTCACTAGAGGTATCTCCATAAAGATAAATAACATGCTGGGTAAACAAATTACAGCTGAGCAATTGACAGAATAAAGACCATACATGACAAGATGATTACTATGAGATTTATTTGGCCATTGCAACAATATTCATATACTGTAATCCAACTGCATCTATGACTAATAATCCACCTTCAGGTAAGCATCCGCACCTTCAGTATTAAGTTGCAAGCAACAGATTATTGCATTAAGTGAAGTGTGTAAAGTAAACAACATAATTATCCTTGGAAGCATTGTTGTTTTCTCCCTAGTAGCAACAACACATCTACAACCTTAGAAGTTATTGTCACTATCCCAGATTACTAGAGGCATGAACCCACTATCGAGCATAAATAATCCCTCTTAGAGTCACAAGAACATACTTGGCTAGAGCATCTACTAGCAACGGAGAGCATGCAAGATCACACATAACATATGACAAGTATATAATTAATCTCAACCATAGTATTCAATATTCATCGGATCCCAGCAAACACAACATGTAAGATTACATAAAGATGATCTTGACCATGATAGGCATCTCACAAGATCTAAACATGAAGCATAATTGGAGAAGACAACCATCTAGGTACTGCTATGGACCCGTAGTCCAGAGATGAAATACTCACGCATCACTTCGGAGACGGGCATGGCGATGTAGAGGTCTCCGGTGATGATCTCCCTCTCCGGCGGGTGCCGGGAAGAGCTTCAGAACTCTCCCAAGCTAGGGCCGACGATGGCGGCGGCGATGAAACTTTTTGTGGATGGAGGCTCGGGTATTTAGGTTTTCCCGATCAGATGAATTTGTAGGCGGAAGGACGAGGTCGGTGGGTGCCCGAGGGGCCCACACCACCCCTAGGCGCGGCCGGGGTGGCCCGCGCCTAGGCATGGCGTGGCCGCCTCCTGGCCCTTCTTCGTCTCCCCTCTGGACTCCGTCTTCGTTACAGTAAAATAGGAACTTCGGCTTTCGTTCGTCCAATTCCGAGAATATTTCCTGTACAACTTTTCTGAAATACAAAAACAGCAGAAAACAAGAATTGGCACTATGGCATCTTGTCAATAGGTTAGTTCCAGAAAATGCATAAAAGTGTCACGAAGTGTAAACAAAACATATAAAATATGGTATAAAACAAGCATGGATCATTAAAAATTATAGATGCGTTTGCAACGTATCAATAAACAAGTAAAACCTTCAGGTTTGGATACCTTCACTACGTATACATGTTTTTGTCCTTCTGCAAATTTCCATTATAGTGCTTGTCATTTTTCTCTTTTGGATATGTAACTAAACTCTAGCAAAATAGCTAAACTCCAGTATAGCAACCGGCCTCAAATGCAACGGTTTATGTATCTTTGTACTTTGTCGATGCATATGCGTTTGATTGATTTGGTGTTTGTAGTGCAGGGAAATATGGAGGAAATATTGCCTCAGTTGCTATGATTCTTCTACAAAATTGAAATTTTAATCAATGTTTCACCTTCTTAGCTCTCTCTAGTTATGTATGGTGCTTATTTATCTCCAGAGTAATTGTTTTTGTGTACTCGTGAATGCTTGATGTCACAGTCAAAAAAAATGCTTGATGTTAAGAAATGTATCTTTGAACGACAGAGTTGTTATTAGTAGAAATGTTTATGGCTTTCCAATAATGACTTCCTCTAGAAGGAACTTTTTTTTAATGAAATTGCATTGCAATGTCATGTTTAGTTTTTCTCACATTAAATATTTTACCTACATTTTGGTGCTAGAAATAGTAGCCTTTCAGGATGATCTTGAATTGTTTTTCAATTTGTCACCAACAATGTAAGCAGAAACTAAAAAAAATGCTTGTGAACATTTAATGAATTTTGCTAGAAAAAGTACTTCTGAGTGAGAGAGAGAGAGAGAATACTAGTTTCTGTATTTAAATTGTGTTAAATTCTTGTGAATGTTTAATGAATTTTGCTAGAAAAAGTACTTCTGATAAATAGAGAGAGAGAGAGAGAGAGAGAGAGAGAGAATACTAGTTATTGAATGTTGCTTTGATTGGTGACATGGATTGGATTGAGCCACCCATGAGTTTTGAACCCTCGATCAGCTTTAGTTCCAGCTCAAACGTAGATTTTGGACTCTGCAAGGTGCAGAGAAAGATTCTAGAAAGGGAATCACAACAACAACTTTGTCATGGGGGTGCGTGTATAAATTGTTCGTGCATTACCACTTGGTTTGGCGGCGGAGAGTAGGCAACGATGATGCCACTTGGCCTGCGAGGGTAGGAGGACCGACCACACCCTGCTTGTACGGGTGGAAGGGCCGACCAAAGATATTGCATACCTCATTCTAACTATTAGAGAAATTCTTGAGAGGTTGAAGGGAGAGCGTTGGGATGAGAGACATGGGAGAAAAACAACATAATAGAAAGTGTTATGGGGGAATTGTATAGTATCATGTATTCATGTGATCCATGTTGGGTCTACATGGGTCTGCCCTTGCTCCATTCTGAATTATAAGATGTTTTACATATTTCAATATGAACTACATGCGGACTAAATGAGTGAACAAACACACTGAAATGTGTCCATATACATATGATTCAAAAAACTACAACATCTTATAATTCAAAACAGGCCGATAATTTGGTTGAATTTAGTTGAAATTTAATAATTCTGAGATGAAATATACTAATGATGTGATTGGAAGCTCATTGTTGCCTAGTAAAAGATTCCTTTTTGTCGATGTTTTGTGATGAAATTTGGTTGAATCTAATTGAATGTGAAGCTGAAAGTTTAAAAACTTTAAATTGAAATCTGGTGGCCTTGAAGTTAAAATATAGCATTTGGGGAGTAGAAAATTCCACGTAGTGGGTTAAAGTCAAAATGTCACCATTTTCAGTTGAAACTTGTGTCCTTTAGAGTTTCTAAGGAAAAATGAGCTAAAAAGGATACAACATGTCTACAAATTTGATAGGTTTTAGGCTTGTCATAACAGCCCGCACGGCAAGAGGCACATGAGTGCGTGTGAATTAGCGCCACCTCAATGTCAATGTCACGCGGCTCTTTTGACTGAGTCTCCGACACAGTCTAGGAGCATCTCAGCTCTTTTCTAGATTAGATTTTCTCAGGTTCATTGGTATTATAATCCTGCTATCCGATACCACATGATCTTAGTTGATGCATGGTGAAAATTGATGTTAATTGGTGATACGCGTAGATGTACACGTCCGTTGGGAACCCCAAGTGGAAGGTATGATGCGTATAGAAGCAAGTTTCCCTCAGCATGAAACCAAGGTTATCGAACCAGTAGGAGCCAAGAAGCACGTGAAGATTGTTGGAGGAGGAGTGTAGTGCCGCAACACCAGAAACCGGCGCCAACGTGGAACTGCACAACACAATCAAGATACTTTGCCCAACGTAACAGTGAGGTTGTCAATCTCACCGCTTGAAAACAAAGGATTAAGCGTATCGAGTGGAAGATGGTGTTTGTTTGCAAAGAACAGTAAAGAACAATGATTGCACTAGAATGTATTCAGATGTAAAAGAATGGACCGGGGTCCACAGTTCACTAGTGGTGTCTCTCCAATAAGATAACTAACATGTTGGGTGAATAAATTACAGGGCAATTGACAAATAAAGATTCAATACATATCAATGATGATTACTATGTGATTTAATTAGGGCATTACGACAAAGTACATAGACCGCTATCCATGCATCTATGCCTAAATAATCCACCTTCGGGTTAGCATCGCACCCCCTCCAGTATTAAGTTGCAAACAACAGATAATTGCATTAAGTATGTGCGTAATGTAATCAACACAAATATCCTTAGACAAAGCATTGATGTTTTATCCCTAGTAGCAACAAACACATCCACAACCTTAGAACCTCTGTCACGATCCCAGATTCAATGGAGGCATGAACCCACTATCGAGCATAATTACTCCCTCTTGGAGTTACAAGTATCGACTTGGCAGAGCCTCTACTACCAACGGAGAGCATGCAAGAACATAAACAACACATATATGATAGATTGATAATCAACTTGACATAGTATTCTATATTCATCGGATCCCACCAAACACAACATGTAGCATTACAAATAGATGATCTTGATCATGTTAGGCAGCTCACAAGATCTAAACAATGATAGCACATGCGGAGAAGACAACCAACTAGCTACTGCTATGGACCCATAGTCCAAGGATGAACTACTCACGCATCAATCCGGAGGCGGGCATGATGATGTAGAGCCCCTCGGTGATGATTCCCTCTCCGGCGGGTGCCCGATCTCCTGAATCCCCCGAGATGGGATTGGCGGCGGCGGCGTCTCTGGAAGGTTTTCCGTATCGTGGCTCTCCGTAAAGGGGTTTCGCGACGAAGGCTATATGTAGGCGGAAGGGTAGGTCGGGGACCAGGGCCCCACACCATAGGGCCGCGCGGCCAGGGCCGCCGCGCCGCCCTGGTCGGCCACCTCGTGGCCCCACTTCGTTATCCCCTCGGTCTTAGCTTCGTGTAAAAATAGGACCCGGGCGTTGATTTCGTCCAATTAAGAATATTTCCTTACTAGGATTTGAAACCAAAAACAGCAGAAAAAGAACGGCGCTTCGGCATCTTGTTAATAGGTTAGTGCTGGAAAATGTATAATAATGCTGTAAAGTACGTATAAAACATTCAAGTATTGTCATAAAAGTAGCATGGAACATAAGAAATTATAGATACGTTTGAGACGTATCAATTGGCCTTGAATTTTGCGTGTCGAGTACAATCTTGTTGTCAGTAATGAACCTTGTATGTGAAGTTATGCACTCGGATGTGAAAGTTAGCGTAACTATGCAATAACAATGTAACCGCTCATTGAAACATATGCATATGAAGCATTTGATCCATCTAATATCCTTAATCGTTATATACTTCCATCCTAACCCTAACCCTAACCCTCACTCCTTGTTTCTTTCTAGCTTGGCTCGCCGTCGCGGTGTTTTTGCTCAAGAGAATCGATTGTCCTATACTATAAACCATCATATTTTGATAGCCACCCCTGGCCCATTTACCATCTTTTGTATGGGCCCCGCTACACGGTGCTATAGCGCCGGTTAGTCTTACGGAGTGCTCCCCTTATCTCAAGTGAATTATTTCTATAAAAAGAAAGTGGTCCCAAACCTGAAAGCGACATGTTACCCAAAGTGGAAATTGGAAATGTGACCCGGGGACCCTGATACGTCTCCGACGTATCCATAATTTTTGTCGTTCCATGCTTGTTTTATGACAATACTTACATGTTTTGCTTGCACTTTATGATGTTTTTATGCGTTTTCCGAAACTAACCTATTAACGAGATGCCACAGTGCAGTTCTGTTTTCTGTTTTTGGTTCCAAAGGCTGTTCGGGCAATATTCTCGGAATTGGACGAAATCAACGCCAAATCTCCTATTTTTCCCGAAGGCTCCGAACACCGAAGAAGAGTGAGAGGGCCGGGGGCCACCACCCACATGGCGGCGCGGGCCGACCCGGCCGCGCCGGCCTAAGGTGTGGCGCCCCAGTGCCCCCTCGCCGCCTCTTCGCCTATAAAATCCCTTTCGACCTAAAAACACCGTACCACTTGACGAAACCTCAAAGACTCCCGGGCGCCGCCACCATCGCGAAACTCCAATTCGGGACGAAGTCCCCCGGCGCCTGCGGGGAAGTGCCCCGGAAGCCATCTCCATCAACGCCATCGCCTCCATCATGCTCCGTGAGTAGTTCCCCCATGGACTACGGGTTCTAGTGTAGCTAGTTGGTATTCTCTCCCCATGTACTTCAATACAATGATCTCATGAGCTGCCTTACATGATTGAGATTCATCTGATGTAATCGGTGTTGTGTTTGTTGGGATCCGATGGATGATACATTATGATTAGTCTATCTATAAAGTTTGTGAAGTTATTGTTGCTGCAATCTTGTTATGCTTAATGCTTGTCACTAGGGCCCGAGTGGCATGATCTTAGATTTGAGCTCTATAATTATTGCTTAGATTGTATCTACAAGTTGTATGCACATGTCACTGTCCGGAACCAAAGGCCCCGAAGTCGGGACAACCGGAGGGGATGGCGGTGATGTGAGGGACACATGTTTTCATGGAGTGTTAATGCTTTGCTCCGGTGCTCTATTAAAAGGAGTACCTTAATATCCAGTAGATTCCCTTGAGGCCGGCCACCGGCTGGTAGGACAATAGATGTTGTGCAAGTTTCTCATTGCGAGCACGCACGACTAAATATGGAAAACATGCCTACATGATTAATGAATTGATGTTCTTTCTTAATGCCTTATCAATCCTATCAATTGCCCAACTGTAATTTGTTCACCCAACACTTGTTATTGGAGAGTTGCCACTAGTGTAGATAGCTGGGAACCCCGGTCCATCTCGCATCATTATATACTCGTCCTACATGTCATTGGAAGTAGTATCAACTATTTTCGGTGCCATTGCTCTCATATTGCTATTCCTGCTGCTGTGTTACTCATTGCTCTCATATTATGCTACTTTCACATCACCCTTGTTACTAGTGCTTTTCCAGGTGCAGCTGAATTGACAACTCAGTTGTTAAGGCTTATAAGTATTCTTTACCTCCCCTTGTGTCGAATCAATAAATTTGGGTTTTACTATACTTGTGGGTTATCAAGACTATTTTCTGGCGCCGTTGCCGGGGAGGCATAGCTCTACTCATAAATTCACCTGGGGAGTACACTCTACCTCTCTCTCTGTTTTATTTTATCTTGTTTTGCTTAGTTTACTTTTGTTTAGCTTATTTGTGCTTAGTTTATTTTTGTCTAGTATTATTTTGCGTAGTTTACTTTTGCTTAGTTTCTTTTTGTCTTGTTTTACTTTTCCTATATACCCGAAAATCCATAAAAATTTGAAAAACCTAAAAATTAAAAACTGCTATTATGGGAGAACCAATAACCTACTTGGAGCTTATAGAATGTTATAATAATTATAGAGAATCAAGAACTGGTAAAATAATGAGTGCTATGATAGAGAAATTAAATACAATTGCTGAAATCTTGCTTGAACGCCATAATATAAACTGTTGCTCTCAACAGGATACTAAACATCTTAAATTTCAATGTGGCTTCAGTGAGGAATTTTTAATTAAGAACTATAATCGGAATTGCTATATTCATTATGGGTTCAAAGAGGTAGAACAATTTGTCTTATTTATGGGAGCCTTCGAGATAGAATCCTTCATGGTTGAGAATTATGAAACTTGTGTTGTTTGTAAGGGCCTTAAAGATTATGTCTCTACTATCCTTAATTCTTGCATAGAATGCTACAGTAGGAATCCTTATATCCTTGATTATAAAGAGAGACACATTAATGCACAAGAATGCACTCACAATTTGCAGGAACCGGTGGAAGAAGAAATTGATGAACCTGAAAGCTCATTGGATGAAAAAGATGAGGAAATTGATGAACTTGAAAGCTCATTGGATGAAAAAGAAGAAGAGAGCGACGAACAAAAGGAGGAAGAATGGATTAGCTACCCATGTCAACCTTCTAATGAGAGTAACTCTTTATCTCTTACACTATTTGATTGTCCTCCATGCTTACCGAAAGAGGTTGAATGTTATGTTCCTGTGGATTCTCTTGAAATATTACCTATGAGTAAAACTTGTGAGAATAATTATGCTACTGTTATATATGATAATCCATGCTACTTTGATAAATCTTATGATAATGCTTTGTTTGTGCCTGATGTCAAAATGCATGGTACTAAAGAATTTTGCTTGGCAAATGTTTATGATAAAGCTCTAGATGATGGTCCTATGTTACTTGATAATATTAATTATACTACTAATGAAAATGAGATTGGAGAGTTCTTGACATTATCTATGTGTCCCATATCTCTTGAGATTGATCATTCATCTTGCTATATTATTGATAAAAGTGTGTTCGAAAGTTTTAATTCCACTATTTTTGAGATTGATAAAAATTATGTGTTTGGAAATCATGAAGAGTATGCTGCATGTGATAGTTATATTGTTGAGTTTGTTCATGAAGCTACTGAAAATTATTATGAGAGAGGAAAATATGGTTGTAGAAATTTTCATGGTACTAATACACCTCTCTATATGCTGAAATTGCTGAAGTTACACTTGTTCTATCTACTTATGATTGTCACTTTGTTCTTCATGAACTTATTCGTGTACAAGATTCCTTTCCATAGGAAGCATGTGAGACTTAAATGTGTTTTGAATTTGCTTTTTGATGCTCTCTTTTGCTTCAAATACTATTTCTTGCGAGTGCATCATTTAAAACTGCTAAGCCCATCTTAATGGCTATAAAGAAAAGAACTTCTTGGGAGATAACCCATGTGTTATTTTGCTACAGTAATTTGTTTTATATTTGTGTCTTGGAAGTTGTTTACTACTGTAGCGACCTCTCCTTATCTTAGTTTTGTGTTTTGTTGTGCCAAGTGAAGCCTCTAATCGAAGGTTGATACTAGATTTGGATTTCTGCGCAGAAACAGATTTCTATCTGTCACGAATCTGGGCTTATTTCTATGTAGGAAACTCAGAAAAATCTGCCAATTTACGTGCGTGATCCTCAGATATGTACTCAACTTTCATTAGTTTTGAGTTTTCTGATTTGAGCAACGGAAGTACCATTTTAAAATTCGTGTTTACTGGCTGTTCTGTTTTGGCAGATTCTGTCTCTGTTTTTTGCATTGTCTCTTGTGGACTTTAAGCGAGGTTTTCTAGACGTAGAGGGCTGTAGCTAATGTTTTATTGAGTTCTTGCAATGTGCCACTACAGGACCAAGGTGGATTCAATTTTTTTGAGTACTAACCCCTCTAATGAAGTTTATGAGAAGTTTGGTGTGAAGGAAGTTTTCAAGGGTCAAGAGAGGAGGATGATATATGATCAAGGAGAGTGAAAAGTCTAAGCTTGGGGATGCCCCGTGGTTCATCCCTGCATATTTCAAGAAGACTCAAGCGTCTAAGCTTGGGGATGCCCAAGGCATCCCTTCTTCATCAACTTATCAGGTTTCTTCTATTGAAACTATATTTTTATTCGGTCACATCTTATGTGCTTTACTTGGAGCGTCTGTGTGTTTTTATTTTTGTTTGTGTTTGAATAAAGATGGATCCTAGAAATCCTTGTTTGGGAGAGAGACACGCTCCGCTTTTTCATATGAACACTTGTTCTTCGTTTTACTTTTAATGTTCAATGAATAAAAGTTGGAAGCTACAATATTTATCTTAATTTGGTTGAGAAAAGAAAATGCCTCATATGTCTTGGATAATTTGATACTTGGCAATTGTTTTGAGCTCTCAAGTAGATCATAAGTTTTTGCATGTAGTTTAAACCTATTAGTGGAGAACTACCGTAAAGCTTGTTAAAATTGGTTTGCATAATTGATCTCTCTTAAGGTCTAGATATTTTCTGGTAAAAGTGTTTGAGCAACAAGGAAGACAGTGTAGAGTATTATAATGCTTGAAATATGTTCTTATGTAAGTTTTGTGCGGTTCATACTTGTGTTTGCTTCAAACAACCTTGCTAGCCTAAACCTTGTATGAGAGGGAATACTTCTCGTGCATCCAAAAACCTTGAGCCAAAACCTATGCCATTTGTGTCCACCATACCTACCTACTATGTGGTATTTCCTGCCATTCCAAAGTAAATTGCTTGAGTGCTACCTTTAAATAATTCAAAATGCTTCTCAATTTGTGTTAATGTTTCATAGTTCATGAGGAAGTATGTGGTGTTTAGCTTTCAACCTTGTCATTTACTTTTGAGACTTTCACAATGGACTAGTGGCACATCCGCTTATCCAATAATTTTGCAAAAAGATCTGGCAATGGGGTTCAATTAATTAACTTTCATTAATAATTCTCTTCACATGTTTTGCTCTGATCAGTAAGCAACTTAATTTTGCAAATAGACACTCCTCCATGGTATGTGAATGTTGGAAGGCACCCGAGGATTCGGTTAGCCATGGCTTGTGTAAGCAAAAGGTTGGGAGGAGTGTCATCCATAAATAAAGAAAAACTAAACTAAAGTACATGTGTAAACAAAAGAGAAGAGGGATGATCTACCTTGCTGGTAGAGATAACGTCCTTCATGGGAGCCGCTCTTGCTGGTTGATGAGGTAGTTAGTGTACCCACTACCATTCGTTGACAACAACAAACACCTCTCAAAATTTTACTTTTATGCTCTCTATATATTTTCAAAACCAAAGCTCTAGCACAAATATAGCAATCGATGCTTCCCTCGTAGAAGGGCCATTCTTTTACTTTATGTTGAGTCAGTTTACCTACTTCCTTCCATCCTAGAAGCAAACACTTGTGTCAACTGTGCATTGATTCTTACATACTTGCATATTTGCATTCATCGTATTACTTTGTGTTGACAATTATCCATGAGATATGCATGTTGAAAGTTGAAAAGCAATTGCTGAAACTTATATCCTCCTTTGTGTTGCTTCGATGCCTTTACTATGAACTTATTGCTTTATGAGTTAACTCTTGTGCAAGACTTTTGATGCTTGTCTTGAAAGTACTATTCATGAAAAGTTTTGCTATATGTTATCTATTTGTTAGCAACTATAGATCATTGCCTTGAGTCATTTCATTCATTTCATATGCTTTGTAATAGTATGATCAAGGTTATGTAAGTAGCATGTCACTTCAGAAATTTTCTTTTTATCGTTTACCTACTCGAGGACGAGTAGGAACTAAGCTTGGGGATGCTGATACGTCTCCGACGTATCCATAATTTCTGTCGTTCCATGCTTGTTTTATGACAATACTTACATGTTTTGCTTGCACTTTATGATGTTTTTATGCGTTTTCCGGAACTAACCTATTAACGAGATGCCACTGTTCTGTTTTCTGCTGTTTTTGGTTCGTAAAGGCTGTTCGGGCAATATTCTCGAATTGGACGAAATCAACGCCAAATCTCCTTTTTCCCTGGAAGGCTCCGAGAAGAAGAGTCGAGAGGGGCCGGGGCCACCACACCACATGGCGGCGCGGCCGGACCCTGGCCGCGCCGGGGTGTGGCGCCCCAGTGCCCCCCGCGCCGCCTCTTCGCCTATAAAATCCTTTCGACCTAAAACACCGTACCACTTGACGACTCCGGAAAGACTCCAGGCGCCGCCACCATCGCGAAACTCCAATTCGGGGACAAGTCTCCGCCCGGCACCTGCCGGGACGGGGAAGTGCCCCGGAAGCCATCTCCATCAACGCCATCGCCTCCATCATGCTCCGTGAGTAGTTCCCCCATGGACTACGGGTTCTAGCTGTAGCTAGTTGGTATTCTCTCCCCCATGTACTTCAATACAATGATCTCATGAGCTGCCTTACATGATTGAGATTCATCTGTAATCGGTGTTGTGTTTGTTGGGATCCGATGGATGATACATTATGATTAGTCTATCTATAAAGTTTGTGAAGTTATTGTTGCTGCAATCTTGTTATGCTTAATGCTTGTCACTAGGGCCCGAGTGGCATGATCTTAGATTTGAGCTCTATAATTATTGCTTAGATTGTATCTACAAGTTGTATGCACATGTCATGTCCGGAACCAAAGGCCCCGGTGAATCGGGACAACCGGAGGATGGCGGTGATGTGAGGGAGACATGTTTTCATGGAGTGTTAATGCTTTGCTCCGGTGCTCTATTAAAAGGAGTACCTTAATATCCAGTAGATTCCCTTGAGGCCCGCTGCCACCGGCTGGTAGGACAATAGATGTTGTGCAAGTTTCTCATTGCGAGCACGCACGACTAAATATGGAAAACATGCCTACATGATTAATGAATTGATGTTCTTTCTTAATGCCTTATCAATCCTATCAATTGCCCAACTGTAATTTGTTCACCCAACACTTGTTATTGGAGAGTTGCCACTAGTGTAGATAGCTGGGAACCCCGGTCCATCTCGCATCATTATATACTCGTCCTACATGTCATTGGAAGTAGTATCAACTATTTTCTGGTGTCATTGCTCTCATATTGCTATTACTTTGTGTTACTGTTTATGCTCTCATATTACTACTTTCACATCACCCTTGTTACTAGTGCTTTTCCAGGTGCAGCTGAATTGACAACTCAGTTGTTAAGACTTATAAGTATTCTTTACCTCCCCTTGTGTCGAATCAATAAATTTGGGTTTTACTTCCCTCGAAGACTGTTGCGATCCCCTATACTTGTGGGTTATCAGACCCCTTGCGGCTTTGTTATGCATGCGAGAGCAGAGTCGGGATAGGTTTGGCACAAATACATCTCCGCGCATGCACATGCAATTAAACAAGAAAAATCACGCTACAGACATCACACAATATTGTAACCCGTGTAATTTAGATGCAAAAGTTCATCCAACTTTTTCAAAAAATTACATCCCTCGGAAATAACAAGTCATACCACTTATTTTGTGATCTAATTGAGGATGTAAAATATATAGCGATAGATGTGAAAAAAAAATAAAAATTACATCCAAAATAACGAAAACTGGGATCACAACAATAATAGTGTTTAACTCCTTGATCCATTAAATGTTCCGGATGTAGAAAACTAATAAAAATTACATCCAAACTAGAGAAAGAAACTAATATAGTTACATCATTCTACTGATTCTGAAAGTGAAAATTTTAAGAAGCAAAAATTAGTCTGCAAAAAATACATCCAGGTTGACATAATATACATCCAGTGACATAATATACATCTTTCTACCGTTCTAGAAGTAAAAAAAGAACTGAAGAGGCAAAAATTAGAATGCAAAAATTACATCTAGTGAACATAATTTAGATCCTTCCATTGATCTAGAGGTGAAAAACTACATCATCAATATGCAAATAGAGTAGATCAAGTACTAATAAGTAGCATGTCTCGCATGAAACAACAGAGCAGCCAGCAAAGACAAAGACAAGAGAGGGAGAGGACGCCACATCCACAGGAAAACGTGGTCTGCTTGCCTGCTTGGTGCACGACCATCGCTGCCGCACTCCTGCTTTCGATCGGGAACCAGGCGCAAGGCAGGGCGACGGGCGCTGCTGCTGCATGCTGCTGTGCAAACAACGGAGCAGGACGGCGGGGCGGCTCTTGCGCGCGCGAAGAGCCAAGGCGCCCCCCCGGCCAACGCCGCATCTTCCCCCGTATGAAGGTGCTCCAGCTCGTCGCCGTTGCGGAAGAGTAGGATGGCGCTCCGGCGGCGGGGCACCCTAGGTTGAGCGTGACGATGGGATGTCAGATCTTGGCGTGGAGTCTGAGATCGAGCTTGAACTCTTCCTCCTCCCCGCCGGAGTTCTCCCACTTTTCCGCCTCAGCTGCAGGCGGCTCGCCGGGGCGAAGGGCAACGAGATATGGGCGGCCATGGCACCTTGCGCGATCCGAGGGGAACTCTCGGGAGGCTGAGAAGGGCAGGGAGCAAGACCGGTGCGAGCAGACACGTCGAGCGGCGTGGCGCGGGGGCTAGGCGGAGAGGAGAGCACGTCGAGCGGCGTGGTTCGGTTCGGGGGAGGCGGAGCTGAGGAGGGCGGAGAGGAATGGTCGCCGGGGAGCGGAAGTTGAGGAGGGACGGTGGAAGGGCGAATGGAAGGGTCATTCTAGCAGTTCGTGGATTTTGGGTGGGAATGGGGCGGTGTCGCTGGGATAAGGATTGCGTGGAGGCGAGGAGAGCCATGTGCGGGGTGGATTGCGTTGCTTCGTCCAGGCCGTCAGATCGGGATCCGACGCACGAAAGATGGGAGCACCGCATAAGACCAGAGGGTGCCCAGGCAAGAAATATAATTTGGGCTTTTGTATGTTCTTTTTGTCCTTTGGGCTTTCTTTCTAGTACTATTATTTTCTCTTTAATTGAAACCGGGGAACCCCTTGTCTAAAAAAACATCTTTTCTCAGCAATACGTCCTTCACTAGCAAAAACCCTACCCCCAAGGATAACCATTTCCCTCTGGGGTCTTCTAGACCCCTCCCTTGTTCAAAAAAAAAAAAGGATAACCATTTCATTATCTGCTGCCTTAGTTTGAAAATAAGTCGTACAAGCGAAAAGTTCATAT
Source organism: Lolium multiflorum (assembly GCA_030979885.1). Classification (NCBI taxonomy): domain Eukaryota; kingdom Viridiplantae; phylum Streptophyta; class Magnoliopsida; order Poales; family Poaceae; genus Lolium; species Lolium multiflorum. Next base: position 235,411,024 of record CM061748.1, on the reverse strand, counting down.
ACAAAAATGAGGATAAGTTTCTTTTGTGTTCAAGTTGAAAAGCGGCTGGACATAGGTTAGTAAATCCTTCATTATTGAAGTAGTTGAACTGTACGTACGGAGTACTGTATTTAGCAACACGTAATCAAACTCTTCTTTTTGTCAGTGTTTGTGCTCCTTTTTTCTTCAAGAAAAAACCCAAACCAGCCGACCAAGACGTGTCACTGTCAAAGGGCCCAACCGAGTACGCGCCTCGAGACGGACCCCACCTGCATTCACACAGCGGCCCAGCCCAAATCCATTGACTTCCCTGCCAATCCACCGTCCTCCTCCTCCTCGTGCACACCCACCCGAACCGCTTCCCCCCGAACGCGGGGCGGCTCAACGCGTCCCCAATCCCCCCATGGACGCCGCGAGCCGCACCTGGCCGCCGCCCAACCCCTCGCCGGCGCCCTTCTCCTCCCGCCTCCGCGCCTCCTCCGACTCCCACCGCCGCCGCCGACGCCGCCACTCCAAGAAGTCCAAGCCGGAGCCACCGCCGCCACCTCCCGCGCCGCCCAAGCCCGCCCCCCTCGGCTCCGGCTCCGGCTCCGACTTCGCCGACCTCCCGCAGGAGCTCCTCCACCGCGCGCTCTCCGCGTCCGGCGCCGCCGACGTCTCGGCCGCCAGCCGCGCGTGCCGGGCCTGGAGGGACGCGCTGCAGCCGCTCCGCGAGGCGGCCGCGCTGCACGCGCAGGGCCGCCGCCTCAAGCACGGGCCCGCCGTCCCGGCCCCCTGCGGAGTCGAGGGGCGCGACGTGGCCAGGCGGAGCGCGCTGGGCATGTTCCAGCGCGCGGCGAGGCTCGGATCCGCGGCGGCGATGGTGGACGCCGGGCTGCTGTGCTGGGAGGAGGGGCAGCGAGAGGAGGCCATGGGGTACTATCGCAGGGCCGCCGAGCTGGGGCACCCTGTCGGGATGTGCAATCTCGGGGTCTCTTACCTCGAAGGTATCAGTGATTTGGGTTATACGGGATTTCCTTTCTTCGATACTTGGTTCAGATGGTAGCTAAAAGGTTAGAACCAATTTGGCCAGTGTCGTAGTAGGTGTGTTGATACTAGAGGGAATTATTGATTGCTCCGCCTCGCGCGTCTGCTCTTTTGCTGGGTCTTTTTACAGTAAACCTTTCTTTCAGTTTGATTTCAGACTCTGAAGAGTAACTCATGGTGGAAATGGCTTTTAGATTTTGTTACACACTTGTTTGCAGTCAAACTCTTCGTCTCGTGCCATTAGAAATTTAGAATTGACTAGCTGTCAAATTTCTTTACAATACAGCTGATCCACCCGAGGCCGAGGAAGCTGTTAAATGGTTTTATCCAGCTGCATCCGCAGGCAATGTTCGTGCCCAATACAACCTAGGCCTCTGCTTGCAGAATGGAAAAGGAATCAAGCGGAATCAACGAGAAGCTGTAAGATACCATTGCGGTTTATAAATTTTTTAAGTTCAAAATAGTTAGTTACTCCAGATGTGTATTCAGTTGTTGCTCCGATTGCACTGCTTTAATATTGGGTTTTTACAAAATAGGCCTGTAGCAAATGTTTTTTGAACTAATGTCTCATCAGGCAACCTCCATATGCTCTTATTTTAGTCCATGTCGATTTTGAAACTGATTTGTTCTGTTCAAGCTTTTAAACTTAACTTGTTATGGTTGCTGAAATATTTGCTAAGAGAAAGGATCCTTCAATCTTGACTGGTTTACCCTACTAAGGTAGTCAGGATTGTATCACCAGGATCAATGCAAACTGGTGGATGCCATATTACCGGAAGACTGATCAACCTTCTCTGTAGCAGTTACACTAAGGTTTTGCTTCCCTCATATTTCCAACTAAAAGAAACTTGTAAATGCAGGCAAAATGGTACTTGCGAGCTGCAGAGGGAGGGAATGTACGAGCCATGTATAACGTTTCCTTGTGTTACTGCTTGGGTGAAGGGTTTACACAGGATCATGTGCGTGCAAAGAAGTGGCTGCAACTAGCTGCTGACTGTGGTCACAAGAAGGCTCTTTATGAGTGTGGTCTTAAACTATGTGCGGTATGTCATTTCTTATCTTGTACCACACGGGAATGCTGTTTTGTCTATCTAAACTTTCCACGATAATCTGAAAATATTAGTGCATTTTTCTTAATGGTTTTCATTTGGAGGCATATTGTAGTTAATTGTATATTTGTTTGGTTTTCCTGCATCCATATACCACTGCATAGTGTGCATTATTGTTGCCCCTATAAGGTTAGGGATATAAGCTTGGTTGCTCAGGATTCGAAGTTCTCAGACTGCATAGGTGCGATCAACTTTCCTGCTTGGGACCTACATGAAATACTACCATTTTGATGTTGACTTGGTTTAACTTTGTTATCTTTCTACTCAAGGAGACTTAAGTAGGTAGAACTGAAAGAAATAGTATATACTACCTCTGTCCATAAAAGGATGTCACAAGTATGTCTAAATTTAAATGTATCTAGACACTTTTTAGTGTATAGATACATCTGAATTTGGACAAATCTCTGACATAATTTTATGGATGGAGGGAGTAGTATCTTTGTCAAGTTAAATCAATTAAGAGCAAAACGTCGTGCATTACCAGCCAGGTCAATATCTTAATTGCAGAGGATAATTACCACCAAAGTTGGCATCAGACACCGATAATAGGCTGGGTCATTGAGGTGTTGTATAATATGTCATTAAGTAGACATGACATTCTTGTATTCAGCTTTGTTGCTGTTTGGGATGTATTTGCTTGGTTTTCGTAAAGAAGCTGTTGATAATGGTAGCAACGTAGATCAGATACGTCATAACCTGTTGCATTACTATGGAGTATCATTGGCTCTCCAATGTTAATTGTTTAGTGAGATGTGCATTCACCTGTAATTATTTTAATTTTTAAACATCCGTTTGTGATGATGCATATCTTGCTTAGGCAGGAGACAAGATCAGGTCTTTCATGTATCTAGAGCTGGCAACACGCCGCGGAGAAGCAGCTGCCTCACATATGAGAGATGTAATGCTTGAATCACTCTCTCCCATGAATACACAACTTGCCCTGTCAGAGGCTGATAAATGGCGACCGAAAGCCCTCTATACCAGAAGATGACCAGATGGACCCCTCCAAATACAGACCATTGTGCTGGGCATTGGCTACATCATCTCCAAGTCAAAATCGGAATAGGCATCCCTGGGGGCCAAGCGGGGATGTATGCACCTACATGATCTCCATGTTCACCTTTGCTCTTCTTTGTAAAACCTACCATCCCAGACAGCTTCTGGGGAACTTGGTCAAGCACGCAAGAATTTCTATGGCAATAAAACTGTATAGTGTACAGCGTACAAATTTCTTGGTTCAGTTGGCCTGAAGATTGAACCATTGCATCTCTGTAATCCATAGAAATTCTTGCGTGCTACTGACCAGATGTGTGAAAACTCTGCAACTAAAAGAAACAATGTGCAAATGGCATGCAGCTTTGGTCACTGGGTAAATGTTGAAGATACATAAGGTGCAATGTATCTATAATTAACATGTATATAAGCTTACAGAATTTCTGTGGATGCCATTGTGAAAATGGCTCTTACGATTGAACTTTTTGCCCGTCGTTTTGGCTATTAGGTACTTCGACCTTTGTACCCTTGAATTTACAGTGGTCTCTTTTGATTTTTGAACCTTGTAGTTACTCAACGATTGTGAACATGACAGTGGAGCTAACAAAAACGGCTACAGGCATTATGACAGTCCAGTGTGTTAGAGTTGTATAGTTCCTTTTCCGTTATTTCCCAGTGTATGAGGGGCTTACCTGCACATTGTCACACATGTACATGTACTGGCCTATGGCCCTCTGTGAATACTAGTTGCCCATTCACAACATGGTATCAGAGCCATGGTTAGGCTCTTCCCGCACGTAGCAACTCCGTGCTAGTCTGGCGCCGCCGACGATCTTTTCGGCCGTTGCTGCCTTTTCTTTCTTCTTCCTATCCACAAATAAGCCACACCCGAGCTAGATCCGGCAGCCCCTGCCTCGAATCTGGCCACCACTGCCGGGAATTGTTTCATCCGTGCCAGATCTGGTGGATCCTGCCTCGAATCCGGCCGAAATCGCCTGAGCCTGCTGTGCCGCCAGGTCGGGTCACCCGCTGTGGTATTCTCTTCCGCGTGCGCGCGTGCCCAAGTCCGGCCGCTGCTGCTTCGCGCTCCTGGTGCGTGTTCGTGTTTGAGGCCCCAATCTGCTTTCGCGTTCGTGTCTGGCTGGATGAATGTGCTCTGCTTTGATTTGGTGCGTTGAGGGAGGCTCTGCTCTGCTTTGATTTGGTGCATTCGTGTATGGATGTTTGAGGCTTCACCTGTTTCTGCGAAGATTTGACCAGATTTAGGATCTGCAAAAAAAAAAAAAAAAACTGAGGTGTATCAGTATGGCATCCTCTTCTGCGGGCTACGTTAGCATTCCTCGGTGCCCGTTGATTTTTGATGGCACCAACTATGGGGAGTTTGCTGCCTTTATGCGCATCCATATGCGGGGTCTTCGACTGTGGGGTGTCCTTACCGGCGAGGTCTCCTATCCGCCGCGCCCACTGCTCCTGTGCCTCCTACCCCGCCGCCTGTGCCACCTGTCCTTGCTGAGGATGCTACTCAGGCTGATCGAGATGCAGCCAAGTCTGCCGAGGCTGCTGCTGATGAGGCATATGAGGAGTAGGTACTTGCCTATTCAGAGGCTCTTGGCTCCTATCGTGATAGTTTGGCTGTTTTTACTCAGTGGTGTGATGAGGATGCTAGAGCTGCTGCCGTTCTCTCGCAGAGTGTTCACCTTTTTCGAGTTTATGGGTCTCCCTACCGCCGAGATGTGGTCTCACCTTCGTCGGCGCTATCGCCTTCGGGGATTCTCGTACTTATCGTGTTGCGTCGGGAGCATGATCTTCACAGGGTGACTCACCGTTGATGAGTTCTACACCCCGAGTGCGGCGACGGCGCCGCTTGACTCCCTTCGCAGTCTTGTGGTACTTGCCGCTGTTGCCGGAAAGGCGCTCGATATGGACTTTCGTAGGATCCATGAGTTCTTGTCTAGACTTCGTCCAGTTTGAGCCTCGTGCTCGTTGTTTGCTCGAGGTCGTGTTCCTATCTCGTAGGTGTTGACCGAGCCGTCTGGGAGACCCGCCTGCGTGGTCTGGACTACTTGGGACACCTTCTGTTCTTGCTACTCGAGTTCCACTCACCCCGCCGCCTCTACCCACACCTGCCTCTTCGGAGGAGCCCGCTCTTCTCGCGGTGGGGTCGCCTCGTCTCTCGGTTCTGCACTCACCGTGAGGCCCGGTCACCTTGAGTCCGACTGTTATCGAAGCGCGGGCGTGCCTCCTCGTGCTCCCTTAGCGCTGTCACCACCGGCCACCGAGCATATAGTGAGGCTTCGCGTCTCCTTGCCTCCTCCGGCTCGCTTCGACGGGTATTGCTGCCTCCGCGGCTGGTTCCTCTACACAGTCAGGTATATCTTCGCGGGTTCTGGATTCTGGAGCTTCTTTCCTCTCTTCGACCTCTTCCTCTTCCTGTTTGTGTTCTTACTGCCGATGGTACTTCTCTTCCTGTTGCTGGTCGTGGCATTCTTTCTACTCCCTCCTTTTCCGTTCCTGATGTGTCTCATGTTCCCCGTCTTACCATGAACTTGTTTTCCGCTGCTCAACTTGCTGATTCTGGTTGTCGGGTCATCCTTGATGTTGATTCTTGTTCTGTTCAGGACACTCACACTCGGCACTGGTTGGGGCTGGCCCTCGGTGCCGTGACTCCCAGGGACTTTGGGAGCTTGACTGGCTTCATGTTCCTTCTTCTACCACTTCACCAACTGCACCACGTGTGCTAGCTGCTTCCACTAGCGCCTCCTTTCAGCAGTGGATCATCGTCTTGGTCACCTTTGTGGTTCTCGTTTGTCGTCTTTGCTTCGTCGAGGTCTTCTGGGGCCTGTCTCAGGAGATGTCTCGCTTCAGGGTTGTCAGGGTTGTAGGCTTGGTAAACAGAATCGTTACCTTATCCTACTAGTGAGTCTGTATCTCAGCGTCCGTTTGATTTGGTCCATTCTGATGTATGGGGACCGGCTCCCTTTGCTTCCAAGGGGGGCCACCGCTACTATGTTATTTTTATCGATGACTTCTCTCGCCACACTTGGATATATTTTATGACTTCTCGCAGCGAGGTTCTCTCGATATATAAGCATTTTGCTGCCATGGTCCATACTCAGTTTTCCACGCCTATACGTGTCTTTCGGGCTGATTCTGCTGGTGAGTATATCTCCTAGCTGTTGCGTGGTTTTCTTGCTGAGTAGGGCACCCTTGCCCAGTTTTCCTGCCCTGGTGCTCATGCCCAAAATGGCGTGGCTGAGCGCAAGCATCGCCACCTGCTTGAGACAGCACGTGCGATGATGATCGCTGCCTCTCTTCCTCCTCTTTGAGGTGTGTCTATTTCCACCTATCTCATCAACCTTCAGCCCTCCACAGCCTTGCAGGGTGGTATTCCTCTTGAGCGTCTCACTGGTCACACTCCTGATTACTCGACCCTTCGTCTTTTTGGTTGTGTTTGCTACGTTCTTCTTGCTCCACGCGAACGCACCAAGCTGAGTGCTCAATCTGTTGAGTGTGTCTTCCTTGGCTACAGCCCCGAGCACAAAGGATATAAGTGTTGGGATCCTATTGGTCGTCGGATGCGCATATCTCGGGATGTCACTTTTGATGAGTCCCGTCCTTTCTACCCGCGTCCCTCCTCCTCTTCCTTCTCGGTGGATGATATCTCTTTTCTCATGTTCCCTGACTCACCTCCTCCTGTGCCTCCGATCCCTGCTCCGCCGAGTCTCTCACCACCTTCTCCTCCTCCACCCGCCAGGCCCCCCTCTCCTTCCTCACCACCGTCCCCACCCTCCACATCTTCCCCTCCCATGTCACCTTCCTCGCCTACGGTCGTCCCTCCCTACCCTTTTCACTACTCCCGTCGTCCCCGTGAGGATGATGTTGCTTCTCGACATGCCCTCTACCTGATGCGATGCCCTCTCCGTCCGAGCCGACTCACCATCTTCGTGCTCGTCCTCGTCCTCCTCCCGATCGCTATTCTCCCACTCACTACGGTCTTTCTGCTGTCCTTGAGCCGACCTCTTATCGGGATGCCCTTGCTCATCCCGAATGGCAGCTAGCGATGGCTGAGGAGATTGCCGCTCTTGAGCGCATTGGCACTTGGGATGTTGTCACTCCTCCCTCCTCTGTTCGTCCCATCACCTGCAAGTGGGTCTACAAGATCAAGACTCGCTCTGATGGTTCTCTTGAGCGCTACAAGGCTCGACTTATCGCTCGCGGTTTTCAGCAGGAGCATGGCCGTGACTATGACGAGACCTTTGCTCCCGTGGCTCACATGACCACCGTTCGTACTCTTCTTGCCGTTGCTTCTTCGCCGGTCTGTCTCTCAGCTTGATGTGCATAATGCTTTTCTTAACGGTGAGTTAAGTGAGGAGGTATACATGCAGCCACCTCCCGGCTACTCTGTTCCCGATGGCATGGTCTTCGTCTCCGGCGCTCTCTCTATGGCCTTAAGCAAGCCCTCGCGCCGGTTTCAGCGTTTTGCCTGTCGTCATCGCTGCTGGTTTCGTCCCTAGCGCACATGACCCTGCGCTTTTTGTCCACACACCCTATCGTGGTCGGACTCTGCTTCTTCTATATGTTGATGACATGATCATCACAGGCGATGACCCTGAGTACATTGCCTTTGTCAAGGCTCGTCTTCGCGATCAGTTTCTCATGACCGATCTTGGTCCTCTCCGCTACTTTCTTGGCCTTGAGGTTTCCTCTACCTCCGATGGCTTCTATATCTCCCAGGAGAAGTATATTCAGGACCTTCTCACTCGTGCCGCTCTTGGTGATGAGCCCATTGTCGAGACTCCTATGGAGCTCAATGTCCACCTCCGTTCCACTGATGGTGATCCTCTTCCGGACCCGACTCGCTATCGTCACTTGGTTGGGAGTCTTGTCTACCTTGCTGTCACACGTCCGACATCTCCTACCCAGTCCACATTCTGAGTCAGTTCATGGCTGCTCCCACTAGTGTCCACTATAGTCATCTTCTTCGTGTCCTTCGCTATCTTCGTGGCACTATCTCCCGTCGGCTTTTCTTTCGCTCCAGCTCCTTACAGCTCAGACCTACTCGGATGCTAGGCTAGCGATCCAGAGGATCGCAAGTCTCTTCGCCTCTGTGTTTTTCTTGGTGGCTCTCTCATTGCTTGGAAGACCAAGAAGCAGTTGCTCCTCGTTCGAGTTGAGTTGCGAGCGATGCTCTCTCGGCGAGGTGACTTGCGGCGGTTGGTGACTGGTTTGGTGTTTCGCCGCTCGACTCCGCCTTATCGGACTGTCGCCATCGCATGCGCGTGATCCGGTGAAGCACGAGCTCACCAACACATCGGTGTTGATGCCTTCTATGTGCTCATGCAGGATCAGGTTATGGCTCTTCATTATGTGCCTCTTCAGCTTGACTTCTTCACAAGGCCCTCGAGCACGCATGGCCTGGTTCTTTCTGCCGTTGTTGTTGATCCACCAGAGTTTGAGGGGAGGTGTTAGAGTTGTATAGTTCCTTTTCCGTTATTCCCCGTATGGGGGCACATTGTCACACATGTACATGTACTGGCCTATGGCCCTCTGTGAATACTAGTTGCCCATTCACAACACAGTGAATGATCAATGACACGATAATATTCCCCAGAAAAGACATGGCTGTATTTGTGTGACACAACTTTTATTTATGCATGCATTATGCCAGTTCAGCCTTCATAACATACCAGTGTAGCCCAACCTTTAGTCTGTGCAGTAAACAAAAATATTACAGAAAACCGAACACACCATAAGAAAACAAATTTATTCGGAGCAACATTCGTAGTAGTACTGCAGTAGTTATCTTTTTGAGGCGCTGCAAGCTCAGAGTTTGGAAACAACGCCATTCTGGATGACTTTAGGCGAGTCCGCTTCCTTGACATCAGCAGCATCAGAAGTGCCAGGAGGCACGTCAACCGCAGGCGAGCAGTTGAAGAATCCATGCGGCTGCAATGGAGAAAATAAGCTTAATTTCAGCTGAGATCGATTAAGTAATGGATCGTTGAAGAACTCTTGTATGGTCGTTGCTTTATTTATAAAGCGGGGCGAAATCCTATTTCGAGAAAGTAATGGGCGATTTCCTCTCTGAAACCAAAATTACAGCAGGGGGCTTGAAAGGCTCAAAATATGGTACGTACCATGAGCATGAAACCGATGCGTTCCACTGGCATGACAGGCCAGTCCTCCAGCCTTGGGATGTGCGTAAGTCCAAACACATACCTGTAGATGCAGAACACAGTTGTAAGGATCGGGAACTGCAAACTCAGGAGAACATTGTTTAGCTAGCAGCGTGTAAGAGGAATGTACCAGAGGACGATGTCAGTTTCCTCCAAGGGTCTATCCTTCTGAACCCAAGTAGGTAAGCCCTCGTGTAGACGCGGATTCTGATTGGGGAACTCCCCTCCGGGGAACTTCTCGTCACTCTTGTATGGTGTGACCCAGAGATTGTGCTTTAAGAACCCGGCTCGTCGAAGGAACTTTGCCTCAGGTAGAGCGAACGGTAAACAGTTTGAACCAGGCACGAGCCTGTAGCCAGTTGGTTGGCCGGTTCGGTTTACAGCCCTTGTGTTCCTGACCTGATCAAGATGAAAACAGGAACAGAAGAAAATCAGTATTCTGTTTGCTGTGGCGTGGGTGTCGGTAATATTTGACATGCTTTTTTGTGCAGCTGGTATGTCTTACTGACATCTACTCTACTGAAAGTCAGGAGATACCAGCTGTTTGACCACAGAGATGCTGATATGTTAGCAATCATTATGAATTGATGCATCACCTTGACTGATCAGCAATAACATAATCAAACGAAGAAGGGAAACAACAAGCATGTCTGCATGTGCACTTACGATCCAATGTCGTGCAGATGAAGGATCGCAATCTCGCATTGCCTGCAACTCAGATTTCAATATTTTTTCTTCAGCGTAGAAAGCATTGTTGTGCACATTATGTGTGCCTGCATTTTCTATTTTGACATTTACTTCAACCACCTGTGGTATAAACAAATGAGTCAAATATACCACATGTTTGTGCAGCACACAGGACAGGGTATAATCATAAGGCTCTGCTTTCAACCAAAATAAGTTACTGTAATAATATTCCGTAATAGGACAAATCAACTTCTACTTAGTAGATGCAGTGGTACTTAGTCTCTCCTGGGCATTTTGATATCATGAACAAATAAAAAGATCCAGGGGACCCACCTGATTATGTGCCTCGTTAGGTTTGCAATCAACAGCCATGTCCATACGGGCAATAAAGAAATGCTGGTGAACAGGTGCATACAGACTAGGAGCGATGGTTGTACCATATTTCCTTGTTTCCCCAGGCATCAGCGCTCCCAAACTAAGAATTCCAGTAAGTTTTATTTCAGCCTCTATCTTACCATCCTATAGCCAAGAAAAAAGAACAAATGATTACATTGCAATAACAAAGTGGTAGAACATGGAAGCATCATACTACTTAATTAAAAACTAGGTTGAAGTATGTACTAAATCTCAAATAGTCTATTTGAATAGTTACCTGATAAAAGTGCCAGTAAAACCCATATTCATAGTTGGCAACTGTGCAGATAAACGACACTGTCAGCCTCCTTGATCGCCTAACTTCTGCTAAACCAGTTCTCCAATCTTGGTGCTTCCACAGGATTCCATGGTCCTCCTCATGCAAACAAACACAATTTTCAATCGTCTCCACATGACCCGTAAAATTTGTGAAGTGTGCATCAAAATACTTTATGTAACCCAAGCAGTCACATCCCTGCACAAAGAAAGAACAGAGTATATTAGTCAGATCAAAGTTCAAATCATAGAAGAGATAAAATCGCCTAGAACTGAGCAAATGACCTTCTTGAGGGAATGGGCATTTTTGCCAAGTCCATCTTCTCCAGCATCAAATGCATTCTTTCGATAATGTGGTTCACTCGGATCACCATAAGGAACAACCATCTCAACAAAGCTCAGCCTATGAGCTATAGGTCGACGTCCACGACTACCATCAACATATGCAACAGAATAGATAACCAGACCCTCTTTAGGGGTGAAGCCAATACGGAAGTTCCACTGCTCAACATCATTAAAAGTGTTATTATCCCTAAATGATAGGTTATTAAAAATACCGGTATGATAAGTAAACATATTGAGAAAATATTACCTTCTGCCATTCCACAAAATAGCCATTGATACGGAAGCTTGGGCCCTCAGGTTGATCGATAATAAGAGGTTTCAAATCACTTCGATCAACACCACCTCTCGTTTCCCCAGGAGTGTAATTTCTCAAATGATCTGGTGGCGGCAGAGGGACAAATTTCCTATCCTCAAACTCTATGACAACACTATTCTGCATATCAACAACAACATGGATCCCTTCGACAGGTCGAGCATAACCATTTTCCATGGGACTATCACTCTCAGTTAGGCAAAAGATTAGAGGCCTGGCAAGTCTGCGACTCGGAGCATCAGCTTCACTGTAGTAGCCCGCGCACCTGAGATTTATGAACGAAGTCCAAATCCTTTCAGTATGATGACGTAAGCTGAAAGACAATAACTATAATATATGAGTTTGACAGTAGCTAGCTTACCAGGCATCTACCATAACAAGCTCCATATCATCCACACCTCTTTTTTTCATAGCTTCAATAAATGGAGGATAATTTTTTACTGTAGCTTCACACTCAGCATATTCCATTGCATCCTGAAAATTCAAAATAATCATCGTAAAAACATTTCAGAAAACAGCAGCATAATGTTCAAAAGACATAAAAAAAGCTGAGTAAATATTGAAGAACTACAACGATGCAAGTTGTGAGCAATAATGAAAACACAAAGATTTTTGCATAAACTAATTGATTGCCAGATTTAAATTTGGGATCAAATAGACAAATGAAGGCAATATACTAACAAATTAAGTAGGCCTACCATTGCAGGCTGAACATCTGGAATAACTTCAGATGATATCACCTTCCCTCTGTGATGTCCACCTCTGGTAGCTGCATGCACTTCAGATAGTTCAACTATCCAAATGGTAGTCTCATTGGAACGTCTGTTGTAGACAACAAGCTTGGCCCTTCGGGGAGGCAACCTGCTTGGAATGACAGGAGAGCCTTTTGTTCTAGGGAGCAGTGATGGTTGGAAAGGTGGGAAAAAGTAAGCATCAGCCAATGCTACAACATTCTTTTCTGGTTCCAATAGCACAGCTTCGACAAAACGCATGCTGTCTCGTTCCTATGATTTTAGAATATCGCTGTTAATTCTGTCTCCAAGATTGTACAGAAAAGTATGAGAAAAGTTTTGTTGACAAACCTCAGGAGATTTTCCAGCAGCTCTTACAGTTGCAACAGCCACTGCAATTTCGGCAGCAGATAACGGGTCTAAAGGGTGGAATCTCTGGGCTCTTGTCATTATAGGTATCCCTGCATTGGTTCCACCCAGCAGAACATCATGAATGGAATGGACAGTAATGAATATAACTTAATTATGGCATGGTATCAGACAACTATGATAGGGAAGATGCCTAGTTGTTCCTGTGGAAAACATGCAAGCCTGTAAATAATACTCCCTCCGTCTCATGAAACATGTTGGAGATTGATCAAAATTTGGATGTATCTAGGTAGTATTTAGTGTCTTGATACGTCCAAATTTTAAAAAATTGACATGTTTCATGGTAACGAGAGAAGTATATCTTCATGTCTAAATGGAAACAGTGATCCTGCCGGTTTTCGAAAAAAACTGATGTCTTGTGGACTCACACAAATAACTTCCAATAAATTTCTACAAGTAAGACATACAGCCAATCACGGAGCACTAAACATAAATAACTCTTCAATAACATAGGTCAAGCATTCATAGAAGTCAATTTGGCAGGTCAAGAGCGCCATGCTCCATGTGGATGGCAAAAGAGTCACTTGATTGAAAAATGATTGTTGACCTATATCTCTGAAGCAACATAAAGAAAACAGCACTGACATGGACCATAGTGTATAAATGCAAGTCTTAAAATATTGTTCTATCCACTAACGTAGTTATGAACAAAGATAAGAAAATATAGCACTGCTTTATCAACACCGATTTGTGTCCCTCATTCATTGCCTACAGAAACTAAATCAGAAATCAGTATGATCTTGCGCAACAAAGTTCAGTATGATCTAGTTAGCCAAAGCACATAGTATCAATTATGTACAATCAACCCTCTACATAAGTTGATGATTGGCAGATGAACCTTATATTGTAAGTCAGGTGACATTTCTTCAGATCAGGTAAAGTTCTGTCAGTGTTCCAATGTTCTTTCGAAAATATGTATGTTCAGTCAAACTGAAACTGGTGCTCGTTAACTTCCTGAACATAATTTTAGGAATGCAAGAGATAATCTACCAAGAATGATTTGTCTGAAATATAGCAATGATAATTTTGGTTTATATGAGATGTTCAGGGCGACGCAAGAAATCTACAAATAGCATAAGATGGACTTTAAAGGCCAGCTCGAATGGGTTTCACCAGACAACCGTGGAATGTTAAAAGTAAAACTTGTGCACCCTTCATAATTTGGCATCCTCACAAACACTATGTCCATTGCAAACCGTGCGAGCCAGATAGATCAGCTTGCATGATCAACAACCCCACAAACGGTGCTACTGTGAGATAATATGCTCATCGCCCGCAGTGCGGGCAAGGTGGACCATACTGCTTGATCAGCTTATCCCAAGTGCCTAGTGGCGCATCTAAAAAGTGTGAGTGCCTAATAATGGAGAATCCTATTGGTCCGTCCATTGTCAACCAACATCATTATCGATACGACCCAGACACTTTCCTAACTTTATTTATCTATACGCATGACACCTCACCATCAACCAAAAAGTATAAAGGAAACACAAATGATCACTGCTACTACTGATCAAAGAAAAGGTTGAAGCGAGCGCCCCAACTACTATCCAGCATAAAATCCAAAACAGTAGACAACAAAAGAGACAATTGAAAGGTTTGTGACAGCATGGCCACGGTAGGCACGCGCGCCCCCATCACGTCATGACCCCACGATTCAATCATCAACTTAGCTATAATAAGGTATAGTGTAAACCGGATTTTTTTGTTAATTCGGTGGATTAATGTCACTAAGGTATAATCGGATATTAATGCACAATGCCCCTGCTAGAAAAAAAATACTCCACGGCGATCTGCATACTCTGCTTGCATGCATATAGTGATCTCTGATCTGCAGAGATCACAGACTGATTTTAATTCACGGATTTCCTACCTGGTATATTCGATCTGGTCCCGAAACAATAATACTCCTACATCTTCTGCTTGCATGCACACGGGGACTCACTGAACTCTATACAAACACCACACACTCGCGGATCCATGGGGTTGGCTAGGAACCGTGATCAACTCGAATACCGTCAGGTGCCGTGCCGCATGGCGCTCGTTCCCCATGACCCCAATCAACCACGCCAGCTTACAGAAATCGACAATATACCCATGATCCGCGATCCCCGTACATACATACATACCTTTAGATGAGGCCTTGGCGGTAGTGGGCTGGACCGCGGCCCCGATGTCCTCCATCACGGCGCCGCCCCCGGCCGCGGAGACGACGCGCTCACCTCCTCCGCCTGCCATGGAGACCTTCCCGGCCACGGCGATCGCTCTGCGGGCCCCGGCGGCGTCGCGCGCGGGGAGGCAGCAGGCCGTCGCCTTTTCCTGAGCTGAGGCCATTGCAGCGGATTGGCGAGCTGACCGTGTCCGTAGTCTCCTCCTCGTTCTCCGATCCCACGATCTGACATACAGCACAGGCCGCCGCCTCCCCGCGCCTTCGTCCTCCCCGCGCCGCGCTCACTCCTCTCCGAGTCTAGGGGTTCTGCGGGATCGGGCCAGGGTTCCGGGGACGGAGAGGAGGGCAGGCGTTCTCTCCGGGAGGGGCCGAGGAGCGGAGAGGGTTGGGGTGGCCGGCGGTGGAGAGGAGACTGGAGCTAGCTGGACCCGGAGTGGTGGCGGTGGCGGTGGCCCGGTGGGGAGAGGAGAGGTTCTGGGCTGGCGTCGGGCGGTCGCGCTGTAGAGGGAGGCGAAGGGGGATCACGTGCATTTATAAAAGGCGAAGGGGAAAGGTGACTGTGTGATATTGGTAGGTGGGTGGGCTGGATTCAAGATACTTCTCGGTTTATCCTCGGCTACATGTACACATAACTGTACCCTGACGAATTGACGATCGCGCCGGCGACGGGGGGCTTATCGAACTGTTTTTTCGCTTGTACTCTGTGAAAGGATAATGGGCGTTTTTGCTGCACTTGATTCAAAATTTGAATTATCAGTCCTACTTAGTAGGAGATTGAATCTCTGCTGAGCCCACGGCCACCTTCAGTCCCAAAGTAACTCTTACAATATTACGACAAGTGTGTTGCCAAATCATCTCATCTCCTATCTCTTGATTTTCCATAACTCATATATATGGCTGTATTAATAACTTTGTTAAGACGCTTTTCAAATATATCCCGATCATATTTCAGAGAGAATTGGGTACTTCAACATAAATGAAAAGAATGCCAGATCAAGAAATCCTTCCCATTTTAAGTTCAATTATTACTATATCTGATCTTCTGTATTCCAGCATACATCACATGCATGCTTCGGTCATGTCTGTCGGTACTACGGTCTTATTTGAGAGGGACAATGAAAAGGTAACTCCACTAGTGATAAATATAGTGCACGAAATTGATGTTGGTTAATGGTGTCATTCATGGGAAATATTCGCTATGAACGGTCTTGATGTTTTGGCACATACGGAACTGGAAAGCCTTGATGCTTGGCACAACAAGCATGCACTCGCGGATCCATGTAATTAGGCTTTCCGACCGTGTAAGACTGCAACAATAACGTAGTAGTAACGTGACATCATGTAGCAATGTCATGTACCAATGTATGCTTTGGTCATGTCTGACTGTACTATGGTCTTATTCGAGAGAGACAATGAAAAGGTAACTCCACTAGTGATAAATATAGTGCACGGAATTGATGTTGGTTAATGGTGTGATGCATGGGAAATATTCGAACGGTCTTGATGTTTTGGCACATGCGGAACTGGGAAAGCCTTGATGCTTGGCACAACAAGAACGCACTCACCACAGATCCATGTAATTAGGCTTTCCCGCCGTGTAAGACTGTAACAATAATGCAGTAGTAGTGCATTGTCTTCATCATGTAGCAATGTCTATGCAATGGTTGGGATCTCAACCTCCATTTTGAGGAGAAAAAAAGCAATGTAATAGTGTGAGCATCACGTGTATGCTTCGATCATGTCTCACTGTACCACGGTATTGTTTAAGAGAGACAATGGAAGAAAGAAATCCACTATTAATAAAGATGGTGCACGAAATTGATGTTGGCGAATAGTGTGATGGGACCAGTCTTCATGCTTTGGCAAAAACGGAACTAGGAAAGCCTGGATGCTTGGCACAACAAGCATGCACTCACGAATCCATGTAATTAGGCTTTCCTACCGTGTAAGATTGTAACAATAACGTAGTAGTAATGCACACTTCACATCAGGTAGCAATGTGTATGCAAAGGTCGGAGTCTCAGCCTCCACTCCGAGGGGGGGAAAGGCAATGCGTGTGCATCACATGTATGCTTCGGCCATGTCCGATTGTACTGCGGTCTTATTTAAGAGAGACAATGGAAGAAAGAAATGCACTAGTGATAGAGACGATGCACGAAATCGGTGTTGGTGAATGGCGTGTGATGGAATATTATTCACTATATGAACAGTCTTCATGCTTTAGCACATATTTATTCTTGCTGCAACAAACATGCATTGTAAAAATGATGCAGTAGTACGCACACCACTACATCATGTAGCAATGTAGTAAATCTATATACAAAGGCCCGGATCTCAACCTTCATTTCGAAAAAATAAAAGCAACCTGCAGTAGTGTGTGCACTACATGGAGGATATAACCATCAAGTTGGGTATGGTGTTTTGGCTCATAGGTCATGCACCCTTTATGTAAAGTCAATTTTAAAAATATTTCTGAATGTTAAAAATTTCTCAAACAAAATCATGTATGTACATCTTAAGATTCTATGTTAACAACACATAATTTTGTGGTGAAATGATGTTCTTTTTGCGGCCTATGTAAAAAAGAAAACAATGTCTCGTGAAAATACTTTGGAGCATACAAAAATTTCGATTTTACTTAAGCCACAAAAAATGTTTCTATTCGGCGGCATTTCGTGTGAGAACATATTATTTCTAAACATACACCCATATACTTTTTAAAAACTTTTAGACATTTAGACAGATACTTTTGCAGTGGATGCACCTACATCTACTAGGCAAAGTGAATATCCGCACCAAGTCACGGATCACGATTGCGATGGATCTCACCAAAATCAACTGTTTGGCATAACCCGTGTGCGCTACTCAATTGCAATTGCCAGGGATTGTAGTAGCTAGTTAGCTACTCACTTACTTTAGGCGAATGATTGATTGTACTTTGCAGCTGGCTTATATTGTGTACACTCTCCTTTATTTTCTTAAGAAAAAAAAAAGAAATAGGCAACTTGTACTGCTCATATTCTTGCGGCAGCAGGAAAGCGCCTTTGTCTCTCCTGCTTGTCGTGCACCCGGAGAGGAATATTGCGGCATGGCAAAGCAGACCAGGCAGCAGTGTACTGCGTGCATGCGTGTGTGCCCTGATCGACCTGATGAATGCGTTAAACCTCAGCAGAGAAAAGAAAGAAAAATCTTTCGAGCGCTGTGATTTATGTAGAAAAGCTAATTGGTGGTACGTACGTGTGAGTACGTGAGCCGTGAAAGCGAGAGCGCCGATCGGGCACGCAATATATGCTCCGTGACAAGGATCGGTCCGGGAGATGAAGAAGGGCTTATCAATTATCATGCATCCTCGCCAAGGCGAAGCTGGACGGATCCAATTATCCGGATCTCCTTGCATTCTCACGTACGGTAACAGCCATGGTTGGTGCTCCTACCTGATGATGCCAGCCAACGCCTTGATGATTTTACGGACGAAAAACTCAAATTGCATTAGCCTAGCTAGCTACTACCTATCTCGAAGATTCTGCAACGCTGATTTGGACTGGACGGCCATGTATATCTGACAATTGGCTCATGCTGGCTCTTTGCAAACTAACTCGCTTTTTTTTGACGGTGAACAGGAGGAGCTCTCCTTTTTCATTATATCAAGAGGGAAAACTGTACAATGGCAAGAGCCAGGGAAAGGCAAAGAAAAAAGGGCGAAAAAACAGAAACAAAACCAACTACTCGTTGTGAGCGGCCTTCAGGTTTGCCAACGCATCTCTGATCTGGAAAATCAGATCTTCAGGTTTAGACGAGATATTCTCAAAAATCCGTCTATTCCTCTCCTTCCAAATATGCCACAGAGCATAGACAGCCACTGCGGCATACTCTCTGCGAGACTTGCTCTTTCTGAACCTCGCAATCTTTTTCCACCAACCAAGAATGGAGGTAGATCGACTGCCAATATTAGCAACAGCGGCATGAGAAGCACAGAGACCATGCCAAACCTCCTTAGCAAAAGAGCATCCAAGGAACAGGTGGTAGGCCGACTCCAAGGTCTGATCACATAGGGAGCAGCGATCTTGATGAGGCCATCCTCTCTTTTGAAGCCTGTCAGCAGTCCAGAGTCGATTTTGAAGCAGCAACCATAGGAAAAACTTGATTTTGCCTTCGATCTTGACATCCCAAGCAGCTGCGAGAAGAGGTTGTGGTATCCGCCCAAGAAAGCAAGCAGAGTAAGCAGAAGCAGCTGTGTAATAGTTGTCTGATGCTTGTGCCCAAACTAACTCGCTTTGGCCAGATTCACTTTAGATATGCGCATATATGTAGATGGATTTTAGTGTTTAGGTTGGTTTATTTTATAAAAAAACATGTCATTTAATTTGAAATGGATGGAGTATGATCCACCGAAACCACTATCTATATACATGGATGTGTTGCTCTGTTACTCGACCAGAGAACTCGGCTAAAATGCAAGGAAGTAAAGAGATGTTAGAGGGTACGTGGGTAATGTGTTCAGGCATCATGCTAACCCGCACCGTTTCCAATCTCCTCTTTGAGAACCAGCTAAAAAGTTGAACGGTTAGAAGGGTGGTCATGCTTTTAGCTCGTGAGAGCTCAAACATCATCTTTCACACATGTTTGTCTTATAAATGTGAAATAATTTTTTTAAATGTGAAACGGCATCTTTATCCATAGCAAGATATTTATGGTGAATTCATCAATCTTAAGATCCGACCAGCCAAGTTAGTCTTTTGGATGTGCTTATAAGGATAGGGTATATGTGTGCGTTTATACGATTTAGTGCATTTTTTTCAAAATGGAGGAAGTACTCCATCAAAAAGATGCATGCAACTTTTTATTGATTTATCAAACAAAGATCCGACAAAGATTATACATCAAAATACCCGAAGCCACTACGCAACACCTACATACCTGACAACGAGTGAAGATCATATCAGCAGAACCTTATTTCCTAAAAAACTATTAAAAAACTCCCGTCAACAAGAAACCGGAAACATCCTATACCCAAGACACCTACTAGGCGAAATAGGAGCTTTCATCAGGTCTAATAGACTCTTAGTGAGCACCTCTTGCACACGCTACAGATGTCGTTACTGCCATCAACCGTTGGTCCATCTTCAGGGCCTAGATATGCATAGCCACTGCTAGGCATACCGTCGACGCCAGCAGGACGCCAGACAACGCCTCCACCCTGTCCAGTGTCCACCATCACGCGACCTACGTCGAGGCTACATTGCACAATGCCGCCAGACTCACCGTTGCTGATGCGGAAGAAAGCATCAATGTTCCGCCTCCAGATCACTCCAGTCAGTATGAGCTCCAAAAATGCTGCCCTCGAGAGGGAGACCAACAATGAAAGTGTCGTCAACGTCTGATCCGAGGGCCCGATCTAGGGTTTCCCCTAGAGAATCCAATGCATACGACAAGGAAACAAAGCCAAGAGGCGCCGCCACCGCCCGCCTCGGTTTTCATCGGCAGCCATGCAAGTCCAAAATCGGCACTGACTAGACCGCGATGCAGCCACCGATGAAGATGTGTATCACGGATCAGAGTAGCCCAATTCCAATCGAGCCCCTACTGAACCAGATCGGGCAACCATCTCCCTTTGCCGAGTGGATGTGAAGCCACCTCCAGATAGGGTATGTGTGTAATGGGTTTCTCAAAAAAAATAGAGGATACATGTAACTGAATGGGTGTTTCAGATCTATTTTATCAAAAAATGTGTACAAATGTTTGGAAATCCAGCAGGGTGCTTAATAGGTTGTAGAGTCGGCGATTGCTCGAGCCGTAGGATTATGGCCACGTATGGTGGGACAAACTGATTGGAATAGTTCCGAATTTGATTATACTTAAAGTTTTGTTAAGTTACATGGTGTCCACATACTAAGTTAGAGGCCCTTTGAAAATGTACGGGATATCTTCAGACTATTCATTGTAAACTTGTCATTTTCTTCGAAGCTACATATTTTTAAATTTTTGTACGTAATATCGCACGCTCATAAGTACGCGTATTCTCTACATGCAAAAAAATTATTTAGATTTTTTAAAGATTCGAAAATACAAACTTTTTACCTGCATTGTAAATCAGGTTTCGTTCAGCGCTACATAATTGTAGGAGATGAAAAGCATATTGGCTCGGGTACGATAAGAGCATGCATGATAGTGGTGCGTGGGTATGATATGACCTGAACACGCTTAGGCTCAGTGCGTGCGGCTGACGAGCGGTGAGCCGGTGACGAAACAGCGTCAGGGGACAATGCACATTGCACTGAACTATTATTTTCTTCTGAATAATATGGCAGCGTGTCACTCTCTTAAGTCGACCTGTAGTGTTCGCTGAGTGGAATAAACTTGTATGGAAATCTTTCCTTAACGAACAATGTTTCATTGGTTTATGATACAACGGGCCCCGCCGGATTATTCCCTGGCGCTCCGCGCCATCTAGGGCCCACGAACTGACAAACACTTTTAGCACATAGTGGATGCCACGCCGTGTATCCCGACAGGCCACGTCACCAGGGTCCAGGTCTAGGAAAAGCGAGGACGGGGAGATTGATTTCACGTATAGCGGAAACTCAAAACTGAGCCCGGAGGGATATGCACTGCATAAAATATATTTTCTAAATTAATAAAATTAGAAAAAAATCGTACGTAGAGGGAAAGTTCCATGTGCGGACACAAATTTCCACATAAAATCGATATTTTTGTGCCTGTGTAAAAAAGACAAAAAAAAGTCTCAAGAAATGGATTATTTTGGCAGCAATTTTTTTACACAGGACACAAAACATGTCGATTTTTTATTGAAACAACTTTACGAGCATGTAACATGTCAAGATATACACAAAACATTTTTTGTACTTATTTAATATTTTATAATATATTTAAAATGCATTGTAAATAAAATGTGCATATGTTCTTGGGTGCAGAAACACCATATCCTTATAATTGCAGTAGGGATTGCTGGATTCGCACATTGTGCATGAAAAAATGGACCTGTGTTACTGCGTACCTTGGGGACATGCTGGCATGGACGCGAATTGTGTTATAAACATAGACATTGGTAGACTGGTCATAATAGGAAGTATTATATAGTGCATATGTTACTACTTTATAATACCACACATACAATACATAGTACCATGATGTAGTATCATAATTCTATCGTATTTGATATTTTGTAGATTCTCAATATAAATGGGTGTATATGATGTATTTGCCATTTACTTTACTAGTTTTACGTGCTATCAGAATTTGGTCAACATGGCATGCATAATACCATTTACCTACCTATGATACCACTTTCACTTGTCTCTCATTAATTATTATGTCACATCAGAATTTGGCCAACATGGCATGCATAATACTATTTGTGATAATTCCATTATGGCTAGTCTTAGTGCAGGCTGGTTAGTTCCCTTCGCTTCAGCATGCACATGGTTTAAGAAAATTTTAACCATTTATTTGAGCACCAAAAACATAAATTTAATTTTGTGCCATAAAATTTATATAGTTTGAAAGTTATTTTAAGCATGGATCAATGAGAAACTAATCATGTGAGTCACATCTGTTTCGTTTCGGATTTTTTTGGATCGTGACCGTGCCGGTTCGGACATGGGTTGCGCCCCACGACCTTCCTAAACCGCACTGTATAAACGTTGACGCGAACCTCAGCCTGTACGAGACACATAGGCGTCTGCATCCTTCCGTAACCTTGCGCTGCCGCCATCGTCTTCCTCATCCCATCTTTCGGCGTGCACCGATAGACGGACAGTAGGACGATGCCCAACAACTACTTTCCGAATGTTTACGACCTCTTCGGCAACCTCAACATGGGAGACAACACCGATGATGATGTCGGCACTGCTGCTACACCGTAGGTGACTCTCCTCTCTCTGTCATATCTTGCTAGAATTTCGAGTTATGGTGTTTGGGAGTAGACGGAATAGATTTACCTTGTTTCGATGCTATATGTGCATCTATCATGTTAGTCTTTATGATTAATTTTATTACTATTTCTACGATCATGCTATGTCAGTTACTTGTTCGAATTAGATCATATGCTAATTTGTTTATATATTCAACAGTATTTAGTGCTGAAAGAAGTACAACATACCTAAGGCTTCTTTGATTTTGCGGGTATCTGATAAATAAGTTAGTGTAGTAGTGTATGCCTGTCAAGTATCAACACATGTTATCCCTTTTTCTCGTGATGAAATATATCCGTGGGTGGTGACCACTACTCGAGCACATTTCGCACTTAACATGGAGAGGCAATACTTTTCGCTGCTGCTTGCGCGGTGGAATCCAGCACTTGGCTGACCCGATCGACGCGTGCGCAATTACAACATGGCGGCAACGTCCGTGGTTACCAATTTGGAACCTTATTGACATCACAGCCGCGCTCTCGCTAGCTGATCGATCGACAGGTGCTGGTGCATGTCTCCGTCGATCAGTGCGTACCTGTATAGTAGCCACGAGATTATTTCGTGCATCAGTGCCGGCGCTTTGAGACTCATGGTCCGTGCGGACTGCCCATGCAAGTAATGTTCTTTAACCTTTCGGTGCTCTCTTAATTGAGTCTTGAAGGAACCGCTCTCATTTCCCCCCCCCCCCTCCTCTCTCGTCCAGCTACAGCCATGGGAGTCTGGCCATGGCGGAGTTGGAGAGGCTCCCGGTGGCTTGTGGTCGTCGGGCTGCTGGCCGCGGCGCTCCGATGGTCGGAGCCGGAGGCGGAGGGCGGCGGCGCTTCCACTACTCCTCCAATAAAGCTCTCTGGCTTTTCTCTCGATCTGGATAGATCCGTCCTGGATCTTGCTTTCCCTGGCCACCATGGTGGTGGAGAAGAGGAAGCAAGCCTTGATGGAGCTATCCTTTGCAGATCGACGGAGAGGCGATGGTGGTGGTTCTGCTTCATCATGTTCTTCACAGCTAGAGGTACTTCTGCCTCTACTATCCATGGTAGATCTGCGGGCTCTTCTCTGGACTGGCTTCGGCGACCTCGTCTC
The DNA here is from genome assembly GCA_030979885.1 of Lolium multiflorum. Classification (NCBI taxonomy): domain Eukaryota; kingdom Viridiplantae; phylum Streptophyta; class Magnoliopsida; order Poales; family Poaceae; genus Lolium; species Lolium multiflorum. The sequence goes on along the minus strand of CM061748.1, from coordinate 235,387,368 downwards.
TGCTTCGACTACTGCAACGACCTCTTCTGCAACTGGATTCATGGTGATCTGGTAAATCCTATCCAGTTTGCTTCCTGGGTGGCGGGGCTATTACTCTGGCTCCTACAAGTTTCGCCGGAACTGCTCCTCGCCCCCTCCTTCAACCTCCGGCGGGAGGCCCTCTTCACCTTGCCACTTGACGGCAAGGACGCGGCTGGCGATGGTGGCAAAAGCATCGCCGGCAAGGTCGGGATTGGCATGAGGACTCGATGGCGTTTTGGAAAATTTTCTAGGGTCTTTTGTGCAAATCGGAAGGACATGGTTGTAATTTTCCTTTTCTTTCAGGTCTTTCCTGCAGTACTGTAAAAATTTTGTTTATTAATGCCAGTTCTGGGACCTTCGGGTCCCTTCCCTTGTTCAAAAAAAAATTGAGTCTTGAAGGTGATGTGAGCAGAGGTCAAAATCGTGGCTCGGTCCCTGAGAAACCAGGTGATGGAGATCGATCTCTTAAAATAGGTTCGCCCGGTCTCTCCAGTCTCCACGCATGCGTGCTGCTTGCAAGTTGCAAAATGCAAATATGATTGAGCACCGGCGGCCGCTTTCAGGCATGTACAATGCAAGATACTTTGGAAGATGCTTACAGAAATAAACTAATATTTACTTAAACACCGGTGCTTATCAAAATGATGTCATCAAAGTTTAGTTGCAACTCACGTTGCAACTCATGACAAACATAAATCACGATACAAATCGGATGGTATAAGATTTGACTAAGCACGAAGTTAGTTCTCAGCTAGTTGAGAACTAGCAAATCTTTTTTCTTAACCACCTATCTAAACAGCTTGCATTGTACATCATCTTTCAAGTGTTATGTTCCGTGCAATTAAATCCCTCTCCCTCCAGGGCCGCTCCAGCGGGTGGCTCTAGAGGGCACCCCGAAAACCCTAAAAAAAACCTAGATTCCGAGCTCATCTGGCCGCTGCCGGCGCCGGCCATGGCAGCGCCCGGCTAGCAAAGGCAGTGGGCATGGTGGGCGGACTCCACTCGCATCCTCTTCCAGCGGAGAGTTGACATGGCGGAGGGTCACGTTGTAGGCGGCGGATGGCAATGATTTGGCGGGTGGGTGGTCGTGCAATGGAGCGGTGGGAGGTGGGCAGGTGGTCGTGCGGCGTGCGGCGTGCTGGCCGTCGGCAGTGCTCGGGCCCATTCTAGGCCCGATCTAGGCCGGGCGGGCCGCAGTCGTCTCGCGTCTGGCATGGTGGCAGTGTCTGTTTTGTGCTGGAGCAGCGGAGGTGCCCATGTGCTGGAGCTAGTCACACCGGGTGTTGGAGGACCCGACCTGGGCCGCCGCCGTTGCTTTCCCTCGCGGATGCTGCTGGGCAGGAGGTCGTCGCAATGCCTTGCTTGGCCGCGCGGGGATGTGGAAGTTCAATAGCAGCTTGTTGTGCCACTAGGTGATGCTAGAGGTTGACCCCTACTCCCTCGCTCGCCATGCCATGCGGTCTCTTCGGTGGCCTCGTGTGATGGCTCGTGTGTGCGTCGTTTAAATGGAAATTGGGGTTGAAGATAGGGCTAGGAGAAATCCTGCACGGTTCCGAATGACGTCGACGTCCGCAGGCGCTGTCACCTTCTTGAAGGCGTCGTCGAGCCTCTATTCTTTCCATCCCGTCCAGGGCATCAGGGGAAACCCTAGATGCAGTTGTTGGATCAGGAGTGGCATCATTTCGATGTTGTCCCCTCGTTGGAGGCTATGTCGAGGTAGTTTCGGGAGTGCCAAGACGACATCTAGAGTTAGAGGTGTCCACTGCTTAGAGCGTGGGTCTTCGGAGCGCCATGTACTCTTTGCTGGCGCCTGCTCATCGTTGCTTCCTCTAGGACCGGTCCTGTCGCCCTCTCGCCTTTTTATGGGTGGATTGTACTTTGATACGTCTGCAACGTATCTATAATTTCTTATGTTCCATGCTACTTTTATGAAAATACTCACATGTTTTATATATACTTTACATCATTATTATGCATTTTCCGGCACTAACCTATTAACAAGATGCCGAAGCGCCGTTTTGTCTGTTTTTGGTTTTAGAAATCCTACAAAGGAAATATTCGGAATTGGACGAAATTAACGCCTGGGTCTTATTTTTCCACGAAGCTTCCGAAGACCGGAGGGATATGAAGTGGGGCCACGAGGCCGAGACCATAGGCGGCGCGGCCCGGCCCTTGGCGCGCGGCCTATGGTGGGGCCCCCGTGCCCTCCAACCCTACCCTTCCACCTACTTATAGCCTTCGTCGCGAAAACCCGTACCGAGAGCCACGATACGAAATACTTCAGAGACGCCGCCGCCAATCTCATCTCGGGGATTCAGGAGCTCCGGCACCCTGCCGGAGAGGGGAATCATCACCGAGGCTCTACATCATCATGCCCGCCTCCGGATTGATGCGTGAGTAGTTCATCCTTGGACTATGGGTCCATAGCAGTAGCTAGTTGGTTGTCTTCTCCTCTTGTGCTATTATGTTTAGATCTTGTGAGCTGCCTAACATGATCAAGATCATCTATTTGTAATGCTACATGTTGTGTTTCGCGGGATCCGATGAATATAGAATATTATGCCAAGTTGATTATCAATCTATCATATATGTGTTGTTTATGTTCTTGCATGCTCTCCGTTGCTAGTAGAGGCTCTGGCCAAGTTGATACTTGTAACTCCAAGAGGGAGTATTTATGCTCGATACTGGGTTCATGCCTCCATTGAATCTGGGACAGTGAGAAAGTTCTAAGGTTGTGGATGTCTGTTGCTACTACATCAATGCTTTGTCTAAGGATATTTGTGTTGATTACATTACGCACCATACTTAATGCAATTGTCTGTTGTTTGCAACTTAATACTGGAAGGGTGCGGATGCTAACTCGAAGGTGGACTATTTAGGCATAGATGCATGGATGGCGGTCTATGTTCTTTGTCGTAATGCCCTGATTAAATCTCATAGTGATCATCATGATATGTATTGAATCTTTATTTGTCAATTGCCCCTGTAATTTGTTCACCCAGCATGTTATTTATCTTATTGGAGACACCACTAGTGAACTGTGGACCCCGGTCCATTCCTTTACATCTGAATACAATCTACTGCAATCATTGTTCTCTGTTCTTGCAAACAAACATCATTTTCCACACCATACGTTTAATCCTTTGTTTTCAGCAAGCCGGTGAGATTGACAACCTCACCGTTACGTTGGGGCAAAGTATCTTGATTGTGTTGTGGTTCCACGTTGGCGCCGGTTTCATGGTGTTGCCGCACTATACTCCTCCACCAACAACCTTCACGTGTTCCTTGACTCCTGGTTCGATAACCTTGGTTTCATCGAGGAAACTGCTTCTATACGCATCACACCTTCCACTTGGGGTTCCCAACGGACGTGTGCTTCACGCGTGTCATACGTCGACGTGTACCTTCCTAGGGTTAGGGTCGTGCTAGGTAGGCATGTTATGGATGTGACGCGGTTTGAGACCTTGTGCCTTTACCTTGCGCCTTGTTGGCCGGTGGTTGGGCAAGGCATTTGCTTGCCGTGTGCTTGCTTGGGCGTGCGTTGTAAGCCGAAAGATATCATATGTGTTCGGTTTTCGGTCTGATTTCACTTATAAACTGGATTGAAGTTTTTCTCTTTTAATCTTGATACAAAGACGTGCAACTCTTCTGCGGGTTCTCAAAAAATATAAAGAACTAATGGTTTCATTTTAATAAAATCGGGACGGGAAAGTTGGCTCCTCAAATGGGTGAAAAAGCCGTTCCATTTGCATTCTTCAATTCTTTTTAAATCTTTGTTCTTGTATACTTCCTCCATCTCTGGAAACTTGTGATTTGTCTAAATCAAAATATATCTAAACACTAAATAGTATACATTCATTCAAATTTTAACAAATCTCTAATATGTTTCATGGAACGGATGAAGTATATAAAATATTCCCAACCCGACGTACGCATGCATTACGATTACGTCCTGACTTGTGCCAGTATGTATGAGATGGACGCGTACACTGTGTCCGCTCCACTTGGGCGCATGATTGCACGCGGAACGCACTTCATGTCGGAATCCGATGCTAATACTCTCCTTCCTGGATTAAGATGAGGTCTCCACTACAGACTCCACTCCAACTTTCGTAAGCAAGATTCCAACAACAGCAAAGTTGTGGGCCCTCTACGTGTATAAGTTGCGATGATACGGAGATTCAGATTCGATGCGTAGCGATAACGCCATACACGCGGGCTGACATGGCCGCACCTTTCAGCTAACCAAAACCAAATCATAGTGCGCCTCATCATGCACGCACTAATCTAATTAACGGAGGCGGAGCCCGCGGTGACGAAGGCGAACAGGAGCAGAGCACGCTATATCCAAAACCAGGCATCAGGAATGACACGTCAGAAATCGTCGTCGCTCGGGCTGCCAAAGCATATGCTTCCAACAAGCTGCTGTATGCACGCAGTGCAGGCATCGTGCCGCACAGCTGGATGCGTCAAACCGCGGTCCGCGACGGTCCAACCAATGGGCGATGGCGGGAGCGACCACGTACAGTACTCCGCAATAATATGTGCAGCACCTGTGGTCTCCAAAAATAGTACTCCATACTCACGCTCCATCCGTCTCAACTTTCTTATCTATAACTAAAGAGGTAATAGCACTGGACATACAACAACTTGTTCACTAGGTGCAAATTCATACAATAAGTTGAAAAATGTTGTGAACCGATACACAAACTTGCTATCCAGGTGCAAACTCATACAAATTCGTTATGAGCAGGACACCTGGCATTGATATCTATACCTAATAATAAAAGCAAAAGGGTTTCTCCCTCGGTCGTCCGTCCAACTTTTTATTTTCCAATTTTACCCCCCACCAAGTCTCATATTATGCACATAATGCCACTGTACGGTTTCGCTTATGTTTTCTTTCTCTCCCCGAACGACCTCTGCTCGGACTACTCTGCGCGAGAACAGAGACCAGACTCCAGAGGTTGAAGCGGCTCAACGGAAGTCCGACTACTCTGCGCGAGACCAGAGGCCAGACTCCAGAGGTTGAAGCGGCTCAGCGGGAGTGCTCGAACAGATAGAGGGAAGCGGGTGGAGTAGGTCCTAGATCGGAGGGCCTCCACGCGGTGGCTCGGAGGCAACCCAATCCATGGCGGTTCTCCCGTAGAGATGGTGGTGCGCATGGTCCTGGCGCTCGGCCGCCCGTACGACAGCACTCGCATCCAGGGGTGGCGGAGACCCTCAGCCCCGACGCTCCTCGTCCAATCTAGCAAGCCGCGTTATTTTCTTAGTTTTGGGGAAGAACCGTCATCCGAAGTGGACGGGAGAAGAGGATTGGGAGTCATATGATCTTATCCCTTTAACACTTTCTAATTTCAGTCCTTCCACTCACTGATATTTACGGATAGTATCAAGCACTTCTGTACTTAGCCCTCGATCTTATATTTACGGATAGTATCAAGCACTTCTGTACTTAGCCCTCGATCTTATATGCAGTCGATCAACACATTGTTTAAATCTCACGTAACAGGTAGAATAATGAAGCGTTTACTTCTGGAATGATTCATTTGCATAAATTGTGAGACGACCCGACGCCCCATGCAGGTAGAATAATGTAGAGTTTACTTTGTACATCTTTGCGACACATATTTTCTCCCATTACAGTGTGCAAGTATTTTTTTAGTCAAAATTACAACACTGCTAGCACCAAGTAAAAAAAAACACTACGTTTTCAGTTGTCTCTCCAGCAACTTCTGAGGTTTGCCTCGGTCGTGCACAGACGCCGGCTCGCCCACCGCCCAAAGAAGCTATCTAGGAGATCAGCAACTCGATAATATAGATCCTACAAATCTGCCGCCAGCCATCACCGTAAGGTGCGAAGATGATTACGTAAGCGCCCTCGGGGATGGCCAGGCCGAGCGTGCGAGTGATTCGGCGCCGATGCTTTGGTGGAGGAGGCATCCACCACCGGGAGACCGCCGAGGGGGAGTTTCACCAGCGGGTAGTGATGTCGCGCAAGGTGGCACAAGGCTCAGTGTGGCAGGTTCCTCGCGAGGTAGTGGACGTGGCCAAGCACCACTGCCACCGCTCAAGTAAAAACTATTCGTTTTCGGTCATCTCTCTAATGAGAATGAAACACATCGCTTTGTTCGACGTGAGGCACGCGGCGAGCGGCTGCCTCTGGTTGACGAGGCGTGCAGATGAGGTGCGGCGGAACACGTGCGACACTGACCGGACAACACTACGGCGAAGCTAGGAGAATTTGTCGTTGGTGTCCGCCATCTATATTCACTGGTGTCATTGCAGATAGCTAGGAGTATTTTCCTATTTCTTAGGAGGATTAGCAAAATATCATTGATGTAATTTGACACTATTGATTACATGCTAGCTCCGCTCCTACCAGACAAGCTTCTCGGAGGTGCCATGAGAGGCATGGCCGAGTCAGCCCCAAACCTACCCTCCCCGAGCTCGAAGCCCTCTTGAGGCCGAGTCCCGTCCCCGCATGTAGTCTCCCGTGCCTGCATCAACCACCTTGAAGTAATTCTGTATATCTGTATTTTTATGCTTCCTCTGCTAGCAATGGCAGGGCCATGGAATTATTGAGGACACGCGGGCATGAAAATTTTGCTCTCCCAGTGCAACGCACGGGCACGTTTCCTAGTTTATACAAAAAGGCACATTTATTATTTATGTAGCAAATAAGACATACTCGTGTTTCCTCAAATCCACCGGGTGCATCCTCTCGTCGAGAATTGAATCGCCAGCAGCGCGAGGGCGCATCGAGCAGGAGGAGCTTGCCGGTGAAGCCCATGTGCTTAGCTTTTCGGCGAAGACGCGGCCTTCGAGCGGCAGCCTGCACGGGACGTCGGTCCATGAGCACGAGCACGACACGGTGGAGTTCGTGACGCGCCGGACGCCCAGCTCGTGGCCACCCACGAGCATGGCGCCGACGGCGGAGCTGTTCGTGGCTTACGGAGAGCAGGACGCAGGGATTTGCGCCACAATTGCTCCACCTCCTCCGGCAAGGATTGAGCTTGACCCGGCACGTTGAGCCCCTGGAAACCCTGGGATAGGGGAGCCAACGGCATCCATAATTGCGCCGATCGAAGATGTGGCTGGCGCCGGTGAGGGAGAGCAGCAGAGCAGAGCGGACAGGAAGAATTGTGTTCCCGGAAAGGCCGACTTTCTATTGATCAGATGCTCGACCTGGGCCAGGTCGTCGGGCAGCGACCGGCGAGGTGCATGAGCTCCAGCCCCGTGAGCGCCAGTAGCAGCTTTGGCTGATCCTACGCCCGCGCCGTCGCATACCGCCCATATTCCCTGCGTTCATCTCTAGGCTCTTCCACCAGTGCTCTTCCCGAGTGCCAACTGCCACAATCCCAAACTCAGCAAGCAAGGTGATTAATGTGAGGATTAGCTACTGCGAGCACGCACCTACAGCACACTATTGTACGGTCTATGTTTAGGGGCACTTCAAAGTGTCCCAATAGGTGGCCAAAGTGCCCCTAATTACTTTTAGGGGCACTATGAAAAGTGCCTCGGATGCTTGTGTCCCTAAATGTATTTGGGGCACTTTGAATGAAATGCCTCAAATACATTTAGGAGCAGTTTGAAAAGTGCCTCTAAAGGTTTTTAGTGGCAGTTTGAAAAGTGCCTCTAAAGGCTTTTAGGGGCAGTTTGAGATTTGCCTCTAAAGGTTTTTAGGGGCAGTTTGAAAAGTGCCTCTAAAGGTTTTTAGGGGCAGTTTGAGATTTGCCTCTAAAGGTTTTTAGGGGCAGTTTGAAAAGTGCCTCTAATGGTTTTTAGGGGCAGTTTCAAATTTGCCTCTAAAGGTTTTTAGGGGCAGTTTGAAAAGTGCCTCTAAAGGTTTTTAGGGGCAGTTTGAGATTTGCCTCTAAAGGTTTTTAGGGGCAGTTTGAAAAGTGCCTCTAATGGTTTTTAGGGGCAGTTTCAGATTTGCCTCTAAAGGTTTTTAGGGGCAGTTTGAAAAGTGCCTCTAAAGGTTTTTAGGGGCAGTTAGTGTTTTGCCTCTAAAGGTTTTCAGGGGCACATTGAAATTTGCCTCTAAATGTCTTTAGAGGCAGTTTGAGATGTGCCTCTAAATGTCTTTACAAGCTAGTAAAACAAAATGCCTCTGAAAACCTTACAATACTAACATGCAGAGATGCACAGATTTGGTCAAAGTCATATTATACAATCACAGTGGTCACATTACAGTACTAACATGCACAGATGCACAAGACAAATCACAGTAATCACATTACAATACAGTTTTGGAGGCATTGTCTTGCACAGATGCATAACTTTGCAGTTTTGGAGGCATTGTCTTGCACAGATGCATAAGAGTATGACAGTAACTATGCAGTAATTTGATGATAGTATCTAAGCAGTAACTTTCTGACTTCCACCCTTCCTCTTCTTAGCAGTAGATGCAGCTGCTTTCAACTTCTTTTCTAGTGTACACGCAATCTCGGCTGATGTTCTATCGATTGCTGGATCTGTTATCTACAAGGAACCAATTTTGATTGTGTCAAACAACAGATGTTGGAATAAATAAGATTGAGCAATTAAGATGTAACAACTATTTACAGTAACACAAATAATTTCTGTAACGGAGGAATAAATGATCAAGTACTGGCAGTAGAACTTGAATTGGAAATCAGGATTCAGGATATGGTCTTCATAAAAGCAGAAAAGGATCGCCCCTAAAATCGTCTACCGCTGGATTGTGGACGATTTGTGGCTGAGCTAATTCTCCCAATAGTGAAGATAATGGTGAGTAATGGTTGCAAGTTCATACAAGTTCTAGACATATCGGTTGCTAATCAGGAAAGGTCGAGAAACTCATCACGTGCACCTTTTTAAAAGTTCTACATAAGCTTAATTCAGGGAAAAACATTAATTCAAATTCATAGATACCAAACATTCTTAGCTAATCAAATTAAGTTACTGAAAAAAATTAACGGGACGGTTTGATGCAGATGAAGTTCTATATCAGCTAATGAAAACTTATTTCAAATTCATGGATGCCAAATAATTCTTAGCTAATCAAATCCATCAAGTTACTGAAAAAAAATAGCGGGACGGTAATACTGGCAAAATGAGATCTCCGCCAGGTTGACCGGCAAACTAGATGTTGCTGCATGCTCTATAAGTCGGCAGGAAAACATATATCTTGCAAAAGTGATACAAAAGCTTTGTGGTGCACATCTCTTTGGTATTGTATAGTTGCTACTATGCATAGTTTAGTTAAATTGCATATTTTACCTTGCTAATTCTCCCTGTTTATTTTATAAGTTTGACATTTATTATCTTTCTGTCTAGCCCATTTTTCTACAAGTAAAAGCATTACACCAAGGTGAACAAGAAAGATTCAAAGGTGACCTACATTTTTTCTTGGCCAGGTGATGCAATGTGCCTCAGTGTCTCCCATTTGAACCATTCTGCCTTTTGGTATTGGCAGGGCAGTTGTTGTCTTGAAAACCACGTTCACCAAAACTTTGACAAACTCCTCATTTTCAATTTCCTGAACTGTTCCCAGTGCCACCATCTGAAAGCTGTTTGGCGAAGTCAACCCCACTTCAATGCCAGTTTTCATTTTATTTGCCTACATTATGCCAGAACATTAATCAGCAATATCATTTGCAATATTAGCTAACATACTAATTAGTGGCTACAGTCAAATTAGACTAACCCAACAATTCAAACAACCAATTGTACAGCGAACAGCAAACCAAGGTGTGGTAAAATTGCCAACATACTAACCTTCAGTGGATTCCTTGCTCTGAACCAATCATTATGTTCATCAGTGCATCGTTTTGTACTATGCCAATCACCTTCCTTGTCAGCAATGTTCTCTTCTAGCTTTTCCTCTTTTACCTTGACTAAGAGTGTGTTGTCTAGAAGATTCCTGTAAGAGCATTTTGGCTTCTGCACTACACTAACTGAAGTAATGACCACATCATCATTAAGTTCTTCTAGCTTATCATCAACAAGTTCTTCTATCTTCCTCTTCTTCTGTCTCTTACTTATTGTTTCTGTTGGTGTTGCAGCTGTTTTTGCTTGGCTTTCTACATTGCCCTGTGATCCTTCGATATAATCTCCCGACTTAGCATTTCTTCTTCTTTTACTTGTTATTGGTGATTTCATTTCTTGACCTTGTTCTGAGATAGCTGTTACTGCTTTCGATTTCGGCGGCAACATTTGACTAAGACCAAGCAATGATGCTTCCTTCAATGCTGAAGATGTTGTGCCTTGGTTTGTTGTCGCCTTTTTTGTTCTTGTCCTGGTTGATGTCTGGCTGCTGAGTGTTCCTGCATCTGCTGTTGATCCCTGTGGTGTAGGTGTTGATTTCCTGGGTGCTGATGCTGCTGCTTCTGACCCACTGAGTGCTGTTGTTGATCCCTTGGCTGATCCAGCTGCTTCTGCTAACTTGTGTGCCGCTGCTCCTGATCCCTTGGGTGCTGCTTTTGATCCATTTATTGTTGTTGATCCATTCGATGCTCCAGATGCTTCTGGTACATTTTCTGTGCTGCTGCTGCTGAAGCCTTGAGGGCTATTGTTGATCCGTTGGCTGCTCCAGCTGCTTCTGGTATCGTCGGTATTGATGCTGCTTCTGACCCATTGATTGTTGATCCCTTGGCTGATCTACCTGCTTTTGGTATCTTGGCTGCTGCTGTTGTTGCTTTTGATCCCAGGACTGTTGCTGGTTCTGTTTTTTGGTCACATGCTGTTGCTGATCCCTGGACTGTTTTCTCGGCATATGCCGCTCCTTTTCCTGGTGCCTTGAAAGGTGATTTGAATGGAGCTGATGTTGACTTCAATGTTGTTGCTGTTGGTACCTTCATTGTATTATGACTTGATGATGGTGCACTTGTTATGCCAGATGCTCTTGATGCTGATGCTGATATTGTTCTGCCTGCTGCACTGGAAGCTTCCTTTGCTTGCTCTTGCTCAGGTGGTGCTTGCTTATGCGTTGACAGTTCAGCAAGTGTTGATGCCGCTAATTCTTCTGCTACTGCTTCTTCTCTTTCCTGATGCATTTCATCTGTATGTCCATCTCGTTGACGTGCCATCAGATAATTTACCTTCTCTTCTAATTGTTGACTCCTTGCCATTAGTGTTTCCACATACCCTCTGAGCTCAATGTTTTCCTCCTTAGAATCCCTTAATGCTTCTACAGCTTCATCCAGTACCTTTGATCCTTTCCCTCCTACCAGTAGTCCAAATCCATGTCTTCTACAATTCCGAGGCGGTGTGAACAATTCTGAGTAGAGGTCACCATCCATATGCGGCTCACCAACTAGTGCAGGGTTTTGTTGGAAACGTTCATTTATCAAAGCCTGAATTCAAATTTAAGTGAGTCATTCATTACATGGTACATGCTATAGTAATTTGTCAGTTGCATTTGCATGAATTTCAGGGACTATGACTTACAATTTTGGTAGCACAGAAATCATTCACTGGCACTCCATCTTTGTTTGTATGAACAATTCGGAAAAGTTCTGTTCTAGACACTGTTCTTCCCTGCCTCAGTTCCTACAGCAGTGCAAGTGCATGTGTCAGTATATCATATTTAAATTGTTTCTGCAAAACTTATCATTGCTTACAACGATGCATTCAAATGTACCTCCTGATCGTGGACGACAGCAAAACTACGTGTTCCAGCTGTATGGAGACAGTTAGCTTGATTTAATCTGGTGTTTCTGTTCTTAGATGCCAGTACCTGCATAAAATCCTTATTAACTAAACAAGCACAGCACATGTTTACTCTGACTAAAAAAGTGCCTGAAGGAGAAAGTCAAAGTACTCAAAACTAGCACATAAGATCGGTTACTGACCATTGATCTACTTTTCCTCCAGGACTTGCACAGTTCTTTCCACTGTTCTTCATGAATTCTTTGCCCACAGCCATTTGCACAATTCTGGTTAACCGACAATTCCGCTTTCCAGAAAGTTTTTTTCAGATAGCACTTAAAGGCTCTCCACTTCTTGCAAGCTGATTTCATCACCCATTCCTTGTGTGCTTCAGTTAGGTTGAAGAAAGCCTGTCAAAAATAAATGTTTACGAGATCTTGATACATTCTCCATTTGTGAGGACATAAGCAGTAATCATTGAAAAACCTAATTACCTTGACAGTCATCCATAACTTTTCTTTTTCTTCAGTTGGAACCTTTCTCCAACGTGCATGACCCATTGACACGTCTTTTCCTTTGACCAAGTATGCAATGAAGTTTGTTAGTTGTGAAGTATTCAATCCACATGGCTGTCCAAGATTGTTGAATTCAACAATCACTTTGTTATGTGGGCCATGACTTTTCCAAAACTTCTTCATATCAGTAGGCCCTCTTGTTCTTTTCTTCTTGACTGAAAATTAAAACAGTACAGCGAGTAAGAGCCTACAACACTTTTAGCACATGTAATCCAGCAAACTGACAACCATACCTTGTTGTGCTTCAAGCTGTCCTCTTTCCTGAGGTTGTTCAATTACCTCCTCCTCTTCTTCATGTTCCTCCTCTTCTTGTTCCTCCTCTTCTTCATTGTCCTCTTCTACGTTATCTACTGCTTCATCTTCAGTATCATCACTGTCATTTTCTTTTCCCCCTTCTGAATCATATCTCCTTGCAGACTGCCATTTGAACAGTTTTCCAATTTAGTAATTACACACTGCAAATTGAATGAGTTTTCCTTATCTAAAATGATGCATGAATGAGAACTTACTTCTAGCATATCGTAGTAAACTCCCTTCGCAATTGCTTCCTTCATAAGAGCTATTCTTTCCATTTCATTGGAGATGAGTTCAGATGGTTGTACATCTCTTGTAGGCACATTTAATTTCTTTAGTTTGTGGTTGAGCATGCTCATCCTCCTTTCTTGGCTTTCCAGCATTTTTGTTCCTGCATAAAATAATAAATGGCATTGTAAACGTATATAAAAAATTTCCTTGGTTTACACAAATAATTGTGCAAAAACACTCACATTTTTCAACATCCCCACCGTCCATATCAAAGAAATCTCTAATTGTTGGAGTGATTACAGCGTGCCATTCAACATCAACTGGGTCTTGCACATAGTAAACTTGAATGGCTTGGCTTGCAAGAATAAACGGTTCGCTATGTTCGTCTTGTGCATTGTAGGTATGGTTGAAATTGACCTCGGTTATTCCGAAACCACCCAACTCCCTAACTCCGTTACTTTTTATCCAATCACATTTGAATAACACTACGTGTCCTTCATTTGAGTAATTTAACTCAATTATTTGACTAATTCTACCATAGTATGTGACATACCCTAAAGTAGGATTTTTGTCCTTAGAACTTGCATAACTCGATGTTTTTGCAACATGTGAAACTCCATCACACTGTGTTGCTTTTCCTACACTATATGAATGTGTATGATAGGTGCAGCCATTTATACTATAGCTATTATAAGATTTCACCATCCTGTATGGTTTTTGAGATAACAGAAAAATTTCATCTGGTACATCAAGTCCTTGATCTTTCAGATTTTGTACCTAGTAGAGAAATGAACCATGTTAATAATGTCATTTTTATTCCCCCAATTTTTTTTTCTGCACTACTTACATGGTTAGAAAACCAGTCTACGAATGTGCTGTGGTGAGCATTCTCAATATCTCTCTTTGACTTCCTTTTTCCTCTGGCCAGGAAATTTTTATGCTCTCTACATGAATTAAATGGGGTTAGACAGTGGTCTGATATCTAAAGGAACATTTAGTTTATGGAACTAGTTTGGGAATGTACTCACTGCTCATATTTTTCAATTTTGGGATAGTTCACAAGCACACATCATTGTGCCTGAGACCAAGCTATGAAATCCAGCTGATTTGCAGCAAAAGCTGATAATGGCCTGCCGATGATCCTCAAATAAGGTTGTCCAGCACAATTAGGTTCAGCAGTATCATGTCTACTAGGTCTATTGAACTTTGTAGCACAGCCATTCAGATATCTTGAACAGAATGTCAGGCATTCATCAAACTGATAATTTTCTGCCAATGACCCTTCTGGATAAGTCATGTTCTGTACAAAGTCCTTCAGTGTTCCTACGAACCTCTCAGTAGACCACATATCTCTGAATTGAACAGGTCCGGCAATTCTTACTTCACTTGCTAGGTGGATAGTTACATGCACCATCATGTCAAAAAATGATGGAGGAAATATCATCTCTAACTGACACAAGATTTCTGCAATCTCAGCTTCCCAGTGCTCCATCTCATCAACATCTATCACCTTACCATAAAGTACTTTGAAGTACTTGCAAAAACGTATCAGCGGCATAGCCACACTCCTAGGCAGCGACCTACACAGTGCTAACGGCATCAGATCCTGCATTATGATGTGGCAATCGTGGCTCTTGAGGCCGGTTAGCCTTTTGTCTTCCAAGTTTACCTTGTGGTACAAGTTTGATGCATATCCATCTGGAAATGTTGCGTACTTGATGACAGTGCAAAATATATTCTTGCCCTGAGGTAGCATCTGGTACACTGCCCTAGGTATGATAGGTTTTGGTGCCGTCATATCAGCATGGAGGGCAGTTCTAATTTTCATATCCTGCAGATCCAATCTAGCATTCAAGTTGTCCTTCGATCTGTGATCAACATCCAGAACAGTATTCACTATGTTTTCAAAAACATTTTTCTGTACATGCATGATGTCTAGGTTATGTCTTATTAGTAGTGTCGGCCAATATTCCAACTGGAAGAAGACACTTCTTTTTTTGAAAGTTTCCTCCACACTGTGAATATAAATGTCCTCATTTTCCTCTAATTCCGCAGCACTCCTCTTTTTTCTCCTAGGTGGCTTCTTGTGTTTCTGTAACTTGCCATATTCTGTATGCAGAGTTGCAGTCATTTCAGATATTTCTTGACCTGTAATCTTAGCTGGGGGATCTCTGAGTTCATCTTTTCCATTGAAAGATGCACCATCTGTTCGGTACGGGTGACCATCAACCAAAAATCTTCTATGACCCAGGAAAACTGTTTTCTTGGAATGCTTCAACCACCTACTGCATGTGTTTGTGAGACAATGTGCACAGACAACCAAGCTCTCGCCACTTATGCAGCCTCTGCCTAGCCAATCGGTTATAGTCCATAGCAAAACAGCACGTAGCAAGAATTTCTCACCAGTAACTGCATCATGTGTCCATATTCCAGGTTTCCACAATTCTTGAAGATCATCTATGGCCAGCTGCATGTAAACATCCATTTCCTTCCCCGGACCCTTCCTCCCAGGAACAATAACACTTAGGATGAAATTTGATTGTTTCATGCATACCCAAGGAGGAAGGTTAAGTGGAATCAGAATAACTGGCCATATGCTGTATGATATGCTCATGTTTTCAAATGGATTGAACCCATCAGTAGCTAATGCAAACCTAATATTTCTTGGGTCGTCACTGAACTTGCGATGCGTAAAATCAAAGTGTTTCCATGCTGGAGAGTCTGCTGGATGCCTCAATTTTGCATCCTTAGTTCTGCCTTTACTGTGCCAGGTCATGTAAGGTGCTGTTTTAGAGCACATGAAAAGCCTTCTGACCCTTGGTTTCAGTTTGAAGTGCCTGATTACTTTCTGAGGAACCTTGTACACCCTTTTCCCACCAACTCCTGTGTTCTCACTCTTCCATCTGCTTGTGTTACATATTGGACACACTGTGTCGTCCTTGTGTGCTCCTCTGAACATGATGCAGTCATTCTTGCATGCATGAATACTTTCATAACCAATGCCGATGTCTTTTATGTACCTCTTTGATGCATGCAAATTTTTGATTCCTGATAGTGCATGAGGTTGTGGAAGAGCTTCCTTAAATAATGACAATATCTCATCATAGCATCCATTGGGCACTTTCCATGTATTCTTTATGTTCAACAGCCTAACTATGAACTGTAGTTTTGAAAAACTTGTGCAGCCTACATACAAGTCCTTACTACCATCTTCCACTAGCTTTTTGTAGGCTTCAGCATCAGCAGTAACATCATCAGTGTTACTGTCATCTTCATCTTCATCATCTGCACTATCGCCATCTTCCTGGTTGCCTAAAACCACAGTGTCATACATTCCAAAATTGTCCAACAACATCTGGTCCATCTCATCACTATCAGCTAATTCTTCATCAGCTGATTCTTCAGGTTGAAATTGACTTTCAGTTCTACCTACCTCTTCAGGCTGGGGAGATAAGTGCGGCACAAGAGGTTCTACGCTATCTTCTCCATGGGCTTGATGACCCACAAGTATAGGGGATCGCAACAGTCTTCGAGGGAAGTATTACCCAATTTATTGATTCGACACAAGGGGAGACAAAGAATACTTGTAAGCCTTAGCGGAGTTGTCAATTCAGCTGCACCTGGAAACAGACTTGCTCGCAAGAGTTTATCAGTAGTAACAGTTTTATGGCAGTGGAAATAGTGAAATAACAGCAGCGGTGACATAAAGATAGCAGTAGTGATTGTAGTAAACAGCAGGATTAAAATACTGTAGGCACAGGGACGGATTTAACGGGCGTTGCATGGATGAGAGAAACTCATGTAACAATCAAAGCAGGGGCATTTGCAGATAATAATAAAACGGTATCCAAGTACTAATCAATCAATAGGCATGTGTTCCATATTTAGTCGTACGTGCTCGCAATGAGAAACTTGCACAACATCTTTTGTCCTACCAGCCGGTGGCAGCCGGGCCTCTACTGGATATTAAGGTACTCCTTTTAATAGAGTACCGGAGCAAAGCATTAACACTCCGTGAACACATGTGATCCTCACATCACTACCATCCCCTCCGGTTGTCCCGATTTCTGTCGGGGCCATTGGTTCCGGATAGCGACATGTGTATACAACTTGCAGGTAAGATCATAAACAACGAATATCTTCATGAATCAATAACATGTTCAGATCTGAGATCATGGCACTCGGGCCCTAGTGACAAGCATTAAGCATAACAAGTTGCAACAATATCATAAAAGTGACATCTACGGATACTAGGCACTATGCCCTAACAATCTTATGACTATTACATGACCAATCTCATCCAATCCCTACCATCCCCTTCAGCCTACAGGGGGAATTACTCACACATGGATGGGGGAAACATTGATGGTTGATGGAGAGGCGTTGGCGGTGATGGCGGTGATGATCTCCTCCACCCCGTCCGGCGGAGTGCCAGAACGGAGACTTCCGGCCCCCGCGACGGAGTTTCGCGATGTGGCGGCTCTCGGAGGGTTTCGGCGACTTCGACTCTCCCCGTGCGTTTTGTCGAAACCAATAAGTAGTCCGAAGGGGGCGTCGGAGGCCGAGGGGGCCACACCACATGGCCGCGCGGCCCCCCCGGGCCGCGCCGCCATATGGTGTGGGGCCCTCGGGCCTCCACCTCTTTTGCCCTTCTGCTCAATATTCGTAAAATAGGCCCTTCCGCATAAATTCCGAGGATTTTCCCGAAAGTTGGATTTCTGCACAAAAACGAGACACAGCAGTTCTGCTGAAAACAGCGTTAGTCCGTGTTAGTTGTATCCAAAATACACAAATTAGAGGCAAAACAATAGCAAAAGTGTTCGGGAAAGTAGATACGTTTTGGACGTATCAACTCCCCCAAGCTTAGCTTATTGCTTGTCCTCAAGCAATTCAGTTAACAACTGAGCGATAAAAGAACTTTCACGAACACATTTGCTCATATGATGTATATATTCTCATGCTATGGCTAATACTTAAGCAGCTCATAATGAGATACATGCAAATAAGATCATCCAACAGCTATGTCAATCATGGAGAAGTACCAACAATTAATAATAAGCACCATGAATCATGTATATAAGCAGGATTGCAATGTTCATAAGAGAATATGATAAAGTGGTATCTCGCTTGCCCGTATTTGATCGGCAAAACATAAATGCCGAGGCACCTCTGGAGTTCATAGAAAGACTAGAAGTAGTAATTGTCAAAGATAAAAGCATCAAAGTTATACCACTATCAATCATATTTTGAGACAAGCATATTATACTAAGAATGACAGTTGTGCTCTCAAGATAGTGCTCAAAGAAAGAATGGAGACACAACATAAAAGTAAAAGATTGACCCTTCGCAGAGGGAAGAAGGGATTAACATGCGCTAGAGCTTTTCATTTGTAAAGCAGGAGTAAAATTATTTTGAGAGGTGTTTGTTGTTGTCAACGAATGGTAATGGGTACACTAACTACCTCATCAATCGGACTCACAAGAGCGGCTCCCATGAATTATTTTTGGGTGGCACTCCTTCCAACCTTTCTTTCACAAACCATGGCTAACCGAATCCTCGGGTGCCTGCCAACAATCACATACCATGAAGGAGTGCCTTTTTATTTAAGTTTTATTATGATGATGACACTCCCCCAACCTTTGCTCACACAAGCCATGGCTAACCGAATCCTTCGGGTGCCGTCCAACAATCACAAACCATGGAGGAGTGTCTATTTAAGTTAATTAATTTGGGAATCCCATTGCCAGCTCTTTTTGCAAAATTATTGGATAAGCGGATGTGCCACTAGTCCATATGAGAGTCCGTCAAAAGTAAATGACAAGGTTGAAAGCTAAACACCACATACTTCCTCATGAGCTATGAAACATTAACACAAATTGAGAGGCATTTTGAAAGTTTTAAAGGTAGCGCATGAGAATTTACTTGGAATGGTTTGAAATGCCATGCATAGGTATTTATGGTGGACACTTTTGGAACAACTTGGTTTTCAGGTGTTTGGAAGCACGAGCAGCGTTCCCGCTCAGTACAAGTGAAGGCTAGCAAAAGACTAGGGAGCGACAAATCAAGAGAGCAGTAACTGTCATAATCATGCTTGCGGCAAAATAAATTAACGGAGGCATAAAAGTGATACAAGAACTCTGAAGCAATATAAATCATCAAGGCTTAATTGACTTTTTGTTCAGTCATATGCATGCGTGAGCATGTGCCAAGTCGATATAAATGAATTATTCAGAGGAGGATACCACAATGCCATACTTACTTATGAATAAAACAATGCAAGCAAACATCCATGACATGCTACTCATATTAATTAATTGGAACTAAACACGAGAGATCATGAACTACTAGACTTTCTCAAATAACATATACCTCACATGAACCAACTAAGCATGATCATATGGATGAGTATATGTACAAAAATGAAAGCAAATAGAGTTCATACCAGCCTCTCACCACAATCAGATTGTCGTAGATCGTCATTATTGCCTTTTCACTTGTGTAGCTTGGATAATATGAAATGAAAACCACGCTCCAGCCACCGAAGACCATTGAACTCATGATGAACTTTACAAACCAAAGAAGAACAGCAAATATTTTTGGTGTTTTTGAATTAGAAACAAGAACGAAAGAAAACAAGCAAACAAAGCAAAATCTTTTTGGGTTTTCTCATAGCAAACTAACGATAGCAAATAAAGTAAACTAAGAGCAAGGAACCAAATAAACAAATGGTGAAGAGAAACAACAGAAATATTTTTTGTCTTTTTGTGTTTTAGGAAAGAAACAAAGCGAAAACAAAAGAATGCAAACCAAAAGAAACACAGAAAAGCAGGATGACAGAAATCTGCCAAATCCTGACAGCAGTACAGAAATCGAATTTAACAAAAATCTTCCATTGCTCAGACCAAAAAGTGTTCAACTAATGAAAGTTAGATAACAACCTGGGGAACATGCTCAAAAATTGGCAACTCAAAATAACGTTCTGGCTGTGCGTACGAATTTTTTTGGTAACAGCCCAGAATCTGTTTTTGGACAGCACTTCCCCAAATATCATCTCCCTCTCATTAGAAAACCACTCTAAGAGACTAAACAAGTATGTACAAGTATCCAGCAACCATAATATGCAAAGAATGAGTGATGCCGGTATACCTCCCCCAAGCTTAGGCTTTTGGCCTAAGTGGAGTTCATTCCCATGGTCCCCATGAAGTGGTGTCTCCGTAATATGACGAAGAACGACCCGGTTCCATGTATGTGCTGGAGGAAACATCGGGGTACGTGACGGTGTAGTCGTAGGAGGGCTCGGCGTTCTCGGAGTCATGTTGCTGGTGGAATTCTTGTATCTTCATATGTTCCTCCACCGCCTCCTTAGTGAGCGACCATGATTGCCTGTCAATATTGAACAAACCTGGCTGGGGAAGAGGGATTTCCTTCTCATTCCCATCAGCAAACAACATTCTATAGACCATATTATCTATAGTGGAGTCAGTAGTAACAAAATGATGGCTCTTCATAGCAGCAATATCTAGTTTCCTAGGGGTTAATGGTACATCATTAGAATCAAGAGGAATATCTAGATGTGTTAAAATGCGCAGTGCAATAGTTCCTCCAAAAATAGGCCCCCTGCTAGACAGGCGGCGAGCAATAAGAGAACCAAGATGATAAGGTGTCTCTCCAGTAAGTGCAACATTCAAGAAAGCAAGATGGTAGCTAGAGATGTTGCTAGTATTTTCTCTACCCAAAATGCTAGTAGCAATGTAATATGCGAAATATTTAATAGCGGGGAGTTGAATGTTTCTTATCTTCCCTCGCTGGATGGTGCGGCAATCATCCCCGGTGATCCCTCGGTAGAGCTCCAACAAGTCCCAGGGGTTGTCATCAATCCTCCTTGCTGTACCTACAGGGGCAATACCCAATGCACGACAAAATTCTTCCAATTTCATGGTAACAGGAATATCATAGATCTTGAATGCAACTGTCGGCTCATATTCCGTGTTGTTGAACTTGAAGCTCTCAACGAAAACTTTGGTGAGCCTGTAGTATTGTCCCCTTTCATCTCCCACGTAGGTGGCTAAGCCCGCCCTATTGACAAGGGTGAAGAAATCATCCAATATCCCTGCATTTGTCAGAAAATCATAACATGGGAAGGATGAAGCATTAGGAGCCCCATTGTCCTCCTCGGGCGCGAAGCTAGGCGCGATGACATCCTCATTGTAGGATCGCCTAATCTGTAGACGCCCTCGAGGGCCTACCGGTGCTGGTTGTTGCTTTCTTGAACAATTCTCCAAATTTGAATTTCTTCATCTTCCCCTTCTGAAATTTTCAACAATCATTATAAAATTTGATTTCAAGGTATGTAATTGAAGGGAACTACTATAGGAACTTGCTAGAGTACTAAACATGCATAAAAACTAATTTCTTCCACTTAGAACAAGCATGCAAGCTCACTAAACATGTTATCTACAGCAGCAAAATATTCAAGATATACTCAACCAAATGAAATTCTAATTGGACAATCAAAGGAGTCACATACCAAGGAGTAAATGTGCCAAATTTCAAACAGAAATCTGGGCTGAGCAAGGAGATCGAAAATCGCGAGTTCTTGAGCAGAAACACGAGTGAGAGAAACTTGGTACGAGTTTTTTCGGGAGAGAGAAGATGCTGGGAGGAAGAGATGATGTAGTGGGGCAAGGGGTGGCCCACACCACAAGGTGGCGCGACCCCCTTGCTGGCCGCGCCGGCCTATGGTGTGGAACCTCCTGGTGCCCCACAGGTCATCCTCTGGTGCTCCCTGTGTCGAAAAATAGGACCAACGGTGTAATTTTTGTAATTTTTAGAGAACTTCGAAAAATGCACATATTAAATTAATGATTACTGCGCAGGAAAATGATTTCTAAAATCATAAATGACTAAAGCATATTGCAAAACAAAAGTGCTACAGCAAATAAAATAGGTGGAGGGAGAAAGAAAGAAAGAAATGTTGTTTAGCTCTTTTATGCAATAAAATATACTTGTTAACAAGGTTGATCAAGTCTTGCTACCAAATAAATTTTATATGACATAAGAAGAAATAAACCTCAAATCAATTATGTTACCTTATATTGAATTGATATGGATCCAATCACAAGAGTTTGATATTCTTCTTTAGGCTCATATATAGGACAATCAATGGATCCCACTTTGATAGTTTTCACATTAAAAATTGTATTGACTCCACATACTTTATCAATCCTCTTGGGAAAATAGACAGTGTGTTCCTTATCATCAACATTGAAAGTAACCATGCCTTTATTGCAATCAATAACAGCCCTGCAGTATTAAGAAAGGGTCTTCCAAGAATAATGGACATATTATCATCTTCAGGCATTTCCAACACAACAAAATCAGTTAATATCAAGCAATGCTGAGTAACTTGAACAGGAACATTTTCACATAAACCAACAGGAATAGCAGTAGATTTATCAGCCATTTGCAAAGATATATCAGTTGGTATCAATTTATCTAAATCAAGTCTCTTATAAAGAGAAAAAGGCATTACACTAACACCTGCTCCCAAATCACATAGAGCAGTTCTAACATAATTATTCTTGATAGAACAAGGAATAGTAGGTATACCTGGGTCTCCAAGCTTCTTTGGAATCTTACCATTGAAGGAGTAATTAGCGAGCATAGTAGAAATTTCCTCATTGGGGACTTTCCTTTTGTTAGTAACAATATCTTTCATATACTTTGAATAAGGAGGCAATTTAATAGCATCAGTCAAAGGGATTTGCAAAAATAAAGGTTTCATCCAATCACAAAATTTATTATAATGTTCCTCCTCCTTTGATTTTAATTTCTTAGCAGGAAAAGGCATTTGCTTTTGAACCCAAGGTTCTCTTTCATTACCATGTTTCTCAGTAATAAAATCTTCTTTAGTGTACTTTATTTTTAGCAGACTTTTCAGGTTCTTTTTCAATTTCTTCTTTATCAGGAGTATCATTCTTATCATTATCTTTCTCATGTTCATTACCACTTTCAGTTTCAGCATCAGAAATAGAAATACTATTAGGATCATTAACAGGTTCAGAGGATTCTACAACATTCTTATGTTTCTTTTTCTTTTTCTTAGATGGAGCACTAGTTTTAATTAGTTGAGAATCTTGTTCAACTCTTTTGGGATGCCCTTCAGGATATAGAGGATCCTGGGTAGAAACACCACCTCTAGTTGTTACTTCATAAGCATGTTTTTCTTTAGAATTATTTCCCAACAAGTCATTTTGCACTTTAGTAAGTTGATCAATTTGAGTTTGAACCATTTGAAAATGTTTAACAAGTATCTTAACATCATTGGAGGTTCTCTCCACAATACCATGCAATTCACTAATAGCTCGAGAATTTTCCATTAAATGACTCTCTACTCTCATATTAAAGTTTTCTTGTTTAACAATATAATTATCAAACTCATCTAAGCATTGAGCAGGAGGTTTTGAATACGGAATATCTTCCCTAGTAAAGCGTTGAAGAGAGTGTACCTCAATCATGGATGAAGGGGGAGTTATCTCACATAAATCTTCCATAGGAGGTAAATTCTTCACATCTTCAGGTTTAATACCCTTCTCTTTAAGAGACTTCTTGGCTTCCCTCATATCTTCATCATTTAATTTAATCATACCCCTCTTCTTCACTATCGGTGTCGGGGTTGGTTCAGGTGTAGACCAATCATCATGATTCCGGCCTATTTTAGCCAATAATTCTTCAGCGTCGTCTGGAGTTCTTTTCCTGAAAACACAACCAGCACAACTATCCAGGTATGCTCTAGACTCAATGGTTAGTCCACTATAAAATATATCAAGTAAATCATGCTTTTCCAAATCATGGTCAGGCTGAGCTCTAATAAGGGAGCAAAATCTAGCCCAAGCCTCAGGCAATTTCTCTCCATCTTCCTGGTCAAAATTATAAATTCTCTGCAAAGCAGCATGTTGAGCACTAGCAGGAAAGTATTTCCGAAACAAAACATCACGCAAGTTAATTGGACTTTTAATAGAACCAGGAGGCAAATTATTATACCAAGTTTTAGCATCATCCTTTAATGAGAAAGGAAAAATTTTAGCGACAAAATAAGTACGCATCTTGACATCATCAGAAAACACGCCACTAAGAGTAGATAACTCAGTCATGTGTTCAACACTTTCTTTTTCAGTACCACAAAAGGGTGTTTTCTCAACAATAGCTATATGAGATAGATCAAGAGAAAAATCACAATCTTTATCCCTAATGTTTATAGGAGATGTGGCAAATTTAGGATCAGGAGATGGTTTATATTTAACAGCATGTTCTGCAAGCAACTTTTTAATTTTTCTTGCATCAGTAGTAGCATTGCATTTTTCAATAAAATCATCATCAAGCTCTACATAATCTTCATCAAGATCATCACTAGAATATTCAACAGACTCAGGTGAATTAACAGGTGTAGCAGCATTTTCATTAGGAGTTTCAGTATTTTCAATTTGTCTAGACTTAGCAATTGTAGCATCTAGAAAAGATCCTAACGAACCATCATTATCAAGCACAGCAGAAGCATCATCACAATTATGAGAAGAAATTTCAGATTCAGCAGAAGTACCAGCATTTGAAGCTTGTGGTGGTGAAACAAGTTTACTTATCACAGATGGTGAATCAAGAGCAGCAGAGGTACTAAGAGTTGTACCTTTTCTTGTAGTGGATGGTAATATGGCGATCTTAGTATCGCGAGGTTTACCCATGATGGAGAATTTGCAGCGAACAATATCAATCCAAGTGAACTTCCAAATAAAGCTATGCTCCCCGGCAACGGCGCCAAAAATAGTCTTGATGACCCACAAGTATAGGGGATCGCAACAGTCTTCGAGGGAAGTATTACCCAATTTATTGATTCGACAAGGGGAGACAAAGAATACTTGTAAGCCTTAACGGAGTTGTCAATTCAGCTGCACCTGGAAACAGACTTGCTCGCAAGAGTTTATCAGTAGTAACAGTTTTATGGCAGTGGAAATAGTGAAATAACAGCGGAAATAAAGACAGCGGTAGTGATTGTAGTAAACAGCAGGATTAAAATACGTAGGCAGGACGGATTTAACGGCGTTGCATGGATGAGAGAAACTCATGTAACAATCAAAGCAGGGGCATTTGCAGATAATAATAAAACGGTATCCAAGTACTAATCAATCAATAGGCATGTGTTCCATATTTAGTCGTACGTGCTCGCAATGAGAAACTTGCACAACATCTTTTGTCCTACCAGCCGGTGGCTAGGGAAACTACTGGATATTAAGGTACTCCTTTTAATAGAGTACCGGAGCAAAGCATTAACACTCCGTGAACACATGTGATCCTCACATCACTACCATCCCCTCCGGTTGTCCCGATTTCTGTCACTTCGGGGCCATTGGTTCCGGACAGACATGTGTATACAACTTGCAGGTAAGATCATAAACAACGAATATCTTCATGAATCAATAACATGTTCAGATCTGAGATCATGGCACTCGGGGCCTAGTGACAAGCATTAAGCATAACAAGTTGCAACAATATCATAAAAGTGACATCTACGGATACTAGGCACTATGCCCTAACAATCTTATGACTATTACATGACCAATCTCATCCAATCCCTACCATCCCCTTCAGCCTACAGCGGGGGAATTACTCACACATGGATGGGGGAAACATTGCTGGTTGATGGAGAGGCGTTGGCGGTGATGGCGGTGATGATCTCCTCCAATTCCCGTCCGGAGTGCCGAACGGAGACTTCTGGCCCCGCGACGGAGTTTCGCAATGTGGCGGCTCTCGGAGGGTTTGGCGACTTCGACTTCTCCCCGTGCGTTTGGTCGAAACCAATAAGTAGTCCGAAGGGGGGCGGAGGCCGGGGGGCCACACCACATGGCCACGCGGGCCCCCCCGGGCCGCGCCGCCATATGGTGTGGGGCCCTCGGGCCTCCACCTCTTTTGCCCTTCTGCTCCGTCAATATTCTGGTAAAATAGGCCCTTCCGCATAAATTCCGAGGATTTTCCCGAAAGTTGGATTTCTGCACAAAAACGAGACACAGAGAGTTCTGCTGAAAACAGCGTTAGTCCGTGTTAGTTGTATCCAAAATACACAAATTAGAGGCAAAACAATAGCAAAAGTGTTCGGGAACGTAGATACGTTTTGGACGTATCAGGGCTACGCTATCTTCTCCATGGAAAACCCAAGTATGGTACCCATGCATGAACCCATTGCATATCAAATGCTCACTGACAATGCTATTGGTTTTCCAAAACCTATTTGCACAACGGGCGCAAGGACACAAAACTCTATCTTGCATTCCAGCATTTGCAGCTGCATATAGCAGGAAATTGGTAACACCAATACCATATGTTGAACTAGACCTTGGTTCCTTCATCCAACTTTTATCCATTTTAACCAGTAATAATTGTCAGCAATAGAAATTAAGCAGACATAAGTTCAAGCATTGCCTGCATGTAGAATATTTTCCATACATATTAGTGACTTCATTTCATACATATTAGTGACTTCAGTCAAATTATAGTGTACTTTCAAAGCAAATTCTTAGCTGTTTGTTGGGTTCAATTCAAAGCAAACTAACAATTAAATTTATAGTGTATTTTTTTGTGTGGAGGGTTCAATTCAAATCGAACCAACAAGTCAAGGAAAGCCAACAATTCAAGCAAGCAATTGTACAGAAAAACAACAATTTAAGCAAGCAAGCAATTCAAGCAACAATTTAACCAACACAAAAACTGCAATTCAAGCAAGCAATACAGAGGTACTGCATTTGTGCTCACCAGAGGAGGTTGCGTCGATGGATGATCTACTGATGAAGGACCTGCGCGGATCTATTGTTGACGGCATGCAGAACTTGAGTTCCTGGCGCGAATCCATTGTTGACCTCCTCGATCACCTCCGCCTTGATGGCCCTGACGAGCTTGTCGATCTGCTGCACGCCCTCACGAGCCTGACTAATGTTTTGTATGTGCTGTAAGGCAGTAAATGTAAACTTAGAACATCTTGTCCAATTGCCTGTAGCTTGTGGTTAAGTGATAAACTCTCCTCTCCCTCAAAGCTGCTAAGTACCTTTCCCCCTGCCCTGACTTGGTGATCAAACAGCGTGGATTCCTCGGCCTGCACTCCTCCAGGACACCTAGCGTCAAACATTTCATCAAACACCTCACGTGCACGAGCACACGGCTCCCAAATTGGGGTGAAATCATCTCAGCCAAACAAGGGGGAACGGGAGAGGGTGCTCACCGCGTTGACGCCGGCTGGTTCCTCTGTCGCTGGAGCTCATCCGATTGGTGGGTCTGCCCCTTGTCGTGGCAACCAGCGGCGCGCCGGGACGCCCTCACGAGCTCGACGGAGAACACCTCCGCGACGTAGGGCTCGACGGAGGCCTTGACGGAGACCTTGACGGCGGGCTCAACTGGAATCGCTCCGCGACCCCTCGATCTGCTCCGCGACCCCTCGATCTGCTCCGCGACTCCTCGATCTGCTCCGCGATGGAGATCACCTCCACGACGAAGGGCTTGACGGCGAGCTTGACGGAGGGAATCGCCGCCGCGGAGCAGAATTGGGGATTTAGGGTTTCTCCGCCGCGGAGCAGAAATGAAGAGACGAAGCGGCCGTTGGGGGTAGTTTTGGAAATGAAGAGACGAAGCGGTGGAGGGAGCTTTTCGTAATAACTTTCTTTCGGTGCGAGGAGTGTTTCGTAATAACCTTCTTTCGGTGGGAGGAGTGTTTCGTAATAACTTTTGGCGGTGGGAGGAGTGTTTCGCAAAAAAGACTTTCCTTTTTAAAGGTAGCCGTCGCCCCCAGCCGAAAAGTTTTCCCTCATTCTCCCCCCTTCGCCCCAGAAACTAGGGTTCGTCCGGAGAGCATCCGTCGCTTCGTCCGAAGAGCATCCGTCGCTTCGTCCGACGACCTTCTCGGAGAGAATCGAAGGTAGTATGAAGATCCCAATCTGTCCCTTTGTTTCTCCAGTTTCTCCGTGATCCAAATCTGTTGGTTTGCAGATCCAGTGTTCTTTTGATTGTTCCGATCTTTTCCAAGAATTGATTTGATTTGGCTTCAATAGAAACGTGTATTCCATGCTGGATTAGGGATTGCAAGATACATGCAATGTATCTTGCGATGTTTATTATTTGTTTTTTAAATAAACTAGATTCCTTGCATTCATTTCCATATCTGGATTTGAATGTGTGGAGGATTTCCATGAAATGATTTGAATGTGTGGAGGATTTGGCTTCAATACAAACTAGATTTTCATATCTGGATTAAACCATTAGAGTTCTGTTTGTTTTTCAATACAAACTAGAACCCTGTATTAGGGTTCCGTTTGCATGGATGAAGATAATACTAGTTATAAAATTGCATTACAAATGGAAAACCATTGCTTGTGTTTTCCTGCAAGTGGGCGGATTAGCAAGAGAAAATATGCAACTTAACTACACTATGCAAACTATGCAGAGCAACAACTATATACAACATCATTATTTTTAGTGAGCCTCTGTGGACATGTTAAACTGCAGTATAAGTTAGGAAATCACAAGAATATCAACTAGTGAAGCTCCAACTGAACCCTAGGAAATCAGAAGATAACGGTATCAACACATGGACTAGTATTAACTAGTTAATGCTGAGCAACAAAACATGTATCATGGTGTCTACTTGTCAAGTTGTTTAAGAATCCACATGAACACTATTTCCACTGTTTAATTGTGTCCCCATTTAACATGTGTGCACCAGTAAACAACAACATTCAGAGGATACAAAGAGGGTCATTTATCGAGAAAAATTGGAGCATGGTAATTAAAAGAGTTGTTCAGTTTTGATGTAAATAATAAGAAAACTTGTACACAATTGTGTTTGTGTGGGTAGTAAAATTTTCTTATGAACTATCATTATAAAAGATTGCTTCCTGTGTTTTCACCATTAAAATTCTTTTAATCTTAATTCTTTTGAGCATTATATTAATTGTGTTATCATTATTTTTACATACATGTGGTGTCAGTGTAATTCAAGCTTGATGCACTAACTATTTCTATACTATTTGACAGATGGGGACCTGGAGGGGACCTTGTATGTTTGGGATAGAAGAATTCGACAAGCACTGCATGTTTGGCAACGACATGTACCTTACCGCAGATAACTGTTCATTTCTGAATGAATTCTGTGAGGAATCTGGTCGCAACCATATGAGATTTTATGTGCACAGGATGACCTATTCAAACGTCGTCTCAAAGAGAGCCAAAATGGTAATATGCTCTATCTTACTGGAATGATAAGATGGTACGTCGACATAAGTGGGAATTCAGCTGTGTTAACACTTTCCAACTTTCTTGTGCACAGGTTTTTGGAGCTAGGTTCAGTAAGTTGCATCTGCAAAGATACTTAGATGATGCTATCAGGGTGCCGGTTCATTGCATCCGCGCTGATGAGATGTTTGAAGTGAGGATGAAGAAGGGAATGGGAACAAACCAAGCCATCATGACAAGTGGTTGGGATGATGTAGTCCATGAATACAACTTTGAAGAGGATGACATTGTTCTTTTCTGCTTTGAACCAAAAAGATCTGGAGGTCTGAATCTTCTACTTGTGCACATGCCTCTTGAGGAGGAGGATACTGAAGATACTGAAGATACTGAAGAGGGTCATGACATACATGAGATCAGTGATGATGTTGCTGAAGATGATCATGATGACATACATGACATCAGTGATGATGATTCTGCTCAAGGTCAACTTGCTGATGATGCTGGTCAAGGGGATCAATATTTTCAAGGGACGTGTGTTTTCGGAAACAAGTTCAGCATGAACAACTACCAAGTCATGCACCTTAAAGATGTTGTTGATTACTACCCGAATGCGCCAATCCCACAATATGTCTACTGCTTGACACAGTCCTCTCTCAACAAGATGGTAAGTTTTCTACTTGGTCCTCTCCCAATGACTGGACTCGACTCGTCGACTAGTAATCCTTGATATGAACATAACTTGTACACTTGTGTTTCAGGAATTTTCTGAGGATTTCACAGAGACCTACCTGCTACAGTTCTTGCACAAGTCAGTCCTCGTAGTAGTTAACTGCACAACAAGTCTGCAAACTATGTATGCAGAGATGAAACTTGAAGAGCAGAAAGCAGTGATGAAGGCAAACTGGAGCGACACTGTCGAAGCCCACGAACTGAAGGTGAACGATGTCTGCGCCTTCAGTTTCAGGGATGAGAGCAAATCACGTCATAGGGACCGCAGTGCATATCTTAGGCTGGTGATAACCAAGCTTAGGAACTGATCCTTAGCAAGCTCAAGCACCTTAGGAATTGTGCTCAAGTCCTTAGTTATGTGTTATTATGTGAACTTGATTATGTATTAAGTAGAACCTGGTAACCCTGCAACAACTACTTTTGTTGGGATGTATGCTGAACTACTTATGTAATGTAGTACCTACTGGTGTGAAGTATGCTGAAATATGTGGTTGTGTTATGTAACTGCTTACAGTATTGATTGCATTTTGTTTGGAACTAGGTTTTTGTAAAATGCAAGACATCCTACTGCAGTTGTGCTTGTTGATCACAACTGCTTGGAAAATTTCTTGCAAAATAGCTTTGGTTTTTCCTCTTTGAAATGGCATTCAATGTTTTGCTCTTTGAAATGGCATTCAATCTTTTGCTCTTTTTCTGCAAGTTATGAACGCAAGACATCCTACTGCAGTTGTGCTTGTTGATCACAACTGCTTGGAAAATTTCTTGCAACATGGTTATTTCCTTTATTAAAAAAAAGCTTGGTTGTTTTTATTGAACACAATTGCATGTAATTATGTAATTATTCTTGCAAAATCCGAAGATTTTCTTTAATATAGAATATTTTGCTGCGAAAAAAACAAATATGGGCTGGCCTAACCAATACAGGCCGACCTATCCAATACGGGCCGACCTAACCAGTATGGGCCGACCTATACATTTTGGAAACGAAGAGGCAGTTGGTCGTGAGATGGTGGAGCATTAACCCTCTCGTTGGAGAAACCGAAGAGACAGGCCACTCATTTCTCCCACCGTGTTCTCTCTGGACGGACGAGCAGTTCTAGGTCTTCACCATTCATCTTCCCTCCATCCTTGTGCTACTGGTTCAACTTGTTCTTCTGGTGGTGATTCTGGTAATGTTTCTTCTTCTTCTTCTTCTTCTGGTTCATCCTTTTATACTGGTTCTTCCTTTTCACTTTCGATTCAACCAAGATTTCCTCCGTTGCTTCTTCTTATTTCACTTCATCTGTTGCTTCTTCTTGTTCTTGTTCTAGATCTTGTTCTTGATCTAGTTATTGTTCTTCTTCTTGTTCTTGTTCTTCTTCTTGTTCTTCCTCTTGGTCTTCTTCTTGTTCTTCTTATAGTTCTTGCTCTTCTTCTTCTTCTTCTTCTTCTTCTGCATCTTCTTCTTCTTCTCCTTGTTCTTCCTGATCTAGTTCTTGTTCTTCCTGATATTGTTCTTGTTGTTCTTCGTCTTCTTCTTCTAGTCAAATTAGATCTGTTTGATTATTCTTATCTGCATTGCCTTCGTTTTCATGTTGTTCTTGCTTCTTGTGTTTTGTAGCGTCTTATTCATCCAGAGTTATTCTTCCAAAGAATTTGCGGATTTGCTTCAGCAAAGTCAAGGTATTTGTAAACCACCAGGGTTACTAACTAATGTAGTTTGAAAAATAAACACATGAAAGCATAGGACGGTAATTTATGAATTAATGTTACTTACATAGGGTGTGTTTACTGCCACATGAAAGCATGTTACTTAGTTAGGGTTTTTTACTTACACATGAAATCGTGTTGCAGTTGTTTACTTATTTTAAAATGTCATGTATGTTGAAAACTGAATATGGTGTTGATTCAGTTTGAAATTCCATCGAAGCCGAACTGTAAATATGGTCTTGATTCTGATGACAATGTATTCTACGCTGAACTCTGAATATATGTGTTAAGCTCTGAACATGTTTTCTGTAAACCACCAGGGGTAATAAGTTATGTATTTGATAAAATAAAACTTAAAAGCATAGCATGGTAATATATGAGTTAGTGTTACTTAGTTAGGGTATATTCGTGATAACGAATTGACATGCTTTGTAGGTAAATATGGAAGGAGAAGCGTGCCCTGTCTGCACGCAGCCGATCACCAACTGTCGACGTTCTGACAGGCGTGCCTCAAGCTTCAAGATAATCGTGCCAAGTACCTACGAAGAATATGTCGTGAGTAATCATAGCAATTCTTCACGGTCATGATGCCATCTACTAGCCTAATTGTTTCTTCAGTTTTGGCAGCAATTGTTTGAACTAAATTATTTTGCTTTCATATTTTTGTCAGACTATACCTTGTTATTTCAAGGAACAACTGAACAAGTACGCAGACAAGTGGTTGCATGGTCTGGTTGGATGCCACAGGTATGAATTTTACCTGGAGAAGAAGGAAACCTGCACTACCTTGGGAGGACCATTCTGGTATTACTTTTTGAGGGCACACCATCTCGAGGTCGACGATGTTGTGACCTTTAAATTACCATCTGACGATGACACTGATGAAGAAGATTCAGCTGATGATACTGATGAACATTCGGAAGAACTGGATTATGAAGAAGAGATTAATGCAGATGTGTTTGAAGTAACTGTAACCAACACTGATGGAGAAATTAAACCATATGACATGAGGGATGGTATGTTCATGCTTTCAATTTGCTACTCCTTCCATTACAACAATTGGTTCTTTAATACTTGGATATAATTAGATCTTATACTATTTTTGCAGCCGCCCCATATGTCCCTGAGTCCGTTAGAGTCCCATTTTACAAGACTATTTACACAGACATGCTCTCTGTTGGTGAGGCAGACCTGGCAGCCATAACATTTCAAATGTTGAAGGATGTGAATAACCTTGGACATGATGAGGAAGCAATTGCTGACTTACAGTACTTTGTACACAGACTTGATCGATCTGACCTCCGTTTTAACCGCTTCGTAAGTTCTTTCTGCAGACAGCTTATCTTCTCAAAGCTTATCTTCTAAAATATAGTTTTGCAAGACCTAATAAATGTGGTTTACTTCCGCAGATGATGCCATCCCACATCCTTAGTGGTTACCAGTACCAACCTAGGGGCATAGCTGTATACTCAAGCAGGGTTATGAATGATGAAATATCTGGAGAGTATATTGTGCACCGTGGCAACCAAAATAAGGTGGAATTTCGGATGAACCAAGAACAAATGGACTATATCCGCAGAGAGAACTACATTAATCGTGGTTCACTGATTCTTATGAGGGTTGATAAGTTGGAGGACAACATTCACCTCTTTCTGGAGAAGATTGATGACTGAAGACATTCATCAGCTGCCGTGTTATGGATTAGGTTGTTATGGATTAGGTAGTAAGACTGCTGTTGTTGTAGGTAGTAAGAATGCTGTTGCTGTTGTTCTAGGTTGATGTTTATTTCTGTTATGAATGTGCTTGCAAGGAGACTGGTATTATTATTTTGTAATGTGCTTATACTGGTTGATGTAATATTGTGGTTTATGTAAGTTTATTATCGATCACTAGTTGATATTTGGGTTTTTAAAAAATTGCATAAACTACCCATGGAGATGTGTTGTTCATCACATCTACCTGGGTAAGTACTTGCAATATTTTGTCTATTGCATTTTTCTAAAGCTTTTTTCAAATTGCAAAAACATTTGCTGCAGTTGTTTTTTCATCAAATCTGATTGTGATTCAAAGGTATGGCTGGTTATATACCTGGTTATATCTGCAGGTATTTTTAAATAATGCATGAACTACCATGGAGATGTGTTGTTCATCACATCTACCTGGGCTCTACCGTGCATAGTTATGAAGCTTTCTGAAATTGCAAAAATGATTGGTAAGTAGTTGGGCTGCTCATATTTGCATGGTAAATAAAAGTGAGAAAATTATAGACGACAAGGGTGTTTTTTGTAAAAATGACTGTCGTGGAGGGACTACTTTCTTGAACTTAAAAATATCTTGGGTTATTTTGTAAAAGCTGCAAGCTCATAAAAATCACGGCAGCACATCCTTCACTTGCAGTTCCCACCTTCCTCCCTTCGTTAGGGTTTCCATCTGAGAGAAGAACATCAACGACGGATCCAAGGGAAGAACATCAACGTCGGATCCAGGTTAGCATCTTCCTTCCCATCTTCCTTCCCATCTTCCTTCCCATCTTCCTTCCCATCCTGTCTACGTTTCCAGATCTGGTCTACGTTTCTTTGATCTTGATTTGGTTTTTCAGGGCAGGGAGAAGCAGGGGTCATGGTGGACACGAGGTGGTGTGTTACCTACACCACGTTCGTCAACAGCCGTAAGAAGGCCAAGCACAAGGGCTCGATGGTCCTACGGTCCGATGTGAGTCGCATCGTCCTGTACGACCAAGACGACCATGTCGTCGATGTACGCCCTCTACATGCTGGGGAGCTGATCTATCACGGATCAGTGATTCACCTACCTTCCCACATAGTTGACGTTGGCGAGCGCATCACGCCCAGCCGAGGAATTAACCGTCAGGTAATTCATTTAACTAGTGCACTGACTTGACCTTATTTGAACTGTGCTCAATGATGACATGAATAGGAATTTCTGATTACATACCATGAACTGCTGTAGCAGCTTGATGTTACTGATATGCTTGCATACTCAATTTTAATCAATTTGTTCCTAAAAGTGTCAAATTATTACTATCATTGTGTTCCTGTCTGCTGATTGCAATTTTACCTAGCGAGTACTAGTTGAGATTTAAGTGAATGGCTGGTTTGCAGTAGGTGGTCTTGATTGATTGCCAATGCTGTCCCTTTTGATCCTGAAATCTGTTGTATAGGCAAAACCTATCATCTATCTAATCATGATTTAGAGTGCTTGATTATAATATGCTTGATTATAATTTTACCTATGTGCTGATTGCAATTATTGTACTTCTTGTCTTCATTTAGAGTGCCACATGGTTTTTGTTTAGACGAAATTGATCCTATCCTGAAAATGTCTGTGTACCAGAGTAGGGCTACAGTTTTGGTTAGTATTTTATATGGCCTGATTGTTTCTCCTTCATTGCTTTCTCTAGACAATAGAGAAGGACAGCTACCACAAGGAGATTCCCCTGTTGAAAGATAACCGAGACAATGAGAAGCGCCTGGGAGAAGATAACAAATACAAGAAGAAGCGCCTGGGAGAAGATAACCGAGACAATGAGAAGCGCCTGGGAGAAGATAACCGAGACAATGAGAAGCGCCTGGGAGAAGATAACAAATACAAGAAGAAGCGCTTGGGAGATGATAACAGAGACAGGTAATTAAAACAGAGACAGTAATTTATGAGTTAGTGCTGCATAATTACTGTCAAGTGATTACATTGATACTACCACATGAAAGCATGTTAGTGTTACTGGTTTTAGGTTCAGTTTCAAACAACAAGTGATTCGCCAAACAGAGAAGGACAGTTTTAAAAAATAATAAAACTTACTGTTCTTCTGATTGTGGATTGAATCTTGTAGATATTTTGTGCTAGCTTGATTAGGTGTTTGCAATTCAAACAGTTGCTTGATGTTGTTCAATATCAAACAATTCAAACAATTGCTTGATTTGGTGTTTGCAATTAAAACAATTGCTTGTTATATGCAGGGATGACGTAGATGAAGCTGTTAACATTGCTAGTACAGAAGTGTTTGCCTACATGAAGAATGAGCAAATACCTGCTCATGACCAAGAGGAGGATGAGTACATCTTTTCCGATGATGAAGACTACATACCAGCACATGAGGAAGATGATGAGGAGGATGAGTACATACCAGCAGATGAGGAAGATGATTACATCTCTGATGATGACGACGACTACATCCCTGTTGACTACGATGATGACTTCATTCATGTCGACATCAATGATGAGAAGAAAAAGATAACAGTAAGAGGTATTAGCAAACACACCAAGATTATGTTACTGTGTACCTTTGCTTCATAGAAATATTAGCGAAGATTGATGCTGACACAAGATTATGTTGGAATGTAGGACCTTGCTGTACAGGTGAGGAGTCATTTGATAGGCAATGCATCTTTGGCAATGAGGTGGAAATGAACTATCAGCAAACGATGCAACTTAAAAGCTATTTTGAGGAGTTAGCAAAAAAACCTGAGAAAGAATACTTTGATGGCTACCAAAGACCATTTGTGAAGAGATATGTCTGCAGACTCACCAAGAGTATGGTCAAATCAGATGGAGAAATGGTCAGTACATTTGTTCTACTTATGCTTGCTTATATTTCATGTTTGCAGTTACCATATAACATGGATCTTTCACTCTTCTATCATGTTTGATATTACCATAGTGCATCTTCCTGATAACAACATCTGACTACAAATGCAGGAATTCTCACAAGTGTATACGAAATCACAGTTGCTGAAGTTCATCATGACGCAGAATGCTCTGAGGCGTGGTGTTCCAGTTAAGGCAGAAGTTCTTGGTGTGGTGGTGAACTGCACTGAAGGATGCTTAGGCTCAGCTGTCGATAAATATTGCTTCATGTACCTTGATGCATCTGGAATGGCCAAGATGACAGAAGGATGGCCAAGAGTTGTGAAAGGATTCAGCTTGAAGGAAGGAGACATTTGGATGTTCACATTCGACGATGAGAGGGGGCTGCTTCCCATGAAGAAAAGGGATAAATTTGGAGCCTGGCTTAGGATCACCATGATGAAGCTTCAGATGGAGTGATGGATTACTTAGGATCACTAAGCAGTACTAGTTATGGTTTAACTTAAGAATGTCTGCTCTCAGTTTTTGTTAGACTATTATGACTGGTCAGAATTATGTATGTGTGAATGTTATCATGTATTTAAGACGAT
Organism: Lolium multiflorum; assembly: GCA_030979885.1. Taxonomy (NCBI): domain Eukaryota; kingdom Viridiplantae; phylum Streptophyta; class Magnoliopsida; order Poales; family Poaceae; genus Lolium; species Lolium multiflorum. The sequence continues at coordinate 235,350,749 of CM061748.1, read as the reverse complement.
ACAACGTGCATGAATGTTGTCTTGTGTTTAAGTGATGCCTACTTTGTTTTAGTTGTGCACTTCGTCCGCAATTGAGCATTTGTTTTTTATGTATGTTGAAAAAATGACTAGCATGCCATAAGTGTTCTGACCTAACATATAGTCAGAACAAAGGCATGTAGTCAACATTTGGTTGTACATTTGAAGTTCTAAATCATATGGTTTTAAAAAAAATTGAAGTGCAACTTTATGATTCAATGTATTTTTCATTGTATGAATGTTGTATTGTGTTGAAGTGATGCCTACTTTGTTATAATTGTGCACTTCGTCCGCAATTGAGCATTTTTGTTTTTTATGTATGTTGAAAAAATGACTAGCATGCCATAAGTGTTCTGACCTAACCTATAGTCAGAACAAAGGCATGTAGTCAACATTTTGTTGTACATATGAAGTTGTAAATCATATGGTTTTAAATATTTTTGAAGTGCAACTTTATGATTCAATGTATTTTTCAGTGTGCTGATGTTTTCCATCCGTAGTAGTGAACTTCTTGAACAGCCTATATTTGGACTACATGTGTAAAGTGGATGGGAAATTCATTTTTTTAGCCCATTCAGTGTGAACTTCTTGACAGATATTACATAATAGCAGTGGGCTCCATTTTTGCATGAGATACTTTGTGTTTGAATTTTGAACTTACAGGAGAGCAACCACCACCTACCACAGCCTCATTAAATAGGTTGTAGGCAGTTACTAGTACTTCTTGTATTTATAATGCCCCTGGTTGGTTTTGCCTTCTGCATCCGGTGAAGCAAGTCTCCTTCATCTTCTTTCTCTCTCTTTAAAGCTGGAAAACTCATTTCTCTCTGAAGATTTTTGTTTGTTTTAAGAGGTAGGAAAATATGTTTTTACGTGTCACTACTTCATGTCCTTTTTCTCTGTTTGTTCAAAATCATTTTTGTCTTCTGAATAATCTTGTTTGTTCAGATCTATAGATATATGTGTATGGTTTCAGATCTATGGATTGATTTCTATGCTACCTACCCGTATTTTTTTCTAGCTTTGGTAATTGCTAAATATACGCAGGATGGACTGTGTTGTTTGTGGTTCGATGGGCAACCATTGTCAGGAGAGGCGGGAGACTCTCAGTTCATTTCGTTGTTATCTTGGAAGCAGATTTGATGAGTTCATGGTATATATCTTTTTTTAGTCTGTATCTTTTTTGTTGACAAATTATAAACTATATCCTTATTTTCTGCATTTTTGTTCTACTGTTTTTTCAGACTGTGCCTTGTTTTGTGAGGAGGCAGTTCAACAACCTTGTTGGTAATATCTTTTTTGTCGCTACATCGGATGAAGTGAAGTACAAGTTTCATGTTAAGAAAGTCAGTTCGACGACACGTGTTTTCGGAAGTGGATACCAAAAATTTCTTCGTGACTACGACCTGAAAGTTGGCGACTGTATCATGTTTGGGTTTGATAATGCTCCTGAACTGTTTGGGATATTTGCAGAAGGTCCTGATGGCACTGAAAAGCATCGTATCGATGGTAATTTTGTTTTCTCCTTTACCATGTGTTGCCCATTTTTGTAATACAACTGATGTTACATCTCCTCTTTTTTTGATTCTTTTATTAATTTTAAATTTCTATGCAGAAATTCCAACTGCAGTTGTCCACACTAAAGGTGTTATGCTTACTACTGCTCAAACATTGAAGAAGGAAAAACTTCTCCGTGAGCGTGGTCTTGGTCTTGGTGTTGTTTTTGTGCACACCTTGACAAATACTGATTTGAAGGGCAATGGGCTGGTATAATTCTCCTTTTCTTTATGTAATCTTAGTTATCCTTTATATCCTTTCCATATATAATTAAATTTTTATTATTCAGCGTATACCGAAGGAAGTTGTTAGGTCCTTGAATATCTCTGAAAGCGGCGAGGCATGTTTTTTGTTGATGACTATGGCTACCGCCCTAAGGGTGCATACTACACTACTACTGATGGAAGGTTGAAGTTTGATTCCTGCTGGTCGGAGTTTGCTAAGGAGTGTAACTTTGAATCTGGGAATGTTGTTCTCCTTCTTTTCAACCAGTGCGGCCGTGGTGGTATTGAAGTATCAGTTGATATCATATGATATAATCTTTATCATATGATATAATTGTTTTAGTCTACAATTTGTGTGTGTCCATTGTGTGTTTATGTCATTTTGCTACCCTGGCCGTTTGTTTGACTATATATGTCGCAATATCTATTATGCAGACTATATTTCTGAATTTTTTTTATTTGGGTTTTGGGGGGGTAACTCCGCCTACCATATTCTCGGTAGCCGGTCCCAAGCCCGGATAAAGGAGGAGGGTCTCTCTGTTTCTTTCTTCTCAGTATTCAGTGATATTTGAAGTTTTTTATCTCTGATTCTCCGTATCTGTAAATTTCTTCTCTGCATTTTTTCCTACTGCCAGTTCAATTTTCACTGATTTTAATTGTTAATTTTTTGCAAAGTAATATATACTTCCCTGGGCCTTGGGAAAAACAGAACAAGCCCCTAGGCCGGAAGTTAAGTGTTTTACTTCCCTGGGCCTTGGAAAAAAAAACAAGCCCACTAGGCCGGAAGTTAAGTGTTTTACTTCCCTGGGCCTTAAAAGCAACGTGGGAACATGGGGAAGTGGGATCGTGGGGAAGTTAACTGTTCGACCACCCCTATATTCCCACCCCTCTCTTTCAATCACAGGCATACACAGTTCTTTCTGAACAGTACGTCCCACCCCTTTATTCCGATGAAAGTTCTTCTGTTCTTCGATATCTCTTTTTTCTAATTTGATCTCTATTAATTGTTCATCCTCTCCTTGTTCTCAATTACTGGTTCCTTGGTTGCTCCTATTAATTGTTCAATCCAACCTATGCAGAACCTGAAAGGTCTAGCAGTTCATCCTCTCCAAATCGAACTGTTGTTTGACGGTGAGTTTTATGTTTTCTGCAGATTAAGATTTTTGATTAAAGTATTCATTGTTCATCCTCTCATTTTTCTCAATTACTGGTTCCTTGGCTGCTTCAATTAATTGTTCGATCCAACCTGTGCAGAACCAAAAGGTCTAGCAGTTCATCCTCTACAAATCAATCTGCTGTTTGACGGTTAGTTGTTTACTTCCTGAATCTCTCACCCTGTGTCCATGCATAAATTATTTACCTGGATAAATGTTTGTTTACATCTAGCTATGTGATGGAAGAGAACAGGGCAAGGATTACCCTATAGCTATGACAGACACCGCTGTATTCCTTTTTGTGTTTTGTCCGCTCCCTTTTTGTTTTACCTACAGAATGTACCTTGTTCATTCAGAGAGAGGTTGAACAAGTTCTTGTACTGTCAGATTTATTACAACTTCTTTTTTCTAGTAGTTCAGACTTTTTTCTAGTAGATCAGGTTCATTCGTAAGTGATGCATGAGGCCTAATGTTATTTTCTCCCTAGTTAGATTTAATTAATTGCCAACACATACAAACATGTGTTAGACGCATGTTAGACACAGCACAAAGTTAGATTGCATGGACCACCTCGTGGCTGTCGGACGCATCTCGTGGCTGTCGGAGATGCTAGTCCAGAACTGGTGAAGTTGGCCCAGGACACCACCCGATGATCGCTGATGCAGACCATAGCTCTCCATTATTTACCGTGCTCTCCGATTTGATTAGGACTACATACTGTAAACGGACATGTGCATGCATAAATTGTAATTTTTTACATCATCTCCTAAATCTCTCCAATTATAATGTTTGTAGGTGATGGCCGAAATGACTTGTGTTGGCTGTGAGCAACCTTCTGAAAATTGTGGCCGTGCAGAGAGGAAAACAACAAGTTTCAATGTTATCGTCGTTCCTGGATTCCTACATGGTGTGGTAAGAATTTAATAATGAATTAATAGACATGTTGAAACTGGATAATTTGGTTTCCATTCATTGTGACACAGTAGCAAATCATATTATTTATAACTTAACACTTTTTGTTAACACTTTTTGTTTACCTACAGAATGTACCTTGCTCCTTCAGAGAGAGGTTGAACAAGTTCACGAAGAATTGGCTAGTTGCCAGGACACCCAATTTCCGCAAATATGATTTGTTCCTGAGAAAAGATAGGTTGAGGACATACATTTGTGGTCCTTACTGGAAATCTTTAATTAGGGCTTATGATATAGAAGTGGGAGATGTTGTGCATTTCGAATACAATGAATATTCTCTTGATGGACTGTCCAACTTGTTCAATGTTACTGTTTACAAGAACAATATTGAAAAAGTTGTAGTTGAAGAAACTGGTATATTCTTGCTCAACTTCATGGTTTTAAATTTAGTATTGCTGAACCTGTAGCTATTCCTGTATGTTACTGACATTGTATGACACCTGTTTGTGCAGTGGTTGGAGATATGCCTAGTTCCATAAGGAGCATCCTGTACAGAACTGTATTCACAGACATCAATTCAGTTACTGAGCAGGAGATGGCTGCCATTCTTTTTGGAATCTACAAAGATGTTTATGTCACCGAACATGAATTCTATGAACTGAAACATCAGAAGAATTTTTGGGTGCACAAGATGGATGAGGACAATCAGGAATTTGAAGCCTTGGTAAGTTTGTCTGGTTTGGTTTGTGCTACTAGCTAATTATTATCATGTTTTCATGCATTTGAATGCAATAATTAGATGCTGAGGAATTATTATTTGCTCTTATGTCAGTACATGCCTAGTGAGGCTGTGGATGGCTACAGGTACCCAGTTTCTGGAAAAGCAAATCTTTCAAGGAATGGCCAACCCCTAGAAGGAGAAGAAGAAGACTTTATTGACTGCACCTACAAAATTGAATGGGACCTTGGACATGTATGCATTCAAAATGGTTGGACAGACTTTGTTGCTGCTGCTCACATTGGAGTTGATTCAACTGTTTTGATCAAGATATATCCAATGCAGGAGTACATAAGTCTCAACTTTGTTGAGATCATCAACTAGTGGGGGCAACTAGCTAGTTCAGATTATCAAGTAAACTTGTTTAGGTTAAAGTTGTTCTAGTTTAATGTTCTACAGTAAACTTGTTCAAATTATCACCTAGTTTGGCTTTCAAATTCTATGTCTTGGTTTGTAGGAAAGTGTTTGAATTTTCTGTTTGTTTTACCAGATGTTTATGTCTGTTGTCTCGACATAATTTGTTGTTTTTAACTTTGTTTGAATTTGTAACTGGGCACTTGCATTTGCTGTTGTTTCCGTCTACATAATTTGGGGCACTTGTGAAACTGCCCCAATAGGTGTATACCAATTGGGGCAGTTTGGAGAAGTGCCCCAATTGGTATACACCTACTGGGGCACAGTAGGTGTATACCAATTGGGGCACTTCTCCAAACTGCCCCAATTGGTATACACCTATTGGGGCACTTCTCCAAACTGCCCCAATAGGTATGGCATTAGAGGCAGTTTGGCCTAAGTGCCTCTAAAGGGGGGTATTTAGGGGCACTTTGCAAAGTGCCCCAGGGCAAAGTGCCCCTAAATCCCTACCGTGTAGTAGTGGCAGTAACACGCAACAGCGAGGATGGCTGCATCGGGGCAGCACCGGTGAGCCGCAGGCTCCGCAGCCTGCCTACCCGCTACTCCGATTTCGCAACTCCACGCCCAGGACTTGGGGTTTGTCGTGGTCTGCAACTCTGCATCGCGCACGAGTGCGCGGGGGACAGCATTAGGCAACAACAACCTCGCCACCTCGGCGAGCCGGGCAGTGGTGTTCATGGAGGCAGCAAGTTAGGCAGCCTCGAACTGCGATTTCATGGTGTGTCCGTACCACCGACGACATGTCTCCCTAACACGAGCCACTGATGTCGTCGACGACACGCCGGCGGTCACCGCCATGGCGTCCACCCTCCTCGCACTACCCATGTTTTTTCCAAACCAAATCATTGGCCTGGTTCTCCCTAGAAGGTGTTCCGCGAACCCCCGCGTCCGCCCGCGGGCCTGCTATTCGTAGGCCACGAACAGCTCCACAGCCGGCGCGGTGCTCGTGGGCGGATGAACTGGGCGTCCTTCGCCGCGTCGTGCTCGTGCTCGTGGGCCGACGTCTCATGCAGTCGTGCAAAGCTCTCCTTTGTCATCAACCTTAGCACACGTGACTCGCAGGGGAGCTCCGGATCGACGCTCTACTCACGCTGCTGGCGCTTCATGTCTAGCGGAGAGGATGATGTGCTCCCGGTGGATTTTAGGGAAAGAGGAACATGACTTATTTGCTACACAAAAATTATACTAGGGCTTTTATGTAAAACTAATGATGCTACGTGTGAGGTTCCAAACAACTTTGTATGGGTTTGCACGTGTATAGCAAGTTTTTGTACCGGTTCACCACAACTTTCAACTTGTTGTATGAATTTGCACATAGTGGACAAGTTGTTGTATGGCTAGCGTTATTACCTCATAACTAAAATGCATCCAAATACATCAATATCTAGATAAAAGTGAGACAATATGGAGGGAGTAATACTTTGTATACCTTGCCAAATTAATTTTCGTTGTACTACTAATTCTTCTTTTTTCGTTGAAGACGTTCTCCTTTTTCATGTTTTATCCTTGGTTAAAAATTCCGGCATTGCTAAATTTCAGCTAGTTGAGACATAGCTTATGTCTCAGTCACGTGCTCCTGATTTTGTTTCTGCTTGAAGATTCACGTTTGCTGCTGTTTGTACTTTGTTAAGGCCCGCGTCGAAATACGTTGACGTAATTCAACTGACATATATGTTAAGTCTCAATCGTCAGAGCGTTACAGACACCCTAAAAATTAATCTATGTACATAAAATTTTTCTTTGATATAAAATTATTATCATTAGAAAGTATTTTAATACAATATATATATATATATATATATATCAGTTGTGTTTGTAATCAACTTATTGTTCCGGAAATTCAATTCGGCTTCCGGGTGCATATGCTCCCTCTACCAACAAAACATATTTCGAAGTGTGGAAAAATTTTGAAAAAAAAATCTACATGTACATCTCCATAAAATATGTGTATGCGTCAAGTTTCACGAAAAAATAATATTTTTTGTGGCCTATGTAAAAAAGAGAAAACTTATCCTATGAAAAGCATTATTTTCAGCACTGAATTTTGTCTTTTTTACACACGTCACATGATAAATTCATTTTTTATGAAACGACTTTGTGAGCGCGTAGCACATGAAGATGTACGTGCGAATTTTTTGTTTCAACTTTTTTGAAATTTAAAATATGTGTAAGATGCATTTCAAAATATAGGGAGCATATGCTCCCATGTTAATTGTGAGTAATACTTTGTATACCTGGCCAAATTAATTGTCGTTGTACTACTAATTCTTCTTTTTCCGTTGAAGACGTTCTCCTTTTTCATGTTTTATCCTTGGTTAAAAATCACGGAATTGCTAAATTTTAACTAGCTGAGTCACGTGCTCCTGATTTTGTTTCTACTTGAAGATTCACGTTTGCTGTTGTTTGTACTTTGTTTAGGCCCGCGTCGAAATATGTTGCCGTAATATGTTGTCTCAATCGACAGAGCGTTACAGACACTCTAAAAATTAATCTATGTACATAAATTTTCTTTGATATAAAATTATTATTATTGATAATTAATACGATATATATATATATATATATATATATATATATATATATATATATATATATATATATATATATCAGTTGTGTTTGTAATCGACTTATCGTTCAGTTAAAGTTCTTTTTAAAGTACACGTGAGCATTCAGTGGTGGAGCTTGAAAAGAATCAATGGGTGGGCCGGGCTAAAAAAAACAATAAAAAATCTTTTAAGTGGCCTTCCCCATGGCTGCAGGCTATTACAATTTTCAAAATTGAAAAACAAGTTCACAAATCAGTGAACAACGAACAAGACAGGCGCTCCCATGGCCATGGCTTGTGTCAGAGAGTCGAAGGAGCTAGTGACTAGAAGTCGGCATAGGGCATCTCCAGCGGGGCGACGTATTTCGGACGTCCGAACAGACGCGTCGCGTTTGTTTGCGTCATTTTAAATGGTCGAAATCGACCGCGCGTCCGTTAGCGTCGGGGTGTGGCTCCAGCGGCACGACGCATACTTTTTTCCCATTCATAAAGTCATAATTTGCATTAATAAAAAACATAAAAAGACTTTTAAAAGGCTATAAAGGCGTGCTAAAACTAGGTACTGGCTACCGCTCATCGTCGGTGATGAGGTCGATGAACTCCGGCGTCGGTCATGAAAGCTGGTACGCCGGCGGTGGAGGAGGAAGGGCATGTTGCGGCAACTGCGGCCAGGTCGTCGCCTGCGCAGGAGGCTATGGTGAAGGTGGCCACGGATCTTAGGCCGAAGCAGTAGCCAGTGCGCCGTCGTTGGAATGCGTCGGCGTGGCCGGAGGAGTCGCCGGCCTCCCCTGCGCGAGCGCCGACTCGCGGAGCTATTGGCCAGTGCCATGGCCTCGTCCTCGCTAATGTCCAGTGGCTGGGTCTCCGGATCCCATGCCGGTCTGCCGTCGTTGTAGTCGTAGTCTGCGCGTGCCGCCTGCTCGTCCTCGTCCTTGTCCTTGTCCTCGTCCTTGGCCACATCCTCCTCGTCGTTCTGATCTTTTTCCGCGGCGATCTCACGGTCGAAGTACTCGAGGTCGCCGAGGTAGCCAGCGCGGCGACGCGCGTCGAACTCTCAGGTCCCGAACGAGATCTAGTTGTAGGAGTTAAGCGCTTGCGCCGGATCTTCTCGGAGATCGGCCGGAAAAATCGCTCGGCAGCGACCCGCCTCGTCCCGTCGCTCTCCGCCCTGGCGCGGCACGGTGGGGACCGGCACGTGCCTGGAGTTGAGGTACCAGCCTCCTCCAGGCAGGTTTGCATCCGGCCATGGCACCGGCCGGTTTTCCTCCAAAAGGCGGCGCGCGGAATCGATGCAGACGTACCGCCCGACCCGTGGCTTCTTGCCGGACCGCAAGCCGCTAGCCTCGTGGCCGTTCTTGATCTTGCGGAACGGACAAATTTCTTTTTCATGGCGTCCGTCGGGTAGATAGGTGGGCTTTGGCAATGGTGTGGTCGGGGAAATGGGCGCCGGCACCGTTCCTTTAAGAGGCTCGGACGCCTTCTCACCTTCAATGTCCTGCACAGTGCAGCGCACGCTCGCGGAAGCCGAGGCACGCCATTAATGCGGTCCTGAAAAGCTGCAGCACGCCGCCCGTAGGTTATGCCGCGGAAGACAAAGCAGCCCGTGCGAGGACCGGGCGGACGACCGCTGCGTCCGCAGAGACGCAAACCAGACACATTTTGGGTCACGTTTACGTCGGTGCGGACGACGCTGTCACTATGCGTCATACCGCTAGAGGGGATACCAGACGCATTTTCGACACGCGCGGACGCAAACGGTCGCAGCGTCCCTTTATGTCGCCCGTTGGAGATGCCATTACAGACGAAGGGGTAGTGCGTGGTGTTAGGTTTGGCCTCGGATGCACAGGAGTTACTTGTTTCTCCCCAAAAATCCTGGGGCGGGCCATGGCCTAGTTCGACCGTAACTATAGAAACGAAGGTCTCAAATATAAACTATACTAGATGGACCTAGCGCGTCTTGCCGCGCCTTTTTTTGCTAGGTCCGTTTAATTTTCTCGCCGTTTGCTATAACCATTTAATTTTATCGTGTGGTTTCTTCGTCTTTGTTTCCACGTATGGTTTTCATTGGCAGTCGTTGAATAGTTAACCTTCTTGTTGCTGACAATCCGAACTCGAAGAACTTAGAGGCAGTTTTTATTTTAAATGAGAAAATTATAGCTGGTTCTATGGGCTTCTTAAAAAAAATCACATTAAGACTATTCTCACGACGATAGTGAAATGGAGAGGTGGTCGACGTCCAGTGTAGAAGAAAATTAGACCACAAACGCGTCAAGGGTCTACAGGTTAGCAAATAGATGGGCTACAGGTTATCAGCCACGGGCCACACCAACTGACAGGAGTGTAATAAGCTAGCAGAACAATGCAATGTTCCTATGGGCTGCTTATAAGACTTTTCTTGGACATTCCGCGTCTAAACTGTTTCAGACATATCAATAATACATATAATGGAGATGTAAACACCAAATTTTATGAATAGGGGTAAAGCACAATGAAATTCACATGTTAACCATTTAGCTAATAAAGTTCATAAAGTATGAGCATAATATTGCAATCACCATGAGGCTGCAATGCTAGAGCCACGCGCCATCGAAATAAACTCATAGCATGTGCTCCTCATATATGGATGCTTCTTCTAGACAAAGGTATGTATGATGGTGCTACGCATCAATGTCTTGCTTCAGTTTCCCAAGTGCAAAGGCAAGACGGGGTGGAAGACTTTGCCAATCTCCATGTTCTTGCTGTGGATAGTGCCCACAAACTGGTAGCTGTTGGGAAATTCCTACACAAATGGTTAAGTTCAACTCAGATCGCGCACCACCGTTAGCACTATGCTGAACATGCTTAAGGGTATTTGTATGCAGATGGGGATAGATCTAAGCATCTTAGCTCACATGAGATCGCATGTATTTGCCGACCGTGATTATCCTGTGCCCATCAGGGTGAAAGCAGATGCCAAACCTTGCCAATTGGCCAGGGAACTTTTTCACAGATGTGGGAAAATTGCCCTCCCAAACCAACCTTCACTGGTTGTGCCTTTAATCGGCTTTAGGCAAGCACCAAGGTATCCGGTCCACAATTTGATAAGAAGATAGCCTAACCTGGACATACATTCCTGGAATTAACATCTCACGGACAACAGGAAGACGTAGAGTGAGACCAATAGAAACATGGTGAATGCTACTGCATTGTACATGGTCATACTGTTACCTTCTCATCTGGTAGGTTATATCGCAGCTGCCAACCCAAAATACAGGCTCGTGGAGCATGCTTGGCCGGTAGGCCTGTTTAGGATGATAGCATCACCTTTTCATATGGTAGGGTATAACGCAGCTGCTTACCAAAAACTGAGGCTTGTGGAGCGAGCTCGGACGGTTGGCCCCATGTTAAGTTTGTTTGCCAAAGTTGATTTCAAAATTGTAATCAAACGGACATATTGGTGATCTAGCTAATTCTGCAGGAATAAGACACCAACGACTATAGGATCTGAAATGTCTTGCATAATTAGTTACCCCTTAGGGTAAAGGAGTGTCAACTTTTAAAAAACCTAGCATTTAAAGGTTATTCAACTCAGTATTCAGCTCAGACTTCGAAGGGTCTACCTTTAACAGCCTCCCATGACAAACAACCATAGGGCTAGAGATAGTATGGAAAATGATAACAATGAGAGGACCAAAGAGGTATTACAAAACCAGAAAACATATGCTTATGGTATCAAAAGCATGTTCTTTTTTTCGAAATGAAAAAAAAATGCTTCAACAATTGTTCTGTTATAGAAAATCCTCTACCGTGCGAAATAAGCTTCAACAATTGGTTCTCTCTTTTACTCTTTGACAATTTTGCTAGATTATCCATGCAGAAAGGTTATTTCATATGCTGTATTTTACATAGTGCATGCAATAAACGAAGCTATAAGCATGAAATTCCATCATACCTATAAAGCACATTTTACAATAGTAATTAAAAAGTAGCTGAAACAAACATATTAAAAGATAAATTATCCAAAGCACATTTAAAAGAACAGTACAACCTACACTGACCACCAAGGGGAAAAAATCCTATAAATAATGCCATAGCTATAACCATAACAATACACGGAATATGTATATGATGCATATCTTAACGGCATGTTTGAGTCATCTATGGATATACAGTTAGAGCCTGCCATTCCCTAAACTGAAATGTAATTTTTTTAGGAAGTAGAGGAAAGGGGGATCAGTGTCAAGCAATGGTTTCCTGTAACTCCCTACTTCAACCAGTACTATGCCAAAGTGTAACTAAGTGATTACTCTATAGTTACCTAAGTGAACATCGCTATATGCATATATCGAAAAATAGAAATAAGTTTTTAAACTATTAGCTTGTTCTCACGCAACAAAAGAAAAAATGCTTTTGGTTACTTTTACCTTCCTGGAAACCAAGAGCACAGTTCAACACCATTCCTGGAGATGCGTCTACTACAAGAATCAAAGATTCACATGTTGTTAAGATATGAACAAACTCTTATTTATCTGCATTCTCCTAGTCATATTGTCGAAGAATTAAATCCACAAACTTGCTGAAAAAACATATAGAGAACAAGAAACAACTACATGTTTCCAGCGTAAAAAAAATCAACTGCTTAAATAGCTCTATGCCCCATGTCTGATTATCTTCTAAAAATCACGTGGAAATATGTATGTGTCAATAGTATCCTGAAGGAGCACCTAGCTTTAACAGGGGGACCTGGGTAGGCGGGCATGACACCCCTCCGTGGCCCCTTTGACTGCCAGCTATCAATGCCTCCTTCATGCAATAAATGCAAAATTAGCTTAACTCAAGACCACAAGTAACATTTTGAGATGCTGCATAGTATGTAGACTCAAATTGTGAAAGTGCATTTTAGAACAGGAGCTACGGTGCAACAAAAGTTACAGCTGTTGAGGCATAACTGTCCACATATGCTAACTTGGGTGTAATTACCATTGGCATCCAAAATGCAAATCGGCAACACTAATTTTCATATTCATATGAACTAACAAAATGTAAACCTTTAATTCTTAGGAGTTGTCCCAACAGATATTATAATGAAAATTGGAAGTATTCTTGTAACAGAGAAATTTTACCAGGCATACCCGCGGAATCAAAGGATTACTCGTAAATGCAAATAGGTAGACGTCTTTTGTCAGGCATGTCGTACATTTTGCATAGTGAAAGTGACTAATCGGAGAGGGAAGGTTAGAAAGAAATCACACTTTGCCATCATCTCGGCACTAATTATATAACATAACATGCTAAAATTCTACCGAGACGACACTACAAAATATAGCTTACTTATCCATCACTTTTTTGCACCACAATACTAATTAGTGAAACCCAGAGTATCTGCTATTTTTTTATGCATATTCCAGCCAACAAAGAAAATCGAATCACCACAAAATGCAGGTTAAAGACAAATTCTGCACATTAGCAGCACCACCTGCATTGTGATAGGTGTTACTGTCTCTAGGAATAAGACATGGCAAAGTGTATTAGACTGATTATACTTCAATTAACCTGTTTATGAAGACATGTCATGTTTTTTAAATGCATGAAAATTCCTGCTGGACTAAGCCTTCACGCATCCTATGTCACCTGAAGTAAGAAACCAAAGCCTACTCAAGCCACAAACGAAGATATCTGAGTATGCAAAAAAGCAAGTACCACTGAATCAAAATCGTCCAATTGACTGAACAGCAGGACAACCAATTAATTGGGATCAAACGATGTACAAACCTATATTGCCAATTTTATCAGAATGCATCAAGTTTATCAAACCACATTAAGTATGAACTTAATTATGAAGTAACACCTAAAATGATTTTCAAGTTCAACTGAACTCGCTGACCTCTGTTTGGTGGTGGGAACTGCGATCTGCTCGAACACACACCATCTCATCTCGTTCCTCTCCTCACTTGACTCACTTAGTTGGATGGAATGGCAGTTCGGAGCAGGCACATGAACTGAAAGATAAACATGCCAAATATAGGTCTGCTCTTTATAATTTCTTTCCAGTGAATTAGAAAAGGCATCCAACTAAGTGAGAACCAAATCATACTCATGTCTTGTAGCTGCTCGGTCACCCTCCGAGCAGGGATTAATCGGCTATTTTTTTAACATGGCATGTAGGTTATAATTTCTTCAAGCTAGCTTTATTAAAGAAAAATAAGATAACTAAACATATAGTGTTTCAGGTAATGCTTGAGTTATACTCTATCATAAGCAAGTGGTTGTATAGTTTTACAGTGTATGCTTACAATTTGGTGAGATGACTTCTCACTTCAGACGTCAGAAAGAACTGCAGTATATAGGACTGCATTCAACAGATCAATTTAGGAGTTTTACCATTTACACGAAGATGACTATATGTATACCAGGAGCTTAATAGAGGCAAGAACGCTATGGAGTATTAATAGCCTGAAATTGTTGCTTTGATTATTGTAATTAGATGCATGGAAATTATATGGGTGAGAACCTTTCAAGCAATTCATCGAATACCTTGTGATCTTGAGATTTTTTTTGGCAATGCCTCTGATCAACAATAAACCAAACCAGATCAAGCAAGTACGCATTAATTGATACAAAAGGGAGGCACATATAGCTTCTGTATGCCAAGATCATACCACACCCCAAAATTAGCAGTCGGAAGCAGCCACGTGATCTTGAGACGAAAAGAGGAGAAGACTTGCCTGGTGCTCCAACATTAGTCACGCTGCCCATGAAGTGGATTGAGAGGGCAGCGGCGCCTGGATATGAGGGGGCAGCTGAACGGGCGGCCCATGCTGCTTCTTCGGGGCCGCGGAGCAGCGCTGTGGCAGCCTGACACAGCAATAAGGGGCAACATGGGAGAAACGAAATGGTCTGGCTGAGGGAGCGGCGACACGGGTAGTGGGACTGCGGAAGAAGGCACGAGGACGGGACGCCGCGGGTAGATCAGCTGCAATTTTCGTGTCGCTCCATCTTCAGCATCTGTGCTTCCGGACGGCAGCGGAGGTGGAGATTGCCTAGAGGCACGGGGAAGGCGGGCTGGCGCAGATGAGGTCGATGGATTGAGAGCAGGGCCATGGGAGGAGTTTCGGCCGCCGTTTGGGGAAAGGGATTGTTTCATCGACACAGATTAGGCGGCGGCGGTGAAGTGAAGCCCTCTCCCACCCTGACATCGCCTCCTCCGGTCCTCCCCCCTTCAGCTGCGTCGTTCACTCGTTCCCCGAGGAGCGCCACCGCAGAACTTGTCGGGCTGGCGGATCGTACAGCGGTCGGAGACTGCGCTCGATCTGCGCCGACTCGAAGGCAGAGTAAAAAACCAGAGCGGGGAACAGGGAGACCTTACGCGCACCTGGTGGCCACGCCAACGAGCCGACCGCCGCAAGGACAACCGAGCTGCGACGACTGAGAAGAGTACTGCAAGGGAGGAGAAACCTCGCCGCACCAACGAAAACACGAAAGAGACCGACTTGATGGTCAAAGGAAGAAGCTAACCGACCCCGCGAAGGTCGGTCGGCGGACGAACACTCGCACACGCTCGCGCCCACATCTTCTCACTGAGAGGTAGACCCACCAAGAAGAACAGTTTTCACAGGACGCGATCAGACGCCGATTGGTAGGGCCAAAACGAGCGACAACGCCCAAATCAACCACAGGCGCGGGCAACCCTGGGAGCAGTTTATATGTCGCAGATTTAGGTGAAATATTAATGGTCTAAAATCTGTTTAAATCTCCGCGATAGTTAATTTGGATCCGGGACGCTGCCGAACATGCATACAAACCTGCCTGCCGCGCGCGCTAGGCGCCGAACGTTGGTATTATGCCTGTGCAATCCTGATACAGTTAGCCGTGCATCACATCGAATCGGATGTTCATGCGTATGTGCCTCGTCGCGCAGGAACAGACGCTCCTCTGCCCATGCACGCATGCATCCCGGCCGGATGCATGCGCGCTACCGTCTCTTCTCTTTGAGTTCCGTCAACGGTTCCGCTGTCGATACCTCACGGTGTAAGGGCATCTCCAACGCGGCGATCCATCCCGTGCTCCGCGCGCGGATTCATCCTTAAAACGGATGGCCGCGGCGTCCGGGATGATCCAAACCCGGCTCAAATCTAGGACGGGTTTACGTGACCACGGACGCCGATGGCTGGCCGCTCGCGTCCGCCCCTTGTCCGCCCCTGGCCCGCGTGTCATAGACATAAATATTTTTTTCATTAAAAAGTACCAATTACATTTTTTTTTGTCTACTACTTCTATCATAATACTTACGGGGCCAGCGGCCTCGCCGGCGACTCCTCGCCGGCTCGCCGTCGGGGCCGTGGATTTCACTCGACGCGGGTGGCCTGTAACGCGTGAGCATTCCACTCTAGCTACACGGGTGGCGCGGCGGAGGCCTTCATCCTTCTCCTTTCCGTCAGCGCGCCTCGGGCGCGCTCGCGCTCCGCCTCCTGCAGCGGCACCATCTGCTTCTCGCATAGCTCCAGCTCCTGCAGGGCGGCGCGTTCCACAGCGGTGCGTGATACGTCCAAAACGTATCTACTTTCCCGAACACTTTTTCTATTGTTTTGCCTCTAATTTGTGTATTTTGGATACAGCTAACATGGACTAACACTGTTTTCAGCAGGTTGCTCAGTGTCTCGTTTTTGTGCGAAATTCAATTTTCAGGAAAATCCTCGGAATTTATGTCAAAGGGCTTATTTTCCGGAGAATCACGGAGCCGGAAGGGCAGGCACGGGGGAGGCCCACGGACACTAGGCCGGCGCGGCCTGTAGGGGGGGCGCGCCGCCCTAGCGTGTGGCCGCCTCGGCCAGCCTCTGACGCCCCCCTCTAGACTACTTAAGGGTTTTGATCTAAAAACGCGATACGGGAAGTCGAAGTCGCCAGAAACCATCCAGTATGTCGCCACCGTCGCGAAACTCCGTCTCGGGACCAGAAACTCCGTTCCGGCACTCCGCCGAGACGGGGAATTGGAGGGGATCATCGCCGCCATCACCACCGACTCTCCATCGACCAGCCATGTTTCCCCATCCATGTGTGAGTAATTCCCCCGCTGTAGGCTGAAGGGGATGGTAGGGATTGGATGAGATTGATCATGTAATAGTCATAAGATTGTTAGGGCATGGTGCCTAGTATCCGTAGATGTTACTTTTATGATATTGTTGCAACTTGTTATGCTTAATGCTTGTCACTAGGGCCCGAGTGCCATGATCTCAGATCTGAACATGTTATTGTTTCATCATGATATGCGTTGTTTTATGATCTTACCTGCAAGTTGTATACACACGTTGCTGTCCGGAACCCGAGGCCCCAAAGAGAAATTGGGACAACCGGAGGGGAAGGCGATGATGTGAGGATCACATGTGTTCACGGAGTGTTAATGCTTTGCTCCGGCACTCTATTAAAAGGAGTACCTTAATTTCCGGTAGTTTCCCTAGAGGCCGGCTGCCACCGGTGGTAGGACAAAAGATGTTGTGCAAGTTTCTCATTGCGAGCACGTACGACTATATACGGAACACATGCCTATGGATTGATTAGTACTTGGATACCGCTTTATTATTATCTGCAAATGCCCTACCATGATTGTTATATGAATTCTCTCATCCATGCAACGCCCGTCATCCTACAGTATTTTAATCCTGCTGTTTACTATAATCACTACTGCTGTCTTTATTTCACTGCTGTGTTATTTTACTACTCCTATGCTATAAAACTGTTACTGATAAACTATTGCGAGCAAGTCTGTTTCCAGGTGCAGCTGAATTGACAACTCCATTGTTAAGGCTTACAAGTATTCTTTGTCTCCCCTTGTGTCAAATCAATAAATTGGGTTTTACTTCCCTCGAAGTTGCGATCCCCTATACTTGTGGGTCATCAAGACTATTTTCTGGCGCCGTTGCATAGCTTTATTTGCAAGTTCACTTGGATTGATATTGTTCGCTGCAAATCCTCCATCATGGGTAAAACTCGCGATGCTAAAGTCGCCATATTACCATCCACTATAAGAAAAGGTACAACTCTGAGTACCTCTGCTGCTCTTGATTCACCATATGTGATAAGTCAACTTGTTTCACCACCACAAACTTCACGTGTTGGTATTTCCGCTGAATCTGAAAATTCCTCTGATAATTTTGATGATGCTTCTACTGTGCTTGATAATATTGGTTCATTAGGTCCTTTTCTAGATGCTACAATTGCTAGGTCTAGACAAATTCAAAATACTGAAACTCCTAATGAAAATACTGTTACACCTGTTAATTCACCTGAGTCTGATGATCTTGATGAAGATTATGTGGAACTTGATGATGATTTTATTGATAAATGCAATGCTACTACTAGTACAAGTAACCTTAAAAAGCTTATTGCACAACATGTTGTTAGATATAAACTGTCTCCTGATCCTAAATTTTCCACATCTCCTATAAACATTAAGGATAAAGATTATGACTTTTCTCTTGATTTATCTCATATATCTATTGTTGAGAAAACACCTTTTTGTGGTACTGAAAAAGAAAGTGCTGTAGAGCACATGAATGAGCTTTCTACTTTAAGTAGCTTGTTTTCTGATGATGTTAAGATGCGTACTTATTTTGTTGCTAAGATTTTCCCTTTGTCATTAAAGGATGATGCTAAGATTTGGTATAATAATTTGCCTCCTGATTCTATTGATAGTCCAAGTTGTTTGCTTGATGTTTTCTTTTAAATATTTTCCTGCTAGTGCTCAACATATTGCTCTGCAGAGAATTTATAGTTTTGATCAAGAAGATGGAGAGAAATTGCCTGAAGCTTGGGCAAGATTTTGCTCTCTTATTAGAGCTCGGCCTGGACATGATTTGGAAAAACATGATTTACTTGATATATTTTATAGTGGACTAACCATTGAGTCTAGGGCATACCTGGATAGTTGTGCTGATTGTGTTTTCAGGAAAAGAACTCCGGACGAAGCTGAAGAATTATTGGCTAAAATAAGCAAAAATCATGATGATTGGTCTACACCTGAACCAACCCCGACACCAATATTGAAGAAGAGGGGTATGATTGAATTAAATGATGAAGATATGAGGGAAGCCAAGAAATCTCTTATGGAGAAAGGTATTAAATCTGAAGATGTGAAGAATTTGCCTCCTATAGAAGACCTATGTAAGATAATTCCCCCTTCATCCACAATTGAGGTACATTCCCTTCAACGCTTTGATAGAGGAGATATCCCTTATTCAAAACCTCCTGATCAATGTTTAGATGAATTTGATAATTATATTGTTAAGCAAAATAATTTTAATATGAGAGTAGAGAATCATCTAATAGAAAATTCTCAAGCTATTAGTAAATTGCATGATATTGTGGAGAGAACCTCCAATGATGTTAAGATGCTTGTTAAACATTTTAATATGATTCAAACTCAAATTGATCAACTTACTAAAGTGCAAAATGACTTGTTAAAAAATACTCATGAAGAAAAACATGCTTATGAAGTAACAACTAGAGGCGGTGTTTCTACCCAGGATCCTCTATATCCTGAAGGGCATCCCAAAAGAATTGAACAAGATTCTCAACGAACTAAAGAAACTAGTAGTCCTTCTAAGAAAAAGAAGAAGAAACATAAAACTGTTGTAGAATCCCTGTTAATGATCCTAATAGTATTTATATTTCTGATGCTGAAACTGAAAGTGGTAATGAACATGATGAAGATAATGATAAGAATGATACTCCGATAAAGAAGAGATTGAAAAAGAACCTGAAAAGCATGCTAAAAATAAAAAGTACACTAAAGAAGATTTTATTGCTAAGAAACATGGTAGTGAAAGAGAACCTTGGGTTCAAAAGCAAATGCCTTTTCCTGCTAAGAAACTAAAATCAAAGGAGGAGGAACATTATAATAAATTTTGTGATTGGATGAAACCTTTATTTTTGCAAATCCCTTTGACTGATGCTATTAAATTGCCTCCTTATTCAAAGTATATGAAAGATATTGTCTCTAACAAAAGGAAAATTCCTAATGAGGAGATTTCCACTATGCTCGCTAATTACTCTTTCAATGGCAAGGTTCCAAAGAAGTTGGGAGACCCAGGTATACCGACTATTCCTTGTTCCATCAAGAATAATTATGTTAGAACTGCTCTATGTGATTTGGGAGCAGGAGTTAGTGTGATGCCTTTTTCTCTTTACAAGAGACTTGATTTAGATAAGTTGATACCAACTGATATATCTTTGCAAATGGCTGATAAATCTACTGCTGTTCCTGTTGGTGTATGTGAAGATGTTCCTGTTCAAGTTACTCAAAATTGCTTAATATTAACTGATTTTGTTGTGTTGGAAATGCCTGAAGATGATAATATGTCTATTATTCTTGGAAGACCCTTTCTTAATACTGCAGGGGCTGTTCTTGATTGCAATAAAGGAAAAGTTACTTTCAATGTCGAAGATAAGGAACATACTGTCTATTTTCCCAAGAGGATTGATAAAGTATATGGAGTTAATACAATTTTTAATTTGAAAACTATCAAGGTGGGATCTATTGATTGTCCTATATATGAGCCTAAAGAAGAATATCAAACTCTTGTGATTGGATCCATATCAATTCAATATAAGGTAACATGATTGATTTGAGGTTTATTTCTTCTTATGCCCTCGGGTCCTTAGTTGTGCTCAGTTTTCCCCACTCCTTAGTTTTTCCTCAGTTTTACCCAAACGTTTGTCTGAAACCATCACACGTGATGTAACGGCCGGTTGCCCGACGGTTGACCGTTATCTTCTGACTAGTGGGGCCACGTAGAGCCTGCAAAGACACGTCAGACCATCCATCTTTGTTTGACCGTAAGCATCGCTGTATCCCTGACCAAAACGCGAACGAGTGGGGCTTCGGTATATCAAATGACAAGTGGGGCCATGACGCTGATACAAGGGGCAATACACGGGTAGGATTAGATTTTTAAACGGAGCTCTACAGCGATGGCACGGAGGAGGTGGCATGCGGGGTGCCGAGATGAGATCGACGTCCACAAAGAACTGCATGAGGCGAGACCAGACGCATTAGATAGATATGAACTAGACGCGTTTAACCATGCAAAGAAGAGAAGAAATGGTCGACGACATCGACGACCACCTCAAAACTTTGACTGACCGTGTCGGACACGAACGCGAGCAATGTAGAGAAAACTAGTGTCTCTCCTTTCTGGCGTGTATAGGTGGGTGCTAGGAGAGTGTGGTGGCGAAGGGAAAGACCTCGCGGCGGTCTGTGGCGTCCAGCATAGCGGGTCGGCGTGGCCGTGCCCACAGCGGCGTGCATGCATGTTCGGCATTGGCATCAGCATGTACGTTCGGCATTGGCCTCGGTGGTATCTCTGGTGTGTCAGTGATCGAATGAGGGGACGGGATTGAGGGTGCATCCCGACGTTGACCTAGCAGTGGCGGCGAGCATAGCCGTTCTGACCATGCCGATATCGGCATCGGCATCGTTTGGAGGCTGTGGTGCTCGAATCAAGTTGGGATTTGTTTCTTGTAGGCCAAAATGAATTTGAAACAAGTTTCATGTTGAAGGTTAGGTAACGAAAGTTTGTAACTATCCCAAAATTATACTAGCGCCATGGTGAGGTTCTTTTTGATAGAGCTATACGGTTGGGCAAACTTTTTTGACACTTTTTAGATAGGGTTCCTTGTTGTTACACGTATGGCATCATGTATGGAAAATTTGGGGTCATTTGGAGATGTTCGAAAAAATCACTTTGCTTAAGCGCATGCCGTTTCGTCTCGCTGAAACCAGCTTTTCTAACAAGGTGATTTTTTCTACCTTCTCTAAATAACCTCAAATTTCATACAGCTGATCTTCTATACATAGATAGATAGATTGTTTCGTTTTTACATTTTTCGAACTTTTTATTTCCCTTTATAATACCCAATTGATTTTCAGGTCAAAACCTCGAAAAACAGCATCATGTATGGCATCATTTTCACCCTAAATTTCAAATTTTCTGAAACTTTCCCTTTTAGATATTCCTTGTTGTTATAGGTATGCCATCATGTATGCCAAACTTGGTTAGGTCTCACTGAAACCAGCTTTTGTAACAAATTAGGTTTTTTCTGCCTTCTCTAAATGACCTCAAAAATCATACGTGATAGGTTTATCATTCTATACAAAGATAGATGGTTTATCATTTTTTGCGTGAAAAGTAATGGCTACAACAAATTGTTGATGGTTTATCATTTTTTTGCGTGAAAAGTAATGGCAACAACAAATCGGTGATGCATGGTTTATCATATTTTTTGCGTGAAAAGTAATGGCAACAACAAATTGTTGATGGTTTATCATTTTTTGCGTGAAAAGTAATGGCTACAACAAATTGTTGATGGTTTATCATTTTTTGCGTGAAAAGTAATGGCAACAACAAATCGGTGATGGTTTATCATTTTTTTGCGTCAAAAGTAATGGCTACAACAAATTGTTGATGGTTTATCATTTTTTTGCGTGAAAAGTAATGGCTACAACAAATTGTTGATGGTTTATCATTTTTTGCGTGAAAAGTAATGGCAACAACAAATTGCTGATGGTTTATCATTTTTTTTGCGTGAAAAGTAATGGTAACAACAAATCGGTGATGGTTTATCATTTTTTGCGTGAAAAATAACGCCTAAAAGAGTTTATAATTTTTAGCGCGTGAAAAATAATACAGAAAACCGCCCTTCAGCATACTTAGAGGGTGGAAGCTAATTAACCGCCAACAAGAGAGAGAGAGGGGTTATCCTGCCCGTTCCCTATATCATACGATCAACGGTCGGCGGGCACGATCCGCGTGACATGGGCTAGACCAATCAGGGCGATGATGCACGTCTGCGAGAATTTGTGAAGAGAGAGGGCAAAACTGAGTACTATCAAGAAACCAAGGGCACCTGAGTAGTAAATAGACTAAGGGATTCAAATATGAGATTTAAAAAATGGAAAATGCGTGTTTTGTACAATGAAACCCATCTTGGCCTACCTCAAACTATTTGCAATACCAATATACATCAGTGTGAGAATTGTGGCCTCATTTAGACAAAGTATGATTTGGGGGAAGCTGTTTTGGGAAGGGCTTATTGTGGAAAACCATGCACCTTCATAGCTACTAGGTGATTTGAGAAGTGGCAATTTGTGGTAAAACTTGATTTATCTATGATTTATCTATGATTTGAGAAGTGGCAATTTGTGGTAAAGACTCCATGAGTAAGTGCCACTCTTTTTAGGATTTTTTTGCACATTAAATGACTCATTTAACTAGTTAATCCCATTTGTTGACTCTCTGTTGACCAGCCACTTGAGGGTAAAACTGAGTATATTGCACTAGCCAGTATTAGCACTCGAGGGGAAAATTGAGCACACAAAAAATGCTAGTATAAGACTCGAGGGTATACCTGAGTATATCTAAATTTCCAGGGTTAGACTCGAGGACACGTGCAATTGTTGACGCGTAGACGCGGGTCGCGGTGGAGAAGTCGAGACGTGCAATCGTGGACGCGTGTCGCGTTGCAGAAGTCCAAGACGTGCGACGTGCACCTGTGCACGCGTAGGACGCGGGTCGCATTAACCACCCCTCGCCTTTATAGACGCCTCCTCGCACTCTCTCTGTCACTCTCACTCGCTCACGCATCGCCAACTCTCTCACGTCCCATCATCTTCTCCAAAGCAAAAAACCCTCTCCCTCTCCCTCTTCCTCTTCCTCCGCCGGAGAGATGGACAAGGAGAATGCCAATCCCATCGTCGAGGTTGGCTCGAAGCGCGACGCCTCCATCTTCGGCGCCGTCCCCTCTACGGACGACGCACGCCGCGCCGCCGCCGTCGCCGGTGCATCGGAGGCTGCTGCCGCCGGTGGCGTCAGATCCCGGCGGGATGGGACCCCTACGACCCCGTGCCGTACGTCCCGCCCCCGAACCCCTACGACACCTCCCTGGAGGACCCATGGAACGAGGTAACTACGGTTTGCTTCCTTTTTTGTTCCCCATTCCTTTTTGAACCCTATTTTTGCTGGTGTAGATGGATCTGTAGATGGATGAGTATTGGGCTAATATTTGCGCCGATTTTATTCCATTTTGTTTTGATCACTTCTTGATTTCGTTTAAGATTTGGGGTTCGGCTGTTCGGTTAATTTATGCAAGTAATATTGGATCTCAATCAGTTAATTTATGCAAGTAATCATGGGATCTCAATCAGTTATTTTATGCACTAATCAAAAGATATCAACCGTTTAATTTTGCAAATAATCTCGAATGTGTTCAAGTTCAGATCTAGTTCAGATCTAGAATCTGTTTCTTTGCCTATGATGAATGGTTGGGCACAAATTTTTACAGGGAGGGTTCAGCGAACCATTGCTGTGTACAAATCTGTTGTGCATGAGCTTTAGTTCGCTAACACCTTCCCTGTAGATATATAATCATGTCCACTCTAACTGAGGCTGACTCTGTTTTTCTTAACTTTGTTATCATGTACGTTAGTCATCGTTGCAACTCATTCACTAGTTTCTGTTTGATATGGATCAGATGTCTGGCAGCGACGTCGGCAGCGACGAAGAGGAGGAGGACGTCAAGACTCGCCAGTCTGCGGAGGCTGCAGGTCGGCCAGTACATCTCCTACTTCGCCAAGGAGGTTTACAGGTGCCCCTTCTGCACCAGGAGACTCGGCGCCACGGACTTCAACTGCCTCGTCACGCATGTTGAGAACATCAGCAACACCTTCCCCAAAGTCGGCACGACGGTGAACGTCCACTCCTTCCGCGCCAAGCACAGGGCGCTCGGCATGCACCTCCGCAGCTTGCAGCGGGTGGAGATCTCCGCCGGGCGCATGCCTCCGCTCAAGCCCAAGGCTCCCAAGGGGAGCAAGAGCAACAAGTGGAGGCAGAGCCAGATGGGGTAGGCGGAGTCCTGGACTGCTGCTGCTGCCTCCTAGTTTGTTGTTGGGATCCCTTTGTTGTTAGCTAGGGATCCCTTGTTGTTATGTTAGTATGATGGTGCTGTGAAGAACCTGTTACTATGTTGGCTGCTGTGTATGCAGCCTATTATCTATCCATATTATCTAGGGATTATCTATCCCTATTCTACTATATTTTGTTGGCCGTACTTAGTTTTCTTGATTTACTATGACTGTGAATTTATCGTACATTATCCTGGAGATTTGCTTCTAGATTTAACTACATACATATGGACCAGAGGGAGTACTAGATTTGCTGCCATATTGGGCAAACAACGAGGGCCAAAAGGCACAAATAATTGAAGAAAGTCAGAAATGCAAGCTTCTCTAGATTTTATACTAATTTGGTGAAAAGGACAGAGAGAAAGAGGGGAAAAAGGTGCACTTAATAATGCCAATTTGGGGCCGAGAGAGACAGAACCCAGCTCCTGCTCACGTGCAACCAAACGCTTCTCGTCCTGTCCCACGCGGTCCCTTTCTACCAGCCCCACGCGACGCGGGCCCACACGACGCGGCCCCACAAGACGCGGCCCCACACGTGACAGAACGGTCAACTAAACGGGAATCCTGCCGTCTGAGCTGCTTCTGCGGGTTTCAAACAAGGGCTTGGGGAAAACTGAGGAAAAACTAAGGAGCTGGGGAAAACTGAGTACAACTAAGGACCTGAGGGCACGAAAATAGAAATCCCTATTTCTTCTTATGTCATATAAAATTTATTTGGTAGCAAGACTTGATCAACCTTGTTAACAAGTATATTTTAAATACATAGAAGAGCTAAACAACATTTATTTCTTCCTCCACTTGTTTTACTTGCTGTAGCACCTTTTGTTTTGCAAAGTTCTTTAGTCAATTAGAAATTTCAAAAAAAAATCCTGCGCTGTAATAATCACTTTAACACCCAGAAATGTGCATTTTTCGAAGTTCTCAAAAATTTACAAAAATTATACTGTTAGTCCTATTTTTCGAAGAGCCACTGGGAGCACTGGGGATGACCGGGCACCAGGGTGCCACCCACAGCCGGCGCGGCCGGCAAGGCGTGCCACCCTGTTGTGTGGGGCCCTCCTTGCCCCACTCACTCACCTCTTCCTCCCATCTCAATCTCTCTCCCGAAAAAACTCACACCAGCTTTCTCTCACTCGCGTTTCTGCTCAAGAGCTCAAGATTTCTCGATCTCTTTGCTCAGCCCAGATTTCTGTCTGAAATTTGGCACATTTTCTCTCCGGTATGTGACTCCTTTGATTATCGAATTAGAATTTTGTTTGGTTGGGTATATATTGAATATTTTGCTGCTGTAGGTAAAATGTTTAGTGAGCTTGCATGCTTGTTCTAAGTTGTAAGTTTTGATGCATGTTTAGTACTCTAGCAAGTTCCTATAGTAGTTTCCCTCAATTATATACCTTGAAATCAAATTTTATAATGATTGTTGAAAAATTTCAGAAAATGGAATGGAATAGGCACCAACTAAATCAACAAGAATTGGAGGTACAAGAAGTCATGAGAGTTCACCGCGAAGAGGGAGTATACCCCTCCTACTACCCATGCACTGATTTTATGCGGAATGCAGGAATCTTGCAAGATGTTCAAAAACTGATTTCCAATGCAGGGTTGGAAAGTTTCGTTGTTGGTGAACCTTACCAATATGCAAAACTAACCATGTCAGTGGTGCAGGATTTTGAATTCAATCGGTCCCAAACTAACCCCATGGTTCGATACAAAATTTATAATAAAATTGTCAACTTGCCCTTTGATGATTTTTGTGCAGCAATTAGAGTGCCAAGATGGGGATCATGCGAGAAGATTAGGGGACTGCCGAGGGAGCTTTTGAGTCTATACACGATGATTTGTCAAGGGAGAAGCTTCTCCGATGATGGTGGTAAAATCAGTAGTATTCAACTCCCAGCTATTCGCTACTTTGCTTATTTCATCACAAAGTGCGTTCTTGCTAGAAGGAATGCAAGTAAGTTGTCTATCCAAGATATGGCTTTCTTAGCTGCTGCATTGCAACATGATAGGACTTATAATTTGGGTGCTTTGATAGCTTGTAGACTTGCTACTAACCGTGAGAAGGGAGGAATTTGTGGAGGTCTCATCGCCTCTCGTTTATTAGCTATGCATGGTGTAGAACCTCACCATCTTGATATTCAGCTCTCCATAGAGAAACTTGATGTTGTTTCCATGATTAAACATGACTTTGTTTCGGATACGTCTAATTTGAGCAACATGTCTTATAAGATAACATTCTATAAGAAAAATTGGAGAACAACTAAGAAAATTGAAAAGCTAGTACGATTCCTGCACCTGTTTTGTTTAACCTTGATTCCAGGAAAAGTTGGTCGGTCACAGAAAATGAGCTAAATGCATACATAGAAGGAGAAGGCAATCATGCAAGGGACGGCACGGAGGAGGCCGAGGAACACCTCGACTCGTCATCCGATGCAGCGAGCTCCTCACATCAACATTATGGTCATGTGGAGCCTCCACGCTATTCTTCTGCACAGGGACCTTATTATGATCACGCCATGTACGATCCACCGGCGTGGAACCCGACTCTTGGGGTTGAACTCCAAAAGCCTAAGCTTGGGGGGAGGTATACGGAATCACTCATTCTTTGCATATTACGTTGCTGGATACTTGTATATACTTGTTTAGCTTCTTAAAGTGATTTCTAATGAGAGGGAGATGATATTTGGGGAAGTGCTGTCTAAAAACAGATTCTATTTGTTACTAAAAAATTCGTGCACACCAGAACATTATTTTGAGTTGAAACTTTTTGTGCATGTTCCCAGTTGTTATCTAACTTTCATTAGTTGAACACTTTTCTAACTGAGCAACGGGAGATTTTTGTAAAAAACGATTTCTGTACTGCTGTCATGTTTTGGCAGATTTCTGCCATCCTGCTTTTCTGTGTTTCTGTTATGTTGCATTCTCTTGTTTTTGCTTTGTTTCTTTCCTAAAACACGAAAAGACCAAAAATATTTCTGTTGTTTCTCTTCACCATTTGTTTATTTGGTTCTTTGCTCCTATTTTACCTTATTTGCTATCGTTGGTTTGCTATGAGAAAATCCAAAAAGATTTTGCTTTGTTTGCTTGTTTCCTTTTGTTCTTGTTTCTAACCCGAAAACACCAAAAATATTTGTTGTTCTTATTTGGTTTTGTAAAGTTCATTAGGGAGTTCAGAGGTCTCCGGTGGTTGGAGCTTGGTTTCATTCCATATTATTATTCAAGCTGCACAAGTGAAAGGCAATAATGACGATCTACGGCAACTTGACTGTGGTGAGAGGCTGGTATGAACTCTATTTGTTTTCATTTTTGTATATATACTCATCCATGTGAGCATGCTTAGTTGGTTCATGTGAGGTATATGTCATTTAATGAAAGTCTAGTAGTTCATGATCTCTCATGATTAGTTCCAATTTATTAATAATGAGTAGCATGTCATGAATATTTGCTTGCATTTTTTTATTTATAGATAGGTATGACATTGTGGTATCCTCCTCTGAATAATTCACTTGAATCGACTTGGCACATGCTCACGCATGCACATGACTGAACAAAAGTCAATTAAGCCTCGATGATTTACTTTGCTTCAGAGTTCTTGTATCACTTTTATGCCTCCGTTAAATTTATTTTGTCGCAAGCATGATTATGACAGTTATTGCTCTCTTGATTGTCGCTTCCCAGTCTATTGCTAGCCTTCACTTGTACTGAGCGGGAACGCTGCTCGTGCTTCCAAATACCTGAAAACCAAGTTATTACAAAGTGTCCAATGATGACCCACAAGTATAGGGGATCGCAACAGTCTTCGAGGGAAGTATTACCCAATTTATTGATTCGACACAAGGGGAGACAAAGAATACTTGTAAGCCTTAACGGCGGAGTTGTCAATTCAGCGCACTGGAAACAGACTTGCTCGCAAGAGTTTATCGAGCAGTTTTATAGCAGTAGGAATAATGAAATAACGGTGAAATAAAGTCAGCGGTAGTGATTATAGTAAACAGCAGGATTAAAATACTGTAGGCACGGGACGGATGAACGGGCGTTGCATGGATGAGAGAATTCATGTAACAATCATGGTAGGGCATTTGGTAATAATAAAGCGATATCCAAGTACTAATCAATCAATAGGCATGTGTTCCATATATAGTCGTACGTGCTCGCAATGAGAAACTTGTACAACATCTTTTGTCCTACCAGCCGGTGGCAGCCGGGCCTCTAGGGAAACTACTGGAAATTAAGGTACTCCTTTTAATAGAGTACCGGAGCAAAGCATTAACACTCCGTGAACACATGTGATCCTCACATCACGCCTTCCCCTCCGGTTGTCCCAATTTCTATCACTTTGGGGCCTCGGGTTCCGGACAGCAACGTGTGTATACAACTTGCAGGTAAGATCAATAAACAATGCATATCATGATGGAACAATAACATGTTCAGATCTGAGATCATGGCACTCGGGCCCTAGTGACAAGCATTAAGCATAACAAGTTGCAACAATATCATAAAAGTAACATCTACGGATACTAGGCACCATGCCCTAACAATCTTGTGACTATTACATGATCAATCTCATCCAATCCCTACCATCCCCTTCAGCCTACAGCGGGGGAATTACTCACACATGGATGGGGGAAACATGGCTGGTCGATGGAAAGGCGTCGGTGGTGATGGCGGTGAAGATCCCCTCCAATTCCCCGTCCCGACGGAGTGCTAGAACGGAGTTTCTGGTCCCGATGCGGAGTTTCGCGATGGCGGCGGCGTACTGGATGGTCTCTGGAAATATGGTCGAACCCCCTTGCGTTTTTAGGTCGAAAGACATATGTAGTCCAGAGGAGAGCGTCGGGGGGCCGCCGAGGCGCCCACAACAAGGCGGCGCCCCCCTCCTGGGCCGTGCCGGCCTAGTGTGTGGGGGCCTCGGGCCCCCACTTGCCCTTCCGTCAATATTCTGGGAAAATAGGACCTTTCGCATAAATTCCGAGGATTTTCTGAAAGTTGGATTTCTGCACAAAACGAGACACCGAGCAATTCTGCTGAAAACAGCGTTAGTCCGTGTTAGTTGTATCCAAAATACACAAATTAGAGGCAAAAAAATAGCAAAAGTGTTCGGGAAAGTAGATACGTTTTGGACGTATCAACTCCCCCAAGCTTAGCTTGCTTGTCCTCAAGCAATTCAGTTAACAACTGAGTGCGATAAAAGAACTTTCACGAACACATTTGTTCATATGATGTAAATATTCTCATGATATGGCAAGTGCTTAAGCAATTCATAATAAGGTACATGCAAATAAAGTCATCTAGTAACTGTGTCAATCATAAAAGAGATACCAACAAACTAATAACAAGCATCATGAAACACTTCAATAAGCAGGATTGCAATGTTCATAGAAGGATATGATAAAGGGGATTTCTATTTTCGTGCCCCTGGTTCGTTAGTTGTACTCAGTTTTCCCCAGCCCCTTAGTTTTTCCTCAGTTTTCCCCTCCCTCTAGTTTGAAACCCGTCGCAGACGCTCAGACGGGAGGGTTGCCGTCTGGTCAGAGGCCTTCACCGTTACCGGTGACGGCTAGGGAGCCGCGTTGGTGTTGAATTGACCGTTTCTTTCGAACTATGTTGACTGTTGACTCGAGGAGCTCACCCAAAGCTTTCCACTCCGCCCGATACTGGAGGAGCTCACACACCGCCCCTCCGCCGCCACGCCGTCCTGCCCTCCTACCTTATGGCGTCGTCCGCCGCCGAGCCGCCCCCGCCCCCACCACCACCCCCGGGAGGCGGAGAGGGATCCGCCTCCACCAGATCTAGATCTACCCCTGTCGCGGTAGAGTTTGTATATCCGTCTGATGTACCGACTCTTCCCGTCAGCCGCGGAGAAGATTGGGAATCGGAGGGATCTAACGCATGGATTCCATCTGGGTAAGCATCGTCTGCCTATGTGAATTAACAGTAGGCAGTTTTTGAGCGCCAATCGTTGTTGCTCAACTAACTGCGTTGCTTTTCGAATAGGATTGATCCAGCGCTGGCTTTTCGGCTGGTGGTTAGGCTGGATTCTAGCTTTACGCGTGATTCTAAACGCGAAATGAATGGGTTTTACTTCCCTGCGGTGGTTGCAACCACCATCTCGTTGAGGGATTTGAAAGCTAACATCTTCGATAAGTACGCCTGGAGCCCTCGCGATGCAGTTCATTTCGAATATTTCAACAGCACGGAGCGAAGATTGGTTCCACTAATTTCCGACGATGATCTGGGAATTCTTTTTGCTTTGAATGCTTCTTGCCATTTCGGTAAAATTCGTGTCCATGTGGACAGGGGCCAGGCATCATCAGGTGGTCGGGCATCATCAGGTGGTCGGGCATCATGTCTCTCTACTGCTGCTGCCTCTGCTAATAGTGTGCGCCGCGGCGATCCTTGTAGGTCCACAGCAGCACCATCTGTCCCCAGTGCGAGTGGTAGCCAGATCGTTCCTGTGGTCAATGTGGAGGACGATGCAGAGATTGGGGATCAGTCTCCTGAAGATGATGAGGATGAGTTAATGTTTCCTGAATTGGTAGATCGATGCAGTAAGCAGGCAATGGAGGATCAATACATGGAAGATATTGCTTTTGGTGCCAGATTTGATGAGACTGATGATGAAGAGAAGAATGAGAACGATGACAGCCTCGTTTTAGCCGATTACGAAGGTGAAGACTTGCCAACAATTGAGTGGAACAGGGAGGATCCTCAGCTTGCAAAAGGCACCGTGTTTCAAACGATGATGGACTGCCGTAATGCAATTACTACATATCACATTCTCACTAAGAATAATTATGAGGTTATTAAAAGTGAGCCAGGTAGGTTCACAATTAAATGCCCATACCCAAGGTGTAGGTTTAGGCTGCATGCATCCACAATGCGCAGAAGCAGCTTGGTTCAGGTACTACGCCAACCAGTTGTGTATTTAGATCACGGTGTAAAATTTGTTATCTATTACTGACATCCCTTATCATTATGTTTCAGATAAAGGTTAATAAGGAGATCCATAGGTGTCCACCTCTAGGGGGAGAGCCAGACCTGAAAACAAAGCTAGCGAAGACTAGGTGGTTGGCAGATATAATCCTAGATTGGCTGAGAGAAACTCCTTCACTTGGTCCAACGGCACTCCAGAAAAAGGTGGCTGAGAAGTATAAAGGGATGAAAGTACCTTACATGAGGATGTTCTATGCAAAGGAAATGGCTCTTGACAAGATCAATGGTCCATGGAATGAAAGCTTTCAGTTGCTTTACACTTTCAAAGCTGAAGTGGAGATGGCTAGTCCAGGCAGTGTTGTAGCAATAGACAAGCATACAGTTCCCTACAAATTGAAAAGCGGGAAGGTAATGCACAAGGAATGTTTTAGAAGGGCTTTTGTTTGTTTCAAAGCTTGCTGGAAAGGCTTTTTGGACGGTTGCAGGCCTTATTTGGCCGTGGATGCATCAGCTCTTCATGGTAGGTTTAAAGGACAGCTAGTTGCTGCTACTGCAGTTGATGGACATAATTGGATGTTCCCTGTTGCTTATGGAGTTTTGGAGGTTGAGTCAGAGGAAAGTTGGACTTGGTTTCTGCAGAACTTGCGCGACCTTATAGGTCATCCACCAGGACTTGTTATCCACACAGACGCTTGCAAAGGTTTGGAGAGTGCGGTAGAAGCAGTATTCCCTGGAGTGGAGCATAGGGAATGTATGCGACACTTGGTACAGAATTTTACAAAGAAATTCAAGGGTAAAGTTTTTACTGACAACCTATGGCCAGCTTCATACACATGCAGCTCTAGGAAGCATATGTTTCATTTGGATGTGTTGTATAAACAAAAACCTGGGGTGAAGGAGTACTTGGATGAACATCATGGTAGGGTGTGGTCAAGAAGCCAATTCAATGAAATTTGCAAGGTAGACTATGTAACAAGTAACCTTGCGGAGAGTTTCAACTCAAAGGTCAAGTCATTGAAAGGGCTTATGCTGTGGCAAATATTTGATAAGATTAGGCAGATGATCATGATAAAGATCGATCTGCGTCAAAGAATTGCATCCACAAATTATGTTGGCCATCTCATGCTCCCATCTTTGATTAAGTCTTTGCATGAGAGGGCAAAACAATTGAGGATGCAATGCGTCAGAAAAGGAATGGAGGCTGAGGTAACCTACACTGACAGTAAAAACATGCAGTGGAGGTATCCAGTGAGTTTGGTTGATAGGACATGCCATTGTAGGGGATGGCAGATCCGTGGGATACCCTGCATACACGCATTGTTTTTCATGAGTGTTATAGGGGGTGAAGATGGTGAAGTTGATCAGTATGTGTCAGAGTATTTCTCTGTTGCAAAATTTAGGGCTGCATATGCTATGAATGTTCCTACCTTGTTGGGAAAAGACCAATGGATGAAAGTCGATCCAGGCTTCAAACTGTACTCTCCAGTATTGACTAGACCGGCAGGTAGGCCGAGGAAGAATAGGATCAGAGCTAGTGCAGAGGGTGGTGCACCGATTCGAAAACGTAAGTGCAAACGTTGTGGAATCCCTGGACACATTGCTAGGCTTTGTAAAAATGGAGTTGATCCGGCTTTTGGAATGGAAGATCAGGCGGGAGCAGAAAATGCAGAGGAGAATGAAGCAGCAATTCAACTTGAGATTGAAGCAGCAGTTCAACATGAGGAGATTGAAGCAGCAAATGCAGAGGAGATTGAAGCAGCAGTTCAACATGAGGAGATTGAAGCAGCAAATGCAGAGGAGATTGAAGCAGCAGTTCAACATGAGGAGATTGAACCGATGGATCGAGAGCAGAGGGAACAAATGGATGTAGAAAGGCTTCAACCGATGAGTCCAGAGGAGAGTGAACAGTATTATCGAGATTGCCTCGATAGTTGTAAGGCCATGTTTGATGCTAACTTCGAAGAGCTCATGGCAGAAGAAAAAGCAGAAGCTTCGCAGAAGAAGAAGAACAAGAAAGAGGGCAAAAGGAAGGTAGACACCGGTAATATCCCTGGTAGGGTTACCCGGAGTAAGGTGGTGGCCCCGGCGAGTCACACCAGGAGCAAGAGAAAGATTTTATTCTGAACAACTAATTTGAATTTGTATGAACAATTTGTATTGGGGTTCCCTTTGTATTGGGGATCCCTTTGTGTTGAACAATTTGTATTGGGGTTCCCTTTGTATTGGGGATGCCTTTGTGTTGAACAATTTGAATTTGTATGAACAATTTGTATTGTGGTTCCCTTTGTATTGGGGATCCCTTTGTGTTGAACAATTTGAATTTGTATGAACAATTTGTATGCCACATTTAAGCCACATTTATCATTTTAGGGTTTTAGGGTTTTAGGGTTTTAGGGTTTTAACATTTTAGGGTTCAATTCAAAATAATTCAAAACATGGTGGAACCTTCCCATGGAGCCTTGTTATGTTACCTACAACCTAGAGAAATAATAATGGAAAAGGAAATATAGAGATATGAAGTTTTTATGCCAAAAGCTTCAAAACCACTTCCTAGTCCATGAGCTACTAGATATGAAGATGCAGGGCTTTCTGCTCAATACACCTCCCAAATACCCACTATGCTTACAAACTTTGTCCAAATGAGTCCAAATTCGTCACACTTGTGTATCTTTGAGTTGCAAACAATATCTAGTCGGCCAAAATGTAATATATTGTTCAAATAACACAATTTTACAATTTTTATGCCAAAAGCTTCAATTTCCCTTAGTCCGTTTATTATTTGGGTGCCCCTGTTTTACTTAGTGTTACTCAGTTTTCCCCTCCGGGCCCACTTGTTTTACTCAGTCATACTCAGTTTTGCCCTTCCGATAAACATTTCCTCACTTTTCCCCCTCTCAGTTCTACTCAGTTTTCCTAACTTGTACTCACTGGCTGATCTCTGATTGGTCGAGATGTATGTCACACGGATCTTGGTTGGATGAAAGCTCAACGAACGCTTGCACCATTCGATCATTTATGATCGGACGGCCTGTATCTATGGACCACGATGGACGCATACGGAGACAAGAGCAGAGCACATACCTACCAACCCTGGCAGTCGCATATTCCAGTCGCATCCTCCTCTCTCTAACCGTGCGTGCGGCGGCGCAGATCTAACCGTGCGTGCGGTGGCGTGCGGCGGCGCGGATCTAACCGTGCTTGCGGTGGCGTGCGGCGGCGCGGATCTAACCGTGCGTGCGGCGGCGCGGATCTAACCGTGCGTGCGGCGGCGCGGATCTAACCGTGCGTGCGGCGGCGTGCATCTAACCGTGCGTGCGCCGTGGATCTAAGAGTGCCGGTGAGGATCTAACCGTCAGAAATAGTTGAAATGTCTCTCTCTGTCTCACTTTCGATTCTATTCTCAGATCTGTTGAATGATGAAGAACACCAAGACGGCGGCCGTGCCGACAGTGGTCATCGATGCCACGAACATTGAAGCCATCGCCTACAACATCGCTTCGACGGCGCAGACCCAGCCTGTTGATGTCTCACTTCCGGTGCCGAGAGTGCGAATCGATGCCAAGACGATTGAAGCCATCGTCTACAACCGCGCTGCAAAGCCGCCGATCCAGCCCTCCGCAGATCCGTCGCTGATGAAGTACACCAAGACAGCGGCGGTTCCGACACTGGTCATCGATGCCACGAACATTGAAGCCATCGCCGATAACATCGCTTCAACGTTTGATGGCGCAGATGACCACCCCTCAGCCGCCCGTCGTCCCGGCCTTTCTTGCCCATCGCTGCGCGGCCGTGTTCGACGCCGCAAATTGGGATAAATTATTATAAATTTGTATTTTTCAATTTCCAAATGGGATAAAATTGTTCGAACTACTACCTCCGTCTCAAAAAAAGCTTCTTCACGTTCTTGATGTGTCCATGTACATCCGTATGTATGATTTGAATTCTATCCCAACTTGATTGGGAAGATATTGATATGTATTTGATCCGGAGGCTGGTACATGCATTCACTTTTGGGATCCCTTCACTTTTATAAAATGTTCATGCATGCTAAAATTATCGTGCGCATTACTTAGCACAAGTAGGAAATTGTACACCAAAATACAGTGCTTAGAGCCACAACAAAATACAGTGGTTAGAGCCATCTACTGAATAACAATTCTATACTAAATCGTCTACCAGAACCACATAACTGCTAGGACAGGGATGACACCTAATAAAACTGCACAGATGAATCTACTTTTCTCCTCTCCCATCACTTTAAGTTCATGTTCTAGATTTTCTACCACTTGATCAAATACGGCAAGATCTGTCTCAACTCTCAACTTCTCCTTGCGAATAAGCTCTGAATTCTTCTTTTCTTCCTCCACAATACGCTTCAGCTCGAATATCATCAGGTTTTTACGGGCCAATTCATCACCTAAATTGGCCACCTTCTCCTCCAAATCCATCCTCTGGCTACACCACTGGGTTGATTCATCTTGGTATGCAATGTACCATGGATCATCGGCTTGCCTGGCTAACTGTAACAATAATGGAAAAAAGAACAACTGAAATCACCCCAACAAGCCATGGCGGAACTTCAAATTCAACGGTAGTACAGAGAGCTGAAGCTATATACCTGCACTTCCGACGAGGTAGGAGAAGTAGAACGTGGCCACGACATGATCGAATCCCCACCCTCGCCGGTGTACCCGCTACGACGAGACATTGAGGACTATTTCGTACCTGCAAACTCCAATAAATTACGGGAACCGAATCGATTAGGGGGCGGGGGAGGCAGAAGCGGAGGTCTTACCAAGCTATGCCAATTGGTGCGCGGAACAAATCCCGGTCGTCGTGGGCGGCGGATCTGCTTGCGGCGGACTTTCCTGCGGTGGGTACAATGCGTGCGGACGAAACAAGTGCTGGAGCCGTGGTTGACGTGCAGCGCCGCAGTTCGTCCGACGCCGCCGGGGGACAGAGCCGGCGGCGCGACGAGGCGCCGGCGATGGCTGCTCCGTCCGACGGTGGGGAACGAGCTGCCAGCGGTTCTCCGGTCTAGCTTAAGAATAATTAATTAGCGAACTTGTTGCTTCTCTCTATGATATTCTCTAAAGACATATATCAGAGCGGCAATATATGATTTTTTCTCTCTAAATAAATAGACGACCCCACTGGTCATTGGCTGCGGCAGCCCCACAGAGCGGCAATATATGTCTTTTCCTGAAAAATAGACGACCCCACTGGTCATTGGCTGCGGAGGCCCCACAGAGCGGCAATATATGAGTTTCTCTAAATAAATAGACGACCCCACTGGTCATTGGCTGCGGCAGCCCCACAGAGCGGCAATATATGTCTTTTCCTGAAAAATAGACGACCCCACTGGTCATTGGCTGCGGAGGCCCCACAGAGCGGCAATATATGAGTTTCTCTTAATAAATAGACGACCCCACTGGTCATTGGCTGCGGCAGCCCCACAGAGCGGCAATATATGTCTTTTACTGAAAAATATACGACCCCACTGGTCATTGGCTGCGGAGGCCCCACAGAGTGGCAATATATGAGTTTCCCTAAATAAATAGACGACCCCACTGGTCATTGGCTGCGGCAGCCCCACAGAGCGGCAATATATGTCTTTTACTGAAAAATATACGACCCCACTGGTCATTGGCTGCGGCAGCCCTATAGAGCGGCCCCATTTGTCATTGGCAGCACCGCATATAAAATCATGAAAAATAAAACGGCCCACACGTCAGCGATAAATGGATGGCTGCTCCGACGTGTCTCCTGACCCTACCCGTCAGCACGAGACGGTCAGGGAGGAGCTGCCCCTGTGCGGCCCCACCCGGTCAGACTAACGGTCAAGGCCTCTGACCTGACGGCTACCGGCCGTTCCAGCACTTGTGCGTGTTTCAAACTAGAGGAGGGGAAAACTGAGGAAAAACTAAGGGACTGGGGAAAACTGAGTACAACTAACGAACCAGGGGCACGAAAATAGAAATCCCATGATAAAGTGGTATCTCGCTTGCATGTATTTGTAGCAAAACATAAATGCCCAGGCACCTCTGAAGTTCATAGAAAGACTAGAAGTAAATTTGTCAAAGATAAAAGCATCAAAGTTATACCACAGCTGATCATATTTTGGGACAAGCATATTATACTAAGAATGACAGTCATGCTCTCAAGAAAGTGCTCAAAGAAAGGATGGTGACTCAACATAAAAGTAAAATATTGACCCTTCGCAGAGGGAAGCAGGGATTAACATGTGCTAGAGCTTTTCATTTTCAAAAACAGAAGTAAAATTATTTTGAGAGGTGTTTGTTGTTGTCAACGAATGATAGTGGGTACTCTAACCACCTCGCCAACCAGACTCTCAAGAGCGGCTCCCATGAAGGACGTTATCTCTACCAGCAAGGTAGATCATCCCTCTTCTCTTTTGTTTACACATGTATTTTAGTTTCATTATGGATGACACTCCCCCAACCTTTGCTTACACAAGCCATGGCTAACCGAATCCTCGGGTGCCTTCCAACATTCACATACCATGGGGAAGTGTCTATTTGCAGGTTAAGTTGCTTACTGATGAATCAGAGCAAAACACGTGAAGAGAATTATTAATGAAGGTTGATTAATTGGGGCTGGGAACCCCGTTGCCAGCTCTTTTTGCAAAATTATTGGATAAGCGGATGTGCCACTAGTCCATTGGTGAAAGTCTGTCCGGAGTAAATGACAAGGTTGAAAGATAAAACACCACATATTTCCTCATGAGCTATAAAACATTAACACAAATTGAGAAGTAGTTTGAAGGTTTAAAGGTAGCACATGAGAATTTACTTGGAATGGTTTGAAATGCCATGCATAGGTATTTATGGTGGACACTTTGGAATAACTTGGTTTTCAGGTGTTTGGAAGCACGAGCAGCGTTCCCGCTCAGTACAAGTGGAGGCTAGCAATAGACTGGGAAGCGACAATCAAGAGAGCAATAACTGTCATAATCATGCTTGCGACAAAATAAAATTAACGGAGGCATAAAAGTGATACAAGAACTCTGAAGCAAAGTAAATCATCGAGGCTTAATTGACTTTTGTTCAGTCATATGCATGCATGAGCATGTGCCAAGTCGATTCAAGTGAATTATTCAGAGGAGGATACCACAATGTCATACCGATTTATGAATAAAACAATGCAAGCAAATATTCATGACATGCTACTCATTATTAATAGATTGGAACTAATCATGAGAGATCATAAACTACTAGACTTTCATTAAATGACATATACCTCACATGAACCAACTAAGCATGCTCACATGGATGAGTATATGTACAAAAATGAAAACAAATAGAGTTCATACCAGCCTCTCACCACAGTCAAGTTGCCGTAGATCGTCATTATTGCCTTTCACTTGTGCAGCTTGAATAATAATATGAAATGAAACCAAGCTCCAACCACCGGAGACCTCTGAACTCCCTAATGAACTTTACAAAACCAAAGAAGAACAACAAATATTTTTGGTGTTTTCGGGTTAGAAACAAGAACAAAAGGAAACAAGAAAACAAAGCAAAATCTTTTTGGGTTTTCTCATAGCAAACCAACGATAGCAAATAAAGTGAAATAAGAGCAAAGAACCAAATAAATAAATGGTGAAGAGAAACAACAGAAATATTTTTGGTCTTTTTGTGTTTAAGGAAAGAAACAAAGCGAAAACAAGAGAATGCAAACTAACAGAAACACAGAAAAGCAGGATGGCAGAAATCTGCCAAAACCTGACAGCAGTACAGAAATCGAAATTAACAAAAATCTTCCATTGCTCAGCTCAAAAAGTGTTCAACTAATGAAAGTTATATAACAACCTGGGGCACATGCTCAAAAAATTTCAACTCAAAATAACGTTCTGGCTGTGCGTACGAATTTTTTTGGTAACAGCCCAGAATCTGTTTTTGGACAACACTTCCCCAAATATCATCTCCCTCTCATTAGAAAACCACTCTAAGAAACTAAACAAGTATGTACAAGTATCCAACAACCATAATATGCAAAGAATGAGTGATGCCGGTATACCTCCCCCAAGCTTAGGCTTTTGGCCTAAGTGGAGTTCATTCCCACGGTCCCCATGAAGTGGTGTCTCCGTAGCACGACGAAGAACGACCCGGTTCCAGGTATGATACGTCTCCAACGTATCGATAATTTCTTATGTTCCATGCTACTTTATTGATGATACCTACATGTTTTATGCACACTTTATGTCATATTCGTGCATTTTCTGGAACTAACCTATTAACAAGATGTCGAAGTGCCTGTTTTCTGCTGTTTTTGGTTTCAGAAATCCTAGTAACGAAATATTCTCGGAATTGGACGAAATCAACGCCCAGGTTCCTATTTTGCCCGGAAGCATCCAGAACACCCGAGAGCCGCCGAGGGGGGCCCTGTGGGCCCCAGATGATAGGGTGGCGCGGCCCGGCCCTGGCCGCGCCAGCCTATGGTGTCGTCGCCCTTCGACCCTCCGAGGCCGCCCTTTCGCCTATATAAAGCCCCTGCGTCGAAAACCCTTACGGAGAGAGCCACGATACGGAAAACCTTCCAGAGACGCCGCCGCCGCGAATCCCATCTCGGGGGATTCAGGAGATCGCCTCCGGCACCCTGCCGGAGAGGGGATTCATCTCCCGGAGGACTCTTCATCGCCATGATCGCCTCCGGAGTGATGAGTGAGTAGTTCACCCCTGGACTATGGGTCCATAGCAGTAGCTAGATGGTCGTCTTCTCCTAATTGTGCTTCATTGCTGGATCTTGTGAGCTGCCTAACATGATCAAGATCATCTATATGTAATTCTATATGTTGTGTTTGTCGGGATCCGATGGATAGAGAATACTATGTTATGGTGATTATCAATCTATTACCTATGTGTTGTTTATGATCTTGCATGCTCTCCGTTATTAGTAGAGGCTCTGGCCAAGTTTTTGCTCTTAACTCCAAGAGGGAGTATTTATTCTCGATAGTGGGTTCATGCCTCCATTAAATCTGGGACAGTGACAGAAAGTTCTAAGGTTGTGGATGTGCTGTTGCCACTAGGGATAAAACATTGATGCTATGTCTAAGGATGTAGTTGTTGATTACATTACGCACCATACTTAATGCAATTGTCTGTTGCTTGCAACTTAATACTGGAAGGGGTTCGGATGATAACCTGAAGGTGGACTTTTTAGGCATAGATGCATGCTGGATAGCGGTCTATGTACTTTGTCGTAATGCCCTGATTAAATCTCACTATATTTATCATATCATGTATGTGCATTGTTATGCCCTCTCTAGTTGTCAATTGCCCGACTGTAATTTGTTCACCCAACATGCTTTTATCTTATGGGAGAGACACCTCTAGTGAACTGTGGACCCCGGTCCTATTCTTTACATCGCATACAATCTACTGCAATTGTTCTTTACTGTTTTCTTCGCAAACAATCATCTTCCACTCGATACGGTTAATCCTTTGTTACAGCAAGCCGGTGAGATTGACAACCTCACTGTTTCGTTGGGGCAATGTACTTTGGTTGTGTTGTGCGGGTTCCACGTTGGCGCCGGAATCCCTGGTGTTGCGCCGCATCACATTTCGCCACCATCAACCTTCAACGTGCTTCTTGGCTCCTCCTGGTTCGATTAAACCTTGGTTTCTTTCTGAGGGAAAACTTGCCACTGTGCGCATCATACCTTCCTCTTGGGGTTCCCAACGGACGTGTACATTTACGCGCATCAAGCCTGTTTTCTGGCGCCGTTGCGGGAGATCAAGACACGCTGCAAGGGGAGTCTCCACTTCTCAATCTCTTTACTTTGTTTTTGTCTTGCTTTATTTTATTTACTACTTTGTTTGCTGCACCTAAACAAAACACAAAAAAATTAGTTGCTAGTTTTACTTTATTTACTGTCTTGCTCTCTATATCGAAAACACAAAAAAATTAGTTACTTGTCTTTACTTTATTTGCCTAGTTTACTTTATTACTGCTATTATGAGTAATCCTGAAGTTGAAGTTCGTTCTTTTAAGCAACAAGGTGGAGAAAGTTTTAAAGATGCTTGGTATAGAATTAGTAATGCTCATCATAGGTGCATTAAGAAACACTCCACCACTATCCTTCTTAGGAACTTTTATGTTGGTTTATCTAGTTGGAATAGGTATGTTCTTGATGCTCTTTCGGGAGGTAATTTCCTAGGTACTCCCGCCTTAGAAGCTAGTTGCATCATTGAGAGTCTAGTTGGAATACCACCTGTTAATGAAGTTAAAATTGAAATCTCTCTTGAGGATGTTATGAAAAAATTGGAAACCATAGAGAAAAATTTTCCAAGTATTGAAACTAAATTGGAAATGTTATTGGATAAAACTGATGAACTTGATAAATCCCTAGGAGGAATTGATGAAAGAATTAGTGTCTTAGGAACTTGTGTTGTTCACGATAATCAAACTAATAGGATTGATGAACTTGAAAAAGCTATGGGAACCTTGGGTTCAACCTTTTCTTCTCTCAAGTATAATGAGAAAGCTTATGTGGGTAAAGAGCAAAAATTCATGTATGCCTCTAAAGTGCCTAAACAAAAGAATTACTATAGGCCTAAAATTGCTAAAATCCCTAGCACCACCATAGAAAATTTAGATAATGGAGCACCTAAAGTACCCCCTGCAACAAGTTGTGTTTGCATGAAAAATAATAATGTTGATGCTTCATCTCTTGATGTTACTTGATTTGCACTTTGCGCCTAGCTGAAAGGCGTTAAAGAAAAGCGCTTATGGGAGACAACCCATGTTTTTACTACAGTACTTTATTTTATATTTGAGTCTTGGAAGTTGTTTACTACTGTAGCAACCTCTCCTTATCATGTTTTTGTGCCAAGTAAAGTTTCTATGTCAAAGTTGATGTTATATTTGGGATCGCTGCGCAGAAACAGCATTGCTGTCTGTCACGAATTCTGGCACAAGTCTCTGTAGAAAATTCGAAAAAATCTGCCAATTTACGAGCGTGATCCTCAGATATGTACGCAACTTTCATTAGTTTTGAGTTTTTCCATTTGAGCAAGTCTGGTGCCATTTTAAAATTCGTCTTTACGGACTGTTCTGTTTTTGACAGATTCTGCCTTTTATTTCGCATTGCCATATTTGCTATGTTGGATGAATTTCTTTGATCCATTAATGTCCAGTAGCTTTATGCAATGTCCAGAAGTGTAAAGAATGATTGTGTCACCTCTGAACATGTAAATTTTTATTGTGCACTAACCCTCTAATGAGTTTGCTTGAAGTTTGGTGTGAAGGAAGTTTTCAAGGGTCAAGAGAGGAGTATGATATACTATGATCAAGAGGAGTGAAAGCTCTAAGCTTGGGGATGCCCCCGTGGTTCACCCCTGCATATTCTAAGAAGACTCAAGCATCTAAGCTTGGGGATGCCCAAGGCATCCCCTTCTTCATCGACAAAGTATCAGGTTCCTTCTCTTGAAACTATATTTTTATTCGGTCACATCTTATGTACTTTACTTGGAGCGTCTGTGTGTGCTTTTATTTTTGTTTTGTTATCTTAGTTCTCTGAATAAGTTCATCCTTGTGTGGGAGAGAGACACGCTCCGCTGGTTCGTATGAACACATGTGTTCTTAGCTCATAATATTCATGGCGAAGTTTCTTCTTCGTTAAATTGTTATATGGTTGGAATTGAAAAATGCTACATGTAGTAATTGGTAAAATGTCTTGGATAATATGATACTTGGCAATTGTTGTGCTCATGTTTAAGCTCTTGCATCATATACTTTGCACCCATTAATGAAGAAATACATAGAGCTTGCTAAAATTTGGTTTGCATATTTGGTCTCTCTAAGGTCTAGATAATATCTAGTATTGAGTTTTGAACAACAAGGAAGACGGTGTAGAGTCTTATAATGTTTACAATATGTCTTTTATGTGAGTTTTGCTGCACCGGTTCATCCTTGAGTTTGCTTCAAATAACCTTGCTAGCCTAAACCTTGTATCGAGAGGGATTACTTCTCATGCATCCAAAATCCTTGAGCCAACTACTATGCCATTTGTGTCCACCATACCTACCTACTACATGGTATTTCTCCGCCATTCCAAAGTAAATTGCTTGAGTGCTACCTTTAAAATTCCATCATTCACCTTTGCAATATATAGCTCATGGGACAAAATAGCCTTAAAAACTATCGTACTATTGAATATGTACTTATGCACTTTATCTCTTATTAAGTTGCTTGTTGTGCGATAACCATGCTTCTGGGGACGCCATCAATTACTCTTTATTGAATATCATGTGAGTTGCTATGCATGTCCGTCTTGTCTGAAGGATCTACCACCTTAATGATTGGAGCATGCAAATTGTTAGAGAAGAATATTGGGCCGCTAACTAAAGCCATGAATCATGGTTGAAGTTTCAGTTTTGGACATATATCCTCAATCTCATATGAGAATAATAATTGTTGCT
The DNA here is from genome assembly GCA_030979885.1 of Lolium multiflorum. Lineage (NCBI taxonomy): Eukaryota > Viridiplantae > Streptophyta > Magnoliopsida > Poales > Poaceae > Lolium > Lolium multiflorum. The sequence goes on along the minus strand of CM061748.1, from coordinate 235,306,838 downwards.
ACATGCTTATGCATTAAAGAGGAGTCCATTATCTGTTGTCCATGTTGTCCCGGTATGGATGTCTAAGTTGAGAATAATCAAAAGCGAGAAATCCAAAATGCGAGCTTTCTCCTTAGACCTTTGTACAGGCGGCATGGAGGTACCCCTTTGTGACACTTGGTTGAAACATGGCATTGCGAAGATCCGGTAGTCCAAGCTAAGTAGGACAAGGTGCGGGCACTATTAGTATACTATGCATGAGGCTTGCAACTTGTAAGATATAATTTACATAACTCATATGCTTTATTACTACCGTTGACAAAATTGTTTCATGTTTTCAAAATAAAAGCTCTAGCACAAATACAGCAATCGATGCTTTCCTCGTTGAAGGACCATTCTTTTACTTTTATTGTTGAGTCAGTTTACCTATCTCTCTCCACCTCAAGAAGCAAACACTTGTGTGAACTGTGCATTGATTCCTACATACTTGCATATTGCACTTATTATATTGCTTTGCATTGACAACTATCCATGAGATATACATGTTACAAGTTGAAAGCAACCGCTGAAACTTAATCTTCCATTATGTTGCTTCAACACCTTTACTTTGATTTATTGCTTTATGAGTTAACTCTTATGCAAGACTTATTGATGCTTGTCTTGAAGTACTATTCATGAAAAGTCTTTGCTTTATGATTCAGTTGTTTACTCATGTCATTACCATTGTTTTGATTGCTGCATTCATTACATATGTTTACAAATAGTATGATCAAGATTATGATGGCATGTCACTTCAGAAATTATCTTTGTTATCGTTTTACCTGCTCGGGACGAGCAGAACTAAGCTTGGGGATGCTGATACGTCTCCAACGTATCGATAATTTCTTATGTTCCATGCTACTTTATTGATGATACCTACATGTTTTATGCACACTTTATGTCATATTCGTGCATTTTCGGAACTAACCTATTAACAAGATGCCGAAGTGGCAGTTCCTGTTCTGCTGTTTTGGTTTCAGAAATCCTAGTAACGAAATATTCTCGGAATTGGACGAAATCAACGCCCGGGTTCCTATTTTGCCCGGAAGCATCCAGAACACCCGAGAGCCGCCAGAGGGGCTGTGGCCCCGGATGATAGGGTGGGCGGCCTGGGCCTGGCCGCGCCGCCTATGGTGTCGTCGCCCCTTTGACCCTCCGAGGCCGCCCTTTCGCCTATATAAAGCCCTGCGTCGAAAACCCTTACGGAGAGAGCCACGATACGGAAAACCTTCCAGAGACGCCGCCGCCGCGAATCCCATCTCGGGTGATTCAGGAGATCGCCTCCGGCACCCTGCCGGAGAGGGGATTCATCTCCGGAGGACTCTTCATCGCCATGATCGCCTCCGGAGTGATGAGTGAGTAGTTCACCCCTGGACTATGGGTCCATAGCAGTAGCTAGATGGTCGTCTTCTCCTAATTGTGCTTCATTGTTGGATCTTGTGAGCTGCCTAACATGATCAAGATCATCTATATGTAATTCTATATGTTGTGTTTGTCGGGATCCGATGGATAGAGAATACTATGTTATGGTGATTATCAATCTATTGTTTATGTGTTGTTTATGATCTTGCATGCTCTCCGTTATTAGTAGAGGCTCTGGCCAAGTTTTTACTCTTAACTCCAAGAGGGAGTATTTATGCTCGATAGTGGGTTCATGCCCAGTGACAGAAAGTTCTAAGGTTGTGATGTGCTGTTGCCACTAGGGATAAAACATTGATTCTATGTCTAAGGATGTAGTTGTCGATTACATTACGCACCATACTTAATGCAATTGTCTGTTGCTTTGCAACTTAATACTGAAGGGGTTCGGATGATAACCTGAAGGTGGACTTTTTAGGCATAGATGCAGTTGGATGGCGGTCTATGTACTTTGTCGTAATGCCCGGATTAAATCTCACTATATTTATCATATCATGTACATGCATTGTTATGCCCTTCTCTATTTGTCAATTGCCCGACTATAATTTGTTCACCCAACATGCTTTTATCTTATGGGAGAGACACCTCTAGTGAACTGTGGACCCCGGTCCTATTCTTTACATAGCATACAATCTACTGCAATTGTTCTTTACTGTTTTCTTGCAAACAATCATCTTCCACTTGATACGCTTAATCCTTTGTTACAGCAAGCCGGTGAGATTGACAACCTCACGTTTCGTTGGCGTACTTTGGTTTTGTTGTGCAGATTCCACGTTGGCGCCGGAATCCCTGTTGTTGCGCCGCATCACATTTCGCCACCATCAACCTTCAACGTGCTTCTTGGCTCCTCCTGGTTCGATTAAACCTTGGTTTCTTTCTGAGGGAAAACTTGCCACTATGCGCATCATACCTTCCTCTTGGGGTTCCCAACGGACGTGTACATTTACGCGCATCAGTATGTGCTGGAGGAAGCAACAGGGTACGTGACGGTGTAGTCGTAGGAGGGCTCCGCGTCCTCGGAGTCATGTTGCTGGTGGAAGCCTTGTATCTTCAGTTGCTCATCCACCTCCTCCTTAGAGCGCGACCATGGTTTCCTGCCAATACTGAACAAATCTGTTTGGGGCAAGAGGACTTCCCTCTCATCCCCGTCAGCAAATAACATTCTATAAACAATATTATCCATACTAGAGTCAGCTGTAACAAATTGGTGACTCTTCATAGCAGCAATATCTAACCTAACAGGTGGTATTTCTACATCAGTAGGGTCAAGAGGGAGATCTAGACGTGCCAAAATACGCGATGCAATTATTCCCCCATAAATAGGCCCCTTGTTAGACAAACGGCGAGCAATAACAGAACCAAGATGATAAGGTGTCTCCCCAGTGAGTGCAGCAATTAAGAAAGCAAGATGATAACTAGAAATATTACTAGTGTTCTCCCTACCAAGAATGCTAGTAGCAAGGTAATAAGCAAAATACTTAATGGCGGGGAGTTGAATGTTTCTTATCTTGCCACGCTGAATGGTGCGGCAATCATCATTTGTAATTTCTCGATAGAGCTCCAGCGGCGTTCCCCTGACCTTCTCGCAGGATCCCCACTGCTGCACTCTAATTGCTGCACAAAAATCACTAAAGGGCAAGTTGATAGTTTTGTTATAAATCTTGTATCGGACCATGGGGTTAGTTTGAGACCGATGAAATTCGAAATCCTGCACAACCGACACCGTTAGTTTAGCATATTGGTAAGGTTCACCAACAGTAAAACCTTCCAACCCTGCATTGGAAATCAGTGTTTGAACATCTTGCAGGATTCCTGCATTCCGCATAAAATCAGTGCATGGGTAATAAGAGGGGTATACTCCCTCTTCGCGGTGAACTCTCATGACTTGTTGCACCTCCAATTCTTGTTGGTTTAGTTGGTGCCTACTTCCTTCCATTTTCTGAAATTTTTCAACAATCATTATAAAATTTGATTTCAAGGTATATAATTGAGGGGAACTACTATAGGAACTTGCTAGAGTACTAAACATGCATCAAAACTAGTTTCTACCACTTAGAACAAGCATGCAAGCTCACTAAACATGTTACCTACAGCAGCAAAATATTCAAGATATACTCAACCAAACAAAATTCTAATTGGATAATCAAAGGAGTCACATACCGGAGAGCAAATGTGCCAAATTTCAGACAGAAATCTGGGCTGAGCAAAGAGATCGAGAAATCGCGAGTTCTTGAGCAGAAACGCGAGTGAGAGAAAGTGAGTACGAGTTTTTTCGGGAGAGAGAAGAGAATGAGTGAAAGGGATGATGAAGTGGGGCAAGGAGGGGCCCACACACCAGGGTGGCGCGCCCCCCTTGCTGGCCGCGCCGGCCTGTGGGGTGCCACCCTGGGGTGCCCCACTGGTCATCCCCAGGTGCTCCCAGGTGCCCCTTCGAAAAATAAGACTACCAGTATAATTTTTGTAAATTTTTGAGAACTTCGAAAAATGCACATTTCTGGGTGTTAAAGTAATTATTACTGCGCAGGAAAATGATTTCCAAAATCTTAAACAACTAAAGCATATTGTGTTGGGGGGATGACCCCCGGTATGCCAAAGGCATGCCAAACCGGATGGTTTGAGCCATCAAGATACCGGTTTGATCTTCATTCCGGATGGTGAGCTCAAGCTTTTGGCTAAAGAAGTCTATACCGGCATGCCCAACCAGAAGGATGCCGGAATGAGCTTAGAAGGTACCGGACCACCGGTATATGCGAAGCTGGTCAAAGATTCCTTCAGGAGCTAGAAGACAAAGATGAGCTAAGCAAAGTGGCTTTAAACGAAGCCGTGACGTAAAAGACGAAGGTGACGCCCAAAGAAGCCGGAGGACGTCAGCCTCCCTGATTAAAGAAGATACCGGCGTCATCTGTGATTAAAGTAGCTTTATAAAGTAGCTTTGTAAAGTAGTTTGTCTGTTCAAAGATGCCATTAGGGTTTCTTTCCCTGTAAGCCACCCTCTCCCCTATATAAGGAGAGGGGGCAGCCTCCTTCACGGGCACGAGATAGACGAGAGACCCTCATGCACGAAAACCACTTGTAACTATGTTTATGCAATAAAGAAGATCTGAACGGAGTTCATCCTTGTGTCTCTCTTCTTCTACCTCTGGCCTTGGCCAAGTTCTTGAGGAAAGCACCCGGAAGTTCATCCTACCCGATCCAAAACCCTCCCCCGAATCCTCTAGCGTCCAACTCGGTGATACGTCTCCAACGTATCGATAATTTCTTATGTTCCATGCTACTTTATTGATGATATCTACATGTTTTATGCACACTTTATGTCATATTCGTGCATTTTCTGGAACTAACCTATTAACAAGATGCCGAAGTGCCTTCTGCTGTTTTTGGTTTCAGAAATCCTAGTAACGAAATATTCTCGGAATTGGACGAAATCAACGCCCAGGTTCCTATTTTGCCCGGAAGCATCCGAACACCCGAGAGCCGCCGAGGGGGCCCTGTGGGCCCCAGATGATAGGGTGGCGCGGCCAGGGCTGGGCCCGCGCCACCCTATGGTGTGGTCGCCCCTTGACCCTCCTGCGCCGCCTCTTCGCCTATATAAAGCCCCCGTCGAAAACCCTTACGGAGGAAGCCACGATACGAGAAAAGTTCCAGAGCCGCCGCCATCGCGAAGCCAAGATCTGGGGGACAGGAGTCTCTGTTCCGGCACCCTGCCGGAGCGGGGCGGAAGGCTTCTCCATCGACACGCTGCCATCTCCACCGCCATCTTCATCACCGCTGCTGCTCCCATGAGGAGGGAGTAGTTCTCCATCGAGGCTCGGGGCTGTACCGGTAGCTATGTGGTTCATCTCTCTCCTATGTAGTTCAATACAATAATCTCATGAGCTGCCTTACATGATTGAGATTCATATGATGATGCTTGTAATCTAGATGTCATTATGCTAGTCAAGTGGGTTTTACTTATGTGATCTCCGGAGACTCCTTGTCCCACGTGTGTAAAGGTGACAGTGTGTGCACCGTGTGGGTCTCTTAGGCTATATTTCACGAAGTACTTATTCACTGTTGAAGAGCGTAGTGAAGTGCTTATTTATATCTCTTTATGATTGCAATGTGCATCGTATCACAATTTATCTATGTGCTACTCTAGTGATGTGTTATTAAAGTAGTTTTATTCCTCCTGCATGTGTGCAAAGGTGACAGTGTGTGCACCGTGTTAGTACTTGGTTTATGCTATGATCATGATCTCTTGTAGATTGCGAAGTTAACTATTGCTATGATAATATTGATGTGATCTATTCCTCCTACATATGCATGAAGGTGACAGTGTGCATGCTATGCTAGTACTTGGTTTAGTCTTTTGATCTATCTTACACTTAAGGTTACCTAAACATGAGCATTATTGTGGAGCTTGTTAACTCCGGCATTGAGGGTTCGTGTAATCCTACGCAATGTGTTCATCATCCAACAAAAGTGTAGAGTATGCATTTATCTATTCTGTTATGTGATCAATGTTGAGAGTGTCCACTAGTGAAAGTGTAATCCCTAGGCCTTGTTCCTAAATACTGCTGAGTTACTACTGCTTGTTTACTGTTTACTGTGTTACTACTGCTGCAATACTACCACCATCAACTACACGCCAGCAAGCTATTTTCTGGCACCGTTGCTACTGCTCATATATATTCATACCACCTGTATTTCACTATCTCTTCGCCGAACTAGTGCACCTATTTGGTGTGTTGGGGACACAAGAGACTTCTTGCTTTGTGGTTGCAGGGTTGCATGAGAGGGATATCTTTGACCTCTTCCTCCCCGAGTTCGATAAACCTTGGGTGATCCACTTAAGGGAAAACTTGCTGCTGTTCTACAAACCTCTGCACTTGGAGGCCCAACACTGTCTACAGGAAAGGAGGGGAACGTAGACATCAAGCTAATTTTCTGGCGCCGTTGAGGAAAGGTAAAAGGTACTCACACTCCGGATCTCGGCTACTAAGCTATTTCCCGGCGCCGTTGTAAGTACTCGAAGCTATTTCCTTTAGACTCTGCAATTGCGACATTTGGTTTCTTGTTTACACTAGTTAGGCATAATGGAAAACAACAAAAATATGAGAGATCTTTATGAACTTTATCTTGAATTAGGACATGATGTGTTTGAAGAGAGAATTAAAAAACCCATGGAACTTTATATGCATGATAATGGGAATGTTATTAGTATGAATGCTTTGAACACCATTGTTGCTAATGCTATGGAAAATTCTAAGCTTGGGGAAGCTGGCTTTGATGAGCATGATATTTTTAGTCCCCCAAGCATTGAGGAGAAAATTTACTTTGATGATACTTTGCCTCCTATTTATGATGATTATAATGATAGTAGTCTTTTGTTACCACCTGTTATGGAGGATAAATTTGATTATGATTACAATATACCTCCTATATTTGATAGCTACTTTGTTGAATTTGCTTCCACTACAACTAATAAAACTGATTATGCCTATGTGGAGAGTAATAATTTTATGCATGAGACTCATTGTAAGAATGCTTTATGTGATAGTTATATTGTTGAGTTTGCTCATGATGCTACTGAAAGTTATTATGAGAGAGGAAAATATGGTTGTAAAAATTTTCATGTTACTAAAACACCTCTCTATGTGCTGAAATTTTTGAAGCTACACTTGTTTTATCTTCCTATGCTTGTTACTTTGCTCTTCATGAACTTGTTTATTTACAAGATTCCTTTGCATAGGAAGCATGTTAGGCTCAAATGTGTTTTGAATTGCCTCTTGAAGCTCTCTTTTGCTTCAAATACTATTTCTTGCGAGTGCATCATTAAAACTGCTGAGCCCATCTTAATGGCTATAAAGAAAGAACTTCTTGGGAGATAACCCATGTGTTTATTTTACTACAGCAATTTTTGTTTTGTTGAGTCTTGGAAGTTGTTTACTACTGTAGCAACCTCTCCTTATCATGTTTTTGTGCCAAGTAAAGTTTCTATGTCAAAGTTGATGTTATATTTGGGATCGCTGCGCAGAAACAGCATTGCTGTCTGTCACGAATCTGGGCACAGTTCTCTGTAGAAAATTCGAAAAAATCTGCCAATTTACGAGCGTGATCCTCAGATATGTACGCAACTTTCATTAGTTTTGAGTTTTTCCATTTGAGCAAGTCTGGTGCCATCTTAAAATTCGTCTTTACGGACTGTTCTGTTTTTGACAGATTCTGCCTTTTATTTCGCATTGCCTCTTTTGCTATGTTGGATTTATTTCTTTGATCCATTAATGTCCAGTAGCTTTATGCAATGTCCAGAAGTGTAAAGAATGTTTGTGTCACCTCTGAACATGTGAATTTTGATTATGCACTAACCCTCTAATGAGTTTGCTTGAAGTTTGGTGTGGCAGAAGTTTTCAAGGGTCAATAGAAGAGGGTGATATAATGTGATCGAGAAGAGTGAAAGGTCTAAGCTTGGGGATGCCCCGGTGGTTCATCCCTGCATATTTTAAGAAGACTCAAGCATCTAAGCTTGGGGATGCCCAAGGCATCCCCTTCTTCATCGACAACTTATCAGGTTTCTTCTAGTGAAACTATATTTTTATTCCATCACATCCTATGTATTTTACTTGGAGCGTCTGTGTGCTTTTATTTTTGTTTTTGTTTTGTTATCTTAGTTCTCTGAATAAGTTCATCCTTGTGTGGGAGAGAGACACGCTCCGCTGGTTCGTATGAACACATGTGTTCTTAGCTCATAATATTCATGGCGAAGTTTCCTCTTCGTTAAATTGTTATATGGTTGGAATTGGAAAAATGCTACATGTAGTAATTGGTAAAATGTCTTGGATAATGTGATACTTGGCAATTGTTGTGCTCATGTTTAAGCTCTTGCATCATATGCTTTGCACCTATTAGTGAAGAAATACATAGAGCATGCTAAAATTTGGTTTGCATAATTGGTCTCTCTAAGGTCTAGATAATTTCTAGTATTGAGTTTGAACAACAAGGAAGACGGTGTAGAGTCTTATAATGTTTACAATATGTCTTTTATGTGAGTTTTGCTGCATCGGTTCATCCTTGAGTTTGCTTCAAATAACCTTGCTAGCCTAAGCCTTGTATCGAGAGGGAATACTTCTCATGCATCCAAATTCCTTGAGCCAACCACTATGCCATTTGTGTCCACCATACCTACCTACTACATGGTATTTCTCCGCCATTCCAAAGTAAATTGCTTGAGTGCTACCTTTAAACAATTCAAAAGTTATTACCTCTTATTTGTGTCAATGTTTTATAGCTCATGAGGAAGTATGTGGTGTTTATCTTTCAATCTTGTTGGGCAACTTTCACTAATGGACTAGTGGCTTCATCCGCTTATCCAATAATTTTGCAAAAAGAGCTGGCAATGAGGTTCCCAGCCTCAATTAATTAACTTGCATTAATAATTCTCTTCACATGTTTTGCTCTGATCTATCAGTAAGCAACTTAAATTTGCAAATAGACACTCCTCCATGGTATGTGAATGTTGGAAGGCACCCGAGGATTCGGTTAGCCATGGCTTGTGTAAGCAAAAGGTTGGGAGGAGTGTCATCCATAAATAAAGAAAAACTAAACTAAAGTACATGTGTAAACAAAAGAGAAGAGGGATGATCTACCTTGCTGGTAGAGATAACGTCCTTCATGGGAGCCGCTCTTGAAAGTCTGGTTGATAAGGTAGTTAGAGTACCCGCTACCATTCGTTGACAACAACAAACACCTCTCAAAACTCTACTTTTATGCTCTCTATATGTTTTCAAAATCAAAGCTCTAGCACAAATACAGCAATCGATGCTTTCCTCATTGAAGGACCTTTCTTTTACTTTTATTGTTGAGTCAGTTTACCTATCTCCTTCCACCTTAAGAAGCAAACACTTGTGTGAACTGTGCATTGATTCCTACATACTTGCATATTGCACTTGTTATATTACTCTATGTTGACAATTATCCATGAGATATACATGTTACAAGTTGAAAGCAACCGCTGAAACTTAATCTTCCATTGTGTTGCTTCAATGTCTATACTTTAAATTATTGCTTTACGAGTTAACTCTTATGCAAGACTTATTGATGCTTGTCTTGAAGTACTATTCATGAAAAGTCTTTGCTTTATGATTCAGTTGTTTACTCATGTCATTACCATTGTTTTGATCGCTGCATTCATCTCATATGCTTACAATAGTATGATCAAGGTTATGATGGCATGTCACTTAAGAAATTATCTTTGTTATCGTTTTACCTGCTCGGGACGAGCAGAACTAAGCTTGGGGATGCTGATACGTCTCCAACGTATCGATAATTTCTTATGTTCCATGCTACTTTATTGATGATATCTACATGTTTTATGCACACTTTATGTCATATTCGTGCATTTTCTGGAACTAACCTATTAACAAGATGCCGAAGTGCCGGTTCCTGTTTTCTGCTGTTTTTGGTTTCAGAAATCCTAGTAACGAAATATTCTCGAATTGGACGAAATCAACGCCCAGGTTCCTATTTTGCCCGGAAGCATCCGAACACCCGAGAGCCGCGGGGGGCCCTGTGGCCCCAGATGATAGGGTGGCGCGGCCAGGGCTGGGCCCGCGCCACCCTATGGTGTGGCGCCCCTTCCCCCTGCGCCGCCTCTTCGCCTATATAAAGCCCCTGCATCGAAAACCCTTACGGAGGAAGCCACGATACGAAAAGTTCCAGAGCCGCCGCATCGCGAAGCCAAGATCTGGGGGACAGGAGTCTCTGTTCCGGCACCCTGCCGGACGGGGAAGTGCCCCCGGAAGGCTTCTCCATCGACACCGCTGCCATCTCCACCGCCATCTTCATCACCGCTGCTGCTCCCATGAGGAGGGAGTAGTTTTCCATCGAGGCTCGGGGCTGTACCGGTAGCTATGTGGTTCATCTCTCTCCTATGTAGTTCAATACAATAATCTCATGAGCTGCCTTACATGATTGAGATTCATATGATGATGCTTGTAATCTAGATGTCATTATGCTAGTCAAGTGGGTTTTACTTATGTGATCTCCGGAGACTCCTTGTCCCACGTGTGTAAAGGTGACAGTGTGTGCACCGTGTGGGTCTCTTAGGCTATATTTCACGAAGTACTTATTCACTGTTGAAGAGCGTAGTGAAGTGCTTATTTATATCTCTTTATGATTGCAATGTGCATCGTATCACAATTTATCTATGTGCTACTCTAGATGTGTTATTAAAGTAGTTTTATTCCTCCTGCATGTGTGCAAAGGTGACAGTGTGTGCACCGTGTTAGTACTTGGTTTATGCTATGATCATGATCTCTTGTAGATTGCGAAGTTAACTATTGCTATGATAATATTGATGTGATCTATTCCTCCTACATATGCATGAAGGTGACAGTGTGCATGCTATGCTAGTACTTGGTTTAGTCTTTTGATCTATCTTACACTTAAGGTTACCTAAACATGAGCATTATTGTGGAGCTTGTTAACTCCGGCATTGAGGGTTCGTGTAATCCTACGCAATGTGTTCATCATCCAACAAAAGTGTAGAGTATGCATTTATCTATTCTGTTATGTGATCAATGTTGAGAGTGTCCACTAGTGAAAGTGTAATCCCTAGGCCTTGTTCCTAAATACTGCTGAGTTACTACTGCTTTCTGTTTTACTGTGTTACTACTGCTGCAATACTACCACCATCAACTACACGCCAGCAAGCTATTTTCTGGCACCGTTGCTACTGCTCATATATATTCATACCACCTGTATTTCACTATCTCTTCGCCGAACTAGTGCACCTATTTGGTGTGTTGGGGACACAAGAGACTTCTTGCTTTGTGGTTGCAGGGTTGCATGAGAGGGATATCTTTGACCTCTTCCTCCCTGAGTTCGATAAACCTTGGGTGATCCACTTAAGGGAAAACTTGCTGCTGTTCTACAAACCTCTGCACTTGGAGGCCCAACACCCTCCCCCGAATCCTCCGCGCCAATTCGGCCCCAACTTAAGCCATCCCATGGCATCTGTCTGTTCACCACGACGACAGTTGGCGCCCACCGTGGGGCATGAAGTGGCGCTTGCTGGAGTTCATATTCGGGCGGGCATCCTCGACATCAACGGCGAGCGCACGGTGTCCGCGCTCGTGCAACGCATCTACAACATGGACTTCATCAACGACAACGCAGGCTGCTTCGCCAACGGCGGCAAGTTCCCGCAGAACGGCCGCACCATCGAGTTCGGCAGCCACCGCGTCTACTTCGGCACCGTCCCTGTGCGCCAGCGCCTCTCGCCGGTGCTGGTGGCGCCGGATCCGCCAAGATGGCTATGTGCTGGCCGCGCCGCCGGCAGCGTGGAGGTCATGATGGCTGGTGCGGTCAACACCGGCAAGGGAGCTGTGGAGGAAGGAGCTGAACGTGCGGCATCGACCCGCCCGGCAAAGCCACCGCTGGAGCGTGACGCGGCGTCGCGGGAGCATCGTCAGCACCACCGGCAACACCTCTCAAGCGGCGATGCACACGCTGGCCACGCCCATCGCGCAGAACATCGACCCGGCAAAGGCTCAGGAGGAGCTGGAGGCCACGCGCAAGGCCCTGCTTACCGGTGGCGCCGACATCATCCGGGCGCAGCGCGAGCTGAACCTAACCCTACGTGAGTATAACGCTGCCCATGGCTTTGCTTCTGTTAGCGCTCATGCTGCTAGGATACCGGAGAACCGGCTTAAAGCTCGCAACCTAGATCAGGATCTGCGTAAGGAAGTTCTTGCCGGCAAAAGTACCTCTGTATCTGTAAGCATCGTAGAGAAGCCTAAGTACAGTAGCCCGGATAAAACTATAAAAGCTGCTAAGGCCGCAATGGAAATGTGTGAATCGTTTCGGAGATGAATTAGCAAAGCAGCAGGATAGAGTTAGAGAATTACTTGATGTGATACAGGCACAAAATGATGAGCTTGCTAGAATGAACAAAGCAGCTCGAGGCAAAATCAGCCCGGTCAACAAAGTTGCCGGAAGCAAATCCCATGGGCAGGCATCGTCCCCTCATCAAAAGAAGAGAAAAAGAAATGAATGCGCGAAAAATGACCGTGTACGATCCAGTCCTTGCCGGAAAACAAAAAGCCAGGCCACACGATGCCGGAAGAAAAAGCTATGGAGCAGGTCGCGGTTATGCCGGAAATGGTTATGCCGGAGATGAATGCCGGAAATGGTTATGCCGGAAACAATCATGCCGGTAGACACGAAACCGGGCAAAATTATCGAGCTGCAAGGGCATATGTTGAAGAAGAAATGCCACCACCAAGGTACCGGCAGGCAAGAGCGCGGCGGAAGGATATGATGAGTCAGATTCCGAGGTGGAACGAACAAGAGTCCGCCGGAACCCTTTGGGAGAACGCCTGGGGGAAAGATGCCTACCAGCCGGGATGCGAGGCACAGGCTGGATAGAGTTTATCTTTCCGAAATGATTGAATCCGAAGGTCCTCCTGGCCCTAAGTGTTTTGGCCCACGGATCATGAGAGAAGAGCCACCGGTACGCAATTTCCAATTGCCCCGGGATACAAAAACATATGATGGCACCACTAAGCCGGAAGATTGGCTGGCGGACTATGTCACTGCTGTTTATGTCGCTGGCGGCGGAGTAAAACGGCGTTGGGCCGTAAGAATCATACCATCTTACCTGGTAGGACCTGCCCGTATCTGGCTTAACAACCTGCCGGCAGGAAGCATTAATGGATGGTTGGACTTTGAGGAAGCCTTTGTGAGCAACTTCAGTAGCACTTACAAGAGGCCAAACCGGCCCCAGCAGCTTGCGCTGTGCCAACAGCGTGCAGGAGAACCAGACCGGGATTATCTCACCCGGTGGAACTCCATGAGAAACATGTGTGAAGGAGTGATTGAAGCACAAGCAATTGCTTGGTCCAGTCAAGGATGTCGGAGAGGATCACCATTGTGGCAAAGGCTGCAGAGGAACATGCCAAGCACATTGGCTGAAATGATGCGAGTGGCGGAAAACTATGCGTTGGGAGACCCAATGCAACCGGCAGTACAAGCTGAGCCGGACAGTCAGGACAACCCCGGCAAGATCATCACCGGGATAACCGGCATAACAAGAGAAGGGAAGATTTTCCGGATCGAAGATATGGTCCGCAGCAAGTAGCCGCGGTGCAGGAAAATTCCAGCCCAGCGGAAGCCAAAGGCAAAAAACCGGATCGCAGCCGTGGGCGGGTCCTAAAAAGAAGTGGGTTGAAAAGGAAAAGTGGGGACAGAAAAAAGATTGGCACGAAAACATGAGGTACACCTTGGAAGCGGCGATGGACCAGCCGTGCAAGCTTCACACCCCACATCCGTCGAAACCGGCAAACCATTTGACAAAAGATTGCTCATGGATCAAACACTTGATGTTGAGAGGTGCAGCAAAAGATGCGCAAGTGATACGTCTCCGACGTATCGATAATTTCTTATGTTCCATGCTACATTATTGATGATATCTACATGTTTTATACACATTATATGTCGTATTTATGCATTTTCTGGCACTAACCTATTAACAAGATGCCGAAGAGCCTTGTTTTGCTGTTTTTGGTTTCAGAAATCCTAGTAAGGAAATATTCTCGGAATTGGACGCAATCAACGCCCAGGGTCCTATTTTTGCACGAAGCTTCCAGAAGACCGAGGGGAAAGGAAGTGGGGCCACGAGGCGCCGCCACACTAGGGCGGCGCGGCCCGGCCCTGGGCCGCGCGGCCCTCGTGTGGCCCCCCGCGTTGCCCTTCCGCCTACTTAAAGTCTTCGTCGCGAAACCCTCTGTACCGAGAGCCACGATACGGAAAACCTTCCGAGACGCCGCCGCCGCCAATCCCATCTCGGGGGATTCAGGAGATCGCCTCCGGCACCCTACCGGAGAGGGGAATCATCTCCCGGAGGACTCTTCATCGCCATGATCGCTGATACGTCTCCGACGTATCGATAATTTCTTATGTTCCATGCCACATTATTGATGATATCTACATGTTTTATGCACACTTTATGTCATATTCGTGCATTTTCTGGAACTAACCTATTAACAAGATGCCGAAGTGCCAGTTCTTGTTTTTTACTGTTTTTGGTTTCAGAAATCCTAGTAACGAAATATTCTCGGAATTGGATGAAATCAACGCCCAGGTTCCTATTTTGCCCGGAAGCATCCAGAACACCCGAGAGCCGCCAGAGGGGGGCCCTGTGGGCCCAGATGATAGGGTGGCGCGGCCTGGGCCCTGGCCGCGCCAGCCTATGGTGTGGGCGCCCCTTCGACCCTCGCCGCCTTTTCGCCTATATAAAGCCCCTGCGTCGAAACCCTTACGAGAGGAAGCCACGGTACGCGAAACCTTCCAGAGCCGCCGCCATCGCGAAGCCAAGATCTGGGGACAGGAGTCTCTGTTCCGGCACCCCGGACGGGGAAGTGCCCCGGAAGGCTTCTCCATCGACACCGCTGCCATCTCCACCGCCATCTTCATCACCATTGCTTCTCCCATGAAGAGGAGTAGTTCTCCATCGAGGCTCGGGGCTGTACCGGTAGCTATGTGGTTAATCTCTCTCCTATGTACTTCAATACAATAATCTCATGAGCTGCCTTACATGATTGAGATTCATATGATGATGCTTGTAATCTAGATGTCATTATGCTAGTCAAGTGAGTTTTACTTATGTGATCTCCGGAGACTCCTTGTCCCACGTGTGTAAAGGTGACAGTGTGTGCACCGTGTGGGTCTCTTAGGCTATATTTCATAGAATACTTATTCACTGTTATGAATGGCATAGTGAAGTGCTTATTTATATCTCTTTATGATTGCAATGTGTTTTGTATCACAATTTATCTATGTGCTACTCTAGCAATGTTATTAAAGTAGTTTTATTCCTCCTACACGGTGTAATGGTGACAGTGTGTGCACTCGTGTTAGTACTTGGTTTATGCTATGATCATGATCTCTTGTAGATTGCGAAGTTAACTATTGCTATGATAGTATTGATGTGTATTATTCCTCCTACATAAGCATGAAGGTGACAGTGTGCATGCTATGTTAGTACTTGGTTTAGTCGTATCAATCTTTCATGCACTCTAAGGTTATTTAAATATGAACATTGAATTGTGGAGCTTGTTAACTCCGGCATTGAGGGTTCGTGTAATCCTATGCAATGTGTTCATCATCCAACAAGAGAGTGTAGAGTATGCATTTATCTATTCTGTTATGTGATCAAAGTTGAGAGTGTCCACTAGTGAAAGTCTATTCCCTAGGCCTTGTTCCTAAATATGCTATCGCTGCTTGTTTACTGTTTTACTGAGTTACTACTGCTGCGTTACTACTGCATGTTTACTTCCTGCAATATTACTACCATCAACTGCACGCCAGCAAGCTATTTTGGCGCCGTACTACTGCTCATACTTATTCATACCACCTGTATTTCACTATCTCTTCGCCGAACTAGTACACCTATTAGGTGTGTTGGGGACACAAGAGACTTCTTGCTTTGTGGTTGCAGGGTTGCATGAGAGGGATATCTTTGACCTCTTCCTCCCTGAGTTCGATAAACCTTGGGTAATCCACTTAAGGGAAACTTGTGCTGTTCTACAAACCTCCTTGGAGGCCCAACACTGTCTACAAGAATAGAAGCACCCGTAGACATCAATCGCCTCCGGAGTGATGAGTGAGTAGTTCACCCCTGGACTATGGGTCCATAGCAGTAGCTAGATGGTCGTCTTCTCCTAATTGTGCTTCATTGTTGGATCTTGTGAGCTGCCTAACATGATCAAGATCATCTATCTGTAATACTATATGTTGTGTTTGTCGGGATCCGATGGATAGAGAATACTATGTTATGGTGATTATCAATCTATTACCTATGTGTTGTTTATGATCTTGCATGCTCTCCATTATTAGTAGAGGCTCTGGCCAAGTTTTTGCTCTTAACTCCAAGAGGGAGTATTTATGCTCGATAGTGGGTTCATGCCTCCATTAAATCTGGGACAGTGACAGAAAGTTCTAAGGTTGTGGATGTGTTGTTGCCACTAGGGATAAAACATTGATGCTATGTCTAAGGATGTAGTTGTTGATTACATTACGCACCATACTTAATGCAATTGTCTGTTGCTTGCAACTTAATACTGGAAGGGGTTCGGATGATAACCTGAAGGTGGACTTTTTAGGCATAGATGCATGCTGGATAGCGGTCTATGTACTTTGTCGTAATGCCCGATTAAATCTCACTATATTTATCATATCATGTATGTGCATTGTTATGCCCTCTCTATTTGTCAATTGCCCGATTGTAATTTGTTCACCCAACATGCTTTTATCTTATGGGAGAGACACCTCTAGTGAACTGTGGACCCCGGTCCTATTCTTTACATCGCATACAATCTACTGCAATTGTTCTTTACTGTTTTCTTCGCAAACAATCATCTTCCACACAATACGGTTAATCCTTTGTTACAGCAAGCCGGTGAGATTGACAACCTCACTGTTTCGTTGGGACAATGTACTTTGGTTGTGTTGTGCTGGTTCCACGTTGGCGCCGGAATCCCTGGTGTTGCGCCGCATCACATTTCGCCACCATCAACCTTCAACGTGCTTCTTGGCTCCTCCTGGTTCGATTAAACCTTGGTTTCTTTCCGAGGGAAAACTTGCCACTGTGCGCATCATACCTTCCTCTTGGGGTTCCCAACGGACGTGTACATCTACGCGCATCAAGCCTGTTTTCGGCGCCGTTGTCGGGGAGATCAAGACACGCTGCAAGGGAGTCTCCACTTCTCAATCTCTTTACTTTGTTTTTGTCTTGCTTTATTTTATTTACTACTTTGTTTGCTGCATATTAAACAAAACACAAAAAAATTAGTTGCTAGTTTTACTTTATTTACTGTCTTGCTCTCAATATCAAAAACACAAAAAAAAATTAGTTACTTGTCTTTACTTTATTTGCTTAGTTTACTCTTTGCTTATTTCATCATGTTTCCTCCTAAGCACACTCTAAAAGACATACCGGTAGGCCGAGGGTCTATAATTGGAAGAGATAATATAGAAGATTTTTTCACTCATGTTAGTATAGCTGAGGATTTTGAAGATAGACACTTGGTAGAACTTGCTCCTACTTACGAAATTGCTGTTGCTTCTCTAGTACACATGTTGGAAATTAAATTTGTTAATCTCAATCCTATAATTCAGCATATGTTTCTTACACTCTCTGATATGGAGGAAGGAGAAAAGAAAGATTTTGTCTTAGAAACTCTTCTAAAAGAATTTGGTGGTGTAGCAAGAGAGGCTAGAAAAGTCTTTACTAAATATAAAATGCTTGGTTCTTACACCAACTTTGCTAGCACCCTTGAAAAAATGGATATTGATAGGATGAAGTACACTAATAATGTTAATGATGGAGGGGACATTAAGACATCAATACCTTGTAAGCTTGTAGGAATGTTCGAGGCACTAGAAAAGAATTATGATTGGATTGTTCCCGAAAATTTATTTGATGAGAATAGCAAGCCTAAGAGTAATGAAAAGGGAGCCTCTGAAACTTACATAGATAAGATAACATGCATTGTAGAGGAAACTCCCAACTCCCAAGGTAATAATGTTGATGCTTGATACGTCTCAAACGTATCTATAATTTCTTATGTTCCATGCTACTTTATTGATGATACCTACATGTTTTATACACATTATATGTCATTATTATGCGTTTTCCGGAACTAACCTATTGACGAGATGCCGAAGGGCCAGTTGCTGTTTTCTGCTGTTTTTGGTTTCAGAAATCCTAGAAAGGAAATATTCTCGGAATCGGACGAAATAAAGACCCAACATCCTATTTTCCCGGACGCTTCCAGAGCACCGAAGAAGGGCCAGAGGGGAGCCAGGAGGGCCCCACCCCACAGGGCGGCGCGGCCAAGGGGGTGGGCGCGCCACACTATGAGGAGGAGCCCCGGCCCCTCCGACTCCGTCTCTTCGCCTATAAATGTCTTCCTGACCTAAAAACACCGATACGTTCGACGAAACCCGAGAAAACCTTCCAGAGCCGCCGCCATCGCGAAATCAAGATTCGGGGGACAGAAGTCTCTGTTCCGCACGCCGCCGGGACGGGGAATTGCCCCCGGAAGCCATCTCCACCGCCATCTTCACCGCCATCGCTGTTCCCATGATGAGGAGGGAGTAGTTCTCCCCGGGCTGAGGGCTCTACCGTAGCTATGTGGTTAATCTCTCTCTCTGTACTCCAATACAATGATCTCGTGAGTTGCTTTGCATGATTGAGATCCATATGATGAGCTTTGTATCGCTACTAGTTGTGTGCTACTCATGTGATGTTATTAAAGTAGTCTATTCCTCCTGCATGGTGTAAAGGTGACTAGTGTGTGCACCGTGTGGTTCTTGTCGTAGGCTATGATCATGATCTCTTGTAGATTGTGGAGTTAATTATCATTATGATAGTATTGATGTGATCTATTCCTCCTTCATAGTGTAATGTGGACAGTGTGTGCGCTATGTTAGTTCTTGGTTTATTTTGCAATGATCTATTATGCTCTAAAGGTTACTTAAACATGAATACCGAATGTTGTGGCGCTTGTTAACTCCGGCATTGAGGTGCTCTAGTAGCCCTACGCAACGAATGGTGTTCATTATCAAACAAGAGTGTATGTAGCACATATGAGAAAGAGTTATTTATTATGCGATCAATGTTGAGAGTGTCCACTAGTGAAAGTATGATCCCTAGGCCTTGTTTCCAATACTGCAAACACCGTTTGTTTACTGTTTTGTTGCATGTTTACTCGCTGCCATATTTTATTCAGATTGCTATTACCACTCATATACATCCATACTACTTGTATTTCACTATCTCTTCGCCGAACTAGTGCACCTATACATCTGACAAGTGTATTTGGTGTGTTGGGGACACAAGAGACTTCTTGCTTTGTGATTGCAGGGTTGCTTGAGAGGGATATCTTTGACCTCTTCCTCCCTGAGTTCGATAAACCTTGGGTGATCCACTTAAGGGAAAACTTGATGCTGTTCTACAAACCTCTGCTCTTGGAGGCCCAACACTGTCTACAAGAATAGAAGCACCCGTAGACATCAAGCACTTTTCTGGCGCCGTTGCCGGGGAGGTAAGGTAAAAGGTATTCACATCCTCCGACTACTAAGCTATTTCCTAGCACTGTTGCCGGTGTGTGAGTACTCGAAGCTATTTCCTTTAGATCCTGCAATTGCATCTTTTTGTTTCTTGTTTTTATTTTCACTAGTTAGGCATAATGGAAAACAACAAAAAAATTGGTGAGCTTTTTAATCTTTTTCCTAATTTAGAATTGTTTGATGCGAAAATTAAAAAACCTATGGAACCTTATTTACATGATAGTAGCAATGTTATTAGTATGAATGCAATTACTGCTAATGCTATGAAGAAGTCTAAGCTTGGGGAAGCTAGTTTACATAAAAATAATCTTTTTTGCTCCTCAACTTTGGAAGAAATATTTTGCTCTGATAATGCTTTATCTCCCATATGCGATAACTCTAATGATGCTTCTGATATTTTAAATCCACCTGCTGAAAGTATTCCGTATAAAATACCTATGAAAATTATTGAACGTGTTATGGATAACCGCTATGAAGGGGATGGAACTGTCCATCCTGGAGATCATTTACTGTTTTTGCATGAATTATGCGGGTTATTCAAGTGTGCAGGTATTTCAATGGATGAAGTTAGAAAGAAATTATTTGTTATGTCGCTATCTGGTGAAGCGGCGCATTGGTATAAACTATTGAAGGACGGGCGCTCTCTTGATTGGAAGGATATTGTGCCTCTATTTTATTCCAAGTTCTATCCTCCAAGTGAAATTCACAAAGATCGAAACCATATATATAATTTCTGGCCTCATGATGGAGAGAGTATTGCCCAAGCATGGGAGAGATTGAAGACTTTAATGCTCAAATGCCCCAATCATGAGCTTCCAGGTAATATCATTATTGATAATTTCTATGCAAGACTTTCTTTTCAAGATAAGACCTTGCTGGATACTACTTGTTCTGGATCATTCACGAGCAACAAAGAAGAGTTTAAAAGGGACCTTCTTGATCGGATTAAGGAGAACGCTGAAGATTGGAAGAACGACAAAGGTAAAGAGTCAGGTATAAATTATGATTATGAATGCATTGAAACTTTTATGGATACTGATAAATTTCGAGATATGAGTGCTACTTATGGTCTTGACTCTCAAGTTGCTGCAAATCTTTATAAAGCCTTTGCTTCTCATTTAGAATTGCCTAAAAAGAATTTTGATAAGTATCATGAACCTTTTAAAGAGGCTTGCATGAAGAATGACATTGTTGTTAATGATTGCAATAAGCATGCTCAAACTCCTAAGAATGCTATTTCCTATAAGCATGTTAATTTTTGTGGAATGCATAGACCTTGTGGAATTAATCAAATCGAAGATGAATATTGTATCCATCATAGGAATGAAAAAACTAGGAAGTGGTCTAGGGCTCTAGATGATCTAGGTAAAAAAGTTTGTGCCCTCTATCCTTTTATTTGTGAAGTTTGCCATGAAGTGGGTCATTTTAATTTTCAATGCCCCTCCAATGATAATTTGAACCCAATGAGTGCTGCAAATTTGTATTGTGATGATGAAATTACTCCTAATCAGCATGATGAACTTACTTTATTTTTGTGGTGTGAAGAGCTCTCAAGAAAAATCTCTTTGTTACATATGAGTGATCTTGATATTGATGATGTCCTGCATGGGTGTTTTTCTTATTGCATTGATAATAGCCATACAAATACTTACATACAAAATATTTTAGAAGATGACACCTTGCCAAAATATGATAGGACCGCTGTGTGTTTTCAACTAATTAATGAAAAGGAGGGATCCTCCCAAGTTTCTTCTATTGTTTCTAAAAGAAAATCAGGTTATGCGGACAAGCCACCCTTCAAGCCTCTTCCTCCTAAAGAAGGGAACGAGGAGAAGGAAGAAGAAGAAGAAGAAGAAGAAGAAGGGAAGAAGAAGAAGAAGGAGAATAAAAAGAAAGAGGTAACGGCGTATCCCCGCGTGAATGAGATAACGCTAGGTAACCGTAAGTATGTTGCTCCTAATGATTATTGTGATAATGAATCTGAATACGATGATCTTCCTATGCCCTTTACATACATTAGCGATCATGATTTGAATGAGCACACTACCTTTGATATTGGAAATCTCTTTGGTACTGATTATGAAAGTAATGATGATAGCATTATTCATGTCCCCTTAAACGATGATATTGAAAGCCCTAAGCTTGGGGATGTTGTGCTTGAAGATCCTATATTTGAGACCTCTACTTTTAGTGAAAATGATGATATTACATATTCTGGTTTAGATAATTGCTATAGAGATGTATATGACACATGTTACAATTATCCTTATGAAACTTGTCATAGTTATGATGGGCTTGCCAAAAACCATTCCCTTAGTATGCAACTTGTTTACCATGTTCAAATTCTCAACAATGATCCTGCTCCAATTACTATTAATGAGAAGAGTTTTTCTTATGTCAAAAATAATGATACCCTTATGCATATGAACCATGATAAGAATGTTTTAAGTGATGGTTATATTGTAGATTTCATCAATGATGCTACTGAAAGTTATTATGAGAGAGGGAAACATGGTTATAGGCATCTTAATAATATTAAGTTTCCCCTCTTTATGTTGAGAATTTTGAAGTTACTCGTGTTTTATCCTCTTTTGCTTGTCACCTTGTTCTTCATGAATTCATTTGTGTACAAGATTCCTATGCATAGGAAGCATGCTAGGCTTAAATTTGTTTTGAATTTGTCTCTTGATGCTCCTTTTTGCTCCAAATACTATTTCTTGCAAAAGTGCTAAGCCCATCTTAATGGCTATAAAGAAAGAACTTCTTGGGAGATAACCCATGTGTTTATTTTGCTACAGTACTTTTATTTTGTATTTGTGTCTTGGAAGTTGTTACTACTGTAGCAACCTCTCCTTATCTTATTTTATTGCATTGTTGTGCCAAGTAAAGTCTTTGATAGAAAGGTTGATACTAGATTTGGATTACTGCGCAGAAACAGATTTCTTGCTGTCACGAATCTGGGCCTAATTCTCTGTAGGTAACTCAGAAAATTATGCCAATTTACGTGAGTTATCCTCAGATATGTACGCAACTTTCATTAGTTTTGAGTTTTTCCATTTGAGCAAGTCTGGTGCCATTTTAAAATTCGTCTTTACGAACTGTTCTGTTTTGACAGATTCTGCCTTTTATTTCGCATTGCCTCTTTTGCTATGTTGGATGAATTTCTTTGATCCATTAATGTCCAGTAGCTTTATGCAATGTCCATAAGTGTAAAGAATGATTGTGTCACCTCTGAACATGTAAATTTTTATTGTGCACTAACCCTCTAATGAGTTGCTTTGAGTTTGGTGTGAAGGAAGTTTTCAAGGGTCAAGAGAGGAGGATGATATACTACGATCAAGAAGAATGAAAAGTCTAAGCTTGGGGATGCCCCGGTGGTTCATCCCTGCATATTTTAAGAAGACTCAAGCATCTAAGCTTGGGGATGCCCAAGGCATCCCCTTCTTCATCGACAAAGTATCAGGTTCCTTCTCTTGAAACTATATTTTTATTCGGTCACATCTTATGTACTTTACTTGGAGCGTCTGTATGTTTTTGTTTTTGTTTTTGTTTGAATAAATGATTGTTTGGGAGAGAGACACGCTCCGCTGGTTCGTATGAACACATGTGTTCTTAGCTTTTAATTTTCATGGCGAAGGTTGAAACTGCTTCGTTAATTGTTATATGGTTGGAAACGGGAAATGCTACATGTAGTAATTGGTATAATGTCTTGAATAATGTGATACTTGGCAATTGTTGTGCTCATATAGATCTTGTTTAAGCTCTTGCATCATGTACCTTGTACCCATTAATGAATAATTACATAGAGCTTGTTAAAATTTGGTTTGCATGATTGGTCTCTCTAAGTCTAGATATTTTCTGGTTGAGGTGTTTGAACAACAAGGAGACGATGTAAAGTCTTATAATGCTTACAATATGTTTATATGTGAGTCTTGCTGCACCATTTTATACTTGAGTTTGCTTCAAATAACCTTGCTAGCCTAAACCTTGTATAGAGAGGGAATACTTCTCATGCATCCAAATACTTGAGCCAATATTCATGCCATTTGTGTCCACCATACCTACCTACTACATGGTATTTCTCCGCCATTCCAAAGTAAATTGCTTGAGTGCTACCTTTAAACCATTCAAAACTTATCACCTCTGATTTGTGTCAATGTTTAATAGCTCATGAGGAAGTATGTGGTGTTTATCTTTCAATCTTGTTGGGCAACTTTCACCAATGGACTAGTGGCTTCATCCGCTTATCCAATAATTTTGCAAAAAGAGCTGGCAATGGGATTCCCAGTCCCAAATTAATTAACAAAAAATAGACACTCCTCCATGGTATGTGATTGTTGGACGGCACCCGAAGGATTCGGTTAGCCATGGCTTGAGAAAGCAAAGGTGGGGAGGAGTGTCATCTAAATAAAACTAAAATAAAAAGGCACTCCTTCATGGTATGAGATTGTTGGCAGGCACCCGAGGATTCGGTTAGCCATGGTTTGTGAAAGAAAGGTTGGAAGGAGTGCCACCCAAAAATAAAATAAAATGGGAGCCGCTCTTTGAAGGTTTGTCTGGCAAGGGGGTTAGAGTGCCCACTACCATTCGTTGACAACAACAAACACCTCTCAAAACTTTACTTTTATGCTCTCTATATGTTTTCAAAATCAAAGCTCTAGCACAAATATAGCAATCGATGCTTTCCTCTTTGAAGGGCCATTCTTTTACTTTATTGTTGAGTCAGTTTACCTATTCTTTCTATCTTAGAAGCAAACACTTGTGTAAATTGTGTGCATTGATTCTTACATGTTTACCTATTGCACTTGTTATATTACTTTGTGTTGACAATTATCCATGAGATATACATGTTAAAGTTGAAAGCAACCGCTGAAACTTATATCTTCCTTTGTGTTGTTTCAAAGCTTTCTACTAAGAATTTATTGCTTATGAGTTAACTCTTATGCAAGACTTATTGATGCTTGTCTTGAAAGTATTATTCATGAAAAGTCTTTGTTATATGATTCATTTGTTTACTCATTATCTTCATCATTGCTTCGAATCTCTGCATTCATCTCATGTGCTTTACAATAGTATGATCAAGGTTATGATGGCATGTCACTTAAGAAATTATCATTGTTATCGTTTACCTACTCGAGGGCGAGTAGGAACTAAGCTTGGGGATGCTTGATACGTCTCAAACGTATCTATAATTTCTTATGTTCCATGCTACTTTATTGATGATACCTACATGTTTTATACACATTATATGTCATTATTATGCGTTTTCCGGAACTAACCTATTGACGAGATGCCGAAGGGCCAGTTTCTGTTTTCTGCTGTTTTTGGTTTCAGAAATCCTAGAAAGGAAATATTCTCGGAATCGGACGAAATAAAGACCCAATATCCTATTTTTCCCGGACGCTTCCAGAGCACCGAAGAAGGGCCAGAGGGGAGCCAGGAGGGCCACACCCCACAGGGCGGCGCGGCCAAGGGGGTGGGCGCGCCACCCTGGTGAGGAGGAGCCCCGTGGCCCCTCCGACTCCGTCTCTTCGCCTATAAATGTCTTCCTGACCTAAAAACACCGATACGTTCGACGAAACCCGAGAAAACCTTCCAGAGCCGCCGCCATCGCGAAATCAAGATTCGGGGGACAGAAGTCTCTGTTCCGGCACGCCGCCGGGACGGGGAATTGCCCCCGGAAGCCATCTCCACCGCCATCTTCACCGCCATCGCTGTTCCCATGATGAGGAGGGAGTAGTTCTCCCCTGGGGCTGAGGGCTCTACCGTAGCTATGTGGTTAATCTCTCTCTCTGTACTCCAATACAATGATCTCGTGAGTTGCTTTGCATGATTGAGATCCATATGATGAGCTTTGTATCGCTACTAGTTGTGTGCTACTCATGTGATGTTATTGAAGTAGTCTATTCCTCCTGCATGGTGTAAAGGTGACTAGTGTGTGCACCGTGTGGTTCTTGTCGTAGGCTATGATCATGATCTCTTGTAGATTGTGGAGTTAATTATCATTATGATAGTATTGATGTGATCTATTCCTCCTTCATAGTGTAATGTGGACAGTGTGTGCGCTATGTTAGTTCTTGGTTTATTTTGCAATGATCTATTATGCTCTAAAGGTTACTTAAACATGAATACCGAATGTTGTGGCGCTTGTTAACTCCGGCATTGAGGTGCTCTAGTAGCCCTACGCAACGAATGGTGTTCATTATCAAACAAGAGTGTATGTAGCACATATGAGAAAGAGTTATTTATTATGCGATCAATGTTGAGAGTGTCCACTAGTGAAAGTATGATCCCTAGGCCTTGTTTCCAATACTGCAAACACCGTTTGTTTACTGTTTTGTTGCATGTTTACTCGCTGCCATATTTTATTCAGATTGCTATTACCACTCATATACATCCATACTACTTGTATTTCACTATCTCTTCGCCGAACTAGTGCACCTATACATCTGACAAGTGTATTTGGTGTGTTGGGGACACAAGAGACTTCTTGCTTTGTGATTGCAGGGTTGCTTGAGAGGGATATCTTTGACCTCTTCCTCCCTGAGTTCGATAAACCTTGGGTGATCCACTTAAGGGAAAACTTGTTGCTGTTCTACAAACCTCTGCTCTTGGAGGCCCAACACTGTCTACAAGAATAGAAGCACCCGTAGACATCAATGCTCCATCCCTTGATGTTACTTGATTTGCACTTTCTGCGCCTAGCTGAAAGGCGTTAAAGAAAAGCACTTCTTGGGAGATAACCCATGTGTTTATTTTACTACAGCAATTTTTGTTTTGTTGAGTCTTGGAAGTTGTTTACTACTGTAGCAACCTCTCCTTATCATGTTTTTGTGCCAAGTAAAGTTTCTATGTTAAAGTTGATGTTATATTTGGGATCGCTGCGCAGAAACAGCATTGCTGTCTGTCACGAATTCTGGCATAAGTCTCTGTAAAAAATTCGAAAAAATCTGCAAAATTACGAGCGTGATCCTCAGATATGTACGCAACTTTCATTAGTTTTGAGTTTTTCCATTTGAGCAAGTCTAGTGCCCCTTCAGGTTCGTGACTGTTCTGTTTTTGACAGATTCTGCCTTTTATTTCGCATTGCCGTATTTGCTATGTTGGATGAATTTCTTTGATCCATTAATGTCCAGTAGCTTTGTGCAATGTCCCGAAGTGTTAAGAATGATTGTGTCACCTCTGAATATGTGAATTTTTAATTGTGCACTAACCCTCTAATGAGTTTGCTTGAAGTTTGGTGTGAAGGAAGTTTTCAAGGGTCAAGAGAGGAGTATGATATACTATGATCAAGAGGAGTGAAAGCTCTAAGCTTGGGCCTCAAGTCTAAGTGCCCGTATATCAGGTTCCCTTATACGGTAAGCGTCTGGATCCTAGCTGACAGGGATGAGGCCCAAGGCTTCTTCATCGTGCCTAAAATCACTTCCTCATGTTTAAATCATATACCCCATTAATTACATTTGAAGTTTTCAAAAGAGTGTTAATTTCTGTTTTGATGTTTTGAACAACAAGAATGACGGGGTAGTAGACTATGATCGCTCCAATTGCATATTCAAATATGTCTTTTAGTGTTTTGCTTTCTTGTTCACCGGTTCATTCAATTTCTGTTGCATATCAAATATAACTCTTGGCCTGGAAATGATGTAGTAATTCTAAAATGTCTTGGATAATGTGATACTTGGCAATTGTTGTGCTCATGTTTAAGCTCTTGCATCATATACTTTGCACCCATTAATGAAGAAATACATAGAGCTTGCTAAAATTTGGTTTGCATATTTGGTCTCTCTAAGGTCTAGATAATTTCTAGTATTGAGTTTTGAACAGGAAGACGGTGTAGAGTCTTATAATGTTTACAATATGTCTTTTATGTGAGTTTTGCTGCACCGGTTCATCCTTGAGTTTGCTTCAAATAACCTTGCTAGCCTAAACCTTGTATCGAGAGGGAATACTTCTCATGCATCCAAAATCCTTGAGCCAACCACTATGCCATTCGTGTCCACCATACCTACCTACTACATGGTATTTTCCGCCATTCCAAAGTAAATTGCTTGAGTGCTACCTTTAAAATTCCATCATTCGCCTTTGCAATATATAGCTCATGGGACAAAATAGCCTTAAAAACTATTGTAGTATTGAATATGTACTTATGCACTTTATCTCTTATTAAGTTGCTTGTTGTGCGATAACCATGCTTCTGGGGACGCCATCAACTCTTTGTTGAATATCATGTGAGTTGCTATGCATGTCCGTCTTGTCTGAAGTAAGAGAGATCTACCACCTTAATGGTTAGAGCATGCATATTGTTAGAGAAGAACATTGGGCCGCTAACTAAAGCCATGAATCATGGTGGAAGTTTCAGTTTTGGACATATATCCTCAATCTCATATGAGAACACTAATTGTTGCCACATGCTTATGCATTAAAGAGGAGTCCATTATCTGTTGTCCATGTTGTCCCGGTATGGATGTCTAAGTTGAGAATAATCAAAAGCGAGAAATCCAAAATGCGAGCTTTCTCCTTAGACCTTTGTACAGGCGGCATGGAGGTACCCCTTTGTGACACTTGGTTAAAACATGTGTATTGCGATGATCCGGTAGTCCAAGCTAATTAGGACAAGGTGCGGGCACTATTAGTATACTATGCATGAGGCTTGCAACTTGTAAGATATAATTTACATAATACATATGCTTTATTACTACCGTTGACAAAATTGTTTCATGTTTTCAAAATAAAAGCTCTAGCACAAATATAGCAATCGATGCTTT
Organism: Lolium multiflorum; assembly: GCA_030979885.1. Lineage (NCBI taxonomy): Eukaryota > Viridiplantae > Streptophyta > Magnoliopsida > Poales > Poaceae > Lolium > Lolium multiflorum. The sequence continues at coordinate 235,278,525 of CM061748.1, read as the reverse complement.
CCTCTTTGAAGGACCTTTCTTTTACTTTTATTGTTGAGTCAGTTTACCTATCTCTCTCCACCTTAAGAAGCAAACACTTGTGTGAACTGTGCATTGATTCCTACATACTTGCATATTGCACTTGTTATATTACTTTACATTGACACTATCCATGAGATATACATGTTATAAGTTGAAAGCAACCGCTGAAACTTAATCTTCCTTTGTGTTGCTTCAATACCTTTACTTTGATTTATTGCTTTATGAGTTAACTCTTATGCAAGACTTATTGATGCTTGTCTTGAAGTACTATTCATGAAAAGTCTTTGTTTTATGATTCATTTGTTTACTCATGTCATCACCATTGTTTTGATCGCTGCATTCATTACATATGTTTACAATAGTATGATCAAGGTTATGATGGCATGTCACTCCAGAAATTATCCTTGTTATCGTTTACCTGCTCGGGACGAGCAGAACTAAGCTTGGGGATGCTGATACGTCTCCGACGTATCGCTAATTTCTTATGTTCCATGCTACATTATTGATGATATCTACATGTTTTATACACATTATATGTCGTATTTACGCATTTTCCGGCACTAACCTATTAACAAGATGCCGAAGAGCCAGTTGCGTATTTCTGCTGTTTTTGGTTTCAGAAATCCTAGTAGGAAATATTCGGAATTGGACGAAATCAACGCCCAAGGTCCTATTTTTGCACGAAGAAGACCGAGGGGGGAAGCCACGAGGGCACCGCCACACTAGGGCGGCGCGGCCTGGCCCCTGGGCCGCGGCCCTAGCGTGTGGGGCCTCGTGTGGCCCCCGTGTTGCCCTTCCGCCTACTTAAAGTCTTCGTCGCGAAACCCTCTGACCGAGAGCCACGATACGGAAAACCTTCCAGAGACGCCGCCGCCCAATCCCATCTCGGCGGATTCAGGAGATCGCCTCCGGCACCCTGCCGGAGAGGGGAATCATCTCCCGGAGGACTCTTCATCGCCATGATCGCCTCCGGAGTGATGAGTGAGTAGTTCACCCCTGGACTATGGGTCCATAGCAGTAGCTAGATGGTCGTCTTCTCCTAATTGTGCTTCATTGTTGGATCTTGTGAGCTGCCTAACATGATCAAGATCATCTATCTGTAATACTATATGTTGTGTTTGTCGGGATCCGATGGATAGAGAATACTATGTTATGGTGATTATCAATCTATTACCTATGTGTTGTTTATGATCTTGCATGCTCTCCGTTATTAGTAGAGGCTCTGGCCAAGTTTTTGCTCTTAACTCCAAGAGGGAGTATTTATGCTCGATAGTGGGTTCATGCCTCCATTAAATCTGGGACAGTGACAGAAAGTTCTAAGGTTGTGGATGTGCTGTTGCCACTAGGGATAAAACATTGATGCTATGTCTAAGGATGTAGTTGTTGATTACATTACGCACCATACTTAATGCAATTGTCTGTTGCTTGCAACTTAATACTGGAAGGGGTTCGGATGATAACCTGAAGGTGGACTTTTTAGGCATAGATGCATGGTGGATAGCGGTCTATGTACTTTGTCGTAATGCCCTGATTAAATCTCACTATATTTATCATATCATGTATGTGCATTGTTATGCCCTCTCTATTTGTCAATTGCCCGACTATAATTTGTTCACCCAACATGCTTTTATCTTATGGGAGAGACACTCTAGTGACCTGTGGACCCCGGTCCTATTCTTTACATCGCATACAATCTACTGCAATACTTGTTTTCTTCGCAAACAATCATCTTCCACACAATACGGTTAATCCTTTGTTACAGCAAGCCGGTGAGATTGACAACCTCACTGTTTCGTTGGGGCAAAGTACTTTGGTTGTGTTGTGTAGGTTCCACGTTGGCGCCGGAATCCCTGGTGTTGCGCCGCATCACATTTCGCCACCATCAACCTTCAACGTGCTTCTTGGCTCCTCCTGGTTCGATTAAACCTTGGTTTCTTTCTGAGGGAAAACTTGCCACTGTGCGCATCATACCTTCCTCTTGGGGTTCCCAACGGACGTGTACATCTACGCGCATCAAGCACAAGGCTGTTCCACAATACTACCACCACCACCTCTTACCGGAGCCAACACCATACCAGCAAGCACCAGCAAGTTAACCGGGTGGAGGAGAATCGTGATCAACCACCTCCACCGGCACCTTTGGGCCGGAATGTTTACGAAGACCCACATTTGTGCATGGTTGTCTTTGTCACTGAGCCAACCGACAGGCAAAGCGTGCATCGCCGTTCCATGGAAGTGAACGCGGTGATGCCGGCAGTACCCAAATACATGCTGTGGTCAGATCAGGAAATCACCTGGTCGTTCAAGGATCACCCCAAAATCATGCCGAATCCGGGTGGTTACGCTCTTGTTGTGGACCCAATCATGCGAGGGCCAGAGACTCGAGTCAAGTTCAGCAAGGTGATGATAGACAACGGAAGCAGCATAAACATCATGTACAAGCATACAATGCGTACACTAGGCATAACGGAAAACATGCGCCAGCCAACTCACACAACGTTCCATGGGATCGTTCCGGGCTTGTCCTGTGCCCCGGTAGGAAAATTCGGGTGGATGTGTCGTTTGGAGGACGTGACAATTGCCGGGTGGAAAATCTGGAGTTTGAGGTGGTGGATCTAGACAGTCCCTACCATGCATTGCTGGGGAGACCGGCATTGGCAGCTTTCATGGCCTCAACCCATACGGCTTACCTCAAGATGAAGATGCCGGCACCTCGTGGACCCTTAACCGTGGTGGGAAACTATAAAGTCTCGATGGAAACCGCTTCCGCCGGATCAAACCTGGCAGAATCGCTGGTGATAGCGGAGGAAAAGAAAAGAATGCAAACTGCTGTTGCGCTGGCTCAGTCCTCAAAGTTGAGCTTAGCGGCAATGAGTGGAAACTTGGCCTCACCGGCATTCAAGCCGACGAATGAAACAAAGGACATTGTGCTGGATCCGGCTTACCCAGAGCGCACCGTTCGTATCGGTGCCGGCCTCAGCCAAGCATAGGAAAGCGCGCTCGTCAGCTTCCTCCGTGAGAATCGGAATATCTTCGCCTGGTCTACTGATGACTTGGTGGGTGTTCCGAGGGAGCTGGCTGAGCACTCTCTAAACGTCCGGAAAGATGCTAAGCCGGTGCGTCAACCTTTGCGCCGGTTCGCTGAAGATAGGAGGAAAATCATTGGAGAAGAAGTAACAAAGCTGCTGGTAGCCGGTTTCATCGTGGAGGTCACGCACACAGAGTGGCTGGCCAATCCGGTAATGGTTGAAAAGAAAAAAGATGAGAACCTGGAGGCAAAAGCTCCAAGGTGTGGCGCATGTGCATCGACTACACCAACCTCAACAAAGCTTGCCCAAGAGATCCTTTCCCTTTGCCCCGAATCGATCAAGTGATTGATTCTACTGCTGGGTGTGAGTTGTTGTCCCATGCCGGTTTCCACCAAATCCCCTGAAAAAGGAAGATCAAATAAAAACTGCGTTCATTACCCCGCACGGGGCTTATTGCTATGTTACTATGCCTTTTGGTTTGCGCAACGCTGGTGCAACGTACCAGCGCTGTATGCAAAAATGCTTGTTTGATCAAATCGGAAAGAATGTGCAAGTCTATGTGGATGACATTGTGATAAAAACTAAGGTAAAAGATACCTTAATCGATGACATCCGGCAAACATTTGATAACTTAAGGAAGTTCCGGATGAAACTTAACCCGGCAAAATGTACCTTCCGTGTTCCTGTCGGTAAGCTGCTTGGTTTCCTTGTGTCAAGCCGGGGCATTGAGGTGAATCCGGTAAAAATCCGGGCAATAGAAAGAATGACGTCCCACGAGAATTAAAAGATGTGCAAAAGTTTACCGGAAGCTTGGCATCGCTAAGCCGGTTCATAAGCAGGCTAGGAGAAAAGGCCTTGCCGCTTCTATGCTTTGATGAGAAAATCCGATACCTTCGTCTGGACCCCTCAGGCAGACGCAGCGTTTAAAGAGCTAAAAACATGCTGGCAACAGCCCCAATCTTGGCCTCGCCTCTGGAGAGAGAACCCATGCTATTATACATAGCAGCAACCAACCGGGTTGTGAGTGTTGTGGTTGTGGTGGAACGAGAAGAGGAAGGAAAAACCGTGCAGAGGCCGGTATACTATTTGAGCGAAGTGCTTTCTTCTTCAAAACAAAACTACCCGCACTTCCAAAAGATGACCTATGGTGTGTTCATGGCCGCCACTAAACTCAAGCACTATTTTGAAGAACACCCCATGAAGGTGGTGAGCGAGGCACCTATCTCAGATATAATGGGCAACAAAGATGCCAGCGGCAGGATTGCAAAATGGGAATTCAGTTATCACCATACGTGCCGGTATATGAAAGAAGGATGCCATAAAATCGCAAGCTTTAGCTGATTTCTTGGTCGATTGGGCGGAAATGCAATATAAGCCACCAGAACAAAGGTAGAGTACTGGAAGATGCACTTTGATGGATCCAAGCTCAAAGAGGGTCAGAGTTGGTGTGGTACTCACCTCACCAAAGGGAGATCACCTCCGGTATGTTTTGCAAGTGCATTTCAGGGCATCAAACAATGTCGCTGAATATGAAGCTTTCTATCCATGGGCTAAGGTCGCAAAAGAAATCGGTGCACACCGGATCATTTGCTACGGCGATTCAGATCTTGTGGTGCAAAGTGTTCCGGAGATTGGGATGCAAAAGATGACAACATGGCTTCATACCGGTTTCATGTGCAAAAGATTGCCGGCTTCTTTGAAGGCTGTGAGTTTCACCATGTGCCACGAGCTGAAAATGAAGCCGCGGATGCTTTATCCAAGCTAGGCTCATCAAGGCAGGAAATTCCTCCCGGAATAGCTTTGCACACTTAAGAGTTCCATCAATCAAGCCAAGTCCGGAGTCGGAATCAATTTTCGTACCGGAGTCGCACGTGGTGCCAATGGAGATTGACGAAGGAAACCCGGGGACTGCTCCGGCAAACTCGGGGACTGTACCGGTAAGCTCGGGGACTGCGACGCCCATGCCGGAGGAGGCGATGCTTGTGGACAGCATGGACATAGACATGCCGGTGTTTGTGGTTAGAGAAGCGCCATCTTGGGTTAAACCTATTAAGGAATTCCTGATCAACGGCACCTTGCCGGTTGACGAAAATGAATCAAGAAGGATACAGAGAAGGTCCAAAGCTTACACCATCATCAATGGCGAGGTGTACAAGAGAAGTGTTACCGGTGTCCTCCAAAGGTGTGTGGAGCCGGAAGAAGGAAAAGAAATGCTTGAGGAGATTCACCAAGGAGAATGTGGGCATCACGCTTCTTCAAGAGCGTTGGTAGCAAAAGTGTTCCGGCATGGGTTCTACTGGCCCACAGCCTTGGACAATGCTGAGGATTTGGTAAGGAAATGCAATGGCTGCCAGAGGTATGCTAAGCAAAACCATACCCCAGCATCCGGCTTAAAAACCATACCGCTAACTTGGCCATTTGCTGTTTGGTGCCTTGACATGGTTGGCCCTTGATGCGCGTAAATGTACACGTCCGTTGGGAACCCCAAGAGGAAGGTATGATTATGTGGCAAGTTTTCCCTCAGAAAGAAACCAAGGTTTAATCGAACCAGGAGCCAAGAAGCACGTTGAAGGTTGATGGTGGCGAAATGTGATGCGGCGCAACAACAGGGATTCCGGCGCCAACGTGGAACCTGCACAACACAATGTACTTTGCCCCAACGAAACAGTGAGGTTGTCAATCTCACCGGCTTGCTGTAACAAAGGATTAACCGTATTGTGTGGAAGATGATTGTTTGCAAGAAAACAGTAAAACAAGTATTGCAGTAGATTGTATGCGATGTAAAGAATAGGACCGGGGTCCACAGTTCACTAGAGGTGTCTCTCCCATAAGATAAAAGCATGTTGGGTGAACAAATTACAGTGGGCAATTGACAAAATAGAGAAGGGCATAACAATGCATATACATGATATGATAAATATAGTGAGATTTAATCAGGGCATTACGACAAAGTACATAGACCGCCATCCAACTGCATCTATGCCTAAAAAGTCCACCTTCAGGTTATCATCCGAACCCCTTCAGTATTAAGTTGCAAAGCAACAGACAATTGCATTAAGTATGGTGCGTAATGTAATCGACAACTACATCCTTAGACATAGAATCAATGTTTTATCCCTAGTGGCAACAGCACATCACAACCTTAGAACTTTCTGTCACTGTCCCAGGTGTCAATGAAGGCATGAACCCACTATCGAGCATAAATACTCCCTCTTGGAGTTAAGAGCAAAAACTTGGCCAGAGCCTCTACTAATAACGGAGAGCATGCAAGATCATAAACAACACATAAACAATAGATTGATAATCACCATAACATAGCATTCTCTATCCATCGGATCCCGACAAACACAACATATAGTATTACAGATAGATGATCTTGATGGGGGGAGTTGATACGTCCAATTTGCATCACTATTTTGTATCATAATTTGCTGTTATTCATTGATATATTTCATATTGGGACACAATACTTATGTTATTTCATCTATTTTGCATGTTTCATCATCATTGGAGGATCAAGCACCGGAGCCAGGATTCTGCTGGAAAAAGCACCGTCAGAACGCAATATTTCGGAAGATCAACTATGGAAGGAATTTCACGTAAATTCCTATTTTTCCAGGTGACGGAGGGAGCAGAAGGGGAAGAAGAGGAGCCACTGTGGGCCCAGAGGGCGGCGCGCCCATGGCCCGGCCGCGCCACCCTATGCTCTGGGGGCCCTTTCGCCTCACCTTCCTTTCGTCCCGAAAACCTAAGCCACAGAGAGGACTTCACGAAGGGTTACAGCCGCCTCTGCGGGGCGGAGAACACCAGAGAGAAAAGAGCTCTCCGGCGGGCAGGAATCCGCCGGGGAAATTCCCTCCCGGAGGGGGAAATCGACGCCATCGCCATCGTCATCGAGCGGGACATCATCTCCATCATCATCATCATCATCTCCACCATCTACACCGCCATCACCACCGCTGCACCTCGTCACCGCTGTAACAATTCGGGTTAAATCTTGATTGTTTGATAGGGGAAACTCTCCCGGTGTTATTCTATACTTGTTGTAGATGCTATTGAGTGAAACCATTGAACCAAGGTTTATGTTCAGATTGTTATTCATCATCATATCACCTCTGATTGTATTCCATATGATGTCTCGTGAGTAGTTCGTTTAGTTCTTGAGGACATGGGTGAAGTCTAAATGCTAGTAGTGAATTATGGTTGAGTAATATTCAATGTTATGATATTTAAGTTGTGGTGTCATTCTTCTAGTGGTGTCGTGTGAACGTCGACTACACGACACTTCACCATTTATGGGCCTAGGGGAGTGCATCTTGTATTCGGTTGCTAATTGCGGGGTTGCCGGAGTGACAGAAACCTAAGCCCCCGTTAGTATATCGATGCAGGAGGGATCGCAGGATCTCAGAGTTTAAGGCTGTGGTTAGATTTATCTTAATTACTTTCTTGTAGTTGCGGATGCTTGCAAGGGGTATAATCACAAGTATGTATTAGTCCTAGGAAGGGCGGTGCATTAGCATAGGTTCACCCACACAACACTTATCAAAACAATGAAGATTATTTAGCTACATGAAGCGAAAGCACTAGACTAAAATCCCGTGTGTCCTCAAGAACGTTTGGTCATTATAAGTAAACAAACCGGCTTGTCCTTTGTGCTAAAAGGATTGGGCCACTCGCTGCAATTATTTCTCTCGCATTTTATTTACTTGTACTTTATTTATCTGCAATATCAAAACCCCCTGAATACTTGTCTGTGAGCATTTACAGTGAATCCTTCATCGAAACTGCTTGTCAACACCTTCTGCTCCTCGTTGGGTTCGACACTCTTATTTATCGAAAGTACTACGATACACCCCCTATACTTGTGGGTCATCAAGACTATTTTCTGGCGCCGTTGCCGGGGAGTGAAGCGCTATTGGTAAGTGGAATTGGTAAGGAAATTTACTGTTTGTGCTGATTTTATTTCTGCCTGCTGCTATAAATCATTATGGAGAGATCTTCTCTTCAATTTCTATTTGGGAAATCTACTACTACTGCAACGGTAGTGGATGAAGCGCCAGGTGAGGAAGTAGTACCATATAAAATACCTATGAAAATTATTGAACGTGTTATGGATAACCGCTATGAAGGGGATGGAACTGTCCATCCTGGTGATCATTTATTGTTTTTGCATGAATTATGCGGGTTATTCAAATGTGCAGGTATTTCTATGAATGAAGTTAGAAAGAAACTATTCACTATATCGCTGTCTGGTAAAGCGGCGCACTGGTATAAATTGCTGAAGAATGGTGATTCTATTGATTGGGAGGACATTGTGCCTTTATTTTATTCCAAATTTTATCCTCCAAGTGAAATTCACAAAGATCGGAACCGCATATATAATTTCTGGCCTCATGATGGAGAGAGTATTGCCCAAGCTTGGGGGAGATTGAAGTCTTTAATGCTCAAATGTCCCATTCATGAGCTTCCTGGTAATGTTATTATTGATAATTTCTATGCAAGACTTTCTTTTCAAGACAAGACCTTGCTGGATACTTCTTGTTCTGGATCATTTACACGCAAGAATGAAGAGTTTAAAAGAGACCTTCTTGATCGGATCCAAGAAAATACTGAAGGATGGGAGAACGACAAAGATAGAGAATCAGGTATAATTTATGATTATAAATGCATTGAAGCTTTTATGGATACTGATAAATTTCGTAATATGAGTGCTACATATGGTCTTGATTCCCAAGTTGTTGCAAATCTTTATAAAGCTTTTGCCTCTCATTATGAACTGCCTAAGAAGAATTTTGATAAGTATCATGAACCGTATAAGGATAAAGTTGATTCATCTGTAAACAAATGTGTAGTGATTGAAACTGCTGATAATGTTATTCCTGAAGCTTATATTGAAAAAACTCCTTTCCCTGCTAAAATGAAGGAGTACTCTGTCATATCTAGTGCTGTTAATAAAAGTGAAAAGAAACCTAAAGAACCTGAAGAACAAATTAAAATTGAACCTGTTGTTGCAATAGTTAAAGATCTTGTGACTGAAAATGTGGAGGATGGTCATATTATTTTCTGTGAAGATGCTTCTAATATTGTTTCACATCCTAATAAATCCAAACAAGTTAGTGTTCCTATGCTATCTGTTAGAATTGGTGATCATTGCTATTATGGTTTATGTGATATTGGTGCAAGTGTTAGTGCTATTCCTTATGAGCTTTACACGGAGATTATGCACGAAATTGGTTCTTGTGAACTTGAAGATATTGATGTGGTTATTCATTTGGCTAATAGAGAAACTATTTCTCCAATTGGTATTGTTCGAGATGTGGAAGTTCTATGTGGTAAGATTAAATATCCTGCTGACTTTTTGGTACTTGGTTCTGCTGCTAGTGATCATTGTCCTATCATTTTTGGTAGACCTTTTCTAAATACTTGTGGAGCTATTATAGATTGTAAGAAAGAGAAAATTTTGACTAGATTTGCTGGTGAACCTTATGAATTTAACTTTTCTAAATTTACCAAAACTCCTTATAAAGCTGACTTGCCTAGTAATGATTTTAAAATGGAGCAGTGTGCATCTATTGTTCTTGTTCCTAATAATCCTTTGCAGCAACATTTGGAGAATAGTGAAAGTGAAGCTTTTAGGAAAGAAAGAGATGAGCTTGAGGAAATTTTTCTTCGTCAACCTATTCTCAAGCATGATTTACCGGTGGAAGATTTGGGTACAACACCGCCACCAAAGGAAGATCCTGTTTTTGATTTAAAGCCTTTACCTGATAATCTTAAATATGCTCATATTGATGATAAGAAAATATATCCTGTTATTATTAGTTCTAAGCTTTCAGAGATTGAGGAAGAAAGGTTATTGGAAATATTGAAGAAACACCGAGGAGCTATTGGCTATACTCTTGATGATTTGAAAGGGATTTCTCCTTCTATTTGCCAACATGCTATTAATATGGAAGAAGATGCAAAGCCTGTTGTTGAACATCAACGTCGTCTAATTCCGAAGATGAAAGAGGTGGTAAGGAACGAGGTATTAAAACTTCTTGAAGCTGGTATTATATATCCTATTGCTGATAGTAGATGGGTTAGTCCTGTGCATTGTGTTCCTAAGAAAGGAGGAATGACTGTTGTGCCTAATGATAATGATGAGCTTATTCCTCAAAGAATAGTTGTAGGTTATAGAATGTGCATTGATTTTCGAAAAGTTAATAAAGTTACTAAGAAAGATCATTACCCTTTACCCTTTATTGATCAAATGCTAGAAAGGTTATCTAAAAATACTCATTTTTGCTTTCTTGATGGTTATTCTGGGTTTTCACAAATTGCTGTTAAAGCTAAAGATCAAGAGAAAACCACGTTTACTTGTCCTTATGGAACTTATGCTTATAGGCGTATGCCTTTTGGTTTATGTAATGCTCCTGCTACTTTTCAAAGATGCATGTCTGCTATTTTTCATGGTTTTTGTGAAAGTATTGTAGAGGTGTTCATGGATGATTTTTCTGTCTATGGGAATTCTTTTGATAATTGCTTGCGAAACCTCGATAAAGTTTTGCAGAGATGTGAAGAAACTAACCTTGTTCTTAATTGGGAGAAATGCCACTTTATGGTTAATGAAGGAATTGTATTGGGACATAAAATTTCCGAGAGAGGTATTGAAGTTGATAGAGCTAAAGTTGAAGCAATTGAGAAGATGCCCTATCCGAGGGATGTTAAAGGTATTCGTAGTGTTCTTGGTCATGCTGGGTTTTATAGGAGATTTATTAAAGATTTCTCTAAAATTTCAAAGCCTCTTACTAATCTTCTTCAAAAAGATGTACCTTTTGTTTTTGATGATGATTGTAAGGAAGCTTTTGAAACTCTAAAGAAAGCCTTAACAACTGCTCCTGTAGTCGAACCTCCTGATTGGAATTTGCCTTTTGAAATTATGTGTGATGCTAGTGATTTTGTTGTAGGCGCTGTTCTTGGACAGCGGTAGATAAAAAATTAAATGTTATTCATTATGCTAGTAAGACTCTTGATGCTGCTCAAAGAAATTATGCTACAACTGAAAAAGAATTGTTAGCTGTAGTCTTTGCTTGTGACAAGTTTAGACCCTATATTGTTGATTCGAAAGTTACAATTCATACTGATCATGCTGCAATTAGATACCTTATGACAAAGAAAGATGCTAAGCCAAGGCTTATTAGATGGGTACTTCTTTTGCAAGAATTTGATTTACATATTATAGATAGGAAAGGTGCTGATAATCCTGTTGCTGATAATTTGTCTAGATTGGAAAATATTGCTTATGATCCTGTTCCTGTTAATGATAGTTTTCCAAATGAACAATTGGTTGTAATAAAGGTGAGCTCGCGAGAGAGCCCTTGGTATGCAGATTATGCTAACTTTATTGTTTCGAAGTATTTGCCTCCAACCTTTTCAGCTCAGCAAAGGAGGAAATTCTTTTATGACTTGAGGCATTATTTTTGGGATGACCCACACTTATATAAAGAAGGAGTGGATGGTATTATGCGAAGATGTGTTCCTGAATATGAACAACAGGAGATATTGAATAAATGTCATGGAAGTGTTTATGGAGGACATCACGCTGGAGATAGAACCGCGCAAAAGGTTCTACAATCAGGTTTTTATTGGCCAACACTTTTCAAAGATGCAAGGAAGTTTATCTTATCTTGTGATGAATGTCAAAGAGTTGGTAATATTTCTAGACGCAATGAAATGCCTATGAATTATACTCTTGTTATTGAACCATTCGATTGTTGGGGATTCGACTTCATGGGTCCTTTCCCTTCTTCAGATGGTAACACTCATATACTTGTCGCTGTTGATTATGTTACTAAATGGGTAGAAGCTATACCTACAAAGAGTGCTGATGGTGAGACCTCTATAAAAATGCTTGTAGATATTATATTTCCTAGATTTGGAGTACCTAGATATATTATGACTGATGGAGGTTCTCATTTTATTCATGGAGGTTTTAGAAAAACTCTTGCTAAGTATGGTATTAATCATAGAATTGCTTCCGCTTATCATCCTCAAACTAGTGGTCAAGTAGAATTATCAAATAGAGAGATTAAAGCTATCTTGGGTAAGACTGTTAATAAATCTAGGAAGAATTGGGCTAGCAAATTGAAAGAAGCACTATGGGCTTATAGAACTGCTTATAAAAATCCTATGGGAATGTCACCTTATAAAATGGTTTATGGAAAAGCTTGTCATTTACCTTTAGAACTAGAGCACAAAGCTTATTGGGCTGTTAGAGAACTAAATAAAGATCCTAAATTAGCCGGTAATAAGAGGTTGTTGCAATTAAGTTCTCTAGATGAATGGAGAAGTGAAGCTTATGAAAATGCTAAACTCTTTAAAGAAAAAGTTAAGAAATGGCATGATAGAAGGATCATCAAAAGAGAGTTTAATATTGGGGATAAAGTCCTATTGTATCGGTCTCGTCTCAGATTCTTTGCAGGGAAATTACTCTCGAAGTGGGAAGGACCATATGTTGTTGAGGAGGTGTATCGTTCAGGAGCAATTAAAATTAGCTCTCTCCAAGGCAATGCCACACAAGTAGTGAATGGACAAAGACTCAAGCATTATATCTCGGGTGATTCTTATAATGTGGATGTTGATATTATTCAAGTGGAAACACCGGAGGCTTTCATCAAAGGACAAATTGACAGTCCGCCAGAACTCGACTTTGAATAGGTAACAGTACAGGTAATAAAAAGTCCGCGTTTACCTTTCCGAACATTATTTCTGCTGTTTTTGGAAAATATGAAAAATTACGGAATCGAAACGGAGTGGAAAAGACGCGCAGGGCCCGTCACCACAGGCGGCGCGGGCCCCACCCTGGCCGCGCCGACCTATGGTGACGGCACCTCGGCGTCCCGTTTCCACTCGTTTTCGCCTGGAACCTTCCTTTTGTCGTAAAAATATTTGCTATATAATCTCCCGGACCCCTGGAGGTCCGTAATATCGTTTTCTCGTCGTGTTTTGTTTCGAGCTGTTTTCTGCCAGATTTGTTTTGATCTAGAAGCACCATGGCCTCCAACAACAAGGACAAGGAACCTTTGAAGGAAAATATTCAAGACCCGGAGCTGAAGAAAGAAGACGCAAGAGAGGATGAGGAAGAAGTGGAGGAAGCTCCGCAGGAACACCAGCAAGCCACCGTTGCAAGTATTGGCGTGATATCAAATCCATCCAACATCAAGAGGAGTGCACGAATCGCTACCGGAGGAGCGGTTCCACGTCATTACTTGGCTCCAAGGACATCTTCTCCGAGCCATTACAACCCTTACCGCAATCTAATCTATGATCGTCAAACTGAAAGGACCCCCAAGGTAGTGTTGCCAAGTAATTGGGATATAGATCGTTCTGACATTGCAGGAGAGATGAAATCTGAAGCTGAAGGATGGGGAAACAACTCTAAGAGTTGGGATTCACCACCGGACATGATTATGAGCCGCGTTGAGCACAACTCGGAGATGATTCGCAACCTCACCTATGAGATTGAAGATTTAAAGGAGCTGGTTAAGAAGCTTGTCGAGAAGAATCCATCACCATCATCACCGAAGGAGTAATTCATCATCGGTATTGGCATCCCCTTGGTTTGTTCCAAGCTTGGGGGAGTGCCGCGGTATCACATCATCACTACCTTTATCTTTTACTATCAAGTAGTGTCATATCATGAATAGGGAAGTTATCATATGGAATAGTATGCAATGTGGAAGTATCTCTCTTAGTTAGTTATCTATGTATCCGTTGGTGTGAGTTATCGTTATGAAATATTAATGAGAAGTCTTATCATTTACTTTTTGCACACCTTATTTTAGTTTGCAATCTCCATTATATGATTACTCTTGACATGAGTATTGATATCACTTTGGGAGCATTAAGTAAATCTATTTGGTTTTGGCAAACTTAGCATTGGTCAATAGCAACAACATCTTGATGTTTAATAAAGAGAGAAATACACTTAGATACATTACTCTATTATCTCTATGCTTAGTATTCTAAAGTTAAAATTGCTTGTGCTTATGAGAAAGATGCATGATTGTTTCTATCATATGTATATTTGTTTGTTTCCCTCAACCTTTATGCTTGCTATCAAACCTTGCTAGCCAAAGACCTGTATCGAGAGGAGATGCTTCTCATACATCCATAACCTTAGACCAAACCTATGCCATTTGTGTCCACCATACCTACCTACTACATGGTATTTTCTGCCATTCCAAGTAAATACTTCATGTGCTACCTTTAAATTATTCAAACTACTACTCCTTATTTGTGTCAATGTTTTATAGCTCATGAGGAAGTATGTGGTGTTTTATCTTTCAATCTTGTTGGGCGGACTTTCACCAATGGACTAGTGGCACATCCGCTTATCCAATAATTTTGCAATAAGAGCTGGCAACGGGGTTCCCAGCCCCAATTAATAACTTTCATTAATAATTCTCTTCACATGTTTTGCTCTGATTTATCAGTAAGCAACTTAATTTTGCAATAGACACTCCTCCATGGTATGTGAATGTTGGAAGGCACCCGAGGATTCGGTTAGCCATGGATTGAGAAAGCCAAGGTTGGGGGGAGTGTCATCCTTAATAAAACTAAAATACATGTGTAAACAAAAGAGAAGGGGGATGATCTACCTTGCTGGTAGAGATGCCGTCCCTCATGGGAGCCGCTCTTGGAAGGTTCGTTTGGCAAGGGGGTTAGAGTGCCCGCTACCATTCGTTGACAACAACAAACACCGCTCAAAATCTTACTTTTATGCTCTTTATATGATTTCAAAACTTGAAAAGCTCTAGCACATGATTTAATCCCTGCTTCCCTCTGCGAAGGGCCTGTCTTTTACTTTTATGTTGAGTCAGTAAACCTATTTCTCTCTATCTCAAGCAAGCAATTGAGTTGTTGTGAACCAATCATTTATGCTATGACTAGGAAACGTGCCCGTGCGTTGCACTGGGAGAGCAAAATTTTCATGCCCGCGTGTCCTCAATAATTCCATGGCCTTGCCATTGCTAGCAGAGGAACTATAAAAATACGTATATACGGAATTACTTCAAGGTGGTTGATGCACGGGAGACTACATGCGGGGACGGGACTCGGCCTCAAGAGGGCTTCGAGCTCGGGAGGGTAGGTTTGGGGCTGACTCGGCCATGCCTCTCATGGCACCTCCGAGAAGCTTGTGCTGTAGGAGCGGAGCTAGCATGTAATCAATAGTGTCAAATTACATCAATGATATTTTGCTAATCCTCCTAAGAAATAGGGAAAATACTCCTAGCTATCCGCAATGACACCGGTGAATATAGATGGCGGACACCAACGACAAATTCTCCTAGCTTCGCCGTAGTGTTGTCCGGTCAGTGTCGCACGTGTTCCGCCGCACCTCATCTGCACGCCTCGTCAACCGAGGCCGCTCGCCGCGTGCCTCTCACGTCGAACAAAGCGATGTGTTTCATTCTCATTAGAGAGATGACCGAAACGAATAGTTTTTACTTGAGCGGTGGTGGTGCTTGGCCACGTCCACTACCTCGCGAGGAACCCGCCACACCGAGCCTTGTGCCACCTTGCGCGACATCACTACCCGCTGGTGAACTCCCCTCGGCGGTCTCCCGGGTGGTGGATGCCTCCTCCACCAAAGCATCGGCGCGAATCACTCGCACGCTCGGCCTGGCCATCCCCGAGGGCGCTTACGTAATCATCTTCGCACCTTACGGTGATGGTGGCGGCAGATTTGTAGGATCTATATTATCGAGTTGCTGATCTCCTAGATAGCTTCTTTGGGCGGTGGGCAGCGGCGGCTCGTGCACGACCGAGGCAAACCTCAGAAGTTGCTGGAGAGACAACCGAAAACGTAGTGTTTTTTTTTACTTGGTGCTAGCGTTGTAATTTTGACTAAAAATACTTGCACACTGTAATGGGAGAAAATATGTCGCAAAGATGTACAAAGTAAACTCTACATTATTCTACCTGCATGAGGCGTTGGGTGGTCTCACAATTTATGCAAATGAATCATTCCAAGTAAACGCCATTATTCTACCTGTTACGTGAGATTTAAACAATGTGTTGATTGACTGCATATAAGATCGAGGCTAAGTACGAAGTGCTTGATACTATCCGTAAATATAAGATCGAGGGCTAAGTACGGTGCTTGATACTATCCGTAAATATCGGTGAGTGGAAGGACCGAAATTAGAAAGTGTTAAAGGGATAAGATCATATGACTCCCAATCCTCTTCTCCCGTCCACTTCGGATGACGGTTCTTCCCCAAAACTAAGAAAATAACGCGGCTTGCTAGATTGGACGAGGAGCGTCGGGGCTGAGGGTCTCCGCCACCCTGGATGCGAGTGCTGTCGTACGGGGCGAGCCGAGCCGAGGACCATGCGCACCACCATCTCTACGGAGAACCGCCATGGATTGGGTTGCCTCCGAGCCACCGCGTGGAGGCCCTCCGATCTAGGACCTACTCCACCCGCTTCCCTCTATCTGTTCGAGCACTCCCGCTGAGCCGCTTCAACCTCTGGAGTCTGGTCTCTGGTCTCGCGCAGAGTAGTCGGACTTCAGTTGATCATGTCTTTTATGCTTTCTTGTTTAGTACCAATTTTATTTGAATGAATATGACTTTGAAGTTATCAATGATTATGAAGAGATTGTCATGCTTAAATATGAAGGCTCAGCTATAAAATCTAATATGAAAGCTTTGCTTAGAAGTACAATCCGTTAGTAGTTCTCTGACCAAGAACAAAGTTTGCCATCACCAATTATGATTTCTTATGCACCTTTACTTGTGATTTCTCTTTACCTATTTCAAGATGAGTTATATGAGGAAGTTGTTTACTAGAATGTCTTGTGTGAATGAATATGATGCTTCTTGTCCGTATTTTATTTATCGACTCTTCACTCCATAAACATGTGGTCTTGTTTATCGAGCTCAGTTTCGCTTGGGGACAAGCGAGGTCTAAGCTTGGGGGAGTTGATACGTCCAATTTGCATCACTATTTTGTATCATAATTTGCTGTTATTCATTGATATATTTCATATTGGGACACAATACTTATGTTATTTCATCTATTTTGCATGTTTCATCATCATTGGAGGATCAAGCACCGGAGCCAGGATTCTGCTGGAAAAAGCACCGTCAGAACGCAATATTTCGGAAGATCAACTGTGGAAGGGAATTTCACGTAAATTCCTATTTTCCAGATGACGGAGGGAGCAGAAGGGGAAGAAGAGAGAGCCACTGTGGGCCCAGACCATAGGGCGGCGCGGCCCATGGCCTGGCCGCGCCACCCTATGCTCTGGGGGCCCCACAGCCTCTTTCGCCTCCTTTTCTTCGCGTACTCCTTCGTCCCGAAAACCTAAGCCACAGAGAGGACTTCACGAAGGGTTACAGCCGCCTCTGCGGGGCGGAGAACACCGAGAGAGAAAGAGCTCTCCGGCGGGCAGGAATCCGTCGGAAATTCCCTCCGGAGGGGGAAATCGACGCCATCACCATCGTCATCGAGCGGGACATCATCTCCATCATCATCATCATCATCTCCACCATCTACACCGCCATCACCACCGCTGCACCTCGTCACCGCTGTAACAATTCGGGTTAAATCTTGATTGTTTGATAGGGGAAACTCTCCCGGTGTTATTCTATACTTGTTGTAGATGCTATTGAGTGAAACCATTGAACCAAGGTTTATGTTCAGATTGTTATTCATCATCATATCACCTCTGATTGTATTCCATATGATGTCTCGTGAGTAGTTCGTTTAGTTCTTGAGGACATGGGTGAAGTCTAAATGCTAGTAGTGAATTATGGTTGAGTAATATTCAATGTTATGATATTTAAGTTGTGGTGTCATTCTTCTAGTGGTGTCGTGTGAACGTCGACTACACGACACTTCACCATTTATGGGCCTAGGGGAGTGCATCTTGTATTCGGTTGCTAATTGCGGGGTTGCCGGAGTGACAGAAACCTAAGCCCCCGTTAGTATATCGATGCAGGAGGGATCGCAGGATCTCAGAGTTTAAGGCTGTGGTTAGATTTATCTTAATTACTTTCTTGTAGTTGCGGATGCTTGCAAGGGGTATAATCACAAGTATGTATTAGTCCTAGGAAGGGCGGTGCATTAGCATAGGTTCACCCACACAACACTTATCAAAACAATGAAGATTATTTAGCTACATGAAGCGAAAGCACTAGACTAAAATCCCCGTGTGTCCTCAAGAACGTTTGGTCATTATAAGTAAACAAACCGGCTTGTCCTTTGTGCTAAAAAGGATTGGGCCACTCGCTGCAATTATTTCTCGCATTTTATTTACTTGTACTTTATTTATCTGCAATATCAAAACCCCCTGAATACTTGTCTGTGAGCATTTACAGTGAATCCTTCATCGAAACTGCTTGTCAACACCTTCTGCTCCTCGTTGGGTTCGACACTCTTATTTATCGAAAGTACTACGATACACCCCCTATACTTGTGGGTCATCATTAGGCAGCTCACAAGATCCAACAATGAAGCACAATTAGGAGAAGACAACCATCTAGCTACTGCTATGGACCCATAGTCCAGGGGTGAACTACTCACTCATCACTCCGGAGGCGATCATGGCGATGAAGAGTCCTCCGGGAGATGAATCCCCTCTCCGGCAGGGTGCCGGAGGCGATCTCCCGAATCCCCCGAGATGGGATTCGGCGGCGGCGTCTCTGGAAGGTTTCCGATCGTGGCTCTCTGCACTGGGGGTTTCGCGACGGAGCTAAGTGAGGCGAAAAGGCAGGTCAAGAGGCGGCATGAGGGGCCCAGGGGACAGGCCGCGGCCAGGGCCTGGGGCGCGCCGCCTTCACCTGGCCACCTCGTGGCCCCACTTCGACTCCCTTCGTCTTCTGGAAGCTTCGTGTAAAAATAGGACCCTGGGCGGTGATTTCGCCCAATTCCGAGAATATTTCCTTACTAGGATTTCTGAAACCAAAAACAGCAGAAAACAAAGAACTGCTCTTCGGCATCTTGTTAATAGGTTAGTTCCAGAAAATGCGAATACGACATATAATGTGCATAAAACATGTAGGTATCATCAATAAAGTAGCATGGAACATAAGAAATTATCGATACGTGGAGACGTATCAGCATCCCCTTAGTTCTGCTCATCCCGAGCAGGTAAAACGATAACAAAGATAATTTCTGAAGTGACATGCCATCATAATCTTGATCATACTATTTGTAAACATATGTAATGAATGCAGCGATCAAAACAATGGTAATGACATGAGTAAACAACTGAATCATAAAGCAAAGACTTTTCATGAATAGTACTTCAAGACAAGCATCAATAAGTCTTGCATAAGAGTTAACTCATAAAGCAATAAATCAAAGTAAAGGTATTGAAGCAACACAAAGGAAGATTAAGTTTCAGCGGTTGCTTTCAACTTATAACATGTATATCTCATGGATATTGTCAACATAAAGTAATATAACAAGTGCAATATGCAAGTATGTAGGAATCAATGCACAGTTCACACAAGTGTTTGCTTCTTAAGGTGGAGGAAGATAGGTAAACTGACTCAACAATAAAAGTAAAAGAATGGTCCTTCAAAGAGGAAAGCATCGATTGCTGTATTTGTGCTAGAGCTTTTATTTTGAAAACATGAAACAATTTTGTCAACGGTAGTAATAAAGCATATGAGTTATGTAAATTATATCTTACAAGTTGCAAGCCTCATGCATAGTGTACTAATAGTGCCCGCACCTTGTCCTACTTAGCTTGGACTACCGGATCTTCGCAATGCCATGTTTCAACCAAGTGTCACAAAGGGGTACCTCCATGCCGCCTGTTGTACAAAGGTCTAAGGAGAAAGCTCGCATTTTGGATTTCTCGCTTTTGATTATTCTCAACTTAGACATCCATACCGGGACAACATGGACAACAGATAATGGACTCCTCTTAAATGCATAAGCATGTAGCAATAATTATTATTCTCATATGAGATTGAGGATATATGTCCAAAACTGAAACTTCAACCATGATTCATGGCTTTAGTTAGCGGCCCAATGTTCTTCTCTAACAATTTGCATGCTCCAATCATTAAGGTGATAGATCCTTCAGACAAGACGGACATGCATAGCAACTCACATGATATTCAACAATAGTTGATGGCGTTCCCCAGAAGCATGGTTATCGCACAACAAGCAACTTAATAAAAGATAAAGTGCATAAGTACATATTCAATACTACGATAGTTTTTAAGTCTATTTTGTCCCATGAGCTATATATTGCAAAGGTGAATGATGGAATTTTAAAGGTAGCACTCAAGCAATTTACTTTGGAATGGCGGAGAAATACCATGTAGTAGGTAGGTATGGTGGACACAAATGGCATAGTAGTTGGCTCAAGGATTTTGGATGCATGAGAAGTATTCCCTCTCGATACAAGGTTTAGGCTAGCAAGGTTATTTGAAACAAACTCAAGGATGAACCGGTGCAGCAAAACTCACATAAAAGACATATTGTAAACATTATAAGACTCTACACCGTCTTCCTTGTTGTTCAAAACTCAATACTAGATATTATCTAGACCTTAGAGAGACCAAATATGCAAATCAAATTTTAGCAAGCTCTATGTATTTCTTCATTAATGGGTGCAAAGTATATGATGCAAGAGCTTAAACATGAGCACAACAATTGCCAAGTATCACATTATCCAAGACATTTTAGAATTACTACATGTAGCATTTTCCAATTCCAACCATATAACAATTTAACGAAGAAGAAACTTCGCCTTGAACATTATGAGTAAAGCCTAAGGACATATTTGTCCATATGCAACAGCGGAGCATGTCTCTCTCCCACAAAGTGAATGCTAGGATCCATTTTATTTAAACAAAAACAAAAACAAAAACAAACCGACGCTCCAAGTAAAGAACACAAGATGTGATTGAATAAAAATATAGTTTCAGGGGAGGAACCTGATGATGTTGTCGATGAAGAAGGGGATGCCTTGGGCATCCCCAAGCTTAGACGCTTGAGTCTTCTTAGAATATGCAGGGATGAACCACGGGGGCATCCCCAAGCTTAGAGCTTTCACTCCTCTTGATCATAATATATCATACTCCTCTCTTGACCCTTGAAAACTTCCTTCACACCAAACTTCAAGCAAACTCATTAGAGGGTTAGTGCACAATTAATAATTCACACATTCAGAGGTGACACAAACATTCTTAACACTTCTGGACATTGCACAAAGCTACTGGACATTAATGGATCAAAGAAATTCATCCAACATAGCAAAAGGGGCGAAATAAAAGGCAGAATCTGTCAAAAACAGAACAGTCGTAAAGACGAATTTTAAAATGGCACCAGACTTGCTCAAATGGAAAAACTCAAAACTAATGAAAGTTGCGTACATATCTGAGGATCACGCTCGTAAATTGGCAGATTTTTTCGAATTTTCTACAGAGACTTGTGCCAGAATTCGTGACAGACAGCAATGCTGTTTCTGCACAGCGATCCCAAATATAACATCAACTTTAACATAGAAACTTTACTTGGCACAAAAACATGATAAGGAGAGGTTGCTACAGTAGTAAACAACTTCCAAGACTCAAATATAAAATAAAGTACTGTAGTAAAAACATGGGTTGTCTCCCATAAGCGCTTTTCTTTAACGCCTTTCAGCTAGGCGCAGAAAGTGCAAATCAAGTAACATCAAGAGTAGAAGCATCAACATTATTATTTTTCATGCAAACACAACTTGTTGCAGAGGGTACTTTAGGTGCTCCATTATCTAAATTTTCTATGGTGGTGCTAGGAGTTTTAGCAATTTTAGGCCTATAATAATTCTTTTGTTTAGGCACTTTAGAGGCATACATGAATTTTTGCTCTCTACCCACATAAGCTTTCTCATTATACTTGAGAGAAGAAAAGGTTGAACCCAAGGTTCCCATAGCTTTTTCAAGTTCATCAATCCTATTGGTTTGATTATCATGGACAACACAAGTTCCTAGGACACTAATTCTTTCATCAATTCCTCCTAAGGATTTATCAAGTTCATCAGTTTTATCCAATAACATTTCCAATTTAGTTTCAATACTTGGAAAATTTTTCTCTATGGTTTCCAATTTTTTCATAACATCCTCAAGAGAGATTTCAATTTTAACTTCATTAACAGGTGGTATTCCAACTAGACTCTCAATGATGCAACTAGCTTCTAAGGCGGGAGTACCTAGGAAATTACCTCCCGAAAGAGTATCAAGAACATACCTATTCCAACTAGATAAACCAACATAAAAGTTCCTAAGAAGGATAGTGGTGGAGTGTTTCTTAATGCACCTATGATGAGCATTACTAATTCTGTACCAAGCATCTTTAAAACTTTCTCCACCTTGTTGCTTAAAAGAACGAACTTCAACTTCAGGATTACTCATTTTAGTAGCAATAAAATAAACTAGGCAAATAAAGTAAAGACAAGTAACTAATTTTTTGTGTTTTTGATATGGAGAGCAAGACAGTAAATAAAGTAAAACTAGCAACTAATTTTTTTGTGTTTTGTTTAGGTGCAGCAAACAAAGTAGTAAATAAAATAAAGCAAGACAAAAACAAAGTAAAGAGATTGAGAAGTGGAGACTCCCCTTGCAGCGTGTCTTGATCTCCCCGGCAACGGCGCCAAAAAAGCTTGATGATGCGTGAATGTACACGTCCGTTGGGAACCCCAAGAGGAAGGTATGATGCGCACAGTGGCAAGTTTTCCCTCAGAAAGAAACCAAGGTTTAATCGAACCAGGAGGAGCCAAGAAGCACGTTGAAGGTTGATGGTGGCGAAATGTGATGCGGCGCAACAACAGGGATTCCGGCGCCAACGGGAACCTGCACAACACAACCCAAGTACTTTGCCCCAACGAAACAGTGAGGTTGTCAATCTCACCGGCTTGCTGTAACAAAGAATTAACCGTATTGTGTGGAAGATGATTGTTTGCAAGAAAACAGTAAAACAAGTATTGCAGTAGATTGTATGCGATGTAAAGAATAGGACCAGGGTCCACAGTTCACTAGAGGTGTCTCTCCCATAAGATAAAAGCATGTTGGGTGAACAAATTACAGTCGGGCAATTGACAAAATAGAGAAGGGCATAACAATGCATATACATGATATGATAAATATAGTGAGATTTAATCCGGGCATTACGACAAAGTACATAGACCGCCATCCAACCGCATCTATGCCTAAAAAGTCCACCTTCAAGTTATCATCCGAACCCCTTCATTAAGTTGCAAAGCAACAGACAATTGCATTAAGTATGGTGCGTAATGTAATCGACAACTACATCCTTAGACATAGAATCAATGTTTTATCCCTAGTGGCAACAGCACATCACAACCTTAGAACTTTCTGTCACCCAGGTGTCAATGAAGGCATGAACCCACTATCGAGCATAAATACTCCCTCTTGGAGTTAAGAGCAAAAACTTGGCCAGAGCCTCTACTAATAACGGAGAGCATGCAAGATCATAAACAACACATAAACAATAGATTGATAATCACCATAACATAGCATTCTCTATCCATCGGATCCCGACAAACACAACATATAGTATTACATAGATGATCTTGATCATGTTAGGCAGCTCACAAGATCCAACAATGAAACACAATTAGGAGAAGACGACCATCTAGCTACTGCTATGGACCCATAGTCCAGGGGTGAACTACTCACTCATCACTGAGGCGATCATGGCGATGAAGAGTCCTCCGGGAGATGAATCCCCCGGCAGGAGGTGCGGAGGCGATCTCCGAATCCCGAGATGGGATTCTCGCGGCGTCTCGAAGGTTTCCGTATCGTGGCTCGACGGGTTTCGCGACGGAGGCTATAAGTAGGCGAAAGGCAGGTCAAGAGGCGGCACGAGGCCAGGGGACAGGCCGGCGCGCCGGTGGCCCTGGGCCACGCTGTCACCTGGCCACCTCGTGGCCCCACTTCGATCCCTTCGGTCTTCTGGAAGCTTCGTGCAAAAATAGGACCCTGGGCGGTGATTTCGTCCAATTCCGAGAATATTTCCTTAGGATTTCTGAAACCAAAATAGCAAAAAAAAAGCTCTTCGGCATCTTGTTAATAGGTTAGTTCCAGAAAATGCGTAAATACGACATATAATGTGCATAAAACATGTAGGTATCATCAATAAAGTAGCATGGAACATAAGAAATTATCGATACGTTGGAGACGTATCACCCATTCAAAACCGCAAGGGGGAACATGACCCACATCTTGGTAATGGTGGATAAGTTCACCAAGTGGCTGGAAGTGAAGCCTATCGCAAAATGTGATGGCCACACAGCAGTGAAATTCTTGAAAGATGTAATCCTGCGGTATGGATACCCGCACAGTATCATAACTGACAATGGCACAAACTTTGCCCAAGGAGAGTTCAAACGGTTCTGTGAAAGTAAAAACATCCGGCTGGATTTGTGCTCACACCCACAAGGCAATGGCCAAGTTGAAAGATCAATGCGCTGGTGCTTTCCGGCATAAAACCAAGGCTCATTGAACCACTTGAAAAGTCACCGGGATGTTGGCTTGATGAGCTACCATCAGTGTTATGGAGCATAAGAACGACTCCAAACCGGTCTACCGGATACACTCCATTCTTCATGGTTTACGGAGCAGAAGCGGTAATACCAACCGACATTCTCCATGATTCACCAAGGGTGCAACTCTATACCGAACAAGAGGTAAAAGAGGCCCGAGAAAACGATGTGGACTTGCTAGAAGAAGCAAGAGAACTGCACTGGTAAGAACAGCCATCTACCAGCAAAACCTCAGACGCTATCATAGCCGGAAGGTTAACCCGAGAGTTTTCCGGGAAGGAGATCTGCTGCTACGCCTAGTGCAACGCACTGAAGGCCGGCATAAACTTTCACCTCCTTGGGAAGGGCCATTCATTGTGAGCAAGCTCTCCACAATGATGCCTACTACCTAATTGATGCACAGGAATGGAAGAAGGAAAGGCGGACAAATCCGGAGACGAGACCAAGCGCCCGTGGAACATAGCATTGTTGCGTCCTTTCTACTCTTGAAGTTGTACTGTAAGAAGTTCCTTTTTGTACCTTATGCTATGAATAAAAGACTCCGGCACCTCGAATGTTTCTCGGGGACTGCCTCTATCAAACTTGCATGAAATCTGTTTATTTTTTCATGCCGGTTGCTTCTTGAACGTTTTTTCTTTCCGGTTTAGTAACGTGCTAAACCTACCGGAGTCTTCGACTCTCTGTTGCTGTCCGCAAACCGGCTTCATGGCAAGCAAGATAAACCGGTAGGAATTAAGCACGTGAACTGCGAAAAGAGGAAGTGGGAACAAGTAATCCGGAAAAGCTTAACTAACCCCGGTTTAACCGGTTTTTGTGAGAAATTTCGAATTTTTCCTAAATTCAAGGAAGTGTTCGCTTGGCAAAAGAACTTTGTAACTCATACGCCAAAACACCCAAAAGAGGTAGGCAGAGGCAAAGGGAAAGAACCAAGTGTGCATCAAATTGGATGCGGAAACAATTTCGAAATCTTGCAGTGCAAGAAAAACAAATGACAAAAGCAATATGCTAAGTTAATCAACCAACATAACTTAATAAGTTTCCGGTATGCAAGATACCGGCATAAAGTTGCATCACAACCAAAATGACAAGTTTCATATTACATCATAAACCCCGGCATACCGGGGTAGAATTTAACAACCATTGTTTTTGGAGCTCAGGTACAGCAATGGCAAATAAGCATGTCACGATAAATGTTTAAACAGCAGGGCTTCCGGAGGAGCGTCACCGGCCTCTTCGTCTTCACCTCCTCATCTTCTTCCTCATCGCTGAGGTAGTCATTGACGCCTCGGGAGGGGGGATGAAGGTGCGAACCAGCCAGACTCAGAAGCCGATAGGCACGATCTTGCCGCTTCGCGGTGAGAGTCGGGTCCGTATCGGTGGGAGCGTTTTCACGCACACCTTGAAGAGCATCCGCATCCAAATCCGGGTACCGGAGCACGCGACCGCAGCGCGGTATCGGCTCCGCACGAGCCGCGGAGCACCGCCACTCGTGGATGCGACGCCGCTGACTTCAGCCGGTCGGCGGGAGCGTGACATTGGCCGGCATTGCTTGCTCGGGCACACGCACCTTGAATAGAAGGATGGCGATGTCCGGCGTGTCGGCAAGATGCCGGTCCACCGAACGCATGTGCTGGACTCGAGCGGAAAGGGCGACCAGATAGTCATACCCATCCCAGGTGCATCCAAGTTGGGCAGCCCTCACCCTATCCTCCGTCACCTTTTTCAAGGCGTGCGTCGGGAGTCCGGGAAATGCTCTAAAACGAAAGGAAAAAATATAAGGATAAGACAAGGAGAAGAACATACAGAAGGAAAAAGGACATAGAGGTGCTTCCAAAAGACAAAAGCTTCTAAGCAAGAAAAAGGCAAAGGCTTATCGAGAGCCAAGCGATCCGCATGACCAGCTGATCATATTCCTTATGATCAGCGGTCATGAGCTCAACTGCGCTCCGTCGCTGTCCGCATCTTCTTCTCCTCCTCCGCTCCCGCCATGGCTTTACGCGCCTTCCTCTCCTCCTCAAGCTCCGCCCTCAGCACCGCAATGGAGTTCGAGAATCATCCACGACCTTCGCCACCGGGCCTCGGTGCTGCCTTGGCGTCACTCAGCTCTCCCGGCCATGCCGGATACCGGCCTGGATGGCTTGCTCCTTCATCCCGAGAAATGTCCTTCGGGCGTCCAAAGCTCTCGTGCTTCTCGGATGAGCTCCTCCTTGTCGGCTGAAGGCCGGAGAAGAAGATGTTAACGAAAGCACAGAATGGAACGCAAAGAAACAAGTCAACCAGAAAGAGAAAGGATACCTTGGAGTGCGGCAACCTGGACCTTGAGGGCCTCAATGGAGGCTTCCGGAATAGCTGTTATGCGAAAAACTTGTAAATAACAAAGAAAGAAGAAAAATGCCGGTAGAAAGATGCGGAGGCAAAAAACTCACCTGGCAGTGGTTGTGGGCCTCCGCCAATCCCGGTGCTCCCGAGAAGCTCTTCGAAGAGCCGGACATCCGCCGTGCTCGTTTAGATAAAGAGTCAAATGAAGATGCCGGTTTGTATCTTTAACAAGTTTTGCGCTAAAAGCGCGCTCTCAACCCAAAACTCGGGGACTGGGAGTTTGCGGTATCTTTAAGAAAGTTTTGCGCTAAAAGCTGCGCTCTCAACCCAAAACTCGGGGACTGGGAGTTTGCGGTATCTTTAAGAAAGTTTTGCGCTAAAAGCTGCGCTCTCAACCCAAAACTCGGGGACTAGGAGTTTGCGGTATCTTTAACAAGTTTTGCGCTAAAAGCTGCGCTCTTAACCCAAAACTCGGGGACTGGGAGTTTACGGATCTTTAAAGTTTTGCGCTTAAAGCTGCGCTCAACCCAAAACTCGGGCATGGGAGGATACATATATGAATCCGGAAAGAATAAAACCGGCTTCAACAGAAGATTGCAAAGAGATTGATGAAACTTACCACCACGTTGTTGGTGGCATCGCCGTGCGTTGTCGAACTCCTTCACCGTCGCCTGAGCCGCATGAAGTGCTCTTCGGTGCTCTTGGGGCCGGCCGGTCGACAATAGGAAGCCGGTCCTTCCCACGCCGCGCGTAGCCGTGGAAATATCCGCCTGGTTCCACTTCTCGGCGTAACCAAGGAAGTGTCCCAGCTCACGGCCCTCGCGCTTGAGCTCGTGATCCGGCCGAGCAGGCCGGGAAGCCCGCCACAACACAAGGGACGGTGTGCAACACCAGCGTCGCGCCGGAAGCCGTTGCCTTTTCCTTAAGAGTTTCCGGGCGGAGCTTGGCGCCGCCTGGCGCGGCGCTGGCTTGGTCACAGAGGTCCTTGAGTCGGCGGCATCGGAGCTTCCGGCGGCGGCGTTGGCATCGCCCGTTGCCTCAGGAATGTGGAGCTTCTAGTGGTGGCGTCTGTAGGCCCCTGGACTCCGGAACGGAGCTTCTGGTGGTGGCGTAGAGCTTGTCGGCACGGAAGTTTCCGGCGCGGTCTTGGAGGGAGAAGAGTGCGAACTCTTTTTCTTCTTCTTCTTCTTTTCCTTCTGGACGGGAGGAACCTGAGTTTCCGCCCGCCCGGCAGCTTCCAGCATCGGCGCCATGTTGCCGGCGCCGGTGTCTTCCATGTCGGAGGGGAGACGTCTCCTCCGCGCGGTGATCAGAAGTTGTAGGGCCGCGCGCCCGCACTCCTGCACCTCCCGAGGAGGCAGAGGTTACCGGTACCGAAGGTACCGGGCTTGAACGAGGAGGAGGCGAGGTCCTGGCCGTTCCTTCGGAGCTCACCGGTTTCAAACCGGCAGAGCTCTCTGGAGAGCGAAAGCGCAGGACTGAGGAAAACAAAAAGAGAAAAGATAAGGAAAAGTAACCGGAAGGGGAATCTGTAAAACCAAGTGAACAGAAAAACAAAAGCTTACCCGGAAGAAACCGGCATGTTCTTCCCCTTGTAGCGCCTCGTGCCTACTTGTTTTCCCCCGAGGACTTCCGTCCGGGAACGTTTGGCGTGAGGGGCCTGGCTTGAACCGCATCTCGTCGGGGCCTTGTTCTTCTGCTTCGCGGCGAGCTTGTCCAGGAACTCCTGGCCAACCTCGGCTCGCAAGGAGTCGCATGCTCATGGACTGTGATTGGGGGCCAGCTGAGGAAGTATCTACAGCACGAAAATAGCAGCAAAATCATAAGAGCCGGAAGGGAAAACTACCTCAAGTATAACGAGATCATCAGCGGAATCGGAAGCCTCAGGCGAAGCGTTACCAAGGCGCGAGGCTTTGCCCATCTTCAAATCATGCCAAGGGATGAAAGGATCTGGGTCAACCTTGTCCAGGGGGCGCTTCCGGACGGGACCTCGCTTCTCCGATTCGATGCGAGTGAAACGGTCCTTGGCCTGACAGCAAAAAAGGATATGATTAGCCATAGCGTAACAGTTATCGATATCTCGGCCCGATTTGCACAATTTCTTACTTCCTGAGTTGGGGGGTTGGTGGATCTGAGAGGCAAAAGGCCCCAATCCCAGTCATCCGGCATGTCCGTTTGACAGATTTGCTTAGCCTTGCGGACAACGTCAGCTTTACTCAGAGGGAGGCCGGTGATCTTGGTGGGATCGCCGGGACCATACATCTCGCTCATCTTGTGAGCCCGCCGGGCTGAAGGGGAAGCACCCGGCGGGAGATGAAAGCGCGGACGATGTCGTCAACAAAGGTCGTTGTCTTCTTCAGCTTTTCTCCATGAAGCGAACCACCCGGCTCGTCTCGATGTGGTTCGATGGGAAGTAGCCTCAGGAGTTGGGAGGCGCCGGATTAAAAGCCGGCAGGTTGATGAGATCCGCGGCACCGCTGTTCTTCACGTAAAGAACGTTGTTTGCCACAACCGGCAAGATTCAAGGCCGGAGAACTTAAAAAAGGGGCTCCCTTGGCGGGAGCCGATAATACAAGACCCGCATTGAACGGGAGGTTTGGGTGGTGGAATCTCCTTACCCTGGATCGAATTGATCCGAAGAGAGAAAAAGCGAGCGAAAGTCTCGCGGGTGGGGCGGATGCCGATGTATGCTTCCATAAAGGAAGCATAGCAAGAAGTGGGAAACGGCATTGCCGGTAGATGATGAGGCTGAAGTTTGTAGAAGTTTAAGAATTGGCGAAAGAAGTCGGAGGCAGGAAGGCCGGGCCGCGCTCAAAGTGAGCAAGAAAAACCACGAACTCACCAGGGATTGAGCACCGGTTCGATCTCATCGCGGAAGCCGGCAGGATACTCCTCCGTATCCTCCTAGATGGCGGAGCCCGATCTCATGTTCGGTAACATCGGAACCCCTCCAAGTTTCGCGTGTTTTCTTGAATAGATCTATTCCGGAGCCGTGGCTAGAGCTACCGGCCTCCTGGTCTTGGCCGGCATCAATTTCCATCTGGGCTAGATTAGCACTTAGCCCGTCGGAGGCAATATTTTCCTGATTACCGGAAGAAGAAGAGGAGAGATACTCCTCCGTGGACATGCGGGTCTGAGCAGCCTGTATCTACTCGAAAAACAAGTTTCCCAAGAACTACCTCGCGAGAAGATCTACGAGTAAGAAGAAAAGCGAAAGAAAAGAGGAAGTAAATATCCTACCAACCCAAGATCTGGAAAGCAAGAGAAAGAGAGCGAGTAAGTATTGAGGCTCACCTGAGGCTGCGGGAGACGCGAAGGGAAGTTTCGCTGAAGGAATGGCGAAGGTCTGACCATCGGCGAGGGCCGGCGACAGAGAGCAGCAAAGCCCGCCGGAGAAAGCTTGAAACAACGGCAGAGAGGAAGCACCGCAGGACGGCGCGATGGATAGCTTCACCGCGGCAAGGAGAACGGCGCAAGTTCGCCGGAGCGAGGCTCAGCGGCGAACGGCGGGCGGCGCGGGAAGCATGCGAAGGGCTCGAGAAGCTCCGGAAATGGGGGCAAATGCGAAGGGAGGAAGAAGATGGAACCGCCTCCCCTTATATAAGAAAAGAAGTTAGTGGGCCGAAACCGCTGGGCCACGACGGCTCGCCTGTGGCCGCCACGTGGCGTGAAGATACACGAGTAAAAACTAGCAGGCCACGTGGTCGCCGCATGGATCCGAATGGCCGAAGAGATCGGTGCGGCACATTAAATGTTGGCGCGGGACTCGAACGAAGTGACTACGACACGAAGCCGTAAACAGGCGCATGTCTCGGGGCACTCCGAGAAATCCTCGACCACCGAGAGAGATTAAATGCCAAGGATACCGGAGGAAGAGATACCGGAAACACCTTGCAAAAGAAAAAGGGTATGAGTATAACGTGAGATACCGGAGAGATCCGGAAAATAGCAGAGAAAGGCTAAGGCAAAGAAGCCGGCATCTCAAAACCGGTACCGGAAGGATCAAACCGGCACCTTGTGAGAAAAGAACCTGGCATGGACCGTCGGATAAAATCCACCGGACTATACCAGCTTCGGGGACTAATGTTGGGGGGATGACCCCCGGTATGCCAAAGGCATGCCAAACCGGATGGTTTGAGCCATCAAGATACCGGTTTGATCTTCATTCCGGAATGAGCTCAAGCTTTTGGCTAAGAAGTCTAACCGGCATCCAAAGAAGGATGCCGGAGAGAAGGGCCACCGGCAGGACTGGTCAAAGATTCCTTCAGAGCTAGAAGACAAAGATGAGCTAAGCAAAGTGGCTTTAAACGAAGCCGTGACGTAAAAGACGAAGGTGACGCCCAAAGAAGCCGGAGGACGTCAGCCTCCCTGATTAAAGAAGATACCGGCGTCTCTATGATTAAAGTAGCTTTATAAAGTAGCTTTGTAAAGTAGTTTGTCTGTTCAAAGATGCCATTAGGGTTTCTTCCCCTGTAAGCCACCCTCTCCCCTATATAAGGAGAGGGGGCAGCCTCTTTCATACGCGACGAGAGACCCTCAGAGAAAACCACTTGTAACTATGTTTATGCAATAAAGAAGATCTGAACGAGTTCATCCTTGTGTCTCTCTTCTTCTACCTCTGGCCTTGGCCAAGTTCTTGAGGAAAGCACCCGGAAGTTCATCCTACCTGATCCAAAACCCTCCCCCGAATCCTCTAGCGTCCAACTCGGCCCCAACTTAAGCCATCCCATGGCATCTGTCTGTTCACCACGACGACATATTGCAAAACAAAAAGTTCTACAGCAAGTAAAACAAGTGGAGGGAGAAAGAAAGAAATGTTGTTTAGCTCTCTTATGCATTAAAATATACTTGTTAACAAGGTTGATCAAGTCTTGCTACCAAATAAATTTTATATGGCATAAGAAGAAATAAACCTCAAATCAATCATGTTACCTTATATTGAATTGATATGGATCCAATCACAAGAGTTTGATATTCTTCTTTAGGCTCATATATAGGACAATCAATGGATCCCACCTTGATAGTTTTCACATTAAAAATTGTATTAACTCCATATACTTTATCAATCCTCTTGGGAAAATAGACAGTATGTTCCTTGTCATCAACATTGAAAGTAACCTTGCCTTTATTGCAATCAATAACAGCCCCTGCAGTATTAAGAAAGGGTCTTCCAAGAATAATGGACATATTATCATCTTCAGGCATTTCCAACACAACAAAATCAGTTAATATCAAGCAATGTTGAGTAACTTGAACAGGAACATTTTCACATACACCAACAGGAATAGCAGTAGATTTATCAGCCATTTGCAAAGATATATCAGTTGGTATCAACTTATCTAAATCAAGTCTCTTGTAAAGAGAAAAAGGCATTACACTAACTCCTGCTCCCAAATCACATAGAGCAGTTCTAACATAATTATTCTTGATGGAACAAGGAATAGTCGGTATACCTGGGTCTCCCAGCTTCTTTGGAACCTTACCATTGAAGGAGTAATTAGCATACGTCTCCAACGTATCGATAATTTCTTATGTTCCATGCTACTTTATTGATGATACCTACATGTTTTATGCACATTATATGTCGTATTTACGCATTTTCTGGAACTAACCTATTAACAAGATGCCGAAGAGCCATTTGCTGTTTTCTGCTGTTTTTGGTTTCAGAAATCCTAGTAACCAAATATTCTCGGAATTGGACGAAATCACCGCCCAGGGTCCTATTTTTGCACGAAGCTTTAAGACCGAAGGGGAGTCGAAGTGGGGCCACGAGGTGGCCACACCATAGGCGGCGCGGCCCAGCCCTGGCCGCGCCGGCTGTGGTGTGGGGCCTCGCGCCGCCTCTTGACCTGCCCTTCCGCCTACAAATAGCCTCCGTCGCGAAACCCCGCACGAGAGCCACGATACGGAAAACCTTCCGAGACGCCGCCGAATCCCATCTGGGATTCATGAGATCGCCTCCGGCACCCTGCCGGAGATGGGATTCATCTCCCGGAGGACTCTTCATCGCCATGATCGCCTCCGGAGTGATGAGTGAGTAGTTCACCCCTGGACTATGGGTCCATAGCAGTAGCTAGATGGTCGTCTTCTCCTTGGTGTGCTTCATTGTTGGATCTTGTGAGCTGCCTAACATGATCAAGATCATCTATCTGTAATACTATATGTTGTGTTTGTCGGGATCCGATGGATAGAGAATACTATGTTATGGTGATTATCAATCTATTGTTTATGTGTTGTTTATGATCTTGCATGCTCTCCGTTATTAGTAGAGGCTCTGGCCAAGTTTTTGCTCTTAACTCCAAGAGGGAGTATTTATGCTCGATAGTGGGTTCATGCCTTCATTGACACCTGGGATCGTGACAGTAGGTTCTAAGGTTGTGTTGTGCTGTTGCCACTAGGGATAAAACATTGATTCTATGTCTAAGGATGTAGTTGTCAATTACATTACGCACCATACTTAATGCAATTGTCTGTTGCTTAGCAACTTAATACTGAATGGGGTTCGGATGATAACCTGAAGGTGGACTTTTTAGGCATAGATGCAGTTGGATGGCGGTCTATGTACTTTGTCGTAATGCCGGATTAAATCTCACTATATTTATCATATCATGTATATGCATTGTTATGCCCTTCTCTATTTGTCAATTGCCCGACTGTAATTTGTTCACCCAACATGCTTTTATCTTATGGGAGAGACACCTCTAGTGAACTGTGGACCCCGGTCCTATTCTTTACATAGCATACAATCTACTGCAATATTTTGTTTACTGTTTTCTTGCAAACAATCATCTTCCACTCGATACGCTTAATCCTTTGTTACAGCAAGCGGTGAGATTGACAACCTCACTGTTTCGTTGGGGCAAAGTACTTTGGTTTGTTGTGCAGATTCCACGTTGGCGCGGAACCTGTTGTTGCGCCGCATCACATTTCGCCACCATCAACCTTCAACGTGCTTCTTGGCTCCTCCTGGTTCGATTCAACCTTGGTTTCTTTCTGAGGAAAACTTGCCACCGTGCGCATCATACCTTCCTCTTGGGGTTCCCAGACGTGTACATCTACGCATCAAGCCTGTTTTCTGCCGTTGCCGGAGATCAAGACACGCTGCAAGGGGAGTCTCCACTTCTCAATCTCTTTACTTTGTTTTTGTCTTGCTTTATTTTATTTACTACTTTGTTTGCTGCACCTAAACAAAACACAAAAAAATTAGTTGCTAGTTTTACTTTATTTACTGTCTTGCTCTCTATCAAAAACACAAAAAAATTAGTTACTTGTATTTGCTTAGTTTACTTTATTACTATTAAAATGAGTAATCCTGAAGTTGAAGTTCGTTCTTTTAAGCAACAAGGTGGAGAAAGTTTTAAAGATGCTTGGTATAGAATTAGTAATGCTCATCATAGGTGCATTAAGAAACACTCCACTACTATCCTTCTTAGGAACTTTTATGTTGGTTTATCTAGTTGGAATAGGTATGTTCTTGATACTCTTTCGGGAGGTAATTTCCTAGGTACTCCCGCTTTAGAAGCTAGTTGCATCATTGAGAGTCTTGTCGGAATACCACCTGTTAATGAAGTTAAAATTGAAATCTCTCTTGAAGATGTTATGAAAAAATTGGAAACCATAGAGAAAAAATTTCCAAGTGTTGAAACTAAATTGGAAATGTTATTTGATAAAACTGATGAACTTGATAAATCCTTAGGAGGAATTGATGAAAGAATTAGTGTCCTAGGAACTTGTGTTGTCCATGATAATCAAACCAATAGGATTGATGAACTTGAAAAAGCTATGGGAACCTTGGGTTCAACCTTTTCTTCTCTCAAGTATAATGAGAAAGCTTATGTGGGTAAAGAGCAAAAATTCATGTATGCCTCTAAAGTGCCTAAACAAAAGAATTACTATAGGCCTAAAATTGCTAAAACTCCTAGCACCACCATAGAAAATTTAGATAATGGAGCACCTAAAGTACCCTCTGCAACAAGTTGTGTTTGCATGAAGAATAATAATGTTGATGCTCTCTCGATGTTACTTGATTTGCACTTTCTGCGCCTAGCTGAAAGGCGTTAAAGAAAAGCGCTTATGGGAGACAACCCATGTTTTTACTACAGTACTTTGTTTTATATTTGAGTCTTGGAAGTTGTTTACTACTGTAGCAACCTCTCCTTATCATGTTTTTGTGCCAAGTAAAGTTTCTATGTCAAAGTTGATGTTATATTTGGGATCGCTGCGCAGAAACAGCATTGCTGTCTGTCACGAATCTGGGCACAGGTCTCTGTAGAAAATTCGAAAAAATCTGCCAATTTACGAGCGTGATCCTCAGATATGTACGCAACTTTCATTAGTTTTGAGTTTTTCCATTTGAGCAAGTCTGGTGCCATCTTAAAATTCGTCTTTACGGACTGTTCTGTTTTTGACAGATTCTGCCTTTTATTTCGCATTGCCTCTTTTGCTATGTTGGATTCATTTCTTTGATCCATTAATGTCCAGTAGCTTTATGCAATGTCCAGAAGTGTAAAGAATGATTGTGCCACCTCTGAACATGTGAATTATTAATTGTGCACTAACCCTCTAATGAGTTTGCTTGAAGTTTGGTGTGAAGGAAGTTTTCAAGGGTCAAGAGAGGAGAATGATATACTATGATCAAAGAGTGAAAGCTCTAAGCTTGGGGATGCCCCGTGGTTCACCCCTGCATATTCTAAGAAGACTCAAGCGTCTAAGGTTGGGGATGCCCAAGGCATCCCCTTCTTCATCGACAACATCATCAGGTTCCTCCCCTGAAACTATATTTTTATTCAGTCACATCTTGTGTTCTTTACTTGGAGCGTCGGTTTGTTTTTATTTTTGTTTTTGTTTGAATAAAATGGATCCTAGCATTCACTTTGTGGGAGAGAGACACGCTCCGCTGTTGCATATGGACAAATATGTCCTTAGGCTTTACTCATAATGTTCAAGGCGAAGTTTCTTCTTCGTTAAATTGTTATATGGTTGGAATTGGAAAATGCTACATGTAGTAATTGCTAAAATGTCTTGGATAATGTGATACTTGGCAATTTTTGTGCTCATGTTTAAGCTCTTGCATCATATGCTTTGCACCCATTAGTGAAGAAATACATAGAGCTTGCTAAAATTTGATTTGCATATTTGGTCTCTCTAAGGTCTAGATAATATCTAGTATTGAGTTTTGAACAACAAGGAAGACGGTGTAGAGTCTTATAATGTTTACAATATGTCTTTTATGTGAGTTTTGCTGCACCGGTTCATCCTTGAGTTTGCTTCAAATAACCTTGCTAGCCTAAACCTTGTATCGAGAGGGAATACTTCTCATGCATCCAAAATCCTTGAGCCAACTACTATGCCATTTGTGTCCACCATACCTACCTACTACATGGTATTTCTCCGCCATTCCAAAGTAAATTGCTTGAGTGCTACCTTTAAAATTCCATCATTCACCTTTGCAATATATAGCTCATGGGACAAAATAGCCTTAAAAACTATCGTAGTATCGAATATGTACTTATGCACTTTATCTTTTATTAAGTTGCTTGTTGTGCGATAACCATGCTTCTGGGGAACGCCATCAACTATTGTTGAATATCATGTGAGTTGCTATGCATGTCCGTCTTGTCTGAAGGATCTATCACCTTAGTGGTTGGAGCATGCAAAATTGTTAGAGAAGAACATTGGGCCGCTAACTAAAGCCATGAATCATGGTGGAAGTTTCAGTTTGGACATATATCCTCAATCTCATATGAGAATAATAATCATTGCTACATGCTTATGCATTTAAGAGGAGTCCATTATCTGTTGTCCATGTTGTCCCGGTATGGATGTCTAAGTTGAGAATAATCAAAAGCGAGAAATCCAAAATGCGAGCTTTCTCCTTAGACCTTTGTACAGGCGGCATGGAGGTACCCCTTTGTGACACTTGGTTGAAACATGGCATGCAAAGATCCGGTAGTCCAAGCTAAGTAGGACAAGGTGCGGGCACTATTAGTATACTATGCATGAGGCTTGCAACTTGTAAGATATAATTTACATAACTCATATGCTTTATTACTACCGTTGACAAAATTGTTTCATGTTTTCAAAATAAAAGCTCTAGCACAAATACAGCAATCGATGCTTTCCTCTTTGAAGGACCTTTCTTTTACTTTTATTGTTGAGTCAGTTTACCTATCTCCTCCACCTTAAGAAGCAAACACTTGTGTGAACTGTGCATTGATTCCTACATACTTGCATATTGCACTTGTTATATTACTTTATGTTGACAATATCCATGAGATATACATGTTATAAGTTGAAAGCAACCGCTGAAACTTAATCTTCTTTTGTGTTGCTTCAATACCTTTACTTTGATTTATTGCTTTATGAGTTAACTCTTATGCAAGACTTATTGATGCTTGTCTTGAAGTACTATTCATGAAAAGTCTTTGCTTTATGATTCAGTTGTTTACTCATGTCATTACCTTTGTTTTGATCGCTGCATTCATTACATATGTTTACAAATAGTATGATCAAGATTATGATGGCATGTCACTTCAGAAATTATCTTTGTTATCGTTTTACCTGCTCGGGACGAGCAGAACTAAGCTTGGGGATGCTGATACGTCTCCAACGTATCGATAATTTCTTATGTTCCATGCTACTTTATTGATGATACCTACATGTTTTATGCACATTATATGTCGTATTTACGCATTTTCGGAACTAACCTATTAACAAGATGCCGAAGAGCCAGCTTTTTGCTGTTGTTTTTGTTTTCATAAATCCTAGTAACGAAATATTCTCGGAATTGGACGAAATCACCGCCCAGGGTCCTATTTTTGCACGAAGCTTCCAAGACCGAAGGGGAGTCGAAGTGGGGCCACGAGGTGGCCACACCATAGGGCGGCGCGGCCTGGCCCTGGCCGCGCCGGCCTGTGGTGGGCCCCTCGCGCCGCCTCTTGACCTGCCCTTCCGCCTACAAATAGCCTCCGTCGCGAAACCCCCGCACCGAGAGCCACGATACGGAAAACCTTCCAGAGACGCCGCCGCCGCGAATCCCATCTCGGGGATTCAGGAGATCGCCGGCACCGCCGGAGGAGGATTCATCTCCCGGAGGACTCTTCATCGCCATGATCGCTCCGGAGTGATGAGTGAGTAGTTCCCCCCTGGACTATGGGTCCATAGCAGTAGCTAGATGGTCGTCTTCTCCTTGTTGTGCTTCATTGTTGGATCTTGTGAGCTGCCTAACATGATCAAGATCATCTATCTGTAATACTATATGTTGTGTTTGTCGGGATCCGATGGATAGAGAATACTATGTTATGTTATTATCAATCTATTGTTTATGTGTTGTTTATGATCTTGCATGCTCTCCGTTATTAGTAGAGGCTCTGGCCAAGTTTTTGCTCTTAACTCCAAGAGGGAGTATTTATGCTCGATAGTGGGTTCATGCCTTCATTGACACCTGGGATCGTGACAGTAGGTTCTAAGGTTGTGTTGTGCTGTTGCCACTAGGGATAAAACATTGATTCTATGTCTAAGGATGTAGTTGTCGATTACATTACGCACCATACTTAATGCAATTGTCTGTTGCTTAGCAACTTAATACTGAATGGGGTTCGGATGATAACCCGAAGGTGGACTTTTTAGGCATAGATGCAGTTGGATGGCGGTCTATGTACTTTGTCGTAATGCCCGGATTAAATCTCACTATATTTATCATATCATGTATATGCATTGTTATGCCCTTTCTATTTGTCAATTGCCCGACCGTAATTTGTTCACCCAACATGCTTTTATCTTATGGGAGAGACACCTCTAGTGAACTGTGGACCCCGGTCCTATTCTTTACATAGCATACAATCTACCGCAATACTTGTTTTTTTCTTGCAAACAATCATCTTCCACTTGATACGCTTAATCCTTTGTTACAGCAAGCCGGTGAGATTGACAACCTCACTGCTTCGTTGGGGCAAAGTACTTTGGTTTTGTTGTGCAGATTCCACGTTGGCGCCGAATCCCTGTTGTTGCGCCGCATCACATTTCACCACCATCAACCTTCAACGTGCTTCTTGGCTCCTCCTGGTTCGATTCAACCTTGGTTTCTTTCTGAGGGAAAACTTGCCTGTGCGCACCATACCTTCCTCTTGGGGTTCCCAACGGACGTGTACATCTACGCGCATCAGCGAGCATAGTGGAAATCTCCTCATTGGGAATTTTCCTTTTGTTAGAGACAATATCTTTCATATACTTTGAATAAGGAGGCAATTTAATAGCATCAGTCAAAGGGATTTGCAAAAATAAAGGTTTCATCCAATCACAAAATTTATTATAATGTTCCTCCTCCTTTGATTTTAGTTTCTTAGCAGGAAAAGGCATTGGCTTTTGAACCCAAGGTTCTCTTTCATTACCATGTTTCTTTGTAATAAAATCTTCTTTAGTGTACTTTTTATTTTTATCATGCTTTTCAGGTTCTTTTTCAATTTCTTCTTTATCAGGAGCATCATTCTTATCATTATCTTCATCATGTTCATTACCACTTTCAGTTTCAGCATCAGAAATAGAAATACTATTAGGATCATTAACAGGTTCAGAGGATTCTACAACAGTTTTATGTTTCTTCTTCTTTTTCTTAGAAGGACTCTCAGTTTCTTTAGTTCGTTGAGAATCTTGTTCAATTCTTTTGGGGTGCCCTTCAGGATATAGAGGATCCTGGGTAGAAACACCACCTCTAGTTGTTACTTCATAAACTTGTTTCTCTTCATGATTATTTTTTAACAAGTCATTTTGCACTTTAGTAAGTTGATCAATTTGAGTTTGAATCATATTAAAATGTTTAACAAGCATCTTAACATCATTGGAGGTTCTCTCCACAATATCATGCAATTTACCAATAGCTTGAGAATTTTCCATTAGATGATTCTCTACTCTCATATTAAAATTACTTTGCTTAACAATATAATTATCAAATTCATCTAAACATTGATCAGGAGGTTTTGAATATGGAATATCTCCTCTATCAAAGCGTTGAAGAGAATGTACCTCGATTGTGGATGAAGGGGGAATTATCTTACATAGGTCTTCTATTGGAGGCAAATTCTTCACATCTTCAGATTTAATACCTTTCTCCATAAGAGATTTCTTGGCTTCCCTCATATCTTCATCATTTAATTCAATCATACCCCTCTTCTTCAATATTGGTGTCGGAGTTGGTTCAGGTGTAGACCAATCATCATGATTTTTGCTTATCTTTGCCAATAATTCTTCAGCTTCGTCCGGAGTTCTCTTCCTGAAAACACAATCAGCACAACTATCCAGGTATGCCCTAGACTCAATGGTTAGTCCACTATAAAATATATCAAGTAAATCATGCTTTTCCAAATCATGTCCAGGCCGAGCTCTAATAAGAGAGCAAAATCTTGCCCAAGCTTCAGGCAATTTCTCTCCATCTTCTTGATCAAAACTATAAATTCTCTGCAGAGCCATATGTTGAGCACTAGCGGGAAAGTATTTCCGAAAGAAAACATCAAGCAAACAACTTGGACTATCAATAGAATCAGGAGGCAAATTATTATACCAAATCTTAGCATCATCCTTTAATGAGAATGGGAAAATCTTAGCAACAAAATAAGTACGCATCTTAACATCATCAGAAAACAAGCTACTTAAAGTAGAAAGCTCATTCATGTGCTCTACAACACTCTCTTTTTCAGTACCACAAAAAGGTGTTTTCTCAACAATAGATATATGAGATAAATCAAGAGAAAAGTCATAATCCTTATCCTTAATGTTTATAGGAGATGTGGCAAATTTAGGATCAGGAGACGGTTTATATCTAACAGCATGTTGTGCAATAAGCTTTTTAAGGTTACTTGTACTAGTAGTAGCATTGCATTTATCAATAAAATCATCATCAAGTTCCACATAATCTTCATCAAGATCATCAATCTCAGGTGAATTAACAGGTGTAACAGTATTTTCATTAGGAGTTTCAGTATTTTCAATTTGTCTAGACCTAGCAATTGTAGCATCTAGAAAAGGACCTAATGAACCAGTATTATCAAGCACAGTAGAAGCATCATCAAAATTATCAGAGGAATTTTCAGATTCAGCAGAAGTACCAACACGTGAAGTTTGTGGTGGTGAAACAAGTTGACTTATCACAGATGGTGAATCAAGAGCAGCAGAGGTACTCAGAGTTGTACCTTTTCTTGTAGTGGATGGTAATATGGCGACTTTAGTATCGCGAGGTTTACCCATGATGGAGAATTTGCAGCGAACAATATCAATCCAAGTGAACTTCAAATAAAGCTATGCTCCCCGGCAACGGCGCCAGAAAATAGTCTTGATGACCCACAAGTATACACTACAAGAAAAGTTCTGATAGACAACGTCCCAAAATCGTCAACTAAGGGGCATTTTTCGTCGCCTATGGGCCTAACCCGACGATATGGGTTCCGTTGTCGAAACTGCGTCAGGCAAAGTCCAACGACGATTTTTTCGGTCCGTCGCGCTCTTCCGCCACGGAAAATCGGACGTTGCGGAAGTGTTTTCGGGAGCCCGTTGACTGCTGACGTCATGCAACCGACACGTGGCAGACGGCGTTAACTGCCAGTTAACGCGTTAACCGGCTGAAACCCCGTGGTAGATGGTAGGCCCACACGAGGCCTGCCACGTCTTAAGCGGGCCGGGCCAGATGACATAGTTTGACCGGTCAACTATATAGCTGGGCTGGTCCATTAGTTACGTGGGCCGGGCCTAACCTCTAAGGTTGGGTCAAAACTTAAATGGGCCGGCCATTTAACATGTGGGGTCCACCTTACAAGAACCGGGCGGCCCAAGAAGCAAGTGGTCGGGCCAAAAACACAGTGGGTCCCACTTTCCCGTTAAAAGGCCGCCCATTTAGTGTGTGGGTCCACCGTATAGCAGTGGGCTGCCCAACAAGCTAGTGGGTCGGCCAAAACACAGGTGGGTCCCACTTTCCAGTTAAAGGATCGGCCCATTTAGTTTGTGGGGTCCACCATATAGCAAGTGGCCGGCCCAACAAAATAGTGGGCCGGCCAAAAACACGTGGGTCCCACTTTCTGTTAAAGGGCCGGCCCATTTAGTATGTGGGGCCCACCATATAGCCATGGGCTGGCCCACCAAGATAGTGGGCCGGGCCAAAACACAGGTGGGTCCACATTCCTGTTAATGGGCCGGCCCATTTGGTATGTGGGGTCCACCATATAGAAAGTGGGCCGGCCAACAAAATAGTGGGCGGGCCAAAAACACAGTGGGTCCCACCTTCCACTTAAAGGGGCCGGCCCATTTACCATGTGGGACCACCATAGAGCAAGTGGGCCGCCCACCTAGTAAGGGTCCACCATATAGCGGGCCGCCCAACAAGATAGTGGGTCAAAAACACAGGTGGGTCCCACTTTCCTCTTAAAGGGCCCATCAGTACGTGGGGTCCTCCAAAAAGCAAATGGGCGGCCCAACCACCAGCGGGCCCCCAGTGGTGCGGGTCCACCTTAAAGCATGTGGGCCAGCCCAATTAGTGTGGGGTCCACCGTAAATCAAATGGGCTGGCCCAAGAAGTAAGTGGCCACATGTTATAGTTGCATAATATGCGCTTTAGGATTTTGCGGGCAGGCACATATGTGATTTCGCTTAATTGGGCCGTTTAAGGGATGGGAATTCGTGATTTAGATACTGAGAATATTTACGCAGCATTGATTTCTGTCGGATAGCCTCACTTACCACAAGCACCAAAGAAAAAATGCGCGAAAGAACTATAAAAACTAACTAAATATTACATCAGCTGCAAGGCATTGAAAAAATATTACAGAACCCAGAGAAATTGAATGGTAATTAAACCTAGCAATACAATGAAGCGATCCGGCAATCTTTTAAGTTGTCCATGCAGCACCTATATCTGAAACAAAGACATTACAAGTTAAGACAGCAACAATGGAAAGGCAAAGACACTCCAATATTGTTTGGCAAAGAATTTGGAACTCATCATTTCGTCGTTATAACAAGATCATTGTAATGCGCACAATAAGCAAACAAAGAGTGCATGCCGCATACCAACAGCCAATATAACAGAGCATGTTAGAATGAAACAACAGACTTACTACTGTCGAGTCCCATGCAAACCAACATGTTCAGGGAGTACAAAATTGGTATGAACAACATAGTAGCAGGCTATAAATTTTGTAACAACGACTGAGCAAGATGAAGTTATGATGGCTACATCTACAGAGCAGGGAATGTAAACCAAAAATAGAAGTTACGATGGCAGAAGCTAAAGAGGAGGGAATGTGAACCAACATGTGCCAAGTGCAATTACTTCATTTTGGCCGTGAACTAAATAATACTCCTGAACTTATAGTGAAGGGGATGCAAATCAAGATGTTTCGGGATATAAACTTGTAATGAGCAACACATAGAGGATAGTTAATGCTGGAGCTTAGGATGGACCAGATACAGAATATAGTGGGATCACCTGTGAACTTGTATAAGAGGGAATGCAAACCAATATGTTCAGCTTTCCATATGTGAGCGTCATGCCAAGTCAGATAAACAAGTCAATAATGCAGCTTTTGAAGAACAAGATGGCACGCAAAATTATTATCTAGTAGTATGACAAGTTTATTTGTACTACAGGCTAGATAGCAGAGTGATAGCATGCCAAACTAAGTCCTTACTTTGTTAGCTTACAATGA
The DNA here is from genome assembly GCA_030979885.1 of Lolium multiflorum. Taxonomy (NCBI): domain Eukaryota; kingdom Viridiplantae; phylum Streptophyta; class Magnoliopsida; order Poales; family Poaceae; genus Lolium; species Lolium multiflorum. The sequence goes on along the minus strand of CM061748.1, from coordinate 235,234,912 downwards.
ACTAGATACAAAACAATGGCATCACCTGTAGTACAGGGAATGCAAGCCAACATGTTCATGGAGTAAAAAATTGGCACAAACAACATAGTAGCAGGCCATAATTTTTGTAACAACGACTGAGCAAGATAAAGTTATGATGGCTAGATCTACAGAGCAGGGAATGTAAACCAAATATAGAAGTTACGATGCCAAAAGCTATAGAGCAGGGAATGCGAACCAACATGTGCAATTACTTAAAATTGGCCATGAACTAAATAATAGCAGGATGTTACTATAATACCTATAATTTTTGTAACAACGACTGAGCAAGATAGAAGTTATGATGGCTACATCTACAGAGCAGGGAATGCAAACCAAAATGTTCAATCGCTTAAAGTTAGCAATGAAGTAGAAAATAGCAAGGTGTTACGGTCATAGCTAGGAATGAACTAAAAGAGCTTCAGACAAACAAGCATCTGAACCCAGAACATGGCGCTAAAACAAGGGACTTACATTAGGAGAAGCACTCTGTGGGAGTCACAGCAGATCTTCCTGGGGTTGATAGATCCGGTGATGAAGTACGCTACATGTGCTACTTGGGGTTGGAGAGACGGCCATTACACTTCATGGTTACTCATCTCATCTGCAAAAACGTAACGGCGCGTCGTTAGCACAAACAGGTTCCCCCAAGATTAAACAAGAACTTGCAGGCAAGCAATAGAAAAGCGACAGTAGAAGAGTTTAGATCATACACGGCGCCGGTGAAGCAGATCCGGTTCATGCACAGCGGTGTCGGTGAGCAAGATCCGATGCGGTGGACGACGGATCCGGCGAAGCGGCTCCGGTGGGGTGGACGATGCCGCAGCTGAAGCGACTGCGGTAGACTGCTGGATGAGCATATGGTTTCGAGGTTCGGCGGGGATGATCCGGTCCGGTTGATGACGGCGTCGATGAAGCGGCTCCGGCAGGCAGCCGGATGACGAGGATCGCGAGGCCTCGGGTAGGCCAGGGAAGTCCGGCGGGGATGTTCCGGTGCGGTGGTCGTGGAGGTGGGAGAGAGAGGGACTTGGGAAGTTCCGGTGGGTGGTCTCAGAGGAGAGAGTGAGGGAAATGAATTTTTTTCGGGGAGTTTCCGGAGCTAGGGAGGTGGTGATCGAAAAAAATGACGGGTAGACCCCCCACCAACCGACTTATACATGGACATTGTTGTCATCTTTACGAGGGTAGAATGGGAAGTTAGAAGCGTGTGAAATATTTGTATTTTTCGGGCGGGAAGTTTTGCCGCTGGAATGAGATTTCGAATTTGGCTACAATCCAAGTAATACAAAAATATGAGACCGTACTAGTACGGCCAAATGTCACATCAATTCATCATCACGTTGAAAATCGGTTACGACGATCATAATTATTGGCCGTTGGCACAACAGTTCTCCAACGCTTGATCCAACGGTCAAAGTTCCTTTTTTTAAGAGAACGGTCAAAATTCATTGGATTCGCTCGGGAACTGCGCGCGCCAAAACGAGTCAGACGAAGATGTTTCTAGAGTTCTCACGGACGCGTCTTGGCGATACATTGAATGCAAATCTTGCAAGGTCAAAAAAAATGCAAATCTTGCAGGATCGTATGTGGCTGCTATGAGCTGAAGTACTCCATGAAACCGTGAACATACATGTAGATGGGAATCCCATGTAGACGATCTGAAGAACGACCCGCTGCATCTTTCACAAATCCATCTACATGACATGATAAACTTTAATTAAGAAGCAGCCACGTAACAATTATTGCCCAAAATCTAACGGGTTCGACAATAAGCTGGTAATTCTCTATTATATATAAACACCAAAAAAATATAGCAAGTAAGAAAGGAGTGTCAATGCCACCAGGACTTACAAAAAAAGGGAATTAGCACTTCGTAATCTCTTTGTTTTTACACATACCTTCTGCTCAGGAATCCAGGGCCTAGGGTCACATCAAGTCATAATCAGAAACCAAAGTCGGTTCCCATGTTCTCCAATTCAAAACGCGTACAAAATATTTCAGTGTGTGAAATAATGTTGAGATTTTGAATTAGAGGGTTGTTAAGCTATTGATTATATGGAGTCGAAATTTGGTAGCATACATAAGTATCTCTGTTCACAACTCGCCTGTACAGAAGCAGGAACAGCTGTTGTGTTGCAGCACAACACAAAGGAGAAGCCACTGTTCCGTTCATTGCACTCAATACAGCGATGAATGAACCAGACCAGTTGACAAGCTTCTAGACCAGTATGTAGAAAGATGGAAATCAATGGATCACAGAAAATCATCAGTGTCAAGCTTTAATGCACTAGCCAACGCGACCAAAAGTCCGAACTGATGGAAAGGGCTAGGCAATCCACTTTATACATCGCAACAAAAAGTCCAAACTGACAGAAAAGGCTAGACCGGGAGAAGAGAAGAGAAGGTTTGTGAAAGCGATGACTCGAACTTGAGACTATGGGCTCTGATACCACGTCAAGCTTCATCCACGAGCCAACGGAACCACAAGTCAGAACTGATGGAAAGGGCTAGGCAATCCACTTATAATATTAACAATCAGCAGGGTTCCGGTTCAAAAAAATCCACATCACAACAAGGAAACGACCACCAAGATCATAGCAATTGCAGATAAATGCACCTACGAAATATGCTCAGACTAAGGAACCATTTTACAAGACAAAGGTAATGACCTGTCACTGTCCCCGTTCATCTCCAATTATCTAGCAGATACTCTTCTTACTACTTACTAGCATTCCTAACCTGCTCCAGTAGGGCCTCCTTCTGTGCTGCTATCGTTCTAAAATTGTCGACTTCTAGTCTTAGCGCAGCTGATGCAGCTCGTTCTACTTGGAGTTGCTCCTTTAGAACTTGAGCATGCAAATACTTTGACTTGGACATGGACTTGCACTTCAGCAGTCCAGCATTCCGTAAGAAAGTGTTTTTGGCAATGCCTTTCTTTTTTATTGCCATAGAAAATGCCTTCACACATTCTTCATCGGTTTTTTCCAGACCGTTTTTACCGGTTTTTGCCATCTCTAATTTCATATCTTCCTGCAAAAAATTCAGTTCGTACACATGTGTAAACATGATAGTTACTACAGAGAAACTTGCTGATAGTAGATTTATCATGTGTATGACCTACTTTTATTCCTACAGTTTGGCATGTCTGATTCACATCACATGAATTTTAATAAACATATATAATATCATATTGACATGTACTTTACTACTCCTACAAGTTGGGATGTGAGTCGTCACAAAATTTCAATCTTTGAGAAGACTTACAAGAACACTCTGTGCGACTTCTCCAATCACTTCAAGTTTGTTCTTCTGGCATGCTTCAAAAATCTCTGGCAGAGTCATCTCTTTGTTTGGTTCCCTTTTACTTGCATTATGTAACATCTGCATTTTAGTACTACCATTTATAAATCGAATAACGTGGTTGAAATGGAGGATCATAATATAAGCTGCACACTGGTGTATATACTCTGCATGATCTTTTACTAAAATATTTCTAAATAGCAGTATAAAACAACATGTCCTTACTTTTTGCCGAATGTGCACTATAAGGTTACGAGATCCCGTACGGCTAGGTAAAAGTAGTTTACCGCGGTTTTCCTGATTCTGTTTAGCCAAATTCTGCAAAAAGGAGACTAGTGAGACACTGCTATAAATAAGAATCCAAGATGTGATCTGGTCTCAGTCTTACAAATCATACCATATTCTTTGGATCAGACCAGTGCTTCACAAGATCTCCCCACTGTTTGTCAGTCATTTGCTTAAAAGGAGATATAGTTGGAACACTCCCAGTAATCTTTCCAGTGAAGTATTTCTTCTTTAGCCTGCTGCGATACTGGCGCAGACAGTCTGAGAATAGACTGTTGAGAACATGCTTTACTTCCTCTTGGTCCTCATCGAACTCGAACCTTAACTGTTCACAACAATATAAACCGTTGGTGTGATATACATAGATCCAACAACAAGCTAGAAGGAACGGGACGTGCCAATGTGGTATACTAGTATGAGTAACATTACCAAGAGAAAGATGACTTACGTGTAACCTGTGCACTAATTTTTCAAAATGCGCAGAGGTGTCTACGTGCTCTTTCCATGTTGGGAAGATAGGAATTTCATTCCTGACGAAAATTCCTACATCCGATGCTAATTTACAAGATTCTTCTGGGTCCAGTGGCCTTCTGCCACCTACGATAGATGAAAGGCGAAATCTTGATTCCATCCCAGCAAGCTTAGCTACGAACATTTTCCCTACTGTTGGGCCCCTCGTTTTTCTTGATCGTGGTGCAACTACAAAGTTAAGCATTACATCAAGCTATCAAGGTAGGTATATATATATATCTCTATAAAGTATAACTTTATAACGGAGAATGAAACTATAAGCATTGGAAAATGTACCTTCTTCGGTGTGGGGCTCATCCTCAGGGGAGTTGTCTATGGCAGGACTAATATGGGTCAGTGGGAGATCATCAACAGTTTGTTGATGTTGTGCTAGCAGTGTTTGGCCAGTTGTGGTTGTGTCAGCTGGGACTGGTACAGTGTGTCCTTGGGCAGTATTTCCTACCACAGCTACTGCTGATCCCAATTGTGGCTGAGAAGTTGCCGTGGAAACTTGTTCTGCTGCCAATTGTTGTTGAGAAGTTGCTGTGGAAACTGGTTCTGCTGCCAATTGTGGCTGAGAAGTTGCTGTGGAAACTGGTTCTGCTGCCGATTGTCGCTGGTTGACTGGATTGGTAACAGGTGGCTGATTCAACCGCTTGGGGTGTTCACCACGTTTTTTTATTTCAGTACTCTTAGAATTTTCGTTATTTTCTTCAACTGGTGCCATGAATCGCTGAGACTGTCTAGTAGCAGAAGCAGGTTTCTTTTTTGGTTGCAGCTGTTCTATCACCGATTCAGGTGCCTGTTGATTGGTCTTCCTCTCATTGGTGGTTCCTGCGAAATTCTTACTTGAAGCTGCAGATTCCTAGCACACATAAACGATATTTCAGTCTACATAAGTCCCATATATGATGATATGCAAATGGAATAGAATGAAGAACAGTAAAGGATGACGTGCATGCTGATACATATATATGATGCATTAAGGAGACCTAGAGGTGGCATGTGAACATGTTTGGTGGGATTCAGGATACAAGTATACAACACATGGAAGTTGCAACAGATATCTCAAAGTAAAAACACAGAAATCACCTGGTGGGGTTGAGGAGAATGGTCAGGCAAGGCATCTTCCTGAGTCAGCTCTCCAATGGGCTCAGCAGGATCAAATTGTGAATCATAACATTGTTCTTTATCTTTGGGGAGGGGAAAGGGTTCTTCTCCGATTTTGTTCAGGTTTGCACTAGAGGCAATAGCGTTACAAATGCTTGTGCCCACACGGCTTGCATATCTTCTACATATATTCCGTATCCGTTTCTCTTTTAATTCATTCTTCTGTATTGCAATAATATCTAGCATGCATTACAAAAAAAATGCTAATGAGATGGCGGTGCAAGTAAGCAAAAAAATACTTTTCGAAATCACATGCATAACGAATGCGGCCATATCAACCTTCTTGGAAGTGGGCGCGTGTACGCTTTGGTTTCCTGCCGTCGACCATGGAAGCGCCCATCTCTCCAGTCCGGTGGACGGAAGGAGTCGGGGATTAAGATACGAGAACCCGGCGATGGTGACTGTCGCTGACAAGGCGGCGGTGGAAGTCGGCTACGGAGGAGCTCGTATGGTACAGTGGTCGTCGGTGGGGGTGGGGGAGGTGGAAGCTACTCCGGCTTGCTAAAAAGCAAGGGAGACGGCGGAACGTCGTCGGTCACTACGGTGGCCGATGAGAAGGCAGTAGTGCTGGTGTGGGAGTGGGACAGTGGGCCGGCGCCGGCGTGTGAGATGATCCGGTGGGTCATGCAGGGTGGAAGCGTGAGAGAGAGATGCGGGGTTCGGCGCCGCCGGTGATAGGTCTGAATTGAGCGGTCCGGGGGGATAAGATCGACACTGTACTTATTTCACATCGCTTTGAATTTTGGAAGCGCGGGGGATTTCGGCGGGAATTTTGGGGCAGAGTTGAAATTATTACTGGTTGCTGGAAAACTGTGGAACCCTAGCCTACGAAATCCCAAGTCTGAAGCTGAGGGCCCTTTTGCTGTGGCTTTTTGGCTTTTGGATTTTGGAAGCCAAAAGAATATAATATTTGTTTTTGGCTTCCAAAATCCAAAAGGCAAAAAAAAAAAAAAAAGGCACAACAAAAGGGCCCTGAGTATGTTCGGGTTCAAGGGGATATGCTTGTTGGTTCTTGGGTGCATATGATCTCTTTATTTCGAAATTCATCTTCTATACATTTTGAAATGTCAAAAAAGAATAAAACGAAAAATGCATGTGTACTTCTTCGCTTGCTTTATACACATAAAATATTTCAATGGAAAAATCGAATAGTAATTTGGGCTATGTAAAAAAGAGTTACTCCGTAAAAAAATTGTGCTAACCATAAGGCTTTTTATGAGACATGTTTTCTCTCTTTTTTTACATCGACCATGAAAAAAACTTGTTTTTTTTACATCAACCATGAAAAATACTTTTTTTACATCGACCATGAAAAATACTAGGAATTTGCTAAGAGCATCCACAACGTGTAGCCAAAAGTGGTTCCATATTTGATTTTTGGCTTTTTGAACTAGTTCCATACATTGTAGAGGTAGTTCCAAAACCAGAAAAACAGGGAACCGGAGCAAATAGGTGCTCCGATGCCAAATTTCACTTTTGGCATTTGGAACTAGTTCCCTACATTGTGAGAGTAGTTCCATATTGGCTTTATGAGTTGTTTTAGCTTGATGGCGGGACCCACGTTATAAATATTTGGAACCACTACATTGTGGAGCTATTGCTATATTTCACACCAAAGCCAAATTCACCATCGTATCAGATTTGGCAATAGCAACATTGTGGATAGCCTAAAGTTATATTTTCCATCTTGTACACAATTAAAAATATCTTTAAAACAAACAAATCTCTAATGTCTAGGTGTACCATCTCTACTAGTACTAGTATATATACACGTGCCTTGCACGTGAGGGCTCTTTTTTTTAGTGAAACAACTTCGACGCAATAAGAATTCGATCTTTTTTTAACAAAGGAGGGGGGCCCAAGGGCTTGGATACCATTAAGTGCAACAGAGGGGTACATATTACAGATTGCAGTCAATAGTCACTTGGGTTGAAAGCCAATGCAAGCCCGCCTACATGATAGCAGGATTTTGTGAAGCTTTTTAACTTAATTGGTCAAACATGCGAAGCATGTGCCATTTACTTGTACAACTTTATCGGAAAAAAATACTTGTACAAGCTAGTTCCCCTAAGTACTACCAGCACATAAGTAAACAAAAGAACCAGGGACATCATCAACTGAAAACAACAATCTATTCATATAGCGGCTCTTGCATCACCCTTTGAAAATCATCTACCTGCAAAGATGAGTGCAGAGTTTCTGCTCGTGCTTTCACCTGTTCCAAGATCGTCCAGTTGATCTCATGGACATCTGCATCAGCCAAAGCGGTAACCAAGTTGCCAGCCACTAGCTTCTGCAGATCAGCAACAGCATGTAGGCCATCTTGAATTGTAGAATTCCATCCTCGGTTCATTTCTTTGTTCCGCCAAGTGGCCACATCCAAGTCCTTTTGAAGACGCCTAATCTTAGCTTCCCCAGTGCCACATCCTTCTGTTTTGTTCCTACAAACGTTTGCATCACTGGAACTCTGGACATCTGTGCTACAATGCTGCTTGGCAGGGACATGAGCAGTCACTTGCTTCTGCGATTTGCCATGCATAAAATCAATCAGCAGATTAAAAGGAAATATGTTGGTTGATTCATGTCACCACTTTCAGCAACCCATGAGTTTCTAAACCTTAAATGGAGTCTAAAACATTGCAATAAAAGGGTGGGTGCATCATTTGGATGCAGAGGCCGGGGCGACCCTATTTTCAAGAAAAAATTAGGAAATCTGAAATCTATATCTATATCTCTACCATCTATACCACTCCACTCCTGTTGACAGTTTGATCTCTTTCAGTACATTAGATTATGTCATGTTTAAAACACTATTATAAAATTACCTCCTTAATGTTGAGCTCAGGAGGATCCAGATGTGCTGATCCTAGGCGGCCACTCAAATGATTGCTTGCTAGAACAATAGGACCAAATCCCGCCTCCTTTCTACCAATGTCTGCATCACTGGCGCGCTCACTGTCTTTGTTAGGAACATGAGCAGTGGCTAGCTGCTGCAAATCAAAGTTCATCAAATCAATCAGCAAACAAGACATATGAAATTTGAGCAGTGCGGCTAAATACCTTCTTCAGCAGCTGCCCCACGGAATCGTCCTTTTGGCGGCACATCACACGTGTGAAAAATCTCGGCAACGACTTGGGGTGCGGTGATTTTGTCCCATTCCACAGTATGCCGAGCTTGGCTGCAATTATCATATTCTGCAAGATATTTTGCCTCCGAGATTCTTCGTAGGCATTCTCGAGGGGAATATCTAGCAGGCATTACAAAAAAAACAGATGCTAATAACAAGCAGTGGAAGCAAGCAATAAACTAGTCTCGGAAATCAAATACGGAGTACATAACAAAAGCTGCCGGACAAAGTGTTCAACCTTGGTCGACTGGGGAGGTGGCGCGTTGGCCGTTCGGTTTGGTTCGGTGGATCATGGTGGCGCTTTGTGTACCGATCTCGCCGGCCGGTAAGATGAACCAGTGAGTCGGGGAAGCAGATCCGACGAAGCGGACGGAGTGTGGTTGACGGCGTCGCTGAGCTGGCTCCGGTGCGGTGGATGTCGGCTACGGATGGAGGACTGAGAGGGAGCGAGACGGACTAGGTGCGAGGTAGGGAGAGAGGCCCTTGCTTGTCCGTGGGTGGGGCTGGATATAGGGGAAATGAAAGCGAGGTAGGAAGATAGCATCCTGCTAATTTATGGTGCTGAACTAGAAAATCCCGCCAATATATGGTGCTGAATTGCGGGCGGCTCATAGCTTGTGCACAAATAAAATGGGAAAATCCAAAAAATGTAGTTCAACAAAAAAAACTCTAGTAGGCAAAGTCGCTAGCTCGCCATGAGAAGATGCACTCCGCCAAAAAAATGTCATGACAAGCTAGTTTGCTATGGATCTTGCATTAACCCTGCTCGATAAAATGGTGGGCAAAAAAAGACAAGCTAAATCAAAAATAATGGTGGTAGAAAGATGTAACTCTCAAATGTAAACTCTACTAAACAGGGCCAGCTCAAAAATATGCCTCATATTATTAGTACTTCCTCCGGTCCATATTAACTGCCACTAACATACATCGAGAAACAAAAAAGAGAAATCTGTCATGAATAGTTCCCGAATTCAAATCTGAGTTTCTCTGTAGACTATTCCCATCTGAGTTTCTCTTTTTTGTTTCTCGATGTATGTTTCGAATTTTGATCTGAAATTTTTAGGGGTTATCTTAATATGAGCTGTGAACGTGCATGATTTGTTTCAGATTTTTTTCGCAATGTTTAAATTTGGATTTAGGCCGCATGTCACCTCGCTACCGCTCGAGAAATGGAGCCCCTCTCCGCTGGGCTCCATAAAAGCTTCACTGCTCGTGTCAGACTGTTGAAGACACTGGCAAGTGCATGTCAGGGGGACAGAGAATAAATTTCGTCCACGCGTCGGCGCGTGCTGTCTACCCCAAACCCTAAACTCTGTCTTTATGAAGTCAAGCATGCATGAAGAGAAGTGGTTTTTGGTTTCAAACATGGAAATTTCAAAAACCCTCTCAAGAGCTACATTTTGGAGTGACTAATTTTTCATATTCATGATTTAAACTTGTTTAAATGGGCATAAAAATAGGCATAAAATTCAAAATAAATCAAAATAAATGAAAAACCAAGGCACATAGTCTTCTTATGTCATATAGTAAGCATTCAATTAAGTTGATAAACAAGGTCTAGACATATTCAAACCAGAAAAATCATGTATCTACCCCCTAACCCTAAACTCTGTCTTATGAAGTCAAGCATGAAGAGATGTGGTTTTTGGTTTCAAACATGGAAATTTCAAAACCCTCCCAAGAGCTTCATTTTGGAGTGACTAAGAAGCATACATGCTTACTTTTTTATATTCATGTTTTAAACTTGTTCAAATCTTGGTCAAACCTAGGATTTGACCAAGATTCAAATGGGCATAAAAATTCAAAAAAATGAAGAAAAAAATGAAAAACCAAGGTCTTCTTATGTCATATAGTAAGCATTCAATTAAGTTGATAAACAAGGTCTAGACGTTTTAAACCTGAAAAATCATGTATCTACCCCCTAACCCTAAACTCTGTCTTATGAAGTCAAGCATGCATGGTGAAGAGAAGTGGTTTTTGGTTTCAAACATGGAAATTTTAAAAACCCTCCCAAGAGCTTCATTTTGGGGTGACTAAGAAGGATACATGATTACTTTGTCATATTCATGTCTTAAACTTGTTTAAGTCATGGTCAAACCTAGGATTTGACCAAGATTCAAATGGGCATAAGAATTCAAAAAAAACAAAGCACATAGTCTGTGTATGTCATATAGTAAGCATTCAAGTTGATAAACAAGGTCTAGACATATTCAAACCAGAAAAATCATGGAAATTTCAAAAACCTCCCACGAGCTTCATTTTGGAGTGACTAAGAAGGATCGATGCAGGTTACTTTTCATATTATTCATGTTTTAAACTTGTTTAAATCTTGGTCAAACCTAGGATTTGACCAAGATTCAACAAATGGGGATAAAAAAATGAAAACCCAATGCACATAGTCTTCTTATGTCATATAATAAGCATACAATTAAGTTGATAAACAAGGTCTAGACATATTCAAACCAAAAAAAACATGTATGTGGCTACCCCTAACCCTAAACTCTGTCTTATGAAGTCAAGCATGAAGAGATGTGGTTTTTGGTTTCAAACATGGAAATTTCAAAAACCCCTTCCAAGAGCTTCATTTTGGAGTGACTAAGAAGCATACATGCTTACCTTTTCATATATATTCATGTTTTAAACTTGTTCAAATCTTGGTCAAACCTAGGATTTGACAAAGATTCAAATGGGCATAAAAATTCAAATAAAATGAATACCAAGGTCTTCTTATGTCATATAGTATGTGCGCATTCACTTAAGTTGATAAACAAGGTCTAGACATATTAAACCTGAAAAATCATGCATGTATCTACCCCTAACCCTAAACTCTGTCTTATAAAGTCAAGCATGCATGGTGAAGATAAGTGGTTTTTGGTTTCAAACATGGAAATTTCAAAAACCCTCCTAATTAAGAGCTTCATTTTGGAGTGACTAAGAAGGATACATGCTTACTTTTACATATTCATGTTTTAAACTTGTTTAAGTCGTGGTCAAACCTAGGATTTGACCAAGATTTAAATGGGCATAAAAATTCAAAAACAAAATCAAAAACCAAAGCAAGTCTTTGCATGTCATATAGTAAGCATTCAAGTTGATAAACAAGGTCTAGACATATTCAAACCAGAAAATCATGTATATATCTACCCCTAACCCTAAACTCTATCTTTATGAAGTCAAGCATGCATGAAGAGAAGTGGTTTTAGGTTTCAAACATGGAAATTTCAAAAACCATCCCAAGAGCTACATTTTGGAGTGACTAAGAAGGATATATAGATGCTTAATTTTGCATATTCATGATTTAAACTTGTTCAAATCTTGGTCAAACCTATGATTTGACCAAGATTCAAATGGGCATTAAAAAATAGAAAAATGAAAAACCAAAGCACATAATCTTCTTATGTCATATAGTAAGCATTAAAGTTGATAAACACAAGGTCTAGACATATTCAAACCATACAAATCATGTATCTACCCCTAACCCTAAACTCTGTCTTATGAAGTCAAGCATGAAGAGATGTGGTTTTTGGTTTCAAACATGGAAATTTCAAAACCCTTCCAAGAGCTTCATTTTGGAGTGACTAAGAAGCATACATGCTTACCTTTTCATATTCATGTTTTAAACTTGTTCAAATCTTGGTCAAACCTAGGATTTGACCAAGATTCAAATGGGCATAAAAATTCAAAAAAAATGAATACCAAGATCTTCTTATGTCATATAGTATGCGCGCAATCAATTAAGTTGATAAACAAGGTATAGACATATTAAACCTGAAAATCATGTATCTACCCCTAACCCTAAACTCTGTCTTATAAAGTCAAGCATGCATGGTGAAGATAAGTGGTTTTTGGTTTCAAACATGGAAATTTCAAAAACCCTCCTAATTAAGAGCTTCATTTTGGAGTGACTAAGAAGGATACATGCTTACTTTTTCATATTCATGTTTTAAACTTGTTTAAATCTTGGTCAAACCTAGGAAAATCATAAATATATCTACCCCTAACCCTAAACTCTGTCTTATGAAGTCAATCATGAAGAGAAGTGGTTTTGGGTTTCCTACATGGAAATTTCAAAAACCTCCCAAAAACTTCATTTTAGAGTGACTAAGAATGATACATGCTTCCCTTTTCATTTTCATGTTTTAAACTTGTTTACATTATCTTGGTCAAATCTAGGATTTGACAAGATTCAAATGGGCATCAAAATAAAAAAATCAGAAAAATGAAAAACCAAAGCACATAGTTTTCTTATGTCATATAGTAAGCATTAAAGTTGACAAACAAGGTCTAGACATATTCAAACCAGACAAATCATGTATCTATACCCCCTAACCCCTAAACTATGTCTTATGAAGTCAAACATGAAGAGAAGTGGTTTTGGGTTTCAAACATGGAAATTTCAAATACCCTTCCAAGAGCTTCATTTTGGAGTGGCTAAGAAGCATACATGCTTACCTTTTCATATTCATGTTTAAACTTGTTCAAATCTTGGTCAAACCTAGGATTTGACCAAGATTCAAATGGGCATCAAAAATAAAAAAATTAGAAAAATGAAAAACCCAAAGCACATAGTTTTCTTATGTTATATAGTAAGCATTCAAGTTGATAAACAAGGTCTGGACATATTCAAACCAGAAAAATCATGTATGTGGCTACCCCTAACCCTAAACTCTGTCTTATGAAGTCAAGCATGAAGAGATGTGGTTTTTGGTTTCAAACATGGAAATTTCGAAAACCCTTCCAAGAGCTTCATTTTGGAGTGACTATTTAAGAAGCATACATGCTTACCTTTTCATATTCATGTTTTAAACTTGTTCAGATCTTGATCAAAACTAGGATTTGACCAAGATTCAAATGGGCATAAAAATTCAAAAAAAATGAATACCAAGATCTTCTTATGTCATATAGTATGTGCGCATTCAATTAAATTGATAAACAAGGTCTAGACATATTAAACCTGAAAATCATGTATCTACCCCTAACCCTAAACTCTGTCTTATAAAATCAAGCATGCATGGTGAAGATAAGTGGTTTTTGGTTTCAAACATGGAACTTTCAAAAACCCTCCTAATTAAGAGCTTCATTTTGGAGTGACTAAGAAGGATACATGCTTACTTTTTCATATTCATGTTTTAAACTTGTTTAAATCTTGGTCAAACCTAGGAAAATCATGTATATATCTACCCCTAACCCTAAACTCTGTCTTATGAAGTCAATAATGAAGAGATCGAAGTGGTTTTGGGTTTCCTACATGGAAATTTCAAAAACCTCCCAAAAACTTCATTTTAGAGTGACTAAGAACGATACATGCTTCCCTTTTCATTTTCATGTTTTAAACTTGTTTAAATTATCTTGGTCAAATCTAGGATTTGACAAGATTCAATGCAAATGGGGGCATCAAAATAAAAAAATCAGAAAAATGAAAAACCAAAGCACATAGTTTTCTTATGTCATATAGTAAGCATTAAAGTTGACAAACAAGGTCTAGACATATTCAAACCAGACAAATCATGTATCTATACTCCCTAACCCCTAAACTATGTCTTATGAAGTCAAGCATGAAGAGAAGTGGTTTTGGGTTTCAAACATGGAAATTTCAAAAACCTCCCAGAAGCTTCATTTTAGAGTGACTAAGATGGATACATGCTTCCCTTTTCATTTTCATGCTTTAAACTTGTTTAAATTATCTTGGTCAAATCTAGGATTTGACAAGATTCAAATGGGCATCAAAATAAAAAAATCAGAAAAATGAAAAACCAAAGCACATAGTTTTCTTATGTCATATAGTAAGCATTAAAGTTGACAAACAAGGTCTAGACATATTCAAACCAGACAAATCATGTATCTATACCCCCTAACCCCTAAACTATATATGTCTTATGAAGTCAAGCATGAAGAGAAGTGGTTTTGGGTTTCAAACATGGAAATTTCAAAAACCTCCCAGAAGCTTCATTTTAGAGTGACTAAGATGGATACATGCTTCCCTTTTCATTTTCATGTTTTAAACTTGTTTAAATTATCTTGGTCAAATCTAGGATTTGACAAGATTCAAATGGGCATCAAAATAAAAAAATCAGAAAAATGAAAAACCAAAGCACATAGTTTTCTTATGTCATATAGTAAGCATTAAAGTTGACAGACAAGTTCTAGACATATTCAAACCAGACAAATAATGTATCTACCCCTAACCCTAAACTATGTCTTATGAAGTCAAGCATGAATAGAAGTCGTTTTGGGTTTCAAACATGGAAATTTCAAGAACATCCCAAAAGCTTCATTTTAGAGTGACTAAGAAGGATCCATGATTACCTTTTCATTTTCATGTTATAAACTTGTTTAAATCTTGGTCAAACCTAGGATTTGACCAAGATTCAAATGGACACAAAATTTTAAAAATCAGAAATATGAAAACCAAAGTACATAGTCTTCTTATGTCATATCGTAAGCATTCAAGTTGATAAACTCGGTCTTATTAAGTCTAGCATGAAGAGAAGTCGTTTTGGGTTTCAAACGTTTAAGCCAAAAGCCCCATTTCAAATATTTTACACTTATTCAAATTTGGTTCAAATTTGAAAGACATACAAGTTATAGCACACATAGTGCATACATGTTCACACATACTGCACTAGATGCTAACCCTACAGTTTAGGGGCGGACCTAGGATAAATTTTTAGAGGGGGCAAACATATGATAAGTGATGCAAATATCATATTACAAGGTTTCAGAAAATTGAGCGGGGGCAGCTGCCCCCCTTGGCTATAGTCTGGATCCGCCCATGCTATAGTTTGAGGCCATTTGGATGACGTCGAAAAAAATCTTTGATTAGAAATGGGGTTGTTCGAACCCCGTAGTTGGATTTTTTTGAACCTTCACTACAAGAAAAGTTCTGATAGACAACGTCCCAAAATCGTCAACTAAGGGGCATTTTTCGTCGCCTATGGGCCTAACCCGACGATATGGGTTCTGTTGTCGAAACTGCGTCAGGCAAAGTCCAACGACGATTTTTTCGGTCCGTCGCGCTTGGGCGCCCTTCCGCCACGGAAAATCGGACCGTTGCGGAAGTGTTTCCGGGAGCCCGTTGACTGCTGACGATGTCAAACTGACACGTGGCAGACGCCGTTAATGGCAGTTAACGGCGTTAACCGGCTGAAACCCCGTGGTAGATGGTAGGCCCACACGAGGCCTGCCACGTCTTAAGCGGGCCGGGCCAGATGACATAGTTTGACCGGTCAACTATATAGCTGGGCTGGTCCATTAGTTACGTGGGCCGGGCCTAACCTCTAATGTTGACTGGTCAAAGGTAAATGGCCGCCCATTTAACAAGGGGTCCCCCAAAGAATCGGGGCGCCCAAGAAGCAAGTGGGCGGCCAAAAACACAGTGGGTCCCACTATCCCGTTAAAGGCCGGCCCATTTAGTGTGGGGTCCACCATAGCAAGTGGGCCGGCCCAACAAGCTAGTGGGCCGGGCCAAAAACACATGGTGGGTCCCACTATCCTGTTAAAGGGCCGGCCCATTTAGTATGTGGGGTCCACCATATAGCAAGTGGGCCGGCCCAACAAGAGTGGGCCGGGCCAAAAACACAGTGGGTCCCACCTTCCTATTAAAGGCCGGCCCATTTACCATGTGGGACCACCATATAGCAAGTGGGCTGGCCCAACAAGATAGTGGGCCGCCAAAAGCACAGGTGGGCCCCACTGTTAAAAGGCCGGCCCAATTAGTATGTGGGGTCCACCATATTGCAAGTGGGTCGGCCCAACAAGATAGTGGGTCGGCCAAAAACACAGTGGGTCCCACTTTCCTCTTGAAGGGTCGGCCCGTTTAGTATGGGTCCACCACAAAAGCAAATGGGCTGGCCCAACTAATTAGTGGGCCGGCCCAGTAGTGGGTGGGGACCACCTTAAAGCAAGTGGGCCAGGCCAATTAGAGTGTGGGGTCCACATAACTCACATGGGCTGGCCCAAGAAGCAGTGGGCCAGCCCGTTTAGTTGCTGTTTATATGCCGGCATAATATGCGCTTTAGGATTTTGCGGGCAGGCACATATGTGATTTCGATTAATTGGGCCGTTTAAGGGATGGGAATTCGTGATTTAGATACTGAGAATATTTACGCAGCATTGATTTCTGTCGGATAGCCTCACTTACCACAAGCACCAAAGAAAAAATGCGCGAAAGAACTATAAAAACTAACTAAATATTACATCAGCTGCAAGGCATTGAAAAAAATATTACAGAACCCAGAGAAATTGAATGGTAATTAAACCTAGCAATACAATGAAGCGATCCGGCAATCTTTTAAGTTGTCCATGCAGCACCTATATCCGAAACAAAGACATTACAAGTTAAGACAGCAACAATGGAAAGGCAAAGACACTACAATATTGTTTGCCAAAGAATTTGGAGCTCATCATTTCGTCGTTATAACAAGATCATTGTAATGCGCACAATAAGCAAACAAAGAGTGCATGCCGCATACCAACAGCCAATATAACAGAGCATGTTAGAATGAAACAGCAGACTTACTACTGTCGAGTCCCATGCAAACCAACATGTTCAGGGAGTACAAAATTGGCATGAACAACATAGTAGCAGGCTATAAATTTTGTAACAACGACTGAGCAAGATGAAGTTATGATGGCTACATCTACAGAGCAGGGAATGTAAACCAAAAATAGAAGTTACGATGGCAAAAGCTAAAGAGGAGGGAATGTGAACCAACATGTGCCAAGTGCAATTACTTCATTTTGGCCGTGAACTAAATAATACTCCTGAACTTATAGTGAAGGGGATGCAAATCAAGATGTTTCAGGATATAAACTTGTAATGAGCAACACATAGAGGATAGTTAATGCTGGAGCTTAGGATGGACCAGATACATAATATAGTGGGATCACCTGTGAACTTGTATAAGAGGGAATGCAAACCAATATGTTCAGCTTTCCATATGTGAGCGTCATGCCAAGTCAGAGAAACAAGTCAATAATGCAGCTTTTGAAGAACAAGATGGCACGCAAAATTATTATCTAGTAGTATGACAAGTTTATTTGTACTACAGGCTAGATAGCAGAGTGATAGCATGCCAAACTAAGTCCTTACTTTGTTAGCTTACAATGAACTAGATACAAAACAATGGCATCACCTGTAGTACAGGGAATGCAAGCCAACATGTTCATGGAGTAAAAAATTGGCACAAACAACATAGTAGCAGGCCATAATTTTTATAACAACGACTGAGCAAGATAAAGTTATGATGGCTAGATCTACAGAGCAGGGAATGTAAACCAAATATAGAAGTTACGATGCCAAAAGCTATAGAGCAGGGAATGCGAACCAACATGTGCAATTACTTAAAATTGGCCATGAACTAAATAATAGCAGGATGTTACTATAATACCTATAATTTTTGTAACAACGACTGAGCAAGATAGAAGTTATGATGGCTACATCTACAGAGCAGGGAATGCAAACCAAAATGTTCAATCGCTTAAAGTTAGCAATGAAGTAGAAAATAGCAACGTGTTACGGTCATAGCTAGGAATGAACTAAAAGAGCTTCAGACAAACAAGCATCTGAACCCAGAACATGGCGCTAAAACAAGGGACTTACATTAGGAGAAGCACTCTGTGGGAGTCACAGCAGATCTTCCTGGGGTTGATAGATCCGGTGATGAAGTACGCTACATGTGCTACTTGGGGTTGGAGAGACGGCCATTACACTTCATGGTTACTCATCTCATCTGCAAAAACGTAACGGCGCGTCGTTAGCACAAACAGGTTCCCCCAAGATTAAACAAGAACTTGCAGGCAAGCAATAGAAAAGCGACAGTAGAAGAGTTTAGATCATGCACTGCGCCGGTGAAGCAGATCCGGTTCATGCACAGCGGTGTCGGTGAGCAAGATCCGATGCGGTGGACGACGGATCCGGCGAAGCGGCTCCGGCGGGGTGGACGATACCGCAGCTGAAGCGACTGCGGTAGACTGCTGGATGAGCATATGGTTTCGAGGTTCGGCGGGGATGATCCGGTCCGGTTGATGACGGCGTCGATGAAGCGGCTCCGGCAGGCAGCCGGATGACGAGGATCGCGAGGCCTCGGGTAGGCCAGGGAAGTCCGGCGGGGATGTTCCGGTGCGGTGGTCGTGGAGGTGGGAGAGAGGGACTTGGGAAGTTCCGGTGGGTGGTCTGAGGGAAATGAATTTTTTTTGGGAGGGTTTCCGGGCTAGGGAGGTGGTGATCCAAAAAATGACGGGCAGACCCCCCCACCAACCGACTTTGCTGCCATCTCCACAGGGGTAGAATGGGAATTTGGAAGCGTGTGAAATTTTTGTATTTTGTGGGCGGGAAGTTTTGCCGCTATGAGATTTTGAATTTGGCCACCGTCCAAGTATAATGATAAAAAATTGTGAGACCGTACTAGTACCTCTGTTCAAGGCCGAGTGCAAAATCAAATCATCATCACGTTGAAAATTTGTTACCAACTTACCATGATCATGATCTACCTCTGAAAATGGGCGCATCCACTAAAACTTGCAAAGTATAATGATACAAATTTGTGAGACCGTACTAGTACTTATGTTCAAGGTCGAGTGCAACATCAAATCATCATTATATTGAAAATTGTGTTACCATGATCATGATATTTCTCTGAATTTGGCGCAACCGCTAAATCTCGCAAAGGATAATGATAAAAAAAGGTGAGATTGTACTAGTTCTTATGTTCAAGGCCGAGTACAAGATCAAATCATCATCACGTTGAAATTTGTTACAATGATCATGACATATCTCTAAAATTAGTGCATCCGCTAAATCTTGCACGTGGCGCATCTCGGTGCGGAGCAACAAGTCGGTGCTATCAAGGTTGAGGCGTCGGTAGCGTCATCGGGCTCTCATCTCTTGATAGATCTTCTACATGGCGCGGCGCACCACCCGCCGATAAGCAGTCACATGTGAGACCGAGGTGGAGACGTCCCCGGCATCCTCGAGGCGCGTCCGCCCTTCTACGAGCCAGCGTCGACTCAAGGTATGAATCCATGTGGTGTCTTAGATTTATTGTTCTTCTCTTATGATTATTTTGAGCCGAACATGTGTGCTCTTTCTCTGAATATATTGCTTGAAAAGCTTACCAAGTTACTTAAATTCACTTTGTTCTTAATCTTGCGAGCTAATATTGTTATTTTTAATGAACGGTGGTGTGCGCAAGCAGAGTTATTTGTGGATGTGTTGAGCTGTTAGGCATAAGTCGAAATCCTCATCTAAACGAGGCCTCAGATTAACACATAAAAAAGGTGTTCAATCTCGCCCACAATACCCTCTTCTTTCCTCTCCCTTTATTGGAACTTGTTTTGCAGACAAGGAAAGTGGCACGTGTAATGTGAGTAAAACCCTCTTAGCCAAAATCATCTACGAGCAAGATTTTCTATATTGTAGATGCCCCAATTGACTCTCATCCCCAAAGTAGTTTTTTTATGTCAGTATAGACTTCTTTACTGGATGTATACTATCGTACATGGCATGCATTTGCCTAATGAGCAACATTGTATTGCTATTCTAGCCAACCTGATCGATATGTCAAGCTTCATGCACGAGATGCCATGTTTAATTTACTCCCTCGCTCTGATCCATATTTCTTGATGTGAAATGAATGTGAATCGGAGGGAGTACTTTTCTTAGATAGTACTATATCATTTCAAAAAAAAGTACTACTACATCACAAATGCATCAAAAGAGTACTACATCACAAGACCACCACGGTTGTACTAGTAGAGTTTAATGCTGAACTTCCAAAGGGATTAAGATTACACATATGAACTTTAAACATGACCAGGAGCATGAGGGCCAGCAGCAGGGGCGTTGACGTGGAGCAAGCTAGGCAAGACGTAATTCTGGAGGAAGAGGCCATATGATGCGTACTTGGCCTTGGTTGCAGGGCGGTGTTTCCCCCTATGTACTTAGGCCTACACCCATCGCATGTTGGATCAGGCTGTGGATGTCCTTCTAGAGAAATTTGCCACATAATGGGCAAAATAGCTCCCCGCGCATGCAGAAACGAATTTCACCACCCTTCAGCCGCTTGAGAACATAGCGGCTTTTCCGGTCCCTGCGCACCTTGTTGTTGTCCATGTCATCAGAATACTCCTATGAATTATTAAGTACTACATAATCAGGTTTTTTATGACAGATCGAATAAATACTCCACTAACATAATCAAACCTTAGAAACCCTAAAATTAAATGTGTAGAACAAGTAAATGGCAGAAGAAATCGTAATAAATCATGAGAAACCCTATGAACAACCATGAACATTAGCCACAACAATTGCAAGTCCACTAAGTATGAACACATAAATTGATTATATGACTACATGGCAGATTAGTCGAAATTAAACTAGAATCTGATCTTACGAATCGTAGAATCAATTACATCTACAAGAACAAGGTAGGATATCAAATCAATCAAGAACCAGGCTCGTGCAAACCATGTGAACAGCAATATGACACAAAGAGGGTTGGGACAGTTTCGGTAAAAGAGAAGTACCTCCTCGTCATCACCCTCAACATCCTCCTGGAACTGAACGTTTGGGCCGAAATCGTCGAAGGGGTCGAGGTTCGCGTCCAGCATCGGGCCTAGGAAGACCTCGCCGTGGTGGCCTGCAACGCCGTGCACATCTTCGGCGGGATAAACAACGTTGGTATCCACCTTCTGCTCGACGGCCAGGACGCCCGTTTCGACCGAGGTCGAAGAACCAGACAAGCAGAGGAGACGAGCGGCATGGGTGCCCGGTGAAGCCTCACCCGTCGTGACGGCCAGGATGCCCATTTCGACCGAGGTCGAAGAATCCGACAAGCAGAGGAGACGAGCGGCTTGGGTGCCCGGTGAAGCCTCACCCACCACGACGGCCACTACCGTAGAGGCATCCTCTGCGTGGGCGGTCGCCTATTGCTCCGCCTCGTATGCAATACCTATCTTCATGCTGTTGTGGTTGGAAACGGGAAAGTCGATGCCTCAGAGGTGCGGTGAGTGGATGGGGGTTTTCACAGTGTGGGGGAGGCAAGTTGGGGGAGTGGAGAGGACGAGCTCGCGAGAGATGATGAGGCCGATTATGTTATAGCCTCTGACTCCCTGTATCCAGTAGTGGACGCGTGAAGTCATGCATGTACTCGACTTTCCACTTTCTGGGAGACGTGTACGAAACTTTTTTTTGGACCATTTAACTTCATGTGGGACTCATGTATACCAATACTTCCAAACGTCATAAGTAATTCAAAATCATTCAGAATAATATGAGACCTTAACATTTTATTTTTTGTGTCAGATATTGTCTATGAAAAATAACATCCTTCAAAAAATAAATCGCCTATGCCAATCCGATCATGCCCGTCTACTCCAACTAGCTTCCTCGAGTAATTTGTCACCTTACATTCTTAAAATGAACCAAAATTTGGCACAGGGGTGCATCATCACATGGAAAATGATGTTACCATTCTGTCTTCCCATTTTTTTTTGAATTTTTCAAAATTGTCATGCCCTAACGGAAAAAATGTACTCCTTCTAAGAAGCATGTATCAGAATGGCATTACCAAAACCTAGGGGTGGGGTGGGGGGAGGGGGGCACATGGTGGTGTGATGATACATCACATTTGGACCACACAACACCATTTGGACCAACCAAAAAAAAACACCCTACACAAACCCTGGTCAAAACTAGTTTGACCAATATTACAAAAGTTGTACGGAGTACATAATTCAGAAACCGTCAGAAATATACGAAGCATTCACGAGTCCCCAAAGTCAGTGACTTTGAGTCACTTACAACTGTGGTCCACATATCAGTCACCCAAAGTCATGGCAAAGTCAGCTTGGCAAAGTCACCGACAGACAAAGCAAGCAGTGAACAGACAACTCCGTAGCACTGAAAAGACATCTCACAGAAAAGGCTAGTACTACCTTTTCTTCCCGGATAAGCAAAAATAGCTGATCGGTACTGACGAAATGCACCAGGTCCGCAATGTACTCCAGCTATAAGTGAAGCATGCCTACCACTGAAGAGGAAATTCAAGATTCCACCAGATCCCCATATCACTCTTTTGCATAAAACACGGACATATCTTTTGCACAATTCACCACTTGTTGGTCTAATCTATCGCAGCTTCCATCAGTTGGTCATCCAATTAACGATTTAACGGATTAGAAAAATAAGCGGTGGAATTAGAAGTACTAGTAGCGAAATGTGCAAAATATACCGCCCTTCCCGAGGGGGTTTGTCCAGAAGAGGGCCGGATGACAATGTCCCGGGTGCATCCAGAAACGAGAGGGGTAGTTTCTAATACATGTAAGAAATTATTTTACAAAAAGGTACATATTAAGTAGTACAACTATTAGTACAGTACTACTATTTCGAGGGAAAATGCCATGTCGTGCGACCTCTAATCAATGAGTAGAAGTTGTAGGTGCGCCTAACATGCATTGCTGAAAGCTGGTTCCGCTGGAATTTGAGCTCAGCCGGGGCGGATTCTGCGAAGTTCGCCCGACGTCACTCATGTATCCCACCAAACTGCTCACTTCTTTCAATGTCTCTTCTCTTTCACTGCAGCTCTCCAACATCAGGTGCATCAACTTATCTTGTGCCTTCTGCCTCTCGAGAAGGGCAAGGATGGCGATGTCAGCATATTCAAGGTTCAACTTTTGGAGCTGTACTTTATCCTGAAGAAGGATTTTGTACTCTATATCAGACTTGTCTCTGTCGAGGCACACAGTCTTGAGTATGCTGCTGGCTTTCTCCGCTGATGCTTTCTGCTTAATCAGCTCGTTCTTCAACATATCGCGCTCATTTCGAAGGCTGCAAATGAGCTCCACAAGAGTTTTCGAATTCTTCTTCTTGGCAGCCAAATCGTCTCGGAGGCGATCACACTCTAAGCTGAGCTCCTCGTTTTTTTCCATCAAGATGGCGACAGTGGTGTCGATAGTCGGCGCCGCTTCCTTCAGGGCGAAATCATCGGTAGCAAGTAAGCGCAAAGGAAGAAGAAGAAGAAGAAGAAGAAGAAGAAGATAACTACACAGTGCTTGGTGCTACCTCATTTCGCCGGGGTAGGGCCGGGTTGAAATCATCGGACGACGATGATTCCTTGGTCGTGGAAGTTGGTGCAGTAGGGGCGTCGTTGGAACTTCCAACCCTTTAAGATGTATAACCATAGAGACTCTTAAAGAGCTTGAGCCCGGGCAAGAAGAAACGAAAGTACATGGCGAAGGAAACTAACCCGGTGAGCACAGCACGGACGCGTTTCGGCGGCGGCGGCAGCGGCGGCGACGGCGAGCCCACTTGGTTTCTGGAACCGTCTCTCGAAATTTCGAGCCGGCGTTTTTTATCCGCGTACTTGACCGCCGGCGACCTGAAGTTTGAACACATTAATTGCTGGAGGAGAGAGCGACGAAAGAAACGAAAGTACATGGCGAAGGAAACTAACCCGGTGAGCACAGCACGGACGCGTTTCGGCGGCGGCGGCGGCGACGGCGAGCCCACTTGGTTTCTGGAAGCGTCTCTCGAAATTTCGAGCCGGCGTTTTTTCTCCGCGTACTTGACCGCCGACGACCTGAATTTTGAAGACATTGCTGGAGGAGAGAGCGACGAACAAATGTTTGTTAGGTGGAGAGAGGAAGAAAGTGAATGGAACGAGAGAGTTTAGCGTTTTGCCCTTATAGTCATAGTCGCTAACCGTGACGCGGGAAGGTTGGTCGTCGGCGTTTAATGGTCTCCCGCGTGGAAACCGAGGCGGCCACGAGGCAGCGGCTGGCCACGCGGCGTCCAGTCGCCTACGCCGCCGTAAATGAGGGTAGTTGCCTACCACCACCAGGTGACATGCACCTTTTGCATGTCACCGTGTGACATGCGGCCTAAATTCAAATTTAAAACATTGCGAAAAAAATCATGCATCCGGTGACATGCCCATGGCATGCCACCGATGAAGAGTTCCGTGCCATGCACTCTGGCACTCTGCGCCGTCTTGGATCAGAAAATGAGCGAAGAACGAGGACGAGGCACTAGTTCAAATTTAGGATGAAGTTTAAGATTTATTTTGGTTTAAATTAGATTAGAGGGAGTAGTACTCTTACTTTATTACTCGTACTTGTGTTAATGTAGTAGTATTATTATGGTGGTGTACTTGCGTTCGTGTACTTGTTTCAGCTGTTTTGGTGAAGGAGACATGCATCACCTTTTTTGGTGATATATCTAGTCGTCATGTAGCCCTCTACCATGTACTATTTTTGCTATGAATATATGTGGTATTGATTGTCAAAAAAAAAACCCCAAGATCCTGAAAAACTGTTGGTCTATCCCGAGAAACGAGGAGGTTTAAGGAAACGAGGAGTCCAGCGCGTGCGGAAGGAGCTTTAATCGTGCGAGCATGCAGGGGCAAAATGAGGAAACTAGCGATTACTTTCTCTCCTGCCAGTCTTATACCTTAATAAATGGGCAAACTGAGCACGTTGTAGCTAATCCTTTTATTAATTAAACAGCTATATTAGTCAATAAGATTGCCTTATGTTTTTCCTCAGTTTTCGCCAAGCCCTTATTTGTAACCCGCAGAAGGAGCTCAGACGGGAGGATTCCAGTTTAGTTGACCGTTCCGTGCTGACGTGTGGGGCTAGTAGAAAGGGACCGCGTGGGACAGGACGAGACCGCGTTTGGTTGTACGTGAGCAGGAGCTGGGTTCTGTCTCTCTCGGCGCGAATTGGCATTTTTAAGAGCACCTTTTCCCCCTCTGTCTCTTTGTCTTTATTAACCAAATTAGTATCAAATCTAGAGAAGCTTGCATTTCTGTCTTTCTTCAATTATTTGTGCCTTTTGGCCCTCGTTGTTTGCCCAATATGGCAGCAAATCTAGTACTCCCTCTGGTCCATATGTATGTAGTTAAATCTAGAAGCAAATCTCCAGGGTAATGTACTCCGTACGACAAATTCGCAGTAATAGTAAATCGAGAAAACAAAGTAGGGCCAACAAAATATACTCCAGTAGAATAGGGATAGATAATAGGGATCCCTCCCTAGATAATAAGCTGCATACACAGCAGCCAACAGGTTCGAGGTTCTTCACAACACCATCATACTAACAACATAACAACAAGGGATCCCTAGCTAACAACAAAATAGAAGCTGCTTTGCAGCAGCAGCAGCACACGTCCGGGACTCCGCCTACCCCATCTGCCTCCACTTGTTGCTCCCCTTGGGAGCCTTGGGCTTGAGCGGAGGCATGCGCCCGGCGGAGATCTCCACCCGCTGGATGCTGCGGAGGTGCATGCCGAGCGCCATGTGCTTGGCGCGGAAGGAGTGGGGGTTCACCGACGCGCCGACCTTGGGGTTGGTGTTGCCGATGTTCTCGGCATGCGTGAGGAGGCAGTTGAAGTCAGTGCCGCCGAGCCTCCTAGTGCAGAAGGGGCACCTGTAGACACCCTTGGCGAAGTAGGAGACGTACTGGCCGACCTGCAGCCTCCGCAGCACCTGGCGAGTCTTGACGTCATGGTGCTCGTCGTCGCTGCCGACGTCGCTGCCAGACAGCTGATCCATATCAAACGGGAACTATTAGTGAATGAGATGCAACGATGACTAACGTGCATGATAACAAAGTAAGGAAAAACAGAGCCAGCCTCAGTTAGAGTGGACACGATTATATGTCTACAGGGATGGTGTTAGCGAACCATAGCTCATGCACAACAGATTTGTACACAGCAATGGTTCGCTGAACCCACTCTGTAAAAATTTGTGCCCAACGATTCATCATAGGCAAAGAAACAGATTCCAGATCTGATTTTGAACAGATTCCAGAATATTTGCAAAATTAAACGGTTGATATCTTTTGATTCCTGCATAAAATAACTGACTGAGATCCCATAAATTAACTGATTGAGATCCCATTATTACTTGCATAAATTAACCGAACGGCCGAACTCCAAATCTTAAACGAAATCAAGAAGGGATCAAAGCAAAATGGAATAAAATCGGCGCAAATATTAACCCAATACTCAACCATCTACAGATCGGCACTAATAGTTACTAGGGAACCAGCAAAAATAGGGTTCAAAAAGGAATGGGGAACAAAAAAGGGAGCAAACCATAGTTACCTCGTTCCATGGGTCGTCCATGAAGGTGTCGTAGGGGTTCGGAGGCGAGATGTACGGCACCGGCTCATAGGGGTCCCATCCCGGCGGGATACGACCGCCACCGGCGGCGGCGACGGCCTTTGAGGGGACGACGTCGAAGAGGGAGGCGTCGCGCTTGGAGCCGACGGCGTCATGGACGATGGGATTCGCATTCTCCATGTCCATCTCGCCTGCAGAGAGGGAGAGGGTTTTTGCTTTGGAGAAGATGATGGGACGTGAGAGGCGGCGTTGCATGAGCGAGTGAGAGTGACAGAGATAGTGCGAGGAGGCGTCTATAAAGGCGAGGGGTGGTTAATGCGACCCGCGTCCTACGCGTCCACCATTTAACGTCTGCACGTCTTGGGCTTCTGCAACGCGACACGCGTCCACAATTGCACGTCTTCGACTTCTGCACCGCGACTCGCGTCAGTACCCGTCAACAATTGCACGTCTTCCACTTCTGCACCGCAACACGCGTACTCGAGTCTAACCCTGGAAATTTAGATATACTCTCGAGTCTTATACTGTAGCATTTTTTGTGTGCTCGGTTTTCCCCTTGAGTACTAATACTGGCTAGTGCAATATACTCAGTTTTACCTCAAGTGCCTGGTCAACAGAGAGTCAACAAATGGGATTAACTAGTTAAATGAGTCAACAAATGGGATTATCAGTTCGTTTTCACGTGTTAAACTTGTCTAAATATTGGTCAAACCAAGGATTTGACCAAGATTCAAATGGGCAGAAAATTAAAAAAATCAGAAAAATGAAAAACCAAAGCACATAGTCTTCTTATGTCATATAGTAAGCATTAAAGGTGATAAACAAGGTCTACACATATTCAAACCATACAAATCATGTATCTACTCCCTAACCCCTAAACTCTGTCTTATGAAGTCAAGCATGAAGAGAAGTGGTTTTGGGTTTCAAACATGGAAATTTCAAAAACCTCCCAAAAACTTCATTTTAGAGTGACTAAGAAGGATCATGCTTCCCTTTTCATTTTCATGTTTTAAACTTGTTTAAATCTTGGTCAAACCTAGGATTTGACCAAGATTCAAATGGGCATTAAAATTTAAAAATCAGAAAAATGAAAAACCAAAGCACATAGTGTTCTTATGTCATATAGTAAGCATTAAAGTTGATAAACAAGGTCTAGACATATTCAAACCATACAAATTATGTATCTACCCCTAACCCCTAAACTCTGTCTTATGAAGTCAAGCATGAAGAGAACTGGTTTTGGGTTTCAAACATGGAAATTTCAAAAACCTCCCAAAAACTTCATTTTAGAGTGACTAAGAAGGATACATGCTTCCCTTTTCATTTTCATGTTTTAAACTTGTTTAAATCTTGGTCAAACCTAGGATTTGACCAAGATTCGATGGGCATCAAAATTTAAAAAAATCAGAAAAATGAAAAACCAAAGCACATAGTTTTCTTATGCCATATAGTAAGCATTCAAGTTGATAAACAAGGTCTATACATATTTAAACCAGACAAATCATGTATCTATAACCCTAAACCTTAAACTCTGTCTTATGAAGTCTAGCATGAAGAGAAGTCGTTTTGGGTTTCAAACATGGAAATTTCAAGAACATCCCAAAAGCTTCATTTTAGTGTGACTAAGAAGGATCAAGGCTTACCTTTTCATTTTCATGTTTTAAACTTGTTTAAATCCTGGTCAAATATAGGTTTGACCAAGATTCAAATGGGCATAAAATAAAAATATAGAAAAATGAAAAACCAAAGCACATAGTCTTCTTATGTCATATAGTAAGCATTAAAGTTGATAAACAAGGTCTAGTCTTATTCAAACTAGACAAGTCATGTATCTACCCGCTAACCCCTAAACTCTGTCTTATGAAGTCTAGCATGAAGAGAAGTCGTTTTGGGTTCAAACATGGAAATTTCAAGAACATCCCAAAAGCTTCATTTTAGTGTGACTAAGAAGGATCAAGGCTTACCTTTTCATTTTCATGTTTTAAACTTGTTTAAATCCTGGTTAAATCTAGGATTTGACCAAGATTCAAATGGGCATAAAATAAAAAAATAGAAAAATGAAAAACGAAAGCACATAGTCTTCTTATGTCATATAGTAAGCATTAAAGTTGATAAACAAGGTCTAGACTTATTCAAACTAGACAAATCATGTATCTATCCGCAAACCCCTAAACTCTATCTTATGAAGTCAAGCATGAAGAGAAGTGCATGGTTTTGGGTTTCAAACATGGAAATTTCAAAAAACTCCCAAAAAATTCATTTTAGAGTGACTAAGAAGGATACATGCTTCCCTTTTCATTTTCATGTTATATACTTGTTTAAATCTTGGTCAAACCTAGGATTTTACCAAGATTCAAATGTGCATCAAAATTCCAAAAAAATAAAAAAATGAAAAAACAAAGCACATAGTTTTCTTATGTCATATAGTAAGCATTAAAGTTGATAAACAAGGTCTAGACATATTCAAACAAGAAAAATCATGTGTCTACCCCCTAACCCTAAACTCTGTCTTATGTAGTCAAGCATGAAGAGAAGTGCTTTTGGGTTTCAAACATGGAAATTTCAAAAACCACCCAAAAGCTTTATTTTAGAGTGACTAAGAAGGATCCATGCTTATCTTTTCATTTTCATATTTTAAACTTGTTTAAATCATTGTCAAACCTAGGATTTGACCAAGATTCAAATGGGCATAAAATTAAAAAATCAGAAAATTGAAAAACTAAAGCACATAGTCTTCTTATGTCATATATATAGTAAGCATTTAAAAGATGATAAATAAGGTCAAGACAATTCAAATAATACAAATCATGTATCTACCCCTAACCCTAAACTCTATCTTATGAAGTCAAGCATGAAGAGAAGTGGTTTTTGGTTTCAAACACAAAAATTTCAAAAACCTCCCAAAAGCTTCATTTTAATTAGACTAACTTATTAATTATGAAGGATCCAGGATTGATTACCTTTTCATTGTCATGTTTTAAACTTGTTTAAATCTTGGTCAAACCTGGGATTTGACCAAGATTCGAATGGGCATAAAAATTAAGAAAAAAATCGTAAGAATGAAAAACCAAAGCACATAGCCTTCTTATGTCATATAGTAAGCATTCAAATTGATAAACAAGGTCTAGACATGTTCAAACCAGAAAAATCATGTATCTACCCCTAACCCTAAACTATGTCTTATGAAGTCAAGCATGCATGAAGAGAAGTGGTTTTGGGTTTCAAACATGAAAATTTCAAAAACCTCCCAAAAGCTTCATTTTAGAGCGACTAATAAGGATCGATGCTTACCTTTTCATTTTCATGTTTTTACTTATTTGAATCTTGGTCAAATCCTAGGTTTGACCAAGATTTAAACAAGTTTAAAACATGAAAATGAAATGGGAAGTGTGTATCCTTCTTAGTCAGTCTAAAATGAAGCTTTTGGGATGTTCTTGAAATTTCCATGTTTGAAACCCAAAACCACTTAAGACAGAGTTTTTGAATATGTGTAGACCTTGTTTATCAACTTGAATGTTTATGACATAAGAAGGCTATATATGTGCTTTGGTTTTCCATTTTTTTCATTTTTTCGAATTTTTTATGCCCATTTAAATATTGGTCAAATCCTAGGTTTGACCAAGGTTTAATCAAGTTTAAAACATGACAATGAAAAGGTAAGCATGAATCCTTTCTCAGTCACTCTAAAATGAAGGTACTTGAAATTTTTATGTTTGAAACACAAAACCCCAGTTCTCTTCATATGTTTGACTTCATAAGACAAAGTTTAGGGTTAGGGGTAGATATGATACATGATATTTCTGGTTTGAATATGTCTAGACCTTGTTTATCAACTTGAATGCTTACTATATGACATAAGAAGGCTATATATGTGCTTTGGTTTTTCATTTTTTTTATTTTTTTTGAATTTTTACGCCCGTTTGAATCAAGTTTAAAAAATGGCAATGAAAAGGTAAGCATGGATCCTTCTAGTCACTCTAAAATGAAGCTTTTGGGAGGTTTGTGAATTTCCATGTTTGAAACCCAAAATCACTTCTCCTCATACTTAACTTCATAAGACGAGTTTAGGGTTAGGGGGTAGATACATGTTTTGTGTGTTTTGAATATGTCTAGACCTTGTTTATCAACTTGAATGCTTACTATATGACATAAGAATACTATGTGCTTTGGTTTTTCATTTTTCTGATTTTTTTAATTGTTAAACCCATTTGAATCTTGGTCAAATCCTAGGTTTGAGCAAGATTTAAACAAGTTTAAAACATGAAAATGGAAAGCTAAGCATGAATCATTCTTAGTCACTCTAAAAATCTTTCGGTCTGCAGAAGAGTCGAATCTGCAATCAGTAGTTACAAAAGCGACCCACCTTAGGGATGGATAATAAGACTTGGGCAATATAAACGTTGATACTTACTTTGTGATACTAAAATATATGTATCTAGACATATTTCAGTTGTAGATACATCCATTTTAACATCAAGTAATATGGATCGGAGGACTAGCTAAAGAACAATGAGAGGCAGTGTTTCTCTCCCCCAGCCTACTTGGCGGAGTGGCCCTCCATCAGGACAGGTGGTGATTCCGCTTCTCTCGTTGGAATTCCTTATCCCCCAGCCTACTCGGCGACGTGCGCTCCTCAGTGACCTGCGCGAGGGCGCCTCGGCGACCTACGCAAAGGTGGCTGGACTCGGAGCGCATCGACTTCCTTCTGCGGTGCCTGGATTGGATCGACCATCCCGCGCGTGTCCTCCACCATATTGTTTTTCTTCAAGATGCTGTCATCCATCATCTTCTTCACCGCATCATGTTGGGTGTTGAGGCTCCCGTTGAGAGCTTGAACGCACCTGTTTGATAGCTCGACGTTTTCTTCGCGAAGAAAGCCGCACTCGATCTTAAGCATCAAATTCTCGCCCTTGAGCTTCTTGATGACAGAGTTCGTTTCCTCACTTGATGGAACCCTCACATCATGCAGCTTGCCCCGGCCGGTGACCTCGTCCTTCAAAGTATCGACATCATCGCGAAAGTTGGAGGCGAGTTCCACGAGAGTTTTAAGCTCATCTCTGAAACACGCCGATGCTTCCTGCATGGCAATATCATCAGTACCGAAACAAAGTGACGAGAGGAAGACGAAAATGTCCAATCAGTGGTAACCTCTAAGCGCAGGAGACAGGGGTTGAAGTCGTCATGAGAAGATGTCAGGGTGCGTCGTGGGGCACTGAGATATGTATAAAAAGGATTAATACGGAATAAAGAGTTGGGACCTCCGGGCCAGGAAGAATCAAGAAACATGGCGATGGAAACCAACCAGGAATCTTCGACCGCACGACTGACGCCGTTCCGAGACGAGCGCGAAGCAGGGCCTTCGTTTTCTGGCGGGCCCTTTCTCGCGGCCAGCATCTGGATAGACCGCCGGCGGGAACTCTCCGCGTCCTTGGTCAACACTAGATGGTGCTTCTTCAAGCGAGATGGTGGCCTTGACTTCGGAGGCATCGCTGGAAGTGGAAGGAGACTGGAAGTGAAGCAAGAAGGGGATGGAAGAAGTACTCCCCCCTATTAAAACCAGACAACCGTCTCCTGCCCTCGCTTCGAGCAACCTGGTCCGCCCATCCTAAATCAACGGCCGAGAGGGGGCTCCCTTGCGAACTGAGATCCAGTGACTTTACCCAACAGAAGTTACCATGAACTTTACCTATACGAGCCATCAGGTTAAGATCCAACGAACATGGTCGATCTAAAATTTGAAATTAAAATTTTGTAGCTCAGAAAAAAACAGAAAAACTTTACATTAAGACGTATTCTCGGAAAGTTCCAGTCCATTTAAAATATTAGTTTAGTTTAAGTTCGAAATTTGGATCAACCGCGAGCGTTGGATCTTGATCGAGTGGCTCACGTGTGTAAAGTCGCATGGTGACTTCTCTTAGTGAAGTCACTGGATCTCAGTCCGCGAAGGGTCAGGACGCGGGAGCAGAAGCAAATGAATCGAGAGCGGTCCGGAGTATCCTGTCCGTCCACCGTAAATCAACGGGACAGAGCGGCTACCTTCTCTTCGAAGGCTCTGGCGCGCAACCCGAGGAATGGACATCTGTCGGCTAGTATAGAATTTTATAGCACGCCATTAATCGAGCTAGCAGTACTGTACTACTGACTACAACTCTGATGGACGTCCAAAGCTCTGAATAGTCAGGGGAAACAATGAATGCGAGCCAGGGTAGTACTACTGTAGTAGTGAAGCAATGGGGATTATCTGGAGCAAGTACGGAGTACCGAGTACAGTACTACAAAAGTGCTGTTCGTTGTTTTCGCAGTTCATTTTAGCGTAACGTCCAGGTTGTTGTCGAACCAGCTGTTAGATTTTGGGTAATTATTGTTAAGTTGCTGCTTCTTAATTAAAATTTATCAAAGTCATGTAGACTAGATCGATTTGTGAGAACATCCCAAAAGCTTCATTCATTTTAGAATGACTAAGAAGGATCCATTCTTACCTTTTCTTTTCATGTTTTAAACTTGTTTAAACCTTGGTCAAACCTAGGATTTGACCAAGATTTAAATGGGCATAAAAATTCGGAAAAAATCAACAAATGAAAAACCAAAGCACATATATAGCCTTCTTATGTCATATAGTAAGCACTCGAGTTGATAAAAACTCTGTCTTATGAAGTCAAACATATGAAGAGAACTGGTTTTGGGTTTCAAACATGGAAATTTCACAAACCTCCCAAAAGCTTCATTCTACAGTGACTAAGAAGGATCCAGGCTTACCTTTTTCATTTTCAATTTCTTAACTTGTTTAAATCTTGGTCAAACCTAGGATTTGACCAAGATTCAAATGGGTATAACAATTCAAAAAAAACGGAAAAAAACCAAAGAACATACTGATGTCATATAGTAAGCATTCAAGTTGATAAACAAGGTCTAGACATATTCAAACCAAACAAATCATGTATCTACCCCCTAACCCTAAACTCTGCCTTATGAAGTCAAGCATGAAGAGAAGTGATTTTGGGTTTCAAACATGGAAATTTCAAAAACCTCCCAAAAGCTTCATTTTAGAGTGACTAAGAAGGATCCATGCTTACCTTTTCATTGCCATGTTTTAAACTTGTTTTAACCTTGGTCAAACCTAGGAATTGACCAAGATTCAAATGGGAGTAAAAATTCAAAAAAATTCAAAAAAAATGGAAAACCAAAACACATATATAGCCTTCTTATGTCATATAGTAAGCATTCAAGTTGATAAACAAGGTCTAGACATATTCAAAGCAGAAATATCATGTATCATATCTACCCCTAACCCTAAACTCTGTCTTATGAAGTCAAACATATGAAGAGAACTGGGGTTTTGGGTTTCAAACATAAAATTTTCAAGTACCTTCATTTTAGAGTGAGTAAGGAAGGATTCATGCTTACCGTTTCATTTTCATGTTTTAAACTTGTTTAAACCTAGGATTTGACCAAGATTTAAATAGGCATAAAAAATTCGAAAGAAATCAAAAAATGAAAAACCAAAGCACATATATAGCCTTCTTATATCATATAGTAAAAAATTCAAGTTGATAAACAAGGTCTAGACATATTCAAACAAGAAAAATCATGTATCTACACCTAACCATAAACTCTGTCTTAAGTGGTTTTGAGTTTCAAACATGGAAATTTCACAAACCTCCCAAAAGCTTCATTTTACAGTGACTGAGGAGGATCCATGCTTACCTTTTGGCTTAAACGTTTGAAACCAAAAACCACTTCTCTTCATGCATGCTTGACTTCATAACACAGAGTTTAGCTAGGGTTAGGGGGTAGATACATGATTTTCCTGGTTTGAATATGTCTAGACCTTGTTTATCAACTTAATTGATTGCTTACTATATGACATAAGAAGACTACGTGCCTTGGTTTTCAATTTTTTTGTTTTTTTTGAATTTTATGCTCATATATTTGAATCTTGGTCAAATCTTAGGTTTGACCAAGATTTAAACAAGTTTAAAACATGAAAATGAAAAGGGAAGCATGTATCCTTCTTAGTCACTCTAAAATGAAGCTTTTGGGATGTTCTTGAAATTTCCATGTTTGAAACCCAAAACGACTTCTCTTCATGCTAGACTTCATAAGATCAACAGGGGGTAGATACATGATTTTTCTGGTTTGGATATACCTAGACCTCGTTTAACTTGAATGCATACGATATGACATAAGAAGACTACGTGCTTTTGTTTTTCATTATTCTGTTTTTTTGAATTTTGTGCCCACCCATTTGTATCTTGGTCAAATCCTAGGCTTGATAATGATTTAAACAAGATTAAAATATGAAAATGCAAAGGTAAGCATGGATCCTTCTTAGTCACTCTAAAATGAAGCTTTTGGGAGCAAAACCACTTCTCTTCATATGCTTGACTTCATAAGACGGAGTTTAGGGGTTAGGGGGTATAGATACATTATTTGTCTAGTTTGAATATGTCTAGACCTTGTTTATCAACTTAATTGGCTTACTATATGACATAAGAAAACTATTTGCTTTGGTTTTTCTTTTTCCTGATTTTTTTCAATTTTGATGCCCATTTGAATCTTGTCAAATCCTAGGTTTGACCGAGATAATTTAAACAAGCTTAAAACATGAATATGAAAAGGGAAGCATGTATCCTTCTTTGTCACTCTAAAATGAAGTTTTTGGGAGGTTTTTCAAATTTCCACGTTTGAAACCCAAAACCACTTCTCTTCATATGCTTGACTTCATAAGACAGAGGGCAGGGGTTAGGGGGTATAGATACATGATTTGTCTAGTTTGAATATGTCTAGACCTTGTTTATCAACTTTAATGCTTACTATATGACATAAGAAAACTATTTGCTTTGGTTTTCTTTTTTCTGACTTTTTTTAAATTTTGATGCCCATTTGAATCTTGTCAAATCCTAGGTTTGACCAAGATAATTTAAACAAGCTTAAAACATGAATATGAAAAGAGGAGCATGTATCCTTCTTAGTCACTCTAAAATGTAGTTTTTGGGAGTTTTTTGAAATTTCCATGTTTGAAACCCAAAACCACTTCTCTTCACATGCTTGACTTCATAAGACAGAGTTTAGGGGTTAGGGGTATAGATACATGATTTGTCTGGTTTAATATGTCTAGACCTTGTTTATCAACTTTAATGCTTACTATATGACATAAGAAGACTATGTGATTTGGTTTTTCATTTTTCTGTTTTTATTTTTCTGCCCATTTGAATCTTGGTCAAATCCTAGGTTTGACCAAGATATAGACAAGTTTAACACGTAAATGAGTTAACTTGGATTTCCTACCCTTGAATCCATAGGAAACTTTGTTCTAATGCACTATTATAATCAACCGAGTTTTTACACCAACAGGTCTGTCACTTACGTGTGGTGCCCACGTGAGGTCCCACACTTCAGTGAGCACAAGTCACGTGCAATAGGTACGCAAACTCCCAGCCATTTTCTTTGTCAAGAGAAGACGCATCAGGATGCGTATTGGAAGTCTGTGGGTCCTTCTGGTTCCTTCGGTCGTCCCTCTCACAAAAAAAACAAATCTCTCTCATTCTCGGCCTCGCTCGACTCGCTCGCTCGCTCGCTCGCACCTCCTGCTCACTGACAAACCCTGCACAAAAGTCAACATCATCACCCGAAAAAGGGGAGACACCATAATTCTCTCCCTTCTTCTCTCCTTCCGAGTGATCCCTCTTCCTCCGAGTTTCACTCGACGGGCAAACACCCATGTGCTGCATAGTAATAATAAAAAGGTAGTACTCGTAGAAAAATCGATATACGAATCTGTAATTAAATAGGTTAAACTAGGGTTTTGCCCAGTTCTACAGATCAAGGGTTCAAAAAAATCCAACTACGGGGTTCGAACAACACGATTCTAATCCAAGAATTTTTTCGACCTAGGTCACCCAAATGGCCTCAAACTATAGGGTTAGCATCTAGTGCAGTATGTGTGAAAATGTATGCACTATGTGTGCTATAACTTGTATGTCTTTCATATTTGAACCAAATTTGAATAAGTTTGAAATATTTGAAAAGGGGCTTTTGGCTTAAACGTTTGAAACCAAAAACCACTTCTCTTCATTCATGCTTGACTTCATAAGACAGAGTTTAGCTAGGGTTAGGGGATAGATGCATGATTTTCCTGGTTTGAATATGTCTAGACCTACTTTATCAACTTAATTGAATGCTTACTATATGACATAATAATACTATGTGCATTGTTTTTTATTTTTTTTATTTTTTTAAAATTGTATGCCCATTTGAATCTTGGTCAAATCCTAGGTTTGAACATGGTTTAAACAAGTTTAAATCATGAATATGAAAAATTAAGCATCTATATATCCTTCTTAGTCACTCCAAAATGTAGCTCTTGGGAGGTTTTTTCGAAATTTCCATGTTTGAAACCAAAACCACTTCTCTTCATGCATGCTTGACTTCATAAGACATAGTTTAGCTAGGGCGTTAGGGGGTAGATACATGATTTTCCTGGTTTGAATATGTCTAGACCTGGTTTATCAACTTAATTAATTGATTGTTTACTATATGACATAAGAAGACTATGTGCCTTGGTTTTAAATTTTTCTGTTTTTTTTGAATTTTACGCCCATATATTTGAATCTTGGACAAATCCTAGGTTTGACCAAGATTTAAACAAGTTTAAACATAAAAATAAAAAGGGAAGCATGTATCCTTCTTAGTCACTCTAAAATGAAGCTTTTTGGATGTTCTTGAAATTTCCATTTTTGAAACCAAAAACGACTTCTCTCTTCATGCTAGACTTCATAAGATCGACAGGGGGCAGATACATGATTTGTCTGGTTTGGATATGTCCAAACCTTGCTTGTTTATCAACTTGAATGCTTACTATATGACATAAGAATGCTTACCATATGTTTGAATTTTAAAAGCATATAGTCTTCTTATGTCATATAGTAAGCATTCAAAAGTTTTTCTTTGAGAGAGTAGCATGCATTCAAAAGTTGATAAATAAGATTTGTACATATTCAAACCAGACAAATCATGTCGTATCTACACCCCCTAACCCTAAACTCTGTCTTATGAAGTCAAGCATGAAGAGAAGTGCTTTTGGGTTTCAAACATGGAAATTTCACAAACCTCCCAAAAGCTTCATTTTACAGTGACTAAGGGCTCCTTTGATTCATAGGATTTGCATAGGAATTGTGTAGGATTTGGTTCCTATGGGAAAATTTCCTATACATGTTGTTTGATTCATAGAAACATATCCTATAGGAAAAATTCCTATAGGAATCTTGTAGCGTAATTCCTATAGGAAAAAACATTGGCTCATACCTCATGAAAAAATTCCTTTGCTACAATCAAACACACTTCATCTTTCTATAGGATTCAAGTAGACATGTGTCATTCCAATCCTATGCCTTTCCTATTCCTATACTTTTCCTATCCTTTAAATCAAAGGAGCCCTAAGAAGGATCCAGGCTTACCTTTTCATTTTCATTTTTAAACTGCTTGTTTAAATCTTGATCAAACCTAGGATTTGACCAAGATTCAAATGGGCATAAAAAATCAGGAAAAAATGAAAAATGAAAAAACAAAACACATATATAGCCTTCTTATATATGTCATATATATAGTAAGCATTCAATTAAGTTGATAATTTTAAACAAGGTCTATACATATTAAAACCAGAAAAAAGCATGTATCTACCCATGCATATATATATATAACCCTATACTTTTGTCTTATGAAGACGTCAAGGATGAAGAGAAGTGGATTTGGGTTTCAAACATGGAAATTTCAAAAACCTCCCAAAACATGTATATATCTACCCCTAAACCCTAATCTTTGTCTTATGAAGCCAAGCATATGAAGAGAAGTGATTTTGGGTTTCAAACATGGAAACTTCAAAAACCTCCCAAAAGCTTCATTTTAGAGAGACTAAGAATGATCCATATGCTTACCTTTTCATTGCCATGTTTTAAACTTGTTTTAACCTTGGTCAAACCTAGGATTTGACCAAGATTCAAATGGGAGTAAAAATTCAGAAAAATTCAAAAAAAATGAAAAACCAAAGCACACACATATATATAGCCTTCTTATGTCATATAGTAAGCATTCAAGTTGATAAACAAGGTCTAGACATATTCAAAGCAGAAATATCATGTATCATATCTACCCCTAACCCTAAACTCTGTCTTATGAAGTCAAACATATGAAGAGAACTGGGGTTTTGGGTTTCAAACATAAAATTTTCAAGTACACCTTCATTTTAGAGTGAGTAAGGAAGGGATTCATGCTTACCGTTTCATTTTCATGTTTTAAACTTGTTTAAACCTAGGATTTGACCAAGATTTAAATAGGCATAAAAATTCAAAAGAAATCAAAAAATGAAAAACCAAAGCACATATATATAGCCTTCTTATATCATATAGTAAAAAATTCAAGTTGATAAACAAGGTCTAGACATATTCAAACAAGAAAAATCATGTATCTACACACCTAACCATAAACTCTGTCTTAAGTGGTTTTGGGTTTCAAACATGGAAATTTCACAAACCTCCCAAAAGCTTCATTTTACAGTGACTAAGGAGGATCCATGCTTACCTTTTGGCTTAAACGTTTGAAACCAAAAACCACTTCTCTTCATGCATGCTTGACTTCATAAGACAGAGTTTAGCTAGGGTACGTTAGGGGGTGTAGATACATGATTTCCTGGTTTGAATATGTCTAGAGACCTTGTTTATCAACTTAATTGATTGCTTACTATATGACATAAGAAGACTACGTGCCTTGGTTTTTTTTTTTTTTGTATGCTCATATATTTGAATCTTGGTCAAATCCTAGGTTTGACCAAGATTTAAACAAGTTTAAACATGAAAATGAAAAGGAAGCATGTATCCTTCTTAGTCACTCTAAAATGAAGCTTTTGGGATGTTCTTGAAATTTCCATGTTTGAAACCCAAAACGACTTCTCTTCATGCTAGACTTCATAAGATCAACATGGGGTAGATACATGATTTGTCTGGTTTGGATATACCTAGACCTCGTTTAACTTGAATGCATACGATATGACATAAGAAGACTACGTGCTTTTGTTTTTCATTATTCTGATTTTTTTGAATTTTGTGCCCACCCATTTGTATCTTGGTCAAATCCTAGGCTTGATAATGATTTAACAAGATTAAAATATGAAAATGCAAAAGGTAAGCATGGATCCTTCTTAGTCACTCTAAAATGAAGCTTTTGGGAGCAAAACCACTTCTCTTCATATGCTTGACTTCATAAGACGGAGTTTAGGGGTTAGGGGGTATAGATACACGATTTGTCTAGTTTGAATATGTCTAGACCTTGTTTATCAACTTAATTGGCTTACTATATGACATAAGAAAACTATTTGCTTTGGTTTTTCTTTTTCCTGATTTTTTTCAATTTTGATGCCCATTTGAATCTTGTCAAATCCT
The DNA here is from genome assembly GCA_030979885.1 of Lolium multiflorum. NCBI lineage: Eukaryota > Viridiplantae > Streptophyta > Magnoliopsida > Poales > Poaceae > Lolium > Lolium multiflorum. The sequence continues at coordinate 235,194,946 of CM061748.1, read as the reverse complement.
AGGTTTGACCGAGATAATTTAAACAAGCTTAAAACATGAATATGAAAAGGGAAGCATGTATCCTTCTTTGTCACTCTAAAATGAAGTTTTTGGGAGGTTTTTCAAATTTCCATGTTTGAAACCCAAAACCACTTCTCTTCATATGCTTGACTTCATAAGACAGAGTTCAGGGGTTAGGGGGTATAGATACATGATTTGTCTAGTTTGAATATTTCTAGACCTTGTTTATCAACTTTAATGCTTACTATATGACATAAGAAAACTATTTGCTTTGGTTTTCTTTTTTCTGACTTTTTTTCAATTTGATGCCCATTTGAATCTTGTCAAATCCTAGGTTTGACCAAGATAATTTAAACAAGCTTAAAACATGAATATGAAAAGGGAGCATGTATCCTTCTTAGTCACTCTAAAATGTAGTTTTTGGGAGTTTTTTGAAATTTCCATGTTTGAAACCCAAAACCACTTCTCTTCACATGCTTGACTTCATAAGACAGAGTTTAGGGGTTAGGGGTATAGATACATGATTTGTCTGGTTTAATATGTCTAGACCTTGTTTATCAACTTTAATGCTTACTATATGACATAAGAAGACTATGTGATTTGGTTTTTCATTTTTCTGTTTTTATTTTTCTGCCCATTTGAATCTTGGTCAAATCCTAGGTTTGACCAAGATATAGACAAGTTTAACACGTAAATGAGTTAACTTGGATTTCCTACCCTTGAATCCATAGGAAACTTTGTTCTAATGCACTATTATAATCAACCGAGTTTTTACACCAACAGGTCTGTCACTTACGTGTGGTGCCCACGCTTGAGGTCCCACACTTCAGTGAGCACAAGTCACGTGCAATAGGTACGCAAACTCCCAGCCATTTTCTTTGTCAAGAGAAGACGCATCAGGATGCGTATTGGAAGTCTGTGGGTCCTTCTGGTTCCTTCGGTCGTCCCTCTCACAAAAAAAACAAATCTCTCTCATTCTCGGCCTCGCTCGACTCGCTCGCTCGCTCGCACCTCCTGCTCACTGACAAACCCTGCACAAAAGTCAACATCATCACCCGAAAAAGGGGAGACACCATAATTCTCTCCCTTCTTCTCTCCTTCCGAGTGATCCCTCTTCCTCCGAGTTTCACTCGACGGGCAAACACCCATGTGCTGCATAGTAATAATAATAATAAAAAGGTAGTACTCGTAGAAAAATCGATATACGAATCTGTAATTAAATAGGTTAAACTAGGGTTTTGCCCAGTTCTACAGATCAAGGGTTCAAAAAAATCCAACTACGGGGTTCGAACAACACGATTCTAATCCAAGAATTTTTTCGACCTAGGTCACCCAAATGGCCTCAAACTATAGGGTTAGCATCTAGTGCAGTATGTGTGAAAATGTATGCACTATGTGTGCTATAACTTGTATGTCTTTCATATTTGAACCAAATTTGAATAAGTTTGAAATATTTGAAAAGGGGCTTTTGGCTTAAACGTTTGAAACCAAAAACCACTTCTCTTCATGCATGCTTGACTTCATAAGACAGAGTTTAGCTAGGGTTAGGGGATAGATGCATGATTTTCCTGGTTTGAATATGTCTAGACCTACTTTATCAACTTAATTGAATGCTTACTATATGACATAATAATACTATGTGCATTGTTTTTTATTTTTTTGATTTTTTTAAAATTGTATGCCCATTTGAATCTTGGTCAAATCCTAGGTTTGAACATGGTTTAAACAAGTTTAAATCATGAATATGAAAAATTAAGCATCTATATATCCTTCTTAGTCACTCCAAAATGTAGCTCTTGGGAGGTTTTTTCGAAATTTCCATGTTTGAAACCAAAACCACTTCTCTTCATGCATGCTTGACTTCATAAGACATAGTTTAGCTAGGGCGTTAGGGGGTAGATACATGATTTTCCTGGTTTGAATATGTCTAGACCTGGTTTATCAACTTAATTAATTGATTGTTTACTATATGACATAAGAAGACTATGTGCCTTGGTTTTAAATTTTTCTGTTTTTTTTGAATTTTACGCCCATATATTTGAATCTTGGACAAATCCTAGGTTTGACCAAGATTTAAACAAGTTTAAACATAAAAATAAAAAGGGAAGCATGTATCCTTCTTAGTCACTCTAAAATGAAGCTTTTTGGATGTTCTTGAAATTTCCATTTTTGAAACCAAAAACGACTTCTCTCTTCATGCTAGACTTCATAAGATCGACAGGGGGCAGATACATGATTTGTCTGGTTTGGATATGTCCAAACCTTGCTTGTTTATCAACTTGAATGCTTACTATATGACATAAGAATGCTTACCATATGTTTGAATTTTAAAAGCATATAGTCTTCTTATGTCATATAGTAAGCATTCAAAAGTTTTTCTTTGAGAGAGTAGCATGCATTCAAAAGTTGATAAATAAGATTTGTACATATTCAAACCAGACAAATCATGTATCTACCCATATGCATATATATATAACCCTATACTTTTGTCTTATGAAGACGTCAAGGATGAAGAGAAGTGGATTTGGGTTTCAAACATGGAAATTTCAAAAACCTCCCAAAACATGTATATATCTACCCCTAAACCCTAATCTTTGTCTTATGAAGCCAAGCATATGAAGAGAAGTGATTTTGGGTTTCAAACATGGAAACTTCAAAAACCTCCCAAAAGCTTCATTTTAGAGAGACTAAGAATGATCCATATGCTTACCTTTTCATTGCCATGTTTTAAACTTGTTTTAACCTTGGTCAAACCTAGGATTTGACCAAGATTCAAATGGGAGTAAAAATTCAGAAAAATTCAAAAAAAATGAAAAACCAAAGCACACATATATATATAGCCTTCTTATGTCATATATATAGTAAGCATTCAAGTTGATAAACAAGGTCTAGACATATTCAAAGCAGAAATATCATGTATCATATCTACCCCTAACCCTAGCTAAACTCTGTCTTATGAAGTCAAACATATGAAGAGAACTGGGGTTTTGGGTTTCAAACATAAAATTTTCAAGTACCTTCATTTTAGAGTGAGTAAGGAAGGATTCATGCTTACCGTTTCATTTTCATGTTTTAAACTTGTTTAAACCTAGGATTTGACCAAGATTTAAATAGGCATAAAAAATCGAAAGAAATCAAAAATTGAAAAACCAAAGCACATATATATAGCCTTCTTATATCATATAGTAAAAAATTCAAGTTGATAAACAAGGTCTAGACATATTCAAACAAGAAAAATCATGTATCTACACACCTAACCATAAACTCTGTCTTAAGAGGTTTTGGGTTTCAAACATGGAAATTTCACAAACCTCCCAAAAGCTTCATTTTACAGTGACTATATAAGGAGGATCCATGCTTACCTTTTGGCTTAAACGTTTGAAACCAAAAACCACTTCTCTTCATGCATGCTTGACTTCATAAGACAGAGTTTAGCTAGGGTACGTTAGGGGGTGTAGATACATGATTTCCTGGTTTGATATTTCTAGTCCTTGTTTATCAACTTTAATGCTTACTATATGACATAAGATGACTATGTGATTTGGTTTTTCATTTTTCTGTTTTTTATTTTATTTTTCTGCCCATTTGAATCTTGGTCAAATCCTAGGTTTGACCAAGATTTAGACAAGTTTAACACGTGAAAACGAATAAGTAAGCCTGGATCCTTCTTAGTCACTCAAAAATGTACCAATCGATAGATGTGTTAACTTTGCTTCATGGAAATAATAATGTCATGTAAATGAGTTAACTTGGATTTCCTACCCCTGAATCCATAGGAAACTTTGTTCTAATGCACTATTATAATCAACCGAGTTTTTACACCAACAGGTCCGTCACTTACGTGTGGTGCCCACGCTTGAGGTCCCACACTTCAGTGAGCACAAGTCACGTGCAATAGGTACGCAAACTCCCAGCCATCTTCTTTGTCAAGAGAAGACGCATCAGGATGCGTTTTGGAAGTCTGTGGGTCCTTCTAGATCCTTCGGTTGTCCCTCTCACAAAAAAACAAATCTCTCTCATTCTCGGCCTCGCTCGACTCGCTCGCTCGCTCGCACCTCCTGCTCACTGACAAACCCTGCACAAAAGTCAACATCATCACCCGAAAAAGGGGAGACACCATAATTCTCTCCCTTCTTCTCTCCTTCCGAGTGATCCCTCTTCCTCCGAGTTTCACTCGACGGGCAAACACCCATGTGCTGCATAGTAATAATAATAATAAAAAGGTAGTACTCGTAGAAAAATCGATATACGAATCTGTAATTAAATAGGTTAAACTAGGGTTTTGGCCAGTTCTACAGATCAAGGGTTCAAAAAAATCCAACTACGGGGTTCGAACAACACGATTCTAATCCAAGAATTTTTTCGACCTAGGTCACCCAAATGGCCTCAAACTATAGGGTTAGCATCTAGTGCAGTATGTGTGAAAATGTATGCACTATGTGTGCTATAACTTGTATGTCTTTCAAATTTGAACCAAATTTGAATAAGTTTGAAATATTTGAAAATGGGCTTTTGGCTTAAACGTTGGAAACCAAAAACCACTTCTCTTCGTGCATGCTTGACTTCATAAGACAGAGTTTAGCTAGGGTTAGGGGGTAGATGCATGATTTTCCTGGTTTGATTATGTCTAGACCTTGTTTATCAACTTAATTGAATGCTTACTATATGACATAAGAATACTATGTGCCTTGTTTTTTTATTTTTTTATTTTTTTAAAATTTTATGCCCATTTGAATCTTGGTCAAATCCTAGGTTTGAACATGGTTTAAACAAGTTTAAATCATGAATATGAAAAATTAAGCATCTATATATCCTTCTTAGTCACTCCAAAATGTAGCTCGGTCTTGGGAGGGTTTTCGAAATTTCCATGTTTGAAACCAAAAACCACTTCCCTTCATGCATGCTTGACTTCATAAGACGGAGTTTAGGGTTAGGGGTAGATATATACATTATTTTCTTGTTTGAATATGTCTAGACCTTGTTTATCAACTTGAATGCTTAATTACTATATATATATGACATAAGAATGTTATGTCCTTTGGTTTTTCATTCTTTTGATTTTTTATGAATTTCTATGCCCATTTGAATCTTTTGGTCAAATCCTAGAGGTTTGACCAAGATTTAAACAAGTTTAAAACATGAAAATGAAAAGGGAAGCTTGTATATCCTTCTTAGTCACTCTAAAATGAAGTTTTTGGGAGGTTTTTGAAATTTCCATGTTTGAAACCCAAAACCACTTCTCTTCATGCTAGACTTCATAAGACAATTTAATTAGGGGTTAGGGGGTAGATACATGATTTGTCTGGTTTGAATATGTCCAAACCTTGCTTGTGTATCAACTTGAATGCTTACTATATGACATAAGAATGCTTACCATATGTTTGAATTTTAAAAGCATATAGTCTTCTTATGTCATATATATAGTAAGCATTCAAAAGTTTTTCTTTGAGAGAGTAGCATGCATTCAAAAGTTGATAAATAAGATTTGGACATATTCAAACCAGACAAATCATGTATCTACACCCCCTAACCCTAAACTCTGTCTTATGAAGTCAAGCATGAAGAGAAGTGCTTTTAGGTTTCAAACATGGAAATTTCACAAACCTCCCAAAAGCTTCATTTTACAGTGACTAATTAAGGAGGATCCATGCTTACCTTTTGGCTTAAACGTTTGAAACCAAAAACCACTTCTCTTCATGCATGCTTGACTTCATAAGACAGAGTTTAGCTAGGGCGTTAGGGGGTAGATACATGATTTTCCTGGTTTGAATATGTCTAGAACTGGTTTATCAACTTAATTAATTGATTGTTTACTATATGACATAAGAAGACTATGTGCCTTGGTTTTAAATTTTTCTGTTTTTTTTTGAATTTTATGCCCATATATTTGAATCTTGGTCAAATCCTAGGTTTGACCAAGATTTAAACAAGTTTAAACATAAAAATGAAAAGGGAAGCATGTATCCTTCTTAGTCACTCTAAAATGAAGCTTTTGGGATGTTCTTGAAATTTCCATTTTTGAAACCAAAAACGACTTCTCTCTTCATGCTAGACTTCATAAGATCGACAGGGGGTATAGATACATGATTTGTCTGGTTTGGATATACCTAGACCTCGTTTATCAACTTGAATTCATACGATATGACATATGAAGACTATGTGCTTTAATTTGTTTTCATTTTTCTGATTTTTTTGAATTTTGTGCCCACCCATTTGTATATTGGTCAAATGCTAGGCTTGATAATGATTTAAACAAGTTTAAAATATGAATATGCAAAGTTAAGCATGGATCCTTCTTAGAAACTCTAAAATGAAGTTTTTCGGAGGTTTTTGAAATTTCCATGTTTGCAACCCAAAACAACTTCCTCTTCACATGCTTGACTTCATAAGACAGAGTTTAGGGGTTAGGGGGTATATATAGATACATGATTTGTCTAGTTTGAATATGTCTAGACCTTGTTTATCAACTTTAATGCTTACTATAAGACATAAGAAAACTATTTCCTTTGTTTTTTCTTTTTTTTTGATTTTTTTCAATATTGATGCCCATTTGAATCTTGTCAAATCCTAGGTTTGACCAAGATAATTTAAACAAGCTTAGAACATGAATATGAAAAGGGAAGCGTGTATCCTTCTTAGTCACACTAAAATGAAGTTTTTGGGAGGTTTTTGATATTTCCATGTTTGAAACCCAAAACCACATCTCTTCATGCTTGACTTAATTTATAAGACATAGTTTAGGGGTTAGGGGGTAGATACATGATTTGTATGGTTTGATATTTCTAGACCTTGTTTATCAACTTTAATGCTTACTATATGACATAAGATGACTATGTGATTTGGTTTTTCATTTTTCTGTTTTTTATTTTTCTGCCCATTTGAATCTTGGTCAAATCCTAGGTTTGACCAAGATTTAGACAAGTTTAACACGTGAAAACGAATAAGTAAGCATGGATCCTTCTTAGTCACTCAAAAATGTACCAATCGATAGATGTGTTAACTTTGCTTCATGGAAATAATAATGTCACGTAAATGAGTTAACTTGGATTTCCTACCCTTGAATCCATAGGAAACTTTGTTCTAATGCAGTATAATAATCAATCGAGTTTTTACACCAACATGTCTGTCACTTACGTGTGGTGCCCACGCGTGAGGTCCCACACTTCAGTGAGCACAAGTCACGTGCAATAGGTACGCAAACTCCCAGCCATCTTCTTTGTCAAGAGAAGACGCATCAGGATGCGTATTGGAAGTCTGTGGGTCCTTCTGGATCCTTCTTAGTCACTCTAAAATGAAGCTTTTGGGAGGTTCTTGAAATTTCCATGTTTGAAACCCAAAACCACTTCTCTTCATGATTTACTTCATAAAACATAGTTTAATTAGAGTTTTAGGGGTAGATATATACATGATTTTTCTGGTTTGAATATATATGTCTCTAGACCTTTGTTTATCAACTTGAATGCTTAATATACATATGACATAAGAATGCTATGTGCTTTGGTTTTTCATTCTTTTGATTTTTTTCTGAATTTTTAGGGCCATTTGAATCTTGGTCAAATCCTTGGTTTGACCAAGATTTAAACAAGTTTAAAACATAAAAATGAAAAGGGAAGTCTGTATCCTTCTTAGTCACTCTAAAATGAAGCTTTTGGGAGGTTTTTAAAATTTCAATGTTTGAAACCCAAAACCACTTCTCTTCACATGCTTGACTTCATAAGACAGAGTTAATTAATTTAGGGGTTAATTAGGGGGTATAGATACATGATTTGTGTGGTTTGAATATGTATGGACCTTATTTATCAACAACTTTAATGCTTACTATATGACATAAGAAAACTATTTGCTTTGGTTTTTTTTTTTCAATTTTTTTTTCAATTTTGATGCCCATTTGAATCTTGTCAAATCCTAGGTTTGACCAAGATAATTTAAACAAGTTTAAAACATGAAAATGAAAAGGGAAGCATGGATCCTTCTTAGTCACTCTAAAATGAAGCTTTTGGGAGGTTTTTGAAATTTCAATGTTTGAAACCCAAAACCACTTCTCTTCACATGCATGCTTGACTTCATAAGACAGAGTTTAGGGGTTAGGGGGTATAGCTACATGATTTGTCTGGTTTGAATATGTCTACACCTTGTTTATCAACTTTAATGCTTACTATATGACATAAGAAAACTATGTGATTTGGTTTTTCATTTTTCTGTTTTTATTTTTCTGCCCATTTGAATCTTGGTCAAATCCTAGGTTTGACCAATATATAGACAAGTTTAACACGTAAATGAGTTAACTTGGATTTCCTACCCTTGAATCCATAGGTGAGCACAAGTCACGTGCAATAGGTACGCAAACTCCCAGCCATTTTCTTTGTCAAGAGAAGACGCATCAGGATGCGTATTGGAAGTCTGTGGGTCCTTCTGGTTCCTTCGGTCGTCCCTCTCACAAAAAAAAAACAAATCTCTCTCATTCTCGGCCTCGCTCGACTCGCTCGCTCGCACCTCCTGCTCACTGACAAACCCTGCACAAAAGTCAACATCATCACCCGAAAAAGGGGAGACACCATAATTCTCTCCCTTCTTCTCTCCTTCCGAGTGATCCCTCTTCCTCCGAGTTTCACTCGACGGGCAAACACCCATGTGCTGCATAGTAATAATAAAAAGGTAGTACTCGTAGAAAAATCGATATACGAATCTGTAATTAAATAGGTTAAACTAGGGTTTTGCCCAGTTCTACAGATCAAGGGTTCAAAAAAATCCAACTACGGGGTTCGAACAACACGATTCTAATCCAAGAATTTTTTCGACCTAGGTCACCCAAATGGCCTCAAACTATAGGGTTAGCATCTAGTGCAGTATGTGTGAAAATGTATGCACTATGTGTGCTATAACTTGTATGTCTTTCATATTTGAACCAAATTTGAATAAGTTTGAAATATTTGAAAAGGGGCTTTTGGCTTAAACGTTTGAAACCAAAAACCACTTCTCTTCATGCATGCTTGACTTCATAAGACAGAGTTTAGCTAGGGTTAGGGGATATATGCATGATTTTCCTGGTTTGAATATGTCTAGACCTTGTTTATCAACTTAATTGAATGCTTACTATATGACATAAGAATACTATGTGACTTGTTTTTTATTTTTTGATTTTTTTAAAATTTTATGCCCATTTTAATCTTGGTCAAATCCTAGGTTTGAACATGGTTTAAACAAGTTTAAATCATGAATATGAAAAATTAAGCATCTATATATCCTTCTTACTCACTCCAAAATGTAGCTCTTGGGAGGGTTTTTCGAAATTTCCATGTTTGAAACCAAAACCACTTCTCTTCATGCATGCTTGACTTCATAAGACAGAGTTTAGGGTTAGGGGTAGATATATACATGATTTTCTGGTTTGAATATGTCTAGACCTTGTTTATCAACTTGAATGCTTACTATATATATATGACATAATAATGTTATGTCCTTTGGTTTTTCATTCTTTTGTTTTTTTATGAATTTCCATGCCCATTTGAATCTTTTGGTCAAATCCTAGAGGTTTGACCAAGATTTAAACAAGTTTAAAACATGAAAATGAAAAGGGAAGCTTGTATATCCTTCTTAGTCACTCTAAAATGAAGTTTTTGGGAGGTTTTTGAAATTTCCATGTTTGAAACCCAAAACCACTTCTCTTCATGCTAGACTTCATAAGACAATTTAATTAGGGGTTAGGGGTAGATACATGATTTGTCTGGTTTGAATATGTCCAAACCTTGCTTGTTTATCAACTTGAATGCTTACTATATGTCATAAGAATGCTTACCATATGTTTGAATTTTAAAAGCATATAGTCTTCTTATGTCATATAGTAAGCATTCAAAAGGTTTTCTTTGAGAGAGTAGCATGCATTCAGAAGTTGATAAATAAGATTTGGACATATTCAAACCAGACAAATCATGTATCTACACCCCCTAACCCTAAACTCTGTCTTATGAAGTCAAGCATGAAGAGAAGTGCTTTTGGGTTTCAAACATGGAAATTTCACAAACCTCCCAAAAGCTTCATTTTACAGTGACTAAGAAGGATCCAGGCTTACCTTTTCATTTTCATGTTTTAAACTTGTTTAACTCTTGGTCAAACCTAGGATTTGACCAAGATTTAAATGGGCATAAAAAATCAAACAGAAAAATGAAAAACCAAATAACATAGCCTTCTTATGTCATATAGTAAGCATTCAAGTTGATAAACAAGGTCTAGACATATTCAAAGCATGTATCTACCCCTAACCCTAAACTCTGTCTTCGAAGTCAAGCATGAAGAGAAGTGGTTTTGGGTTTCAAACATGGAAATTTCAAAAACTAAAGCTTCATTTTAGAGTGACTAAGAAGGATCCATGCTTACCTATTCATTTTCATGTTTTAAACTTGTTTAAACCTTGATAAAACCCAGGATTTTACCTATTTAATCATAGATTCATAGGTCGATTTTTTACTTTTTTATTTTTACTATGCAGCACATGTGTGTTTGCCCGTCCAGTGAAACTCGGAGGAAGAGGGATCACACGGAAGGAGAAGAAGGGATAGCAGTCACGGGGCCCCTCTTATTATTTATGGTGTATATCTTTTTTCTGGTGATGTTGACTGTTGTGCAGCGTTTGTCAGTGCGCAGGAGGTGCGAGGCTGCGAGCGAGCGAGTCGAGCGAGGCCGAGAATGAGAGAGATGTTTTTTTCTTTTTCTTTTCCGTGAGAGGGACAACAGAAGGATCCAGAGACGACTTCCACTACGCATCCTGGTGCGCGTCTTCTCTTGACAAAGAAGATGGATGGGAGTTTGCGTACCTACTAATCTACTATAGTACTACTACTACACAAGAACCATATACATGTCAAACTTTTCAATCATGACCCACATGCATTTTATGTATATATTCACAACTTTTAATGCATGCATGAAAACTCAGCAAAATATGTGCATTTTGGGTTGTCGCACATAAATGTGCTTTTACTTGTCTGCCACCAATCCAATTTTCATGTGAGGGGGAAACATGACACACGATGGACATTTCCAATGTTTCACGAATTAATTATCTCAATTTGCATCCATATATATATGCGCCTGGTTACTGAAAGATCGAACCAAAGGTGAACTTGAAACGTTTTCATTTTCATGTTTTAAACTTGTTTAAATCTTGGTCAACCCTTGGATTTGACCAAGATTCATAAAAAATTCAAAAACATAGTCTTCTTATGTCATACAGTCAACATTCAACTTGATAAAACAAGATCTAAACATATTAAAAGAAGAATCATGTATCTACCCCCTAACCCTAAACTCTGTCTTTTGAAGTCAAACATGAAGATACGTGGTTTTGGGTTTACAAAATGGAAATTTCAAAAACCTCCGAAAAGCTTAATTTTGGAGTGACTAAGAAGGATACATGCTTACTTTTTCATTTTCATGTTTTAAACTTGTTTAAAGCTTGGTCAAACCTAGCTAGCTTGGATTTGACCAAGATTCAAGTGCGCATAAAAAATTCGAAAAAACCCCCAAAAATGAAAAACCATAACACATAGTCTTCTTGCGTCACATATATTGTAAGCATTCAAGTGTTGATAAACAATATCTAGACATATCAAACAAGAAAAATCATGTATCTATACCCCTAACCCTAAATTTGTCTTATGAAGTCAAGCATGAAGAGAAGTGGTTTGGGTTTTCAAACATGGAAATTTCGAAAACCGCCCAAAAGCTTCATTTCGGACTGACTAAGAAGGATCCATGCTTACCTTTTCATTTTCATGTTTTAAACTTGTTTAAATTCTTGTTCAAACCTAGGATTTGGCCAAGATTCAAATGGGCATAAAAACAATCGAAAAAATCAAAAATGAAAAACCAAAGCACATAGTCTTCTTATGTCACATAGTAAGCCATTCAACTTGATAACAAGGTCTAGACCTATTCAAACCAGAAAAATCATGTATCTACCCCTAACCCTAAACTCATCTGTCTTATGAAGTCAAGCATGAAGAGAAGTGGTTTTGGGTTTCAAACATAGACATTTCAAAAGCCTCCCAAAAGCTTCATTTTGGAGTGATTGAGAAGGATCCATGCTTAATTTTTCATTTTAATGTTTTAAACTTGTTTAAATCTTGGTTAAACCTATGATTTGACCAAAATTTGATTCGGCATGAAAATTCAAAACAAATCAAATAAATAAAAAACCAATGCACATAGTACATCTTCTTATGTCATATACTAAGCTTTCAAGTTGATAAGCCAGGTCTAGACATATTCAAACTAGAAAAATCATGTATCTACCCCTAACCCTAAACTCGATTTGTCTTATGAAGTCAATCATGAAGAGGTGTTTTGGGTTTCAGACATGGAAATTTCAAAAACCTTCCAAAAGCTTCATTTTGAAGTTACTAATTAAGAAGGATCACTACAAGAAAAGTTTGGCAACTTTTCTTGTAGTGGATCCAGGCTTAATTTTTCATCTTCATGTTTTAAATTTTGGTCAAACCTAGGATTTGTCCAAGATACAAATGGGCATAAAAATTCAGGGTAGCATCATACCCCCCTCCTTCCCGCGTAGAAAAAGTGTTAGGCGAGTAGTAGAATGGCATGACCAACAAGTTTCAAGTAAAATTTTGAATATGACCAAAATATACCAATTGATAGATGTGTGTGACCCAAGATTGAGCCATGGTACATTTTGCCAACAAAGTAGCAATTGAGTTGGCTTTCTACCTTAGTAGGCGTGCATTGGAAGGATGCATTATGCCGGCAAAGTTTTCAAACGTTCAAACTTTTCCGGTTTCTCATACAGTATTTGGCTCCTTGAGAAGCATTGATGTGATCATATAAGGTTATCCAAAACTTCGCCTTTCCCGTATTTGCCCGAGCACTCGACACCCCTCGTCCCATGGCGACTCCTCCAGCCATAGCCCCGTGCACCCAGGCTCCACGACTCAGCCTCGGAGGGGTGTGCGCTAAAAGCTCGCAAATGTCTGTGTGCCATTGGTGTGCGATGAAGCAGGCGGCTCTGTGTCTTGCTGTGGCTAGACTCCTGGCGCCCTTTGATCTAGGAGAGGGAGAGGAGGGAGGGGGTCCCATGAAGCGGCGGTGGCCCAGGTATCGGCGGCAGCCCAGGCAGCAGCGGCAAAGTGGGCTGGTCGGAGCATAGGCATGCGCCGGGGGCGAACCTCGCCGGGTGAGGATGCTTCCATTGTGAAGAAGCACTTGCCATCCAGGGCTTCGGGTTCGCCAACAAACTCAGCGCCTCGGTCCATGGCGTTGCCGTCGTGGGGACGTCGGGGGCGGCGGCGACGTGCTGCAGCCCCAGCCTTTAGTGGGGACCAAAGTGCGACCGACCACATCACGGCGTCGGCAGCATTGGGGATGCCGATGGGCATCCACTGCCACACACAGATTTGGGAGGTTCTGGCCGGGCCGAGTTCCAAACTTCCATCATCGGAGCCGAGGGCTTGGTACTTCAAATTCCGAATCAGGCAATCCTTCGACCCCAATCAGCTTCTGCCTGTGGTCCAAATCCGAGATATCTTGGCGGCAGCTATGCTGGTTAAGCTTAGCCGGACAGCGGCAATCGACGATCTGCAAAACCTAGATGCCTTCCGAGGATTTGCAGCAGCCGTCAATGCACTCGTGGAGGCATCGCATGCTGGTAGCAGCGGCGAATGCGGGTATGTTGTTTTACTCCCTTTGTATGCTTTTGTCATAAAAATCAATTTGCTAATTCTCATTCGATTGAAAATCAGACCCATTCACCATCAACTCTCAAACAGTGGACACTAGTAATATGTAGAACTAGAAATTACACAAGATTTCTGTACTGCTAGTACTATTACTTCGACGCTACATGTTGTTTACACGAGGAAATTGCACAAACTACCGCTTATTGCTGCCTTCGTTGCTTAAAACACTTTTTAAAACTGTAATTTTTTTCCGCACAAACCACCAACTATCGTGTTCTGTTGCAGGGAATTTCAAATTTAGGATTGAGCTGTTTAAGAGCAAATCAGATGATCGGGGACCACCAACTACTATAGTTTTAATTGCAAATAGAATAGATTTTGCAAAATTATGAAACGCACATAACGTTTGAATTACTACAATTTTTTTGAAGGTTTGATATTTTCATCATTTTTGTGTGAATCTTACACCAAGTAACACAACTTTCAGACGGAATACAAAATATTTTCAAACTTCCTAGATTTGATAGCTCAAATATTTTTAATTACTAGTTTTTCAGTATTTTAAAAAGTCGAAACAATATATTTTGGCTGAATGTTAGAAAATATATTTCATGATTATCCCATATTAGTTAAGAAGTACATAAACTAGTAGTAGTAATAAAGAACAGAGGGAGTTTATGGAGATACATCCATTAAGGGCATGTTAGTGTGTGTTGGTGTATTACTTATGCCTTCTTTGGTTAATACACTTCTCAAGTGATCCCCGCAAACCCTCTATTCTTGCCTAGAATACAAAAACTCCCCATCAAAGTATTAGTGCATTTTTTGGATGAGTATTCGAGAGGATTGGGTGAACACCAAGGATTTGCATAGGGAATTGGTACAATTGAATCCTTGGCTGTTTGATTTGTAGGATTGTTTCCGATAGGAATTTTTCCTAAGGATTTCTTTGCACAGATTCCATAGAAAATTAAACATCTACTCATACCTCTTTTTAAGAATGCTTTACTTTTCCTATGGTGGAATCAAACAAAGTTTGGATTCTATGAATTCCTATAGGATTGGAGTGGACATGACATTGCAATCCTACATTTCCCTATTCCTACATCTTTCGGTAGGCATTTGCCTAGAATAAATAACCATGTGTATTACGGAGTAGCAATAAAATATAGGTTTATTTCTCTAAAGCATCTTGCACTGTACTAGTACATGGCTTAAGAGACAATATTTTTACCATTTTTTTGCGAGAAGACAATATTATTACCATAGTTACTAAGTACATTTTATTGGATGATGAAGTGATAGCCCTCATCAATGCATTGTGAATTATTAGGGCATGGGTCACACGTGATTTACGAGTACACCGCACGATCGAGAGCCGCCGTCCCTCTTTGCTTTTTACCGATGCGGCGGAGCTCCTCCCCACACCCACGAATAACTGAAAGCCACAACTGCTGGGGAAAAGTCTTGCGCCGAGAAAATCTACAACCGTGGTTGAGTACATGTGTTTCTTAAGATACGAGTGCTCCAATGCATTTTTTCTTTCCTTTTACTAATTTACCTTGAAAATCCTGCACGTCCACTTATTTGTGGACGGAGGGAGTATCACGCCAAGAGGAAGTAGGACAATAGTGGGCGCTTATAGCCCGCCTACGTGGTACTTTTGCCAGCTGTTGGCTCTTCTATTGTTCTTGCTCTAAAGAAACCCCGATTGTGAAAGGCCAAGGCGTACTTCTTTTGGTCACGCAAAATTCAAAATACTGCCATGGACATTGAATTGACATGACAACACATAGCTTGGGATGTCCAAATTTGCACGTTAGACCAGTGACTTGTTCTTCACCTTTTCAGAGGGAACAGTGACTTTTTATTATGGGTCTATACACTTTCCAAGAAACAGGAGGAGATGCTGTAGAGTGTAGAGGAGCGAAGTCAAGCGCCCCGCCCCCACCTGCCCTATTTCTGTTCACCTCCATCGTCTACCTCCGCCCCCGCCCGCACCAATCGACCACCTTCCATAGCACGCGCCAGTGCCGCCGCCATGCAGCTTTAGAATCAATTCCACCGCCCAGTTTGAGAGCCTCCGTTCTTCATCTTCCCCGCCACCTGCCGCCATCGAACCCAAATTAAACTCCAATCAGTTGAACCCAAACCTCATAGACCCACCCCCTGCCCTGCGATGGCGGCATCGAACAAGGAAAATGATGACTCTGAACTGTTTCAGAAGGTCTTTTCCGAAGGTCCCCTTGAAGAACTCGTAACAAGATGCGACGTCATCACCGCCGCGAGCCTCGTCGGTTCGTCCAAACTATTTTTCGACTCTGCAAATGATAGTGCAACTCTATCTTTTTCTCTCCCGTTTGGCCTCCCATGTGTTCTTCATTCTCACCCGACGAAGGTAGCACGGGATTGCAAGCTGACGCCGCTGGACAGGTTCTCCTCCGACGCTGTGATGCCAGACGGTACGGGTAAGCAGTGGGTAGGTGCCAATGGAGATTGGGTTGCCATGGTTGACACTGGCTTTCCTGCTTGCAAATGGAAACTTGTCAACGTCTACACTCGCCGTGAAATTCCTCTCCCTGTGCCGTTTGAAACCACCCACATTCCAAATATATACCACCACAACCTTCGTGCTATTATATTTCACAAGATATATATTTGCCAAGTTCCCACAGCTGCTGGGGGGTACAAAAATTTCTCTCTTGTTGCTGTTTTTGACATCAGAGTTGCCCTCCTTTGCGGCGAAGATTCTGGATGGACAGTTCTTACAGAGCCCAAGTCCCACATCTTTTACAATTACAGCGATGCAATTCTCCACAATGGGCTTGTGTTTGCCACAACTCATACTGGCACTGTTCACGCATGGAATCCTCAGCAAGCTGGTAATTTTCCTCCGGACGTAAGTAGTGTATGATGAGCTTCATTATTCATGGCTGTAAAGATAATTTTAATGCACAAACTTATTAATTTTCGAACCTGACTGATCTGACTTGGAGGCTTGGGGCATATTTGCTTCGGATGAAATTTCATTGGTATTTAGACTTTTTATTCGAGATGATTACCATAGAAAAATTTGAGGATTGTATAATTAGGAGTTTTATTCTCAGATTGAATTATGTTGGATTTTGACCTCTACTTGAACTTCTTGAAATGAATCCTTTGGTTTCCCATGTGATGTACTGAAATACACCAATATGCTGTATTATTGAATGGAAATGCCATTATATCATCCCATCTGAATCCTAATGCGTTTTCCCAATTCTTACGTTTTCAGATTTGTGCAAACCAAACATACCCTTCTTAACAGTAATTTCGTTTTCAAGCAGGTCCTCCGCTGATCGTAGAGCCACCGCCCATTGTGTTTGAATGGCGGTGTGCACTTGATGATGCTCTTGGCCATGATCACGAGGTCGATTATGGCATGTGGTGGTTAGCAAGATCTATAGATGGTTCTAGACTTCTTCTGATCCATACACTGGGCATTGCTGATGAAAGGGAATATTCCTGTAAAGTTTGCCATACTGCTTCTGATCGTCGTGTTCATCATGGTCGCACTGTTGGCAACTATGCTTCTGGGTTTGGTTGCCTGGTGTTCACGAAGGACACTAGTAAGTTAAATGAAGGTATTCCATGGGAAAAGATTGATGACCTTGGAGAATATTCTCTTTTCCTTGGAGTGAACTATCCGATTATGCTGCCATTAGGCGGTGCAGATGTTGTCCCAGGATGTCTGACGAGAAGAAATTGTGTGTACACCTTGCCGAATGAAGCATGGCTTCGCAATTCGCAGCTGCCTGAAATATGCCGATTCAGTCTGAATCGTGAAGATTGCGCCGTTGGTTTCCAAACCAACGCCTTGGAGAAAACATGCAAAACAAAAAAAGATAGGTACCTGGTAAAGACACCGCTTTGGTTCATCCCAAACTTCGCCAACGCCCCGGATTGGAACAAGTGTGATGTTTAATTCTGAAACAGGGCCTGCAGCCATTGTAGCTACTGATAGTATGTAATTTCATAGCTAATGAACGAGGCAATTGTGGTCTACTAGTTACAACTGTTTTGTAAAGAGGTGGTCTATAAGTATACCCCTCTCTTCATTGATGCATTTGTGGTCTACATGATGGTACTCTTAAATATATGGGTGTGGCTCCTCAACACATAATGTGGGGGTATTATTGTGTTAAAGTTGAAGGCTTGATCAACTATAGGTTCACTTCTCTAGTTACATTACTAGGTACTCCGGTTGGCTATGTTGTGATGAAATTGTGTTCTGTTGTTCGGTGAAGACAAAAGTAGAACTATGGTATGCTTATGTTTAAGAGCAAGCGAGGGTTTAGCTTGAGATGTTAAAATTCAGATTTGAACTATTTTTTGATATGGAAATTTGAAATATATATGGTACTGTATATGATTATGTGTAACAACAAGCGACGAAAGGGCTGATGCTCCTATTCCTTGTCGGCGGGAGGACTATGTGTGCGGCGACTTGAGCCAAATTAGAAGGCCATAGCTATGTTGATTGGTCCTTGAAGTTGGAGGGGCTAGGATTTCGGATGAGCGGAGTGGGGGAAGTTGTTGCTCATGGAACATAAGTCCTTAAAATAGTAATGTTAGTATATAGGAGTACAAGGTATATACTTGTACTATTTTAGTACTATAATAAGTATATCGGGTTCATCAAAAAGAATTATCTCGGGTTCACAACCACGTGGGGTCAAGGTGAGGGAAAGTTGGTCAATACCTCTTACCGCTATATCCCCGCCCCAAGTTCTAATGCGCAAGTGCTGTTATTTTTTTTAAGGGAAATAGTGGTTCCTCTCCCCCGGAAACATGCCCCGCATCTCCACCTCCTAGTATCGTAGTACTACTACTGCATCTTCTCCAAAAAAAACCCTCTTCTGTCTCTTTCTCCCGTTCACCCCTCTCTCCCTTGCATTGGATTACCGACTCCAATGAAGCAGAAGCGTAAGATTGAGGAGATTCCTGATTGCTACCACCAGTCCATGGGGTGGGGCAACCTCCACTACCCACTGGTGGAGAACATAGCCGAGCGGGCGGATATCCTCAGCACTGGTCGCCTCGCTCGAGGCATGATCGGCATGCGGCATGCCATCCGCGGAGCGCATAAGGTTCCGTTCGGTTTACCGAGCCTGCTCCACTGCGACCCCGAGACATGGCCAGACGACCGCGACAATACTGTAAGAGTATTTATTTATTTACTCATCTCGTTTCAGCTTGTGTTTTTTCAATCAACTTTTCTTATTGCCAAACATCATGCATGAATTTAGACTCAACATAATCACCTGATTTGGGAGTACTGTAAGGTTTGCTGCCTTCACTATGCACATGTACTCTTCGGAATTGCTTTATTTATCCATTACATCTGTGCTTCAGTTCTGCACAATCCGCTCTTCATTCTGTCGAATACCTTGCATGCATAGACAATTTTGAAACAAATCCTATTTGCAGGGCATTCACGCGTTGCTGATGCCATTAGACAAGCCGACAGTTCCAGCATTTATCCATACCAAGGAGGAACTGGATGGACATGGACCCATGCACTGGGTGGGTTGTAACGGCGACTGGGTGGCATTTGTCCAGCAGGACGGGCACTTGACGATCCGCAACATATACATATCAGATACTATTATACCTCTTCCATCTCTGCAAGATGCAGGAATTTCTTTGGGCCCTACTAGTGAATGGTGGCATGGCAGCCCACCATTCCTGTTCAAATACAAAATAGATAAAAGTTTGGAACTGCTCAAAGTACGGATCGTCAAGAGGCCGTACAAAGATGATCTAGCAGGGCCATGGCATTACGAGGTAATCGTTGTATTTGACGAATTGATCGCTATCCTACAAGCGCCCCTAGAAAAGGAGTGGAATATCCTGAGAAACCCTGAATTCTTTGATAGAAACAGCTATGTCGATGCCATGGGCATTCCTGGATATGGTACAAGTTCACACCTACATCGTGTATACGCAGTTACATATCCGTATGGAGATGTTCTGGTTTGGGAACCATATACCTGTGGTGAGTCTTTGTTTTATGTCTTAACTAGTAAATGGCATGCTGCACATGTTGGACCAATTACGATTCGCAATACTGATGTATAAAAGTTGCGTTCTAAATGTTGTTCAAACTTTCAATACAACTAATAATTTGGTTATACCATCAAAATAAGTGTGAGCATACAGTTTATAAATATGAACAAAAATTTGGAACCTTTCTTAATCACTATCAAGTGGGACGTGTGATATCGGTGTGAGACTGCTCTGATTTTTCTTCATAATGGAAACATGACGGTTCTAGAAACACGTGGACACTGGTGTGGTATTTTTTTCACGCGAATACCTCTAATCCCAACCGTTAGATTTTGGACACCAACAGTTGGAATTGCTGCTACATGTCTTGTTAAAAACTGGTGCCTTATAGTAGTAGAAAATAGAAGATAGAAGAGAAGAGATAATTTTCAGTGTAGTTCCTACTTGCTGCATTGTGGTTGATCTTTGTGCATTGCAGGGACACATGCAGCCCCGCGTCTCATTGACGCCCCTGTCATTGAAGATGAAGAAGCAGAAGTGGCTGCAATTTTCGCTCAAATCGAGGGAGATGCTGTCATGGAAGATGATGAAGCAAATGTGGCTCAAGGCGATGGAGGTGCCGATGAAGATAATGATGCTGATGAAGAAGAATTAGAAGAAGAAGAATTAGAAGAAGACGAATTTGATGATGAAGAATTAGATGATGAAGAATTAGATGATGATGGTGATAATCATAATTATGAAGATGAAGATGTATTTCTTGGATTTTCTGACCAGCGCACTTGGTTCCTGGCACCAATGAGAGCAGAGTCCATTACTGGTGAATCTGATCTCGCGTGGATTCAGGTTAAAGGTTATCGGCCCATCCTCGGTCCTCCAATATTACATATGGGTAACAAGCTGAGGTCTTATCCTTTGGTACGGTGCTACGTTTTCTTGAGATCTGCCCATACCTTGGACCCTGTAGAAGAGGCAAGGTGGGAAAGATTGAACAATTTGAAGGGGCGTTCTTTATTTCTTGGACTCAATCACCCAATTTTCATGCTACCCCCGCCAGTCGACGCAGAGGCTGCAGAACCAGATTTCCAATTGTTCAAACCTGACTGTGTCTTTGCTACCCACAATCGCGCCCGTGATACATGGATACGTCCAAGGCCAAATTGGTGCAGAATGCACGTCAATGGAGGTCCTGCCATAGGCTCAAGATTGCAGTACAAAAAAGAGAAGACTGAACATAGAGCCGAAGCACCCATGTGGTTCGTCCCAACACTTCCACCTGTTTTTCCTTGAGAAATAAGAGACAGATGGTGACCTTATTTTATAGAGAAAACATAGTGTTCGTGAACTTAACCTCATGAACATTCGCTGTTCGGTTTTTGCTGAAATCAAAATTTTGCAGAGATGAAGATCTTTGTTTGAATCCCGTGCTGAACATATTTTTCACAAATTAGCTACCCGTATTGTGATGAATACATGCTGGTTTGTTGTTTGGTGCAGTAGCAGACATGAAGATCTTTGTCCTGAATACCACAATGGACATCTTTTTTTTCTTCAAAAATTAGCTAAGCTCACGCTATTAGGCGCAAATGCCTATTAAGAGATTTGGTGCTCTTGGGCACCATTGCTCCTGCTATTTTAGAAAAAAATAAAAAATATATTTATTTGTTCAAAAAATTAGAAAACAAATCATGGAGTAGCTAATGAATTGTCCCATAAACGTGCAAAATTTCAGTTTCAAATACAAAAAATTCTGGGCTACACAAAAGTAACAAACGTGTGGATCTGGGTATGCATATTTCAAATCTCCAAATTTCAACAGATTTTGTCTTTTTTGTGTAGTCTACAATATAAAGAATATCATATTAAAATTTTACACGCTTGTAGGTTACTTTATTTATTATGTCTACATTCATTTTCAGATTTTTTTGAAACAAATATGTATGCTATTTGATTTTTTTTAAACAGCAGAGCACTGGTGCCCATTAGCCAAAGACACTTTTCGCAAATGCCTACAATAAAGGAACGGATGGTGACCTTATTTTATAGAGAAACCATAGTGTTTGTGAAGTTAAAGTCATGAACACACGCTGTTCGGTTTTTGGTGAAATCAAAATTTAGCAGAGATGAAGATCTTTGTTTGAATCCCGTGATGAACACATTTTTCCTAAATTAGCTACCAGTATTGTGATGAATACATGCCGGTCTGTTTTTCGGTGGAGTAGCAGACATGCAGGGGATCGAAAGAAACGGCAAAGTAGCCAGAAATCAGGGGTCAAATATAAATTCGAGAAAGGAAACGTTTATTCAACAGTCAGGCTGACATGTGGGACGTATCTTGCAGCCGCGGCCCCAACATTTATCATTCAGAGAGGATGACATGTGGGACCCACGAACCAGTATCGTTCTCGGCGTTTCTCAAAGGGGGCAGGAGATCGAAAGAAAAAGGCAAGTAGCTCGAAATCAGGTGTCCAAAAAATCCAAGAAAGGAAAGGTTTATCGCACAAAGAGGCTGACATATTGTACCCAGTTTGCAGCAGCGTCATCAACGTTTCAAAGGCGGTGGAGTTCGAAAGAAAAAGGCAAATAGCCAGAAATTAGGGGTCAAAAATAAATCCAGCAAAGGAAACTTTTATCGTACAAAGAGGCTGACATGTGGGACCCAGCCAGCAGCGTCCTCAACGTTTCTAAGGTGGCAGGCAATGGAAAAAAGGCAAATAGCCAGAAATTAGGGGTCAAAAATAAATGCAACAATAGAAACTCTTATTGTTCATAGAGGCTGACATGTTGGACCCATGAGCCAGCAGGGCCCTCAACGTTTCAAAGGCGTCACGGGATCAAAAGAAAAGAACCAAGTAGTCATTAATTAGGTGTCAAAAATAAATCCAAGAAAGTAAATGTTTTACTTTTCATAGAGGCTGTCATATGGGACCCATGAGCCAGCAGCGTCCTCAACGTTTCTAAGGCGGCTGGGGATCGAAAAAAAAAGCGAAGTAGCCATTAATTAGGGGTCAACTATAAATCCAAGAAAAGAAATGTTTATTGTTCTTAGAGGCTGACATGTGGGAGCTATGCGCCAGCAGCGTCCTCATCGTTTCAAAGGCGGTCGGGGATCCAAAGAAAAAGGCAAATAGCCAGAAATCAGGGGTAAAAAAAATCCAAGAAAAGAAATATTATTGTTCATAGAGGCTGGCATGTGGGACCCATGAGCCAGCAGCGTCCACAATTTCAAAGGCGGCACAGGATCGAAAGAAAAAGGCAAGTGACCAAAAATCAGGGGGTAAAAAATCCAAGAAAAAAACTTTATTGTACATAGAGGATGACATGCGGGTCCCATGAGCCAACAACTTACTCGTCGTTTCAGAGGGCCGAGGCGGCATGAGATCGAAAGAAAAAGGAAAGTGACCAAATATCAGGAGCAAAAAATAATCCATGAAAAGAAACTTTCATTGTACATAGAGGATGACATAGGGTCCCATGTTGTAGCAGCGGTCTGAACGTTTCAAGGACGGCATGAGATCGAAAGAAAAAGGCAAGTGACCAAATATCAGGAGCCAAAAATAATCCAAGAAAAGAAACTTTTATTGTACCTTTGAGAGTCGGCATGAGATTGAAAGAAAAAGGCAAGTGACCAAATATCAGGAGCCAAAAACCTAGAAAAGAAACTTTTATTGTACATAGAGTATGACATGCGGGTCCCATGACGCTGCAGCATCCTCAACGTTTCCAAGGCGGCAGGGGATCAAATGAAAAGGAAATAGCCAAAAAGCAGAGGGTGAAAAAAATCGAAGAAAAGAAACTTTTATTGTTCATAGTGGATGACATGTGGGACCCATGAGGCAGCAGCATCCTCAACGTTTCCAAGCAGCAGGGGATCGAAAGAAAAAGGAAATAGCCAAAAATCAGAGCGTGAAAAATAATCCAAGAAAAGAAACTTTTATTTTACATAGAGGATGACATGTGGGTCCCATTTTGCAGCAGCGGTCTCAATGTTTCATATGCGGCTTGAGATCAAAAGAAAACGAAAGTAGCCCGAAATTAGGGGGAATAAAACTCCAAGAAAAGAAAGTTTTTTGTACATAGAGGATGACATACGGGTCCCAAGGCGGCAGGGGAACAAAAGAAAAAGGAAATAGCCAAAAATCAGAGGGGTGAAAAAAAATCCAAGAAAAAAGAAACTTTTAGAGTTCATAGTTCATAGAGGATGACATGCGGGTCCCATGAGGCAGCAGCGTCCACAACGTTTCCAAGGCGGCACACAGGACCAAAAGAAAAAGGATGTACCCCTGCTGGGCCTTTTGATCAAAAAATAATCCAAGATAAGGAAGATATAAATTGGGGCTGCCTGGCCATCTGGGCCTTCTAACCTGCTGGACGTCTTTTGACTCGTACAATTTCAGCCCACTCCAAAACAAGAAAGTCCTATGCTTCGCAAAAACAAAACAAAAACAAGGAGATTCATATTAGTTCGTTTATGTAAAAATAAAGATTTAATTTATCCGTTTGCAATAGCTCAGAGCGAAATACACTTTTTATTGTCTGTAAAATAATCAAGATATCACATGTTTCTTGTACGGGGAGGCTGACATCGGGACCCATGAGCCAGCAGCGTCGTCAAAGTTTTAAAGGCGGCAGGGGATCGAAAGAAAAAATAAATCAAAAATCAGTTGGTAAAAAAATCGAAGAAAAGAAACATTTATCGTTCTGAGAGGATGACATGCGGGACCCATGTGGCAGCAGCATCCTCAACGTTTCCAAGGCAGCACGGGATCCAAAAAAAGGCAAAATAGCCAGAAATTAGGGGTCAAAATAACTCCAAGAAAAGAAAGGTTTATCGTCCATAGAGTCTGACATGTGGGACCCATTAGCGAGCAGATTCTTCAACGTTCAAAGGCGGCAGGGGATCAAAAGAAAAAGGAAGTAGCCAGAAATTAGGGGTAAAAAATAACTCCAACAATGGAAACTTTTATTGTTCATAGAGGATGACATGCGGGACCCATGAGCCAGCAGCTTCCTCAACGTTTCAAAGGCGGCATGGGATCGAAAGAAAAAGGCAAGTGACCAAATATCAGGAGCCAAAAATAATCCAAGAAAAGAAACTTTATTGTACATAGAGGATGACATGCGGGTCCCATTTAGCAGCAGCGGTATCACCGTTTGAGATGCGGCAGGAGGTCTCGAAAGAAAAAAGGCAAGTGACCAAATATCAGGAGCCAAAAAAAATCCAAGAAAAGAAAGTTTTATAGTACATAGAGGATGACATGCGGGTCCCATTTAGCATCAGCGGTATCACCGTTTGGGAGGCGGCAGGGGATCGAAAGAAAAAGGCAAGTGACAAAATATGAGGTGCCAAAAATAATCAAAGAAAAGAAAGTTTTCAACGTTTCAAAGGCGGCAGGGGATCAAAAGAAAAAGGAAGTAGCCAGAAATTAGGGGGCAAAAATAACTCCAAGAAAGGAAACTTTTATTGTTCGTAGAGGATGACATGGGGGACCCATGAGCCAGCAGCTTACTCAACGTTTCAAAGGTGGCATGAGATCGAAAGAAAAAAACGCAAGTGACCAAATATGAGGTGCCAAAAATAATCAAAGATTTATTGTACATAGAGGATGACATGCGGGTCCCATTTTGCAGCAGCGGTCTCAATGTTTGAAATGCGGCTTGAGATCAAAAGAAAAAGAAAGTAGCTAGAAAGTAGGGGGTCAAAAAAAATCCAAGAAAAGAAAGTTGATGGACATAGAGGTTGACATGCGGGTCCCATGTGCCAGCAGCTTACTCAACGTTTCAAAGGGGCCAGGGGATCAAAAGTAAAAGGCAAGTGACGAAATATCAGGAGCCAAAAATCAGAGGGTGAAAAAAAATCCAAGAAAACAAACTTTTATAGCACATAGAGGATGACATGCGGGTCCCATGAGCCAGCAGGTTCCTCAACGTTTCAAACGTGGCATGAGATCGAAAGAAAAAGGCAAGTGACAAATATCAGGAGCCAAAAATAATTCAAGAAAAGAAACTTGATTGTACATAGAGGATGACATGCGGGTCCCATGTGTAAGCAGCTTACTCAACGTTTCCAAGGCGGCAGGGCATCAAAAGAAAAAAGGAAATAGACAAAAATCAGAGAGTGAAAAAAACCATAGAAAATAAACTTTTATAGCACATAGAGGATGACATGCGGGTCCCACGAGCCAGCAGGTTCCTCAAAGTTTCAAACGTGGCATGAGATCGAAAGAAAAAAAGGCAAGTGACCAAATATCGGAGCCAAAAATAATCCAAGAAAAGAAAGTTTATTGTACGTAGAGGATGACATGCGGGTCCCATTTTGCAGCAGCGGTATCACCGTTTGAGAGGCTGCACGGGATCGAAAAAGGCAAGTGACCAAATATCAGGAGCCAAAAATAATCCAAGAAAAGAAATTTTATTGTACGTAGAGGATGACATGCGGGTCCCATTTTGCAGCAGCGGTCTCAACGTTTCCAAGGCGGCACAGGACCAAAAGAAAAATGAAGTAGCCAGAAATCAGGGGGTGAAAAAAATCCAAGAAGAAAGATTTCAATTGGGCTGCATCTGGACATCTGGGCTTTCGAACTATCCTGCTTGGCCTTTTGACTCGTACAATTTCAGCCCACTCCAAAACAGGAAAGTTCCGAATTTTCTAAAAAAACAGGAAAGTCCTATGCTTCGCAAAGACAAAAAAACAAGGAGATTCAACATATAAGTTTGTTTATGTAAAAATAAAGATTTAATTATCCGTTTGAAATAGCTCAGAGCGCAATACATTGTTTATTGTCTGCAAAATAATCAAGATATCATATGTTTCTTGTACGGGGAGGCTGACATCGGGGACCCATGAGCCAACAGCGTCGTCAACGTTTTAAAGGCGGCAGGGGATGGAAAGAAAAAATAAACCAAAAATCTGTTGGTAAAAAATCCAAGAAAAGAAACATTTTCGTTCTGAGAGGATGACATGCGGGACCCATGAGGCAGCAGCATCCTCAGCGTTTATTGTTCATAGAGGTTGACATGTGGGACCCGTGAGCCAGCGGCGTCCTCAACGTTTTAAAGGCTGCAGGTGATCGAAAGAAAAAATAAGCCAAAAATCGTTTGGTCAACAAAATCCAAGAAAATAAACATTTACCGTTCTGAGAGGATGACATGCGGGACCCATGAGGCAGCAGCATCCTCAACGATTCCAAGGCGGCAGGGGAAATATCCAGAAATTAATGAGGGGTTCAAAATAAATCCATCAAAGGAAACTTTTATTGTTCATAGAGGATGACATGTGGGACCGACCTGCCAACAGCGTCCTCATCGTTTCAGGGGGCAGGAGATCAAAAGAAAAAGGCAAATAGCCAGAAATTAGGGGTAAAAAATAACTCCAAGAAAAAAACTTTTATTGTTCGTAGAGGATGACATGCGGGACCCATGAGCCAGCAGCTTACTCAACGTTTCAAAGGCGGCATGAGATCGAAAGAACAAGGCAAGTGACAAAATATCAGGAGCCAAAGATAATCCAAGAAAAGAAACTTTATTGTACGTAGAGGATGACATGCGGGTCCCATTTAGCAGCAGCGGTCTCAGCGTTTCAAATGCGGCTTGAGATCAAAAGAAAAAGAAAGTTGATTGTACATAGAGGATGACATGCGGGTCCCATGAGTCAGCAGCTTACCATACGTTTCCAAGGCGGCAGGGGATCAAAAGAAAAAGGAAATAGCCAAAAATCAGAGGGTGAAAAAAAATAAAGAAAATAAACTTTTATAGTACATAGAGGATGACATGCGGGTCCCATGAGCCAGCAGGTTCCTCAACGTTTCAAACTTGGCATGAGATCGAAAGAAAAAGGCAAGTGACCAAATATGAGGAGCCAAAAATAATTCAAGAAAAGAAAGTTTTATAGTACATAGAGGATGACATGCGGGTCCCATTTAGCAGCGGTATCAGCGTTTGAGAGGTGGCAGGGGATCAAAAGAAAAAAGAAATTGCCAAAAATCAGATGGTGAAAAAAAACCAAGAAAATGAACTTTTATAGTACATAGAGGATGACATGCGGGTCCCATGAGCCAGCAGGTTCCTCAACGTTTCAAACGTGGCATGAGATCGAAAGAAAAAGGCAAGTGAAAAAATATCAGAGAATAAAAAGAAAAGAAAGTTTTATAGTACATAGAGGATGACATGCGGGTCCCATTTAGCAGCGGTATCACCGTTTGAGAGGCGGCAGGGGATCAAAAGAAAAAAGAAATTGCCAAAAATCAGAGGGTGAAAAAAAACCAAGAAAATGAACTTTTATAGTACATAGAGGATGACATGCGGGTCCCATGAGCCAGCAGGTTCCTCAACGTTTCAAACGTGGCATGAGATCGAAAGAAAAAGGCAAGTGAAAAAATATCAGGAGCCAAAAATAATTCAAGAAAAGAAAGTTTTATAGTACATAGAGGATGACATGCGGGTCCCATTTAGCAGCAGCGGTATCACTATTTGAGAGGCAGGGATCGAAAGAAAAAGTCAAGTGACCAAATATGAGGTGACAAAAAAAATCCAAGAAAAGAAAGTTTTATAGTACATAGAGGATGACATGCGGGTCCCATTTTGCAGCAGTATCACGTTTGAGAGGCGGCAGGTGATCGAAAGAAAAAGTCAAGTGACCAAATATGAGGTGCCAAAAAAATCCAAGAAAAGAAAGTTTTATAGTACATAGAGGATGACATGCGGGTCCCATTTAGCAGCAGCGGTATCACCGTTTGAGAGGCAGCAGGTGATCGAAAGAAAAAGTCAAGTGACCAAATATGAGGTGCCAAAAAATCCAAGAAAAGAAAGTTTTATAGTACATAGAGGATGACATGCGGGTCCCATTTAGCAGCAGCGGTATCACCGTTTGAGAGGCGGCAGGGGATCGAAAGAAAAAGGTAAGTGACCAAATATGAGGTGCCAAAAATAATTCAAGAAAAGAAAGTTTTATAGTACATAGAGGATGACATGCGGGTCCCAGTTAGCAGCAGCGGTATCACCGTTTGGAGGCAGGGGATCGAAAGAAAAAGGCAAGTGACCAAATTTGAGGTGCCAAAAAAACTCCAAGAAAAGAAAGTTGATTGCACATAGAGGATGACATGCGGGTCCCATTTAGCAGCAGCGGTCTCAACGTTTCCAAGGCGGCAAGGGATCAAAAGAAAAAGGAAGTAGCCAGAAATCAGGGGGTCAAAAAAATCCAAGAATAGAAAGAATTTTGGTTCATAGAGGATGACATGCGGGACCCATGATCCTGCATCGTAAACGGCTCGATCGGAGAACGTTGAACGAGATGGCGCGATCTAGAAAAAAACAATGCCAGAGAGGCTGCCATCTGGGCCCTACATCCCTCGGCGGTGCGGATTTGCGTTGACTCGGCCGGCGAACCCGAGATTTCGAGATGCACCACGTCCCGGGCCACCATACGCGACGTTTTGGCCGCTTTCGTCGGGCTAGGTGGCCTCAAAAACGAGAAAAAAAAGTTTTGACATGCACCACGGAGGGACCAAAATCGTCGGCCATGGTACACCAGCAACCACGGCGCGACTTCAACTTCGTCGGCCATGGCAACTTTTCTTGTGAACCTTGATCTGTAGTACTGGGCAAAACCCTAGTTTAACCTAGTATATTTAATTATAGATTCGTAGGTCGAATTTTCTGTAGTACCTTTTTATTATTACTATGCAGCACATATGTGTTTGCCCGTCGAGTGAAACTCGGAGGAAGAGGGATCACTCGGAAGGAGAGAAGAAGGGAGAGCATTATGGTGTCTCCCCTTTTTCGGGTGATGATGTTGACTTTTGTGCAGGGTTTGTCGGTGAGCAGGAGGTGCGAGCGAGCGAGCGAGCGAAGTCGAGCGAGGCCGAGAATGAGAGAGATTTGTTTTTTTTGTGAGAGGGACAACCGAAGGATCTGAAGGACCCAGAGACTTCCAATACGCATCCTGATGCGTCTTCTCTTGACAAAGAAAATGGCTGGGAGTTTGCGTACCTATTGCACGTGACTTGTGCTCACTGAAGTGTGGGACCTCACGCATGGGCACCACACGTAAGTGACAGACCTGTTGGTGTAAAAACTCGGTTGATTAGTATAGTGCATTAGAACAAAGTTTCCTATGGATTCAAGGGTAGGAAATCCAAGTTAACTCATTTACATGACATTATTTTTTCCATTAAGCAAAGTTAACACATCTATCAATTGGTACATTTTGGAGTGACTAAGAAGGATACAGGCTTACTTATTCGTTTTCACGTGTTAAACTTGTCTAAATCTTGGTCAAACCTAGGATTTGACCAAGATTCAAATTAAAAAAAACAGAAAAATGTAAAACCAAAGCACATAGTCTTCTTATGTCATATAGTAAGCATTAAAGTTGATAAACAAGGTCTAGACATATTCAAACCATACAAATCATGTATCTACCCCTAACCCTAAACTATGTCTTATGAAGTCAATCATGAAGAGAAGTGGTTTTGGGTTTCAAACATGGAAATTTCAAGAACCTCCCAAAAGCTTCATTTTGGAGTGACTAAGAAGCATACATGCTTACCTTTTCATATTCATGTTTTAAACTTGTTCAAATCTTGGTCAAACTTAGGATGCCTCTCTCTTGACAAAGAAGATGGCTGGGAGTTTGCCTACCTAGCGTACGTGACTTGTTCTCACTGAAGTGTGGGACCTCACGCATGGGAACCACACGTAAGTGACAGACTTGTTGCTCTAATAACTCGGGTGATCATTATACTGTATTAGTACATAGTTTCCTATGGATCCTTCTTAGTCACTCCAAAATGAAGCTCTTTGGGAGGGTTTTTGAAATTTCCATGTTTGAAACCAAAAATAAGAAGACTATGTGCCTTGATTTTTCATTTTTTTAAAATTTTGCCAATTTGAATCTTGGTCAAATCCTAGGTTTGACCATGATTTAAACAAGTTTAAAACATGAATATGAAAAATTAAGCATGTATCCTTCATAGTCACTCCAAAATGAAGCTCTTGAGAGGGTTTTTGAAATTTCCATGTTTGAAACCAAAAAACCGCGTACTTCTCTTCATGCTTGACTTCATAAGAGAGAGTTTGGGGATAGGGGTAGCTTGATACATGAATTTTCTGGTTTGAATATGTCTAGACCTTGTTTATCAACTTAATTGAATGCTTACTAGTAGATGACATAAGATGACTATGTGCATTGGTTTTTCATTTTATTGTTTTTTTGAATTTTTATGCCCATTTGAATCTTGGTCAAATCCTAGGTTTGACCATGATTTAAACAAGTTTAAAACATGAATATGAAAAATTAAGCATCTATCCTTCTTAGTCACTCCAATATGTAGCTCTTGGGAGGGTTTTTGAAATTTCCATGCTTGAAACCAAAAACCACTTCTCTTCATGCATGCTTGACTTCTTCATAAGACAGAGTTTAGGGTTAGGGGGTAGATACATGATTTTCCTGCTTTGAATATGTGTAGACCTTGTTTATCAAATTAATTGAATGCTTACTATATAACATATAAGAAGGCCTTGTTTTTTTTTGAACTTTTATACCCATTTGAATCTTGGTCAAATCCTTGGTTCCACCAAGATTTGAATAAGTTAAAAACATGAATATGAAAAAGTAAGCATGTATGCTTCTTAGTCACTTCAAAATGAAGCTCTTGGGAGGGTTTTTGAATTTCCATGTTCGAAACCAAAAACCACAAATCTTCATGCTTGACTTCATGAAACAGAGTTTAGGGTTAGGGGTAGATACATGCGTGATTTAAACAAGTTTAAAACATGAATATGAATATGAAATTTTTTGCCCATTTGAATCTTGGCCAAATCCTAGGTTTGACCATGATTTAAACAAGTTTAAAACATGAATATGAAAAATTAAGCATGTACCATTCGTAGTCACTCCAAAATGAAGCTCTTGAGAGGGTTTTTGAAATTTCCATGTTTGAAACCAAATAACCACGTACTTCTCTTCATGCTTGACTTCATAAGACAGAGTTTGGGGTTAGGGTTAGCTTGATACATGAATTTTCTGGTTTGAATATGTCTAGACATTGTTTATCAACTTAATTGAATGCTTACTAGATGACATAAGATGACTATGTGCATTGGTTTTTCATTTTTTTTGAATTTTTATGCCCATTTGAATCTTGGTCAAATTCTAGGTTTGACCATGATTTAATCAAGTTTAAAACATGAATATGAAAAATTAAGCATCTATCCTTCTTAGTCACTCCAATATGTAGCTCTTGGGAGGGTTTTTGAAATTTCCATGCTTGAAAACCAAAAACCACTTTTCTTCATGCATGCTTGACTTCATAAGACATAGTTTAGGGTTAGGGGGTAGATACATGATTTTCCTACTAGTTTGAATATGTCTAGACCTTGTTTATCAATTTAATTGAATGCTTACTATATGACATGAGCAGACCTTGGTTTTAATTTTTTTATACCCATTTGAATCTTCGTCAAATCGTAGGTTTGTTGACCAAGATTTGAACAAGTTTAAAACATGAATATGAAAAAGTAAGCATGTATGCGTCTTAACTAGTCACTCCAAAATGAAGCTCTTGGGAGGGTTTTTGAAATTTCCATGTTTGAAACCAAAAACCACTTCTTCTCTTCATGCTTGACTTCATAAGTCAGGGTTAATTTAGGGATATATAGGGGGTAGATACATGATTTTTCTGGTTTGATATGTCTAGACCTTGTTTATCAACTTAATTGAATGCTTACTATATGACATAAGAAGACTACGTGACTTGTGCTCACTGAAGTGTGGGACCTCACGCATGGGAACCACACGTACGTAAGTGACAGACTTGTTGCTCTAATAACTCGGGTGATCATTATACTGTATTAGTACATAGTTTCCTATGGATCCTTCTTAGTCACTCCAAAATGAAGCTCTTTGAGAGGGTTTTTGAAATTTCCATGTTTGAAACCCAAAACAACTTCTCTTCATACTTGACTTCATAAGACAGAGTTTAGGGTTAGGGGTAGATACATGATTTGTCTGGTTTGAATACGTCTAGACCTTGTTTATCAACTTTAATGCTTACTATATGACATAAGAAGACTATGTGCTTTGGTTTTTCATTTTTCTGATTTTTTCTATTTTTGATGCCCATTTGAATCTTGGTCAGATCCTAGGTTTTACCAAGATTTAAACAAGTTTAAAACATGAAAATGAAAAGGGAAGCATTTATCCTTCTTAGTCACTCTAAATGAAGTTTTTGGGAGGTTTTTGAAATTTCCATGTTTGAAACCCAAAACCACTTCTCTTCATGCTTGACTTCATAAGACATAGTTTAGGGTTAGGGGTACATACATGATTTGTATGTTTTGAATATGTCTAGACCTTGTTTATCAACTTGAATGCTTACTATATGACATAAGAAAACTACGTATGTGCTTTGGTTTTTCATTTTTTTTTTTTTCAATTTTCCGCCCATTTGAATCTCTGTCAAATCCTAGGTTTGACCAAGATTTAAACAAGTTTAACACGTGAAAACGAAAAGGTAAGCATGGATCCTTCTTAGTCACTCCAAAATGTACCAATTGATAGATGTGTTAACTTTGCTTCATGGAAAAAATAATGTCATGTAAATGAGTTAACTTGGATTTCCTACCCTTGAATCCATAGGAAACTTTGTTCTAATGCACTATAATAATCAACCGAGTTTTTACACCAACAGGTCTGTCACTTACGTGTGGTGCCCATGCGTGAGGTCCCACACTTCAGTGAGCACAAGTCACGTGCAATAGGTACGCAAACTCCCAGCCATTTTCTTTGTCAAGAGAAGACGCATCAGGATGCGTATTGGAAGTCTGTGGGTCCTTCAGGATCCTTCGGTTGTCCCTCTCACAAAAAAAAATCTCTCTCATTCTCGGCCTCGCTCGACTCGCTCGCTCGCTCGCTCGCACCTCCTGCTCACTGACAAACCCTGCACAAAAGTCAACATCATCACCCGAAAAAGGGGAGACACCATAATGCTCTCCCTCCTTCTTCTCTCCTTCCGAGTGATCCCTCTTCCTCCGAGTTTCACTCGACGGGCAAACACATATGTGCTGCATAGTAATAATAAAAAGGTACTACAGAAAATTCGACCTACGAATCTATAATTAAATATACTAGGTTAAACTAGGGTTTTGCCCAGTACTACAGATCAAGGTTCAAAAAAATCCAACTACGGGGTTCGAACAACCCCATTTCTAATCAAAGATTTTTTTCGACGTCATCCAAATGGCCTCAAACTATAGCATGGGCGGATCCAGACTATAGCCAAGGGGGGCAGCCGCCCCCGCTCAATTTTCTGAAACCTTGTAATATGATATTTGCATCACTTATCATATGTTTGCCCCCTCTAAAAATTTATCCTAGGTCCGCCCCTAAACTGTAGGGTTAGCATCTAGTGCAGTATGTGTGAACATGTATGCACTATGTGTGCTATAACTTGTATGTCTTTCAAATTTGAACCAAATTTGAATAAGTGTAAAATATTTGAAATGGGGCTTTTGGCTTAAACGTTTGAAACCCAAAACGACTTCTCTTCATGCTAGACTTCATAAGACCGAGTTTATCAACTTGAATGCTTACGATATGACATAAGAAGACTATGTACTTTGGTTTTCATATTTCTGATTTTTAAAATTTTGTGTCCATTTGAATCTTGGTCAAATCCTAGGTTTGACCAAGATTTAAACAAGTTTATAACATGAAAATGAAAAGGTAATCATGGAAATGATATTTGCATCACTTACCATATGTTTGCCCATTTGAATCTTGTCAAATCCTAGATTTGACCAAGATAATTTAAACAAGTTTAAAACATGAAAATGAAAAGGGAAGCTTGTATCCTTCTTAGTCACTCTAAAATGAAGTTTGGGGAGGTTTTTGAAATTTCCATGCTTGAAACCAAAAACCACTTCTCTTCATGCTTGACTTCATAAGACAAAGTTTAGGGTTAGGGGTAGATACATGATTTTTCTGGTTTGAATATATGTCTAGACCTTATTTATCAACTTAATTGAATGCTTACTATATAACATAAGAAGACCTTGTTTTTTTATTTTGTTTTTTAATTTTTATACGGATTTGAATCTTGGTCAAATCCTTGGTTTCACCAAGATTTGAATAAGTTTAAAACATGAATATGAAAAAGTAAGCATGCATGTATGCTTCATAATTAATCACTTCAAAATGAAGCTCTTGGGAGGGTTTTTGAAATTTCCATGTTTGAAACCAAAAAACCACATATCATCATGCTTGACTTCATGAGACAGAGTTTAGGTTAGGGGGTAGGTACATGATTTCTCTGGTTTGAATATGTCTAGAGACCTTGTTTATCAACTTAATTGAATGCTTACAATATAACATAAGAAGACTATGTGCCTTGGTTTTTCATTTTTTGTTTTTTTTAATTATGCCCATTTGAATCTTTGTCAAATCCTAGGTTTGACCATGATTTAAACAAGTTTAAAACATGAATATGAAAAAGTAAGCATGTATCCTTCGTAGTCACTCCAAAATGAAGCTCGATCTTGAGAGGGTTTTTGAAATTTCCATGTTTGAAACCAAAAAACCACATACCTATCTTCATGCTTGACTTCATAAGACAGAGTTAATTAGGGGTTAGGGGTAGCTTGATACATGATATTTCTGGTTTGAATATGTCTAGACCTTATTTATCAACTTAATTGAATGCTTACTATATGACATAAGAAGACCTTGGTTTTCATTTTTTATACCCATTTGAATCTTGGTCAAATCATAGGTTTGACCAAGATTTGAACAAGTTTAAAACATGAATATGAAAAAGTAAGCACGTACGTATGCTTCTTAGTCACTCCAAAATGAAGCTCTTGGGAGGGTTTTTGAAATTTCCATGCTTGAAACCAAAAACCACTTCTCTTCATGCATGCTTGACTTCATAAGACAGAGTTTAGGGTTAGGGGTAGATACCTAATTTTCTGGTTTGAATATGTGTAGACCTTGTTTATCAAAATAATTGAATGCTTACTATATAACATAAGAAGACCTTGTTTTTTTTTGAATTTTTATACCCATTTGAATCTTGGTCAAATCCTTGGTTCCACCAAGATTTGAATAAGTTAAAAACATGAATATGAGAAAGTAAGCATGTATGCTTCTTAGTCACTTCAAAATGAAGCTATTGGGAGGGTTTTTGAATTTCCATGTTCGAAACTAAAAACCACATATCTTCATGCATGCATGCTTGACTTCATGAAACAGAGTTTAGGGTTAAGGGTAGATACATGCATGATTTTTCTTGTTTGAATATGTCTAGACCTTGTTTATCAACTTAATTGAATGCCTACTATATAACATAAGAAGACCTTTTTTTTAATTTTTATACCCATTTGAATCTTGGTCAAATCCTAGGTTTCACCAAGATTTGAATAAGTTTAAAACATGAATATGAAAAGGTAAGCATGCATGTATGCTTCTTAATTAATCGCTTCGAAATGAAGCTCTCGAGAGGGTTTTTGAAATTTCCATGTTTGAAACAAAAAAACCACGTACTTCTCTTCATGCTTAACTTCATAAGACAGAGTTTGGGGATAGGGGTAGCTTGATACATGATTTTTCTGGTTTGAATATGTCTAGACCTTGTTTATCAACTTAATTGAATGCTTACTAGATGACATATATAAGATGACTATGTGCATTGGTTTTTCATTTTATTGTTTTTTTTGAATTTTTATGCCCATTTGAATCTTGGTCAAATCCTAGGTTTGACCATGATTTAAACAAGTTTAAAACATGAATATGAAAAATTAAGCATGTATCCTTCGTAGTCACTCCAAAATGAAGCTCGATCTTGAGAGGGTTTTTGAAATTTCCATGATTGAAACCAAAAACCACTTCTCTTCATGCTTGAATTCATAAGTCAGGGTTTAGGGATATATAGGGGGTAGATACATGATTTTTCTGGTTTGAATATGTCTAGAGCTTGTTTTTCAACTTGAATGCTTACTATATGACATACGAAGACTGTTTGCTAACGGAGGGATTAAGCACTCTAGCTATGAAAAGTACCAAACGATGCATACCAAAATGATTTTTTAGAGGAATACTAGTTCGGATTATATAATTTTATATTAGCAGGCCAAAATCGAACCCCGTAGTTGGATTTTCAGAAATTGATCCGTAGTACTGGGCAAAACCCTAGTTTAGCTTATTTAATAATAGATTCGTAGGTCGATTTTTTTACGTTATTATTATTATTACTAGGCAGCACATGTGTTTGCCCGTCCAGTGAAACTCTTTCATTTCATTTTTCTTTTCCGCAAGGTCGGGAGTCGGAGGAAGAGGGATCACACGGGAGGAGACGAAGGGAGAGCAGTCACGGGGCCCCACTTATTTATGGTGTCTATCCTTTTTCTGGTGATGTTGACTGTTGTGCAGGGTTGTCAGTGCGCAGGGGGGTGCGAGCGAGCGAGAAAGGCCGAGAATGAGAGAGATGTTTTTTTAGAGGGACAACCGAACGATCCTGAAGGACCCAGATTTCCAATACGCATCAGAGCGCAGTTTACAGCAGGACACAAAATAAACAGGAAATTACGTCTAAATCCCTAAGATTTACATGGTAGACCCCATGCTGAAAGCAAGAAATGCGATCGGGTCCTTAATAGGCACCGTCCGGATTGATCCTCGTCGGAGCCGGGGACGAACCACTTGGCGCGACCAAATCGCCATGGCTACAGAGCCTGCACACCATGGCCTACGAGCTGAGCTAGAAACGACCTGCCAAAACCGGCAGCCAACGGAGGTGGATAATTGGAGAGAGAGAGAGAGAGAGAGAGAGAGAGAGAGTGTTGATGCCTCTCTCTTGACAAAGAAGATGGCTGGGAGTTTGCTTACCTAGCGTACGTGACTTGTGCTCACTGAAGTGTGGGACCTCACGCATGGGAACCACACGTAAGTGACAGACTTGTTGCTCTAATAACTCGGGTGATCATTATACTGTATTAGTACATAGTTTCCTATGGATCCTTCTTAGTCACTCCAAAATGAAGCTCTTTGGGAGGGTTTTTGAAATTTCCATGTTTGAAACCAAAAATAAGAAGACTATGTGCCTTGATTTTTCATTTTTTTAAAATTTTGCCCATTTGAATCTTGGTCAAATCCTAGGTTTGACCATGATTTAAACAAGTTTAAAACATGAATATGAAAAATTAAGCATGTATCCTTCATAGTCACTCCAAAATGAAGCTCTTGAGAGGGTTTTTGAAATTTCCATGTTTGAAACCAAAAAAACCGCGTACTTCTCTTCATGCTTGACTTCATAAGAGAGAGTTTGGGGATAGGGGTAGCTTGATACATGAATTTTCTGGTTTGAATATGTCTAGACCTTGTTTATCAACTTAATTGAATGCTTACTAGATGACATAAGATGACTATGTGCATTGGTTTTTCATTTTATTGTTTTTTTTGAATTTTTATGCCCATTTGAATCTTGGTCAAATCCTAGGTTTGACCATGATTTAAACAAGTTTAAAACATGAATATGAAAAATTAAGCATCTATCCTTCTTAGTCACTCCAATATGTAGCTCTTGGGAGGGTTTTTGAAATTTCCATGCTTGAAACCAAAAACCACTTCTCTTCATGCATGCTTGACTTCTTCATATAAGACAGAGTTTAGGGTTAGGGGGTAGATACATGATTTTCCTGGTTTGAATATGTGTAGACCTTGTTTATCAAATTAATTGAATGCTTACTATATAACATATAAGAAGACCTTTTTTTTGAACTTTTATACCCATTTGAATCTTGGTCAAATCCTTGGTTCCACCAAGATTTGAATAAGTTAAAAACATGAATATGAAAAAGTAAGCATGTATGCTTCTTAGTCACTTCAAAAATGAAGCTCTTGGGAGGGTTTTTGAATTTCCATGTTCGAAACCAAAAACCACAAATCTTCATGCTTACTTCATGAAACATAGTTTATATTAGGGTTAGGGGTAGATACATGCTTGATTTTTCTTGTTTGAATATGTCTAGACCTTGTTTATCAACTTAATTGAATGCCTACTATATAACATATATAAGAAGACCTTTTTTGTTTTTTTTAATTTTTATACCCATTTGAATCTTGGTCAAATCCTAGGTTTCACCAAGATTTGAATAAGTTTAAAACATGAATATGAAAAAGTAAGCATGCATGTATGCTTCTTAATTAATCACTTCGAAATGAAGCTCTTGGGAGGGTTTTTGAAATTTCCATGTTTGAAACCAAAAACCACATATCTTCATGCATGTGCTTGACTTCATGAGACAGAGTTTAGTGTTAGGGGGTAGATACATGATTTCTCTCGTTTGAATATGTCTAGACCTTGTTTATCAACTTAATTGAATGCTTACTATATGACATAAGAAGACTATGTGCCTTGATTTTTTTTAAAATTTTGTCCATTTGAATATTGGCCAAATCCTAGGTTTGACCATGATTTAAACAAGTTTAAAACATGAATATATATGAAAAATTAAGCATGTATCATTCGTAGTCACTCCAAAATGAAGCTCTTGAGAGGGTTTTTGAAATTTCCATGTTTGAAACCAAATAACCACGTACTTCTCTTCATGCTTGACTTCATAAGACAGAGTTTGGGGTTAGGGTTAGCTTGATACATGAATTTTCTGGTTTGAATATGTCTAGACATTGTTTATCAACTTAATTGAATGCTTACTAGATGACATAAGATGACTATGTGCATTGGTTTTTCATTTTTTTTGAATTTTTATGCCCATTTGAATCTTGGTCAAATTCTAGGTTTGACCATGATTTAATCAAGTTTAAAACATGAATATGAAAAATTAAGCATCTATCCTTCTTAGTCACTCCAATATGTAGCTCTTGGGAGGGTTTTTGAAATTTCCATGCTTGAAAACCAAAAACCACTTTTCTTCATGCATGCTTGACTTCATAAGACATAGTTTAGGGTTAGGGGGTAGATACATGATTTTCCTACTAGTTTGAATATGTCTAGACCTTGTTTATCAATTTAATTGAATGCTTACTATATGACATGAGCAGACCTTGGTTTTAATTTTTTTATACCCATTTGAATCTTCGTCAAATCGTAGGTTTGTTGACCAAGATTTGAACAAGTTTAAAACATGAATATGAAAAAGTAAGCATGTATGCGTCTTAACTAGTCACTCCAAAATGAAGCTCTTGGGAGGGTTTTTGAAATTTCCATGTTTGAAACCAAAAACCACTTCTTCTCTTCATGCTTGACTTCATAAGTCAGGGTTAATTTAGGGATATATAGGGGGTAGATACATGATTTTTCTGGTTTGATATGTCTAGACCTTGTTTATCAACTTAATTGAATGCTTACTATATGACATAAGAAGACTACGTGACTTGTGCTCACTGAAGTGTGGGACCTCACGCATGGGAACCACACGTACGTAAGTGACAGACTTGTTGCTCTAATAACTCGGGTGATCATTATACTGTATTAGTACATAGTTTCCTATGGATCCTTCTTAGTCACTCCAAAATGAAGCTCTTTGAGAGGGTTTTTGAAATTTCCATGTTTGAAACCCAAAACAACTTCTCTTCATACTTGACTTCATAAGACAGAGTTTAGGGTTAGGGGTAGATACATGATTTGTCTGGTTTGAATACGTCTAGACCTTGTTTATCAACTTTAATGCTTACTATATGACATAAGAAGACTATGTGCTTTGGTTTTTCATTTTTCTGATTTTTTCTATTTTTGATGCCCATTTGAATCTTGGTCAGATCCTAGGTTTTACCAAGATTTAAACAAGTTTAAAACATGAAAATGAAAAGGGAAGCATTTATCCTTCTTAGTCACTCTAAATGAAGTTTTTGGGAGGTTTTTGAAATTTCCATGTTTGAAACCCAAAACCACTTCTCTTCATGCTTGACTTCATAAGACATAGTTTAGGGTTAGGGGTACATACATGATTTGTATGTTTTGAATATGTCTAGACCTTGTTTATCAACTTGAATGCTTACTATATGACATAAGAAAACTACGTATGTGCTTTGGTTTTTCATTTTTCTGTTTTTTTTTTTTTCCGCCCATTTGAATCTCTGTCAAATCCTAGGTTTGACCAAGATTTAAACAAGTTTAACACGTGAAAACGAAAAGGTAAGCATGGATCCTTCTTAGTCACTCCAAAATGTACCAATTGATAGATGTGTTAACTTTGCTTCATGGAAAAAATAATGTCATGTAAATGAGTTAACTTGGATTTCCTACCCTTGAATCCATAGGAAACTTTGTTCTAATGCACTATAATAATCAACCGAGTTTTTACACCAACAGGTCTGTCACTTACGTGTGGTGCCCATGCGTGAGGTCCCACACTTCAGTGAGCACAAGTCACGTGCAATAGGTACGCAAACTCCCAGCCATTTTCTTTGTCAAGAGAAGACGCATCAGGATGCGTATTGGAAGTCTGTGGGTCCTTCTGGATCCTTCGGTTGTCCCTCTCACAAAAAAACAAATCTCTCTCATTCTCGGCCTCGCTCGACTCGCTCGCTCGCTCGCTCGCACCTCCTGCTCACTGACAAACACAAAAGTCAACATCATCACCCGAAAAAGGGGAGACACCATAATGCTCTCCCTCCTTCTTCTCTCCTTCCGAGTGATCCCTCTTCCTCCGAGTTTCACTCGACGGGCAAACACATATGTGCTGCATAGTAATAATAAAAAGGTACTACAGAAAATTCGACCTACGAATCTATAATTAAATATACTAGGTTAAACTAGGGTTTTGCCCAGTACTACAGATCAAGGTTCAAAAAAATCCAACTACGGGGTTCGAACAACCCCATTTCTAATCAAAGATTTTTTTCGACGTCATCCAAATGGCCTCAAACTATAGCATGGGCGGATCCAGACTATAGCCAAGGGGGGCAGCCGCCCCCGCTCAATTTTCTGAAACCTTGTAATATGATATTTGCATCACTTATCATATGTTTGCCCCCTCTAAAAATTTATCCTAGGTCCGCCCCTAAACTGTAGGGTTAGCATCTAGTGCAGTATGTGTGAACATGTATGCACTATGTGTGCTATAACTTGTATGTCTTTCAAATTTGAACCAAATTTGAATAAGTGTAAAATATTTGAAATGGGGCTTTTGGCTTAAACGTTTGAAACCCAAAACGACTTCTCTTCATGCTAGACTTCATAAGACCGAGTTTATCAACTTGAATGCTTACGATATGACATAAGAAGACTATGTACTTTGGTTTTCATATTTCTGATTTTTAAAATTTTGTGTCCATTTGAATCTTGGTCAAATCCTAGGTTTGACCAAGATTTAAACAAGTTTATAACATGAAAATGAAAAGGTAATCATGGAAATGATATTTGCATCACTTACCATATGTTTGCCCATTTGAATCTTGTCAAATCCTAGATTTGACCAAGATAATTTAAACAAGTTTAAAACATGAAAATGAAAAGGGAAGCTTGTATCCTTCTTAGTCACTCTAAAATGAAGTTTGGGGAGGTTTTTGAAATTTCCATGCTTGAAACCAAAAACCACTTCTCTTCATGCTTGACTTCATAAGACAAAGTTTAGGGTTAGGGGTAGATACATGATTTTTCTGGTTTGAATATATGTCTAGACCTTATTTATCAACTTAATTGAATGCTTACTATATAACATAAGAAGACCTTGTTTTTTTATTTTGTTTTTTAATTTTTATACGGATTTGAATCTTGGTCAAATCCTTGGTTTCACCAAGATTTGAATAAGTTTAAAACATGAATATGAAAAAGTAAGCATGCATGTATGCTTCATAATTAATCACTTCAAAATGAAGCTCTTGGGAGGGTTTTTGAAATTTCCATGTTTGAAACCAAAAAACCACATATCATCATGCTTGACTTCATGAGACAGAGTTTAGGTTAGGGGGTAGGTACATGATTTCTCTGGTTTGAATATGTCTAGAGACCTTGTTTATCAACTTAATTGAATGCTTACAATATAACATAAGAAGACTATGTGCCTTGGTTTTTCATTTTTTGTTTTTTTTAATTATGCCCATTTGAATCTTTGTCAAATCCTAGGTTTGACCATGATTTAAACAAGTTTAAA
Source organism: Lolium multiflorum (assembly GCA_030979885.1). NCBI lineage: Eukaryota > Viridiplantae > Streptophyta > Magnoliopsida > Poales > Poaceae > Lolium > Lolium multiflorum. Next base: position 235,152,104 of record CM061748.1, on the reverse strand, counting down.
ACATGAATATGAAAAAGTAAGCATGTATCCTTCGTAGTCACTCCAAAATGAAGCTCGATCTTGAGAGGGTTTTTGAAATTTCCATGTTTGAAACCAAAAAACCACATACCTATCTTCATGCTTGACTTCATAAGACAGAGTTAATTAGGGGTTAGGGGTAGCTTGATACATGATATTTCTGGTTTGAATATGTCTAGACCTTATTTATCAACTTAATTGAATGCTTACTATATGACATAAGAAGACCTTGGTTTTCATTTTTTATACCCATTTGAATCTTGGTCAAATCATAGGTTTGACCAAGATTTGAACAAGTTTAAAACATGAATATGAAAAAGTAAGCACGTACGTATGCTTCTTAGTCACTCCAAAATGAAGCTCTTGGGAGGGTTTTTGAAATTTCCATGCTTGAAACCAAAAACCACTTCTCTTCATGCTTGACTTCATAAGACAAAGTTTAGGGTTAGGGGTAGATACATGATTTTTCTGGTTTGAATATATGTCTAGACCTTATTTATCAACTTAATTGAATGCTTACTATATAACATAAGAAGACCTTGTTTTTTTATTTTGTTTTTTAATTTTTATACGGATTTGAATCTTGGTCAAATCCTTGGTTTCACCAAGATTTGAATAAGTTTAAAACATGAATATGAAAAAGTAAGCATGCATGTATGCTTCATAATTAATCACTTCAAAATGAAGCTCTTGGGAAGGTTTTTGAAATTTCCATGTTTGAAACCAAAAAACCACATATCATCATGCTTGACTTCATGAGACAGAGTTTAGGTTAGGGGGTAGGTACATGATTTCTCTGGTTTGGATATGTCTAGAGACCTTGTTTATCAACTTAATTGAATGCTTACAATATAACATAAGAAGACTATGTGCCTTGGTTTTTCATTTTTTGTTTTTTTAAATTATGCCCATTTGAATCTTTGTCAAATCCTAGGTTTGACCATGATTTAAACAAGTTTAAAACATGAATATGAAAAAGTAAGCATGTATCCTTCGTAGTCACTCCAAAATGAAGCTCGATCTTGAGAGGGTTTTTGAAATTTCCATGTTTGAAACCAAAAAACCACATACCTATCTTCATGCTTGACTTCATAAGACAGAGTTAATTAGGGGTTAGGGGTAGCTTGATACATGATATTTCTGGTTTGAATATGTCTAGACCTTATTTATCAACTTAATTGAATGCTTACTATATGACATAAGAAGACCTTGGTTTTCATTTTTTTTACCCATTTGAATCTTGGTCAAATCATAGGTTTGACCAAGATTTGAACAAGTTTAAAACATGAATATGAAAAAGTAAGCACGTACGTATGCTTCTTAGTCACTCCAAAATGAAGCTCTTGGGAGGGTTTTTGAAATTTCCATTCTTGAAACCAAAAACCACTTCTCTTCATGCATGCTTGACTTCATAAGACAGAGTTTAGGGTTAGGGGTAGATACCTAATTTTCTGGTTTGAATATGTGTAGACCTTGTTTATCAAAATAATTGAATGCTTACTATATAACATAAGAAGACCTTGTTTTTTTTGAATTTTTATACCCATTTGAATCTTGGTCAAATCCTTGGTTCCACCAAGATTTGAATTAATAAGTTAAAAACATGAATATGAGAAAGTAAGCATGTATGCTTCTTAGTCACTTCAAAATGAAGCTATTGGGAGGGTTTTTGAATTTCCATGTTCGAAACTAAAAACCACATATCTTCATGCATGCATGCTTGACTTCATGAAACAGAGTTTAGGGTTAAGGGTAGATACATGCATGATTTTTCTTATTTGAATATGTCTAGACCTTGTTTATCAACTTAATTGAATGCCTACTATATAACATAAGAAGACCTTTTTTGTTTTTTTTAATTTTATACCCATTTGAATCTTGGTCAAATCCTAGGTTTCACCAAGATTTGAATAAGTTTAAAACATGAATATGAAAAGGTAAGCATGCATGTATGCTTCTTAATTAATCGCTTCGAAATGAAGCTCTTGAGAGGGTTTTTGAAATTTCCATGTTTGAAACAAAAAAACCACGTACTTCTCTTCATGCTTGACTTCATAAGACAGAGTTTGGGGATAGGGGTAGCTTGATACATGATTTTTCTGGTTTGAATATGTCTAGACCTTGTTTATCAACTTAATTGAATGCTTACTAGATGACATAAGATGACTATGTGCATTGGTTTTTCATTTTATTGTTTTTTTGAATTTTTATGCCCATTTGAATCTTGGTCAAATCCTAGGTTTGACCATGATTTAAACAATTTAAAACATGAATATGAAAAATTAAGCATGTATCCTTCGTAGTCACTCCAAAATGAAGCTCGATCTTGAGAGGGTTTTTGAAATTTCCATGTTTGAAACCAAAAAACCACGTACTTCTCTTCATGCTAGACTTCATAAGACAAAGTTTGGGGTTAGGGGTAGCTTGATACATAAACTTTCTGGTTTGAGTATGTCTAGACATTGTTTATCAACTTAATTGAATGCTTACTAGATGACATAAGAGTTTTTGAAATTTCCATGCTTGAAAACCAAAAACCACTTCTCTTCATGCATGCTTGACTTCATAAGATAGAGTTTGGGGTTAGGGGGTAGATACATGATTTTCCTGCTAGTTTGAATATGTCTAGACCTTGTTTATTAATTTAATTGAATGCTCACTATATGACATGAGCAGACCTTGGTTTTAATTTTTTTATACCCATTTGATTCTTCGTCAAATCCTAGGTTTGTTGACCAAGATTTGAACAAGTTTAAAACATTAATATGAAAAGGTAAGCATGTATGCTTCTTAATTAGTCACTCCAAAATGAAGCTCTTGGGAGGGTTTTTGAAATTTCCATGATTGAAACCAAAAACCACTTCTCTTCATGCTTGAATTCATAAGTCAGGGTTTAGGGATATATAGGGGGTAGATACATGATTTTTCTGGTTTGAATATGTCTAGAGCTTGTTTTTCAACTTGAATGCTTACTATATGACATACGAAGACTGTTTGCTAACGGAGGGATTAAGCACTCTAGCTATGAAAAGTACCAAACGATGCATACCAAAATGATTTTTTAGAGGAATACTAGTTCGGATTATATAATTTTATATTAGCAGGCCAAAATCGAACCCCGTAGTTGGATTTTCAGAAATTGATCCGTAGTACTGGGCAAAACCCTAGTTTAGCTTATTTAATAATAGATTCGTAGGTCGATTTTTTTACGTTATTATTATTATTACTAGGCAGCACATGTGTTTGCCCGTCCAGTGAAACTCTTTCATTTCATTTTTCTTTTCCGCAAGGTCGGGAGTCGGAGGAAGAGGGATCACACGGGAGGAGACGAAGGGAGAGCAGTCACGGGGCCCCACTTATTTATGGTGTCTATCCTTTTTCTGGTGATGTTGACTGTTGTGCAGGGTTGTCAGTGCGCAGGGGGGTGCGAGCGAGCGAGAAAGGCCGAGAATGAGAGAGATGTTTTTTTTAGAGGGACAACCGAACGATCCTGAAGGACCCAGATTTCCAATACGCATCAGAGCGCAGTTTACAGCAGGACACAAAATAAACAGGAAATTACGTCTAAATCCCTAAGATTTACATGGTAGACCCCATGCTGAAAGCAAGAAATGCGATCGGGTCCTTAATAGGCACCGTCCGGATTGATCCTCGTCGGAGCCGGGGACGAACCACTTGGCGCGACCAAATCGCCATGGCTACAGAGCCTGCACACCATGGCCTACGAGCTGAGCTAGAAACGACCTGCCAAAACCGGCAGCCAACGGAGGTGGATAATTGGAGAGAGAGAGAGAGAGAGAGAGAGAGAGAGAGAGAGTGTGTGTTGATCTCTCTTGACAAAGAAGATGGCTGGGAGTTTGCTTACCTAGCGTACGTGACTTGTGCTCACTGAAGTGTGGGACCTCACGCATGGGAACCACACGTAAGTGACAGACTTGTTGCTCTAATAACTCGGGTGATCATTATACTGTATTAGTACATAGTTTCCTATGGATCCTTCTTAGTCACTCCAAAATGAAGCTCTTTGGGAGGGTTTTTGAAATTTCCATGTTTGAAACCAAAAATAAGAAGACTATGTGCCTTGATTTTTCATTTTTTAAAATTTTGCCCATTTGAATCTTGGTCAAATCCTAGGTTTGACCATGATTTAAACAAGTTTAAAACATGAATATGAAAAATTAAGCATGTATCCTTCATAGTCACTCCAAAATGAAGCTCTTGAGAGGGTTTTTGAAATTTCCATGTTTGAAACCAAAAAACCGCGTACTTCTCTTCATGCTTGACTTCATAAGAGAGAGTTTGGGGATAGGGGTAGCTTGATACATGAATTTTCTGGTTTGAATATGTCTAGACCTTGTTTATCAACTTAATTGAATGCTTACTAGATGACATAAGATGACTATGTGCATTGGTTTTTCATTTTATTGTTTTTTTGAATTTTTATGCCCATTTGAATCTTGGTCAAATCCTAGGTTTGACCATGATTTAAACAAGTTTAAAACATGAATATGAAAAATTAAGCATCTATCCTTCTTAGTCACTCCAATATGTAGCTCTTGGGAGGGTTTTTGAAATTTCCATGCTTGAAACCAAAAACCACTTCTCTTCATGCATGCTTGACTTCTTCATAAGACAGAGTTTAGGGTTAGGGGGTAGATACATGATTTTCCTGGTTTGAATATGTGTAGACCTTGTTTATCAAATTAATTGAATGCTTACTATATAACATATAAGAAGACCTTTTTTTTGAACTTTTATACCCATTTGAATCTTGGTCAAATCCTTGGTTCCACCAAGATTTGAATAAGTTAAAAACATGAATATGAAAAAGTAAGCATGTATGCTTCTTAGTCACTTCAAAAATGAAGCTCTTGGGAGGGTTTTTGAATTTCCATGTTCGAAACCAAAAACCACAAATCTTCATGCTTACTTCATGAAACATAGTTTATATTAGGGTTAGGGGTAGATACATGCTTGATTTTTCTTGTTTGAATATGTCTAGACCTTGTTTATCAACTTAATTGAATGCCTACTATATAACATATATAAGAAGACCTTTTTTGTTTTTTTTAATTTTTATACCCATTTGAATCTTGGTCAAATCCTAGGTTTCACCAAGATTTGAATAAGTTTAAAACATGAATATGAAAAAGTAAGCATGCATGTATGCTTCTTAATTAATCACTTCGAAATGAAGCTCTTGGGAGGGTTTTTGAAATTTCCATGTTTGAAACCAAAAACCACATATCTTCATGCATGCGCTTGACTTCATGAGACAGAGTTTAGTGTTAGGGGGTAGATACATGATTTCTCTCGTTTGAATATGTCTAGACCTTGTTTATCAACTTAATTGAATGCTTACTATATGACATAAGAAGACTATGTGCCTTGATTTTTTTTAAAATTTTGTCCATTTGAATCTTGGCCAAATCCTAGGTTTGACCATGATTTAAACAAGTTTAAAACATGAATATATATGAAAAATTAAGCATGTATCATTCGTAGTCACTCCAAAATGAAGCTCTTGAGAGGGTTTTTGAAATTTCCATGTTTGAAACCAAATAACCACGTACTTCTCTTCATGCTTGACTTCATAAGACAGAGTTTGGGGTTAGGGTTAGCTTGATACATGAATTTTCTGGTTTGAATATGTCTAGACATTGTTTATCAACTTAATTGAATGCTTACTAGATGAGACATAAGATGACTATGTGCATTGGTTTTTCATTTTTTTTGAATTTTTATGCCCATTTGAATCTTGGTCAAATTCTAGGTTTGACCATGATTTAATCAAGTTTAAAACATGAATATGAAAAATTAAGCATCTATCCTTCTTAGTCACTCCAATATGTAGCTCTTGGGAGGGTTTTTGAAATTTCCATGCTTGAAAACCAAAAACCACTTTTCTTCATGCATGCTTGACTTCCTAAGACATAGTTTAGGGTTAGGGGGTAGATACATGATTTTCCTACTAGTTTGAATATGTCTAGACCTTGTTTATCAATTTAATTGAATGCTTAATATATGACATGAGCAGACCTTGCTTTTAATTTTTTTATACCCATTTGAATCTTCGTCAAATCGTAGGTTTGTTGACCAAGATTTGAACAAGTTTAAAACATGAATATGAAAAAGTAAGCATGTATGCGTCTTAACTAGTCACTCCAAAATGAAGCTCTTGGGGAGGGTTTTTGAAATTTCCATGTTTGAAACCAAAAACCACTTCTTCTCTTCATGCTTGACTTCATAAGTCAGGGTTAATTTAGGGATATATAGGGGGTAGATACATGATTTTTCTGGTTTGATATGTCTAGACCTTGTTTATCAACTTAATTGAATGCTTACTATATGACATAAGAAGACTACGTGACTTGTGCTCACTGAAGTGTGGGACCTCACGCATGGGAACCACACGTAAGTGACAAACTTGTTGCTCTAATAACTCGGGTGATCATTATACTGTATTAGTACATAGTTTCCTATGGATCCTTCTTAGTCACTCCAAAATGAAGCTCTTTGAGAGGGTTTTTGAAATTTCCATGTTTGAAACCCAAAACAACTTCTCTTCATGCTTGACTTCATAAGACAGAGTTTAGGGTTAGGGGTAGATACATGATTTGTCTGGTTTGAATATGTCTAGACCTTGTTTATCAACTTTAATGCTTACTATATGACATAAGAAGACTATGTGCTTTGGTTTTTCATTTTTCTGATTTTTTCTATTTTTGATGCCCATTTGAATCTTGGTCAGATCCTAGGTTTTACCAAGATTTAAACAAGTTTAAAACATGAAAATGAAAAGGGAAGCATTTATCCTTCTTAGTCACTCTAAATGAAGTTTTTGGGAGGTTTTTGAAATTTCCATGTTTGAAACCCAAAACCACTTCTCTTCATGCTTGACTTCATAAGACATAGTTTAGGGTTAGGGGTACATACATGATTTGTATGTTTTGAATATGTCTAGACCTTGTTTATCAACTTGAATGCTTACTATATGACATAAGAAAACTACGTATGTGCTTTGGTTTTTCATTTTTCTGTTTTTTTTTCAATTTTCCGCCCATTTGAATCTCTGTCAAATCCTAGGTTTGACCAAGATTTAAACAAGTTTAACACGTGAAAACGAAAAGGTAAGCATGGATCCTTCTTAGTCACTCCAAAATGTACCAATTGATAGATGTGTTAACTTTGCTTCATGGAAAAAATAATGTCATGTAAATGAGTTAACTTGGATTTCCTACCCTTGAATCCATAGGAAACTTTGTTCTAATGCACTATAATAATCAACCGAGTTTTTACACCAACAGGTCTGTCACTTACGTGTGGTGCCCATGCGTGAGGTCCCACACTTCAGTGAGCACAAGTCACGTGCAATAGGTACGCAAACTCCCAGCCATTTTCTTTGTCAAGAGAAGACGCATCAGGATGCGTATTGGAAGTCTGTGGGTCCTTCTGGATCCTTCGGTTGTCCCTCTCACAAAAAAACAAATCTCTCTCATTCTCGGCCTCGCTCGACTCGCTCGCTCGCTCGCACCTCCTGCTCACTGACAAACCCTGCACAAAAGTCAACATCATCACCCGAAAAAGGGGAGACACCATAATGCTCTCCCTCCTTCTTCTCTCCTTCCGAGTGATCCCTCTTCCTCCGAGTTTCACTCGACGGGCAAACACATATGTGCTGCATAGTAATAATAAAAAGGTACTACAGAAAATTCGACCTACGAATCTATAATTAAATATACTAGGTTAAACTAGGGTTTTGCCCAGTACTACAGATCAAGGTTCAAAAAAATCCAACTACGGGGTTCGAACAACCCCATTTCTAATCAAAGATTTTTTTCGACGTCATCCAAATGGCCTCAAACTATAGCATGGGCGGATCCAGACTATAGCCAAGGGGGGCAGCTGCCCCCGCTCAATTTTCTGAAACCTTGTAATATGATATTTGCATCACTTATCATATGTTTGCCCATTTGAATCTTGTCAAATCCTAGATTTGACCAAGATAATTTAAACAAGTTTAAAACATGAAAATGAAAAGGGAAGCTTGTATCCTTCTTAGTCACTCTAAAATGAAGTTTGGGGAGGTTTTTGAAATTTCCATGCTTGAAACCAAAAACCACTTCTCTTCATGCTTGACTTCATAAGATAAAGTTTAGGGTTAGGGGGTAGATACATGATTTTTCTGGTTTGAATATGTCTAGACCTTGTTATCAACTTAATTGAATGCTTACTATATATATGCCATAAGAAGATCGACTATGTGCATTGGTTTTTCATTTTATTGTTTTTTTAATTTTATGCCCATTTGAATCTTGGTCAAATCCTAAGTTTGACCATGATTTAAACAAGTTGAAAACATGAATATGAAAAATTAAGCATATGTCCTTCTTAGTCACTCCAAAATGAAGCTCTTGGGAGGGTTTTTGAAATTTCCATGTTTGAAACCAAAAACCACATATCTTCATGCTTGACTTCATGAGACAGAGTTTAGGGTTAGGGGGTAGATACATGATTTCTCTGGTTTGAATATGTCTAGACCTTGTTTATCAACTTAATTGAATGCTTACTATGTGACATAAGAAGACTATGTGCCTTGATTTTCCATTTTTTTAAATTATGCCCATTTGAATCTTGGCCAAATCCTAGGTTTGACCATGATTTAAACAAGTTGAAAACATGAATATAAAAAGTTAAGCATATATCCTTCTTAGTCACTCCAAAATGAAGCTCTTGGGAGGGTTTTTGAAATTTCCATGTTTGAAACCAAAAACCACATATCTTCATGCTTGACTTCATGAGATAGAGTTTAGGGTTAGGGGTAGATACATGATTTCTCTGGTTTGAATATATCTCTAGACCTTGTTTATCAACTTAATTGAATGCTTACTATGTGACATAAGAAGACTATGTTTGGCTATCTCTAGATCTTTTAATTTGATCAAATACGGTCTATGCACATGCATGGTTGTTTGGCTGTTTCAGTGTCCCTAGAGGCATACATATATACTGTTATTTAGCAATCTTTATTACAGTACAAAGGTCTTAACCTCATGGTTCACAGAAAGTATAAACGTAGATCAACCATCTAAACATAGAAGACATTCTAGTGTATGATTCTTACATATACACATCAACATCCTATCAGAAAATCTTAATGTGAATTGTACTGGCTGTACAAACCCGTGCATCATTCTCTAGCCGGTTGCACCCAAAAACCAAATCGTGGTACTTCATAGTTGACTGTATGTAGGACAACATACAGATCCAATGCGAAGCCATGGGTATCACCTGCATGACAGAACCATATTTCACATGGTTGGAGGTACTCCATATGGCATTTAAAATCATTCCTTGTCCTTCATATGGCCCTAAAAATAGTACAGTTGGATTTGTGGGTTTTAATTTTTTATTAACACACTCAATTGATTGCCCAAACATTGATTAATAATATTATTAAGGGGTGTGATGTTGAAAGCCATAAGAACAATGTGCCAAACAATCTTTGCTAGCGGACGGTAAATGTATACCCATCAGAAATAATCAGCAGACGTGCATGTTTCTTTGGTCAGAATAACTGCTGCACCATCTTAAAAGTAAATGGCATGACCATTTATTTGATTTGATAGCGTGCAGCTAGATGGCGTACATTACTATCTCTACTTCCTTGGGTCGCCCAAATCTGGAGTACTAAAAGCAAATCCTGGTGATTCATTTGACAAGACAACACAGATGCGTCCAAATTTCTCCGTCCATATTATTATAATCTGGAGTGCGTTGCCTCGTTGCCTTCCAAGAGAAGCTGCATTCCTTGCCAAAAAAGAGAGAGAGGCTGTATTTATAACTATCTCACCGGCCGCCACTAGTACAAACCATCACTCCCTCTCCACCTCCACCTCCATCTCTTCCCTAGTAGCTCCACCTCCATATCGGCGACGGACCACAATCGCGCGGCTTCGACTTCCTCTTCGACGGCGGCGGCGACAGAGGCGTGAGGCACCTTCTCCGCGGCGCATCACTCATCCTCGTCCCGCGGCAACAATGGCTGTATGTGAAATCACCATACCCTTTTGTATGGTAGAGATGATGATGTGCGGATAAAATTTTATTGGCGGTTGCTCATCCTTGTTTGAATATTTGGTGTAGATTCACATCTAGGGCAGGGTGTCAAGCGGGGTGGGTAGCGGGCTAGCTAGTTTCAGTGCGAGTGCTTTAAATCTGCTCTAATCTCAACCACTATTTGCTCTAATTTTCTGCTTTGCGGGACGATTCGCGGACGCCGCTTGCAACCCTAATCTAGGGTATTGATCCTAGTTTAGTAGACTACTAGGATTTACATGCCAATTTGTTTTTAGACTAATCCGGATATTTGTCAATACTACTAGAGTACGTACTTCTTCCGTTCGTATTTAATTGACTCTAGTTGAAAGCATCGGCAGTTCATTTTCTTCTCTCCCTCGCGTCGACTAATTAAAACCGAACAGAGGGAGTATTAGGAATCCTTGTGCATCCGTACTACCAGTAAGGTATTGCGTTGTTGCAGAGGCTCAGTGTAATCAATATCTTTCGATATTAATATACGGAGTACTCACTTTATCAGAAAATAAATTAGTAATCCATGTTCAAACTTGCTAGTTTGATCGACGTTTGATGATGATTTGTGAGGCCATGTATGGGCCTAGTTTGTTTCCTTTGCTTGGTGGTCAGTAGGCTGATGATTTTTTTTTGCTTGGTCGATCTGTGGTCGTTCCATGGCCACTGCTGATTAATCATTACTAGAATCAACAATTTTTTGCTTGTCTGGTGATTGGAATTGTATGCGCTCTTCTGAAGAGCACCATCGCACGATGATTAGTCTTAATGGAGATGCAGATGTCGATCAAGAGGGAGAAACATATCTTGATCATGCATTTCTCACGAGATTACTTGGTGATTGGAAGTAGAATCCACAATTTGTTGTGCAAACTTCTCAACATATGCATATATTCAATGAATTGGCTTTATGTGATCAATAGTACTTCTTATTGCAGATGGATGGAGGGGAAAGAGCGAAAAAACCGATACTTAGTGAGATGACTTCTCATTCTTTGACTTCTGATATCCCAGATAACAAGGTAAATATATAGAACGACGATTCGTAGGTGATAAAAGCAGAATCCACAATTTGCCGTGCAAACTTCTCAACATATGCATATATTTGATTAATTAGTTTTATGTGATCAATAGTATTACTTATTCCAGATGGACGTAGGGGAAGGAACGAAAAAGCGGATGCTATGTGAAATGACTTCTAAATCTGTGTGTTCTGATATCCCAGATGACAAGGTAAACATATGGACCGACGCTTGTTTTGCCGCTGCCCCTGTTAGATGGCTAGATGCTCTGGTCTAATTTCTGTTCATGTGCTTATTATTGCAGAAACATAGAGTTGAAGAAAACTCTATATTGTCTGATGACAAAGGTGAAATGGCATGCCAGTCTTTTAAACCTCCGACGCCACCTTGTTTACTGTCTATGGAGACTGATGCAGCTGGACCTGGTACTGATGAGCCTATACCTGGCATCATCGTGTCACATGAAGAAGGTTGTGGATTGGGTTTACCCCCTGCTGTAGAAACTGGTGGTGCAGCTGGAGCTGCTAGTGTAGAGCCTCTAGTGAACGGTGTCGTGCCACGGGAATTCTCTGAACTGGAGCAAAACGGTTTACCTATTGTCAAGACCGATATAACTGGTGCTGATGCTGGAGTTGCTACTGATGATCCTGCACCTGAAGTATGTTTTGTATTGGTAGAACCCGTCATGACTATGCCCACAGTACTGACTGGTGGTGGACCTGGAGCTGGTAGGGTAGAGCCTCTAGCGAAAGGTGTCGTGCCACGAGAATCCTCTGAAGTGGATATTGGTGGTTTACCCTCTGTAGAGACTAGTGGTCTACCTGGAGCTGGTATTGTAGAGATTTCAGCAAGCGGTCCTGTCCGAGAACATATCTGGTCCTACTATCCCTTTAGGTTCTACCGTGCTACCGACTCCTATGAACCGGAGCATGTACCTGATGTGCCTTCTGTTGAACCTGACGCACCTGTAAGTAGTGGTGATGATTCCGCTGAATCTGATCAAGAAGGATCTGCATCTCTAGGACAAGATGTCAGCTGTCATTCACCTGATTCTGAGCTGAAGTCAGCAACGGTAGCTTATATAGCACGGACTGTCCTTCAAGCTCTAAAGATCCAGTTGGGTGGTTCACAGGACCAGCTACTCCAAGCCATTGTCACTACAAAAGACCAGCCAGCATGCTTCGTCATCTCCTGCATACTGTTTGACAAGCTGAAGCACTGCAACTGGCGCATTGTTCAATCCCATCAGCATGGAGAGAGGAGCTATGTTTATGTCAAGATGATTCATGCTGATTTGGTAAGGTTCCATGATAAGATGTATGGGTGGGGTGAGGCAAGAGCCACATTTTGCAGCATTCACACAGTCTTCGCTCTTGAGCCAGACCCCATGGATGCTTACCCAGTGGTGCAGCTGTCCTGACTTGATATATGTTTTATGATCAGTATGCTGCTGTCGTGGAACTGTGATGTGGAGCTACCTTTCTTATGGTTTCTAGGCTTTTGGTTTCAACATGTATTATGGAGCTTACCTTAGGACTTTCGCATGCGTTTGGCTGTTGACCTGTAATGTTTGTGGTTGGTTGTCTAATCTACTTGGCACAATCACATTGCAAAGGCAAATGTTCCTTTTCTCTTTAATTGTTATTATGACTTATGTGTTATAACCAGGCAAGAATATGCAATCTTGGTTCTCTGACCGATATATATGTACACACAACTTTTGTTCACATAATAACACTAGGCCCTGTTTGTTTGGGCTAGAGCTTGTGCTTCTGCTGCTTTTGGGTCCCTATAAGCACAAGCCCAAACAAACACCTAACTTTTGGATCCAGGCTTGTACAAGCGCTTGTTCATTTTGTACTACAAGCCCGGAAGCACCTTTGGAGGAACTTCCCGCAGCTTCCCGCAGCTGGTAATCCTCCCGCTAACTCATGCCACTCTGTATCTTCATATTTACGGCCAGAATGCCACCCGGTATATATACGGAAACCCCTCACAAAACTTCCACCAAATCTCACCCGTTTTCCCCATCCCCCCCGACCTGTCCCGAGATGCAAACCAGGGAGGCAGGGAGAGGCGGCTAAGGTTCTTCCAGGTCGCCGGCCTCTCCGGTCGCCACGCCGGCCGGCGCTCGCCGTGCGTCCGCCTCCACACGCTCGCCGCACGTCCATGTCCGCCTCCGCCCGCCTCAGCGCCTCCGCCCCCGCCGCACTTCTCCTCCCGACGGACGCTGCCCTTCCTCTCCCCGTCGCCGCCCCACCCGCCTCTCCCGCCTCTTCGGCCGCTCGCCGCGCATCCGCCTCCTCCACGTCTCTGCCCGCCCTCAACTCGCGGCGGCCCGCTGCTGCACTTCTCCTCCCGGTCGCCGCCCGCCCCAACTTGATTTAGGGGCTAAATCTTTGTTGTTATGTGTGTATATGTGTAGATGATTAATTATTGTGTTATATTACAGTGATTTAGGACTGAATCTTGATTCAATTGACAAAGTGTGCAGATGATACAATGTTGAAACTCGCTATAATATGGAACCAAATATTATTTGTACCTCTGTATGGTTTAATTGATTATAATCATTTATTAACAACTACAAAATTATTTTACCTAAAAAGTGATAAACCTATAATTTGAGCTAGCACACAAATCATAATCAGATTATTAGATCAAATTAGTACTTATACATCATCTTCAGCATACAGGGTATTTCAGACAATCACCACCAGCTATATGTCCACCAGCTGTCCTAAAAGCAGGTTGCCAAACAGCAATTTTACATTTCACCAGCTGTCCAGCTCCAGCCGCTTCTCAGATCCTACCAGCTCTAGCTGCTTCTTGTTCAGCTGCAGCCCAAACAAACAGGCACTTACACGGGAAAAGAGTAGCTTTCTCTGTTGGACAAACACCAAACCACAAAAGGGTAACAACACAATATCCAAACTAGGTACGGCACCTGTTGAGCATACATGACTTTTGGCGTAAAATCACGTTAACCAACACTAGCATCATCTTGTTCTTTGCAAGGTGCTATGCTTATCAGTCTAATCCCAATACACCACCTACTTCAGGTGGCACGATGATGTCAAGTGCAGGCTCACCAGTACCAACTCTCTTGCATCAGTCTCCATTGAATGTAAGCCACTGCTGCAGTAGACACCATTAGCAATGCAAGCTGAAGGTGTTCTTATCCTCATATCAGGATCACATAATACAGGTGTCAAGCTTCATGCACTAGCCAACACAATGAAAAGTCCGAACTAGGATAGCTAGGAAAAAAACATGAAGATCTTTTTTTCGAATCCCACGCTGAACATCTTTTTTTTAACTAATTAGGTAAGCTCCTGCTGACAAACATATTACAGCAACTCCAGCAGTGGCTCTATATTTTGGCGCTGTGGGCTGAATGGCTGATGCTGCGCATGGAGCCGGCAATAGCTTCACCGGAAGCTGCAAACTGTGGCGGCCAAATGCAGGGCTGAAACAGCGTATTTTCAGAGGCGCTATAAATGCAGCGCCAAAAACAGAATATAATGAAAAATAGAGTGCAGTAAAACAGAAGATCAAACAAAGACTAGAAATAGACATAAAATAGGATAAAATTAGCTTGATAGATACTCCGTAGTTCATATTTTTACAAAGTAGTGCGATAAAACTAAACTAAAACTCGACATCTGACGAGTCCGGTGTCGTGCCCGACACCGGATCCGACGAGAAGAGGTCAATCCAACGGGGGTCGTCCTCGCCAATGGTGGTCGGCCCGGCGAGCTGCGCTTCGATGAAGGCCCGCTTCGTCGCCTTCTCCGCCCTCCGTCGTGCGCGGTCCTCCTTCTTCGCTGCCCGCCTCGTCGCCTTCTCCGCCCTCCGTCTGCGGAAGTGCTCGTTCTCGGCGGCAACGTCCTCGGGGAAGCGGGCCGCCCACTCGCGCGCCGCGCGCTCGTCCCGCTCGGCGATGCGCAAACGGCGCTCCGTCTCGCGGCGGCGGTGCTGTTCCTCCTGTCTAACGATGTACGGCGGCGGCGCGAGATCCTCGGCCTGCTGGCGCGTCCACACGTCATGGAAATTCATCGACGATCGCGGGCGCCCGAGCCGCCACGCCACGGCGTCGTACGCGCGCGCGGCCTCGTGCGCGGTCTCGTAGGTGCCGAGGCCGATGCGCTCGCCGCCGTCACGTATCTCCGCGTAATACGTACCTTTGGGGCGCGCGCGGACGCCGCGGTACCCCGTGCCCGAGACGCGGCAGTACCGCGAGCTCGACGCGAGACGAGGCATGGCGGCGGCGGCGGAAGCGGAGCCGCGGCGGCGATATTAGGCGCAGATGGGCAAATTTCAGCAACCCGTGTCCATCTTTTTTTTTGGCAGGATTACGCCATGTACCACCTTCCAATTAGAAAATAGTACTGTTCAGCCTTCCCCTGTTGGGCCCAATATTTCACTTTGGGTTGCCAACGGCCATCTACATGGTAATTGCTCTCGGCCTACTTGCTCCGGCCGTCGAAGCCCAATAACTACAAATGGGCCTTTCTGCTCATGCAATTTCGGCCCTTTTCTAATGAAACACAGATCCTATGAATGGCAAAAGAAAAAAACGCGGAGATTCTACATAAAAGTTGTTTTTAGTTATTTTGAATTATTGGGTTCCAATTTTTGAAACTGCTCATGCCCAATATGAAAATCCTTGTTCGCTCCATACCCACATGGATAACGGTATTTTTAATAATTCATAAAGTGGATTTGAAATTTAAAACATATCCTAATAATTCCATGATTTAATCTATCAACTTGCAAGATCTTGGAGAGAAAAAGCTTGTATTAGTCTGCAGAATCCGCACCGTTTCAAAGGCGGCAGTGGATCAAAAGAAAAAAGGAAGTAGCCAGAAATTAGGGGTCAAAAATAACTCCAAGAAATGAAACTTTTATTGTTCGTAGAGGATGACATGCGGGACCCATGAGCCAGCAGCTTACTCAACGTTTCAAAGGCGGCATGAGATCGGAAGAAAAAGGCAAGTGACCAAATATCAGGTGCCAAAAATAATCCAAGAAATGAAACTTATTGTACATAGAGGATGACATGCGGGTCCCATTTTGCAGCAGCGGTTTCAGCGTTTCAAATGCGGTTTGAGATCAAAAGAAAAAGAAAGTAGCCAGAAATTAGGGGGTAAAAAACTCCAAAAAAAGAAAGTTGATTGTACATAGAGGATGACATGCGGGTCCCATGAGTCAGCAGCTTACTCAACGTTTCCAAGGCGGCAGGGGATCAAAAGAAAAAGGAAATAGCCAAAAATCAGAGGTGAAAAAAAACCAAGAAAAGAAATTTTATAGTACATAGAGGATGACATGCGGGTCCCATGAGCCAGCAGGTTCCTCAACGTTTTCAAAGGGCGGTGGGGATCAAAAGAAAAAGGCAAATAGCCAGAAATTAGGGGTAAACAATAAATCCAACAAAGGAAAGGTTTATTGTTCATAGATGCTGACATGTGGGACCCATGAGCCAGCAGCGTCAAGGCAAGTGACCAAAAATCAGGGGTAAAAAAAATCCAAGAAAAGAAACTTTATTGTACATAGAGGATGACATGTGGGTCCCATGAGCCAGCACCTTACTCAACGTTTCAGAGGCGGCTTGAGATCGAAAGAAAAAGGAAAGTGACCGAATATCAGGAGCTAAAAATAATCCAAGAAAGGAAACTTTTATTGTACATAGAGGTTGACATATGGGTCCCACTAATACAAGCTCTTTCGCTCGAAGATCTTGCAAGTTGATTGTACATAGAGGATGACATGCGGGCCCCATGTGTCAGCAGCTTACTCAATGTTTCCAAGGCGGCAGTGGATCAAAAGAAAAAGGAAATAGCCAAAATCAGAGGGTGAAGAATAAATCCAACAAAGGAGAGGTTTATTGTCCATGGAGGCTGACATCTGGGACCCACGAGCCAGCAGCGTCCTCTACGTTTAGAAGGCGACTGGGGATCGAAAGAAAAAAGGCAAATAGCCAGAAATTAGGGGTACAAAATAACTCCAAGAAAGGAAGTGTTTATTGTTCATAGAGGCTGACATGTGGGACCCATGAGCCAGCAAAGTCTTCAACGTTTCAAAGGCGGCAGGGGATCAAAAGAAAAAGGAAGTAGCCAGAAATTAGGGGTAAAAAATAACTCCAAGAAAGGAAACTTTTATTGTTCATAGAGGATGACATGCGGGACCCATGCTCCAGCAGCTTCCTCAACGTTTCAAAGGCGGCATGAGATCGAAAGAAAAAGGCAAGTGACCAAATATCAGGACCCGAAAATAATCGAAGAAAGAAATTTTATTGTACATAGATGATGACATGCGGGACCCATTTAGCAGCAGCGGTCTCAACGTTTCCAAGGCGGCACGGGATCAAAAGAAAAAGGAAGTAGCCAGAAATTAGGGTTCAAAAATAACTCCAAGAAAGGAAACTTTTATTGTTCGTAGAGGATGACATGCGGGACCCATGAGCCAGCAGCTTACTCAACGTTTCAAAGGCGGCATGAGATCGAAAGAAAAAGGCAAGTGACAAAATATCAGGAGACAAAGATAATCCAAGAAAAGAAAACTTTATTGTACATAGAGGATGACATGCGGGTCCCATTTAGCAGCAGCGGTCTCAACGTTTCAAATGCGGCTTGAGATCAAAAGAAAAAGAAAGTAGCCAGAAATTAGGGGGTAAAAAAACTCCAATAAAGGAAAGTTTTATCGATGAGCCAGCAGAGTCCTCAACGTTTCAAAGGCGGCAGGGGATCAAAAGAAAAAGGAAATAGCCGAAAATCAGAGGGTGAAAAAAAACCAAGAAAATGAACTTTTATAGTACATAGAGGATGACATGCGGGTCCCATGAGCCAGCAGGTTTTTCAACGTTTCAAACGTGGCATGAGATCGAAAGAAAAAGGCAAGTGACCAAATATCAGGATCCAAAAATAATTCAAGAAAAGAAACTTGATTGTACATAGAGTATGACATGCGGGTCCCATTTAGCAGCGGTATCACCGTTTGAGAGGCGGCAAGGGATCGAAAGAAAAAGGCAAGTGACCAAATATGAGGTGCCAAAAAAATCGAAGAAAAGAAAGTTTTATTGTACATAGAGGATGACATGCGGGTCCCATGAGCCAGCAGGTTTTTCAACGTTTCAAACGTGGCATGAGATCGAAAGAAAAGGCAAGTGACCAAATATCAGGAGCCAAAAATAATTCAAGAAAAGAAACTTGATTGTACATGGAGGATGGCATGCGGGTTCCATTTAGCAGCAGCGGTATCACCGTTTGAGAGGCTGCACGGGATCGAAAGAAAAAGGCATGTGACCAAATATCAGGAGCCAAAAATAATCTAAGAAAAGAAATTTTCTGTACATAGAGGATGACATGCGGGTCCCATTTTGCAGCAGCGGTCTCAACGTTTCCAAGGCGGCAGGACCAAAAGAAAAATGAAGTAGCGAGAAATCAGGGGGTGAAAAAAATCCCAAAAAAGAACGATTTCAATTGGGCTGCATGTGGACATCTGGGCATTCGAACTATCCTGCTGGGCCTTTTGACTCGTACAATTTCAGCCCACTCCAAAGCAGGATAGTTCGGATTTTTCTAAAAAAAACAGGAAAGTCCTATGCTTCGCAAAAACAAAAAACAAGGAGATTCAGCATATAAATTTGTTTATGTAAAAATAAAGATTTAATTTATCCGTTGAAATAGCTCAGAGCGCAATACACTGTTTATTGTCTGCAAAATAATCAAGATATCACATGTTTCTTGTACGGGGAGGCTGACATCGGGGACCCATGAGCCAGCAGCGTCGTTTTAAAGGCGGCAGGGGATGGAAAGAAAAAATAAACCAAAAATCTGTTGGTAAAAAATCCAAGAAAAGAAACATTTTCGTTCTGAGAGGATGACATGCGGGACCCATGAGGCAGCAGCGTCCTCAGCGTTTATTGTTCATAGAGGCTGACATGTGGGACCCGTGAGCCAGCAGCGTCCTCAACGTTTTAAAGGCGGCAGGATATCGAAAGAAAAAATAAGCCAAAAATCATTTGGTAAACAATATCCAAGAAAAGAAACATTTACCGTTCTGAGAGGATGACATGCGGGACCCATGAGGCAGCAGCATCCTCAACGATTCCAAGGCGGCAGGGGATCAAAGAAAAAAAAAGGAAATATCCAGAAATTAATTAGGGGTTCAAAAAAATCCATCAAAGGAAACTTTTATTGTTCATAGAGGATGACTTGTGGGACCGACCTGCCAACAGCGTCCTCATCGTTTCAAAGGGGTAGGAGATCCAAAGAAAAAGGCAAATAGCCAGAAATTAGGGGTCAAAAATAACTCCAAGAAAGGAAACTTTTATTGTTCGTAGAGGATGACATGCGGGACCCATGAGCCAGCAGCTTACTCAACGTTTCAAAGGCGGCATGAGATAGAAAGAAAAAGGCAAGTGACAAAATATCAGGAGCAAAAGATAATCCAAGAAAAGAAACTTTATTGTACATAGAGGATGACATGTGGGTCCCATTTTGCAGCAGCGGTCTCAATGTTTGTAATGCGGCTTGAGATCAAAAGAAAAAGAAAGTAGCTAGTAATTAGGGGGTGAAAAAAATCCAAGAAAAGAAAGTTGATGGACATAGAGGATGACATGCGGGTCCCTTGAGCTTACTCAACGTTTCAAAGGGGGCAGGGGATCAAAAGAAAAAGGCAAGCCAAAAATCAGAGGGTGAAAAAAAATCCAACAAAGGAAACTTTTATAGCACATAGAGGATGACATGCGGGTCCCATGAGCCAGCAGGTTCCTCAACGTTTCAAACGTGGCATGAGATCGAAAGAAAAAGGCAAGTGCCCAAATATGAGGTGCCAAAAAAACTCCAAGAAAAGAAAGTTGATTGCTCATAGAGGATGACATGCGGGTCCCATGAGCCAGCAGGTTCCTCAACGTTTCAAACGTGGCATGAGATCGAAAGAAAAAGGCAAGTGCCCAAATATGAGGTGCCAAAAAAACTCCAAGAAAAGAAAGTTGATTGCTCATAGAGGATGACATGCGGGTCCCATGAGCCAGCAGGTTCCTCAACGTTTCAAACGTGGCATGAGATCGAAAGAAAAAAGTGACCAAATATGAGGAGCCAAAAATAATTCAAGAAAAGAAAGTTTTATAGTACATAGAGGATGACATGCGGGTCCCATTTAGCAGCAGCGGTATCACCGTTTGAGAGGAGGCAGGGGATCAAAAGAAAAAAGAAATTGCCAAAAATCAGAGGGTGAAAAAAAACCAAGAAAATGAACTTTTATAGTACATAGAGGATGACATGCGGGTCCCATGAGCAGCAGGTTCCTCAACGTTTCAAACGTGGCATGAGATCGAAAGAAAAAGGCAAGTGACCAAATATGAGGAGCCAAAAATAATTCAAGAAAAGAAAGTTTTATAGTACATAGAGGATGACATGCGGGTCCCATTTAGCAGCAGCGGTATCACCGTTTGAGAGGCGGCAGGGGATCAAAAGAAAAAAGAAATTGCCAAAAATCAGAGGGTGAAAAAAAACCAAGAAAATGAACTTTTATAGTACATAGAGGATGACATGCGGGTCCCATGAGCCAGCAGGTTCCTCAACGTTTCAAACGTGGCATGAGATCGAAAGAAAAAGGCAAGTGAAAAAATATCAGGAGCCAAAAATAATTCAAGAAAAGAAAGTTTTATAGTACATAGAGGATGACATGCGGGTCCCATTTAGCAGCAGCGGTATCACCGTTTGAGAGGCAGCAGGGATCGAAAGAAAAAGTCAAGTGACCAAATATGAGGTGCCAAAAAAATCCAAGAAAAGAAAGTTTTATAGTACATAGAGGATGACATGCGGGTCCCATTTAGCAGCAGCGGTATCACGTTTGAGAAGCAGGGGATCGAAAGAAAAAGTCAAGTGACCAAATATGAGGTGCCAAAAAAATCCAAGAAAAGAAAGTTTTATAGTACATAGAGGATGACATGCGGGTCCCATTTAGCAGCAGCGGTATCACCGTTTGAGAGGCGGCAGGGGATCGAAAGAAAAAGGTAAGTGACCAAATATGAGGTGCCAAAAATAATCCAGGAAAAGAAAGTTTTATAGTACATAGAGGATGACATGCGGGTCCCATTTAGCAGCAGCGGTATCACCGTTTGAGAGGCGGCAGGGGAGAAAGAAAAAGGTAAGTGACCAAATATGAGGTGCCAAAAATAATTCAAGAAAAGAAAGTTTTATAGTACATAGAGGATGACATGCGGGTCCCATTTAGCAGCAGCGGTATCACCGTTTGAGAGGCGGCGAGGATCGAAAGAAAAAGGTAAGTGACCAAATATGAGGTGCCAAAAATAATTCAAGAAAGAAAGTTTTATAGTACATAGGGACACATGCGGTTAGCAGCAGCGGTATCACCGTTTGAGAGGCGGCAGGGGATCGAAAGAAAAAGGCAAGTGACCAAATTTGAGGTGCCAAAAAAACTCCAAGAAAAGAAAGTTGATTGCACATAGAGGATGACATGCGGGTACCATTTAGCAGCAGCGGTCTCAACGTTTCCAAGGCGGCAAGGGATCAAAAGAAAAGGAAGTAGCCAGAAATCAGGGGTCAAAAAAATCCAAGAATAGAAAGAATTTTGGTTCATAGAGGATGACATGCGGGACCCATGATCCGCATCGTAAACGGCTCGATCGGAGAACGTTGAACGAGATGGCGCGATCTAGAAAAAACAATGCCAGAGAGGCTGCCATCTGGGCCCTACATCCCTCGGCGGTGCGGATTTGCGTTGACTCGGCCGGCGAACCCGAGATTTCGAGATGCACCACGTCCCGGGCCACCATACGCGACGTTTTGGCCGCTTTCGTCGGGCTAGGTGGCCTCAAAAACGAGAAAAAAAAGTTTTGATATGCACCACGGAGGGACCAAAATCGTCGGCCATGGTACACCAGCAACCACGGCGCGACTTCAACTTCGTCGGCCATGGCAACTTTTCTTGTAGTGATAGGGGATCGCAACAATCTTCGAGGGAAGTATTACCCAATTTATTGATTCGACACAAGGGGAGACAAAGAATACTTGTAAGCCTTAACAGCGGAGTTGTCAATTCAGCTGCACTGGAAACAGACTTGCTCGCAAGAGTTTATCGTAGTGAGTTTTATAGCAGTAATAATGAAATAACAGCAGCGGTGAAATAAAGACAGCATAGTGATTATAGTAAACAGCAGGATTAAAATACGTAGGCACAGGGACGGATGAACGGGCGTTGCATGGATGAGAGAATTCATGTAACAATCATGGTAGGGCATTTGCAGGTAATAATAAAGCGGTATCCAAGTACTAATCAATCAATAGGCATGTGTTCCATATATAGTCGTACGTGCTCGCAATGAGAAACTTGCACAACATCTTTTGTCCTACCAGCCGGTGGCAGCCGGGCCTCTAGGGAAACTACTGGAAATTAAGGTACTCCTTTTAATAGTACCGGAGCAAAGCATTAACACTCCGTGAACACATGTGATCCTCACATCACCGCCTTCCCCTCCGGTTGTCCCAATTTCTGTCACTTTGGGGCCTCGGGTTCCGGACAGCAACGTGTGTATACAACTTGCAGGTAAGATCAATAAACAATGCATATCATGATGAAACAATAACATGTTCAGATCTGAGATCATGGCACTCGGGCCCTAGTGACAAGCATTAAGCATAACAAGTTGCAACAATATCATAAAAGTAACATCTACGGATACTAGGCACCATGCCCTAACAATCTTGTGACTATTACATGATCAATCTCATCCAATCCCTACCATCCCCTTCAGCCTACAGCGGGGGAATTACTCACACATGGATGGGGGAAACATGGCTGGTCGATGGAGAGGCGTCGGTGGTGATGGCGGTGAAGATCCCCTCCAATTCCCGTCCGGCGGAGTGCCGGAACGGAGTTTCTGGTCCCGAGGCGGAGTTTGCGATGGCGGCGGCGTCTTGGATGGTCTGGAAATATGGTCGAAAGACATATGTAGTCCGAGGAGAGGCGTCGGGGGCCGCCGAGGCGCCCACACAACAAGGCGGCGCGCCCCCCTCCTGGGCCGCGCCGGCCTAGTGTGTGGGGCCCTCGGGCCCCACCTGGCTTGCCCTTCTGGCTCCGTCAATATTCTGGGAAAATAGGACCTTTCGCATAAATTCCGAGGATTTTCCTGAAAGTTGGATTTATGCACAAAAACGAGACACCAGAGCAATTCTGCTGAAAACGGCGTTAGTCCGTGTTAGTTGTATCCAAAATACACAAATTAGAGGCAAAATAATAGCAAAAGTGTTCGGGAAAGTAGATACGTTTTGGACGTATCATCCACCATAAATACCTATGCATGGCATTTCAAACCATTTCAAGTAAATTCTCATGTGCTACCTTTAAACCTTCAAACTACTTCTCAATTTGTGTCAATGTTTTATAGCTCATGAGGAAGTATGTGGTGTTTTATCTTTCAACCTTGTCATTTACTCCTGACAGACTTTCACCAATGGACTAGTGGCACATCCGCTTATCCAATAATTTTGCAAAAAGAGCTGGCAACGGGGTTCCCAGCCCCAATTAATTAACCTTCATTAATAATTCTCTTCACGTGTTTTGCTCTGATTCATCAGTAAGCAACTTAACCTGCAAATAGACACTTCCCCATGGTATGTGAATGTTGGAAGGCACCCGAGGATTCGGTTAGCCATGGCTTGTGTAAGCAAAGGTTGGGGGGAGTGTCATCCATAATGAAACTAAAATGCATGTGTAAACAAAAGAGAAGAGGGATGATCTACCTTGCTGGTAGAGATAACGTCCTTCATGGGAGCCGCTCTTGAGAGTCTGGTTGGCGAGGTGGTTAGAGTACCCACTATCATTCGTTGACAACAACAAACACCTCTCAAAATAATTTTACTTCTGTTTTTGAAAAAATGAAAAGCTCTAGCACATGTTAATCCCTGCTTCCCTCTGCGAAGGGTCAATCTTTTACTTTTATGTTGAGTCACCATCCTTTCTTTGAGCACCTTCTTGAGAGCATAACTGTCATTCTTAGTATAATATGCTTGTCCCAAAATATGATCAGCTGTGGTATAACTTTGATGCTTTTATCTTTGACAATTTTACTTCTAGTCTTTCTATGAACTTCAGAGGTGCCTGGGCATTTATGTTTTGCTGTACAAATACAGGCAAGCGAGATACCACTTTATCATATCTTTCTATGAACATTGCAATCCTGCTTATGGAAGTGTTTCATGATGCTTGTTATTAGTTTGTTGGTATCTCTTTCATGATTGACACAGCTATTAGATGACTTTATTTGCATGTATCTTATTATGAATTGCTTAAGCACTTGCCATATCATGAGAATATTTACATCATATGAACAAATGTGTTCGTGAAAGTTCTTTTATCGCACTCAGTTGTTAACTGAATTGCTTGAGGACAAGCAATAAGCTAAGCTTGGGGGTTGATACGTCCAAACGTATCTACTTTCCCGAACACTTTTGCTATTGTTTTGCCTCTAATTTGTGTATTTTGGATACAACTAACACGGACTAACGCTGTTTTTCAGAATTGCTCTGGTGTCTCGTTTTTGTGCAGAAATTCAACTTTCAGGAAAATCTCGGAATTTATGTCAAAGGGCTTATTTTTCCCGAAGAATCACGGACCCGAAGGGCAGGCTGGGGAGGCCGGGCCCCCCAGGCCGGCGCGCCGTAGGGGCGCGCCGCCCTAGCGTGTGGCCGCCTCGGCCAGCCTCTGACGCCCCCTCTGGACTACTTAAGGGTTTGATCTAAAAACGCACGGGGAAGTCCAGAAGTCGCCGATGCCACCGTCGCGAAACTCCGTCTCGGGACCAGAAACTCCGTTCTGGCACTCCGTCGGGACGGGGAATTGGAGGGGATCATCGCCGCCATCACCACCGACGCCTCTCCATCGACCAGCCATGTTTCCCCATCCATGTGTGAGTAATTCCCCCGCTGTAGGCTGAAGGGGATGGTAGGGATTGGATGAGATTGATCATGTAATAGTCATAAGATTGTTAGGGCATGGTGCCTAGTATCCGTAGATGTTACTTTTATGATATTGTTGCAACTTGTTATGCTTAATGCTTGTCACTAGGGCCCGAGTGCCATGATCTCAGATCTGAACATGTTATTGTTTCATCATGATATGCGTTGTTTTATGATCTTACCTGCAAGTTGTATACACACGTTGTTGTCCGGAACCCGAGGCCCCAAAGTGACAGAAATTGGGACAACCGGAGGGGAAGGCGGTGATGTGAGGATCACATGTGTTCACGGAGTGTTAATGCTTTGCTCCGGTACTCTATTAAAAGGAGTACCTTAATTTCCAGTAGTTTCCCTAGAGGCCCGGCTGCCACCGGCTGGTAGGACAAAAGATGTTGTGCAAGTTTCTCATTGCGAGCACGTACGACTATATACGGAACACATGCCTATGGATTGATTAGTACTTGGATACCGCTTTATTATTATCTGCAAATGCCCTACCATGATTGTTATATGAATTCTCTCATCCATGCAACGCCCGTTCATCCATCCCTGTGCCTACAGTATTTTAATCCTGCTGTTTACTATAATCACTACTGCTGTCTTTATTGTTATTTCACTACTCCTACTGCTATAAAACTGTTGCTACTGATAAACTCTTGCGAGCAAGTCTGTTTCCAGGTGCAGCTGAATTGACAACTCCGCTGTTAAGGCTTACAAGTATTCTTTGTCTCCCCTTGTGTCGAATCAATAAATTGGGTTTACTTCCCTCGAAGACTGTTGCGATCCCCTATACTTGTGGGTCATCAGTGCGCGCCTCCAAGCGGACGCGGCCGGCGGCCTGAGCCTCGTGGTTTTCCTTCCGCCACCGCATGCGCTCTTGACGGCCGCGCTCCACCGACGCAGCAGCCTTCCGGGCACGCCGCTCGGGCGAGGGCATCTGGATGAGATGACGGGCTGCTCGCATAGCGAGCAGCTCGTTCTTCTGGCCGAGAGGTCGCCTAATCGGCGGCGGCCGGCCCGACAGGTCGCCTCATGCTCCTTCGTCACGCGCGTGAGGTCGGCGAGACGCTCCTCGATGGCGGTGTTGATGTTCGCCAGCGCGAGGTCCTCCTCGTCGACGGGCTCCTCCACCGCGGCGACCGCCCCCTCATCCGCGGTCTCGTGCCAGCCGTCCGCGGCCGCCTCCACCATCTCCGCGTCCTCTTCCTTCTTCGCCGCCACCTGGGCAGCGACGCGGAGCGCCTCGTCGTCGGCGACCCAGCGCGCGTCCGTGCGCTCCTCCTCCTCCATCCGCAGGAACCTGGCCCGGGCGGCGAGGGAGAGCTTGGCCCACGTGGCCTGCAGGTGCATCGGCAAGCGATGGGAGGGCGCGGAGAAGGTGGAGGGGGAGAGGGAGCGGAGGTGATGCGGTCTGTGTGAGACCGCCGCCGTCTTTTATAGCCGGCGGCCTGGCGGGAAACTTGGGCGCGAGCGCGCGCCAATGGCGTTTTCGCGCGCGCGGGAACCTTGGTGCGCGCGGGAACTTTCCCGCGCGTTCCACCGCCCACCATGGCTGTCCCGTCGAGGCCTGCCATGGCGCAGCGCCGCGCAAGGAAGACGAACCACGTGGCGTCTCTTTGGGTCGCCGCGTTGGGCGCAGCGTGCGACCCAAACGGACACGCGGACGCGGGCCGCTGTCCGCGTGTCCGCGCGGTCACCCAAATGACCTAAAACAGACGACCCAGCGCGTCCATTTGGGTCGCTCGGTTGGAGATGCCCTAAGCCCCAGTAGCTAGCCGCCATCCATATATAGCACGGATTAAGTGTGCTCTTTTGTTCCTTTCTCTACTAGCTGTTTTTGTTGAAGAGAAACACGGCATTTTCTCCCTGCTCCTCAAATGCAACGGGGTGCCTCCTGCACGAAGCTAACATGTATTATTTCCTCCAAAGAAGCTTGCTTGAAGGATATGCATCCCAGAGGTAACGAGATCTACATAAAACCAGCCTATCTCATTAAGTCATTATCCCTTTCCCATGAAGTTATGCATCTCTACATTCATCAGACCCTATCGTGCTGGAACTCAACATCATCCTATACTACCCCATTATGTGAATCAAGACGTGATAAATATCATTTGGATTAAAGATGCAAGTATACACCAGGGAACCAATCTTACAGCAGTTCCTAGAGCATCTCCAATCGCGTCCTCCAAATTGTTCCAAAGATATTTGAGGCGCGCCGAACAAAAAACGTGCCCATCCGCGTCCTTCAAAGCCTCTTTTTGTCCGGCACGGCCCGATACGGTTTCCGGTGCCCCGAGCCCGTCCCCGCCCCACAGGGAACGCTCCAGACACGTCGGACACAACGAAAAGCGAGGCGAAGAGATGCGGGCCGCGCGTCAGCGGCTCGGAAGCCTAAAACCCCGTCGCCTACCTTTGGTCAAGCGACGTTAATGGCGTCCCTGTTTTCCCAGGCGACGCAGGGACGCGTCTCGTCGTGCATGGCCGCGTGGCCGTCCGCGCCGGCGTTATTGCGTGCACCCGCTGCCGCTTCGCCTTCCGCTGCTGTACATTAAGAGCGCCCTACGACTCTTGTTCATCTCAATCTCTCGCCGCTCCCAAATCTTATCCTCGCCGCTCCAACCTCTACGCAATGTCGTCGTCCTCCCGCAAGATCGCCGCGGAGAACGGCTTGGCCGCGACAGCCTCACCGTGGCGGAGGCGTGGGCGACGTATCGCGCAGGATATCCCATCTCGCCAGACATGCGCCTGCCAAGCAGCGGTGGCTGGAGGATGGCCGTGAATGGCATAGGCGTCCCGCCGCCGTCGCCAGGCTCGGAGCGTTGGAGGGACTCCATCGGGCCCGGCGGTCTGCACTCGACGCCGACGGCGGGCCGATCCGACACGGGCGGCCACCGGCGACCTGGCGGCCACCTGGTCTACGAGAACATCATCGACGCATCCACAACGGCGCTCCAAGGTTGATGCCGTCCTCACCGCCACCGTCTCCCGCAACGGCAGCCGAGGAGGACGTACTCGTCCTCCTCCAACTCTTCCTCGCCGGCCCGATCGACGCCGTCCTCGTCGCACCGCTCCGCGCCCTACACCGTCCCCAAGCGCGAGGTGAAGGAGGAGCCGGAGTTCGCGACGACGCCCGTCAATTCGAGGCGCGGCGGCAGTGGCAGCCGGTAGCAGCAAAGGCGCGGCGGCGGCGCCCTCCTCATCCCGAAACCGGAGGTGAAGGAGGAGCAGGACAATGAGGAAGCGTCGCAGGCGGCGCTGCTGGCGGAGTACGAGCGGCAGCAGCGGCTCATCGCCAGCAGCGACGACCCCGAGGACTGCCCAGGGCTGCGGGCGGCGTTCTTGGCGTCCATGAACGACAAGGACGCCTGGAGGGGCGACCTCGACGCGGCGATCGCCATGTCCATCCGCGACTCCGGCAAGCCGCTCGTGGACCTCACCGACGACGGCGAGGCAGGACCAAGCGGCTTGGTGAAGGACGAGCCCGTCGACGAGCGCGTCAAGCAGGAGGTCGTCACCGACGACATGTACAACTTCCAGCAGTACTACGACGCCTCCGGCCGCCGCAAGTACTTCTAGATTAGGTTTAGTTTAAATTTAGTCAAATTTCGTTCGAATCTATGTAATATATAGCAAGTTTGGATGAATTCGCTCAAGTTTTAAATTTCTAAATTTTGTTTTGGGGACGCGGCTGGGAAGCGACGTCCCCCAAACGCGGCACGAACAAAACACGTCCCCCAAACACTCGATCCGGCGCCGTTTAGGGACGGTTTGGGGAATGCTACTGGAGATGCTCTTAGTATCGCCAAATATGGCGCAACAATTAGGAACATAGCCATTGTCAACACCCGGATTTTTAAGTCCGGATGCCTATTATGTCATACATCGCAATCCCAGGAATATTGTTGTTGCGAGGCATAATAGTTAAGTATCACAGTCATCATTCATTACAAACCATAAAGTCTTACAAATTGGAATCACATGATCCATATTACACAAATAGTTGATCTAGTGATCAACGAACTGATCAACGAACAAACATAAGTTCATAGCGGAAGCGTAAGATACAAGGACTCTATAGTCCACAGGCCAACGCTTGACGTTAGCAGACTCCTAGTTGTTGTAGACGTCCTGCTGACCGTCCTCCTCGTACTGCTGCTCCTCTTCATAGTCTGGCCATTTGAATAGCCAGGGACACAGCCGTGAGTACTTTATGTACTCGCAAACTAATACTAGTGTAAGTGCTAGCAATTCTAGTAAGGGGGTGCTAAGCTCTAGTTTCTTTGCATAAAGCCAATTTTAGTTTGCAAGTATTTACTAAAGACTTATTCATGTGCTAACTAACTCAAGTGGGAACATTAGTGTCATTCCCACACCTCTGTTGTGATTCAAGTCAAAGTCACCATTCACCATTCAAATTCAAGTCACCAGTCAAGATCTAACACTGGAAACTGTATGGCCTTTCCAACCGTCCGTAACCGTGGACACGGCTATTCGAATAGGTTTACACTCTGCAGAGGTTGCACACTTGTGCCACAACATTTGATTTCATCCGTCGGGATAACCCCGAATCATCGTAACACAGTACGCGGATCATCAACCATAACCTTTCATTTACTAACCCTAGTATGAGCACCTCTCCCCATGAGCTTGGCCTCCCAGTGAAGACCAACTGTCAACCTGGGAACTGCACAGGGCTTGGCCGTACAATTCACCTCAATTCACATCATTTCTCAACAACGGAGGCAGCCTCGGCATAACCCCTATGATGTGTGTTCAGAGGGAACCCATACTAAGATACATAAATTTCTAGTTAAGCCCTTACCCATAATCAGGTATTGTGGGGGTACTCAAGAATTGGAAAGGTATCGCATCCAAACCAATATTAGTTTTTAATCAAAAATCACTATCTTCTCTTGGTCATATTCACCTTCAAAATTCATTCCATAGTTTCATCATTATTTCACCACACATGTTCCCATCTAAGTAGTCATTTTTAATTTAGCACTAGCATCTAGGTATGAGGGGTGCTAAGTACTTTGCTTTGCTTCTAGGCTAACTTTGATACTCTTGTACTAATCTAACATTAACCCCATTGAATCATGAATCAAAAGTACAAAACAACGGTAAATAAAGCTTAAAATAAAACTGGGAAGTAGGCTCATGAACATAAAGTAAAATGGGTAATGCCTTGCTCATGGTGAGCTTGGCACTTGCAAGAGTATTATCTTGCCTTGGTTGGGAAATTGGTCAAAGTGGTCTTCTTCTCCTTGAAGTAGACCTCCTCCTCCTCTTGATACTCCTCGGTACTAGCGTCTAAAATACGAATACGGGGTACACAATCATCACACCAAACTTATTTACTAAACTAAGCACACACATGATTTACACAACTTAAACTAGCATCACACATTACTATTAAGTTGGTGGATGTGTTTTTCTTATTTAAGAAAAATAATTTCCTCTCATATTAACTTAGGTGTTTATTTTTATTTATTTAGAGAAATAATTTCCTCTCATTATTCTATTAAGATTTAATTTCTCTCATGAATAATATATGACCTAGGTTGACCAAAGTCAACCTCTTCATACTTATCATTTAAGAAAATGATTTAAATGAGGTGTAGCACCTCATACAATTTAATCTTAGCATGGTAATATTTAATATCATCAACAAACCATATGAGATTTTTATGACCAGAGTCTTCACCTCATATTGGATTGTTCATGACAAGATTTAAATGGGAGAAACAACCCCATATGATTTACTAATATTTTTGGACAATATTTTGACTAGAAATAGCCATATAGTCCTTTAATTTAACTAGGCCATGATCATTCAAAGTAAGCATGGCATATTTTTGTAAAAACAATTAGTATAAGTGTAATGTGATTTATAGGAGTTGGAATTAACTTAAAAGCAATTGTGGTTGATTTTTAATAATTTTTCTAAGGCTGAAAAGTCCCTGTCTTGTTTATTTTCTCACTTTAATTCTATACTAGATCTAGGGTTCAAACCAGTGGCATTGTGTAGATACAATCCTAAGATTTCCAAAGATATAAATTTTGCAAAATTTGGTTGGGTGGATTTTCTCCTATTTAATTTTGAATCCAGCACCAGAGAGGAGTTAACTTAATTCGAAAATTCAAATTTGAATTTAATGGGCTTAGGCGGGAAGGCTACTAGGCTAACGGAAAGGAGAATGGGCGGCCCAGTACATCCAGCGCAGCGGGCCCGGTGTGGTGGGAGCCACCGTCGGTGGGACAACCCCGAAGCGTACGGCGGCGTGGGCCGCGATTAGGGGAGGATCGAACGGTCTAGGGACGTCGTCGTCTCCAACGAGAGAGGAGCACTACGGGCGACGATAGGGGGTCGCCGAGCCGTGAACTCCGCGCCGTCGGAGATGTGCGAGGGACCGTCTTGTGTCAGACGAGCGCACAGACGGCGCGTCGCGAGGTGGTCTCCTTCGCCGGCGTGCTCCGTGTACTAGCGGCGGCGGCGAGCTTGCAATTCCAACGATGGAGTGGCTAATCGATTCAATTGAAGTGGCGAGGAGTGCCGTGGGGAGGAGAGGAAGAAGTTGGCTTGCTCAATGATGTCTACGGGAGCTTCTATTCTTGTAGACAGTGTTGGGCCTCCAAGAGCAGAGGTTTGTAGAACAGCAGCAAGTTTCCCTTAAGTGGATTACCCAAGGTTTATCGAACTTGGGAGGAAGAGGTCAAAGATATCCCTCTCATGCAACCCTGCAACCACAAAGCAAGAAGTCTCTTGTGTCCCCAACACACCTAATAGGTGTACTAGTTTGGCGAAGAGATAGTGAAATACAGGTGGTATGAATAAATATGAGCAGTGTACTGGCGCTAGGAAAATAGCTAACGGCGTGCGATTGATGGTAGTAATATTGGGGGAAGTAAACAAGTAGTAGTGGCAGCGATAAGTAGTGTAAAACGATAAACAATGTATAGCGTATTTAGGAACAAGGCCTAGGGATTAGACTTTCACTAGTGGACACTCTCAACATTGATCACATAACGGAATAGATAAATGCATACTCTACACGCTCTTGTTGGATGATGAACACATTGCGTAGGATTACACGAACCCTCAATGCCGGAGTTAACAAGCTCCACAATTCAATGTTCATATTTAAATAACCTTAGAGTGCATGAAAGATCGAAACGACTAAACCAAGTACTAACATAGCATGCACACTGTCACCTTCATGCTTATGTAGGAGGAATAATACACATCAATACTATCATAGCAATAGTTAACTTCGCAATCTACAAGAGATCATGATCATAGCATAAACCAAGTACTAACACGGATGCACACACTGTCACCATTACATCGTGCAGGAGGAATAAAACTACTTTAATAACATTGCTAGAGTAGCACATAGATAAATTGTGATACAAAACACATTGCAATCATAAAGAGATATAAATAAGCACTTCATTATGCCATTCATAACAGTGAATAAGTATTCTGTGAAATATAGGCTAAGAGACCCACACGGTGCACACACTGTCACCTTTACACAGTGGGACAAGGAGTCTCAGGAGATCACATAAGTAAAACTCACTTGACTAGCATAATGACATCTAGATTACAAGCATCATCATGTGAATCTCAATCATGTAAGGCAGCTCATGAGATTATTGTATTGAAGCACATAGGAGAGAGATGAACCACATAGCTCCCGGTACAGCCCCGAGCCTCGATGGAGAACTACTCCCTCCTCATGGGAGCAGCAGCGGTGATGAAGATGGCGGTGGAGATGGCAGCGGTGTCGATGGAGAAGCCTTCCGGGGGCCCGTCCGGCAGGTGCCGGAACAGAGACTCCTGTCCCCCGGATCTTGGCTTCGCGATGGCGGCGCTCACGGAAGGTTTCGCGTGCCGTGGCTTCCTCCGTAAGGGTTTCGATGCGGGGGCTTTATATAGGCGAAAGGGCAGCCTCGGAGGGGGCTGGGGCCACCACACCATAAGGCGCGCCCCCCCTCGGCGCGCCGGGTGGCGGGTGCGGGGCCCCGGGGGCTTCCTACGGCGGCTCTCGGGTGTTACGGATGGTTCGGGAAAATAGGAACACAGGCGTTGATTTCGTCAATTCGAGAATATTTCGTTACTAGGATTTATGAAACCAAAAAAACAGGAACTGGCACTTCGGCATCTTGTTAATAGGTTAGTTCCGGAAAATGCACGAATATGACATATAATGTGTATAAAACATGTAGTATCATCAATAAAGTAGCATGGAACATAAGAAATTATCGATACGTCGGAGCGTATCAGCATCCCCAAGCTTAGTTCTGCTCGCCGAGCAGGTAAAACGATAACAAAGATAATTTCTGAAGTGACATGCCATCATAACCTTGATCATACTATTTGTAAACATATGTAATGAATGCAGCGATCAAAACAATGGTAATGACATGAGTAAACAAGTGAATCATAAAGCAAAGACTTTTCATGAATAGTACTTCAAGACAAGCATCAATAAGTCTTGCATAAGAGTTAACTCATAAAGCAATAATTCAAAGTAGAGGCATTGAAGCAACACAAAGGAAGATGAAGTTTCAGCGGTTGCTTTCAACTTATAACATGTATATCTCATGGATAATTGTCAATGCAAAGCAATATAACAAATGCAATATGCAAGTATGTAGGAATCAATGCACAGTTCACACAAGTGTTTGCTTCTTAAGGTGGAGGGAGATAGGTAAACTGACTCAACATAAAAGTAAAAGAAAGGTCCTTCAAAGAGGAAAGCATCGATTGTTATATTTGTGCTAGAGCTTTTATTTTGAAAACATGAAACAATTTTGTCAACGGTAGTAATAAAGCATATGAGTTATGTAAATTATATCTTACAAGTTGCAAGCCTCATGCATAGTATACTAATAGTGCCCGCACCTTGTCCTACTTAGCTTGGACTACGGATCTTTGCATATGCATGTTTCAACCAAGTGTCAAAGGGTACCTCCATGCCGCTGTACAAAGGTCTAAGGAGAAAGCTCGCATTTTTATTTCTCGCTTTCGATTATTCTCAACTTAGACATCCATACGGGACAACATGGACAACAGATAATGGACTCCTCTTAAATGCCTAAGCATGTAGCAATAATTATTATTCTCATATGAGATTGAGGATATATGTCCAAACTGAAACTTCAACCATGATTCATGGCTTTAGTTAGCGGCCCAATGTTCTTCTCTAACAATTTGCATGCTCCAATCATTAAGGTGATAGATCCTTCAGACAAGACGGACATGCATAGCAACTCACATGATATTCAACAATAGTTGATGGCGTTCCCCAGAAGCATGGTTATCGCACAACAAGCAACTTAATAAAAGATAAAGTGCATAAGTACATATTCAATACTACGATAGTTTTTAAGGCTATTTTGTCCCATGAGCTATATATTGCAAAGGCGAATGATGGAATTTTAAAGGTAGCACTCAAGCAATTTACTTTGGAATGGCGGAGAAATACCATGTAGTAGGTAGGTATGGTGGACACAAATGGCATAGTGGTTGGCTCAAGGATTTTGGATGCATGAGAAGTATTCCCTCTCGATACAAGGTTTAGGCTAGCAAGGTTATTTGAAGCAAACTCAAGGATGAACCGGTGCAGCAAAACTCACATAAAAGACATATTGTAAACATTATAAGACTCTACACCGTCTTCCTTGTTGTTCAAAACTCAATACTAGAATTATCTAGACCTTAGAGAGACCAAATATGCAAATCAAATTTTAGCAAGCTCTATGTATTTCTTCATTAATGGGTACAAAGTATATGATGCAAGAGCTTAAACATGAGCACAACAATTGCCAAGTATCACATTATCCAAGACATTTTAGCAATTACTACATGTAGCATTTTCCAATTCCAACCATATAACAATTTAACGAAGAGGAAACTTCGCCATGAATATTATGAGCTAAGAACACATATGTTCATACGAACCAGCGGAGCGTGTCTCTCTCCCACACAAGGATGAACTTATTCAGAGAACTAAGATAACAAAACAAAAATAAAAGCACACACAGAGACGCTCCAAGTAAAGTACATAAGATGTGACCGAATAAAAATATAGTTTCGGGGGAGGAACCTGATGATGTTGTCGATGAAGAAGGGGATGCCTTGGGCATCCCCAAGCTTAGACGCTTGAGTCTTCTTAAAATATGCAGGGGTGAACCATGGGGGCATCCCCAAGCTTAGAGCTTTCACTCCTCTTGATCATAGTATATCATACTCCTCTCTTGACCCTTGAAAACTTCCTTCACACCAAACTTCAAGCAAACTCATTAGAGGGTTAGTGCACAATTAATAATTCACACATTCAGAGGTGACACAATCATTCTTTACACTTCTGGACATTGCATAAAGCTACTGGACATTAATGGATCAAAGAAATTCATCCAACATAGCAAAAGAGGCAATGCGAAATAAAAGGCAGAATCTGTCAAACACAGAACAGTCCGTAAAGACGAATTTTAAGATGGCACCAGACTTGCTCAAATGGAAAAACTCAAAACTAATGAAAGTTGCGTACAGGATCACGCTCGTAAATTGGCAGATTTTCAAATTTTCTACGAGAGACTTGTAGAATTCGTGACAGACGAATGCTGTTTTAGCAGCGATCCCAAATAACATCAACTTTAGCATAGAAACTTTACTTGGCACAAAAACATGATAAGGAGAGGTTGCTACAGTAGTAAACAACTTCCAAGACTCAAATATAAAACAAAGTACTGTAGTAAAAAAAACACATGGGTTATCTCCCAAGAAGTTCTTTCTTTATAGCCATTAAGATGGGCTCGGCAGTTTTAATGATGCACTCGCAAGAAATAGTATTTGAAGCAAAGAGAGCATCAAGAGGCAAATTCAAAACACATTTAAGTCTAACATGCTTCCTATGCATAGGAATCTTGTAAATAAACAAGTTCATGAAGAGCAAAGTAACAAGCATAGGAAGATAAAACAAGTGTAGCTTCAAAAATTTCAGCACATAGAGAGGTGTTTTAGTAACATGAAAATTTCTACAACCATATTTTCCTCTCTCATAATAATTTTCAGTAGAATCATGAGCAAACTCAACAATATAACTATCACATAAAGCATTCTTATCATGAGTCTCATGCATAAAATTATTACTCTCCACATAGGCATAATCAATTTTATTAGTTGTAGTGGGAGCAAATTCAACAAAGTAGCTATCATTATTATTTTCATCATCAAATATAGGAGGCAAAGTATCATCAAAGTAAATTTTCTCCTCAATGCTTGGGGGACTAAAAAATATGCTCATCAAAACCAGCTTCCCCAAGCTTAGAATTTTCCATAGCATTAGCAACAATAGTGTTCAAAGCATTCATATTAATATGTTCCATGGGTTTTTTAATTTTCGCATCAAACCATCCATGTCTTAAATCGGGAAATAGAATAAAAAGGTCATTGTTGTCCATTATGCCTAACTAGTGTAAACAAGAAACCAAATGTCGCAATTGCAGAGTAAAGGAAATAGCTTCGAGCACACACAATGGCGCGAGAAAAGTGGTTACGGAGCCGGAGTATGAGTGCCTTTTACCTTTCCTCCCGGCAACGGCGCCAGAAAAGTGCTTGATGTCTACGGGAGCTTCTATTCTTGTAGACGGTGTTGGGCCTCCAAGAGCGGAGGTTTGTAGAACGGCAAGTTTCCCTTAAGTGGATTACCCAAGGTTTATCGAACTCGGGAGGAAGAGGTCAAAGATATCCCTCATGCAGCCCTGCAACCACAAAGCAGAAGTCTCTTGTGTCCCCACACACCTAATAGGTGTACTAGTTTAGCGAAGAGATGTGAAATACGAATTGGTATGAATAAATATGAGCAGTAGTACGGCGCAGAAAATAGCACTACGTGCGATTGATGGTAGTAATATTGCGGGAAGTATAAGCGGTAGTAACGCAGCCGATAGTAACTCGATAAAACGATGAAACAAGCGACGATAGCGATATTTAGGAACAAGGCCTAGGGATTAGACTTTCACTAGTGGACACTCACAACATTGATCACATAGCAGAATAGATAAATGCATACTCTACACTCTCTTGTTGGATGATGAACACATTGTGTAGGATTACGAACCCTCAATGCCAGGGTTAACAAGCTCAATTCAATGTTCATATTTAAATAACCTTAGAGTGCATGAAAGATCGAAATGACTAAACCAAGTACTAACAGCAGCATGCACCTGTCACCTTCATGCTTATGTAGGAGGAATAATACACATCAATACTATCATAGCAATAGTTAACTTACAATCTACAAGAGATCATGATCATAGCATAAACCAAGTACTAACACGGATGCACACACTGTCACCATTACATCGGAGGAATAAAACTACTTTAATAACATTGCTAGAGTAGCACATAGATAAATTGTGATACAAAACACATTGCAATCATAAAGAGATATAAATAAGCACTTCATTATGCCATTCATAACAGTGAATAAGTATAAATATAGCCTAAGAGACCCACACGGTGCACACCATTGTCACCTTTACACACGTGGGACAAGGAGTCTCAGGAGATCACATAAGTAAAACTCACTTGACTAGCATAATGACATCTAGATTACAAGCATCATCATATGAATCTCAATCATGTAAGGCAGCTCATGAGATTATTGTATTGAAGCACATAGAGGAGAGATTAACCACATAGCTAAGAGTCGGCCCGAGCCTCGATGGAGAACTACTCCCTCCTCATGGGAAGCGGCGATGATGAAGATGGCGGTGGAGATGGCGGCGGTGTCGATGGAGAAGCCTTCGGGCACTTCCCCGTCCCGGAGTCTTGAGGAGACTCCTGTCCCCGGATCTTGGCTTCGCGATGGCGGCGCTCGGAAGGTTTCGCGTACCGTGGCTTCCTCCTAAGGGTTTCGATGCGGGGGCTTATATAGGCGAAAAGGCGGCCTCGGAGGGGCACAGGGCCCTACACCATGGGGCGGCGCGGCCCCCCTCGGCCGCGCCGGTGGTGCGGGCCCCAGGCTTCCCTGCAGCGGCTCTCGGGTGTTGCAGATGGTTCGGGAAAAATAGGAACCAGGCGTTGATTTCGTCCAATTCGAAATATTTCGTTACTAGGATTTATGAAACCAAAAACAAGAAAACAGGAACCGGCACTTCGGCATCTTGTTAATAGGTTAGTTCAAAATGCACGAATATGACATATAATGTGTATAAAACATGTAGGTATCATCAATAAAGTAGCATGGAACATAAGAAATTATCGATACGTCGGGGACGTATCACTCAAATCAGTGGGAGAGGCCCTCCTTTTATAGGAGCGGAGGTGCCGAAGGGCGGAGGCGCGATCGTCGTCGTCGTCGTTCGAAGTTGCAAAGGGGCAAGGGATGGGTGCTACGGGTTGCTGCTTGCAGATGGCGACGTATCGCTTGATCGTGGCGTACGAGCTCGGTGGCGATGGGAAGCTTACGGGAAGGGCGAGAGGGCTGCGTCGCGTCGGCGATGGCGGGGGCCACGGCGATGCGGCGGTCAAACGGGCGTGTCCACGAGCGAGCTAGTGTCTTGCGCGTCCGCGGCGAGAGATGGCGAGCGGAGGTGACGCGGCTCCGAGCGACCGTCGCTCGGCGCGTCGAGTGGATGCCATGCGCGCTACGGCTCGGCATGGGCATGTTACCGGCGCCTTTGGGCGCGCGTGTGCTTGGCGCGTCTCGAGCTCAGTCTTGGCAAGAGTGCACGGCGTGTCCAGGGAGGTGAGAGGAAGAGGTGATTGACACGGTGGTGCGGTCCCGAGAGATGGCGAGAAGGTGAGGGTGGCATGATGGTGGCATGCCATGCCACGGGCATGGCATGGTTTTGATGATGTGATCAAACAAGGGTCGGTGCAAGTGGTGATACTAGTGTGGTGAAGTGAGAGGGAGGCTCCAGGGTTGCGGTGGTGGCTCGAGGTTGGACCAAGTCCATCTCCAATTTCGTATGGGCTCATTTGGATTCCCTGCCCAGCATTCGATCAAATGCCCGAATGAAAAATATTTTTGAATTTTGCAATTCTTTTTGGTGGGTTGTAATCATATATTAAAATAGGAGTAGAATGGTGGTGGTTTGGTTCAATTTGGAATTGGTTTGCAAAATTTCAAAATGCATGTGATCTTAGTTTTGTTTCAATGTCTCATCTTGGCTTGCTTATAATTTGAAATTGAGGCGAGAGATTGAGGTGAGAGTCTTGAGCAAAGTTGTTGTCCTTGATGTTGTCTTGGATGAGGTGCAAAGAAATGGTCAAGTGTATGTTACCTGCCAAAACCCACCGGCGGCAATAGTTAAGCAACACGAAGAGCCGGGAGGCTCAAGGACTAGTGGACCCTGGCACCTCGCGTCGTCCCGCAAGTCTTCCGGCCACGTCCTGGCGGTTGCTAGGGCGTGCCACCTGACCTAGACCCGATCAGGAAGGTGTTAGAGTGCTTCGATTGTTCCTGCATGGTAGACACGTAAACATTAAATACGAGCCCTATCGGCTCTCGGGTTGCCCTGTGGATCGGCTCAAAGAGCCGATCGCCCCATGGTTCACGTTGGATTTGCAATGACATGGGGATCCTGCTTAGTTAAAACAAAGCTAAACCGATCTCGACAGTTTAGGGTTTTCACCGCATAAGGAACATCCTACGTGCGATCGGGCCTAGCAGATACGGAAGATGATGCAAACTACCCCTACAAGAGGCCTAAAAACCAACATAACGTTGATTCCCGGAACATCCCTTGTAGGGACGGTAAACAACACCTAACGCACTACCGGATCGTCCGACCCCAGCATAAGGCCTAACTATGAGATATTAAACTAATCCCTGCAGAGCAAGGAGCAACTATAACGGATCGGATCTACTAAGTAACGAACAAGCAGATCTGCCCTTACACCGGATAGGTGTAAGGGCAGCTAGAAATTGAGGGCGGCATTGCAACGTTATGCACGAAAACATCAATGCAAGCCCCTAAACACCTAAAGATAAGTAGTGCTGCTCGCCATCAACAACGCTTCAGCACGAGCAGCACAAGGTAGACGAATAAACATGTTGCCTAGATCGCAAGATGCGATCTAGCCTGATCTTACCGGAAGAAACCCTCGAAGGAAGGGGTGGCGATGCGCCTGATTTGTGTGTTGTGAACGTGATTGTCCTCCTTTTCCGATAACCCTAGATACATATTTATAGTCAAGGGACTTTCTAATTGAGGCGTGCACCTAACCGTGCACGGGCGGACTCTATCTGTTAATTCTAAACACGATACGATCTACTATATTACAGATACACGGGCAATTTAGCCCAAACTCTTAGCGCAAGGCCTTCAAAGATACTCCACGTGTATGTCCTTCATTACATCTTAACCACGGCCCATCTCCGATTTGGCCAAAATCCGGTGATAACACATACCCCTGGTTTTGGCAATGATAATTTCAAAACCATCTGTTTTTCCTTCGAGGGTCATGTCGTGGCAGAGCAGAACCGTCGCAGTATTTTCTCATCATGACGACTTGCCTTCCCAACTTCTCTGCACGATTTGACAGTTTTGGCACCATGTCCTCGAAAACTGCTCGACAATTAAATTTCCATCTCCTTTTATTTAACCGCATCGAACAGTTCTCCTCTTCATCCCCTTGCATGGCACTTCCGCCCTTCCTCTTGCCACCATGTCCTCTTCTTCTTCCTCCTCTCGGCATCAAGCCTCTCTGTCCAATCCTCACCTCGAGGCCGGGAGTGGACCCGCAAGGCGCGCGGCCATCATCGCCACGCCATTGCACGGCGGGGATGAGTCGACCCACGACTCCTCCGTCGTCCGAAGATGACCGGTCCTTGACGGACGGGGAGGCGACCTCGCTTCCTCGCCTTTGGGGAATCGGAGGAGAGGCGACGATGATCGCTCTCCACGGGACGGTTCTCCTCCGCCGAGGAGGTGAAGGAAGAGAAGAGGAGGAGGACCACCTCCTCAGACGAGCCGCCGGCCAGCGCCTCCCTTGGCCGGGCAGCCTTAGTGATTCGACGGCGACCGAAGACCATGCGGCGAGAACGATGAGGACAACGAGGGCCCTCGGTGAGAGCGGCGACGTGAGCCCGCCGGAGCTTGGCAGCGGCGACGGCGATGATTAGGGCAACTAGTAGATAGGATCCCTAGCATAGGATCAGTAGTAGTAGGAGGGGCAATGCATCCCCCTAGGCCTTCCTTTTGAGAGCAATCAGCTCTTTTCATGTAAGAAATCTGATTATCAATGAAGAAATTTCCCCAATTTGACTCTGCCGATTCCTTGCAAATTGATTTAGCCGATTCTCCCTTGTATTGATTTTGCCGATTGTTAGCCTGATCAACGCTCGATGAACCGATGGCAACGCATCGGTCTCTTATGATAAATTTCGAGATAGATCAGTTCAGATCCTCAAATTTCGATCGACAGGACCAAATCGTAATCGCGCAAACCTTAAATCTTGGAAATCCAAGTCCCCTGAGCTTAATGTTAGCTTTAATCGGCAAGACTCCAGAATTGATGCCTTCAGGAGAACTCTAGGACCATTGCTGAAAATCTTGATCGCCTACAACTTTCGCCGCGATGCTTTGTCTCTTTGTAGCAACAAAGGCCCAAAGCCTATCAATTATGATGGCTCCCTCTTCAAATTGGTGGCTCTAGCTCCTCAGAACAAAGAACCTTGAGGGCGAGGTGCCACGAGAGCCTCGATCAAGGCGAGGACAAAGATGTACCAGCCGAATGGGCCATCATCGGCTTCCAGTTGTAGTGCAGCGTCAGCCGATTCTGACCAAATCGGCTTTCAATAGCAGAGAACCTTCAAGGTGAGCTGCCCCCCGAGCTTCTTCATCCAACGAGCGGAAAGCTTACGCCTAAGGAGACCATGCACTAGGACGGCTTTGGAAGGATCAGCAGCTCTCTTGAACTAAGAAGCCTCAACGTAGTGGCCCTCGGATTCCTCCTGGCTCAGATTGGCTCATCATCTCGGGCGGTGGTGCGACTTCTAGTGAGGAAGTTGTCACCTTGGTCAAGCCCCAGGAGGAAACGTCACAGCCAATTGGATGGTCATCGGCTGTTCTCATGATCCTAACCTGATCTGCATGTTTACGCAGGCGCTGCTGATCTTGAAGATTTGCTAACGGAGCCACCAACCATTCCACTGAGGGGCTCCTTCAGTAGAGCCTCGCTACGTAACTTGATGACTGCTCCATTAGGCTTCTGCTTGTAACAGTCGTATCCCTTGAGTCGATGGCCGTGCATCGGCTTTGAATTCTTAAGTCGATGTCTACGCATCGGCTGTGCCCAAAATTTTTGATTTTCAAATTTTTATATGGCCGATTTATTTATGCATCGGCCCCCCATACTTGAGCTGTTCCGCTGGGCATTTGACATCCACTCCAAGCTTTGTATCCTCGTGTTTTGTCCATCTATGTGCCCCAGACCGATTACTCCAAGTATTTGATGGTATCGGCTCTTCGGACATCTGTCGGATCAATGCGAACACAGACAAAACGTGTGTCGAGGATAATTTTGGCCGATTGCGGGAATCGGCCTCCCTTTTCATTGCAATGCTTGACGATGGTTTGCAACTTCTCGGATTTCCACTGTAGCTACGTGGCATGCTGGAGATAAGATCCTTTGCTTTTCATTTTTTTGAGGGCCGATCTCAGGGATCGGCCTTGCCACGTACGTCCAATGTCTTGGACCTGCTACTCCGTCCGGATCACGGATACCATGTTTGTATCAGCCGATGCCTCTGCATCGGCATCAGCCGATGCCTGTGCATCGGCTTTCGCCTGTTTGGGGCGCCATACTTTCTTTGGCGGGCGCGCCTTTGTCTCCATTGTTTGCTGAATTTTCGAACCGGATCGGGCCGCTGCCACTGACGTGTGCAGTGCTGTGCCTCGGCTTCTTTCGGGGACGCTTGTTGGGGGGATGACCCGGTATGCAAACCATGCCAAACCGGATGGTCTTATCCATCAAGATACCGGTTTAATATTATACCGGAACTCAAAGATAGAATTTGGCTAAGTAAGCTAAGCCGGTATCCCCAAGAGGGGTATACGGAATCGGGAAGGAAAGATACCGGAACCGGAAGGAAAGGCGTGTCGGCTGACTGGTCAAAGATTCCGTCAGGAGCTAAAGACAAGGATGAGCTAAGCAAAGTAGCTTTAAACGAAGGCTTGAAGACAAAGAAGAGGATGACGGCCAAAGAAGCCGGAGGACGTCAGCCTCCCTGTTTAAAGAAGACCCCGGTGTCATCTATGATTAAAGTAGCTTTATAAAGTATCTTTGTAAAGTAGTTTGTCTAGTCAAAGATCCCATTAGGGTTTCTTGTCCTGTAAGCCACCCTCTCCCCTATATAAGGAGAGGGGGCAGCCTCTTTCATACGCGCGTGACATTAGAGAGAGAACCCTGTAAGCTCAAACTTGTATCATGTGGAGATCAATGAAGATAGTGATCTAGAGCGAGTTCTTCCTTGTGTTCTTCTTCTTCAACCTCTGGCCTTGGCCAAGTTCTTGAGGAAACCATCCGGAAGTTCATCCCATCTAATCGCAAACCCTCCCCCGAATCCTCTAGCGTCCATTCGGCCCCAAGATAAGCCATCCCATGGCATCTGTTTTATTCAACGACAGTTGGCGCCCACCATGGGGCATGAAGTGGCGCTTCTGGGTTCATATTGACGGGCATCCTCGACACCAAACGAGCGCACGGTGTCCGCGCTCGTGAACGCATCTACAACATGGACTTCATCAACGATAGCAGTGTCGCCAGCAGCGGCAAGTTCATGAAGCAGCCGCACCATCGGTTGGCATGCGTCTATTTTACACCGTTCACGTGCCAGCGCCTCGCCGATCTTGGGTGGCGTGAATCCGCCAAGATATTTGTGCTGGCTTGGCGCCGCCGCGGCGTGGGTCATGATGGGTGGTGCGGTCAACAGGCAGGGAGGCTGTGGAGGAAGGAGATGAACGTGCGGCATCGACCCGCCCGGCAAAACCGCCGCTGGAGCGTGA
This sequence comes from Lolium multiflorum, assembly GCA_030979885.1. NCBI lineage: Eukaryota > Viridiplantae > Streptophyta > Magnoliopsida > Poales > Poaceae > Lolium > Lolium multiflorum. The sequence goes on along the minus strand of CM061748.1, from coordinate 235,107,955 downwards.
CGCCGGCGTCGCGGGAGCATCGTCGGCACCACCGCAACACCTCTTCGAGCGGCGATGCACACGCGGCCACGCCCATCGCGTAGAACATCGACCGGCAAAGGCTCAGGAGGAGCGGAGGCCGCGCGCAAGGCCCACTTACCGGTGGCGCCGACATCATCCGGGCGCAGCGCGAGCTGAACCTAACCCTACGTGAGTACAACGCTGCCCATGGCTTTGCTTCAGTTAGTGCTCATGCTGCTAGGATACCGGAAAACCGGCTTAAGGCTCGCAATCTAGATCAGGATTTGCGCAAAGAAGTTCTTACCGGCAAGAGTGCATCTGTATCTGTAAGCATCGTAGAAAAGCCTAAGTACAGTAGTCCGGATAAAACTATAAAAGCCGCTAAAGCTGCAGTAGAGTTATGTGAATCTCTTTCCGGTGACGAGTTGGCAAAGCAGCAAGAACGTGTAAAAGAGCTGTTGAAAACTATTGAGCAGCAAAATGCTGAGCAGCTAGCTAAGCTGAACGAGGCAGTGGCCTCAAAATCCGCGCGTTCAACAAAGAATGCCGGAAGCAAGTCCCAGGGGCAGGCATCGTCCCCTCATCCGGACAAAAGAAGGGAAAGAGAAAAGAACGCACGGCAGATGACTGTGTATGATCCAGTTCTTGCCGGAAAGCAAAAAGCCGGGCAACATGATGCCGGTAGAAAAAGCCAAGGGGCAGATCGGGGCTACGCCAAGGGAGGCTATGCCGGAAACAATCATGCCGGTAGATATGAAACCGGGCAAAATTATCGAGCCGCAAGAGTGGCATATGTGGATGAAGAAATGCCACCACCAGGGTACCGGCAGGCAAGAGCCGCGGAACCGGAAGAATATGACGAATCAGATTCCGAGGTGGAACGAACAAGAGTCCACCGGAACCCTTTGGGGGAACGCCTGGGGGAAAGATGTTTGCCAGACCGGGATGCGAGGCACAGGTTGGACAGGGTACATCTTTCTGCAATAGTTGAATGTGAGGGACCTCCTGGCCCAAGGTGTTTTGGCCCACGAATCATGAGAGAAGAACCACCGGTGCGCAATTTCCAGTTGCCCCGGGACACAAGAACGTATGATGGTACGACCAAGCCGGAAGACTGGCTGGCAGATTATGTCACAGCTGTTTATGTGGCTGGTGGTGGAGTAAACCGGCGTTGGGCGGTAAGAATCATACCGTCCTACCTCGTGGGTCCTGCGAGGATTTGGCTTAACAATTTGCCGGCAGGAAGCATTAACGGATGGTTGGACTTTGAGGAAGCATTTGTGAACAACTTCAGCAGTACCTACAAAAGGCCAAACCGGCCCCAACAGCTTGCGCTTGCCAACAGCGTGCAGGAGAACCAGACCGGGATTATCTCACCCGGTGGAACTCAATGAGAAACACATGTGAAGGAGTGATTGAGGCACAAGCCATTGCTTGGTTCAGTCAAGGATGCCGGAGAGGATCACCTTTGTGGCAAAGGCTGCAGAGAAGCATGCCCACAACCTTAGCAGAGATGATACGTGTGGCAGATAGCTATGCATTGGGAGACCCAATGCAACCGGCTGTGCAAGCTGAGCCGGAGCAGTCGAATCCGCATCAGCAGCAATACCGGGATAACCGGAACAACAAAAGAAGGGAAGATTTCCCGGATCGAAGATATGCATCACAGCAAGTTGCTGCCGTGCAGGAAAATTATGACGCCAGCGGCAGTCAGAGACAGAAAACCGGATCGCCATGGGCGGGTCCTAAGAAGCAGTGGGTCGAGAAGAAACCCTGGGGCCAGAAAAAGAATTGGCAAGAGCCTGTGAAGTACACCATGGAAGCCGCCATGGACCAACCTTGCCGGTGGCACACGCCGATCGGATCACGAGTCAAACCATCTGACGAAGGATTGTTCTTGGACCAAGTACTTGATGCAAAAGGGTGCAGTGAAAGATGCGCAAGGACAAGGGTGCGCCACAATGTTGCCGCCGCCGCAAGATATGCTGCGCCAACAACAACTACCACCACCGCCCTCTCTGGAGCAATGCTCTACGGTACAACCTCACCAAACGAGGCAACAATGCCGGCAAGTTGCGGGTGGAAGAGAATCGTGACCAACCACCTCCACCGGCACCTGGCCGGAATGTTTACGAAGACCCACACTTGTGCATGGTTGTCTTGTCTCAAAGCCAATTGTGAGGCAGGCGTGCATCGCCGTTCCATGGAAGTGCGCGGTGATGCTGGGTACCCAAGTACATGCTATGGTCAGATCAGGAAATCACATGGTCGTTCAGGATCACCCCAAAGTCATGCCGAATCCGGGCGGATACGCTCTTGTTGTGGACCCAATCATGAAGGGGCCGGAAACTCGAGTAAAATTCAGCAAGGTGCTGATAGACAATGGCAGCAGCATAAACATCATGTACAAGCACACCATGCGTACGCTGGGCATAACGGAGAATATGCTCAGCCAACTCACACAACTTTCCATGGGATTGTTCCCGGTTTGTCTTGCGCCCCGATAGGAAAAGTTCGGGTGGATGTGTCGTTTGGAGGACGTGACAATTGTCGTGTTGAGAACATTGAGTTTGAGGTGGTGGACTTAGATAGTCCTACCATGCGTTGCAGGAGGAGGCCGGCAGCGTTTCATGGCCTCGACCCATACGGCTTACCTCAAGATGAAGATGCCGGCACCTCGTGGACCCTTGACTGTGGTGGGAAACTATAAGGTCTCAATGGAAACTGCTTCCGCCGGATCAAACCTGGCAGAGTCACTGGTGATAGCGGAGGAAAAGAAAAGAATGCAAACTGCTGTTGCGCTGGCTCAGTCCTCAAAGTTGAGCTTAGCGGCAATGAGTGGAAACTTGGCCTCACCGGCATTCAAGCCGACAAACGAGACAAAGGACATTGTGCTGGATCCGGCTTACCCAGAGCGCACCGTTCGTATCGGTGCCGGCCTCAGTCAAGCATAGGAAAGCGCGCTCGTCAGCTTCCTCCGTGAGAATCGGAACATCTTTGCCTGGTCTACTGATGACTTGGTAGGTGTTCCGAGGGAGCTGGCTGAGCACTCTCTAAACGTCCGGAAAGATGCTAAGCCGGTGCGTCAACCTTTGCGCCGGTTCGCAGAAGATAGGAGGAAAATCATTGGAGAAGAAGTGACAAAGCTGTTGGTTGCCGGTTTCATCGTGGAGGTCACGCACACAGAGTGGCTGGCTAATCCGGTGATGGTCGAGAAGAAAAAAGATGAGAACCTGGAGGCACAAGCTCCAAAGGTGTGGCGCATGTGCATCGACTACACCAACCTCAACAAAGCTTGCCCAAGAGATCCTTTCCCTTTGCCCCGAATCGATCAAGTGATTGATTCTACTGCTGGGTGTGAGTTGTTGTCGTTCCTGGATGCGTATTCCGGCTTCCACCAAATCCCTCTGAAAAAAGAAGATCAAATAAAAACTGCGTTCATTACCCCGCACGGGGCTTATTGCTATGTTACAATGCCTTTTGGTTTGCGCAACGCTGGTGCAACGTACCAGCGCTGTATGCAAAAATGCTTGTTTGATCAAATCGGAAAGAATGTGCAAGTTTATGTGGATGATATTGTGATAAAAACTAAAGTAAAAGATACCTTAATCGATGACATCCGGCAAACATTTGATAACCTAAGGCGGTTCCGGATGAAACTCAATCCGGCAAACACCTTTGGTGTCCCTGGCGATTCTGTTTCTCGACCTTCCTCTATAAAACCTCTGACAAGCTCTCCTCAAGACAAAAAGATCGTCCAACCCAAATCGGAACCTAACACTCAGAAAACTCAGATAAGAGAGAAAACTCAAAACTCGCATAGTTAAGGAGAAAGAATATAGGTAAGGAGAAAAATCAGAGCTAATCAGAACTATCCAACGAATTTTCAGAAAATAGTTTGGACTCTCTAAACTCAAGGACCGTTGGCAAGGTTATCCTAAGGCTGGACTAGTGGGTACCGTCAACCTGAGGCTCTGATACCAACTTGTGGCGCCCCAAAACCGGTACCATGAGGATCCCAGCGAACCCGCCGAAATCCGCACGATATCGATTCTGAGACGCCCTCCGACATGACGTGCGCGACAAAATCACACACGTGATGCCAGAGGAATTAACACGAGCGGTAACATTACAACAGGATTACAATAGAGCCCACAAGAGACATATATTACAACAACGACTCCAACGAGTCAAGATACAAATAGATACATACAAAGATCCAAATCATACAGAAGATCAAATACATCCGAGTACGGACAAGATACAAATTGGACTAAGAGTCCTGAAGATAACCAGTGCGTCCATAACCCTGCCCAGGCCAAGCCGGAAGGGTAACCTTGCTAACGTCGTCTTCATCGATCTTCATACCTGCCCGGTTATGTCCCGTAGAAGCAGCAATAAGTACGGGTTCGTACTTAACAAGACTTCAAGACGTATAAGCATTCGTCAACCAGTCGTCCTTTGTACTTGAGGCACGCAGGGGACTTAGAGGACGCAAGAGGAACGTCATAGGCAATATGGTGGGGTTAAGCGGCAGCGCGCAAGCACTAAAAACCTATAGAGACACTCTACAACAGTCGTCTATCAGAGAAGGTGAGAGAGCGCATAACTAACAGTTCTATACTCTGCAAACATAACACAGCCGATGTGTTCCCCCCTCGCAAGGAAGTACTTACAAAGGCACTCACACGGTTGACAAGTTTTAACCAGTTATTATTTAAGTTGTTCTATCTTACTATGCAAGTTATTAGTATTGAAACAACAGGTGTAAGTTGTCTATGGTCGAGTCATACAGCTCCAAGTCGTCCATAACCGCGGACACGGCTTATCGATAAGATTTAACCCTGCAGGGGTGCCCAAATGTATCCACACGCACCGCTCGACCCACTTACGACAGGTGGACATCACGACTCGCACTCTCCTTCACTACAACAATGTCCAGGAAGCCACCTAACTAAGTTAAACCCGTATCGAAGTCCGGCCGTATCTAAAAATGGACCTAGCTGTTTGCGACAGCGTGCTAGGTGGTTTAAACACACACTGGGGCGATAAACCACTTCGCAGCGGCTCCACGACCTATACGTGCATACCAGAAACAAGGGATACAAGGCACCCAGGGGCTTCCCAAAGTAAATAAGTAACAGGGCATGCACGCAACAACAAATGGTAAAACATTGCAAACTAGTTGTGGCCACTGGACAAAGCTGTAGATTCCGGCAGTGGTCGAGGGGAGACCCAATAAACATACCCACGTGTGGTTAGAGCGCTCAGTCTCGGAACAGATAACAAGAACTCGGGTCCTAAGCTTTAAAGAAACACAAGTGAGCCGTCATAAAACGAGCAAATGACTCACCGATGCCTCCGCTTAACAATTAAAGTAACCATGATAGCCTCAACAGATATATCCATAAACCATGTGTCATGATCTCCAACAGATAACCCGATAAGATAGCGATAACGGTAACACGATAAACAACACTAGCATGCACTACGACTCGCAAGGCAGACCCAAAACCAAACAATAGCTGTAGGAGGTTGGTGGAGGTAATATAGGCTGCTTGAGGTAACCAGTGGAAGGGACACGTGACAAGAACGCAACTCAAGGATAGCATGAGGGAGAAGGCAAAATAAAATAGGTGAGCGACTCCTGCAGGGACAGGAGTATAGGGAAATGCTTGCCTGTTAAAGCTTGCCGAGGAACATCCGGAGAACTCGTCGTATCTCACCACACCACTTCGTGATCCTATCCGCGAAGAAGCAAATCACTACAACAACCAACGGATGCACATCTTAATACTACGGCAAAAGAATCGGCATGATCATGATATGATATGCATGGCATGTCAAACATGATGCGATGCAACTTATCCATATTAAGCGGGATCGGAACCCCCGAACAAACAAATTAGGTTAAAGTTGCATTTTCTACCGGCAAAGTTTATTGTTGATTAGCATGGTACAACATGGCAGGGGTGAGCTACTTCAATATTAAACGGAGCGGGGAATCCTTATCCGGTAATTCCCAAATACTCCGCGTTTAATTATTCGGTGCGATGCAACTATAACGAAACAACATGATGCGGGATGCAAACAAGCATATGAATGTCATATTATTATTCCTCGCAATTTTCTGGTAGAAATACACATAAAGTTTGCAGTAATTAGATTTATAAAATAAGAGTTATGATTAAACAAGGTTTGTCAAAAGAAATAAAGAGTAGGCTAGCAGAAGATGATTGGACAGACCTAGCCTGCACCTGCGACGAGAAGCACCATGCAAAGGGATTTGATCCTGATACCACCGTGGAAGAGATCAAGGCAATAGCCACTGGACTGCTTTGCTAATGCTGTTTTAGATTGGCTCACGTGAATACTGAACTAGCTTCAAGCGTGGGATCTGAATAAAACAAAGGATGGATTTAATGGCCGGTATTTGAACCAATGGAATCATGGCTGAAACGAAAAGCATGAACCAGATGGGTTACCATGCAGATATCGAATAGAAAGAGACGCACAACCAATTTGAAGCAGTTCTGGACGGAGTACCATAACTGACGAAACTGAACAAGTTGGAGCCTTGAAGCTGTGGTGAACACACAGAAGCTAGCTAGCTGTCGATGGTAGCTGCTGCTGAGCATGGAACGCGAGAGATACAAGGCGGCCAAGCGCGCGTGGACTTGGACTGCAGCTGCTGTCGAACAGCTTGCGGGCACGCGCACACGCTTAAGAACGACATTCAGCTGGAGGAGCGAGGCAGGCAGCCTAGGAGCGATGTGGTGGTGATCAAGGCGCTACACAGGAGGACGCGGGTGCCGCCTCGGCGTCGTGCAGAACTTGTGGCGGCGGATGGCGCGAGGCCGACGGTGGGGCTTGAGGTGGCGCAGACGCGCGAAGGCGAGGAGCTCCGGCAACGGACTTGGCGGCGCGGGGTCGCAGCGGTTGAGGACGAGCTGGGAGAGGGCGACGTGCAAGAAGGAGCCGGCGGCGAGGCGCTCCGCGCGGATGAGGTCGGGGCAGAGGAGCGCATCTCGGGAGGCGGAGGCCAGGGCGGAGGAAGCCGAGCGGGGACGAACAGCGGCCGGGCTGCCGCAGCTCGAGCAAGAGGAGGCGCAGATGAGTTGGAGCAGAGGGCGGCGGCACGAGAGGAAGAAGGGCTAGGGTTTTCCTGCGGCTCGATGGGGATGTAGAGAGGGGAAACGAGCAGGTGACCTGGGTGGTTGGCAAGGTCAACCAGCGTGACCATGTGAGGAAGATGAGATGTGCTTTTCCTTCAACAGAAGTAATCGGTCATGTAGATGGGCTGCTAATTGCTGCTTCTCTTCTCTTTTCCCACTGCTTCTTCTTTCTTTCTCTCACAGATGTTTGCAGGAAATAAAATAGAGGGAAAGAACTTGAGAAATAACTTGGAAAGTCCTGCAGGTTTTGGAAACAAAACTCAATTTGTTTAGTTTGAAAATAATTTGTTAATATAACTAAGAAGAGAGAGGTGAGGTTTTTATACCACACTAGGACAAAGCCCGTGCTTCGCTACGGAGCAAATATCTGCTCTGGAGGAATGCACGTGTTTTTGTAGGTGCGGCTTAATCTTCACACAATTCTTTTCCGTCAACCGTTATGTCAACCTCTCATAAATACACATAGATAGGCACCTGGCCTGCAACAAACTTTAGAAATAATATCTCAATCCATGTCTCGCTGAACATACATGAGAAGGTCAACCTTACCAATCAACCACTGGAATAATTAACTATTCAAACAATCCACATATAATTCTCAAAACTCCTTTTACCATGGTTCCTTGCTTTCTTTCTGCGTTGCAGCCTTTTCCCTGCTAGCTTCTACACTTAAACTCTGAAAATATAAAATTTTGTTTGAACACAGAGCAAAGAAAGTTAGTACAATATCCTAGTTGCGGTAACCATGCAACACAAGAAACCTGGTATTACTTTATCTGCTCTTATATAAGAACAATACCTTGCAATGATCTGAAAAGTGTCATGTCATGCCAAGTAATTTACTTCAAAAGTAAACAGGTTGCCATATCATCAGCTAGAAGGCACGAAAGAATTAGTAGTGATACAACAACTTAATTTGCATCTACACGGATACGTAACTGGCAAGAATATCTCATCATTCCCTTCAGACTTCTACGTCTAAGTCTAACCAACTCATTAGTACAGCTTTAGTTCAGTGGCCGGTGTACGTCCCACCATGGAGCATCCACGTCCGGTGTCATCGCTTCTTGACTTCTTCCCCCGCTCCTGACTCCTGAGGGGTTCTTGAAGACCTTGCATTGCTAGGTTGGTCACAATGATCCAAAGCAAACACAGCTTCATGGGTTTTGGCAGCTAGATATAGTTGAACCAATCTGTAGATCGGCACTTGGATTCGAGTCCATGACGACACGCGGGTATAAACACCACTGTACCTGCACAGCTAACCTCAAGATTTCAATATTCCTTTGAAACAGCCAGCTTCAGAAGCGTGCAGTCATTTAGTATGAAGGAACAGAGCCTCCCGCCCAGCGGCTCGTCCTCGTCCTCCGGCGGAGATCGCGGCAGGCCGCAGCGGGATGAGTTTGATTGCGCTATCTTCGATTTGTGAAGGGGGGAATCACGGTGACACTTGCTAGCTTCCCAACATCGGACTATGCACATAGAATTGACAACGATCATGCGCCTTCTTCTCCAATCCGTGGAGCAGTCTGACACCAAAACTTCTCGATCCGTGGGTGCAAAGCAACAGGACCTGCTCTCCTTTCCAGATCGAGCGAGAGCTTCAGGCTTCAGCGACTTGTCGCAAGATCAGCACGTCGGCACCAGATTCAGTGGATCGACTACGCGTCGGCCGGGATGCGCATGGAAGAGCAATATTGATCGGCCGCTGATCGATTTGACACGAGGCAACATGGCGCAGTGCAAAACAAATCGATACTATGGGGCCTGTTAGCAGCGGGATTCAGAGACGTCCGGCGGCTGAGGAGGATTGGATCTCAGGTGCTAGAGATCAAATTCGGGGTCATTGGGTTGAGCTGCCGCGACAAAGCCGCAACAGATTCGTGAACTCTCGCGACCGGATCTGAGGCTTAAGATTCAATCGAGATGTTCTTTCGCCACGGCAGAGTAGCACCAGGGGGCGGCGGCATGTTGTGGGAATCAACTTTAGGTCGAAAGAAATTATATATGAGTGGGTTTTTACGAGGAGGCAAGAATTCTGGATTCAATTTGGTAGTATATCGTGTTCGTTATGAACTGCTCTAGTTCAGGTGCGGGACGGGAGGAAGAAGGTCGTACAAACGATTCAAAGCCCAGTCGGCCCAGTTCGGGTGGACGAACAAATCAGACGAATCGTTTTTCACTAACGCGGTGGCAGGTGCTGTAATTTTAACCGAAAACAGGGGTATTTTAAAGTTGGACGGCCGCTACGAGGAAAGGCGAGCAAGGCAGAGCAGATCGTTGGGGAGAGAAAAAAATAAAAGACTAAACCGGTGCATGGCAAATGTTGTATTATGCGATTTGGTGGGAGGGCAAAACGGTCCCAAAATAAGCGTTGACGAAACTTTTTGGCAGAAACCTTAGCTCCTTTATTATTAGGTATAGATAAGAGTTTATTTTGTAAACAATTAAAAGGTTTTATTTTGACATCCAAAGAGAGGGATTAATTTAAGAAATGAAATAGAGTTTTGCCAAAATAATTTTAGTCACAAAATATGCACGATGCCATGATTATGCACAAAAGGAAAAGAACAAACAAATCTAATATGGGGATTTTTCTGGGTCGCTACAATATGATCAGGCGAAAAAAACGGAGGATCTCGATTCTATAATCCGTCGACAGGAACCGACACTCTCGCCTATGCAATCCTCCCGGCCGAGGAGGAGATGTCTTCGTCTGACCTCCCTGGTCTGCCACGCGAGGTCTACAGCGGGCGGAAACATGAATTGTCCTCTTGGCGAGATCTTCCATCCGCATGAGTCCGAGAAGGACACGATTTCGCCTCTGATCCTGTCATGCCCCAGCAGCAACGCCTAGACCGTCCCCTGTCCCGTACCTTCTACGCCTGTTAAAACGTCCCGATGCCGCGAGGTCGTCTGATGCGCCTGATGAAATACGTCCGATGCGGCCACGTCGTTGCTTCGTACCTCACCAATCTGGAGGTAAGGGCGTAGACGCGTAGTGAGGCCTAGAGATTTGATACCATCTTGCCGATTTTGCGGGCGCATGGCAGCAGCGTGGTTTCAGCGTGCAGAGGGGTGGTGCGAGGGAAAACAGCGGTAATGGGATCATGGAATCATGGCGACTGTGGCTTTCCCTTAAGGAGAACGCAGAAGCAGCAGAAACGAATAGATCGGTTCGAGTCGCCGCTCGCCGGAGTGGCCGCCTGCCGTAGCCTCGACGCCGCTTACAGCCCACCCACGCGGATGCGCGCCCTTGTCGTGCCTCGCTCTGCTACCTCGGGACGATCTCGCCATCGTTGGATGCCATCCAGATTCAGTCGGAAATCCTTGCTGATCCACGGTGCCGGCCAGCCTGAACCTGAAGAAACAATGCGCGCGACTGGCTGTCGGATTTCTTTCTTTGCAAGCTCGATGATTTGGAGGGATCAATTGGAAATTTTTCTGGAAGAATCGATCGAATGATTTTGTAGTCTGGTCGTCGTGTGCGGTGTGCATAGCGTGGATTAAAGGCGCAGAAAGCAGATAGATGGTGTTGCTAGCGTGGGGAAAACAGCGGCCGGGCACGCGTGGAGCCAGGCTAAATATCGCGGCAACAAGCCTAGGCATCGTTGCTTTGGCTATGTTAATTCTTGCCGGATTAAGCTGTTCATCGATGATTCTGCTCTGAAAGAAAAGTGGCCATTGACTCAAGACCACACACAACATACTCTGATATTTGGCAACGTCTCCACTGTGAAACTGCTTTAAATTAAGGTTCACTACTTCAAGACAATTTGGAATGGAGCAGAAGACAAACACAACAATAAATCTAGACCCGTTACTTCTTCAGGGTATATGACTTATACAGGTGGTAGATTGTACAAGTTCATTCATCTGTACAAACTGAAGATTATACAAAGTTCAGGCATAGACGCTGAACCAAACTGATACGAGGATGGTCATCAGTACAAACAACAACATTGTGTTTAGTGTAAGATACCTGATAATACATCCTACATAAGTTAATGTTAGGAGGATTTGCATCAATTCAACCGAAACCGTGGACACCCTCTGCCGTCCAAGTCATTCTCACTGAAATATAAGATTCGTTCTCTACAATGAGAGACGCAAATGCTACGAAGTGTGGAAAATTGGGTTCTCGATTCTCGTGGAAGCTCTTCATGTCCACAAAAGAGCTTCTTGTTGGTCCGTTTTTTCTTGCCCCTATTGTTGGCTAAAAATTACACCACTGCCACCGATAAGTCAAATACCGCTTCGTTTCGTTTCCTACCCGTCGTCCGGATAGCAGCAATGCACCTGGTCGCGGGGGAGATGGATTCCACCAGCAGAAGTTCCGGCTACCAGATCCGGCGGCGGTGAAGACCGATTGTCGGTAGAGCTCGCCTCGGTCGGCGGAGGTCTGTTCAACGAAGAAGCGCCTCACGCAGGAGCCGCGCACTGGGCCGTCGGGGATGACGCGGAGCTCCGCAAGGTGTGTCGGGGCCTGGACATGGTGGCAAGATGGCCAGAGGCTCGCCGCGGCTGCCACGGGCGTGAGCGACTAGACCGGCGGAGCTCTGAGGAGTCTAGCCGTCCTGAGCTCGCGCGGGAGGACGGCCACCTAAATCACATCCCCAGCACGAGGTCTACCCCGACCACCGCTCCGTCTTTCTCGGTAAGCTCCACCTAGATCCCACCGTCAATTCGACTAAATCGCTGGAATTCTTGCTGTCGCTCTCGACTTAGCAGGACCGGCTTGGAGTAGCTTACCAGGAAGGATTTGGGCGCAGTTTTGGTTCCAGCTATGTGCTGCCTCCAATTGCTGCTGCAAGCGTCCTCCGATTGCGATTTAGTTCAACCCGGACGCACTAATCTGGCGGCAGCCAATGGTGACCCACCTTAAACCATCCCCCTCAAAGGCTCAAACTGGATCACCACCCGAAGCTCCTCAACCGGTCAACCTCTGTCCCAATTCCTCCTCTCTTTATGGGATGAACATGATCCCCTTTCTATGACCTGATTAACCTTAGGAATGGTCGTTTTATTTGGGGATGCATGTGCACGTATCTGCTATTAGATACTAAGGGATCTGAACTCTGAAGTATATTTGTTACTCCCGACCTGGTACAAATGCTGTACTAGATCAGTATTCACTCTGTTTTTATATATAAGAACATCATGTATTTCGAGGAAGAACTTTAATTAATAATTTAATAAACCTAATATAAGTTATATGTCTTTAAAATATACCATTGAATTCATATTCGAAAAATGTATTTGGAATCATATAACTTATTGTTTATCAATAAAATAATTAGTTAAAGTTTTAGCTTGAAATGTTCAGTGGCCTTATCTATACCTAATAATAAAGAAAATAAGGTTTCTGTTGGTCCTCCCTAATTTTTGCCCAAATTACAGCACCTGCCACCGCTTAAGTGAATACCAGTTCATTGTTTAAGCGTCGAGGCGTTTCCCTGGTTAACCCGAAGTGGGCCTGTCATCCGTGGAAGCATGCGTGTCAAAAGGCGCTGCCAAGCGAGCTGATCTAGCTCGGAAGGGATCCTAGAGCAGCACGGGTGCGCCGCCGGTCTGTCTTCGCCCGCCCGTTGCTCCTTTCCTTTCAATCCCAATAGCCAGTTCCTGTTGCCTCCTTCCAATTTCCAAACACATCAGTCTAGCACGTCAGAACCATGCAGCGGAGTCAGCCTCCGAGCGCGAGTCATACGCGCATCCGAGGATGATTCCTTGTCAGAGTCGATGTCCATGGCCTCCTCTCCATCTCACGGAAAATAAATACGCAGCCATGGTCCTCTTGTCCTTCTTCGTGCGGATCGGACCCTCTCCGATCTCCTCGACGCTGGCCGCTGAATTCGCCGATCTATGAATTTTATGCGAAACGATGCAGAGCAGCTTTGTGATTCAGGACTTTTTGTCAAATAACTTTCGCATCGGGTGCTTTGACGGCGTGGTGTGGTCTTTTCTTGGACTTGTACATACAAACCTTCTTTATCTATCAATGCATCGAAACGCAAGGCTTTTGCGTTTTCGCGAAAAGTTAGATTTTTAATTACTACAATTGCTTTTATCATCTGTGTTGCATTTACCATAAGGATGTGCAAATTATACTACTTGGCTGCAGCATTGACTGAGTTAGGGATTGATTAAGATTGAGTTCGTCTGTAGACTGTAGCTTTAGCTCATGTGTACCTCATGCTTGCACATGGTGCCTGCTTTTGAGATCGGGAAAACTGTTGCCGAGAAATGAGTAAAAAATATAGTTTGTCCAAAATTTAAAATAGTGACAATGTTTTTCAACTTAAAGCTAAAGCATCGATTCTGATGAACATCCTTTGTTACGCAACAATGTATGTATATTAGACACAGGCAACCAACATGACAAACGTGTGTGGAACGAAGTATATATATATGCATCAAATTAAAATTACATAGCGGTGGAAGCCGCTACAAATTGGTGAGCGAGCTCGCATATCATCTTAGCATTAATTATGTTAATGTGACAACCTTCCTAGATTGTGCCAGAAAGAAGAAGTATCATCACACCTAATTAGTACAAGCATTTGCGTAATTATTTATCCCGGTGCAACGCACGGGCATTTTTACTAGTAAAAACTAAAGTAAAAGATACCTTAATCGATGACATCCGGCAAACATTTGATAACCTAAGGCGGTTCCGGATGAAAACTCATCCGGCAACAGTGCACCTTTGGTGTCCCTGCCGGCAAGCTGCTCGGTTTCCTTGTGTCAAGCCGGGGCATTGAGGTCAATCCGGTAAAAATCCGGGCAATAGAAAGAATGACTATCCCACGAGAACTGAAAGATGTGCAAAAGTTTACCGGAAGCTTGGCATCGCTAAGCCGGTTCATAAGCAGGCTAGGAGAAAAGGCCTTGCCACTCTATGCTTTGATGAAAAAATCGGATACTTTCGTCTGGACCACACAGGCAGACGCAGCGTTTAAAGAATTGAAAAACATGCTCGTAACGGCCCCGATCTTGGCCTCGCCCTTGGAAAGAGAGCCTATGTTGCTTTATATAGCGGCAACGAACCGGGTGGTTAGTGTTGTGGTTGTGGTGGAAAGAGAAGAGGAAGGAAAAACCGTCCAGAGGCCGGTATACTACCTGAGCGAGGTGCTCTCCTCATCAAAGCAAAACTACCCACACTTCCAAAAAATGACTTATGGCGTGTTCATGGCCGCCACGAAGCTCAAGCATTACTTTGAGGAGCACCCCATGAAGGTGGTGAGTGAGGCACCCATCTCCGATATCATGGGTAACAAGGATGCCAGCGGCCGGATTGCAAAATGGGCAATTCAGCTATCACCGTATGTACCGGTGTATGAAAGAAGAGATGCCATAAAATCGCAAGCTTTAGCTGATTTCTTGGTCGATTGGGCGGAGATACAATACAAGCCGCCGCACAAAATAGAATACTGGAAGATGCACTTTGACGGATCCAAACTCAAAGAAGGTCTGGTGCCGGTGTGGTACTCACCTCACCTAAGGGAGATCACCTCCGGTATGTTTTACAAGTGCACTTCAGGGCATCAAACAATGTCGCTGAGTATGAGCTCTGATACACGGGCTTAAGGTCGCAAAAGAAATCGGAGCGCTCCGGATCATTGCTACGGCGGTCAGATACAGTGGTCAACAGTGTTCGGAGATTGGGATGCAAAAGATGCAAACATGGCCTCGTACCGGTTCCATGTGCAAAAGATTGCCGGCTTCTTCGAAGGGTGTGAGTTTCACCATGTGAGCTGAAAATGAAGCCGCGGATGCTCTATCCAAGTTGGGCTCATCTAGGCAAGAAATTCCACCCGGAATAGCCTTGGCACATCTAAGAGTTCCATCAATCAAGCCAAGCCCGGAGTCGGAATCAATTTTCGTACCGGAGTCGCATGTGGTGCCAATGGAGATTGACGAAGGAAACTCGGGGACTGCTCCAGCGAACCCGGGGACTGTACCGGTAAACTCGGGGACTGCGACGCCCATGCCGGAGGAGGCAATGCTCGTGGACAGCATGGACATAGACATGCCGGTGTTCGTGGTTAGAGAAGCGCCATCTTGGGTTAAACCTATTAAGGAATTCCTGGTCAACGGCACCTTGCCGGTTGACGAAAATGAGTCCAGAAGGATACAGAGGAGGTCCAAAGCTTACACTATCATCAACGGTGAGGCATACAAGAGAAGTGTTACCGGTGTCCTCCAAAGATGTGTGGAGCCGGAAGAAGGAAGAGAAATGCTTGAGGAAATTCATCGAGGAGAATGCGGGCACCACGCCTCGTCAAGGGCACTGGTGGCAAAAGTGTTCCGGCATGGATTCTATTGGCCAACGGCTTTGGAAAATGCGGAGGATATGGTAAGAAAATGCAATGGGTGCCAGAGGTACGCCAAGCAAAACCATACCCCAGCATCCGGTTTAAAAACCATACCGCTAACTTGGCCATTCGTTGTCTGGTGCCTGGACATGGTTGGACCATTTAAAACCGCAAGGGGAAACATGACCCACATCTTGGTAATGGTGGATAAGTTCACCAAGTGGCTGGAAGTGAAGCCTATCGCAAAATGTGATGGCCACACAGCGGTAAAATTCCTAAAAGATGTAATTCTGCGGTATGGATACCCGCACAGTATCATAACTGACAATGGCTCAAACTTTGCTCAAGGAGAGTTCAAACGATTTTGTGAAGACAAGAACATCCGGTTGGATTTGTGCTCAGTGGCGCACCCACAAGGCAATGGCCAAGTTGAAAGAACGAATGCTTTGGTACTTTCCGGTATCAAACCAAGACTCATTGATGCGATGGAAAAATCGCCGGGATGTTGGATCGATGAGCTACCGTCAGTGCTGTGGAGTCTAAGAACAACTCCGAACCGGTCTACCGGATACACGCCATTCTTCATGGTTTATGGAGCAGAAGCGGTCATACCAACCGACATTCTCCATGATTCCCCAAGGGTGCAACTCTATACCGAAGAAGAGTAAAAGAGGCCCGGGAAAATGATGTGGACTTGCTAGAAGAAGCAAGAGAACTAGCTCTGGCAAGAACAGCCATTTATCAGCAAAACCTCAGACGCTATCATAGCCGAAAGGTTAATCCAAGAGTGTTCCGAGAAGGGGACCTGGTGCTACGCCTGGTGCAGCGCACTGAAGGCCGGCACAAACTTTCCCCTCCATGGGAAGGACCTTTCATTGTGAGCAAGGCTCTCCACAATGATGCCTATTAATTGATGCACAGGAATGGAAGAAAGGAAAGGCGGACAAGTCAGGAGAAGAGACCAAACGCCCATGGAATGTAGCTTTGTTGCGTCCTTTCTACTCT
The DNA here is from genome assembly GCA_030979885.1 of Lolium multiflorum. NCBI lineage: Eukaryota > Viridiplantae > Streptophyta > Magnoliopsida > Poales > Poaceae > Lolium > Lolium multiflorum. Next base: position 235,091,460 of record CM061748.1, on the reverse strand, counting down.
TGAAGTGGTGCTGTAAGAGTTCCTTTTTGTACCTTAATTGCTATGAATAAAAAGATGTCGAAACCTTGAATGAATCTCGACTTCCCTTATTAAGTTGCATGAAACATGTTTATTTTTTCTGTTGCCGGTTGCTTATTGAATGTTTTTTCTTTCCGGTTTAGTAATGTGCTAGAACATACCGGAGTCTTCGACTCTGTTGTTGTCCATAACTTGGCTTCATGACAAGCAAGATAAACCGGTAGGGGATAAGCACATGAACTGCGGAAAGAGAGAGCAGGAAAGAACAATCCGGAAAAGTTTAACTAACCCCGGTTATACCGGTTTTTTGCAAAAATTTCGAGTTATTTCTAAGTTCAAGAAAATGCTTGCTTGGTAAAAGAACTTTGTGCTCATACGCCAAAAATGCCCAGAGAAGGTAGGCAGAGCCAAGGCAAAAGAGCCAAGTATGCATCAATTGGATGCGGAAACAATTTCGGAATCATTGCAGTGCAAGAAAAAGCAAATCAACAAGCAAATATCTTAAGACAAACATAACTTAATAAGTTACCGGTACAGCTTACCGGCATAAAATGTTGCAGCACAAACCAAAAGGTTAAGTTTTATCTTACATCATAAACCCCGGCATACCGGGGTAGAATTTAACAAGTTTCATGACAAGGTAATCAGGAACAGGTGATCAGGCAGCAGGGGCTTCCGGGGGAGCAGCGCCGGCATCAGGAGTTGGCGGTGGCACGTCCTCGCCTTCATCTTCCTCCTCCTCCAGATAATCTTTGACATCTTCAGAGGGATGAAGGTGCGCATGTCGGCATACTCCGCGATGTGTGGTACGCACGGTCCGCCGCTTAGCGGTAAGAACCGGATCCACATCAGTGGGAGCACCTTCACGTACGCGTCCAGATCCAACTCCGGATACCGGAGCGAGGCAATGCGGAGCGAGTCCGCTCCGGCACGGGCGCGAGCTCTTGCCACTCCCGGATCATACTGCGAGGCACCCTTTAACCGGTCGCTGTGAGGAGAAGGTCTCCGGCACCGCTTCACCAGGCGAGAGGGTCTTGAAAAGTGGGAGGCTACTTCGGGGGATGTCGGAAGGTTCCGATCCCGAGCGCATGTGGGAGATCCGCGCGCTTAGAGCAACCAAGTGATCGTAGGGATCCCAGGTGCACCCAAGTTGTTGCGGCCTGCTGCGGGTGCTCCCCAACCTTCTTGATAGCGTGATCTGGGAGTCGGAAAGAGCCTGAGACAAACAAAAGCTAAGTATATGATACGGAATGAATGAGCTTGTAAGCAGAAACCGGAAAAGAGAAAGGAGAAACATACGGGGCAAGCGCGTCGGTCCGCGTGACCAGAAGGTCGTACTCATACATTCCGCTTTCAGCCGCGCAATCTCGCTCTCGGCTGCTTTGGGGCCTTCCTAGCCTCCTCCGCGGCAGCTTTGTGCGCTTTGGCGGCTTTGCCCTCGGCTGCTTTTAGCGCCTTGGCGCCCTCCTCCAGCTCTGCCTGCAACACCACATTGGCGTTGCCGGCATCCTCCAGCGCCTCGTTTAGCCTGGCCTCCGCGGCAGCTTCGGCGGCCTTCAGCTCCTCAGCGTACCGGACTCCGGCCTGCATAGCCTGGTCCTTGAGCTCTCTGGAGATCTCCTTTTGGGCGTCCAAGGCCTCCTGGTGATCCCGGATGAGCTGCTCCTTTTCAGCTAAGAGCCGGAAGAGAAGATATTAGCAAAACACAAAGGCAGGTGAAAAGCAAGTCAACCGGAAAGATAGAAGTTGTACCTTGGAGTTTGGCAACCTGGTCCTTGAGGGCCTCAATGGAGGCTTCCGGGATAGCTGTTGTGCAAAAAACTTGTAAGTCACAAAGAAAAGAAAAACCTTCCGGTAAAAGATGTCGGAGGTGCGAGAAATTACCTTGGCACTGGCTATGTGCTTCAGCAAGGCTCCGGTGCTCCCATAGAAGCTCCTCAAAGAGAGCTTTCCGGGCGTCGGCCGTGCTCTGTTTAAGGAAATGATGTTAGTGAAGAACGAAGGATTTTAACCCAAAACTCGGGGACGTTATGCCTTATGCGAGTGAGTTTTGCGCTAGGAGTGAACTCTCAACCCAAACTCGGGGACTGAGTTTGCGATCTTTTAAGAGAGTTTTGCGCTAAGAGCAAGCTCTCAACCCAAAACTGGGGAGTTTGGAGATGCGAAATTCTTTAAAAGAGAGTTTTGCGCTAAGAGCAAGCTCTCAACCCAAACTCTGGGGACTGGGAGTTTGCGGTAAGAAAGATGCCGGTTTCGGAAATTCTTTAAAAGGAAGTTTTGCGCTAAGAGTTGCACTCTAAACCCAAAACTCGGGGACTGGGAGGATAGACAAGATCCGGAAAGAAGAAAACCGGCATCAAGAAAATTTAACAAGAGAAGTTGATAGAACTTACCACCACGTTGGCGGTGGCGTCGTACCACGCGCTGTCGAACTCCTTCACGGCACGCTTGAGGCGCGAGAAGTGTTCTTCAGTAGAGCGAGGGCCGGCAGGATCTGGCGCTGGGAGGCGGTCCTTCCCCAAGCCGCGGGTAGCTGCGGAGATGTCCGCATCGTTCCAGCGCTGGGCATAAGGGAGGAGAGGCCCCAAGTCTTGGCCTCCGCGCTTAAGCTCAACGATCCGGCCCAAGAGGCCGGAAGGTTTGTCTTGGACCACCATGGCGGCAGGCCCGGTGTGCAGCACTAAGGGCTGCGAACCGCTTGAGGCGCTGCCATCCGTGGCCTTTCCGCGCGACGCCCCCGGCTTGAGATAGTCGGTGATCTTGAGGGACGCCGGCGGCGGCTTAGGCGCGGTCGCAGAAGCTCCTTGGGTCGGTGGAGGCGTTGGCGTGGGCCCGGTTGCCTCAGGAGCAGAGGTTTCCGGTGGCGGCGGCGGTGCTGAAGTTTCCGGCGCGGAAGCTTCGCGGCCTGGGGCGCTTTTCTTCCTTTTCTTCTTTTCAAGGACGGGAGGAACCGAAGGTTCCGCCCGCCCGGCAGGTTCTTTTCCGGCGCCCATGTTGCTGGCGCCGCGTGTCTTGGGTCTCTGGAGGGGAGGCAAAGTCCTCCTCCGCGCGGGGATCTGGCGGTGTAGGGGCCGCGCGCCCCGAACTTGTTGTGCCCCAGAGGGGAGGCAGAGGTGTTGCCGGCACCAGATGGTGCCGGGCTGGAGTGAGGAGGAGGAGTCGAGGTCCTGGCCGAGCCGGCAGAGCCCTCAGGCCTGGGGCCAAGCTTGAGCGCGGGGCTGAAAGAGAGAAAAGAAGAAGGTTGGGAAAAAAGCAACCGAAAAAGAACTTGGTGAAAACAGAACAAGCAGAAAAAAGAAGCCTTACCCGGTGGCCGTCGGCATCTGCTTGCCCTTGTGGCGCCTCATGGCAACGACCTTACCCGCGACGGGCTCGGTCCGGAAGCGTTTGGCGGGAGGAGCTTGGCTTGAGCCGGCATCAGAGGCCGGCGTCTTGTTCTTCTGGCCCTGGGCCATGAGTTTGTCCACAAACTCTTGGCCTGCCTCGGCCTGCAGCGGCGCCACATGCTCATGGACCTGTGGGTTGAGGTTGGCTGAGGGCACATCTACAGAAGAACAATAGCAAAAGAATATGAGAGGAATGAAAGAAAAGCTACCTCAAGAATGGTCAATTCATCAGACGAACCGGAAGGTTCCGGCGGAGCTTTGCCAAGGCGCGCGGCTGGAGTCCGGCCCATCTTCAAGTCCTTCCAGAAGATGACGGGGTCGGGGTCAAACTTGTCGAGACCGCGCTTCCGGCAACGGCCTCGCTTGTCGGATTCGATGCGGGGAAATGGTCCTTGGCCTGAAGAAACAAAAGAGGAAGAAGAGGTTAGCCGCAATAAAAGCTTCCGGAGAACCGACCCGAGTTATGTAATTTCTTACTTCTTGGGTCGGAGGGTTAGTGGAGCTAAAAGGCCGGAGGCCCCATTCCCAGTCTTCCGGCATGGAGGTCTGGCAGATCTGCCTGGCCTTGAGGACGACGTCCTTCTTGCTGAGAGGGAGGCCGGTGATCTTGGTAGGATCGCCGGGACCATACATCTCGCACATCTTGTGGGCGCGGCGCTTAAGAGGAAGCACCCGGCGCGAGATGAAGGTGCGGATGATGTCGTCAGAGCAGAGGTTGGTGTCCTTCATGCGCTGTTTCATGAAGCGTATAATCCGGTTTGTCTCGTTGTGAGACTCCTTCGGATTATAGCTCCAGTTAGTCTTGGTGGGCGGCGCCGGATCAAAAGGAGGCAGATCAATGAGATCCGCGGCGCCGTTGTTCCTAACATAGAAGAAGGTCCCTTGCCATGACCGGCATGACTCAAGACCGGAGAATTTGAAGAAGGGGCTCGCTTGACGAGAGCCAATGATGCAGGACCCGCATTGTACGGGGGGTTTAGGTTTCGGAATGTCTAAGCCCTGAACGGAATTAATCCGAAGGGCGAAGAATCGAGCAAACGTCTCGCGAGTGGGACGAATGCCGATGTATGCCTCCATGAAGGTGACATAGCAAGAAAGGTAGAAGATGGCGTTGCCGGGAAGATGGTGAGGTTGAAGTTTGTAGAAATCAAGAAAATCCCGGAAAAAGGAAGAGACGGGGAGGCCGAAGCCGCGCTCGAAGTGAGCGAGAAAGACAACGCGTTCACCGGGTTCGAGCACCGGTTCAATCTCGTCGCCGGGAATCCGGCAGGTTACTCCTTCCGGAATCCTCCGGGACCGGTACAACCAGTCAATCTCGACTAACGCTGGAGCCCATCCAGGCTCCGCGGGTGACCTCGGAAAGATCAGTGCCGGAAGCTTGGCTAGAGCTTCCGGCATCTTGTTCTTGGGCGCTATCAGTTTCCATCTGCGCGAGATCTGCGCTGACCCCGTCAGATGCGGGATCTTCCGGGTTACTGGAGGAAGAAGTGGAAAGGTATTGTTCGGAAGACATTCGGATTTGAGAGTTTTCGGTATCTACTCGGAAAAACAGATTCCCCAAGAACTACCCCCGCGAGAAGATCTACGAAGGACAGAAAAAGCAAAGAAAAGGAAAGAATAAATATGCTTTCAACTCAAGATCTGAACTGCAAGCAAAAGAGGAGTAAACGAGAGTAGGGCCTAACCTGGGGCGGCAGAGTCGCAGAAGAAGAGGTTCGCCGGTGTTTGGACAAGCTTGCTGTAGGCGTAGAGGTCCGTCGACGGTGAGGCGGGGAGGAACTTGAAGAAGCTCCAATGTCGTGGCCGAGAGAAAGGCGCCGCGGAAGTTTTTCCCGCGGTGAAGTCCGGCGGCGTCCGGCGGCGCCTGGTGAAGGTTTGCTCGGCGGCGCTTAAGCAAGCAAATGGAGCGGCGGAGGCGTACGAGCGAGGACGGTAGTGCGCAAGGAAGTGGAAAATGCGAAGAAGAAGAAGGGGCGGTTTGACCTTATAAAGAAAAAGAAGTGGGCTAAAAACCGCCGAACCGTAGCGGTTCAGCCCGTGGGCCGCGACGGTTCGCCACGCGCCACGTGGCGCAATGATACACGCGCGGAAGAGAAAAGCCACAAGGAGGCGCACACGATCCGGAGAAGTGGTTGGGATCCGCTGCGAAGCAATTAATGCGGCGGGACGCCGAACGGAAGTGACCTCACGACTGGCGCGCGGTCACGGTGCAGTCTACGTCTGGTCAGCGCGACCCGATATATTCTCGATCGCGAGGAAGTATTTAATGACCAAGATGCCGAAGATAAGCTGCGGGAGAGTGCCTTGCAAAGAGAGAATGCAAGAGTCCAGGCAAAGATGCGGAGCTAATTGAGCGCGGATAGATTAAACCGGTATACAAGAACATGGGAACCTGGCATGGTCTGTTGGATAGTCCGCACTATACCAATTTCTGGGACTAATGTTGGGATGACCCCCGGTATGCCGAGGCATGCCAAACCGGATGGTCTTATCCATCAAGATACCGGTTTAATATTTATACCGGAACTCAAAGATAATTTGGCTAAGTAAGCTAAGCCGGTATCCCCAAGAGGTATGCCGGAATCGGGAAGGAAAGATACCGGAGCACCGGAAGGAAGAGCGTGTCGGCTGACTGGTCAAAGATTCCGTCAGGAGCTAAAAGACAAGGATGAGCTAAGCAAAGTAGCTTTAAACGAAGGCCTGAAGACAAAGAAGAGGATGACGGCCAAAGAAGCCGGAGGACGTCAGCCTCCCTGTTTAAAGAAGACCCCGGTGTCATCTATGATTAAAGTAGCTTTATAAAGTATCTTTGTAAAGTAGTTTGTCTAGTCAAAGATCCCATTAGGGTTTCTTGTCCTGTAAGCCACCCTCTCCCCTATATAAGGAGAGGGGGCAGCCTCTTTCATACGCGCGTGACATTAGAGAGAACCCTGTAAGCTCAAACTTGTATCATGTGGAGATCAATGAAGATAGTGATCTAGAGCGAGTTCTTCCTTGTGTTCTTCTTCTTCAACCTCTGGCCTTGGCCAAGTTCTTGAGGAAACCATCCGGAAGTTCATCCCATCTAGTCGCAAACCCTCCCCCGAATCCTCTAGCGTCCATTCGGCCCCAAGATAAGCCATCCCATGGCATCTGTTTGTTCCCCACGACGACACCGCCGCACCCTACGCTTCTGAGAATGGCTGAGTCCATCAGGGCACCACCTTGGTCGGTGATACCTATCTTCTTCTCCATCTGACTCCTCAAAGTCTTCTTCTTGAGATGACTCAGCTTGTTTATTATGAGGTGGGAGAGGCCCTAGACGCTCGAACACTGAAACTTCATTTGCCCTTCTCCTTTGATGTTTGCACTCTGGGCAGTTCTCGATTGTTGGCAATCGGCTCTTTGTCCCGCTATGTTTGAAGAAAGGGGTTCCGTGCTTATCCATGTTGTCTTGCTCCCTTGACCTCCCTCTAGCGTGAAGCTCGTACCCGTCGTTGTTTCTGTCGTGCTGACGATACCTCCTGTCCGCTGCATCTGACCGATATCTTTCGTCGTCTTCGTCGTAGCGCCGACGTCGGTCGTACTGCTGCTCATATTTGTTGAGGAGATGCACGGATAGTGGGCGTTGATACCGTATGCTTCTCACCTCCTCCTCGGTTAGGTATCGTCTATCATCATCTGGGGCCGGTCGCGTGGACGGCCTCCTCTTTATCTTTGCCACGAGAGTGGCTGCTCTCTGCCACGGAGTGGCTGCTCTCTGCTTTATCTTTGCCATGGCGGCCCACAAGCCCTGATACGCGTAGATGCACACGTCCGTTGGGAACCCCAAGTGGAAGCTATGATGCGTATAGAAGCAAGTTTCGCATGAAACCAAGGTTTAATCGAACCGTGGGAGCCAAGAAGCACGTTGAAGGTTGATGGTCGCGAAATGTGATGCGGCGCAACACCAGGGATTCGGCACCGCGGAACCTGCACAACACAACCAAGTACTTTGTCCCAACGAAACAGTGAGGTTGTCAATCTCACCCGCTTGCTGTAACAAAGGATTAAACGTATCGAGTGGAAGATGTTTGCAAAGAAAACAGTAAACACAATTGCAGTAGATGTATGCTATGTAAAGAATAGGACCGGGGTCCACAGTTCACTAGAGGTGTCTCTCCCATAAGATAAAAGCATGTTGGGTGAACAAATTACGGTCGGGCAATTGACAAATAAAGAAAGGCATAACAATGCATATACATGATATGATAAATATAGTGAGATTTAATCCGGGCATTACGACAAAGTACATAGACCGCCATCCAACTGCATCTATGCCTAAAAAGTCCACCTTCGGGTTATCATCCGAACCCCATTCGGTATTAAGTTGCTAAGCAACAGACAATTGCATTAAGTATGGTGCGTAATGTAATCAACAACTACATCCTTAGACATAGCATCAATGTTTTATCCCTAGTGGCAACAGCACATCACAACCTTAGAACCTACTGTCACGATCCCAGGTGTAAATGAAGGCATGAACCCACTATCTAGACCTTAGAGAGACCAAATATGCAAATCAAATTTTAGCATGCTCTATGTATTTCTTCATTAATGGGTGCAAAGCATATGATGCAAGAGCTTAAACATGAGCACAACAATTGCCAAGTATCACATTATCCAAGACATTTTAGAATTACTACATGTAGCATTTTCCAATTCCAACCATATAACAATTTAACGAAGAAGAAACTTCGCCATGAACATTATGAGTAAAGCCTAAGGACACATGTGTCCATATGCAACAGCGAAGCGTGTCTCTCTCCCACAAAGTGAATGCTAGGATCCATCTTATTCAAACAAAAACAAAAACAAAAACAAACCGACGCTCCAAGTAAAGAACACAAGATGTGATTGAATAAAAATATAGTTTGGGGAGGAACCTCGATGATGTTGTCGATGAAGAAGGGGATGCCTTGGGCATCCCCAAGCTTAGACGCTTGAGTCTTCTTAGAATATGCAGGGATGAACCACGGGGGCATCCCCAAGCTTAGAGCTTTCACTCCTCTTGATCATAGTATATCATACCCCTCTCTTGACCCTTGAAAACTTCCTTCACACCAAACTTCAAGCAAACTCATTAGAGGGTTAGTGCGCAATTAATAATTCACATGTTCAGAGGTGACATAATCATTATTTTCACTTCTGTACATTGCATAATGCTACTGGACATTAATGGATCAAAGAAATAAATCCAACATAGCAAAAGAGGCAATGCGAAATAAAAGGAATCTGTCAAAAACAGAACAGTCCGTAAAGACGAATTTAAAGCTGGCACCAGACTTGCTCAAATGGAAAAACTCAAAAGTAATGAAAGTTGCGTACATATCTGAGGATCACGCTCGTAAATTGGCAGATTTTTTTCAATTTTCTACAGAGAACCGTGCCCAGATTCGTGACAGACAGCAATGCTGTTTCTGCGCAGCGATCCCAAATATAACATCAACTTTGACATAGAAACTTTACTTGGCACAAAAACATGATAAGGAGAGGTTGCTACAGTAGTAAACAACTTCCAAGACTCAACAAAACAAAAAATTGCTGTAGGTAAAAACATGGGTTGTCTCCCATAAGCGCTTTTCTTTAACGCCTTTCAGCTAGAAAGTGCAAATCAAGTATTGTCGAGAGATGAAACATCAACATTATTACCTTGGGAGCTGGGAGTTTTCTCAACAATGCATTGTATCTGGTCTATATAGGTAACTCCTCTCTCATTGCTCCTAGGCTTACTATTCTCATCAAACAAATTTTCAGGAACAAGCCAAGCATAGTTGTTTTCCAAAGCTTCATGCATTCCTAGTAGTTTACTAGGTATTGGCGCTTTAATTTCCCTACCATCATTAACATTATTAGTATACTTAATTCTATCCATATCCATTTTTTCAAGGAGACCAATAAAATTGGTATGAGAACCTAGCATATTAAATTTAGCAAAAACCTTTCTAGCCTCTCTTGCTAGACCACCAAATTCTCTAAGAAGGGTTTCTAAAACAAAATCTTTCTTTTCCCCTTCTTCCATATCACCGAGTGTAAGAAACATGTGTTGGATTATAGGATTGAGATTAACAAATTTAGTTTCCAACATGCTAACTAAAGCAGCAGCAGCAATTTCATAGGTAGGAGCAAGTTCTACCAAGTGTCTATCTTCAAAATCTTCAGGTAATACTAACATGATTGAAAAATTCTTCTATATTATCTCTTCCAATGATACACCCTCGTCCTACCGGTATCTCTTCCAAAGTAAACTTAGGATTAAGCATGATGAAATAAGCAAAAAGTAAACTAGGCAAACAAAGTAAAGACAAGTAACTAATTTTTTTGTGTTTTTGATATAGAGAGCAAGACAATAAATAAAGTAAAACTAGCAACTAATTTTTTGTGTTTTGATTAGGTGCAGCAAACAAAGTAGTAAATAAAATAAAGCAACACAAAAACAAAGTAAAGAGATTGAGAAGTGGAGACTCCCCTTGCAGCGTGTCTTGATCTCGCAACGGCGCCGAAATTTAGCTTGATACGCGTAGATGCACACGCCCGTTGGGAACCCCAAGTGGAAGGTATGATGCGTATAGAAGCAAGTTTCCCTCAGTATGAAACCAATGTTTAATCGAACCAGTAGAGCCAAGAAGCACGTTGAAGGTTGATGGTCGCAATGTGATGCGGCGCAACACCGGGGATCGCGCCAACGCGAACTGCACAACACAACCTAGTACTTTGTCCCAACGAAACAAAGGAGGTTGTCAATCTCACCGGCTTGCTGTAACAAAGGATTAAACGTATCGAGTGGAAGATGTTTGCAAAGAAAACAGTAAAACAATTGCGGTAGATTGTATGCTATGTAAAGAATAGGACCGGGTCCACTTCACTAGAGGTGTCTCTCCCATAAGATAAAAGCATGTTGGGTGAACAAATTACGGTGGCAATTGACAAATAGAGAAAGGCATAACAATGCATATACATGATATGATAAATATAGTGAGATTTAATCGGGCATTACGACAAAGTACATAGACCGCCATCCAACTGCATCTATGCCTAAAAAGTCCACCTTCAGGTTATCATCCGAACCCCTTCAGTATTAAGTTGCAAACAACAGACAATTGCATTAAGTATGGTGCGTAATGTAATCAACAACTACATCCTTAGACATAGCATCATGTTTTATCCCTAGTGGCAACAGCACATCCACAACCTTAGAACTTTCTGTCACTCCCGTTAAATGGGCATGAACCCACTATCGAGCATAAATACCCCTCTTGGAGTTAAGAGCAAAAACTTGGCCAGAGCCTCTACTAATAACGGAGAGCATGCAAGATCATAAACAACACATAAACAATAGATTGATAATCACCATAATCATAGTACTCTCTATCCATCGGATCCCGACAAACACAACATATAGTATTACGGATAGATGATCTTGATCATGTTAGGCAGCTCACAAGATCCAACAATGAAGCACAACAAGGAGAAGACGACCATCTAGCTCTGCTATGGACCCTGGTCCAGGGGTGAACTACTCACTCATCACTCCGGAGGCGACCATGGCGGTGTAGAGTCCCTCCGATGAATCCCCTCTCCGCAGGTGCCGGGCGATCTCCCCGAATCCCCAGAGATGGGGCGGCGGCGCGTCTCGGGCAAGGTTTTCCGTATCGTGGTCGGTACTGGGGGTTTCGCGACGGAGGCTTTAAGTAGGCGGAGGGTCAACGCGGGGGACCACACGAGGGGCCGCAGGTAGGTCGGCGCGCCGGGCACAGGCGCGCCGCCTAGCCCGGCTGCCTCGTGGCCCCACTCCTATCTCTTCGGTCTTCTGGAAGCTTCGTGCAAAAATAGGACCCTGGGCGTTCGTCCATTCCGAGAATATTTCTTTACTAGGATTTTGAAACCAAAAACCAAAAACAGCAACCGGCTCTTCGGCATCTTGTTAATAGGTTAGTGTTCAGAAAATGCATAAATATGACATATAATGTGCATAAAACATGTGAGTATCATCAATAAAGTAGCATGGAACATAAGAAATTATCGATACGTTGGAGACGTATCACCTGCCACATTGACATCGAAAGAAGCTCGGGCTCCCTTATGGAGTGGCTTAGGTCCACCATGTTGACGTCCGGAAACGGACGCATGTCTACCTTCATGGCAAACTGTCCGAAAGTTAATCGGCCTGATTCTATCGCCATCTGAATTTGTGCGTGCAATACTTTGCAGTCGTTGGTGGCGTGCGTGAACGTATGATGCCATTTGCAGTATGGCCTTTTGTTCATCTCTTGTGCCGTAGGGATCTTGTGGCCTTCGGGTAGCTTCAACTGTTTCTCTTTCGTAGCAGATCGAAGATCTGTTCAGCTTTGCTCACATCAAAGTCAAACCCTCTTGGAGGCCCGGTGGGTTCACCCATTTGCAGACACAGCACGCGTCCGGTTATCTGCTATCGACTTCCTGATCTTCTCCGCAATCTTCATCCTCATCCGTATTGACGGCTTATCGCGCGCTTGAACTTGTCTTGGTACAGTTCTGGATGGCGCTGTTCATATAAGGTCAGTCTCTGGACCATGTGCGCCAGCGAGTTGTATTCCACTTGGAACGTCAGATCCTTGAAGGACGCTGCAAGGGCTGCACGGCCAGCTCGACTGCTTCTTTCTCGCTAAGTGAACCGAATAACATCGGTTCTTGATGTTTCAAACGTTGAATGTGCTCCGTCACTGTCTCTTCGCCTCTGCCGAACTTTGAAGTTCGGCAATGCCGCTTCAGTAGCTTCTTAATGATATTGTGTATGAAACTGTTCCTCTAGCTGCTTCCATGATCGCACTCGCCACTGCAACGAGGTGTACCATCCAAAAGCTGGACCGTGAGGGATTGCGAAAAGAACCTCACCCGTCTGATCCGATGCTGAAACCATGCCTAATGGGCCAAGTATCGGCTCACGTGCTCGATTGAGCTAGATCCTTCTGACCCACTGAATTTGGTGAAGTCCTGGAGCCTGATAATTCTCAACGTATCGATAATTTCTTATGTTCCATGCTACTTTATTGATGATACCTACATGTTTTATGCACATTATATGTCATATTTATGCATTTTACGGAACTAACCTATTAACAAGATGCCGAAGAGCCAGTTGCTGTTTTCTGTTGTTTTTGGTTTCAGAAATCCTAGTAAAGAAATATTCTCGGAATTGGACGAAACTTTCGCCCAGGTCCTATTTTTGCCTAAGCTCTAAGACCGAAGAGATAACGGTGGGCCACGAGGCAGCGGTGTCGGCGCGCCGAGGCTGGCCGCGCCGACTCAGCCTCTGGGCCCCTCGTGTGGCCCCCGCGCTGACCCTCGCCTACTTAAAGCTGGTCGTGAAACCCCAGATCGAGAGCCAATGATCGAAACCTTCTGAGACGCCGCCGCCGCAATCCCATCTCGGGGGATTCAGGAGGCCTCCGGCACCCTGCCGGAGAGGGGATTCATCTCCCGGGGGACTCTACACCGCCATGGTCGCCTCCGGAGTGATGAGTGAGTAGTTCACCCCTGGACCATGGGTCCATAGCGGTAGCTAGATGGTCGTCTTCTCCTTGTTGTGCTTCATTGTTGGATCTTGTGAGCTGCAACATGATCAAGATCATCTATATGTAATTCTATATGTTGTGTTTGTCCGATCCGATGGATAGAGAGGCTATGATTATGGTGATTATCAATATTGTTCATGTGTTGTTTATGATCTTGCATGCTCTCCGTTATTAGTAGAGGCCTGCCAAGTTTTTGCTCTTAACTCCAAGAGGAGATTTATGCTCGATAGTGGGTTCATGCCTCCATTGAATGGGATGAAGACAGAAGTTCTAAGGTTGTGGATGTGTCACTTACTAGGGATAAAACATTGACTTATGTCTAAGGATGTAGTTGTTACATTACGTACCCATACTTAATGTAATTGTCTCTTGCAACTTAATGGTTCGGATAAGAGGTGGACTTTTAGGCATAGATGCAGTTGGATGGCGGTCTATGTACTTTGTCGTAATGCCCAATTAAATCTCACTATATTTACCATGTCATGTATATGCATTGTTATGCTTTCTCTATTTGTCAATTGCCCGATTGTAATTTGTTCACCCAACATGCTTTATCTTATGGGAGAGACACCTCTAGTGACTGTGGACCCGGTCCTATTCTTTACATAGCATACAATCTACTGCAATTGTTTTACTGTTTTTTTGCAAACATCTTCCACTGATACGTTTAATCCTTTGTTACAGAAGCGGTGAGATTGACAACCTCACCGTTTCGTTGGGACAAAGTACTTGGGTTGTGTTGTGCAGTTTCCTAGTTGGCGCCGGAATCCCTGGTGTGCCGCATCACATTCCGCGACCATCAACCTTCAACGTGCTTCTTGGCTCCTCCTGGTCGATTAAACTTTGGTTTCTTTCTGAGGGAAAACTTGCTACCGTGCGCATCATACCTTCCTCTTGGGATTCCCAACAACGTGTGAGTTACACGCCATCAAGCTCTTTTTTCTGGCGCCGTTGCCGGAGATCAAGACACGCTGCAAGGGGAGTCTCCACATCCCAATCTCTTTACTTTGTTTTTGTCTTGCTTATTTTATTTACTACTTTGTTTGCTGCACTAAATCAAAACACAAAAAAAATTAGTTGCTAGTTTTACTTTATTTATTGTCTTGCTCTCTACACAAAAAAAATTAGTTACTTGCATTTACTTTATCTAGTTTGTTTTATTTACTCTTGCTAAAATGGCCAACCATGAAAATACTAAATTGTGTGACTTCACAAATGCAAATAATAATGATTTCCTATGCACACCTATTGCTCCACCTGCTACTACAGCAGAATTCTTTGAAATTAAACCTGCTTTACTGAATTTGGTTATGAGAGAACAATTTTCTGGTGTTAGTTCTGATGATGCTGCTGCCCATCTCAATAATTTTGTTGAACTTTGTGAAATGCAAAAGTATAAAGATGTAGATGGTGATATTATTAAATTGAAAGTGTTTCCTTTCTCATTAAGAGGAAGAGCTAAAGATTGGTTGCTATCTTTGCCTAAGAATAGTATTGATTCATGGACTAAATGCAAGGATGCTTTTATTGGTAGATATTATCCTCCCGCTAAAATTATATCTTTGAGAAGTAGCATAATGAATTTTAAGCAATTAGATACTGAACATGTTGCTCAAGCATGGGAGAGAATGAAAACTTTGGTAAAGAATTGCCCAACCCATGGACTGACTACTTGGATGATTATCCAAACCTTCTATGCGGGACTAAATTTTTCTTCGCGGAATTTATTGGCTGCTGGAGGTACCTTTATGTCCATCACATTGGGGGCGGCTACAAAACTTCTTGATGATATGATGATAAATTACTCTGAATGGCACACGGAAAGAGCTCCACAAGGTAAGAAGGTAAATTCTGTTGAAGAAACATCTTCCTTGAGTGATAAGATTGATGTGATTATGTCTATGCTTGTGAATGGTAGATCTAATGTTGATCCTAATAATGTTCCGTTAGCTTCATTAGTTGCTCAAAATTCTAGGCCATATCCTGCTAATGGTAATACTTATGGTAGATATGAGGGAAGGATGCTAGATGTTGAAAGATCCACTAAAAACTTTATGCAATCGCAATATGAGCAAAACCAATTGTTTACTAAAACTATGAATGAACAATCTACCTTGTTGAAAAATATAGGAAATCAACTTGAAAATTTGAATAGGGAGATTTCTGGTCTGCAAACTAAAATTTCAAATGCTGAAACCCGAATCTCATACATGTCTGCATCACAATCCTCTTTAATTAATAAAATGGCTGCTAAACCTGATGATATTGATAATAAGATTACTACTACAGCAAATGCCATCCAAGTTAGAATTAATGAGAATATAAGATTAATGGCTGAACTGCGTGCTAGGTGGATAGAGAAGAAAATGAAAAACTAGTTAAAGAGAATAATGTAGCTAAAGTTTGGACTATTACCACCACTAGTAATGCTAATTCTTCACATGTTGCTGCACCTCCTACTATCAATAGTAAAATAATTGGTGTTGGCAATGTTTCTATTCCTAGTGCAAAGCGTACAAAACCTGCTCTAAATTGCTAAATCCTGAAACTGCTTGTGATAAAACTGCTGAAATTTTTTCCAACCTTGGGAATAATGATCCCATTGTGTAGCTCATAATGATTTAGATTTTGATGATTGCCACATCTCTGAAGTTATAAAGTTCTTACAAAAACTTGCTAAAAGTCCTAATGCTAGTGCTATAAATTTAGCTTTACAAAACATATTACAAATGCTCTCATAAAAGCTAGAGAGAGAAACTAAAACTTGAAACTTCTATTCCTAGAAAGTTAGAGGATGGTTGGGAGCCCATCATTAAAATGAAATTCAATGACTTTGAATGTAATGCTTTATGTGATCTTGGTGCAAGTATTTCTGTTATGCCTAAAGATTTACGATATGCTTGACTTGCCACCATTGAAGAATTGTTATTTGGATGTTAATCTTGCCGATAATGTTAAAAAGAAACCTTTGGGGAGGATTGATAATGTGCATATTACGGTTAACAATAACCTTGTCCCCGTTGATTTTGTTGTCTTGGATATCGAATGCAATGCATCTTGTCCAATTGTGTTGGGAAGACCTTTTCTTCGAACTGTTGGTGCTGTATTGATATGAGGGAAGGTAATATTAAATATCAATTTCCTCTCAAGAAAGGTATGGAACACTTCCCTAGAAAGAGAATGAAGTTGCCTTTTGATTCTATTATTAGAACAAGCTATGATGTTGATGCTTCTACTCTCGATGTTACTTGATTTGCACTTTCTGCGCCTAGCTGAAAGGCGTTAAAGAAAAGCGCTTATGGGAGACAACCCATATTTTTACCTACAGCAATTTTTTGTTTTGTTGAGTCTTGGAAGTTGTTTACTACTGTAGCAACCTCTCCTTATCATGTTTTTGTGCCAAGTAAAGTTTCTATGTCAAAGTTGATGTTATATTTGGGATCGCTGCGCAGAAACAGCATTGCTGTCTGTCACGAATCTGGGCACAATTCTCTGTAGAAAATTCGAAAAAATCTGCCAATTTACGAGCGTGATCCTCAGATATGTACGCAACTTTCATTAGTTTTGAGTTTTTCCATTTGAGCAAGTCTGGTGCCATTTCTAAATTCGTCTTTACGGACTGTTCTGTTTTTGACAGATTCTGCCTTTTATTTCGCATTGCCTCTTTTGCTATGTTGGATTTATTTCTTTGATCCACTAATGTCCAGTAGCATTATGCAATGTCCAGAAGTGAAAATAATGATTGTGTCACCTCTGAATGTGTGAATTATTAATGATGCACTAACCCTCTAATGAGTTTGCTTGAAGTTTGGTGTGAAGGAAGTTTTCAAGGGTCAAGAGAGGAGAATGATATACTATGATCAAGAGGAGTGAAAGCTCTAAGCTTGGGGATGCCCCCGTGGTTCACCCCTGCATATTTTAAGAAGACTCAAGCGTCTAAGCTTGGGGATGCCCAAGGCATCCTTCTTCATCGACAACATCATCAGGTTCCTCCCCTGAAACTATATTTTTATTCAATCACATCTTGTGTTCTTTACTTGGAGCGTCGGTTTGTTTTCGTTTTTGTTTTTGTTTGAATAAAATGGATCCTAGCATTCACTTTGTGGGAGAGAGACACGCTCCGCTGTTGCATATGGACACATGTGTCCTTAGGCTTTACTCATAATGTTCAAGGCGAAGTTTCTTCTTCGTTAAATTGTTATATGGTTGGAATTGGAAAATGCTACATGTAGTAATTCTAAAATGTCTTGGATAATGTGATACTTGGCAATTGTTGTGCTCATGTTTAAGCTCTTGCATCATATGCTTTGCACCCATTAATGAAGAAATACATAGAGCTTGCTAAAATTTGATTTGCATATTTGGTTTCTCTAAGGTCTAGATAATATCTAGTATTGAGTTTTGAACAACAAGGAAGACAATGTAGAGTCTTATAATGTTTACAATATGTCTTTTATGTGAGTTTTGCTGCACTTGTTCATCCTTGAGTTTGCTTCAAATAACCTTGCTAGCCTAAACCTTGTATCGAGAGGGAATACTTCTCATGCATCCAAAATCCTTGAGCCAACTACTATGCCATTTGTGTCCACCATACCTACCTACTACATGGTATTTCTCAGCCATTCCAAAGTAAATTGCTTGAGTGCTACCTTTAAAATTCCATCATTCACCTTTGCAATATATAGCTCATGGGACAAAATAGCCTTAAAACTATCGTAGTATTGAATATGTACTTATGCACTTTATTTATTAAGTTGCCTGTTGTGCGATAACCATGCTTCTGGGGAACGCCATCAACTATTGTTGAATATCATGTGAGTTGCTATGCATGTCCGTCTTGTCTGAAGGTCTATCATTTTAGTGGTTGGAGCATGCAAAATTGTTAGAGAAGAACATTTGGCCGCTAACTAAAGCCATGAATCATGGTGGAAGTTTCAGTTTTGGACATATATCCTCAATCTCATATGAGAATAATAACTTTGCTACATGCTTATGCATTTAAGAGGAGTCCATTATCTGTCCATGTTGTTCCGGTATGGATGTCTAAGTTGAGAATAATCAAAAGCGAGAAATCCAAATGAAGCTTTCTCCTTAGACCTTGTACAAAGTGGCATGGAGGTACCCCTTGTGACACTTGGTTGAAACATGGCATGCGAAGATCCGGTAGTCCAAGCTAAGTAGGACGAGGTGCGGGCACTATTAGTATACTATGCGTGAGGCTTGCAACTTGTAAGATATAATTTTCATAACTCATATGCTTTATTACTACCGTTGACAAAATTGTTTCATGTTTTCAAAATAAAAGCTCTAGCACAAATACAGCAATCGATGCTTTCCTCATTGAAGGACCATTCTTTTACTTTTATTGTTGAGTCAGTTTACCTATCTCCTTCCACCTAAGAAGCAAACACTTGTGTGAACTGTGCATTGATTCCTACATACTTGCATATTGCACTTGTTATATTACTTTATGTTGACAATATCCATGAGATATACATGTTATAAGTTGAAAGCAACCGCTGAAACTTAATCTTCCTATGTGTTGCTTCAACACCTTTACTTTGATTTATTGCTTTATGAGTTAACTCTTATGCAAGACTTATTGATGCTTGTCTTGAAGTACTATTCATGAAAAGTCTTTGCTTTATGATTCAGTTGTTTACTCATGTCATTACCTTTGCTTTGATCGCTGCATTCATTACATATGTTTACAAATAGTATGATCAAGATTATGATGGCATGTCACTTCAGAAATTATCTTTGTTGTCGTTTTACCTGCTCGGGACGAGCAGAACTAAGATGCTGATACGTCTCCAACGTATCGATAATTTCTTATGTTCCATGCTACTTTATTGATGATACCCACATGTTTTATGCACATTATATGTCATATTTATGCATTTTCTGGAACTAACCTATTAACAAGATGCCGAAGAGCCGGTTGCTGTTTTCTGCTTTCAGAAATCCTAGTAAAGAAATATTCTCGGAATTGGACGAAACTTTCGCCCAGGGTCCTATTTTTGCACGAAGCTTCCAGAAGACCGAAGAGATAACGAAGGCCACGAGGCAGCCAGGGGGTGGCCGGCGCGGCCCGGCCCGGCCGCGCCGACCTAGCCTCCGGGCCCCTCGTGTGCCCCCGCGCTGACCCTCCGCCTACTTAAAGCTTCCGTCGTGAAACCCCCGACCGAGAGCCACGATACTAAAAACTCCAGAGACGCGCCGCGCGAATCCCATCTCGGGGATTCTGGAGATCGCCTCCGGCACCCTGCCGGAGAGGGATTCATCTCCGGAGGACTCTACACCGCCATGGTCGCCTCCGGAGTGATGAGTGAGAAGTTCACCTCTGGACCATGGGTCCATAGCGTAGCTAGATGGTCGTCTTCTCCTTGTTGTGCTTCATTGCTGGATCTTGTGAGCTGCCTAACATGATCAAGATCATCTATATGTAATTCTATATGTTGTGTTTGTCGGGATCCGATGGATAGAGAGTACTATGATTATGGTGATTATCAATCTATTGTTCATGTGTTGTTTATGATCTTGCATGCTCTCCGTTATTAGTAGAGGCTCTGGCCAAGTTTTTGCTCTTAACTCCAAGAGGGAGTATTTATGCTCGATAGTGGGTTCATGCCTCCATCGAATCTGGGACAGTGACAGAAAGTTCTAAGTTGTGGATGTGCTGTTGCCACTAGGGATAAAACATTGATGCTATGTCTAAGGGTGTAGTTGTTGATTACATTACGCACCATACTTATTAATTGTCTGCTGTTTTTGCAACTTAATACCGGAGGGGGTTCGGACGATAACCTGGTGGACTTTTAGGCATAGATGCAGTTGGATGGCGGTCTATGTACTTTGTCGTAATGCCCAATTAAATCTCACTATATTTACCATGTCATGTATATGCATTGTTATGCCTTTCTCTATTTGTCAATTGCCCGACTGTAATTTGTTCACCCAACATGCTTTATCTTATGGGAGAGACACCTCTAGTGAACTGTGGACCCCGGTCCTATTCTTTACATAGCATACAATCTACTGCACTTGTTTTACTGTTTTCTTTGCAAACATCTTCCACTGGATACGTTTAATCCTTTGTTACAAGCCGGTGAGATTGACAACCTCACTGTTTCGTTGGGACAAAGTACTTGGGTTGTGTTGTGCAGGTTCCTAGTTGGCGCCGAACCCTGGTGTTGCGCCGCATCACATTCCGCGACCATCAACCTTCAACGTGCTTCTTGGCTCCTCCCGGTTCGATTAAACCTTGGTTTCTTTCTGAGGGAAAACTTGCTACTGTGCGCATCATACCTTCCTCTTGGGGTTCCCAACGAACGTGTGAGTTACACGCCATCACCGGTACTTAGGTGGTAGTGGGATCAGGTCAAACTCATCGGGGTACGGCTTGGAATAGCCGACATCTTCTTCTCGGCAGATGCCGAACTGATCTCTCAGACCGCACCGATCTGATCCGCGGTGGAGGAAGTAGCAGCTGAGCTTTCATGAATTGGTGCAGTGGCGTACTTGGCTAGCCACGCCTGCTCACTCTGCCCCCAAACTCCCGTTGCCGCAGCCGTTCCTCCTGCCGGAACAATTGCTCCTGCTCCGGCAATCCCTCCTGTCGGAGCCTAGATCGCCTGCGTCCAGTTGTTGCAATCCGGCACAAACGTGCACACGTATCCGTGCGGGATCTCCTTGGGCGGCTCGTATAAGAACTGATAGTCGCCCGGATCACCTCCAACCTTGTAGACAACGTATGCCGGTGAACCTTGTTGCTGTGGAGCTGCCATCGCGTACGGCAATGGTGGCCTGGTGTGGAGTTGCACTTCTCCCTGGTGAGTCCCTAGAGCAGGTCCTGAAGGGGAATACTGATGCTTCATGATCTCTTGCACCACCTGGAGCGCAACGCGCTCCAACGTATTTACCAGGCTCTCAGAATGCCGATGCAGCGAATGAGCCACCACGTAGTTGATCTCCTGTCGCAGGGCTCTGGTACGTTCCTCTGAAGGGAGAGACAGATCCAACCCGTCGAGGACGCCTTGTGGCGTGAATCCTTTGAACCTGATGCCGTGCGAACGGGTCTTCTCAAAGGAGCCGATGAGTTCGGCATCAACGATGGCCTTCAGCTCATCGTACTTCTTCTTGTGTTCAGCAGGGAGATCCTCGTATGTGATCTGTTCCTCTGCCATCTCGGGTGTCGGTGTTGACGTGGATGTTGCAGAAGATGTCCCACCGGGCGTGCCAGAATGTGTTACCTGCCAAAACCCACCGGCGGGCAATGGTTAAGCAACACGAAGAGCCGGGAGGCTCCCAAGGCCGCTTAGTGGACCCTGGCACCTCGCGTCGTCCCGCAAGTCTTCCAGCCACGTCCTGGCGGTTGCTAGGGCGTGCCACCTGACCTAGACCCGATCAGGAAGGTGTTAGAGTGCTTCGATTGTTCCTGCATGGTAGACACGTAAACATTAAATACGAGCCCTATCGGCTCTCAGGTTGCCCTGTGGATCGGCTCAAAGAGCCGATTGCCCCATGGTTCACGTTGGATTTGCAATGACATGGGGATCCTGCTTGGTTAAAACAACGTTAAACCGATCTACGACAGTTTAGGGTTTTCACCGCATAACGGAACATCCTACGTGCGATCGGGCCTAGCAGATACGGAAGATGATGCAAACTACCCCTACAAGAGGCCTAAAAACCAACATAACGTTGATTCCCGGAACATCCCTTGTAGGGACGGTAAACAACACCTAACGCGCTACCGGATCGTCCGACCCCAGCATAAGGCCTAACTATGCAGATATTAAACTAATCCCGCGGAGCAAGGAGCAACTATAACAGATCGGATCTACTAAGTAACGAACAAGCAAGATGCTGCCCTTACACCCAGATAGGTGTAAGGGCAGCTAGGTGTCGAGGGACGGCATTGCCACGCAGATATGCACGAGAAAGCATCAATGCAAGCCCCTAAACACCTAAAGATAAGTAGTGCTGCTCGCCATCAACAACGCTTCAGCACGAGCAGCACAAGGTAGACGAATAAACGTGTACTGCCTAGATCGCAAGATGCGATCTAGGCAACATGATGCTTACCCGGAAGAAACCCTGGAAGGGGTGGCGATGCGCCTGATTTGTGTTTGTTGTGAACGTGATTGTCCTCCTTTTCCGATAACCCTAGATACATATTTATAGTCCAAGGGACTTTCTAATTGAGGCGTGCACCTAACCGTGCACGGGCCAGACTCTATCTGTTAATTCTAAACACGATACGATCTACTATATTACAGATACACGGCAATTTAGCCCAAACTCTTAGCGCAAGGCCGCTTCAAAGATGCTCCACGTGTATGTCCTTTGTTGTCTTGGATGAGGTGCAAAGAATTGGTCAAGTGTAGAAGTGAAATCTCACAAACCAGGGGCTCAAAGTGAGCATCAGGCTAAAAGTGTCCCATATGACCATAATCACATGTGAGCTCATATTTGATTCAAATTTGATTTGAAAAGTGTTTGATTGGTTCCAAAGTTGTTAATAGGTGTTTAGTATCCATTTACAATCAATGGTGCAAACCAAAATGGTCTATATCAAAGATTTGTAAAAATGGCCTAAGCCTTATGTGTGTGTGAAATTGATTTTTATAATTTCTTTTCTATTTTATTTTTATTTAGCTTTGGATGATCAAGTGATCATTGCTAGGGTTTTAGAGTGAGAGAGAACACATAAGCAAGCATCATGGCAAAAGCACACTTAATTAATCAATGAGGTGATCTATATGCATGGTCCTAAATGATGAGAAAAAGTTTTTGTTAACTCTAATTTTTGGGTTCTTGAAATCTCACTTGCTTTATTATTTGTTGCAAACTTGGGATGTTACAAACCCTTCCCTTACAAAAGATCTCGTCCCGAGATCAAGAGAAAACTAGGTACTAAAGAGATCTGGGTATTCCTTCTTCATATCTTCTTCGCGTTCCCAAGTGGCTTCTTCTTCGGTGTGATTGCTCCACTGAATCTTCAAGAACTTGATACTCCTGGTGCGGGTGGTTCTGTATGCTTCTTCCAGGATGCGAATAGGCACTTCGCGGTACGTCAAGTCCGTGTTGATATCCACCGAACGATGATCTATATTCTTGAATACTTCAGTCTTCTCCGGTACTTCAAACATTTCCGGAGCAGTGAGATGTGAAACACATTGTGTACAGCCGCCATTTCTTCTGGTAGTTCCAGTTGATAAGACACTTCTCCTCGGCGACTCAGGACTTTGAAGGGTCCAACATATCTGGGGGCGAGTTTTCCTCTGAGTTGGAATCTCTGCATTCCTTTGAGGGGTGAGACTTTGAGATACACAAAATCTCCGATCTCGAATGTCATCTCTCGGCGTCTCTTGTCGGCGTAGCTCTTCTGTCTTGACTGGCGGTCTTGAGGTACTCGCGGATCTTGTGCACCTTCTCTTCGGCTTCTCGAAGAACATCTGGTCCAAAGACTTGGCTTTCTCCGACTTCGGACCAGTTCAGAGGGGTACGGCATTTCCTTCCGTACAGGCTTCAAAGGGGGCCATCCGTAAGCTGGCTTGGTAACCGTTGTTGTACGAGAATTCTGCATAAGGCAAGCAGTCTTCCCACTTGGATCCATATTCCAACACACAGTGCTCTCAACATATCTTCTAGTATCTGATTGACTCTCTCGGTCTGTCCATCGGGTGATAAGCGGTGCTGAAGTTCGACGGGTTCCTAGTCCTTCATGCACCTTCTGCCGTAATCTTGAGGTGAACTGTGATCCTCTATCTGACACAATTGACTTCGGGGTTCCGTGCAGGGCGACTATTCTTGAGATGTATAGCTCAGCTACCTTTGGTCCTTGTAACAACCCAAAAATTTCAAAACAAACAAAATAAATTTCCCTAGTTCCAAATTTTGGAACCAACAAAAACTTTTATTAAAATAAGATTGATACATATAGATCTTGTTTTAAATCTTGTGTTTTGCCATGATGAGTGTTATTATGCTTATGTGCTAAACCCTAAAACCCTAAAGTGATCAAGTGAAGGTCACCAACCCAATAAAATAAAGAAGAAAGAAATCAAATAAGAAAAACCTTAAACCCTAATCTTCTCCAGAAATCATTTTAGATCTATTTTGAGAAACACAAAATAAAACAAAAGACATATGTGGGCATATAGCCCTAATAGGTAAATCTTGAACCCTACCTTTATTATTTATGCTAAATGGTGGTAAACCATTGTGAACCCCACTAAACTCTAAACCTCACCCCTCTTTTCACCACCCTGGTTAAAATAAAATAAAAAGAATTTAATTAAGAAAAAGGCATATGTGCCTATGGCTATTTTTATAAAACTTTACCCTAAGCTTTTCTACTTTGCTTAGAGGTTTGGAAAACCTTCACACACCTTACCTAGTACCTATCAAACCAAATCCAAGTGGTTTCCAAAGAAAATCAAAAGAAACTAAAAATGCCATAGAGGCATATGAGAATAAAATAGCAATCTGGGAAATAAAGAATATTGACCCTAGTACTTGCTGTGAATGATTGGATCACTTCCATATGCCATTTCAACACTCAACAACATCAATTGGGTCAAGCCAAGTCAAATTAAAAATCAAATGCAACATATGCATAGAGGCATATGTGACACATAGCCATTGCCCCAATTCTTGACCTATGCACTTTAAACCTTGACCAAATGGTGTGAAACCATCTCTCAACCTAATATAATACTAAATTGATCCTAACCCATGCCCAAGTAAAGCAAGATCAACCATTTACAAAAATAATGAATTTAACACATCACCTCTTATGTGTTATGGCCATTTTTGCAAATCTTTGATCAAGACCTTTTGAGATGGATTCAATGATTGGAAAAGGTTTCTAAACTAATAATAATCACATTGGAGTCAACAAAAGTCAACTAAAATGGGGAGAAATCAAATAGGGAGAAAATCCCCAAAATTCACTCACATACACTTAGCCAAACTTGCAAATCTTCAACCAAGGCCACCAATGCTTGATCTATTGCTTGTAGAATACTTGTATATGATAAACAAACACAATTGCATCAAAGAAACAAGAATAAAATCAAAGGAAATCTCAAAACCATCTCACATGTGATGATGGTCATTTGTGTGATTTTTAACATGATCCCCTCTTTACCCCTCTGGCTTTGACTTTTCTTCAACCAAACTTGGTCAACTATGACCATGTCATCCAAGACCATATGAAGATGAACAACTTTCATGTTGACCACCATACCTCATGTTGACTAGGTTGACCAGAATAGAGGAGACAAGTGAGGACATTGAAACAAAGAGAAGATGGCCAACTTTTTGAATTCTTGCAAACCTTCACCAAAATGAGCACCACCACCACCATTATATCTCTATGATTATATGAATGAGATCCACCAAAGGAATTTTCAAAATTTGAAAACTTTTCTCTTTCGGCCATTTCTACAAACACCTTGTGGGCAGCATCTAACTTGAAGCCCATGCTGCAATTTTGGTTGGACCAAGTCCAACCCTGGCCCCTCTCTGCACCCCTGGAGCTCCCTCTCACTTCCCCAGACCAGTGCCACCACTTTCCAAGCACTGGCTTGACCACCTTGACCAGAACACGACCATGCCGGCCCTCTTGTCACTCACCATGCTCACTCCCTCTCCTCTCCCATCCAAGCCCATCAACCATGTCTCTGAGCTTGCCTGGACCTTGCTGACCATGACCCTGCCTGCCCTTGACCAAGACGACGTGGACATTGACCGGGCCACGCGCGCCCAGACACGCCCAGAGACGCCCACGCGCGCCAGGACGCGCATGGTGACGCCCCAGAGCGCGACAGGACGTCGCCATGCCCCGTCGACTCAGCGCTCGCCTCGACCTCTCCTTGCACCTGCACGCTCACCTCGACGTCAGAACCCTGGACACGCTCCCGACCTTGCTCGCCCACACACCGTCGTCACGGACGACGACTGTCCGCCACCGTACTGCAAAGACCGATGACGATGACGACCCGCTCCGTCCTCCTCTGGCCGCGCCACGACGCGCGTCAGCCTCGCCTTGACATCGCCAACAATCCAAGCCCATGCCTTGCCTCTTCGTCGCCCTGGAACGACGAGCTCGTCGTCGACCCTTCACGGCACCTCGCAGCACCCCCTCGCCCTATAAATAGAGACGCCCTCCGGTCAAATTGAGCACGCCAATCTTCCTCCCTCATCTCACTACCTCCCCTCGAGCAACGCCGCCCACCAATTTAGGCCGTAGCCCTCGAATCGCTTGCCGGAGCTCCGCCAGCACCCCTGCTACCTCGCCGGCGACTGGAGCCCCCATTGGAGCCGCCGTTGGTGCCAGGAGCTTCACCACCGTCTTCCACGACCTCCGCCCACCTCGCCGACGCTCGCCCGCCTCCAGGTAGCTCCCCGACCCCCTAGTCTGGCCGCCGGTAGGGTTAGTTCTCCGGCGAGCCATGTCGCGGAAGGTGACGGCCCTCCGCCGTCGATCTCCCCTTTCATCCGACGGCCGCAGCACGGCGTACCGATTCGCCTGTGAGCACCCGCTGACAAGCGGGGGGCAACTGTCAGGCGGCCCGCGGGCATCGCCAGCGTAGTTGGGCTGGCCCAGACCTTTTCCTCTCTGTGGCCCAACACCGTTTCCCGCCAAGCCCACCATTTCAAATAAAAGAATTTCGAAATTTATTGTTTCTTCTCAGATGCTGTTTTGAAAATTAAATAGAATCAAATCTATCAAACCAAATTGAACAAATTTTATATATTTGGAAACCTTGTTAAATTATCTATAAGACTACACTGGCCTCAACCTTAGATTTATTATAGAATTTAAATGATAAAAATAACAAGGCAGGGACTTTTCTGCCTTAAATTAATTCTTAAAAATCAACCAAAAATTCTTTTGAGTTGATTCCAACTCCTATAATTCACATTTCACTTACACTAATTGTTTCTGCAAAAATATGCCATGCTTACCTTGAATGATCATGGCCTAGTTTAATTAAAGAACTTTATGGCTATTTCTAGTCAAAGATATTGTCCAAAACTATTAATAAATCTTATGGGAATATTTCTCTCATTTAAATCTTGTCATGAACAATTCAAAATAAGCTAGAGACTCTGGTCATTTAGGTCTCATATGAATTGTTGATAATATTAGATCCTTACCATGTTAAAATTAAATAGAATGAGGTGCTACACCTCATTTAAATCATTAGTATGTGGTATTAAACTATATGAGGTGTAGCCTCTCAATTAAATACTTACCCAAAGGATTCAATGAGAATTAATGACACATGTAGTAATAATCCATAGGTTCTTATTTAAAAATATTCAATCATTTTCATAGTAGTATTTAAAATTATTCAAGGCTACTTATTAAATCTTATGAGATGTAGTGGTCTCATTTAAATCTTGTCTCAACTAAGTTAATATGGGGTATAGACTATGGTCAATTTTAAACTCATATTAAATTAGTTGATGATATTAAATCATTATTCAGGAGTATTAAAAAAAGGCATGAGGTGGTGTACCTCATTTAAATCACTTCCCAATTAATCCTTATGAAGAGGCTGACTTTGGTCAACCTAGGTCATAGGACATTAATTGAGGAAATTAAATCTTAATAATATTCAATAAGAGGAAATTAGTTTCTCTCAAGAAATAAATAGGAACTCTAATTAATATTTATAATGAGAGGAAATTATTTTTCTTAAGAATAAAATGAAATCCACTCACCTAATAAGCATGTTGATTGATAGCTTAGTAGGAGTGATTTATGTGTGTGCTTAGTCTAGTACTTAGGCTTTGTGTGGTAATTGTGTGTATTGTACTCGTATTTAGACGCTAGTACCGAGGAGTACATCGAGGAGGAGGAGGACTACTTTGAAGAGGAAGAGAACTTTGATCACTACTCCAACCAAGGCAAGCTATTATCAATGCAAGCTAGACTGATGCAAGTTATATTGTGGCAAGCTAATATTCTTGCAAGTTACCTAAGTGCAAAGCTCTACCAGAGCAAGGCACCACCACTTTTTACTTTATGCTTAATGATCCCATCCCAAGTTTTACTTTACAAGCTTTATTGCTTTTGGTTTATCAAAGTTACTTTTTGATTTATGATTCACTTGGTCTAGAGTAGAACAAGATCATCAAATTTAGCCTAGAGCAATGAAAGCTAGATAGCACCCCTCATGATTAGTTGCTAGTGCTAACAAATAAAATTGACTACTCTAGATGGGAACAGTGAAATGAAATGACTTTGAAAACCTTGGAATGATGAGTCATTCTATTGAAAGATTTTGAAGGTGAATATGACTTGTGAATGACTTGGTGAATTTTACAAAAACTGATGGTTGGGTTCGGATGCGATACCATTCCAATTTTACAAGTACCCCCACAATACCTGATATGGGTAGGGCTTAACTAGAAGTTTATGTATCTTAGTATGGGTTCCCTCTAAACAAGCGTCATCGGGGTTATGCCAAGGGCTGCCTCCAAAGAAATATGAAATGATGTGAAATGACGTGAAATGAGGTGAATGTCCGGCCCAAGCCCCGTGCAGTTCCCAGGCTGACTGTCTGTCTTCACTGGGAGGCCAAGCTCATGGGGAGAGGTGCCTATACTAGGGTATGTAAGTGAAAGGTTATGGTTGGTAGTCCGCACACGGAGTGTGATAAATCAGGGCCAGTTAACCCTGACGGATTATTGCAAATGTTGTGGCACAAGAGTACGACCTCTGCAGAGTGTAGAACTATTCGAATAGCCGTGTCCACGGTTATGGACGATTGGAAAGGCCATACTGTTCCGTCATCAGACCATTTTCAAAAATGTGACATATGACTTGTGACTTGAACTTGAAAAGTGAATGGTGACTTTGACTTGAATCACAACAGAGTTGTGGGAATGACACTAATGTTCCCACTTGAGTTAGTCTAGCGAATCAAGCATCTTTACTAAATGTTTATGAAATAAACTTGGCTTTATGCAAATAAACCTAGAGCTTAGAATCCCCCTTATTATAGTTGATAGTGCTTACATTAGTATTAGTTTGCGAGTACTTTAAAGTACTCATGGCTTTGTCCCTGGCTATTCAAATGGCCAGACTATGAAGGAGAACAGCAGTACGAGGAAGATGGACAGCAGGACGTCTACGACAACTAGGATCACTCCTGACGTCAACAGTTGCCTGTGGAATAGATGGACCGCAACCGTTACTTCGCTTCCGCTATGTGTTTTGTAATAGGATCTCTAGATCTACTATGATGTATTAAGACTGGATCATGTGATCCCTTTGTTGTAAGACGATTATGTGTTGTAATGAATGATGTGTTGTGATATCAATCTATTATGTCTCGCAAAAACAATATTCCTGGGATTGCGATGAATGGCATAATAGGCATCTGGACTTAAAAATCCGGTGTTGACCTTGGTAGGTGGTCTTGACGGGGATGAAATGTGCAACCTTGGTCAACCTATCGATGACTATCCAAATGGAGTCATTTCCTCTGCTAGATTTGGGCAATCCTGTGATAAAGTCCATACCGGCAGAATCCCATTTCCACAGGAATCTGTAAGGGTTGTAACAGTCCTGCGGGTCGTTGGTGTTCTGCCTTGACTCGTTCAGATCACACTTGGCGATGTAACTTCCTATCTCTCGCTTCATTCCGTGCCACCAGAATTGTTCCTTCAGGTCTTGGTACATCTTGGTTCCTCCGGGGTGAATGGAATACAGGGTGTCGTGAGCTTCCTTGACTTGCTTCAACTCTGAATCTGACGGTACACACAGGCGACCGTTGTACCAAAGTACTCCTTCTTCATCTATGGTGAATCCTGGTGCCTTTCCCGCAGCTATCTGACTCTTGATTCCGTCAATGGCATTTCCCTTCTGGGCTTCTTTGATATGTCCAATCAAAGTAGGCTGCAGCTCTATGCTGGCTAGGTATCCTTCACTAACTAGCTCCATTCTGAATTGCTCAAATTCTTGGTATAGGCTAGGCTGTTCTTCTGCTATCATGGAGTTTAG
Source organism: Lolium multiflorum (assembly GCA_030979885.1). NCBI lineage: Eukaryota > Viridiplantae > Streptophyta > Magnoliopsida > Poales > Poaceae > Lolium > Lolium multiflorum. The sequence goes on along the minus strand of CM061748.1, from coordinate 235,061,455 downwards.
CTGGCACGGCAGTCTACTCAGGGCATCCGCTACCACATTGGCCTTGCCGGGGTGATAGTGGATTTCCATATCGTAATCCTTGATTAGCTCTAACCATCTTCTTTGCCTCATATTCAACTCCTTTTGTGTGAAGATATATTCCAGGCTCTTGTGATCAGAATAGATTTCGCATCGATTACCCATGAGGTAATGACGCCAAACTTTCAGGGCTAACACTACGGCTGCAAGTTCGAGGTCATGGGTTGGATAGTTCTGCTCATGCTGCTTCAGTTGCCGGGACAGATATGATATCACTTTGCCTTCTTGCATCAACACACATCCAAGACCAATCTTGGATGCATCACAGTAGACGTCAAATGGCTTGGTGATATCCGGCATGATCAATATTGGGGATGTGGTCAATCTGCTCTTGAGCTGTTGGAAACTTTCCTCACACTTGGCAGTCCATTCAAACTTCTTATCCTTCTTTAACAGTTGAGTCATGGGTCGGGCTATGCTGGAAAATCCCTCCACGAATCGGCGGTAATATCCCGCTAATCCGAGGAATGCGCGGACCTCGGTCTGGGTGGCTGGGGCTTTCCATTCTGTGACGGTCTTGATCTTGGCGGGATCTACAGCAATTCCTCCTGTAGACAAGATATGTCCCAGGAATCCTACTTCCTTCAACCAAAACTCGCACTTGCTGAACTTGGCATACAACTTGTGTTGTCTAAGGGTTTCTAGGATAACTTCCAGGTGTTGCTCATGTTCCTCTTCTGTTTTGGAATAGATAAGGATGTCGTCGATGAAGACAACGACAAACTTATCCAAAAAGTTCATGAAGATCTTGTTCATGAGGTTCATGAAATAGGCGGGGGCATTGGTTAATCCAAATGACATGACATTGTACTCATACAGTCCATATCTGGTGGTGAAAGCAGTCTTTGGGATATCCGTTGCACGGATCTTCAGCTGATGGTAACAGTCCTAAGGTCAATCTTGGAAAATACTGTGGCACCGGCCAGCTGGTCAAACAGGTCTTCTATTTTTGGCAAGGGGTATTTGTTTTTGATGGTGACATCGTTAAGTTTGCGATAATCCGTACATAACCCATTGGCACCATCATTCTTATCCACAAATAAAACTGGGGATCTCCACGGCGACGCACTTGGTCGAATCAGACCTTTGAACAACATATCATCCAGCTTCTTCAGCTCCACTAGCTCTGCTGGGTTCATGCTATAGGCTCTCTGGGCTATAGGTCCGGTTAACTCGATGATAAACTCGATATCCCGATCTGGGGGCATACCGGGTAGATCATCCGGAAACACATCAGGGTATCTACAGACGACCCTGATCTGATCCAAGGTTGGTTTGGCTAAACTCTGGTTGCAGTGAATTTTCGGGTAGTTTCAGACACATGTTCTATTTTTATTCCGGTGCTACTAGTCATGGTGATGGCCTTCTTGGCGCAGTCTATCAATCCATGATGTTTCGCCATCCAATCCATACCCAGTACTACTTCCAATCCTTTTGTTCCCAGAACAATCAAGTTTGCATAAAAATCTATTTCATGGATTCTGATGGGTACATCTTTGCAAAATTTTCTAGCTTTAGTTGTTGATCCAGGTATTTGAACTATCATGACATGTTTCAAGCTGATTGGTTGAATCTTACTAGTGCACACAAAATCTTCGGTAACAAATGAATGCGATGCTCCTGAATCAAACAACACTCTTGCTGGTATTGAGTTAACAGAGAACATACCCAGCACCACGTCTGGGGCTTCCTGGGCTTCCTCGGCGTTCATGTGGTAGAGGCGACCTCCACGGTTGTTCGGATTGTTGGGGGCGAACTTCTTGCCGGTGGAGACACGGCGTTGCTGCTGAGCAGGTGCAGCGGTGTTGCCGGGGAGCTTGGCCAGCCTTTTGGGGCACTCATTGGAGTAGTGTCCCACAACTCCACATTCATAGCAGGTGATTGTGGCCTTGTCCTTGGTTGCAACGGGGATGGCGTTGCTTCCTGTCCTTGGTGCAGTGTTGGTGTTGTTGTTGTTGTTGGGGGCTCGCGGCGGAGCGCGGTTGTAGTTGCTGTTGTGGTGCACATAAGAGTTGCGTTGTTGTGTTGGGGCCTCCTGGACCTGTTTCCTCCGTCCGGTTCGAAACCGAGGCGCGACATCTGATTCTGGGGCTTGTTGTTTCTGGGAGCAAACCACCGCTTGAGCTAGGGCGATACCTGGGGGTATTGCTGGGCCCGCTTTGATTCATCATGCGGCGTTTGCGGTTCTCATTTGCTTGGTGCAGTTTGCCTTCCATCTGGATGGCAGAATCCACTAGGGCTTCGAGGTCGGCAAAGGATGTTGACTAATACCGTCCGCATCTCGTCGCAGCTGTTCAGAATCTCTCCTTCCTTTTCTCATTGGTGTCGGTTTCATCGGGGGCGTACCTTGACAGGGTGAGGAACCTGTCGCGGTATTCTACCACCGACATCCGTCCTTGCTTCAGTTCACGGAATTCATCCCTCATCTTCTTGATCAAACCTGGTGGTACATGGTACTTGCTGAACTTGAGCTTGTAGTCAGCCCAAGTCATCAGCTGTCATGCGTTCATGGCACGAGTGCTGGTCCACCAAGCTCTTGCTGGTCCTGCGAGATAGTGCGTAGCAAACAGCACCTTCTCACTCTCATCAACTCCAGCTACTTCCAAGTTGTTTTCCATTGTTTGCAGCCAATCATCTGCATCTAAGGGCTCTTCAGTCTTGCTAAAGACAGGTGGGTTGGTGTTTTGGAAATTCTTGAGTTTGGACCCTGGGTGATCATGGTTCCCATGGCCATGCTGGTTGTTGGCTAGTTGTTGCAGTGCTGCTATGCTGGCTTGACGTTCAGCTCTGTCAGTCTCCCTGTCTTCCATCAGGGTCTGTAGCAGTTGCATCATAGCATCCGGGTTCGCGTTGCGATGCGGACGAGCCATCTGAACAGGTAGATAGATCATGAGATGAGAGGGAATTTTCTATGGCTTGTTTTGGGTAGGTTTTAAAACTTAAAACTTGAAGTCTTTTGATGATGCACATAACACACAAACATTCATTCATTTCAAACAACACACATTACAAACTAACACACTAAGGGTTTTAAGAACCCTTCTTCTCCAAGCTACGATACATGGGGCGGGATACAACTCACACCTACATAAGTGAAGCTAGTGCAACTACTCCTCCACATCGACGTCCACATCGATGGGGATGATCTCATCCTCGGCGGCCTCCAGGAACTCGTAGTCCACCTCCTCGGGGTCCTCCTCCTCCTCGAAGTCGTCGTCGTCACTCAGGAAGGCTCCTCCTCCCTGAAGGTCGATGCCTCCATCGTCATCCTCAATCTCTCTCAGCTGGTCCTCCTGGGCCTTGACGGTGATCTCCAAGGCTGCTATCTTGGCGCGAAGGCGCACTATGGTAGCATCCTTCTTGGCACGCTGCAAGCGGAGTGACTTGCGGTCCCGGTTGAGCATCCTGATGGCCTCACCATGCTGAGTCAGTGCAAAGTGAGTCTGGTTCGCATAACCACGGGAGTTATCCAGCTCCTTCTGGGTCTGGTACAGCATGTAGTCCAGATGGTCCACATGGTGCCTCAGCTGGGGGTGCATCGGTACCTGCATGGGTACTCCAAGGGCATCACGCCTTGCATGGTGAGCAAAGCGAGAAGCGAGCACAGCTGTCACGTTCTGTCCGCACAGACGCGCAAGTCCCTCCTGAAGGGCACGAGCGAGTCCGTCCAGCCAGCTGCTTTCCCTGAAGGAAAAGAGGATCCTCTCAGAAGTGGGAGGCTCCACCTTGCCCCTCAAGTCAGCGGTGATAATCCACTGAAGCTCCCCTCCGTGCTGGTCGTTGACCTCGACTCCGTGAAACTCGGGGTGGGGGCGCCCAAGGCGTTCCGACAGACCGTCGAGATCCCTCTCGAAGATCAAGTCCCCACCGTTCCCGAGCTGGTAAAACTTCACGTTGGTCGGCTCCATCTGAAAGTGAATTGGATGAGAAAGTTAGAGAGTGAACAAGTGTGTCAAAATTTTAAGTACTTTTATAAGGAAGAGCATGGCATATCATTTTGAAAGATCTCAAGGAGAAGGAAGTGACTAAAGTTTTCAGAAATATCCACTTCATTTGTATTTGAAACTAAATTTTTCAGAACGTCCATTCTAAACTAGGGTCTCCTAAGGTCAAACAATGGCTCTGATACCAACTTGTCAACACCCGGATTTTTAAGTCCGGATGCCTATTATGTCATACATCGCAATCCCAGGAATATTGTTGTTGCGAGGCATAATAGTTAAGTATCACGTCATCATTCATTACAAACCATAAAGTCTTACAAATTGGAATCACATGATCCATATTACACAAATAGTTGATCTAGTGATCAACGAACTGATCAACGAACAAACATAAGTTCATAGCGGAAGCGTAAAGATAAAAGGACTCTATAGTCCACAGGCCAACGCTTGACGTTAGCAGACTCCTAGTTGTTATAGACGTCCTGCTGACCGTCCTCCTCGTACTGCTGCTCCTCTTCATAGTCTGGCCATTTGAATAGTCAGGGACACAGCCGTGAGTACTTTATGTACTCGCAAACTAATACTAGTGTAAGTGCTAGAAATTCTAGTAAGGGGGTGCTAAGCTCTAGTTTCTTTGCATAAAGACAATTTTAGTTTGCAAGTATTTACTAAAGACTTATTCATGTGCTAACTAACTCAAGTGGGAACATTAGTGTCATTCCCACACCTCTGTTGTGATTCAAGTCAAAGTCACCATTCACCATTCATTCCATTAGTATTTTCAAGATCTAACACTGGAAACTGTATGGCCTTTCCAACCATCCGTAACCGTGGGCACGGCTATTCGAATTGGTTTACACTCTGCAGAGGTTGCACACTTGTGCCACAACATTTGATTTCATCCGTCGGGATAACCATCGTAACACAGTACGCGGATCATCAACCATAACCTTTCATTTACTAACCCTAGTATGAGCACCTCTCCCCATGAGCTTGGCCTCCCAGTGAAGACCAACTGTCAACCTGGGAACTGCACAGGGCTTGGTCGTACAATTCACCTCAATTCACATCATTTCTCAACAACGGAGGCAGCCTCGGCATAACCCCTATGATGTGTGTTTAGAGGGAACCCATACTAAGATACATAAATTTCTAGTTAAGCCCTTACCCATAATCAGGTATTGTGGGGGTACTCAAGAATTGGAAAGGTATCGCATCCAAACCAATATTAGTTTTAATCAAAAATCACTATCTTCTCTTGGTCATATTCACCTTCAAAATTCATTCCATAGTTTTCATCATCATTATTTCACCACACATGTTCCCATCTAGAATAGTCATTTTTAATTTAGCACTAGCATCTAGGTATGAGGGGTGCTAAGTACTTTGCTTTACTTCTAGGCTAACTTTGATATTCTTGTACTAATCTAACATTAACCCCATTAAATCATGAATCAAAAAGTACTTTAATAAAACAACGGTAAATAAAGCTTGGAAATTAAAACTGGGAAGTAGGCTCATGAACATAAAGTAAAATGGGTAATGCCTTGCTCATGTGAGCTTGGCACTTGCAAGAGTATTATCTTGCCTTGGTTGGGGAATTGGTCAAAGTGGTCTTCTTCTCCTTGACAGTAGACCTCCTCCTCCTCTTGATACTCCTCGGTACTAGCGTCTAAAATACGAATACGGGGTACACAATCATCACACCAAACTTATTTACTAAACTAAGCACACACATGATTTACACAACTTAAACTAGCATCCCACATTACTATTAAGTTGGTGGATGTGTTTTTCTTATTTAAGAAAAATAATTTCCTCTCATATTAACTTAGGTGTTATTTTTATTTATTTAGAGAAATAATTTCCTCTCATTATTCTATTAAGATTTAATTTCTCTCATGAATAATATATGACCTAGGTTGACCAAGGTCAACCTCTTCATACTTATCATTTAAGAAAATGATTTAAATGAGGTGTAGCACCTCATACAATTTAATCTTAGCATGGTAAATATTTAATATCATCAACAAACCATATGAGACCGATATGACCAGAGTCTTTACCTCATCTTGGGTTGTTCATGACAAGATTTAAATGGGAGAAACAACCCCCATATGATTTACTAATATTTTTGGACAATATTTTTGACTAGCATTAGCCATATGGTCCTTTAATTTAACTAGGCCATGATCATTCAAAGTAAGCATGGCATATTTTTGTAAAAACAATTAGTATAAGTGTAATGTGATTTATAGGAGTTGGAATTAACTTAAAAGCAATTGTGGTTGATTTTTAATAATTTTTCTAAGGCAGAAAAGTCCCTGTCTTGTTTATTTTCTCATTTTAATTCTATACTAGGTCTAGGGTTCAAACCAGTGGCATTGTGTATATAAAATCCTAAGCTTTCCAAAGATATAAATTTTGCTAAATTTGGTTGGGTGGATTTTCTCCTATTTAATTTTGAATACAGCACCAGAGAGGAGTTAACTTAATTCGAAAATTCAAATTTGAATTTAATGGGCTTAGGCGGGAAGGCTACCGGGCTAACAGGGAAAGGAGAATGGGCCGGCCCCACTACATCCAGCGCAGCGGGCCAGCCGACAGGGTGGGAGCCACCCGTCGTGGGACTTAACCCCGAAGCGGTACGCGGGGCGTGGGCCGCACGATTAGGGGAGGATCGAACGGTCGAGGGACGTCGTCGTCTCCGACGAGAGGAGCACTTACGGGCGGCGGTAGTAGGGGGTCGGCGAGCTCGTTGGAGCTCCGGCGGTCGTCGGAGATGTGCGCAGGGACCGTTGTCGACGAGGACTGGAAGCAGCGCTCGCCTGAGGTGGTCTCCTTCCGGCGTGCTCCGTGTACTGGCGGCGGCGGCGAGCTTGCAATTCCAACGATGGAGTGGTTAATCGATTCAATTGAAGTGGCGAGGAGTGCTGTGGGGAGGAGAGGAAGAAGTTGGCGTGCTCAATTTGGGGCGCGCTCCTTTTATAGGGCGGGGTGGCCGAAGGGCGGAGCGGGGCGTCGCTGCGCGTTCCGATGTTGCGGGCAAGGGATGGGTGCTCGGGTTGCCGACGCATCGCTGATGTGTGGCGCCGGCGAGGCTCCGGGCGGGGGAAGCTTGACGGGGGGCAGGCCAGACCTGCGCCGTGTCGACGACGAGGGCCACGGCGCAGCGGTCAAACAGGCGTGTCCACGAGCGAGCTGGTGTCTTGGCGCGTCCATGGCGAGAGATGGCGAGCGGAGGTGACGCAGGGGCTCCAGCGACCGTCGCTCTTGCGCGTCCAGAGTGGATGCCATGCGCTCTGGCGCGGCATGGGCATGCCCGCCACTGGGCGCGCGTGTGCTGGCGCGTGCAGGCTCGGTCTTGGTCAAGGGAGTGCACGGGCGTGTCCAGGGAGGTGAGAGGAAGGGATTGACACGGTGGTGCGGTCCAGAGATGGCCAGAGGTGAGGGTGGCATGATGGTGGCATGCCATGCCACGGCATGGCATGGTTTTGATGATGTGATCAAACAAGGGTCAGTGCAAGTGGTGATACTGGTGTGGTGAAGTGAGAGGAGGCTCCAGGGTTGCTGTGGTGGCTCAGGTTGGACCAAGTCCTCTCCAATTTCAGTATGGGCTCAATTTTATCCCTGCCTAAAGGTGTTCGATCAAATGCCCGAAAGAAAAATATTTTTGAATTTTGCAATTCTTTTTGGTGGGTTGTAATCATATCTAAAATAGAGTAGAATGGTGGTGGTTTGGTTCAATTTGGAATTGGTTTGCAAAATTTCAAAATGCATGTGATCTTAGTTTTGTTTCAATGTCTCATCTTGGCTTGCTTATAATTTGAAATTGAGGCAGAGATTGAGGTGAGAGTCTTGAGCAAAGTTGTTGTCCTTGATGTTGTCTTGGATGAGGTGCAAAGAAATGGTCAAGTGTAGAAGTGGAAACTCACAAACCAGGGGCTCAAAGTGAGCATCAGGCTAAAAGTGTCCCATATGACCATAATCACATGTGAGCTCATATTTGATTCAAATTTGATTTGAAAAGTGTTTGATTGGTTCCAAAGTTGTTAATAGGTGTTTAGTATCCATTTACAATCAATGGTGCAAACCAAAATGGTCTATATCAAAGATTTGTAAAAAAATGGCCTAAGCCTTATGTGTGTGTGAAATAGATTTTTATAATTTCCTTTTCTATTTTATTTTTATTTGGCTTTGGATGATCAAGTGATCATTGCTAGGGTTTTAGAGTGAGAGAGAACACATAAGCAAGCATCATGGCAAAAGCACACTTAATTAATCAATGAGGTGATCTATATGCATGGTCCTAAATGATGAGAAAAAGTTTTTGTTAACTCAAATTTTTGGGTTCTTGGAAATCTCTCTCTTATTTATTTTCTTGCAAACTTGGGATATTACAGCCATCCAAAGAAGATCATGAGAAGATTTTGCAACGATTTTCAAAGTGAGAACTTTGAGGTTTAAGAAATCCGGCAGGCCTTCCGGTTTGACAAACTACAAAAATGGTTAAAAGTGGCATCGAGACTGCATATATGGAACATGGGGGTATGTGAACCCACTTTTTAAAAAGTTTCGTTTGTGATGTCAAAACATGTTTTAAAAATCGAAACACAAAATGATTTCTCAGATGATCTCAAATATGTGCCCTGGACATGAGTTTCGTGACGAAAAAACTTTTTATTTTGTCTCGGTAAAAAAGTGAAATTTTGCAGGGCTATATAGCAGTATATATGTAACGTATTTTGTCTTTTTTAGATTCTGAAATAAAAAAGTGGTTTCTCCGTGAAAACTTTCTACGCACACATGAAACATGCGTACGTACCCCGATATTTTTATTTCAGAATTTTTTCACATTTCAAAAATGCATTTTCAACCGGGGTTCACGTGCACCCAGGTTCAATTGGGGCTTTTCCACATCCCCAGAACTACATTAGAGAACACGAGGAAAGTCTTTCCCTGCTTACCTTGGGGGAAAACAAGTAGAGGTCTTATCTAACTTTTCAGCATGGCATTTATGATACTCACCAAATATGTACAGTACTGAAGAGAAACATGTTTAAGGCTTGGCACGGACTAAAACGTAGATGCTGGGAGCATCCCTCCACACATCATGCATTCACCCAACGGTAATGACCATAACCATATCAATTCCTTAAGCCTTGAAACCCGCATGATATCAAGCATGTCAAGTAGAGGCAAAGTCACTAAGTTTTTGGAGCACCTGAGAAAAAAATGCTGTCTCTTTTAGACGATCATAAGCATACGGATAAGAGCAAACTTTGTGAGGGAACCTGAACCCTCCAAAGCCGACGGGGATAGAAAGCTTGGAAAAGGCATAAGGTGCTCAACCACGGTTTCCCTACATGTGAACAACCACCAAAGAAACTCATACTTTGTGTGCTCTATAATTGCCACGTGGCCCATGTCTATGTCCACAATACCGTCCTCAGCTGCAGAAGCTATGGACCTGTTGAGAGCATTAGTACACTCGGTGTCGTACTAACTCGACGGAATGCTGGCTCCTATTTTGGTTTGAGCACTTCACCATTTGTTCGATGTGCACCTGGCAATAGGTGTCGGCCAGATCATCTCACTAAATGAAAGGATTCCAGGAGCCTAAATAAGTGCTTCCATCTCCTCGAGAGGAGGCTTGTGCTAACTTCGGTTTTGGTATCCAACTTGTCTAGGATGCTGATCAGAATTTCATCAAGCTGCCTGCTGATGCAATCGCAATCGTGGGGACGCCGATTCTTGCAAGAGCTCGTTTGAAGAGATCGCTGAATTGTCGAGAGAAGGACATTTGTTGTAACAAATATTAGCTAGCTTGTATTACTACTAAATTTCACAAAATGAAATACAACTGCTTCAAAATAAACCTATATGGCATCCATCTTTTAACTAAACATCAGAACCCAAACATGAACAAAGACTTAGTGTAGGAGACTGTAGGTTCGTGTAAATACAATACATTCCTCTCTTTTAAAAGAAAATTCGACATCGCACTATATTTCTAGAAAAAAAACACATGCAACATAGCACAATCTAGACAATACAAACGCTAGTATTTAATCTAAAATGTAGATAGAAAACCATGTGAAAGTGATCGAAGAATAAAGTTGGTCGATTGGTTGGTGGACACTAAAGTTTTAGTTACTCCATAAAACTTAACCCTGTATATGTATATCAACATATCCACTCGACAGTCAAGATAGTTTATCTATTGGTTGGTGGACAGTGACATCTGAGTTACGCCATGAACCTAAACCCCGTAGATATATATTCTGTCATATCCACACGATAGAATCACCATCCCTAGACCGAAGAAAAACCTATACTCATTTCTAAAGAACTACTAGAAATAAGAAGATCACACCCGATGATTCGGTTGCTAGAATCTCTAGGAATAGGATGCACCGGGATAGCTTTTATAGCACGTACACAAATTTCCTCCTCCTCTAGCCTTTTTGTATTGGCTAAGTTTCCAAGGTGAGGTTGTCACTTGTAAAATACTCGGCAAACGGTTCATGACACTTGTCAGTTCTGCACCCGAGCTTGTACTATCCTGAAGCTTGAGAGCTAAGGCTAGCCATAGTGCTAGTATCATACTAGCTAGTATCATGCATATTGGTCCCACAAAAATGCTGACATGGCAGCTGATACGTCTCCAACGAATCCATAATTTTTGATGTTCCATGCTTGTTTTATGACAATACCTACATGTTTTGCTCACACTTTACAATGTTTTTATGCGTTTTCCGGAACTAACCTATTAACAAGATGCCACTGTGCCAGTTCCTGTTTTCTGTTGTTTTTTGTTCCAGAAAGGCTGTTCGGGCAATATTCTCGGATTCGACGAAACAAAGACCTAAAGACTTCTGTTTTTCCCTGAACCTTCCGAAAGTCAAAGGGGGACCAGAGGAGGGCCCTGGGGGCCCACACATGTGGTCGGCGCGGCCCGGGGGGCGCCGCCCTGTTGTGTGGCGCCTCCGTAACCCCTCCGACTCCGTCTCTTCGCCTATATAAGCCCTTTCGACCTAAAAACGCGACACCGATTGACGAAACTAGAAAGACTCCAGGGCGCCGCCGCCATCGCGAAACTCCAATTCGGGGACCAGAACTCTGCCCGGGACGGGGAAGTGCCCGGAAGCCATCTCCATCAACGCCACCGCCTCCATCATGCTCCGTGAGTAGTTCCCCCATGGACTACGGGTTCTAGCTGTAGCTAGTTGGTATTCTCTCCCACATGTACTTCAATACAATGATCTCATGAGCTGCCTTACATGATTGAGATTCATCTGATGTAATCGGTGTTGTGTTTGTTGGGATCCGATGGATTGTTACATTATGATTAGTCTATCTATAAAGTTTGTGAAGTTATTGTTGCTGCAATCTTGTTATGTTTAATGCTTGTCACTAGGGCCCGAGTGGCATGATCTTAGATTTAAGCTCTATACTTATTGCTTAGATTGTATCTACAAGTTGTTTGCACATGTCTATGTCCGGAACCCGAGGCCCCAAAGTGACAGAAATTGGGACAACCGGAGGGGAAGGCTTAGGTATGAGGATCACATGTTTTCACGGAGTGTTAATGCTTTGCTCGGTGCTCTATTAAAGGGTACCTTAATTTCCAATAGATTCCATAGAGGCCCGGCGCCACCGTGGGACAAAAGATGTTGTACAAGTTTCTCATTGCGAGCACGTATGACTATATATGGAAAACATGCCTACATGATTAATAATCTTGATGTTCTGTCTTAATGCTATTTCAATCCTATCAATTGCCCAACTGTAATTTAATCACCCAACACTTGTTATTGGAGAGTTGCCACTAGTGTAGATAGCTGGGAACCCCGGTCCATCTCTCATCATCATATACTTGTTCCTTATGTCATTGGAAGTAGTATCAACTATTTTCTAGTGCCATTGCTCTCATAAATGACATTGTGTGTTATCACATTATGCTCTCATATTATTACTGCTGCTCTCATATTATCACATTTACCTCTCATATTATCTTACTTTCACATCACCCCGTTACTAGTGCTTTTCCAGGTGCAGCTGAATTGACAACTCAGTTGTTAAGGCTTATAAGTATTCTTTACCTCCCTTGTGTCGAATCAATAAATTTGGGTTTTACTTCCCTCGAAGACTGTTACATCCCCTATACTTGTGGGTCATCAAGACTATTTTCCGGCGCCGTTGTGGAGGCATAGCTCACTCATAAGTTCACCTGGGGAGTACACTCTACCTCTCTCTCTGCTTTTATTTTATTTTGTCTTGCTAGTTTACTTGTCTAGTTTATTTGTGCTTAGTTTATTTCTGTCTAGTTTTATTTTGCTTAGTTTACTTTTGTCTAGTTTGTTTTTGTCTTGTTTTTTCCTTATATACCTGAAAATCCATAAAAATTTGAAAAACCTAAAAATTAAAAACTACTATTATGGGAGAACCTACAACCTATTTGGAGCTTATAGAATTATATAATAATTATAGAGAATCGAGAAAGGGAAAAGTTATGAGTGCTGTGATAGAAAAATTAAATACAATTGCTAAAATCTTGCTTAAACGCCATGATATAAACTGTTGCTCTGAACAGGATACTAAACATCTTAAATTTCAATGTTGCTTTAGTAAAGAAGTTTTAATTATGAACTATAATTGGAATAGCTATATTCATTTTGGGTTCGAAGAGGTAGAACAATTTGTCATATTTATGGGAGCCTCTGAGATAGAATCATTCATGTCTAAAAATTATGAAACTTGTGTTGTTTGTAAGGACCTTAAAGATTATGTCTCTTCTATCCTTAATTTTTGCATAGCAATAATCCTTATATCATTGATTATAAAGAGAGACTCATTAATGCACAAGAATGCACTCACAATTTGCAGGAACCGTGGAAGAAGAAATTGATGAACCTGAAAGCTCATTGGATGAAAAGAGGAGGAAATTGATGAACTGAAAGCTCATTGGATGAAAAAGAAGAGGAGAGTGATGAACAAAAGGAGGAAGAATGGATTAGCTACCCATGCCAACCTTCTAATGAGAGTAACTCTTTATCTCTTACACTATTTGATTGTCCTCCATGCTTACCGGAAGAGGATGAATGTTATGTTCCTGTGGATTCTCTTGAAATATTCCCTATGAGTAAAACTTGTGAGAATAATTATGCTACTGTTATTCATGATAATCCATGCTACTTTGATAAATCTTATGATAATGCTTTGTTTGTGCCTGATGTCGAAATGCATGGTACTAAAGAGTTTTGCTTGGCAAATGTTTATGATAAATCTCTAGATGATGGTCCTATGTTACTTGATAATATTAATTGTACTACTAATGAAAATGGGATTGGAGAGTTCTTGACTTTATCTATGAGTCCCATATCTTTTGAGATTGATCAATCATCTTGTTATATTATTGATAAAAGTGGGTTTGAAAGTTTTAATCCTATTATTTCTGAGCTTGATAAAAATTATGTGTTTGTGAATCATGAAAAGCATGCTTTATGTGATAGTTATATTGTTGAGTTTATCCATGAAGCTACTGAAAATTATTATGAGAGAGGAAAATATGGTTGTAGAAATTTGCATGGTACTAAAACACCTCTCTATATGCTGAGAATTTTGAAGTTACTCTTGTTTTATCTTCTTATGCTTGTCACTTTGTTCTTCATGAATTTATTTGTGTACAAGATTCCTATGCATAGGAAGTGGGTTAGACTTAAATGTGTTTTGAACTTGCTTTTTGATTCTCTCTTTTGCTTCAACTCTCACCCTTATGTGAGCATCATTAAAATTACTGAGCCCATCTTAATGGCTATAAAGAAATCACTTCTTGGGAGATAACCCATGTGTTTATTTTGCTACTGTTTTTGTGTATTGGAAGTTGTTACTACTGTAGCAACCTCTCCTTATCATGTTTTTGTGCCAAGTGAAGTCTCTAATAGAAGGTTGATACTAGATTTGGATTTCATGCGCAGAAACAGATTTCTATCTGTCACGAATCTGGGCATATTTCTCTGTAGGAAACTCAGAAAAATCTTCCAATTTACGTGCGTGATCCTCAGATATGTACGCAACTTTCATTAGTTTTGAGTTTTCTGATTTGAGCAAGAAGTACCATTTTAAAATTCGTGTTTACTGGCTGTTCTGTTTTGGCAGATTCTGTCTCTGTTTTTTTGCATTGTCTCTTGTGGACTTTAAGTGAGGCTTTCTAGACGTGGAGAGCTGTAGCTAATGTTTTATTGAGTTCTTGCAATGTGTCACTACAGGACTAAAGTGGATTAAAGTTTTTTGAGTACTAACCCCTCTAATGAAGTTTATGAGAAGTTTGGTGTGAAGGAAGTTTTCAAGGGTCAAGAGAGGAGGATGATATATGATCAAGAAGAGTGAAAAGTCTAAGCTTGGGGATGCCCCCGTGGTTCATCCCTGCATATTTCAAGAAGACTCAAGCGTCTAAGCTTGGGAATGCCCAAGGCATCCCCTTCTTCATCAACTTATCAGGTTTCTTCTATTGAAACTATATTTTTATTCGGTCACATCATATGTGCTTTACTTGGAGCGTCTGTGTGCTTTTATTTTTGTTTGTGTTTGAATAAATTCGGATCCTAGCAATCCTTGTGTGGGAGAGAGACACGCTCCGCTTTTTCATATGAACAATGGTGTTCTTAGCTTTATTTTAATGTTCATGGCGGAGTTGAAAACCGCTGCACTTATGGTTATTTGGTTGGAAACAAAAAATGCCTCATAATGTCTTGGATAATTTGACACTTGGCTATTGTTTTGAGCTCTCAAGTAGATCATGTTTCTTGCATCATGTAGTTTAAACCTATTAGTGGAGAAATATCGTAGAGCTTGTTGAAAATTGGTTTGCATGATTGGTCTCTCTAAGGTCTAGATATTTTCTGGTAAAAGTGTTTGAGCAACAAGGAAGACAATGTAGAGTTTTATAATGCTTGCAATTTGTTCTTATGTAAGTTTTGCTGTACCGGTTCATACTTGTGTTTGCTTCAAACAACCTTGCTAGCCAAAGCCTTGTACTGAGAGGGAATGCTTCTCGTGCATCCAAAACCTTGAGCCGAAAACCTATGCCAATTGTGTCCACCATATCTACCTACTATGTGGTATTTCATTCCAAGTAAATACTTCATGTGCTACCTTTAAACAATTCAAAATTTACTATCTCTTATTTGTGTCAATGTTTTATAGCTCATGAGAAAGTATGTGGTGTTTTATCTTTCGATCTTGTCATTTACTTTTGACAGACTTTCACAGTGGACTAGTGGCTTCATCCGCTTATCCAATAATTTTGCAAAAAGAGCTGGCAACGGGGTTCCCAGCCCCAATTAATAACCTTCATTAATAATTCTCTTCACATGTTTTGCCTTGATCTATCAGTAAGCAACTTAATTTTGCAAATAGACACTCCTCCATGGTATGTGAATGTTGGAAGGCGAGGATTCGGTTAGCCATGGCTTGTGTAAGCAAAAGGTTGGGGGAGTGTCATCTAATAAATAAAACTAAAATACATGTGTAAACAAAAGAGAAGAGGGATGATCTACCTTGCTGGTAGAGATAACGTCCTTCATGGGAGCCGCTCTTGAAAGTCTGGTTGATGAGGTAGTTAGAGTGCCCGCTACCATTCGTTGACAACAACAAACACCTCTTAAAATTTTACTTTTATGCTCTCTATATGATTTCAAAACTTAAAAAGCTCTAGCACATGATTTTATCCCTGCTTCCCTCTGCGAAGGGCCTATCTTTTACTTTATTGTTGAGTCAGTTTACCTACTTCCTTCCATCTTAGAAGCAAACACTTGTGTCAACTGTGCATTGATTCTTACATACTTGCTTATTTGCATTCATCATATTACTTTGTGTTGACAATTATCCATGAGATATGCATGTTGAAAGTTGAAAGCAACTGCTGAAACTTAGATCTTCCTCTGTGTTGCTTCAATGCCTTTACTTTGAATTTATTGCTTTATGAGTTAACTCTTATGCAAGACTTTTGATGCTTGTCTTCAAAGTACTATTCATGAAAAGTTTTGCTATATGTTATCTATTTGTTAGCAAATATAGATCATTGCCTTGAGTCACTTCGTTCATCTCATATGCTTTACAATAGTATGATTAAGATTATGTTGGTAGCATGTCACTTCAGAAATTATTATTTTTTATCGTTTACCTACTCGAGGACGAGTAGGAACTAAGCTTGGGGATGCTTGATACGTCTCCAAAGTATCCATAATTTCTGATGTTCCATGCTTGTTTTATGACAATACCTACATGTTTTGCCAACACTTTATAATGTTTTTATGCGTTTTCCGGAACTAACCTATTAACAAGATGCCACAAAGGCAGTTCCTTTCGTTGTTTTTGGTTCCAGAAAGGCTGTTCGGGCAATATTCTCGGAATTCGACAAACAAAGACCAAAGACCTATTTTTCCGGAACCTTCCGGAAAGTCAAAGGGGACGGAGGAGGGCCACTGGGCCCACATGTTGGCGCAGCCCACGGGGGGGGCGCCCGTTGTGTGGCGCTCCGTAACCCCTCCGACTCCGTCTCTTCGCCATATAAGCCCTTTCGACCTAAAAACGCGACACCGATTGACGAAACCCGAAAGACTCCAGGGGTGCCGCCGCCATCGCGAAACCCAATTCTGGGGACGAACTCTCTGTTCCCGGCACCCGGGACGGGAAGTGCCCCGGGCCATCTCCATCAACGCCACCGCCTCCATCATGCTCCGTGAGTAGTTCCCCCATGGACTACGGGTTCTAGCTTTAGCTAGTTGGTATTCTCTCCCACATGTACTTCAATACAATGATCTCATGAGCTGCCTTACATGATTGAGATTCATCTGATGTAATCGGTGTTGTGTTTGTTGGGATCCGATGGATTGTTACATTATGATTAGTCTATCTATAAAGTTTGTGAAGTTATTGTTGCTGCAATCTTGTTATGTTTAATGCTTGTCACTAGGGCCGAGTGGCATGATCTTAGATTTAAGCTCTATACTTATTGCTTAGATTGTATCTACAAGTTGTTTGCACATGTCTATGTCCGGAACCCGAGGCCCCAAAGTGACAGAAATTGGGACAACCGGAGGGGAAGGCTTAGGTATGAGGATCACATGTTTTCACGGAGTGTTAATGCTTTGCTCCGGTGCTCTATTAAAAGGAGTACCTTAATTCCAGTAGATTCCCTAGAGGCCCGGCTGCCACCGGCTGGTAGGACAAAAGATGTTGTACAAGTTTCTGATACGTCTCCAACGTATCGATAATTTCTTATGTTCCATGCTACTTTATTGATGATATCTACATGTTTTATGCACATTATATGTCGTATTTACGCATTTTCTGGAACTAACCTATTAACAAGATGCCAGTGCCAGTTCCTGTTTTCTGCTGTTTTTGGTTTCAGAAATCCTAGTAACGAAATATTCTCGGAATTGGACGAAATCAACGCCCGGGTTCCTATTTTGCCGGAAGCATCCCGAACACCCGAGAGCCGCGGAGGCCCTGTGGGCCCCAGATGATAGGGTGGCGCGGCCAGGCTGGGCCCGCGCCACCCTATGGTGTGGTCGCCCCTTCGACCCTCCGCGCCGCCTCTTCGCCTATATAAAGCCCCGCATCGAAAACCCTTGGGAAGAAGCCACGGTATGCGAAACCTTCGAGCCGCCGCCATCGCGAAGCCAAGATCGGGGACAGAGTCTCGTTCCGGCACCTGCCGAGCGGGGAAGTGCCCCCGGAAGGCTTCTCCATCGACACCGCTGCCATCTCCACCGCCATCTTCATCACCGCTGCTGCTCCCATGAGGAGGGAGTAGTTCTCCATCGAGGCTCGGGGCTGTACCGGTAGCTATGTGGTTAATCTCTCTCCTATGTACTTCAATACAATGATCTCATGAGCTGCTTTACATGATTGAGATCCATATGATGAGTTTGTATCGCTACTAGTTATGTGCTACTCATGTGATGTTATTAAAGTAGTCTATTCCTCCTGCATGGTGTAAAGGTGCTAGTGTGTGCACCGTGTGGTTCTTGTCGTAGGCTATGATCATGATCTCTTGTAGATTGTGGAGTTAATTATCATTATGATAGTATTGATGTGATCTATTCCTCCTTCATAGTGTAATGTGGACAGTGTGTGCACTATGTTAGTTCTTGGTTTATTTTGCAATGATCTATTATGCTCTAAGGTTATTCAAATATGAACATTGAATTGTGGAGCTTGTTAACTCCGGCATTGAGGGTTCGTGTAATCCTACGCAATGTGTTCATCATCCAACAAAAGAGTGTATGTAGCACATATGAGAAAGAGTTATTTATTATGCGATCAATGTTGAGAGTGTCCACTGGTGAAAGTATGGTCCCTAGGCCTTATTCCTAAATATTGTTATCGCTGCTTTTATTGTTCTACTGCATGTTTACTTCCCGTAATATTACTACCATCAAGCACGCTTAGCTATTTTCTGGCGCCATACTACTGCTCATATTCATTCATACCACTTGTATTTCACTATCTCTTCGCCGAACTAGTGCACCTATTAGGTGTGTTGGGGACACAAGAGACTTCTTGCTTTGTGGTTGCAGGGTTGCATGAGAGGGATATCTTTGACCTCTTCCTCCCTGAGTTCGATAAACCTTGGGTGATCCACTTAAGGGAAACTTGTTGCTGTTCTACAAACCTCTGCTCTTGGAGGCCCAACACTGTCTACAAGAATAGAAGCACCCGTAGACATCAAGCACTTTTCTCGCGCCGCGGGGAGGAAAGGTAAAAGGCACTCATACTCCGGTTCCAGTTTACTTTTCTGGCGCCATTGTGTGTGTGCTTGAAGCTATTTCCTTTAGACTGCAATTGCGACATTTGGTTTCTTGTTTACACTAGTTAGGCATAATGGACAACAATGACCTTTTTATTCTATTTCCTGATTTAAGACATGGATGGTTTGATGCGAAAATTAAAAACCCATGGAACATATTAATATGAATGCTTTGAACACTATTGTTGCTAATGCTATGGAAAATTCTAAGCTTGGGGAAGCTGGCTTTGATGAGCATGATATTTTTAGTCCCCCAAGCATTGAGGAGAAAATTTACTTTGATGATACTTTGCCTCCCATTTATGATGATTATAATGATAGTAGTCTTTTGTTACCACCTGTTATGGAGGATAAATTTGATTATGATTACAATATACCTCCTATATTTGATAGCTACTTTGTTGAATTTGCTCCCACTACAACTAATAAAATTGATTATGCCTATGTGGAGAGTAATAATTTTATGCATGAGACTCATGATAAGAATGCTTTATGTGATAGTTATATTGTTGAGTTTGCTCATGTTGCTACTGAAAGTTATTATGAGAGAGGAAAATATGGTTGTAGAAATTTTCATGTTACTAAAATGCCTCTCTATGTGCTGAAATTTTTGAAACTACACTTGTTTTATCTTCCTATGCTTGTTACTTTGCTCTTCATGAACTTGTTTATTTACAAGATTCCTATGCATAGGAAGCATGTTAGACTTAAATGTGTTTTGAATTTGCCTCTTGATGCTCTCTTTGCTTCAAATACTATTTCTTGCGAGTGCATCATTAAAACTGGTGAGCCCATCTTAATGGCTATAAAGAAAGAACTTCTTGGGAGATAACCCATGTGTTTATTTTACTACAGCAATTTTTGTTTTGTTGAGTCTTGGAAGTTGTTTACTACTGTAGCAACCTCTCCTTATCATGTTTTTGTGCCAAGTAAAGTTTCTATGTTAAAGTTGATGTTATATTTGGGATCGCTGCGAAACAGCATTGCTGTCTGTCACGAATCTGGGCACAGGTCTCTGTAGAAAATTTGAAAAAATCTACCAATTTACGAGCGTGATCCTCATATGCACGCAACTTTCATTAGTTTTGAGTTTTTCCATTTGAGCAAGTCTGGTGCCATCTTTAAATTCGTCTTTACGGACTGTTCTGTTTTTGACAGATTCTGCCTTTTATTTCGCATTGCCTCTTTTGCTATGTTGGATGAATTTCTTTGATCCATTAATGTCCAGTAGCTTTATGCAATGTCCAGAAGTGAAAAGAATGTTTGTGTCACCTCTGAACATGTGAATTTTTGATTATGCACTAACCCTCTAATGAGTTTGCTTGAAGTTTGGTGTGAAGGAAGTTTTCAAGGGTCAAGAGAGGAGGATGATATACTACGATCAAGAAGAATGAAAAGTCTAAGCTTGGGGATGCCCGGTGGTTCATCCCTGCATATTTCAAGAAGACTCAAGCATCTAAGCTTGGGATGCCCAAGGCATCCCCTTCTTCATCGACAAAGTATCGGTTCCTTCTCTTGAAACTATATTTTTATTCGGTCACATCTTATGTACTTTACTTGGAGCGTCTGTGTGCTTTTATTTTTGTTTTGTTATCTTAGTTCTCTGAATAAGTTCATCCTTGTGTGGGAGAGAGACACGCTCCGCTGTTGCATATGGACAAATATGTCCTTAGGCTTTACTCGTAATGTTCAAGGCGAAGTTTCTTCTTCGTTAAATTGTTATATGGTTGGAATTGGAAAATGCTACATGTAGTAATTGGTAAAATGTCTTGGATAATGTGATACTTGGCAATTGTTGTGCTCATGTTTAAGCTCTTGCATCATATACTTTGCACCTATTAATGAAGAAATACATAGAGCTTGCTAAAATTTGGTTTGTATAATTGGTCTCTCTAAGGTCTAGATAATTTCTAGTATTGAGTTTTGAACAACAAGGAAGACGGTGTAGAGTCTTATAATGTTTACAATATGTCTTTTATGTGAGTTTTGCTGCACCGGTTCATCCTTGTGTTTGTTTCAAATAAACCTTGCTAGCCTAAGCCTTGTATCGAGAGGGAATACTTCTCATGCATCCAAAATCCTTGAGCCAACCACTATGCCATTTGTGTCCACCATACCTACCTACTACATGGTATTTCTCCGCCATTCCAAAGTAAATTGCTTGAGTTCTACCTTTAAACAATTCAAAAGTTAATATCTCTTATTTGTGTCAATGTTTTATAGCTCATGAGGAAGTATGTGGTGTTTTATCTTTCGATCTTGTCATTTACTTTTGACAGACTTTCACAATGGACTAGTGGCTTCATCCGCTTATCCAATAATTTTGCAAAAAGAGCTGGCAATGAGGTTCCCAGCCTCAATTAATTAACTTGCATTAATAATTCTCTTCACATGTTTTGCTCTGATTCATCAGTAAGCAACTTAATTTTGCAAATAGACACTCCTCCATGGTATGTGAATGTTGGAAGGCACCCGAGGATTCGGTTAGCCATGGCTTGTGTAAGCAAAAGGTTGGGAGGAGTGTCACCCATAAATAAAGAAAAACTAAACTAAAGTACATGTGTAAACAAAAGAGAAGAGGGATGATCTACCTTGCTGGTAGAGATAACGTCCTTCATGGGAGCCGCTCTTGAAAGTCTGGTTGATGAGGGGGTTAGAGTACCCGCTACCATTCGTTGACAACAACAAACACCTCTCAAAACTTTATTTTTATGCTCTCTTTATGTTTTCAAAATAAAAGCTCTAGCACAAATATAGCAATCGATGCTTTCCTCTTTGAAGGACCATTCTTTTACTTTTATTGTTGAGTCAGTTCACCTATCTTTCTCCACCTCAAGAAGCAAACACTTGTGTGAACTATGCATTGATTCTTACATACTTGCTTATTGCATTTGTTATATTACTCTATGTTGACAATTATCCATGAGATATACATGTTACAAGTTGAAAGCAACCGCTGAAACTTAATCTTCCATTGTGTTGCTTCAATGTCTATACTTTAAATTATTGCTTTATGAGTTAACTCTTATGCAAGACTTATTGATGCCTGTCTTGAAAGTGCTATTCATGAAAAGTCATTGCTTTATGATTCAGTTGTTTACTCATGTCATTACCATTGTTTTGATCGCTGCATTCATTACATATGCTTACAATAGTATGATCAAGGTTATGATGGCATGTCACTTAAGAAATTATCTTTGTTATCGTTTTACCTGCTCGGGACGAGCAGAACTAAGCTTGGGGATGCTGATACGTCTCAACGTATCGATAATTTCTTATGTTCCATGCTACTTTATTGATGATATCTACATGTTTTATGCATTATATGTCGTATTTACGCATTTTTTGGAACTAACCTATTAACAAGATGCCGAAGCGCCAGTCTTCTGCTGTTTTTGGTTTCAGAAATCCTAGTAACGAAATATTCTCGGAATTGGACGAAATCAACGCCCAGGTTCCTATTTTGCCCGGAAGCATCCAACACCCGAGAGCCGCCGGAGGGGGCCCTGTGGGCCCCAGATGATAGGGTGGCGCGGCCTGGGCCCGCGCCACCCTATGGTGTGGTCGCCCTTCGACCCTCCTGCGCCGCCTCTTCGCCTATATAAAGCCCCTGCATCGAAAACCCTTAGGGAAGAAGCCACGGTACGCGAAACCTTCCAGAGCCGCCGCCATCGCGAAGCCAAGATCTGGGGGACAGGAGTCTCTGTCAGCACCCGCCGGGACGGGGAAGTGCCCCGGAAGGCTTCTCCATCGACACCGCTGCCATCTCCACCGCCATCTTCATCACCGCTGTTGCTCCCATGAAGAGGGAGTAGTTCTCCATCGAGGCTCGGGCCTGTACCGGTAGCTATGTGGTTAATCTCTCCTATGTACTTCAATACAATGATCTCATGAGCTGCTTTACATGATTGAGATCCATATGATGAGTTTGTATCGCTACTAGTTATGTGCTACTCATGTGATGTTATTAAAGTAGTCTATTCCTCCTGCATGGTGTAAAGGTGCTAGTGTGTGCACCGTGTGGTTCTTGTCGTAGGCTATGATCATGATCTCTTGTAGATTGTGGAGTTAATTATCATTATGATAGTATTGATGTGATCTATTCCTCCTTCATAGTGTAATGTGGACAGTGTGTGCACTATGTTAGTTCTTGGTTTATTTTGCAATGATCTATTATGCTCTAAGGTTATTCAAATATGAACATTGAATTGTGGAGCTTGTTAACTCCGGCATTGAGGGTTCGTGTAATCCTACGCAATGTGTTCATCATCCAACAAAAGAGTGTATGTAGCACATATGAGAAAGAGTTATTTATTATGCGATCAATGTTGAGAGTGTCCACTGGTGAAAGTATGATCCCTAGGCCTTATTTCTAAATACTGTTATCGCTGCTTGTTTACTGTTCTACTGCATGTTTACTTCCCGTAATATTACTACCATCAACTGCACGCCAGTAAGCTATTTTCTGGCGCCATACTACTGCTCATATTCATTCATACCACTTGTATTTCACTATCTCTTCGCCGAACTAGTGCACCTATTAGGTGTGTTGGGGACACAAGAGACTTCTTGCTTTGTGGTTGCAGGGTTGCATGAGAGGGATATCTTTGACCTCTTCCTCAGAGTTCGATAAACCTTGGGTGATCCACTTAAGGGAAACTTGTTGCTGTTCTACAAACCTCTGCTCTTGGAGGCCCAACACTGTCTACAAGAATAGAAGCACCCGTAGACATCAGTTTTTCATTGCGAGCACGTATGACTATATATGGAAAACATGCCTACATGATTAATAATCTTGATGTTCTGTCTTAATGCTATTTCAATCCTATCAATTGCCCAACTGTAATTTGTTCACCCAACACTTGTTATTGGAGAGTTACCACTAGTGTAGATAGCTGGGAACCCCGGTCCATCTCTCATCATCATATACTTGTTCCTTATGTCATTGGAAGTAGTATCAACTATTTTCTCGTGCCATTGCTCTCATATTACCTTACTGTTTGGTGTTATCACTAATGCTCTCATATTATCATTCGTTGCTCTCATATTATCACATTATCGTTTCATATTATCGCTACTTTACATCACCCCTGTTACTAGTGCTTTTCAGGTGTAGCTGAATTGACAACTCTGTTGTTAAGGCTTATAAGTATTCTTTCCCCTTGTGTCGAATCAATAAATTTGGGTTTACTTCCCTCGAAACTGATGCGATCCCCTATACTTGTGGGTCATCAAGACTATTTTCTGCGCCGTTGCCGGGGAGGCATAGCTCTACTCATAAGTTCACCTGGGAGTACACTCTACTCTCTGCTTTTATTTTATTTTGTCTTGCTAGTTTACTTCTGTCTAGTTTATTTGTGCTTAGTTTATTTCTGTCTAGTTTTATTTTGCTTAGTTTACTTTTGTCTAGTTTGTTTTTGTCTTGTTTTATTTTCCTCGTATACCCGAAAATCCATAAAAATTTGAAAAACCTAAAAATTAAAAACTGCTATTATGGGAGAACCTACAACCTATTTGGAGCTTATAGAATTATATAATAATTATAGAGAATCGAGAAAGGGAAAAGTTATGAGTGTTGTGATAGAAAAATTAAATACAATTGCTAAAATCTTGCTTAAACGCCATGATATAA
The DNA here is from genome assembly GCA_030979885.1 of Lolium multiflorum. Taxonomy (NCBI): domain Eukaryota; kingdom Viridiplantae; phylum Streptophyta; class Magnoliopsida; order Poales; family Poaceae; genus Lolium; species Lolium multiflorum. Next base: position 235,036,980 of record CM061748.1, on the reverse strand, counting down.
ACTGTTGCTCTGAACAGGATACTAAACATCTGAAATTTCAATGTTGCTTTAGTAAAGAAGTTTTAATTATGAACTATAATTGGAATAGCTATATTCATTTTGGGTTCAAAGAGGTAGAACAATTTGTCATATTTATGGGAGCCTCTGAGATAGAATCATTCATGTCTAAAAATTATGAAACTTGTGTTGTTTGTAAGGACCTTAAAGATTATGTCTCTTCTATCCTTAATTTTTGCATAGAAAGCTACAGTGATAATCCTTATATCATTGATTATAAAGAGAGACTCATTAATGCACAAGAATGCACTCACAATTTGCAGGAACCAGTGGAAGAAGAAATTGATGAACCTGAAAGCTCATTGGATGAAAAAGAGGAGGAAATTGATGAACCTGAAAGCTCATTGGATGAAAAAGAAGAGGAGAGTGATGAACAAAAGGAGGAAGAATGGATTAGCTACCCATGCCAACCTTCTAATGAGAGTAACTCTTTATCTCTTACACTATTTGATTGTCCTCCATGCTTACCGGAAGAGGATGAATGTTATGTTCCTGTGGATTCTCTTGAAATATTCCCTATGAGTAAAACTTGTGAGAATAATTATGCTACTGTTATTCATGATAATCCATGCTACTTTGATAAATCTTATGATAATGCTTTGTTTGTGCCTGATGTCGAAATGCATGGTACTAAAGAGTTTTGCTTGGCAAATGTTTATGATAAATCTCTAGATGATGGTCCTATGTTACTTGATAATATTAATTGTACTACTAATGAAAATGGGATTGGAGAGTTCTTGACTTTATCTATGAGTCTCATATCTTTTGAGATTGATCAATCATCTTGTTATATTATTGATAAAAGTGGGTTTGAAAGTTTTAATCCTATTATTTTTGAGCTTGATAAAAATTATGTGTTTGTGAATCATGAAAAGCATGCTTTATGTGATAGTTATATTGTTGAGTTTATCCATGAAGCTACTGAAAATTATTATGAGAGAGGAAAATATGGTTGTAGAAATTTGCATGGTACTAAAACACCTCTCTATATGCTGAGAATTTTGAAGTTACTCTTGTTTTATCTTCTTATGCTTGTCACTTTGTTCTTCATGAATTTATTTGTGTACAAGATTCCTATGCATAGGAAGTGGGTTAGACTTAAATATGTTTTGAACTTGCTTTTTGATTCTCTCTTTTGCTTCAACTCTCACCCTTATGTGAGCATCATTAAAATTACTGAGCCCATCTTAATGGCTATAAAGAAAGCACTTCTTGGGAGATAACCCATGTGTTTATTTTGCTACTGTTTGGTTGTGTCTTGGAAGTTGTTACTACTGTAGCAACCTCTCCTTATCATGTTTTTGTGCCAAGTGAAGTCTCTAATAGAAGGTTGATACTAGATTTGGATTTCTGCGCAGAAACAGATTTCTCTGTCTGTCACATATTTCTCTGTAGGAAACTCAGAAAAATCTGCCAATTTACGTGGGTGATCCAAAGATATGTACGCAACTTTCATTAGTTTTGAGTTTTCTGATTTGAGCAACGGAAGTACCATTTTAAAATTCGTGTTTACTGGCTGTTCTGTTTTGGCAGATTCTGTCTCTGTTTTTTTGCATTGTCTCTTGTGGACTTTAAGTGAGGCTTTCTAGACGTGGAGAGCTGTAGCTAATGTTTTATTGAGTTCTTGCAATGTGTCACTACAGGGCCAAAGTGGATTAAAGTTTTTTGAGTACTAACCCCTCTAATGAAGTTTATGAGAAATTTGGTGTGAAGGAAGTTTTCAAGGGTCAAGAGAGGAGGATGATATATGATCAAGAAGAGTGAAAAGTCTAAGCTTGGGGATGCCCTGTGGTTCATCCCTGCATATTTCAAGAAGACTCAAGCGTCTAAGCTTGGGGATGCCCAAGGCATCCCCTTCTTCATCAACTTATCAGTTTCTTCTATTGAAACTATATTTTTATTCGGTCACATCATATGTGCTTTACTTGGGAGCGTCTGTGTGCTTTTATTTTTGTTTGTGTTTGAATAAATTCGGATCCTAGCAATCCTTGTGTGGGAGAGATACACGCTCCGCTTTTTGTATGAACAATGGTGTTCTTAGCTTTATTTTAATGTTCATGGCGGAGTTGAAAACCGCTGCACTTATGGTTATTTGGTTGGAAACAGAAAATGCCTCATAATGTCTTAATTTGACACTTGGCAATTGTTTTGAGCTCTCAAGTAGATCATGTTTCTTGCATCATGTAGTTTAAACCTATTAGTGGAGAAATATCGTAGAGCTTGTTGAAAATTGGTTTGCATGATTGGTCTCTCTAAGGTCTAGATATTTTCTGGTAAAAGTGTTTGAGCAACAAGGAAGAGAATGTAGAGTTTTATAATGCTTGCAATTTGTTCTTATGTAAGTTTTGTTGTACCTGTTCATACTTGTGTTTGCTTCAAACAACCTTGCTAGCCAAAGCCTTGTACTGAGAGGGAATGCTTCTCGTGCATCCAAAACCTTGAGCCAAAAACCTATGCCAATTGTGTCCACCATATCTACCTACTATGTGGTATTTCCTGCCATTCCAAGTAAATACTTCATGTGCTACCTTTAAACAATTCAAAATTTACTATCTCTTATTTGTGTCAATGTTTTATAGCTCATGAGAAAGTATGTGGTGTTTTATCTTTCGATCTTGTCATTTACTTTTGACAGACTTTCACAATGGACTAGTGGCTTCATCCGCTTATCCAATAATTTTGCAAAAAGAGCTGGCAACGGGGTTCCCAGCCCCAATTAATAACCTTCATTAATAATTCTCTTCACATGTTTTGCCCTGATCTATCAGTAAGCAACTTAATTTTGCAAATAGACACTCATCCATGGTATGTGAATGTTGGAAGGCACCCGAGGATTCGGTTAGCCATGGCTTGTGTAAGCAAAAGGTTGGGGGGAGTGTCATCTAATAAATAAAACTAAAATACATGTGTAAACAAAAGAGAAGAGGGATGATCTACCTTGCTGGTAGAGATAACGTCCTTCATGGGAGCCGCTCTTGAAAGTCTGGTTGATGAGGTAGTTAGAGTGCCTGCTACCATTCGTTGACAACAACAAACACCTCAAAATTTTACTTTTATGCTCTCTATATGATTTCAAAACATAAAAAGCTCTAGCACATGATTTTATCCCTGCTTCCCTCTGCGAAGGGCCTATCTTTTACTTTATTGTTGAGTCAGTTTACCTACTTCCTTCCATCTTAGAAGCAAACACTTGTGTCAACTGTGCATTGATTCTTACATACTTGCTTATTTGCATTCATCATATTACTTTGTGTTGACAATTATCCATGAGATATGCATGTTGAAAGTTGAAAGCAACTGCTGAAACTTAGATCTTCTGTGTTGCTTCAATGCCTTTACTTTGAATTTATTGCTTTATGAGTTAACTCTTATGCAAGACTTTTGATGCTTGTCTTGAAAGTACTATTCATGAAAAGTTTTGCTATATGTTATCTATTTGTTAGCAAATATAGATCATTGCCTTGAGTCACTTCGTTCATCTCATATGCTTTACAATAGTATGATTAAGATTATGTTGGTAGCATGTCACTTCAGAAATTATTATTTTTTATCGTTTACCTACTCGAGGACGAGTAGGAACTAAGCTTGGGGATGCTTGATACGTCTCAACGTATCTATAATTTCTGATGTTCCATGCTTGTTTTATGACAATACCTACATGTTTTGCTCACACTTTATAATGTTTTTATGCGTTTTCCGGAACTAACCTATTAACAAGATGCCACGGTGCCAGTTTTTTCTGTTGTTTTTGGTTCCGAAAGGCTGTTCGGGCATATTATCGAATTCGACGAAACGAAGACCCAAGACCCTATTTTTCCGGAACCTTCCAAAAGTCAAAGGGGGACCAGAGGAGGGCCACAGGGGGCCCACACATGTGGCTGGCGCGGCCCAGGGGGCGCGCCGCCCTGTTGTGTGGCGCCTCCGTAACCCCTCCGACTCCGTCTCTTCGCCTATATAAGCCCTTTCGACCTAAAAACGCGACACCGATTGACGAAACTCCAGAAAGACTCCAGGCGCCGCCGCCATCGCGAAACTCCAATTCGGGGACAGAACTCTGTTCCGGCACCTGCCGGGACGGGGAAGGAAGCCATCTCCATCAACGCCACCGCCTCCATCATGCTCCGTGAGTAGTTCCCCCATGGACTACGGGTTCTAGCTGTAGCTAGTTGGTATTCTCTCCCACATGTACTTCAATACAATGATCTCATGAGCTGCCTTACATGATTGAGATTCATCTGATGTAATCGGTGTTGTGTTTGTTGGGATCCGATGGATTGTTACATTATGATTAGTCTATCTATAAAGTTTGTGAAGTTATTGTTGCTGCAATCTTGTTATGTTTAATGCTTGTCACTAGGGCCCGAGTGGCATGATCTTAGATTTAAGCTCTATACTTATTGCTTAGATTGTATCTACAAGTTGTTTGCACATGTCTATGTCCGGAACCCGAGGCCCCAAAGTGACAGAAATTGGGACAACCGGAGGGGAAGGCTTAGGTATGAGGATCACATGTTTTCACGGAGTGTTAATGCTTTGCTCTGGTGCTCTATTAAAAGGAGTACCTTAATTTCCGGTAGATTCCCTAGAGGCCCGGCTGCCACCGGCTGGTAGGACAAAAGATGTTGTACAAGTTTCTCATTGCGAGCACGTATGACTATATATGGAAAACATGCCTACATGATTAATAATCTTGATGTTCTGTCTTAATGCTATTTCAATCCTATCAATTGCCCAACTTTAATTTGTTCACCCAACACTTGTTATTGGAGAGTTACCACTAGTGTAGATAGCTGGGAACCCCGGTCCATCTCTCATCATCATATACTTGTTCCTTATGTCATTGGAAGTAGTATCAACTATTTTCCGTGCCATTGCTCTCATATTACCGATATCGCTGCGTAATTACTACTTTTCCTACACATCTACCGCTCTCATATTACTGTTACTCTGCTCTCATATTACTGCTACTTTCACATCACCCCTGTTACTAGTGCGCGTAGCTGAATTGACAATGTTAGGCTAAGCTTATAGTACTGTGTATCAATATTTTTTATCATACTGTTGGATCCCCAAAAATGCTGATGTGGCAGCTAATTAAGAAGGAGAGAGGAGATTAGAGTAACATAGGTAGATACTGTATCATAGCGCAAACAACGAGAAAAATTAATGCTAAACAAATCTTGTACACAAATTTACATTGAGATTCTAAAAAACATTAAATATAGCAAGACTATGATACTACTCCATGATACTATCCACTATAGAGATAGTATCATGTAATAGTATCATATGCATATCAAGACTCGTTGGAGCTCCGTGCGCCTAAGCCGGCGTCGTGTGCGCGCCCGATGAGGAGGACCCGCCCGTCCTCACGCTCGGAAGCGGCAGCGCGCGGGGCAAGGGCGGCGGCGGCGCGTAGGACCAAGGCCGGCGGCGCGCAGTGGGCGACGGCGCACGAGGCAAGGGGCGGGCGGCGGCGCACCGGGCCGGGGGGAGGAGCGAGGGGCCGGGAGCGGCGGCGGCGCGGGGCAAGGGGGGAGCGCGGCCGGCGGCTAGCGTGGGCGTGGAGAGGCATGGGCGTGGCAATTATTTCGCTAATGGCCACCGACGATGGGCCGTACGACTTGTTTTCGTCCATCCGGAGTCCCGGGAGACCCCGGGAAACCGAGGATGGCATGGGAGTCCGGACAAAAATAGGCTCAAATCCAGACCAAAACGAGAAACCGGGGGCCTGAGTGGGCCGTTTTTCGCCGTCCGGATGAAAAAAAGTGGTCGTGGAGGGCTTCTCGGGGAGACGAGTGGAGATGCTCTTAGGTATCTGCAGTGGCCCAATGCAACCGGATTAAAAGTGTTCTTTTGTGTTCGGTTGGATATGAAAAAGGTAAAACTCCAGTCCAGTAGCTCAACGCAAGCTGACTGGTCTGGAGGCCACTCCCACTCCTGCCACCCAAAAACTCATAATTGTTAGTTTGTGTCTGGCAACTCAGGAAAAGGTAAACCCTGGTCCAGCAGCCCGATGCAAGCTGACCGATATGTCCATGCCGACGCATTTGTGGTCCAAATTAGGGCTTGAAATGTGTCGGCGCGAACATCAAGCGAGTCCACACGCGCTCACCTGTTGACAAGGCCCGCAAGCCAGTGGCACAAAAGCCACTCCCACCCCCGCCACCCAAAATTTCATATTTCTCCGGCACCAAGCCCTAGGCTATGATGGATGTTGCCGCCTAGGACGTCATCCAAGCCGCCCCAAGTAGCGAACCAGCCGTCCCAGAGCCCGCCCCAAAGCTGGCCGCCACCGGCCGTGTGACGAAGGAGGAGAGGGCGATAGAGACCAAGAAACACGAGGAACAGTGCACTATCGTGCGGGCAAAGAGAGCCCGACAGGCTGCCGAAGCCGCCGCCATGGTGGCCACTGAGATGGCCTTGGAGATGTAGGCCAATGCCACTCAAGCCGGGGATATCGCCTTTCGTCGTTGAGTCCATGCTCATGCTAAAGCGGGAGGCAATCGCCGACCACGTCTAGGCCTCGTCGACGAGCTATGCAAGTTCCCATGCCCCAAGGCCACCTGACGTGGGCACTACCCTTCGGTTAACTAATATTGCTCTACCCTATACGGTCCAGATGGAGGCCCATGAAGGTACCCGAAGGGAAGGTGGGCCACTAGGACGGTGCGGCGGAAGATTACTTGAAGTACAAGATACGGAAGAAGCCAAACAAGGAAAGATTAGAGATAGATCTACTGTAAGCCTACTCGTACTCGATTAGACCTCTCGGGACCTGGCCACCTATATAAAGGCCAGGAGAGGATCTATCAAGCGATCTTAGCCAACAGAAGCTTAGAACTAGGTTACCCTAGCGATTAGCCATCTCGACGAGATCACAGCCGAACTATTCGGCACCCCATTGTAACACCGTTTTCATCATAATCAAGAACAAACAGGACGTAAGGGTTTTACCTCATCGAGGGCCCCGAACCTGGGTAAATCGCTCTCCCCGCTTGTCCGTGTACCGATGTCTCGTGTCAGCTTGCAGGATTCCATCAACCCTAAGCCCCTATCGGAGGGCATTGCCGAGGAGCACCCTCGACAATTGGCGCCGTCTGTGGGAACCCTGTCGGCACAAGGCAGGGCATCGGCAGTACCAGTCACGTCCGCAGCGTTCGTGCTCGAGTCACCAACACCTCCAGGACCAAAAGATCCGATCTACTGTGGGCCCTTCGAATTCGTACCACACCTCAAGCCGTCGCACCCGGCCCCTTCAGAATCGAGTGACGACATGACCACCACCTTTGGAGGCGTCCACTTCATCATCGACTCCGGAGGCTTTCTTCGCCTCCCAAGGACAGATACGTCCGGTTTGGGCCCCTCGGTCTCAACAGAAGATACCCGGGCAGCAACCTTGGAAATTCCGCCCAGAAGCATGCATGGAGGCAACCGAGGGAGCCTCGATCACGCAACAGGGAGAAAGAAAAGGCGAAGGGAATCATATTATGGAGAACGAGAACAGGAGGGCATGCAATCGATCCATGGCCGCGCTCGTTCACCGCACCTATCAGCCACGGAGCAACTCGATGCGCCATGCTACCTCCACTCCTATATCGACCCAAAGGACGGTCGGGAAAAATCCAGTCACCTATTAAGGAACTGCCGACACTTCCTGGAAATTCGACAGTTCTGTGATGACCTCAGGAGTGAAGCTATGTCGAGAGTTCACATAATGGAGAAAAAGGCAAGATCTTACAGCTATCGGGCGGAGCCATATATCCCGGAACCGTACGAACCAATGGAGAAGGATGAGTACGTGCCAGCCGAGGTATTCCCAGAACCGCGCGGGCAGGTCAGCATGATCCATAAAACCAGCTTCTCAAAAAGGGAAATCAAGAAATTCTCACGAGAAGTGAAGTACGCAGAAGTCGCTATGGTCGATACACCTGAATTCATCGACTGGTCAGAGCAAAGTATCTCCTTCGACAGGTCAGATCACCCGAAAGTTGTCCCTAGACCAGGCCACGCAGCTCTAGTCCTCGAGGCGCAGATCGGAGGGTACAACATGAGTAAAGTATTCATGGATGGAGGAAGCGGCTTAAACCTACTGTTCGCCAACACAATGAAAGCTATGGGTTTAACAGTCGATATGCTGAGGGAGTCCGACACAGGATTCCACGGCATTATACCGACTCGACCCGCTTACTCTCTTGGAAAAACGTCATTGGATGTGGTCTTCGGCACGCCCACCAATTTCAGAAGAGAAAAGATCGAGTTCGAAGTTGTCGACTGGGAGTCTCAGTATCATGCCATCCTCGGCAGGCCGGCGTTCGCCAAGTTTATGGCCATACCTCATTATGCATACCTAAAACTGAAGATGCCAGGCAACAACGGAACCCCAATAACCATTCACGGGAGTTTTGCTCGGTCAGACACCTGTGACAGGGAGTTCCAGAAGATCGCTTCAAAATTCGGCGCTAAGGAGGAGCTCAATGCGATCGACGCAGCTGTGGATCATACGCAGCCACCAGCCGATAACCGAAACGTAAGATCCGACGAGTTTGACGCTGCAAAGGAAGCCAAGAAGCTGCAGGTGCACCCCACTGACCCGAAGAAAACGGTCAATATATCGGCTGACCTCACGGTCGCATAGGAAGGCGCGCTCATCGAGTTCCTCCGTGAGCGCTGGGAGATATTTGCATGGGAACCATCCGACATGCCAGGTATCCCCAGGGAACTCGCTGAGCACGCCCTTAATGTTGACCCGACAGCCAAACCAGTGCAGCAGTCGATGCGTCGATTCTCAGAACCCAAGAGGAGAGCAATTGGTGAGGAAATCAATCGACTTCGTAAAGCAGGATTCATCCGAGAGCTCAAGGAATCAGAGTGGGTGGCTAACCCTGTCATGGTACCCAAGAAGGACACCACCGCTCTGCGTATGTGTATCGATTACACCGGCCTCAACAAACACTGTCCGAAAGACCACTTCCCGCTGCCTAGAATTGACCAGATAGTTGATTCCACAGCCGGATGCGACCGCCTCTCCTTTCTCGATGCTTACTCTGGGTATAATCAGATCAAATTGAAGAAGGAAGATCAGGAGCTAACCGCGTTCATCACCCCACACGGCGTTTTCTGCTACAACGTCATGACCTTCGGGTTGAAAAATGCGGGAGCAACTTACCAACGCTGCATGCAAGCTTGCCTTGGAGAGCAGATCGGACGAAACATCGAGGTCTACATCGACGATATCGTGGTAAAAACAAAGCACACTGCCACCCTCGTCGATGATCTGCGGGAAACCTTCGATAACCTAGACAGGTATAAGATCAAGTTAAACCCCAAAAAGTGCTTCTTCGGAGTACCAGGAGGGCAAGTACTAGGATACTTCATCTCGGCCAGGGGAATCGAAGCCAACCCTTTGAAAATCAAAGCTATTCTCGACATGGAGCCGCCAAAGAATCTGCACCAAGTGCAGCAGTTGGCAGGACGCTTAGCAGCACTCAGCAGGTTCATTGCCAAGCTGGGAGAAAAAGCTTTGCCTTTCTACAATCTGATGAAAAAATCGGAAAAGTTCGAGTGGACAAAGGAGGCGCAGGAATCCTTCGACAATCTAAAGAAGATCTTGTCGACATCTCCAGTCCTTGTAACCCCCCGTGAGAAGGAAACGTTGCTCATGTACATAGCTGCGACAGCCCAAGTCTTCAGCAGCGTCTTGGTTGTTGAACGAGAAGAAGCAGGGAGAGTCCACGGCGTGCAGAGGCCCGTTTACTACCTCAGTGAAGTACTCACACCTGCAAGACAAAGGTACCCCCATCATCAGAAGCTGGCGTATGCAGTATGGAGATCAGCCCGCAAGCTACGGCACTATTTCACCGAGCATCCGATTGTCGTCGTGAGCGAGGCGCCGTTGAAAAATATAATGACCAATCCAGAGGCCACTGGTCGAGTGTCCCAATGGGCTATCGAGATAGCACCTCACGACATAACTTATGTCAATCGAACAGCCATAAAATCCCAAATCCTCCCAGACTTTGTGGCGGACTGGATTCAATCCCAGACACCGGTGGCACCCGACATGTCGGGATCCTGGATAATGTATTTCGACGGGTCGAAACGAAGCACGGGCGCAGCAGCAGGAGTGGTGCTGATATCACCACAAGGAGATAAGATGAAGTATATACTACGTATGAACTTCTCTCTGCCGACAAACAATGAAGCAGAATACGAAGCACTGCTGCATGGAATGAAGATGGCAAAGGCATGTGGGGCGACTCGCCTGGAAATCTATGGAGACTCAAACTTGGTAGTACAACAGTCGATGAATCTGTGCGACGCAGTTAGCGACAACATGATTGCCTACCGACAGCTGTATCAGAATATGGAAGCCAAATTTGAGGGGTGTGAGCTTAAACATATCGGCAGAGCCAGCAATGAGGAAGCCGACACCTTAGCAAACATCGGCTCCATGTGCTCTCCCATCCCAGATGGAGTATTTTACGAGGTGATCACTCAGCGATCAATAAAAGAGAAAGCGCTGGCACCTCCAAAACCGACGGCCGAGGAAGCAGAGGCAAACCCGCAGCAAGCTGCCGATGAAACCCCAACTCCAGCCGAACAGGTCCTCCTCCTTGAGCCACTATGGACTAAACCGTTCCTGGCGTACCTAACAAAGCAGGAACTACCGGCGGATTCAGTAGAAGCAAAACGAATCGTCAGGCGATCGAAAGCTTTCACCATAGTAAACGGTGAACTCTACAAGCGCAGCATCTCCGGTATCTTCCAAAGATGCATTGCCATCGACGATGGAAGGGCATTGCTGCGTGAGATACACGAGGGAACTTGTGGGCATCATGCAGGAAGTAGGGCTCTCGTAGCAAAAGCCTTCCGGGCAGGATTTTACTGGCCAACGGCAGCGTCGGATGCTCGAGATCTGGTCATGAAGTGCGACCCTTGCCAACGGTTTTCCCCAAAACCGCACGCCCCTGCAACAGACCTAATGACGATACCCTTGGCATGGCCGTTCGCCCAATGGGGACTCGATCAAGTTGGACCACTGCCGAGATCATCGCCTGGAGGACACACGTACCTATTAGTCGCAGTCGACAAATTCACAAAGTGGATCGAGGCAGTACCAGTACGAAACCAGAAGGCAAAAACAGCAGTCCAATTCTTCAAAGAAATAACATGTCGATTTGGCGTGCCTCACAGCATCGTCACGGATAATGGGACTAACTTTGATTCCAAAGAATTCCGAGAGTTTTGTGACGACAGGGGAATAAAACTGAAATTTGCATCAGTGGCTCACCCGCAAACAAACGGACAGGTGGAAAGGATCAACGGTCTAATAGGGGACGGCCTCAAGAAACGCCTTACAGGCGCAGAGGGAGCTTGGGTCGAAGAGTTACCATCAGTACTTTGGAGTTTGCGTACCACGCCTAACAGGTCGACGCAGTACACCCCATTTTTTCTGGTACATGGAGCCGAAGCAGTCCTACCAGCTGATGTTCGATTCGAAGCACCTCGAGTGACGGCATACACAGAACCTTCCTCCAACATCGCACTGCAAGATGCTGTAGACCTACTAGATGAAGCTCGAGACATTGCTTTAGCCAGGACCACGGTATACCAGCAGGCGCTGAAGAACTACCACAGTCGACGAATACGCAATCGATGCTTCAGCGTTGGAGATATGGTACTGCGGCTGAAACAAAAAAGACCCTCGAAACTCGAGTCTCCATGGGAAGGACCTTACGTCGTCACCGAAGTGATACCAGGAGGAGCGTACAGGCTCAAAAATCCAACTTCGGGAAAAGATGTCGAAAACCCATGGAATATCGCACACCTGCGACGGTTCTATACATAGGGCGCGATTGTTTTTATTATTTCAATAGCCTTTAAGGTCGATTTTTCTTTATGAATAAAGTTTTAATCAGGTTCTCTGCCTCCTTTTCTTCAATTTAGGCCCTACCACCTGAACAGGTCGACTGCGGCCCCTACCTTCGGCTCTTACTCCCATCGGGAGCGCTGGCCTAGAAAACACGCAGTGTCATTAATTAAATACTCTCAACGGGAGCTAAGATTAATGACACACAGAAAACAACCAATCCAAGCCTCGAGAAGAATACGCGAGTGCTGCAGTCGATGGTTACATTACCACAAAATAAGGCTCAAACCGGTGCACCGTGTGACGATGCCAAGCGTCTAATTCCCTCGACTAAGTCGACGGGTCTCGCTCTTACAAAACTTACACAAAGGCTTCGCAATAACATTGCATAATTCAACGAAGTCGTCGGGAGAGCAGGTTGAACTGATCACTCAGCCGGCCCCGGCAAATGAAATATCAATCGAATTAACATAGCGTACAACGTACGCGATAAATTTATACAAAATAATCTTATGCAGGAATTAAAGCTATCACATTCATAGTCGAGCTCCTTGGTCCCAATGGGCCTTCAGATCCTTCTCAAGGCACGACTCCATTCGGGAAACAATGGTGTATGCAGGACCTCTGGCGGCATCATAATATTGGCCCAAGTTCTTCTCAGTATTTGCTATGGCTTCCAAGTCTAGAGACGGGTGACATGCCAATGTCGAAGCAAGAGCAAGCTCCGCACCCGCCAAGAGTTCCTTCCGCACCAACTGCCGAATCCTTTCGGGGGACTTGAATCGGGTGAACAAAGCAGATAAGGTTTCAGGTGCTTGGTCTAGGGGAAACAAGGTGTTCCAAACCATCGTGAGATGAGCGTGGAACTTATCAAAGTAATAATGCGCCTTCCCCACCCGATACTTGAACTTCGCCATGACGACAGCCTTCGGACGATGCAGCCACAAGCCATGATTCGGGTGCGCAACGTCAGTCATTGCTTCAACCTCTTCGTGGATCTTTTTGTTCTCCTCAGCCGCATCTGAAGCTACAACTGGAAAGGAATAAGAACCAGTTAAGGGAATATTCGAAACTGTTGCAGAAAGCAGAAACATGGGTTAATACTTACAGCCCAAACTTTCGGTAGCAACATGGAGACCATCAAGAGCATACTGTTCGATAGCTGTCGCCATCTCCCCTTTTTTCTTCACCAAGGCCGCCATCGCACGAAGAGAAGTAATATCTTTGTCTAAACTAGACACCTGGTCACGCAAGCGGCGAACGAGGCCTGATTCATCATTACTTGAAGGATTCGGCAAAAGCCCAGCACGAGAAGAAGACGGAGGAATCTGCAGTGCAATCTTTAATTCAGACTAAGTATCAAAGTAAAACTCCCATCGGGAGCGCTGGGTATATGTGATACATTCAAAAGCATGTTCAAATTGGCAACAGAGCCGAAATAAAGTTGAACTACAACGAAGTTACGACTAGTCTTATTTACAACAAGTCAAATAAAAAGTTCAAGGGTCCGCTGATGACGAGCCAGGGGCGGATTCGGGAGCAGGCTTGGCTTGAGCTTCATCCACCAGCTTCAGAAGTCGGTTCGCACAAGTAACTGCTGATCGCTTGTAAGGTTCAAGATCGATTAAGTTATGGTCATCATCGACAGGCAACGTTTTGGACAACTCCTCCAAATTTGATCCCATCCCATGACCCATGAGCAATTGAAAAGTGAGAACCGCCCCAAATAAACGGCTGCGGCGTTTCAATACCTCCACAGGCTCGGAAGGATCAACAAGGAAAGAAGCCGCCATATCGTCAAGAGTCTTGTCCTCCTTCATCTTCGGGAAGATCATCGAGTATAACCTCGACAGCGCCCCTTTGGCCTTTTTCAAAAGACCAAGCACTTGGATGTTAGACTCGGCAGCAAGCGACAAGGCGTCGGCTATAGAATCCTCTCGAAGCTGATGACGACGGGTGACGGTTAAGTCGGCAGCATCTGAGAAAAAGACAGATCAGTAATCAATAACAGAAACACCAAGACAGAAAACGGCGAATTACGGGTTTTACCTAATAAATTCTTGATGGATTCGCGAAGGGCGCCTTCCTTTTTGTCGATTACAGCCGCTGCTGCGTGCTTGGCATCTTGCTCATCCTTCAGCCGCTGCTTCAATTTCTTCACCTCCTCCTTCAGCAAGACGTTCTCGTTCTTGGCATCGGTGGCAAGCCTGTTGGCTTCCAGCACCTGATCAGCCGAAGACCTAACAGTCTTTCGAAGTTGGGAGTTTTCAATCTCTAGTCGGGTGAACTCTTCGGCGAACTCCACTACAGCATCGACTGTGGCATAGATCGGCTGCGACAAGATAAGATCATAAGGATCCAACCGATAAAAGGGAATCCAGCGAAATGAAGCAAGTTAAATACTTACATGATCGCGACTAGCCGATGAAGCAGGAACGTCGCCAGGAGGGATAACTGTCGATATTGGAACCTTCTCTACGGCCGTTCGCGAAGGAGGCGTTGATTTTGCGGGCGAAGGATTAGATTCTTTTGCCGATACGGCTCTCTCGAGACGAATTTCGCCCTCTTCGCAAGAGGGACTTCATCATCATCGTCATCAGAGCTACTTAAAAACAGTGCGCGGTTAGCATACGAGATGACAAGGAATAAATCAAGGAGGGAGTAAGAAACACTCACAGGTCAAGGTCATCTTCGCCTGCGAAGATGCTTGTTGAGCTCTTCTTGGCAGGGGGAGGCGCGGCAGCGTCGTCGGCATCATTATCTCCTCCGCGAGGACTTGATTCAGCCGAAGTGATAAGGTCATCGTGTACCTGCTTCCGACGCCTACTCCTGACGAAGGCGTCATCTTCAGTAGCCTCTTCCCCTTGGACATCGCTGTCCTCAAGGACATGAGGGGCATCCTCGGTTCCATCGGAATCTTCGTCATCATCCTCTAATACCACACCGCTTTCGGGTGTAGGAGGATAGCATCGGGCAGCTGCAAGCGCCTTTCAAAGAAAAAGAGATTGATGAGATACAACAGAAAAAGGGATGACGGCAGTAAAAACAAACGAAGGATTACCTCGGTTGGAGGATGGTCGGCATCATAAGGAGGACGAGCTGATATCAGGACGATATTGTCATTCTTGCTAAGGCACGTCAAGCGGCGGACTTCGTCTCGGAGATCATCAGCCGAAAGATCGGCAGAGCTGACCCTGGACTCATCATCCTTGCCCGAATAAAGCCACAGTTGATGGGGGCGAGACATTAACGGTTGCACTCGACGTTGCAGGAACACTGAGACAACCTCAGTGCCGCACATTGTCAAGCCTCCCGTGTTTTTCAGAGTAACTATTTGATCGAACAGCCTGTCGGCTGTCAATCTTTCGTCGGGAGAAAGGGTGTTTTGCCAGGATTTCTTCGGCTTAGCAATCAGTTTGTCCTCAAAGGGAGGAAGGTTTGAGCATCGCCCAGATACTGAAGGATCTCGTAGATAAAACCATTTGTTGCGCCAGCCCTGGACAGACTCCTTCATTGGGTAATCAAAGTAGTCGACCTCCTTCCTGACAACAAAGCCGACGCCACCGACGACGGGGGGGCCGTTGCTGTCGTTATGGCGCTTCACGTAGAAGATCTTCCTCCAAAGACCCCAGTGAGGGTCAATGCCGAGGAAGGCTTCGCAGACAGTGACAAAGATGGATAGGTGGAGGATAGAGTTCGGGGTCAGCTGCCAGAGCTGGATCCCGTAGAAGTAAAGAAGAGAGCGAAGGAACTCGTGCGCCGGAAGGGAGAGGCCACGGAACAGAAAGGCAGAAAACATAACAGTAAAGCCCTTCGGGGGCTTTGGGCGAGAAACCGCACCTGGAAGACGGATATCATCCTCAGATGCAGAGATGAATCCAAGGGCTCGCAGCTTATTGATGTCGCGGTTGGAAATGGCGGAGGCACACCAATCGCGGCTAACTTTGGCCGCGCCCGAAGTGCTAGTACCCTTCTTTTTACCCATGGCGCTTGAAGCTCCTGAGAGAACGATGCGGGAAGAAGGAGAGGATGCGCGAGGAAGATGAGCAGTAGGAGGTGTAAAAAAGTAAAAATGAGGAAGCCCTCTATTTATACCACAAGGATTGACATCAGATCGTGGCCATAACTCCGTGGGCGTCGTGGGAGGTGGAGCGAATCCAGCTGTACACGTGGCACTAGAAAACAGGATGGAACCGGCGGCCCATTATTCCCACGTCGCGCGAAAATCGAGGAAACGCCTCGGTCGCTGCGCGTGCACTGGTCAAAACCTAAAAACTGCCTGCGCAGAACTAGGGTGGGCCCGGAGGGTCAAGTCTTGTCAATCAGGTCACAACAGCAGCGTGTCATCAGTGACGTCATGGGCATTGTTGATTGCATACGAAGAGAAAGAAAGTGTCGGGTGATCGACTTGAGCCTATGCGCGGATTGCAAGCATCCGCACCTAGGCTCGGGGGCTACTCCCATCGGGAGCGCTGCCGCGCACCCGATAGAATGAGGACTCGAAGGAAATATGTGACTCGAGTCTGCACCCGGGCGTAAAACGCCCGTGCCCAGACTCGGGGGCTACTCCCATCGGGAGCGCCGGACGCGCACCCGACAGAACTTTTTTGACTTTTTCTCGCACTCCAGGATCATGCCCGGGGACTTGATTCGTGTAGGGTAACGATGTTTTGCCATCGGCAGTTAACCAACAAAAGTTGGGCACGTTATTCGCTATCCCTTGCATAAAGAAAATATATCGGATGGTCTACAAAGACTTGCAGGAAAAACTTCGGCAGAAGAAGATGTTCGAGTGGTACAACTTGAGTCTACGCACGGATTGCAAGCATCCGTACCTAGACTCGGGGGCTACTCCCATCGGGAGCGCTGACGCGCACCCGATAGAAGACAAAAGGAAGGCAAGAATGATCAGAAGAAGGGCTTCGGAAGAAGATATGCTTTAGTCTCTACCCGAACTATGTTCTAGACACTCGGGGGCTACTGACGTGGGCATTACCCTTCGGTTAACCAATATTGCTCTACCCTATACGGTCCAGATGGAGGCCCATGAAGGTACCCGAAGGGAAGGTGGGCCACTAGGACGGTGCGGCGGAAGATTACTTGAAGTACAAGACACGGAAGAAGCCAAACAAGGAAAGATTAGAGATAGATCTACTGTAAGCCTACTCGTACTCGATTAGACCTCTCGGGACCTGGCCACCTATATAAAGGCCAGGAGAGGGGCTATCGAGGGACACAATCAATCTTAGCGATCTTAGCCAACAGAAGCTTAGAACTAGGTTACCCTAGCGATTAGCCATCTCAACGAGATCACAGCCAAACTATTCGGCACCCCATTGTAACACTGTTTTCATCATAATCAAGAACAGACAAGCAGGACGTAAGGGTTTTACCTCATCGAGGGCCCCGAACCTGGGTAAACCGCTCCCGCTTGTCCGTGTACCGATGTCTCGTGTCAGCTTGCAGGATTCCATCAACCCTAAGCCCCTATCGGAGGGCATTGCCGAGGAGCACCCTCGACACCACCTCTACATCAACTGTCATTACTTCCGCCACCGGCTACACCGTGTCCCGTGATGCATGTTCTGGTGTCGCTCTCCCGTCTCTCCGACTCGCTGTCGTCGTCGTCGCCGGATGACTCGTACAACGAGGGCACCCTCGGCCCCCTTCACCTAGATCGACCTGATCCGCACGCCCGGACGAGGATCTGGGAGCCCATCAGGAATACTTGGGTGGTCCCGCTGGAGAACATGCCCGCTCCCTGCAATATTTTTGATGAAATGTCGTTGTCCGTCTTGACGCTGATCGACCTGGTATGCTCGTACGACCTCGTGTCCCTTTATCATGTGATATATCCCTTTGATGCCCCATGATCCATAGGCCTACTATGCCGATCACGACGAGGGCATGTGTTAACGCGATGATCCATGGCGGAGGTGTGACATCCTATGCGATTGACTTTATATGAAGGAATATTCCATAGGTAATTCTTGTAGTCCGTGTGTTGGATTCAAGTGTGGACACCGTGAAAATAAATATATACCTTGAGTAATCGCACCAAGATCATCGATTTGAAGATAATAATATGATATGATCAAGAAGAAGAAATGAAGATGGAGTTCCTATGTGAAACTCAATTTAGCCATTCTCTAGCTTATGTGAAGCAATGGATGATCAAGATCTTGAGTGCCTGATTTCAAGAAAAGAACTCAAGATATGGCTTTAAGTCTGTGTCATAATAGTCTAATGAGTTGAGCTATGTTTGACCAAGATTTGGAGCATGCAATCAAATAAAGAATTCTTTATATGACTCAAGATCCTGCCGAGGCCAACTTCTTCTCTTCTGCTCTCCAACAGGTCCAGTAGCGGGCAACACACACGTTCACCACTTCAAGCAAACATTTGTGTTCAACGGTGGCAACCAAGTGTGGAACCCGTCGTCGGGTGTGGGGTCATCGGTGAGGAGGATCTCCCCTGGACACATACAACCCAACTCCCAAATGACCAGCTCCACAGTTGCAAGCTATTTCCTTGTGATGTTAATTGGGCATCTTTCACATTTACCTAGCATACACTCAACATGCAACGTTCTTTAAGTTTTCTCAAATAGGTATGATTCAAAAATGGCATAAAAGGTGTACTATTCATAAAAGCAACTAGAGCAGCACTGCCACAAAAATATTCATTGAAACCTAGTATGTGTTACTATTTACAATTTTGTAATGTCACATGTCTTATTAGATGAATACCACACAGGAAATGGGAAGAAACATTCTCGAATAATTTAAGAGAGAACGAACTAGTTGTCTCTTGGGACAATAGTTTCAGCACCAGGCCAGGTAGGGGGTAACAACTGGTGATCATCACCTTCTTCTAGAGAAGCTAGGTTTATAGATATGCATCTCAGATTAGGAGCTCTACTTAGCAGTGGTCTCGTCAAGCCTATCCCGTTGTCTCTTCCCATGAAGTTATACATCTCTACATTCTTCAGACTAACGTGCTGGAACTCGATATCATCCCACACTAACCCATTATGGAGATCGAGGTGTGATAAATAGTGTATCCATAAACGGAAAAGGCAGAAACAAATATATAAGAGTTGACTCAAGACGAAAAGAGCATTGACAAGTATTTTGTTTAAAGATGCTAGTATACCATGAGGGAAGGAATCTTACATTAGTTCTCAATGTCTCCAAATATGGTGCATCATTTAGGAACATAGCCATCCAAAGAAGATTGTCAGAAGGTTTTGTAGTTATTTTTAAAGTGAGGACTTTGAGGCTTACAAAAATGGCAGGTGTTCTCGGTTTGTCAACCTACAAAAAATATTATATTGGATTACCTATGCACCAAACACTAAATTAGAGAGTATCAAGAAAGTGTTTTCCCTCCCACCTTCGGGATCTCATACAGCAGCGTTGGAGTAGGCTTCCGACATAAGGAAAGCAAGTAGAGATATTCTCTAACTTTTTAGCATGGCATTCACGATAATCATCAAACATGCATGTACTGCAGATAAACATGTTTAAGGCTTGGCATGGACTGAAACGTAGATGTTAGGAGCATCTGACCACGGTACTCCAGTCTCTGCAAGGCTAGTGTATCGATCCTGGTATTCACCCAATCGTAAAGACCATAACCATATCAGTTCATTAAGCTTTGCAAACTACATGATTCTAATATCAAGCATGTCAAGCAGATGCAAAGTCACCAAGTTTTTGTAGCACCTACTGATAAGAGCAAACATTGTGAGGGATCTGAACATTTCGAAGTCAAGGGGGAAAGAAATCTTGCAAAAACTCACGCGTAAGCGTTGGTCAACAACGGTTTGCTACCACAGATGAACAACCACCAAGGGAACTCATACTTCGTGTGCTCGATAATTGCCATTTCAATGTCTCGATACCGTGCTCGGCTCTAGAAACTATGGCGTTGTTGAGAACAGTAGTACACTCCGTTCTTCCTGAGAACACAAGGTACAATTTTCTAATTGGTGCCTCTGTATTGAGCCCTGCGAACTGTCGCACTGACTCAATAAGTGTTGGCTCCTATTTTCGTTTGAGCACTTCACCATTTGTTTGATGCACACCTAGAAAAAGCTGTTTGGGCAAGATCGTCTCACTGAAATGAAAGTATTCCAGGAGCCTCCATAAATGCATCCACCGCTATGAAAGGAGGCTTCTACTGAATGTTTTTTCTGAAGATGAACCACAATATATTACGCAAGGAAGCCACCCCATGAAAAACCTTCCAATCCCCTTAGGTACCTTGGTAAGGAAAAAAGTGTGTAAGTGAAAGTTCAGAGATGGTAACCTAGAGGCGGGTGAATAGGTTTCTATAGATTTTAATTCTTTCTTTGTAATATTAGGCTTTGCGGAATATAAAGCTGAGCCTAATGCAAACTAGATGAGGCACCCTAGATGATGATACAAGTAACTCAAGCACGAAGGCTCTCACAGGCAGTTATATCACAAGTAAAGAGTTCGGTTAGAGATAACCGATAGCACGCGGAGACGAAGGTTTATTCCCGTGTTCCCTTCCTTTGCAAGAAGGTACGTCACGTTTGGAGAGATGGGGTCCCACGAAGGATTCCCCAACGCCACGAAGGCTCACCTTCTTCTCTGGAGCCTATCCCACGAAGGAATAACTCACTCACTTGTGGTAAACTTTGAGGCAGCCTCCAAACCTTCACAATCTTGTCAGGAGCAAATCCACAACCCAGATGCTTCCGGACTTCTTTTGACCCTAGAGAGCAGGTATCTCGACGAATACAAGGGGGAACAAGATTTGGCTCGGTGGAACAATGGATCAAGGCCCACTCTATCTTTTCCCTGGAGGGATTCGAGTTTGGGTGAAGGAGGAGGGAGATCTGAGGCTTTTGGTGTTTCTATCAATGGAGTATGAGAGCGAGAGCTCAAGAACAGTTTGTAATGTAGTGCCTAAGTGTTCTGAGCTAGGTGAAGGGGTATTTATATGGTCACTCGAAATCCAGCCGTTGTGACTTGTCCTTCGCAAATGAGGAGCTTTGATACGTCTCAAACGTATCTATAATTTCTTATGTTCCATGCTACTTTTATTACAATACTTGAATGTTTTATACATACTTTACCGCATTATTATACATTTTCCGGCACTAACCTATTAACAAGATGCCGAAGTGCAGTTGTGTTTTGGTTTTTGGTTTCAGAAATCCTAGTAAGGAAATATTCTCGGAATTGGACGAAATCAACGCCAGGGGCCTATTTTTGCACGAAGCCTAAGTCCGAAGAGGAACGAAGTAGGGCCACAGGCGACGACACGCAGGCGGCGCGGCCTGGGCCTCGCCGCGCGCCCGTTGTGTCGCCACCTCGTGTGGCCCCCGACCTACCTTTCCGCCTACTTAAAGCCTCCGTCGCGAAACCCCCGTACCGAGAGCCACGATACGGAAAACCTTCCGAGACGCCGTCGCGAATCCCATCTCGGGATTCAGGAGATCGCCTCCGCACCCGCCGGAGAGGGGGAATCATCACCGAGGGGCTCTACATCATCATGCCCGCCTCCGGATTGATGCGTGAGTAGTTCATCCTTGGACTATGGGTCCATAGCGTAGCTAGATGGTTGTCTTCTCCGCTTGTGCTTTCATTGTATTAGATCTTGTGAGCTGCCTAACATGATCAAGATCATCTATTTGTAATGCTACATGTTGTGTTTGGCGAGATCCGATGAATAGAGAATATTATGTTAAGTTGATTATCAATCTATCATATATGTGTTGTTTATGTTCTTGCATGCTCTCCGTTGCTAGTAGAGGCTCTGGCCAAGTTGATACTTGTAACTCCAAGAGGGAGTAATTATGCTCGATAGTGGTTCATGCCTCCATTAAATCTGGGACAGTGACAGAAAGTTCTAAGGTTGTGGATGTGCTGTTGCTACTAGGAATAAAACATTGATGCTTTGTCTAAGGATATTTGTGTTGATTACATTATGCACCATACTTAATGCAATTATCTGTTGTTTACAACTTAATACCGGAAGGGGTTCGGATGATAACCGAAGGTGGATTATTTAGGCATAGATGCATGCCGGATAGCGGTCTATGTACTTTGTCGTAATGCCCTGATTAAATCACATAGTAATCATCGTTGATATGTATTGAATCTTTATTTGTCAATTGCTCGCCTGTAATTTGTTCACCCAGCATATTAGTTATCTTATTGGAGAGACACCACTAGTAAACTGTGGACCCCGGTCCATTCTTTTACATCTGAATACATTCTACTGCTTTTACTGTTCTTTGCAAACAAACACCATCTTCCACTCGATACGCTTAATCCTTTGTTTCAGCAAGCCGGTGAGATTGACAACCTCACTGTTATGTTGGGACAAAGTACTTTGATTGTGTTGTGCAGGTTCCACGTTGGCACCGGTTTCACTGGTGTTGCGCCGCACTACATTCCTCCACCAACAACCTTCACGTGCTTCTTGGCTCCTACTGGTTCGATAACCTTGGTTTCTTTCTGAGGGAAAACTTGTCACTGTGCGCATCATACCTTCCTCTTGGGGTTCCCAACGGACGTGTGCTTTACCGTCACAAGGAAGTTGTTGACTACACCCAGCTCTTTTCTGGCGCCGTTGTTGGAGATCAAGACACGTGCAAGGGGAGTCTCCACTTCCAATCTCTTTACTTTGTTTTTGTCTTGCTTTACTTTATTTTATTTACTGTCTTGTTTGCTTCATATCTAAAAACACAAAAAAAATAGTTACTTTACTTTCTGTCTTGTTTACTAGTTCTATATCAAAACATAAAAAAATTAGTTACTTGTCTTTACTTTATTTGCCTAGTTTACTTTATTACTGTTATAATGGGTACTCCTGAAAATACTAAGTTGTGTGATTTCACTAGCACAAATAATAATGATTTTATATGTACTCCTATTGCTCCACCTGCTACTACAGCAGAATTCTATGAAATTAAACCTGCTTTACTTAATCTTGTTATGAGAGAGCAATTTTCTGGTGTTAGTACTGATGATGCTGCTGCCCATCTTAATAATTTTGTTGAACTTTGTGAAATGCAAAAGTATAAGGATATACATGGTCATATTATAAAACTGAAATTGTTTCCTTTCTCATTAAGAGGAAGAGCTAAAGATTGGTTGCTTTCTTTGCCTAAGAATAGTATTGATTCATGGACTAAATGTAAAGATGCTTTTATTAGTAAATATTATCCTCCCGCTAAGATTATATCTTTGAGAAGTAGCATAATGAATTTTAAACAATTTGATAATGAACATGTTGCTCAAGCATGGGAGAGAATGAAATCTTTGGTAAAGAATTGCCCAACCCATGGACTGACTACTTGGATGATCATCCAAACCTTTTATGCAGGATTGAATTTTTCCTCGAGGAACCTATTGGATTCAGCTGCTGGAGGTACTTTTATGTCCATCACTCTGGGCGCCGCAACTAAACTACTTGATGATATGATGATCAATTACTCTGAATGGCACACTGAAAGAACTCCTCAAGGTAAGAAGGTAAATTCTGTTGAAGAAACCTCTTCTTTGGGTGATAAGATTGATGCTATTATGTCTATGCTTGCAAATGGTAGATCTCATATTGATCCTAATAATGTTCCTTTAGCTTCATTGGTTGCTCAAGAAGAAAATGTTGATGTGAATTTCATAAAGAGTAACAATTTCAACAACAATGCTTATAGGAATAATTATGGTAACAACAACTATAGGCCATATCCTTCTAATAATGATAATGGTTATGGTAATTCTTATGGTAATTCTTACAACAATAATAAGAGTGTACCCTCTGGTCTTGAAGTGATGCTTAAAGAATTTATTAGTACACAACCTGCTAAACTGTTGAAGAAAAGCTTGGTAAAATTGATGTTCTTGCTTCTAAGGTTGATAGTCTTGCTCTTGATGTTGATCTTTTAAAATTGAAAGTTATGCCTGAGAAAGTTGAAGATGCTAGGTTTGCTAAAACAAATGCCATCCAAGTTATAATTAATGATAATATTAGACTGTTGGCTGAATTGCATGCTAGGTGGGATAGAGAAGAAAAGAAAAACTTGCTAAAGAAAATAATGTAGCTAAAGTATGGACTATTACCACCACTAGTAATGTTGATTCTTCACATGTTGCTGCACCTCCTACTATCAATGGTAAAATAATTGGTGTTGGCAATGTTTCTACTCCTAGTGCAAAGCGCACAAAATTGCCTGAAACTGCTTAAAACTGTTTGTGATAAACTGCTTTCAAATATTGGTGACAATGATTCCATTGCTGTAGAACATAATGGTTTAGATTTTGATGATTGTCATATTACTGAAGTTATAAAGTTCTTACAAAAACTTGGTAGAAGTCCCAATGCTAGTGCTATAAATTTAGCCTTTACAAAACATATTACAAATGCTCTCATTAAAGCTAGGGAAGAGAAATTAAAACTTGAAGCTTCTATCCCTAGGAAGTTAGAAGATGGTTGGGAACCCATCATTAAAATGAAATTCAATGACTTTGAATGTAATGCTTTATGTGATCTTGGTGCAAGTATTTCTGTTATGCCTAAGAAGATTTATGATATGCTTGACTTGCCACCATTAAAGAATTGTTATTTGGATGTTAATCTCACTGATAATGTTAAAAAGAAACCTTTGGGGAGGATTGATAATGTTCGCATTACGGTTAACAATAACCTTGTCCCCGTTGATTTTGTTGTCTTGGATATCGAATGCAATGCATCTTGTCCTATTGTGTTGGGAAGACCTTTTCTTCGAACCGTTGGTGATGTTATTGATATGAAGGAAGGTAATATTAAATATCAATTTCCTCTCAAGAAAGGTATGGAACACTTCCCTAGAAAGAGAATGAAGTTGCCTTTTGATTCTATTATTAGAACAAGTTATGATGTTGATGCTTCTTCTCTTGATGTTACTTGATTTGCACTTTCTGCGCCTAGCTGAAAGGCGTTAAAAAAAGCACTTCTTGGGAGATAACCCAAGTTTTATTTTATACCGTATTGTTGAGTCTTGGAAGTTGTTTACTACTGTAGCAACCTATCCTTATCATGTTTTTGTGCCAAGTAAAGTTTCTATGCTAAAGTTGATGCTATATTTGGGATCGCTGCGCAGAACAGCATTGCTGTCTGTCACGAATTCTGGCATAAGTCTCTGTAAAAAAATCTAAAAAATCTGAAAATTTACGAGCGTGATCCTCAGATATGTACGCAACTTTCATTAGTTTTGAGTTTTTCCATTTGAGCAAGTTAAGTGCCCTTCCAGATGCATCTTTACGGACTGTTCTGTTTTGACAGATTCTGTCTTTTATTTCGCATTGCCGCTTTTGCTATGTTGAATGAGTTTCTTTGTTCCATTAACTTTCAGAAGCTTTGTGCAATGTCCAGAAGTGTTAAGAATGATTGTGTCACCTCTGAATATGTGAATTTGTGGTTATGCACTAACCCTTTAATGAGTTTGCTTGAAGTTTGTGTGAAGGAAGTTTTCAAGGGTCAAGAGAAGAGGATGATATACTATGATCAAGAAGAGTGAAAGGTCTAAGCTTGGGGATGCCCCGGTGGTTCATCCCTGCATATTTTAAGAAGACTCAAGCATCTAAGCTTGGGGATGCCCAAGGCATCCCCTTCTTCATCGACAACATTATCAGGTCACTTCTAGTGAAACTATATTTTTATTCCGTCACATTCTTATGTTCTTTACTTGGAGCATCGGTTTGTTTTTATTTTTGTTTTGTTTTGAATAAAGTTGGATCCCGCCATTCTTATATTGGAGATATTACGCTCCGCTTTTTCTTATGGAACACTTGTGTTCTTAATTGTGCTTTAATGTTCATGGCAAAGTCTAAATTGCTTCGTTAGATTGCTATTTGGTTGGAATTGGAAAGTGCTGCATATGGTTTGGTAAATTTGGCAATTGTTTGAGCTCTCATAGATCATGTTTAAGCTTTTGCATCATGTAGTTTAATCTATTAATGAAGAACTACCGTAGAGCTTGTTTAATTTGGTTTGCATGATTGTTCTCTCTAAGTCTAGATATTTTCGGGTAAAGTGTTTGAACAACAAGGAAGACAGTGTAGAGCCTTATAATGCTTGCAATATGTTCTTGTGTGAGTTTTGTTGTACCTGTTCATACTTGTGTTTGCTTCAAACAACCTTGCTAGCCCAAACCTTGTACCGAGAGGAAATGCTTCTCGTGCATCCAAACACCTTGAGACAAAACCCATGCCATTTGTGTCCACCATATCTACCTACTATGTGGCATTTCCTGCCATTCCAAAGTAAATTACTTGAGTGCTACCTTTAAAATTTCATTCCTCAACCTTTACAATATATAGCTCATGGGACAAATAGCTTAAAAACTATTGTGGTGATGAATATATGTAGTTATGTGTCTTAATTCTTATAAGTTGCTTGTTGAGCGGTAACCATGTTTTCTAGGGACGCCATCAACTTTATCTTTGTTGGATATCATGTGAGATTCTATGCATGTTCGTCTTGTCTGAAGTAAGTGCGATTTCATGATCAAATGGTTTGAGTATGCATATGTTAGAGAAGAACATTGGGCCGCTAACTAAAGCCATGTATCATGGTGGAAGTTTCAGTTTGGACATACAACCTCAATCTCTTATGAGAATATTAATGTTGTTGAATGCTTAAGCATTAAAAAGAGGAGTCAATTATCCGTTGTCTATGTTGTCCCGGTATGGATGTCTAAGTTGAGAATAATCAAAAGCGAGA
Source organism: Lolium multiflorum (assembly GCA_030979885.1). Classification (NCBI taxonomy): domain Eukaryota; kingdom Viridiplantae; phylum Streptophyta; class Magnoliopsida; order Poales; family Poaceae; genus Lolium; species Lolium multiflorum. The sequence goes on along the minus strand of CM061748.1, from coordinate 235,010,306 downwards.
AATCCAATGCGTGCTTTCTCCTTAGACCTTTGTACAGGCGGCATAGAGGTACCCCTTTGTGACACTTGGTTTAAACATATGTTATGCGATGAGAATCCGTGTTTCCGAGCTAAGTAGGACAAGGTGCGAGCACTATTAGTACTCTATGCATGAGACATGCAACTTGTAGGAAGTATTATGCATAGCACATATGAATTATTACTACCGTTGACAAAATTGTTTTATGTTTTCAAAACAAAAGCTCTAGCACAAAAATAGTAATCCCTTCTTCCCTCTGCGAAGGGCCAATCTTTTACTTTATTGTTGAGTCAGTTTACCCACTTCTTTCTATCTTAGAAGCAAACAATTGTGTTAACTGTGTGCATTGATCCTTACATGTTTACTTATTGCACCTGTTATATTACTCTATGTTGACAAATATCCATGATATATACTACAAGTTGAAAGCAACCGCTGAAACTTTATCATCCTTTGTGTTGCTTCAATGCATTCTACTTTGAATTTATTGCTTATGAGTTAGCTCTTATGCAACTCTTATTGATACTTGTTTGAAAGTACTATTCATGAAAAGTTTTGCTATATGATTCATTTGTTTAGTCATTATCTTTGTTAGCAATCTTTTGTTCAATCACTCCATTCATCTCATATGCTTTACAATAATGTTGATCAAGATTATGTTGGTAGCATGTCACTTCAGAAATTATTTGTGTTATCGTTTACCTACTCGAGGACGAGTAGGAACTAAGCTTGGGGATGCTTGATACGTCTCAAACGTATCTATAATTTCTTATGTTCCATGCTACTTTTATTACAATACTTGAATGTTTTATACATACTTTACAACATTATTATACATTTTCCGGAACTAACCTATTAACAAGATGCCGAAGTGCCAGTTGCTGTTTTCTGCTGTTTTTGGTTTCAGAAATCCTAGTAAGGAAATATTCTCGGAATTGGACGAAATCAACGCCCAGCCTATTTTTGCACGAAGCTCCGAAGTCCGAAGAGGAACGGTGGGCCACGAGGCGACGACACGCCAGGCGGCGCGGCTCGGGGCCGCCGCGCGGCCCGTTGTGTCGCCACCTCGTGTGGCCCCCCGACCTACCCTTCCGCTACTTAAAGCCTCCGTCGCGAAACCCCGTACCGAGAGCCACGATACGGAAAACCTTCCAGAGACGCCGCCGTCGCGAATCCCATCTCGGGGATTCAGAGATCGCCTGCACCCCGCCGGAGAGGGGAATCATCCTGAGGGGCTCTACATCATCATGCCCGCCTCCGGATTGATGCGTGAGTAGTTCATCCTTGGACTATGGGTCCATAGCAGTAGCTAGATGGTTGTCTTCTCCGCTTGTGCTTTCATTGTATTAGATCTTGTGAGCTGCCTAACATGATCAAGATCATCTATTTGTAATGCTACATGTTGTGTTTGCGAGATCCGATGAATAGAGAATATTATGTTAAGTTGATTATCAATCTATCATATATGTGTTGTTTATGTTCTTGCATGCTCTCCGTTGCTAGTAGAGGCTGCCAAGTTGATACTTGTAACTCCAAGAGGGAGTAATTATGCTCGATAGTGGGTTCATGCCTCCATTAAATCTGGGACAGTGACAGAAAGTTCTAAGGTTGTGGATGTGTTGTTGCTACTAGGGATAAAACATTGATGCTTTGTCTAAGGATATTTGTGTTGATTACATTACGCACCATACTTAATGCAATTATCTGTTGTTTACAACTTAATACTGGAAGGGGTTCGGATGATAACCCGAAGGTGGATTATTTAGGCATAGATGCATGCTGGATAGCGGTCTATGTACTTTGTCGTAATGCCCTGATTAAATCACATAGTAATCATCGTTGATATGTATTGAATCTTTATTTGTCAATTGCTCGCCTGTAATTTGTTCACCCAGCATGTTAGTTATCTTATTGGAGAGACACCACTAGTGAACTGTGGACCCCGGTCCATTCTTTTACATCTGAATACATTCTACTCTACTGTTCTTTGCAAACAAACACCATCTTCCACTCGATACGCTTAATCCTTTGTTTTCAGCAAGCCTATGAGATTGACAACCTCACTGTTACGTTGGGACAAAGTACTTTGATTGTGTTGTGCAGGTTCCACGTTGGCGTCGGTTTCACTGGTGTTGCGCCGCACTACATTACTCCACCAACAACCTTCACGTGCTTCTTGGCTCCTACTGGTTCGATAACCTTGGTTTCTTTCTGAGGGAAAAACTTGTCACTGTGCGCATCATACCTTCCTCTTGGGGTTCCCAACGGACGTGTGCTTTACCGTCACAAGGAAGTTGTTGACTACGCGCCAGCAGCCGATCTGTCGGACCTGGGGCCGGACCATCCGGCGTAGCCTCGCAGGGACCGGTCCAGCCGGGCCACAGGCCGGACCATCCGGCCGGAACCGGATCGTGCGCCGGGCTGAGACCGCGGATTCTCGCTTACGGACATTGCCCGGATGTCATGGCAAGAGCTGCATGCCGGGAAGGCCGGTCCACATGTCGGCGTTGTCGGGCGAGGGGCCAGACCATCCGGTCCAAACCGGACCATGCGCCGGTCCAGCACCGGGCGGAGGTGGAGGCTTTACTAGATAGCACTCGGATGTCACCGGTCCAGGGGCTCGTCGGCGCCGGGCCAGCCGGTGCCACAGCCGGTCTAGCCGGACCACAGCTCGGCGAGAGGCAGAACAGTCGTTGTTCATTTTTGTCGAAGTGGGGGGGGTCTCCTTTACCTTCTTGTTCCATTGATACACCATTATGCCTATTTGGCTAATACCTGGAAACAATCTTATAGACATGTATTAGTCTGATTACTATAGCAACGGTGTCATTGTTACCAAAATAATGGATAAGGGTAAAATACCCTTACAATCTCCCCCTTTTTGGTATACGATGACAAACCGAGCTAGAGTCACATATAAATATTATGATAAGCTCAAACCTTGATTCCATATAAGATATTAAGACAGCTCCCCCATAATGTGTGCACTTGGAGAGTTTGCGTTTGAATGCAAAGTGCACCATTTGTGGAATATGAGAAGCTCCCCCAATATCTTTAGGAAACAAGCATGGTATGGACAGTATATCAAGATATATAAGCATAAAGCATAATCATCCTAACATAGAGATTAAGCATACAATAACTTGTCCATACACGAATTATTCAAAGTAGCAAATGGTTCTTGAGAAAGCAAAGCAAATAAGCACAAGCCAAATAGGAAGCAAATAAAGTATCAATGGCATGGCTTGTGCAACCGAGGAACCCCGTGATCCTAGACTCTACTCTCTTCTCCCCCTTTGGCATCGGAACACCAAAAAGGCGAAGGAAAGAGTAGGGATGCTAGCGTTCCCATCAATAGAACTTTGTCCCAGTAGGTGGGGAGTCCTCATCGCCACCATCATCATCATCATCATCTTCAACATACTCTTCATATCTTCATCATCATCTCTATATCCAGCAATATCAAGAGCAGGAGCAGATCTAGTCCTAGGAGGAGGAGCACCACCATGAGCAAACAAGGAGAGATCGAAGTTCTAGAGCCTTTCATCATCAATGGGAGGCATCTCCCAAGTTGGTGCAACCACAGGCTCCATCTCAGGTCCAGGAGGAGGAACAGGGTGGTTTCTTGCAGCCATGAATTCATTTTGGCGCCTCCTAGTCTCTTGGTTCAGGGCAAGACTTTGATGAGCAACATCATTGGTATTCCTGCACATCTACCATAGGCTAGCCAAGAAGCGAGAGGCACCCCGCTTGGGATGCATAGAAGAGCTGGAGCTAGCTGCAGGGTCATGCCTTTCCTTGGACCGGCGCTCACAAGGCATCATAGATGGGTGATGTCTACTCACGCTTCTTTTCTTGTAGACAGTGTTGGGCCTCCAAGAGAGAGGTTTGTAGAACAGCAGCAAGTTTCCCTTAAGTGAATCACCCAAGGTTTATCGAACTCAGGGAGGTAGAGGTCAAAGATAGTCCTCTCAAGCAACCCTGCAATTAAGATACAAGAAGTCTCTTGTGTCCCCAACACACCTAATACACTTGTCAGATGTATAGGTGCACTAGTTCGGCGAAGAGATAGTAAAACACAGGTGGTATAGATGAATATGAGTGGTAATAACAATCTAAAATAAATATGGCAGCGAGTAAACATGCAGTAGAACAGTAAGCGGTGTTTGCAGTATTGGAAACAAGGCCTAGGGATCATACTTTCACTAGTGGACACTCTCAACATTGATCGCATAATAAATAAATAACTTCTCTCATTTGTGCTACATATGCTCTTGTTGGATGACAAACACCATTCATTGTGTAGGGCTACAAGAGCTCCCTCAAGCCGGAGTTAACAAGCGCCACAACATTCAACATTCATATTTAAGTAACCTTAGAGCATAATAGATCTTTGCAAAATAAACCGAGAACTAACATAGCATACACACTGTCATCATTACACTATGAAAGGGGGAATAGATCACATCAATACTATCATAGTGATAATTAACTCCATAACCTACAAGAGATTATGATCATAACCTACGACAAGAACCACACGGTGCACACACTGTCACCGTTACACCATGCAGGAGGAATAGACTACTTTAATAACATCACATGAGTATCACATAGACTAATAGCGATACAAAGCTCATCATATGGATCTCAATCATGCAAAGCAATTCATGAGATCATTGTATTGGAGTACAGAGAGAAATTAACCACATAGCTACCGGTACAGCCCTTAGCCTCGAGGGAGAACTACTCCCTCCTCATCATGGGAGCAGCAGCGTTGATGGAGATGGCGGTGGTGTTGATGGAGATGCCTTCCGGGGCACTTCCCCGTCCCGGCGGCGTGCCGGAACAGAGACTCCTGTCCCCCAGATCTTGGCTTCGCGATGGCGGCGGCTCTAGAAGGTTTCTCGTACCATGGTTTTTCCGTGTAGGGTTTTCGCGACGGAGACTTTATATAGGCGAAGGGGCGATGTCGGTGGAGCCCTGGTGGGGCCACACCATAGGGGGCGCACCCAGGGTCTTGGCCGCGCCGCCCTGGCGTGTGGGCCCCCTTCCCCTCCTGTTCTCTCCTCGGTGTTCCGGAAGCTTCGTGGAAATATAAGATCATGGGCCTTGATTTCGTCCAATTCCAAGAATATTTCCTTACTAGGATTTCTGAAACCAAAACAAGAAAAAGGAACTGGCACTTCGGCATCTCGTCAATAGGTTAGTTCCGGAAAATGCATCAAAACGATATGAAGTTTGAACAAAACATGTAGGTATTGTCATAAACTAGCATGGAACATCGAAATTATGGATACGTTTGAGACGTATCAAGCATCCCCAAGCTTAGTTCCTACTCGCCCTCGAGTAGGTAAACGATGACACAAATAATTTCTGAAGTGACATGCTACCAACATAACCTTGATCAACATTATTTTAAAGCATATGAGATGGATGGAGTGATCTGAAGCAAAAGATTGCTAACAAAAGATGATGACTAAACAAATGAATCATATAGCAAAACTTTTCATGAATAGTACTTTCAAGACAAGCATCAACAAGACTTGCATAAGAGCTAACTCATAAGCAATAAATTCAAAGTAGAATGCATTGAAGCAACACAAAGGATGATTAAGTTTCAGAAATTGCTTTCAACTTGTAACATGTATATCTCATAGATATTTGTCAACATAGAGTAATATAACAAGTGCGATAAGTAAACATGTAAGAATCAATGCACACAGTTAACACAAGTGTTTGCTTCTAAGATAGAAAGAAGTGGGTAAACTGACTCAACTTAAAGTAAAAGAATGGCCCTTCGCAGAGGGAAGCATGGATTACTATTTTTGTGCTAGAGCTTTTATTTGGAAAACATAGAAACAATTTTGTCAACGGTAGTAATATTTCATATGTGCTATGCATAATACTTCCTACAAGTTGCTAGTCTCATGCATAGAGTACTAATAGTGCTCGCACCTTGTCCTAATCAGCTCGGATAACATGGATTATCATTGCATGACATATGTTTCAACCAAGTGTCACAAAGGGGTACCTCTATGCCGCCTGTACAAAGGTCTAAGGAGAAAGCACGCATTGGATTTCTCGCTTTTGATTATTCTCAACTTAGACATCCATACCGGGACAACATAGACAATAGATAATGGACTCCTCTTTTAATTCTTAAGCATTCAACAACATATAATATTCTCATAAGAGATTGAGGTTGTATGTCCAAACTGAAAACTTCCACCATGATACATGGCTTTGGTTAGCGGCCCAATGTTCTTCTCTAACACATGCATACTCAAACCATTTGATCATGAAATCGCACTTACTTCAGACAAGACGAACATGCATAGCATCTCACATGATATCCAACAAAGGTAAAAAGTTGATGGTGTCCCCAGAAACATGGTTACCGCTCAACAAGCAACTTATAAGAACTAAGACACATAACTACATATTCATCACCACAATAGTTTTTAAGCTATTTGTCCCATGAGCTATATATTGCAAAGATAAAGGAATGAAATTTTAAAGGTAGCACTCAAGTAATTTACTTTGGAATGGCAGAAAAATACCACATAGTAGGTAGATATGGTGGACACAAATGGCATGGGTTTTGGCTCAAGGTGTTTGGATGCACGAGAAGCATTTCCTCTCAGTACAAGGTTTGGGCTAGCAAGGTTGTTTGAAGCAAACACAAGTATGAACAGGTACAACAAAACTTACACAAGAACATATTGCAAGCATTATAAGACTCTACACTATCTTTCTTGTTGTTCAAACACTTTACCAAAAAAATATCTAGACTTAGAGAGACCAATCATGCAAACCAAATTTTAACAAGCTCTACGGTAGTTCTCCACTAATAGATTAAACTACATGATGCAAGAGCTTAAACATGATCTATGAGAGCTCAAAACAATTGCCAAGTTTCAAGTTATTCCAAACCATATAAAGCATTTTCTGATTCCAACCAAATAGTAACAAGTGAAGCGATCAACTTTCGCCCTTGAACATTAAAAGTAAGAATGAAGAACACTAGTGTTCATATGAAAAAGCGGAGCGTGTCTCTCTCCCACACATGAGCATGAATTTATTCAGAGAATGAAAATAACAAAACAAAATAAAAGCACACATACGCTCCAAGTAAAGTACATAAGATGTGACGGAATAAAAATATAGTTTCACTAGAAGTGACCTGATAAGTTGTCGATGAAGAAGGGGATGCCTTGGGCATCCCCAAGCTTAGATGCTTGAGTCTTCTTGAAATATGCAGTGATGAACCACCGGGGCATCCCCAAGCTTAGACCTTTCACTCTTCTTGATCATAGTATATCATCCTCTTCTCTTGACCCTTGAAAACTTCCACACCAAACTTCAAGCAAACTCATTAGAGGGTTAGTGCATAATTAAAAATTCATATATTCAGAGGTGACATAATCATTCTTAACACTTCTGGACATTGCACAAAGCTTCTGAAAGTTAATGGAACAAAGAAACTCATTCAACATAGCAAAAGCGGCAATGCGAAATAAAAGGCAGAATCTATCAAAATAGAACAGTCCGTAAAGACGAATTTTGCAGGGGCACTTAACTTGCTCAAATGGAAAACTCAAAACTAATGAAAGTTGCGTACATATCCGAGGATCACGCACGTAAATTGGCAGATTTTTCTGAGTTACCTACGAGAGTTCTGCACAAATTCGTGACAGACAGCAAATCTGTTTCTGCGCAGTAATCCAAATCTAGTATCAACCTTACTATAGAGACTTTACTTGGCACAAAAACATGATAACGAGAGGTTTCTACGGTAGTAACAACTTCCAAGACTCAACAATATAGTAAATAAAATAAAACATGGGTTATCTCCCAAGAAGTCTTTCTTTATAGCAATTAAGATGGGCTCAGCAATTTTAATGATGCTCTTGCAAGAAATAAGAGTTGAAGCAAAAGAGAGCATCAAGAAGAAAATTGCAAACACATTTAAGCCTAACCCACTTCCTATGAAAAGGAATCTTGTACACAAATAAATTCATGAAGAACAAAGTGGCAATCATAGAAAAGCAACACAAGCGCAATTTCAAGATTCTCAACATAAAGAGGGGAAACTTAATATTATTAAGATGCATATAACCATGTTTCCCTCTCTCATAATAACTTTCAGTAGCATCATGAACAAACTCAACAATATAACTATCACATACAACATTCTTTTCATGAGCCACATGCATAAAATTATTACTCTCCACATAAGCATAATCAATTTTATTAGTTGTAGTGGGAGCAAATTCAACAAAGTAGCTATCATTATCATTCTCATCAAGTGTAGGAGGCATAGTATAATCATAATAAAATTTACTCTCCATAGTAGGCGGTACCAAAAGACCACTATCATTATAATCATCATAAATAGGAGGCAAAGTATCATCAAAGAAAATTTTCTCCTCAATGCTTGGGGGACTAAAAATGTCATGCTCATCAAAACCAGCTTCCCCAAGCTTATAATTTTCCATATCATTAGCAACAATGGTGTTCAAAGCGTTCATACTAATATCATTGCTACTAGCATGCAAATAAGATTCCATAGGTTTTTTAATTTTCGCAACAAACAATCCATGTCTTAACTCAGGAAATAGATTAAGAAGCTCACTGTTATTTTCCATTATGCCTGACTAGTGAACAAGAAACAAAAAGTCGCAATTGCAGAGTCTAAAGGAGATACCTTCGAGCACTTACAACGGCACCAGAAAATAACTTAGTTACCTGGGACCGGAGTATGAGTGCCTTTTACCTTCCCCGGCAACGGCGCCAGAAAATAGCTTGATGTCTACTCACGCTTCTTTTCCTGTAGACAGTGTTGGGCCTCCAAGAGCAGAGGTTTGTAGAACAGCAAGCAAGTTTCCCTTAAGTGAATCACCCAAGGTTTATCGAACTCATGGAGGTAGAGGTCAAAGATAGTCCTCTCAAGCAACCCCGCAATTAAGATACAAGAAGTCTCTTGTGTCCCCAACACACCTAATACATTTGTCAGATGTATAGGTGCACTAGTTCGGCGAAGAGATAGTAAAACACAGGTGGTATAGATGAATATGAGTGGTAATAACAATCTAAAATAAATATGGCAGCGAGTAAACATGCAGTAGAACAGTAAGTAAGCGGTGTTTGCAGTATTGGAAACAAGGCCTAGGGATCATACTTTCACTAGTGGACACTCTCAACATTGATCGCATAATAAATAAATAACTTCTCTCATTTGTGCTACATATACTCTCTTTTGGATGACAAACACCATTCATTGTGTAAGGCTACAAGAGCTCCCTCAAGCCGGAGTTAACAAGCGCCACAACATTCAACATTCATATTTAAGTAACCTTAGAGCATAATAGATCTTTGCAAAATAAACCGAGAACTAACATAGCATACACACTGTCATCATTACACTATGAAAGGGGGAATAGATCACATCAATACTATCATAGTGATAATTAACTCCATAACCTACAAGAGATTATGATCATAACCTACGACAAGAACCACATGGTGCACACAATGTCACCGTTACACCATGCAGGAGGAATAGACTACTTTAATAACATCACATGAGTAGCACATAGACTAATAGCGATACAAAGCTCATCATATGGATCTCAATCATGCAAAGCAATTCATGAGATCGTTGTATTGGAGTACAGAGAGAGAGATTAACCACATAGCTACCGGTACAGCCCTTAGCCTCGAGGGAGAACTACTCCCTCCTCATCATGGAGCAGCGTTGATGGAGATGGCGGTGGTGTCGATGGAGATGCCTTGGGGCACTTCCCCGTCCCGCGGCGTGCCGGAACAGAGACTCCTGTCCCCCAGATCTTGGCTTCGCGATGGCGGCGGCTCTGGAAGGTTTCTCGTACCGTGGTTTTTCCGTGTAGGGTTTTCGCGACTGAGACTTTATATAGGCGAAGGGGCGATGTCGATGGAACCCTGGTGGGGCCACACCATAGGGGGGCGCGCCCAGGGCCTTGGCCACGCCGCCCTGGCGTGTGGGCCCCCTGTGCCCTCTCCCTCTCCTCTCCCCGCTGGAAGCTTCGTGGAAATATAAGATCATGGGCCTTGATTTCGTCCAATTCCGAGAATATTTCCTTACTAGGATTTCTGAAACCAAAAACAGCAGAAAACAGGAACTGGCACTTCGACATCTCGTCAATAGGTTAGTTCCAAAATGCATCAAAACGATATAAAGTGTGAACAAAACATGTAGGTATTGTCATAAAACTAGCATGGAACATCAGAAATTATGGATACGTTTGAGACGTATCAATGGGATTTCCAGTTTGTTTCCCCATTGAGGAATCTTGAACAGTTCCATCTTTATCAGTTGATCTTTCTTGTTGTTAGGAGTTGGCACAACTGTATTGATGAGCTGCTGATCATATTGAGCATAGTTTGAAGTCATACGGTTGCGAACAGAGCGCCACTCACAAAGAGAAGTCACAGCCATCAATCGTCCTAATATTTTCAGGACGTCAGTAGTGCATGAGGTTAAGATGGTAGGCTCGGCATTCACTTGAGTCTCCTGTCTTGCTGATGAGACTCTCACGGAATATCTTGGCAAGCACTAGATAAGAGTAGTACATCCCTGAGATGGTTGGAGGAGCATGTGTAGGCTCTGGAGGATAGCAGAAAGCAATGTCCCCATGAGTGAATTGCTCCTGAGTGTGAATCTAAAAACCATGAGCACGTCCACTACCAAATCCCATGGCTTGACATAAGTCAAGGTAGTTGCAAGTATATTGCTCATGTCCAGTCATCCAAGTCATGGTGCGAGCAGCATCATCATGAAAGAAAACAGTGCAGTGGAATTGTCGGACAAGGATTGGGCAATACACCCAACACCCATTGTACTGCCAGGCTTCAAGCACACAAGATCAAACAGCACCATCTTCTGCAAGGTATCAACCACAAAGCGGTACTGAGTGGCTTCGAGCATGGTAAGTTCTTCCTTGTTGATGGCCTTGGGCTGCACAATGACACCATTCCTCGTGAGCTATGATCAGTTGTAGAAATCATCCCATATATTCAACTGAGTGTTGGTCCATAATTCCTATCTCCACTGTTGTAGGTTCTCTCCTCGAACCGATAGGGATTCTCCTCTCCGAGTCTCCTCCAAGCAGCAACGTGTATTGTACCAACGTTGAATGTTGGCACTTTCTTAACAAGATCATCATCTGGAACTATGTCTTTGCCTTTCCTTTTCTTTCCTGTTGACTTGGTCCTACCTCCTTGCTGTCCACAACTGGCGCGTGGTTGACGTGGGAGGTTTGATGGCGGTTGACGGACTTGATGGAGTGTCTTGATTCGTCCCCGGCAACGGCGCCAGAAAATAGCTTGATGTCTACTCACGCTTCTTTTCCTGTAGACAGTGTTGGGCCTCCAAGAGCAGAGGTTTGTAGAACAGCAGCAAGTTTTCCCTTAAGTGGATCACCCAAGGTTTATCGAACTCAGGGAGGAAGAGGTCAAAGATATCCCTCTCAAGCAACCCTGCAATCACGATACAAGAAGTCTCTTGTGTCCCAACACACCTAATACACTTGTCAGATGTATAGGTGCACTAGTTCGGCGAAGAGATAGTGAAATACAAGTAGTATGGATGTATATGAGTGGTAATAGTAATCTGAATAAAATATGGCAGCGAGTAAACATGCAGTAGAACAGTAAGTAAACGGTGTTTGTAGTATTGGAAACAAGGCCTAGGGATCATACTTTCACTAGTGGACACTCTCAACATTGATCGCATAATAAATAATAACTTCTCTCATTTGTGCTACTGATACGTCTCAAACGTATCTATAATTTCTTATGTTCCATGCTACTTTTGTGACAATACTTGAATGTTTTATACATACTTTACAACATTATTATACATTTTCCGCACTAACCTATTAACAAGATGCCGAAGCGCCTGCCACCTTGTTGTTTTTGGTTTCAGAAATCCTAGTAAGGAAATATTCTCGGAATTGGACGAAATCAACGCCCAGGTCCTATTTTACACGAAGCTTCCAGAACACCGAAGGGGAAAGGAAGTGGAGCCACGAGGCGCCGACACACTAGGGCGGCGCGGCCCAGGCCCTGGCCGCGCGGCCCTGTTGTGTGGGGCCCTCGTGATCCCCCGCGCTGCCCTTCCGCCTACTTAAAGCCTTCGTCGCGAATACCCCTGTACCGAGAGCCACGATACGGAAAACCTTCCAGAGACGCCGCCGCCGCCAATCCCATCTCGAGGGATTCAGGAGATCGCCTCCGGCACCCTGCCGGAGAGGGGAATCATCACCGGAGGGGCTCTACATCATCATGCCCGCTCCGGATTGATGCGTGAGTAGTTCATCCTTGGACTATGGGTCCATAGCAGTAGCTAGATGGTTGTCTTCTCCGCTTGTGCTATCATTGTTTAGATCTTGTGAGCTGCCTAACATGATCAAGATCATCTATTTGTAATGCTACATGTTGTGTTTGGTGGGATCCGATGAATCTAGAATACTATGTCAAGTTGATTATCAATCTATCATATATGTGTTGTTTATGTTCTTGCATGCTCTCCGTTGCTAGTAGAGGCTCTGGCCAAGTTGATACTTGTAACTCCAAGAGGGGGTATTTATGCTCGATAGTGGGTTCATGCCTCCATTGAATCTGGGACAGTGACAAAAAGTTCTAAGGTTGTGGATGTGCTGTTGCTACTAGGGATAAAACATCGATGCTTTGTCTAAGGATATTTGTGTTGATTACATTACGCACCATACTTAATGCAATTATCTGTTGTTTACAACTTAATACTGGAGGGGGCGGATGCTAACCTCAAGGTGGATTATTTAGGCATAGATGCATGTGGATAGCGGTCTATGTACTTTGTCGTAATGCCCCGATTAAATCACATAGTAATCATCATTGATATGTATTGAATCTTTATTTGTCAATTACCCACCTGTAATTTGTTCACCCAGCATGCTAGTTATCTTATTGGAGAGACACCACTAGTGAACTGTGGACCCCGGTCCATTCTTTTACATCTGAATACATTCTATTGCAATTATTGTTTTTACTGTTCTTTGCAAACAAACACCATCTTCCACTCGATACGTTTAATCCTTTGTTTTCAAGCCGGTGAGATTGACAACCTCACTGTTACGTTGAGGCAAAGTATCTTGATTGTGTTGTGCAGGTTCCACGTTGGCGCCGGTTTCACCGGTGTTGCGCCGCACTACACTCCTCCACCAACAACCTTCACGTGCTTCTTGGCTCCTACTGGTTCGATAACCTTGGTTTCTTTCTGAGGGAAAACTTGCTGCTGTGCGCATCATACCTTCCTCTTGGGGTTCCCAACGGACGTGTACATCTACGCGCATCAGCTACATACATTCTTTTGTTGGATGACAAACACCATTCATTGTGTAGGGCTACAAGAGCTCCCTCAAGCCGGAGTTAACAAGCGCCACAACATTCATCATTCATATTTAAGTAACCTTAGAGCATAATAGATCTTTGCAAAATAGCCCGAGTACTAACATAGCATACACACTGTCACCATTACACTATGAAGGGGGGATAGATCACATCAATACTATCATAGTAATAATTAACTCCATAACCTACAAGAGATTATGATCATAACCTACGACAAGAACCACACGATGCACACATTGTCACCATTACACCATGCAGGAGGAATAGACTACTTTAATAACATCACATGAGTAGCACATAGACTAGTAGCGATACAAAGCTCATCATATAGATCTCAATCATGTAAGGCAACTCATGAGATCATTGTATTGGAGTACAGAGAGAGAGATTAACCACATAGCTACCGGTGCAGCCCTTAGCCTCGGGGAGAACTACTCCCTCCTCATCATGGGAGCAGCAGCGTTGATGGAGATGGCTGGTGGTGTCGATGGAGAAGCCTTCCGGGGGCACTTCCCCGTCCCGGCAGCGTGCCGAAACAGAGACTCATGTCCCCCAGATCTTGGCTTCGCGATGGCGGCGGCTCTGGAACTTTTCTCGTGTCGTGGTTTTTTCGTGTCGAAGATTTAGGTCAAGACGACTTATATAGGCGAAGAAACGGAGTCGGAGGGCTGACGGGGACCCACACAGTAGGGGGCGCCCTCCCCTGGGCCGCTCGCCGCCACCTTGTGTGGTGGGCCTGTGGCTCTCCTCTGGCCCCTCTCCGGTGTTCTGGAAGCTCCCGGGAAAAATAAGATGTTGGGCATTGATTTCGTCCAATTCCGAGAATATTTCCTTACTAGGATTTCTGAAACCAAAAACAGCAGAAAACATGAACTGGCACTTCGGCATCTCGTCAGTAGGTTAGTTCCGGAAAATGCATCAAAACGATATAAAGTGTGAACAAAACATGTAGGTATTGTCATAAAACAAGCATGGGACATCAGAAATTATAGATACGTTTGAGACGTATCAAGCATCCCCAAGCTTAGTTCCTACTCGCCCTCGAGTAGGTAAATGATAAAAACGATAATTTCTGAAGTGACATGCTACCAACATAATCTTGATCAACATTATTGTAAAGCATACGAGATGAATGCAGCGATTCGAAGCAATGATGAAGACAATGAGTAAGCAACTGAATCATATAGCAAAGACTTTTCACGAATAGTACTTTCAAGACAAGCATCAATAAGACTTGCATAAGAGCTAACTCATAAGCAATAAATTCTTAGTAAAAATCTTTGAAACAACACAAAGGAAGATATAAGTTTCAGCGGTTGCTTTCAACTTCAACATGTATATCTCATGGATAATTGTCAACATAAAGTAATATAACAAGTGCAATAGGTAAACATGTAAGAATCAATGCACACAGTTTACACAAGTGTTTGCTTCTAAGATAGAAAGAAGTAGGTAAACTGACTCAACAATAAAGTAAAAGAATGCCCTTCGCAGAGGGAAGCATTGATTGCTATATTTGTGCTAGAGCTTTTATTTTGAAAACATAAAGAGAACATAAAAAGTAAAGTTTTGAGCGGTGTTTGTTGTTGTCAACGAATGGTAGTGGGCACTCTAACCCCCTTGCCAGACAGACTTTCAAAGAGCGGCTCCCATGAAATTTTATTTTTGGGTGGCACTCCTTCCAACCTTGCTTTCACAAACCATGGCTAACCGAATCCTCGGGTGCCGGCCAACAATCTCATACCATGAAGGAGTGCCTTTTTATTTTAGTTTTATTTAGATGACACTCCTCCCCACCATGGCTAACCGAATCCTCGGGTGCCGACCAACAATCACATACCATGGAGGAGTGTCTATTTGTAAATTTATGAAAGTTAATTAATTCGGGGCTGGGAACCCCATTGCCAGCTCTTTTTGCAAAATTATTGGATAAGCGGATGAAGCCACTAGTCCATTGGTGAAAGTTGCCCAACAAGATTGAAAGATGAACTCCACATACTTCCTCATGAGCTATAAAACATTGACACAAATAAGAGGTAATAACTTTTGAATTGTTTAAAGATAGCACTCAAGCAATTTACTTTGGAATGGCAGAGAAATACCATGTAGTAGGTAGGTATGGTGGACACAAATGGCATAGTTTTTGGCTCAAGGATTTGGATGCACGAGAAGAATCCCTCTCAATACAAGGCTAGGCTAGCAAGGTTGTTTGAAGCAAACTCAAGTATAAACGGTGCAGCAAGACTCACATATGAACATATTGTAAGCATTATAAGACTTTACATCGTCTCCTTGTTGTTCAAACACCTTAACCAGAAAATATCTAGACTTAGAGAGACCAATCATGCAAACCAAATTTTAACAAGCTCTATGTAGTTCTTCATTAATAGGTGCAAAGTATATGATGCAAGATCTTAAACATGATATATACGAGCACAACAATTTCCAAGTATCAATACATTATACCATTTACCACATGAAGCATTTCCTGTTTCCAGTGGCGTACGCAGCTGGGTGGCTGGGTGGGCCGTGGCCCACCCTTATTTTTTGGAAAACCATTCATTTGGGTAAATTTCTATCACACATGGGCAGGAAAAATTAAAAATTAGGGGCTGTGCCCACCCTACAGATTTCTTGTGCGTCCGCCACTGCCTGTTTCCAACCATATAACAATGAGCGAAGCAGTTTTCAACCTTCGCCATGAACATTAAAAATAAAGCTAAGAACACATGTGTTCATATGCAACAGCGGAGCGTGTCTCTCTCCCACACAAGCATGAATTTATTCAAAGAATGCAAATAACAAAACGAAAATAAAAGCACACAGACGCTCCAAGTAAAGTACATAAGATGTGACCGAATAAAAATATAGTTTCAATAGAAGAAACCTGATAAGTTGATGAAGAAGGGGATGCCTTGGGCATCCCCAAGCTTAGACGCTTGAGTCTTCTTGAAATATGCAGGGATGAACCACGGGGGCATCCCCAAGCTTAGGCTTTTCACTCTTCTTGATCATATATCATCCTCCTCTCTTGACCCTTGAAAACTTCCTTCACACAAAACTTAGAGCAAACTCATTAGAGGGTTAGTGCATAATAAAAATTCACATGTTCAGAGGTGACACAATCATTCTTAACACTTCTGGTCATTGCACAAAGCTTCTGAAAGTTAATGGAACGAAGAAACTCATTCAACATAGCAAAAGCGGCAATGCGAAATAAAAGGCGAATCTGTCAAACAGAACAGTCCGTAAAGACGAATTTTGGGGGCACTTAACTTGCTCAAACGGAAAACTCAAAACTAATGTTGCGTATATATCCGAGGATCACGCACGTAAATTTGCGTATTTTTCTCGAGTTACCTACGAGAGTTCTGCGCAATTCGTGACAGAAAGAATCCGTTTCTGCGCAGCAATCCAAATCTAGCATCAACTTTGCCATAGAGACTTTACTTTGCACAAAAACATGATAAGGAGAGGTTGCTACAGTAGTAAACAACTTCCAAGACTCAAATATAAAACAAAAGTGCTGTAGTAAAATAAACACATGGGTTATCTCCCAAGAAGTTCTTTCTGTTGGAGATATGCCCAAGAGGCAATAATAAAGTGGTTATTATAATATATTTGTGTTTATGATAAATGTTTATATACCATGCTATAATTGTATTAACCGAAACATTGATACATGTGTGTTATGTAAACAACAAGGAGTCCCTAGTAAGCCTCTTGTATAAACTAGCTTGTTGATTAATAGATGATCATGGTTTCGTGATCATGAACATTGGATGTTATTAATAACAAGGTTATGTCATTAGTTGAATGATATAATGGACACACACCCAATTGAGCGTAGCATAAGATCAAGTCATTAAGTTCATTTGCTATAAGCTTTCAATACATAGTTGTCTTAATCCTTCGACCATGAGATCATGTAAATCACTTACACCGAAAGGGTACTTTGATTACATCAAACGCCATTGCGTAAATGGGTGGCAATAAAGGTGGGATTAAGTATTTGGAAAGTGTGAGTTGAGGCATATGGATCAACAGTGGGATTTGTCCATCCCGATGACGGATAGATATACTCTGGGCCCTCTCGGTGGAATGTCATCCGATTAGCTTGCAAGCATATGAATAGTTCATAAGAGATCACATACCACGGTACGAGTAAAGAGTACTTGTCGGTAACGAGATTGAACAAGGTATGGAGATACCGATGATCAAACCTCGGACAAGTAAAATATCGCGAGACAAAGGGAATTGGCATCGTATGTAAATGGTTCAATCGATCACTAAGTCATCGTTGAATATGTGGGAGCCATTATGGATCTCCAGATCCCGCTATTGGTTATTGCTCGGAGAGGAGTCTCGACCATGTCCGCATAGTTCGCGAACCGTAGGGTGACGCGCTTAAGGTTCGATGTCGCATAAGTAGATTTGAATATGGTATGGAGACGAAGTTTGTTCGGAGTCTCGGATGTGATCCAGGATGTCACGAGGAGGTCCGGAATAGTCCGGAGAATAAGATTCATATAAGGGAAGTTGATTTCTGGGTTTTCGGAAATGTTCGGGATTTTTCCGGTGTTGACTGGAAGGTTCTAGAAGGTTCCGGAAGGGTCCACCATGGGGCCCACGACCTAGGAGGCCCACCGTGGGCCGAGGGGATGCTCCCTGGCCTAATGGGCCAGGGGCACTTGGCCCCCAAGGCCCAGGCCGGCCAACCCCCTAGGGTTTCCCTGGGGGGGATCAACTTGGGGGAGGGGAAAGCCCCTCTCCCCCTTGGCCGCCCCCCCCAACCCTAGATGGGAAGGGGGGCCACCTTGGCCGGCCAGCCCCCTATATAAAGAGGGGAGGGGGTGGCCGGCCACACCACCCCACCATTGCCTCCTCCTCTGGCCGCCTCTCCCTCCACCATACGCTGTCCGGCTTAGGCGAAGCCCTGCAGTTTTCTTCCTCCACTACCACCACCACGCCGTCGTGCTGCTGGACGTTGGAGGAGATCTACCACACCTCCGCTGCCCGCTGGAACGGGAGAGGAAGGAGCTTCATCGACACCGTACGCGCGACCGAGTACGGAAGTGCTGCCGGATTGCAGCACCGGGGACGATCGTCTACACCAACAACGAGATTAATCTCGTAGGCTTTGGAATCTTCGAGGGTTAGTCTCATCTCCATCTCGTTGCTTAGATCTAGTAGATTGGATCTTGGGTGTTCCATAGATTAGATCTGTTGGTTTTATTCGCTTTGCGGTAGGAAAATTTTTGTTTTCTATGCAACGAACCCCATCAGTGGTATCAGAGCCACGTCTATGCATAGATCTGTTGCACGAGTAGAACACAATGGTTTGTGGGCGGTGATGCTTTTGTTGCTTTAGTTTGTGTACTTTGCTTCTTGCGGGATGGTGGGATGAAGCGGCCCGGGCTAACTTTACATGACCGCGTCTCATGAGACTTGCTCCACGCTTGACATGCAACTTGTATTGCATAAGTGGCTTTGCGGGTGTCTGTCTCTCTCACCATAGTGAAGATTGTAATTTGCACTTCTATTGTCAACACTAGTATCACCGTTGTGGTTCATGTTCGTAGGTAGATTGGATCTTACTCGAAAACCCTAAACCACGTAAAAGATGCAAACCAAATTAGAGGCGTCTAACTTGTTTTTGCAGGGTTTGGTGATGTGATATGGCCATAATGTGATGATGATTATATTTGATGTATGAGATGTTCATTGTTGTATTATGGCAACCGGCAGGAGCCTAATGGTTGTCTTTAATTTTTGTTAAAGACATGCGTGTCTATTCATCATGTAATAGCTTTATTTCAAGTAGTTGTTATAGTAGCTATAAGTGATGGACAACCATGAAGCGGCGCCACTGACCTTGACGCCATGCTGGTGATGATGGAGATCATGTCCGTGCTTTGGAGATGGAGATCAAAAGCACAAGAAGAAAGGCCATATCATATCACACATTATGAATTGCATGTGATGTTAATCCTTTTTATGCATCTTATTTTGCTTAGATCGCGACGGTAGCATTATAAGATGATCCCTCTCACTAAATATCAAGATAATAAAGTGTTCATCCTTAGTATGCACCGTTGCTAAGACTTGTCGTTTCGAAGCATCTCGTGATGATCGGGTGTGATAGACTCTACATGTGCATACAACGGGTGCAAGCCAGATTTGCACACGCGGATACTAAGGTTGCCTTGACGAGCCTAGCATGTACAGACATGGTCTCGGAACATGGGATACCGAAAGGTAGAGCATGAGTCATATGAATGATATGATGAACACTTTGAGTGTTCGCCTTTGAAGCTACATCTTTTCTCGTGAAGATCGGACTTGGTGTAGTGGATTTGGTTCGTGTAATCACTAAGACAATGTGAGGGATGTTGTTTTGAGTGGGAGTTCACCTAGTTAATTTAAGAATTAAAATTGAACTCTATTTATCATAAACTTAGTCTAAACTCTTTGCAAATATGTTGTAGATCATGGCGCCCCCTCCATCAATTTTAATCAGTTCCTAGAGAAAGAAAAGCTTAAGGGCAATGGTAGCAACTTCACTGACTGGTTCCATCATGTGAGGATTTTCCTCACTGGCGTAAGCATGCAATATGTGCTCGAAGCACCGCTAGGTCCCCCACCACCTCCTGCAGTATCCGAGGACATAAAGAATGTTTATGAGACTCGGGTAACTCGGTACTCCGAAGTTCAGTGTGCCATCCAGTTTAGAGGCAGAGCTCCAAAAGCGTTTTGAGCACCACGACCCTTGTGATATGATGCGTGAGCTCAAACTTATCTTTGAAACTCATGCGGCCGTGGAGAGCTATGAGGCCTCGAAACAGTTCTTTAACTGCATGATGGAAGAGGGCAGCTCCGTTAGTGAGCACATGTTCGCAATGTCCGGACATGCGAAGAAGCTCAGTGACTTGGGGATTGTGATCCCTAACCAGCTGGGTATTCATCGTGTCCTCCAATCACTGCCACCAAGTTACAAGAACTTCGTGATGAACTACAACATGCAGAACATGAACAAAGAGTTACCTGAACTCTTCTCCATGCTGAAGTCTGCTGAAGTAGAAATAAAGAAGGAGAACCAAGTGTTGATGGTCAAAAAGACCACCAGTTTCAAGAAGCAGGGCAAGCCTAACAAGGGCAACTTCAAGAAGGGCGGCAAGAAAGTTGCAGCGCCTCCTGAGAAGCCTAAGGCTGGTCCTAAGCCTGAGACTGTGTGCTACTACTGCCAGGGGAAGGGGCACTGGAAGCGGAATTGCACCAAATACTTGGCCGATCTGAAGAGCGGCCACGTCAAGAAGAAAGGTATATTTGATATACATGTTATAGATGTCTATCTTACTGGTTCTCGTAGTAGTGCCTGGGTATTTGATACTGGTTCGGTTGCTCACATTTGTAACTCGAAACAGGAACTGCGGAATAAACGAAGCCTGGCAAGGGACGAGGTGACGATGCGCGTTGGAAATGGATCCAAGGTCGATGTGATCTGTCGGCACGCTCCCCTACATCTACCTTCGGGATTAGTTTTAAACCTTAATAATTGTTATTTGGTACCTGCGTTGAGCATGAACATTATATCTGGATCTTGTTTGATGCAAGACGGTTATTCGTTTAAGTCTGAGAATAATGGTTGTTCGATTTATATGAGTAATGTATTTTATGGCCATGCACCTGAGATGAATGGTTTATTCTTGTTAAATCTCGATAGTAGTGATACACATGTTCATAACATTGATGCTAAGCGAATTAAATTGAATGATAATTCTACTTATATGTGGCACTGTCGTCTTGGTCATATTGGAGTGAAGCGCATGAAGAAACTCCATTCCGATGGACTTCTTGAGTCACTTGACTTTGAGTCACTTGACAGATGCGAAGCATGTCTAATGGGAAAAATGACTAAGACTCCATTTTCTGGCACAATGGAGCGAGCTACTGACTTATTGGAAATCATACATACCGATGTGTGCGGACCAATGAGTGTAGCATCGCGCGGTGGTTATCGTTATGTTCTAACCTTCACGGATGATCTGAGTAGATATGGGTATATTTACTTTATGAAACACAAGTCCGAGACTTTTGAGAAGTTCAAGGAATTCCAAAGTGAAGTAGAAAATCAACGTAACAAGAAGATTAAGTTTCTGCGTTCTGATCGCGGAGGCGAATATCTGAGTTATGAGTTTGGCATGCATTTAAAGAAATGCGGAATACTTTCACAGTTGACACCGCCGGGAACACCACAACGCAATGGTGTGTCCGAACGTCGTAATCGAACTCTCTTAGATATGGTTCGTTCTATGATGTCTCTTACCGATTTGCCACTATCGTTTTGGGGTTATGCTTTAGAGACAGCCGCATTCACTTTAAATAGGGCACCATCTAAATCCGTTGAAACGACACCGTATGAATTATGGTTTGGGAAGAAACCTAAGCTGTCGTTCCTTAAAGTTTGGGGTTGCGATGCTTATGTAAAGAAGTTACAACCGGACAAGCTAGAACCCAAAGCGGAGAAATGCGTCTTCATAGGATACCCTAAAGAAACAATTGGGTATACTTTCTATCACAGATCCGAAGGCAAAATCTTTGTTGCCAAGAACGGATCCTTTCTTGAGAAGGAGTTTCTCACTAAAGAAGTGACTGGAAGAAAAGTAGAACTCGACGAGGTTGATGAACCTTCTCTCATAGATCAGAGTAGCGCAGGAAGAAGTTCCTGTGCAGCCTGCACCGATAGGAGAGGAAGCAAATGATGATGATCATGAAACTTCGAACGAGAAAGCTACTGAACCTCGCAGATCGACGAGGGAACGTACCACTCCTGATTGGTATGATCCCTGTCTAAATGTCATGATTGTGGACGACAATGATGAGGACCCTGCGACGTATGAAGAAGCGATGATGAGCCCAGATTCCAACAAATGTCAAGAAGCCATGAAATCCGAAATGGGATCCATGTATGATAACAAAGTATGGACTTTGGTAGACTTACCTGATAGCCGCAAGGCTGTCGAGAATAAATGGATCTTCAAGAGAAAAACAGATGCTGATGGTAATATTACTGTCTATAAAGCTCGACTTGTCGCAAAGGGTTTCCGACAAATTCAAGGAGTTGACTACGATGAGACTTTCTCACCCGTAGCGAAGCTAAAGTCTGTGAGGATTTTGTTAGCAATAGCTGCATTTTTCGATTATGAGATTTGGCAGATGGATGTCAAAACGGCGTTCCTTAATGGAGATATTGAGGAAGAGTTGTATATGGTACAACCCAAAGGTTTTGTCGATCCTGAAAATGCTAACAAGGTATGCAAACTTCAGCGTTCCATTTATGGACTGAAGCAAGCATCCCGGAGTTGGAACCTACGCTTTGATAGAGTGATCAAAGACTTCGGTTTTATACGGACTCATGGTGAGGCCTGTATTTACAAGAAAGTGAGTGGGAGCTCTGTAGCATTCCTGATATTATATGTAGATGACATATTATTGATTGGGAATGATATAGAACTATTAAGCAGCGTTAAAGGTTATTTGAATAAGTCTTTTTCAATGAAAGACCTTGGTGAAGCAGCATACATTTTAGGCATCAAGATTTATAGAGATAGATCAAGACGCCTAATAGGCCTTTCACAAAGTACATATCTGGACAAGATTCTAAAGAAGTTTAGAATGGATGAAAGCAAGAAAGGGTTCTTGCCTATGTTGCCAGGTAAGGTCTTGAGTAAGACTCAAGGTCCGGCTACGGCAGATGAAAGAGAGAGGATGAGCAAGATCCCCTATGCTTCGGCAGTAGGCTCTATCATGTACGCCATGCTGTGTACTAGACCGGATATCGCACATGTCGTTAGTTTGACTAGCAGATATCAAAGTGATCCAGGAATGGAACACTGGACAGCGGTCAAGAATATCCTGAAGTACTTGAAAAGGACTAAGGATATGTTTCTTTGTTATGGCGGTGACCAAGAGCTCGTTGTAACCAGTTACACCGATGCAAGTTGGAACACCGACCCTGATGACTCTAAGTCTCAGTCTGGGTACGTGTTTATATTGAATGGTGCGGCAGTAAGCTGGAGAAGTTCCAAGCAGTGCACGGTGGCGAAATCTTCAACAGAATCTGAATATATAGCGGCTTCAGAGGCTTCATCGGAAGCGGTATGGATGAAGAGGTTCATTGTTGAGCTTGGTGTGGTTCCTAGTGCATTGGACCCGCTAGTCATTTATTGTGACAACACGGGTGCCATCGCCAATGCAAAGGAACCAAGGTCACACAAGAAGCTGAAGCATATCAAGCTGCGTTTTCATTCGATTCGCGAGTACATCGAAGATGGTGAAGTAGAGATTTGCAAAGTACACACGGATCTGAATGTTGCAGATCCGTTGACTAAAGCTCTCCCAAGGGCAAAGCATGACCAACACCAGAATGCCATGGGTGTTAGGTACCTTACAATGTAATCTAGATTATTGACTCTAGTGCAAGTGGGAGACTGTTGGAGATATGCCCAAGAGGCAATAATAAAGTGGTTATTATAATATCTTTGTGTTTATGATAAATATTTATA
The DNA here is from genome assembly GCA_030979885.1 of Lolium multiflorum. Taxonomy (NCBI): domain Eukaryota; kingdom Viridiplantae; phylum Streptophyta; class Magnoliopsida; order Poales; family Poaceae; genus Lolium; species Lolium multiflorum. The sequence continues at coordinate 234,986,289 of CM061748.1, read as the reverse complement.
TACCATGCTATAATTGTATTAACCGAAACATTGATACATGTGTGTTATGTAAACAACAAGGAGTCCCTAGTAAGCCTCTTGTATAAACTAGCTTGTTGATTAATAGATGATCATGGTTTCGTGATCATGAACATTGGATGTTATTAATAACAAGGTTATGTCATTTGGTTGAATGATATAATGGACACACACCCAATTGAGCGTAGCATAAGATCAAGTCATTAAGTTCATTTGCTATAAGCTTTCAATACATAGTTGTCTTAATCCTTCGACCATGAGATCATGTAAATCACTTACACCGAAAGGGTACTTTGATTACATCAAACGCCATTGCGTAAATGGGTGGCAATAAAGGTGGGATTAAGTATTTGGAAAGTGTGAGTTGAGGCGTATGGATCAACAAGTGGGATTTGTCCATCCCGATGACGGATAGATATACTCTGGGCCCTCTCGGTGGAATGTCATCCGATTAGCTTGCAAGCATATGAATAGTTCATAAGAGATCACATACCACGGTACGAGTAAAGAGTACTTGTCGGTAACGAGGTTGAACAAGGTATGGAGATACCGATGATCAAACCTCGGACAAGTAAAATATCGCGAGACAAAGGGAATTGGCATCGTATGTAAATGGTTCAATCGATCACTAAGTCATCGTTGAATATGTGGGAGCCATTATGGATCTCCATATCCCGCTATTGGTTATTGCTCGGAGAGGAGTCTCGACCATGTCTCATAGTTCGCGAACCGTAGGGTGACGCGCTTAAGGTTCGATGTCGCATAAGTAGATTTGAATATGGTATGGAGACGAAGTTTGTTCGGAGTCTCGGATGTGATCCAGGATGTCACGAGGAGGTCCGGAATAGTCCGGAGAATAAGATTCATATAAGGGAAGTTGATTTCTGGGTTTTCGGAAATGTTCGGGATTATTCCGGTGTTGACTGGAAGGTTCTAGAAGGTTCCGGAAGGGTCCACCATGGGGCCCACGACCTAGGAGGCCCACCGTGGGCCGAGGGGATGCTCCCTGGCCTAATGGGCCAGGGGCACTTGGCCCCCAAGGCCCAGGCCGGCCAACCCCCTAGGGTTTCCCTAGGGGGGATCAACTTGGGGGAGGGGAAAGCCCTCTCCCCCCTTGGCCGCCGCCCCCCAACCCTAGATGGGAAGGGGGCCACCTTGGCCGGCCAGCCCCCTATATAAAGAGGGGAGGGGGTGGCCGGCCACACCACCCCACCATTGCCTCCTCCTCTGGCCGCCTCTCCCTCCACCATACGCTGTCCGGGCTTAGGCGAAGCCCTGCAGTTTTCTTCCTCCACTACCACCACCACGCCGTCGTGCTGCTGGACGTTGGAGGAGATCTACCACACCTCCGCTGCCCGCTAGAACGGGAGAGGAAGGAGCTTCATCGACACCGTACGCGCGACGAGTACGGAAGTGCTGCCGGATTGCAGCACCGGGACGATCGTCTACACCAACAACGAGATTAATCTCGTAGGCTTTGGAATCTTCGAGGGTTAGTCTCATCTCCATCTCGTTGCTTAGATCTAGTAGATTGGATCTTGGGTGTTCCATAGATTAGATCTGTTGGTTTTATTCGCTTTGCGGTAGGAAATTTTTTGTTTTCTATGCAACGAACCCCATCAGTCAGCCATTAAGATGGGCTCAGTAAATTCAATGATACTCTCGCAAGAAATAAGAGGTGAAGCAAAAGAGAGCATCAAGAAGCAAATTCAAAACATATTTAAGCCTAACCCACTTTCTATGAAAAGGAATCTTGTACGCAAATAAATCCATGAAGAACAAAGTGGCAAGCATAGAAAAACAACATAAGCGTAATTTCAAGATTCTCAACATAAAGAGGGGAAACTTAATATTATTAAGATGCATATAACCATGTTTCCTCTCTCATAATAACTTTCAGTAGCATCATGAACAAACTCAACAATATAACTATCACATGAAACATTCTTGTCATGAGCCACATGCATAAAATAATTACTCTTCACATAAGCATAATCAGTTTTATTAGTTGTAGTGGGAGCAAATTCAACAAAGTAGCTATCATTATCATTCTCATCAAGTGTAGGAGGCATAGTATAATCATAATAAAATTTACTCTCCATAGTAGGCGGCACCAAAAGACCACTATCATTATAATCATCATAAATAGGAGGCAAAGTATCATCAAAGAAAATTTTCTCCTCAATGCTTGGGGGACTAAAAATATCATGCTCATCAAAACCAGCTTCCCCAAGCTTAGAATTTTCCATATCATTAGCAACAATGGTGTTCAAAGCGTTCATACTAATATCATTGCTACTAGCATGCAAATAAGATTCCATAGGTTTTTTAATTTTCGCAGCAAACAATCCATGTCTTAACTCAGGAAATAGAATAAGAAGCTCACTGTTGCTTTCCATTATGCCTAACTAGTGTAAACAAGAAACCAAAAGATGTAATTGCAGGATCTAAAGGAAATAGCTTCGAGCACTTACAACGGCAACAGAAAATAACTTAGTTACTGAGACCGGAGAATGAGTGCTTTTTACCTTCTCAACCGCCTTAAAAATAGCTTGCCCACAACGGCGCGTGGTTGACGTGGGAGGTTTGATGGCGGTTGACGGGCTTGATGGAGTGTCTTGATTCGTCCCGCAACGGCGCAGAAAATAGCTTGATGTCTACTCACGCTTCTTTTCCTGTAGACAGTGTTGGGCCTCCAAGAGCCGAGGTTTGTAGAACAGCAGCAAGTTTTCCCTTAAGTGGATCATCCAAGGTTTATCGAACTCATGGAGGAAGATGTCAAAGATATCCCTCTCAAGCAACCCTGATACAAGAAGTCTCTTGTGTCCCCAACACACCTAATACACTTGTCAGATGTATAGGTGCACTAGTTCGGCGAAGAGATAGTGAAATACAAGTAGTATGGATGTATATGAATGGTAATAGTAATCTGAATAAAATATGGCAGCGAGTAAACATGCAGTAGAACAGTAAGTAAGCGGTGTTTGCAGTATTGGAAACAAGGCCTAGGGATCATACTTTCACTAGTGAACACTCTCAACATTGATCGCATAATAAATAATAACTTCTCTCATTTGTGCTACATACACTCTTTTGTTGGATGACAAACACCATTCATTGTGTAGGGCTACAAGAGCTCCCTCAAGCCGGAGTTAACAAGCGCCACAACATTCGGCATTCATATTTAAGTAACCTTAGAGCATAATAGATCTTTGCAAAATAGCCCGAGTACTAACATAGCATACACACTGTCACCATTACACTATGAAGGGGGGATAGATCGCATCAATACTATCATAGTAATAATTAACTCCATAACCTACAAGAGATTATGATCATAACCTACGACAAGAACCACACGATGCACACACTGTCACCATTACACCATGCAGGAGGAATAGACTACTTTAATAACATCACATGAGTAGCACATATACTAGTAGCGATACAAAGCTCATCATATAGATCTCAATCATGTAAGGCAGCTCATAAGATCATTGTATTGAGTACAGAGAGAGATTAACCACATAGCTACTGGTACAGCCCTTAGCCTCGGGGAGAACTACCCTCCTCATCATGGGAGCAGCAGCGTTGATGGAGATGGCGGTGGTGTCGATGGAGAAGCCTCCGGGGCACTTCCCGTCCCGGCACCGTGCCGGAACAGAGACTCCTGTCCCCCAGATCTTGGCTTCGCGATGGCGGCGGCTCTGGAACTTTTCTCGTGTCGTGGTTTTTCCGTGTCGAAGATTTAGGTCAAGACGACTTATATAGGCGAAGAAATGGAGTCGGAGGGCTGACGGGGGACCCACACAGTAGGGGGCGCGCCCCCCCTGGGCCGCGCCGCCACCTTGTGTGGTGGGCCTGTGGCTCTCCTCTAGCCCCTCTCCGGTGTTCTGGAAGCTCCCGGGAAAAATAAGATGTTGGGCATTGATTTCGTCAAATTCCGAGAATATTTCCTTACTAGGATTTCTGAAACCAAAAACAACAGAATAAAGGAACTGACACTTCGGCATCTCGTCAATATGTTAGTTCCGGAAAATGCATCAAAACGATATAAAGTGTGAACAAAACATGTAGGTATTGTCATAAAACAAGCATGGAACATCAGAAATTATAGATACGTTTGAGACGTATCACTCCCGCAGAACTGCCTGGTCCACTGCTCTGAGCTGCTCTACTAGGCATACGAGTGCTAGTTCGGCACCCCGGGGGCCTCTCATTCCTGTCCCTCTTGGCTGCAGCACGTGTGTCATCACCAGAATCTCTTGTGGATGAGCAAATAGAGAGAGAATAGCAGTGGGATAAGTGTACATGCCATCAGAGATAAGGAGGCCAAAAGTATAACATATATACAAGTGTTTTGACAACGTTGCACGAAAATCTAGGCGAGTCGGCACATCGGCCGGCACAACCGGGCTGTAGACCGGGCCAGCCGTTCTGTCACTCGGTCGGCCGGGCGACACACCGGCTCGGCCGGTGTGAGAGCCGGCGCGCCGGGCCGTAGGCCGGGCACTGATAAAACATTATGTGTTTTCCAGATTTTCAGCACAAAGTCATGCAAAAGCTCATATACTTGTACATATATTACAACAATGTAAAGTGAAACATGTGCATGGAGGTGTGTGACATTCTAATGGCATGAGGTACTAGACAAACCCTAACCCTAGTTTCTCAAATCCCTCAACAAATGTGCAATGTATGAGGAATCAAGACATATGAAGGTGAGGAGGGGAGTTACCTGAAGACATTGCTCTTCCTTGCCCAATGGAGCAAGAAGAACTGCAAGGAGAGGCTTGAGGGGTAAAAGCCCAAGAACTCCAAATGTGGCTTGAGAGGGACCAAATCCCTTGGTGAAGATCTTCCAAGGTACCCGATCTATGGTGGAGTGGAGTTTGGGGTGGTTCTAGTGGAGGAAATACCCTAGGTATTGGTGGAGAGGGAAGGACGACGCCAATGGAGGCTGTGGTTGAAAGGGGAAGAGTGAGGAAGAAGACCCCAACAGGTAATCCCCAGTCCCACTTAAACAGCTATCGGCCGGCGCATGGGTCGGTAGACCGGGCTGGGGACCGGGCCGGCCGGCGCTAGGGCCGGTGGAACCGGGCCACGGACCAGACTGCAGACAACGACCCCTTTTTGCCTTTTTCTTTGTGTAACAGTATGTGTATGATCAGAAGATGACATGTACAATATAGATAGATAGACACATGATAAGAGGAGCACATACATGGGGTAGGAAACGCAAGATTTTCTAGGCATACCCATTGGAGTGAAATCCAAACAAGATGTAAATAGCAACAATGGGCATGATTCGAAATATATCAAGAATCATAAATCATTTTAGAATTGTTTTGCAATAAGATCATTTAGCCTCATAGAATGAAATCATTTTGCAATTGAGGCTAATGAGGGGCGGGGGATTACTCCCCCTATGTTAAAGCACAAATGTCATGAGACCTCGAAGAGACATGCTTGGGTCCATATAATGACATTGGGTCTATTTATGTTGCACACATAGGTATGCATCATACCAAGACATGGTAAGATGACTATCCCCATATGTGCTAACCTCTAAGCTAGATAGCAATGCAATAATATAGTGCAAGAAGTTGTTCAATCTAAGTTGTTAGGATCAAGAATACCAAGTTCTCCTCTCAAGTTTACAAACCGGGCTTCATCCAAAGGCTTAGTGAAAATATCCGCCAATTGGTACGTTGTTCCCACATGAGTGAGCTCAATGTCCCCATTGGCAACATGATCACGTAGGAAGTGATGGAGAATGTCAATGTGTTTTGTGCGGCAATGTTGAACTGGGTTATTGGCGATCTTTATTGCACTTTTGTTGTCACATAGAAGAGGCACATACCAAGAGACACACCATAGTCTTTCAAGGTTTGCTTCATCCACAACAACTGAGTGCAACAAGATGTCGCGGATATGTATTCGGCTTCGGCGGTGGATAAGTGGAGTTTTGTTTCTTGGATGACCAACTCACCAATGACCGGCCAATGAATTGGCAAGCCCCGGAGGTAGACTTCCGGTCAACCTTATCACCAGCCCAATCGGAATCCGAATAGCCTATGAGTTCAAAGGTTGACCCCTTTGGATACCACAGCCCGAGAGTAGGAGTGAGAACAAGATATCTTAGAATCCGTTTGACCGCTACCAAGTGGCTCTCCTTAGGAGCATATTGAAAACGAGCACACATCCCTACACTTAGCATGATATCCGGCCTAGAAGCACAAAGGTAGAGCAAGGATCCAATCATGGAACGGTATACCTTTTGGTCCACATCCTTCTCACCATCACATGAGCCAAGCTGCCCCTTTATGGGCATGGGTGTCTTCATTGGACTTGCATTGGTCATGTCGAACTTGTTGAGCATGTCCCTTACATATTTTTCTTGAGAGATGAAGGTGCCTTTTGCAAGTTGCCTCACTTGGAAGCCTAAAAAGAACTTCAACTCCCCCATCATGGACATCTCAAATTTCCTAGTCATCAATAGCTCAAAAGCTTTGTTATGATTAGGGTTAGTTCCACCAAATATAATATCATCAACATATATTTGACATAGAAATAGGCCACCCCCTTTAACCCGCTTGGTGAAAAGGGTGGAATCGACCGTACCCATGCTAAACCCATCCTTGAGTAAGAAATTGGCGAGGATGATCTCCTGACGACACATACAACCTAACTAAACCGAAGGTCCAACTCCACAGACGCAAGTTATTTCCATGTAAAGTTATTCAGGCATCTTTTACATTTACCTAGCCCACACTCAATATGCAACGTTTTTTTTTGAAATGGGTAAGCTCCAATTATGGCCTACAAGGTCTATTCATCAAAGCAATTAGAGCATCCCTGCCACAAAAATATTTATTAAAACCTAGTATCTTTTACTTACAATTATGCAACATCGCATGTCATACATTGCATGCCTATCAATGTACCAGGTGAGGAATTGAAAGTGCTAGCAGAAGCTTTTGGCTGTCAGATAGCATCCCTGCCTTTCACTTATTTAGGTTTGCCATTGGAAACAACAAAACCAAAGTTAAATGATCTTGCTCCTATTGTTACTAGATTGGAAAGAAGATTGACTTCTGTCTCTAGTTTCTTATCACAAGGAGCTCGGTTACAGTTGGTAGATTCAGCTTTATCATCCATGTCAACTTTTTTCCTGTGTTCCTTGGAACTACCACCTGGCATAACTAAACAATTGGACAGAATTTTGAGGCAATGTTTATGGAGAGATAATATTGACACTCCCAAACAATCTCTGGCTGCTTGGGATATGTTGTGCAAGCCAAAGCATAAAGGAGGAGTAGACATAATAAAATTTCAGAAGCAAAATGAAGCACTTTTGATGAAACATCTTGATAATTTTTTAAATCATGCTGATGTATCATGGGTGAATTTGATTTGGCAAGCCTATTATGAAGACTTTGTACCTCAGTCTGAGAAGCTATGTGGTTCTTTTTGGTGGAAGGATATTTGCAAGCTTTTGGATAAGTTCAGGGCAATCTCCACTGTGTTTCCTGGTAGGGGACATAATTTCCTTTTTGGAGTGATAGTTGGTTGTTTGATGGGTCAGCACAACCTATAGCACGGAGGTTTTCAAGATTGCACTCATATGTAAAAGAGCCAAATTTAACAGCCAAGCAAGTTTATGATTTCCTAGTATTTGCAGGTCTGTTTCACTTATCTCTATCTGATAAGGGATTAACTTTTCAATGCCTACAAGTTGTAGACTAGGGTTTTGTTGGAAGTAGAGGGCAAGTAGATCTCGAAGGTTTCAGCCGGAAAAGTACTCGACTTCTATGAAAACTAGGGTTGCATGAACAATGATTCGATCCTTTCTTTGTCCCTCGACTCCCCCTTATATCAGAGGTGGAGTCGAGGGTTTCGTGATGTACAAGTTACAAAGTCCGGGAGACTATCGGAATCTGTCCCGTAATAGTTACAAGTCAATATTCCTAATACAACTCTATCTTTCCAAACTATCTCTTGACTGGGCTTCTGGACTTCATAAACTTTGGGTCATGGGCCTTTAGTAAACCCCGGGTATCATCTTCGGCTGGCCCATTGGGGATGCCTATGTCACTATCTTCTCCGGCCTATGAGGAGTTTCAAAAGGTTGTTGAGATCATGAGAGTTTCTCCTCTTTCTGTGGCAGCTGATGTTTGGCTGTATAGTTGGGGTAAGTTCTTTACTGCATCCAGATATTATCAGGATTTGTTTGCAGAAGTAACAGTCATGCCAGTTTTCCAATGGATTTGGAAGTCATCTTGTATAATGAAGCACAAGTTTTTTGCTTGGTTACTTCTCAATGATAGACTAAACACCAGAGATCTGTGATACGTCTCCAACGTATCTATAATTTCTTATGTTCCATGCTAGTTTTATGACAATACCTACATGTTTTGCTCACACTTTATAATGATTTTATGCATTTTCTGGAACTAACCTATTAACAAGATGCCGAGGTGCCAGTTCCTGTTTTCTGCTGTTTTTGGTTCCAGAAAGGCTGTTCGGGCAATATTCTCGGAATTCGACGAAACAAAAGCCAAACATCTTATTTCACCGAGACGGACCAGCAAACCAAGGAGAGACGGAGAGGAGGCCCAGTGGCCTCCAGACCACAGTGGCGGCGCGGCCTAGGAGGGGGCGCGCTGTGTGTGGTGTGGGCCCCCAGCACCCCCTTGCGCCGCATCTTCGCCTATATAATCTCTCTTGACGTGAAAACCCTACAACAATTGACGAAACTCCAGAAAGACTCCAGGGACGCCACCGCCATCGCGAAACTCCGTTTCGGGGGACAGAAGTCTCTGCGGCACGCCGCCGGACGGGGAATTGCCCCCGGAGTCATCTCCATCGACACCACCGCCATCTTCATCGCCGTTGCTGTCTCCCATGATGAGGAGGGAGTAGTTCTCCCCCGAGGCCGAGGGCTCTACCGGTAGCTATGTGGTTAATCTCTCTCTCATGTACCTCAATACAATGATCTCATGAGCTGCCTTACATGATTGAGATCCATATGATGAGCTTTGTATCACTATTAATCTATGTGCTACTCTAGTGATGTTATTAAAGTACTCTATTCCTCCTCCATGATGTAAAGGTGACGGTGTGTGCATCATGTAGTACTTGGCGTAGGTTATGATTGTAATCTCTTGTAGATTATGGAGTTAACTATTACTATGATAGTATTGATGTGATCTATTCCTCCTTTCATAGCTATTGGTGACAGTGTGTATGCTATGTTAGTACTCGGTCTAAATTGCAATGGTCTATTATGCACTCTAGAGGTTACTTTAATATGATCCGGATGTTGTGGAGCTTGTTTACTCCGGCTTGAGGTGTGCTCTTGTAGCCCAACACAATGAATGGTGTTTGTTATCCAACAAGAGAGTGTTTGAAAGTAGCACAAGTGAGGAGAAGTTATTTATTTATTATGTGATCAATGTTGAGAGTGTCCACTAGTGAAAGTAGGATCCCTAGGCCTTGTTTCTAAGCATTGAAACACCGTTTCCAACAAGTTCTGCTACATGTTTGCTTGCTGCCATTTTTATTTCAGATTGCAATTACTACTTACAATCATCCATATTACTTGTATTTCACTATCTCTTCGCCGAACTAGTGCACCTATACATCCGACAAGTGTATTAGGTGTGTTGGGGACACAAGAGACTTCTTGTATCTTAATTGCAGGGTTGCTTGAGAGGAATATCTCTGACCTCTACTTCCCTGATTTCGATAAACCTTGGGTGATCCACTTAAGGGAAACTTGCTGCTGTTCTACAAACCTCTGCTCTTGGAGGCCCAGCACTGTCTACAATAATAGAAGCACACGTAGACGTCAAGCTATTTTCTGGCGCCGTTGCCGGGGAGGTAAGGTAAAAGGTATTCACATCCTCCGACTACTAAGCTATTTCCTAGCACTGTTGGTGTGTGAGTGCTCGAAGGTATCTCCTTTAGATTCTGCAATTTTATCTTTTTGTTTCTTGTTTTTATTTTCACTAGTTAGGCTTAATGGAAAACAACAAAAAAATTAGAGATCTTTATGAACTTTATCTTGAATTAGGACATGATGTGTTTGAAGAGAAAATTAAAAAACCCATGGAACTTTGTTTGCAAAATAGTTGTAGCAATGTTATTAGCATGAACTCTTTGAACACTATTATTGCTAATGCTATGGAAGAATTTAAGCTTGGGGAAGCTGGTTTTGAGGAGCATGATATTTTTAGTCCCCCAAGCATGGAGGAGAAAATTTACTTTGATGATACTTTACCTCCTATATATGATGTTTACAATGATGAATATGATATTTTCAGTCCACCTACTATTGAGGAGAAAATTAATTATGATTACAATATGCCTCCTATATATGATGATTATGGTGATGAGAATAATGATAGCTATTTTATTGAATTTGCTCCCACTGCAATTAATAGTAATGATTATGCTTATGTGGAGAGTAATAATTTTATGCATGTAGCTCATGACAAGAATATTGTATGTGATAGTTATATTGTTGAGTTTGTTCATGATGCTACTGAAAGTTATTATGAGAGAGGGAAACATGGTTATATGCATCTTAATAATATTAAGTTTCCCCTCTTTATGTTGAGAATCTTGAAGTTACTCTTGTTTTATCTTCCTATGCTTGTCACTTTGTTCTTCATGAATTTATTTGTGTACAAGATTCCTATGCATAGGAAGTGGGTTAGACTTAAATGTGTTTTGAACTTACTTTTTGATGCTCTCTTTGCTTCAACTCTCATCCTTATGTGAGCATCATTAAAATTGCTGAGCCCATCTTAATGGCTATAAAGAAAGCACTTCTTGGGAGATAACCCATGTTTTTATTTTGCTACTGTTTTGTTGTGTCTTGGAAGTTGTTACTACTGTAGCAACCTCTCCTTATCATGTTTTTGTGCCAAGTAAAGTCTCTAATAGAAGGTTGATACTAGATTTGGATTTCTGCGTAGAAACAGATTTGCTGTCTGTCACGAATTCGCGTCCTTCTCTCTGTAGAAGAATAAAAAAATCTGCCAATTTACATGCGTGATCCTCAGATATGTACGCATCTTTCATTAGTTTTGAGTTTTTCCATCGAGCAAGATAAGTGCCTCAGAAAATTCGTCTTTACGGACTGTCTGTTTTGACAGATTCTGCTTTTTATTTCGCATTGCTCTTTTGCTATGTTGAATGGATTTCTTTGTTCCATTAACTTTCGTAGCTTTGGGCAATGTCCAGAAGTGTTAAGAATGATTATGTCACCCTCTGAATATGTGAATTTTTGATTATGCACTAACCCTCTAATGAGTTTGCTTAAAGTTTGGTGTGGAGGAAGTTTTCAAGGGTCAAGAGAAGAGGATGATACAATATGATCAAGAAGAGTGAAAAGTCTAAGCTTGGGGATGCCCCCGTGGTTCATCCCTGCATATTTCAAGAAGACTCAAGCATCTAATCTTGGGGATGCCCAAGGCATCCCCTTCTTCATCGACAACTTATCAGGTCACTTCTAGTGAAACTATATTTTTATTCCGTCACATCCTATGTTCTTTACTTGGAGCGTCTGGTTTTTTTTTTGGTTTGAATAAATTCGTATCCCAGCAATCCTTGTATTGGAGATAGACACGCTCCGTTTTTTCATTTGAACACTTGTGTTCTTAGTCTTACTTTAATGTTCATGACGAAGGCTGAAAACTGCTTCGTTAATTGCTATTTGGTTGGAATCAGAAAATGCTTCATATTGTCTTGAATAATTTGATACTTGGCAATTGTTTTGAGCTCTCATAGATCATGTTTAAGCTCTTGCATCATGTAGTTTAAATCTATTAGTGGAGAACTACCGTAGAGCTTGTTGAAATTTGGTTTGCATGATTGGTCTCTCTAAGATCTAGATATTTTCTGGTAAAAGTGTTTGAACAACAAGGAAGACAGTAGAGTCTTATAATGCTTGCAATATGTTCTTGTGTAAGTTTTGATGTACCTGTTCATACTTGTGTTTGCTTCAAACAACCTTGCCAGCCAAAGCCTTGTACCGAGAGGAAATGCTTCTCGTGCATCCAAACACCTTGAGCCAAAACCCATGCCATTTGTGTCCACCATAACTACCTATATGTGGTATTTTTCTGCCATTCCAAAGTAAATTGCTTGCGTGCTACCTTTAAAATTTCATTCCTTTGTCTTTACAATACATAGCTCATGGGAAAATAGCTTAAAAACTATTGTGGTGATGAATATGTAGTTATGTATCTTAGTTCTTATAAGTTGCTTGTTGAGCGGTAACCATGTTTCTGGGGACGACATCAACTTTTTACACCTTTGTTGAATATCATGTGAGTTGCTATGCATGTTCGTCTTGTCTGAAGTAAGGGTGATTTATCATGATTAAATGGTTTGAGTATGCATATTGTTAGAGAAGAACATTGGGCCCAACCAAAGCCATGTATCATGGTGGAAGTTTTCAGTTTGGACATTAATCCTCAATCTCTTATGAGAATATTATCTGTTGTTGAATGCTTAAGCATTAAAGAGGAGTCCATTATCTGTTTTCTATGTTGTCCCGGTATGGATGTCTTCAAGTTGAGATCTATCAAAACTGAGAAATCAAATGCGATCTATCTCCTTGGACCTTTGTACATGCGGCATAGAGGTACCCTTTGTGACACTTGGTTGAAACATATGTAATGCAATGATAATCCATGGAAATCCGAGCTAATTAGGACAAGGTGCGAACACTATTGGTATTCGATGCATGAGGCTTGCAACTTATAAGAGGTTTTATGCATAACACATATGAATTATTACTACCGTTGACAAAATTGTTTCCATGTTTTCAAAATAAAAAGCTCTAGCACATGAGTAATCCATGCTTCCCTCTGCGAAGGGCCTTTATTTTATTTTATGTTGAGTCAATTTACATACTTCTTTCTATCCTAGAAGCAAACATTTGTGTCAACTGTGTGCACTGATTCTTACATGTTTACTTATTGCACTTGTTATATTACTTTATGTTGACAACTATCCATGAGATATACATGTTACAAGTTGAAAGCAATTTCTGAAACTTAAATCTTCCTTTGTGTTGCTTCAAAGCCTCTTATTAAGAATCTACTACTTTATGAGTTAGCTCTTATGCAAGTCTTTTGATACTTGTCTTGAAAGTACTATTCATGAAAAGTTTTTCCTATATGATTCAGTTGTTTAGTCATTATCTTTTTCTTAGCAAACCATTGCTTTGAATCACTTCATTCATCTCATATGCTTTACAATAATGTTGATCAAGATTATGATGGTAGCATGTCACTTCAGAAATTATTGTTTTACCGTTTACCTACTCGAGGCGAGTAGGAACTAAGCTTTGGGATGTTTGATACGTCTCCAACGTATCTATATTTCATGTTCCATGCTAGTTTTATGACAATACCTACATGTTTTGCTCACACTTTATAATGATTTTATGCATTTTTCGGAACTAACCTATTAACAAGATGCCGAGGTGCCGCTCTCGTCATGTTTTGGTTCCAGAAAGGCTGTTCGGCAATATTCTCGGAACTAAACAAAAGCCAAACATCTTATTTCACCGAGACACTGTAACACCGAAGGAGAGACGGAGAGGAGGCCAGGGCCTCCAGACCACAGGCGGCCCTAGGGGGCGCGCCTGTGTGTGGTGTGGGCCCCTAGGCACCCTTGCGCCGCATCTTCGCCTATATAATCTCTCTTGACGTGAAAACCCTACAACAATTGACGAAACTCCGAAAGACTCAGGACGCCACCGCCATCACAAACTCCGTTTCGGGGACAGAAGTCTCTGTTTCGGATGCCGCCGGACGGGAATTGCCCCCGGAGTCATCTCCATCGACACCACCGCCATCTTCATCGTCGTTGTCTCCCATGATGAGAGGAGTAGTTCTCCGGAAGGAGGGCTCTACCGGTAGCTATGTGGTTAATCTCTCTCATGTACCTCAATACAATGATCTCATGAGTGCCTTACATGATTGAGATCCATATGATGAGCTTTGTATCACTATTAGTCTATGTGCTACTCTAGTGATGTTATTAAAGTACTCTATTCCTCCTCCATGATGTAAAGGTGACGGTGTGTGCATCATGTAGTACTTGGCGTAGGTTATGATTGTAATCTCTTGTAGATTATGGAGTTAACTATTACTATGATAGTATTGATGTGATCTATTCCTCCTTTCATAGCTATTGGTGACAAGTGTGTATGCTATGTTAGTACTCAGTCTGAATTGCAACGGTCTATTATGCACTCTAGAGGTTACTTTAATATGAACTCCAGATGTTGTGGAGCTTGTTTACTCCGGCTTGAGGTGTGCTCTTGTAGCCTGTAGCGGCCCAGGGTAGTACCCCTATTAGATTTGCCGTTGTTTTTGTTTTTGTGCATCATCATATCATCATGCATATTTTTGAACCAACATAATTTTGTCAAAAACCATATTTTGTATTGCAAACCAACGATGGGTTTTGTAAATTCTTCCTTCTTCTTAGTTTGATAAACCAAAATAGTAATAATATTATTTTTTAAGGTTTTGTAAAACTTGTTTTCAATCAGGGACAGAAGTTCTTCTTTTTCAAAGTGTTTCAAACTGCTTTCAAATATCATCCAAAACCCCTCTCCCTTTTCTTAGTATTTTCCCGAAAATGTTTAAATGGACAATATCTTAGAGGGAGAGAGAGAGTAGCCAATCCTTGCAGCCCAACACGTTCTTTTCTTTCAGCCCACCTTCTTCTACTTTTCTATCCAGCACAAAAGCCCACCAAAGCTTCTCTCCGTTACATGGTCTTCTTCAACCTGTACGGCAAACATCCTACCGGTGCCACGTCTTTCACCTAGCGATGGGACGGACGTCCTCGTCTCTGGCCGCCTATAAGAGCTTCCTGCAACCCTAGCCTCCGACCTTTTCTCCCTAGCGCCGCCAGCCTTCTCCCGCTCGCCCTCCCTCCTTCTGCTACCTCGCCTCCGAGCAGATCTCTCTCGACGTCATGCCCTGCACGACGCTGCACCTCCGTCTCGGCGTCGTCGTCTCCGACCTCGCAGCGGTGCGGCCTCGCCTTGCCTCCCAGCGCGTCGTCCCCGTCCCCTACTTCCTCACCAGCACGTCTAGTGCCGCTCTGCCCAGCTTGCTACGACGCCCTGGAGTAGTTGGTTTGTTCTCTGCTCCTTCACCGATCGTGTGTTCTTCCTGCACGAGACAAAAATCTGAACATTTCTCTGTTTTCTTTCCGGCTTTGTTCTGGACATCCACAACCGCGCCGCACCTCGACGATCTTCCTTGTCGTGCGCCTCTGACCCCGCACGCGGCCAAGACCTCGGTCTCCATGTGCGCCGGCTGAGCTTCTCCGCCATGCCCAGTTTCTTCCCTGTCGATGGACGCCCGCTGCTCGTCACCTCAAAGGCGCGTCCTTGCTTCAGCCCAAGTCCGCTGCGTATCCAGGATCATCAGAAGCATGCAACGTCGACCCTCTCCGGCTGCTCTTCCGTGTGTGCGCCGACAAGCTCCAAGTCCTCGGGCAGCCACTCGTCCCGGCTTTCTCCGTCCTCGCCTCAAGTTCGTCGTCCGCCGTCGGCCTCCGCTCGTCAGCACGCTGCTAGGCTGCGCGCCTGCATCTCTCCACCATGTTCATCGGAAAAACGGACGCCTTTTTCTGTTCCGCGAAGTTGCAGCGATCTCCGGGAATCTCTTCGTCTACAACCGTCGCGTTGGATCGTCTCCGCCTTGCATGGTTCATGGTTGGGTCAAATGATCTGCGCCTCGTCTGCAATCAGCATGGGCATCACAGACCTGCTGGTTCGTTCCTTGTTTCAGTAAACCATCAGGTTGTGAGTTCTAATGCCAACCCATGCAAAGGACGCCCCTTTTAATCATTTTTTCTTATGCCATGTTTCCTACCAGCCGGGCCCGCTTGTCTTTGGCTCAGGCTAGTCCTTCCACCGGTGCAAAACGTCCTAGGAGCCGCAGTCCAGTCAGCCGCCCCATCAGCACTTCCTGGGTCCCGACTGTCATTCGCTGCGGCTTGTTTACCTCAGGGTGAGTAACGTCTCAGCTCTTTCTGTTTTTCTGAAAAATGGCAGTAAATGATTTAAATTTGCTAAAATCATATCTCCTAATCTATAACTCGAAATAAAATGTTTTATATATGAAAATTGTTCAGAAAAATAAGAGGAACATGAATACGCCATCCATGCATCTGTTTGCATCTCGCATCATGCCATCACGTGATAGTTTGTGCATTTCACCTAACATATATGCAGAGCATTTCGGAACACCGACTAGGTTTTTCCCCGCTCCGTTTAATATTGAAGTAGCGCATCCTTGCCATGTTTTGCCATGCTAATCAACCCTTAACTTTGTCGGTAGAAATGTAACTTCAACTCTAATTGTTTGCCCGGGGTTCCGACTCCGCTTAATATGGATAAGTTGCATCGCATCATATTTGCCATGCCATGCATATCATCTTGATCATGTTGGATCTTCTTTATCCGTAGTAGTAAGACTTGCACCCGTTGTTTGTCCAGCATTTGCTTCTTCCCGGATAGGATCACGAAGTGGTGGTGAGATACGACGAGTTCTACGACAAGTTCTTCTGCTACTTTCACAGGCGAGCCCTCTCTCTTCACCTACTCTCCCTCGCACTGCTATCCTTATGTTGCGATTCTTTATCGAGTCACGTGTCCTATTCCACTTGTTACCATAATAATCCTATATGTATCATTCCTTACCCTTAGCCGTTGCTTGATGTTTGAGCCTTGCGAGTCGTAGGCGTGTTTAGGCTCTGTTGTTTATCTCGATCTGTTATCGGGATATGTTGGGTTGTTGGGAGGTTATCACATGCTATATCAATTGTTGAAGATACACATGTTTTACTTATTGTTAACAACTAAAATTGTAAGCAGAGGCATCTGAGCCCCTTTGAAAGCATCGGAACTTTGACTCACTAATGTCCCCTAGGACCCGAGTTCTTGTTATCTGTTCCGAGACCGAGCGCTCTAACCACACGTGGGTATGTTTATTGGGTCTCCCCTCGACCATTATCTACAGCTTTGTCCAGAGGCCACAACTAGTTTGCATGTTTTACCATTTGTTGTTGCGTGCATGCCGTTACTTCTTTACTTTGGGAAGCCCCGGGTGCCTTGTATCCCTTGTTTCGGTATGCACGTATAGGTTTGCGGCCTGCGTTTATCGCATGCTGAAGCGGGTCATTCGCCCCAGTGTGTGTTTTGACCCTCGGAAGCCGTTCTCGCAAATAGCTAAGTCCGCTTCGGAGATACGGCCGGACTTCGATACGGGTTCAACTTGGTTAGGTGGCTTCCCTGGACATTGTTGTCGTGAAGGAGAGTGCGAGTCGGATATCCACCTGTCGCAAGGGGTTGGGCGTCAAGTTGGTATCGTAGCAACAGGTTGACGGTACCCCACTAGTCCAGCCTGTAGGATAACCTTGCCAACGGACGTTGTTGTGTCTAGTGTCCAAAACTATTTTCTAAAATTCGTTGGATAGATCTGATTAGCTTTGATTTTTCTCCTTACCTCTATTCTTTCTCTTCTTACCTCTACGAGTTTTGAATCTTCTCTTATCTACTACTCTGAGTCTTAGGTCTCTACGTGGGTTGAACGATCTTTGCCCTTAACCTAATAGGTTCGATCTTCGGAGGATCTCAACAGAGCAAGACATCAACGACTTTGCAAACTCTTGTTAGTGGTGTCGATCAACATGAAGCAAGAACTCTTGTTAGTGGTAGCGATTACAGGCAACTGGATATTAAGTTTAGAATGACCCCCTTAGGTTGACGTGGGTTCGAATTCCTGTTATCCCGGGTAGTACCCCTATTAGATTTGCCGTTGTTTTTGTTTTTGTGCATCATCATATCATCATGCATATTTTTGAACCAACATAATTTTGTCAAAAACCATATTTTGTATTGCAAACCAACGATGGGTTTTGTAAATTCTTCCTTCTTCTTAGTTTGATAAACCAAAATAGTAATAATATTATTTTTTAAGGTTTTGTAAAACTTGTTTTCAATCAGGGACAGAAGTTCTTCTTTTTCAAAGTGTTTCAAACTGCTTTCAAATATCATCCAAAACCCCTCTCCCTTTTCTTAGTATTTTCCCGAAAATGTTTAAATGGACAATATCTTAGAGGGAGAGAGAGAGTAGCCAATCCTTGCAGCCCAACACGTTCTTTTCTTTCAGCCCACCTTCTTCTACTTTTCTATCCAGCACAAAAGCCCACCAAAGCTTCTCTCCGTTACATGGTCTTCTTCAACCTGTACGGCAAACATCCTACCGGTGCCACGTCTTTCACCTAGCGATGGGACGGACGTCCTCGTCTCTGGCCGCCTATAAGAGCTTCCTGCAACCCTAGCCTCCGACCTTTTCTCCCTAGCGCCGCCAGCCTTCTCCCGCTCGCCCTCCCTCCTTCTGCTACCTCGCCTCCGAGCAGATCTCTCTCGACGTCATGCCCTGCACGACGCTGCACCTCCGTCTCGGCGTCGTCGTCTCCGACCTCGCAGCGGTGCGGCCTCGCCTTGCCTCCCAGCGCGTCGTCCCCGTCCCCTACTTCCTCACCAGCACGTCTAGTGCCGCTCTGCCCAGCTTGCTACGACGCCCTGGAGTAGTTGGTTTGTTCTCTGCTCCTTCACCGATCGTGTGTTCTTCCTGCACGAGACAAAAATCTGAACATTTCTCTGTTTTCTTTCCGGCTTTGTTCTGGACATCCACAACCGCGCCGCACCTCGACGATCTTCCTTGTCGTGCGCCTCTGACCCCGCACGCGGCCAAGACCTCGGTCTCCGTGTGCGCCGGCTGAGCTTCTCCGCCATGCCCAGTTTCTTCCCTGTCGATGGACGCCCGCTGCTCGTCACCTCAAAGGCGCGTCCTTGCTTCAGCCCAAGTCCGCTGCGTATCCAGGATCATCAGAAGCATGCAACGTCGACCCTCTCTGGCTGCTCTTCCGTGTGTGCGCCGACAAGCTCCAAGTCCTCGGGCAGCCACTCGTCCCGGCTTTCTCCGTCCTCGCCTCAAGTTCGTCGTCCGCCGTCGGCCTCCGCTCGTCAGCACGCTGCTAGGCTGCGCGCCTGCATCTCTCCACCATGTTCATCGGAAAAACGGACGCCTTTTTCTGTTCCGCGAAGTTGCAGCGATCTCCGGGAATCTCTTCGTCTACAACCGTCGCGTTGGATCGTCTCCGCCTTGCATGGTTCATGGTTGGGTCAAATGATCTGCGCCTCGTCTGCAATCAGCATGGGCATCACAGACCTGCTGGTTCGTTCCTTGTTTCAGTAAACCATCAGGTTGTGAGTTCTAATGCCAACCCATGCAAAGGACGCCCCTTTTAATCATTTTTTCTTATGCCATGTTTCCTACCAGCCGGGCCCGCTTGTCTTTGGCTCAGGCTAGTCCTTCCACCGGTGCAAAACGTCCTAGGAGCCGCAGTCCAGTCAGCCGCCCCATCAGCACTTCCTGGGTCCCGACTGTCATTCGCTGCGGCTTGTTTACCTCAGGGTGAGTAACGTCTCAGCTCTTTCTGTTTTTCTGAAAAATGGCAGTAAATGATTTAAATTTGCTAAAATCATATCTCCTAATCTATAACTCGAAATAAAATGTTTTATATATGAAAATTGTTCAGAAAAATAAGAGGAACATGAATACGCCATCCATGCATCTGTTTGCATCTCGCATCATGCCATCACGTGATAGTTTGTGCATTTCACCTAACATATATGCAGAGCATTTCGGAACACCGACTAGGTTTTTCCCCGCTCCGTTTAATATTGAAGTAGCGCATCCTTGCCATGTTTTGCCATGCTAATCAACCCTTAACTTTGTCGGTAGAAATGTAACTTCAACTCTAATTGTTTGCCCGGGGTTCCGACTCCGCTTAATATGGATAAGTTGCATCGCATCATATTTGCCATGCCATGCATATCATCTTGATCATGTTGGATCTTCTTTATCCGTAGTAGTAAGACTTGCACCCGTTGTTTGTCCAGCATTTGCTTCTTCCCGGATAGGATCACGAAGTGGTGTGAGATACGACGAGTTCTACGACAAGTTCTTCGCTACTTTCTGCAGGCGAGCCCTCACCTACTCTCCTCGCACGCTATCCTTATGTTGCGATTCTTTATCGAGTCACGTGTCCTATTCCACTTGTTACCATAATAATCCTATATGTATCATTCCTTACCCTTAGCCGTTGCTTGATGTTTGAGCCTTGCGAGTAGGCGTGTTTAGGCTCTGTTGTTTATCTCGATCTGTTATCGGGATATGTTGGGTTGTTGGGAGGTTATCACATGCTATATCGTTGTTGGAGATACACATGTTTTACTTATTGTTAACAACTAAAATTGTAAGCAGAGGCATCTGTGAGCCCCTTTGCGAAAGCATCGGAACTTTGACTCACTAATGTCCCCTAGGACCCGAGTTCTTGTTATCTGTTCCGAGACTGAGCGCTCTAACCACACGTGGGTATGTTTATTGGGTCTCCCCTCGACCACTGCCGGAATCTACAGCTTTGTCCAGAGGCCACAACTAGTTTGCATGTTTTACCATTTGTTGTTGCGTGCATGCCAGCCTGTTACTTCTTTACTTTGGGAAGCCCCTGGGTGCCTTGTATCCCTTGTTTCTGGTATGCACGTATAGGTTTGCGGCCTGCGTTTATCGCATGCCGGGTCATTCGCCCCAGTGTGTGTTTTGACCCTCGGAAGCCGTTCGCAAATAGCTAAGTCCGCTTCGGAGATACCGGACTTGATACGGGTTTGGTTACCTTCCAACATTGTTGTCGTGAAGTTGTTGTCTACATGTCGCGAGTTGATGCGTGTGGGTACATGGGCACCCCTGCAGGGTTAAATTTATCGATAAGGTGTCCGCGGTTATGGACGACTTGGAATTGTATGCTCGATCATAGAACAACTTACACCTAAACTTGTTGTTAATAATCTGATAATAACTTGCGTAGTAATATAGCATTACTACAACCGATACCTAATAAAACTTGTCCACCGTTGAGTGCCTTTTACATTGCCTCTTCGCAATTGTTGAGGGGATATGTGTAATCGGCTGGGTTATGTTTGTGTAGTATTTATCTGTTACCTTGTGCGCTCTCTTATCTTCTCTGAGTAGACGGATGTTGTAGTGTGTCTCTATTGGTTATAGTTTTGCTGCCGCTAAACCTACCATATAGCCCTAGGCGATATATATTTATACTCGCCCGAGCATAGCCATTTCTAGTCTCGCTAAGTACGTGCCAGAGTTCGTTCCTTGGTACTTACTCTCGCCTTTTCCCTTCTCTTTTGCTTCCTCCCTTTTTCGGCAACCGATGGCCCGACTTTGGCAGGTGTACGAGATGCCGACGTTAGCAAGGTTACCCGCTTGGCCTGGGTTATGGGCGCCATTGGTTATCTTCAGGACTCTTAGTCCAATTTGTATCTTGTCCGTACTCGGACGTATTTGATCTTCTGTATGATTCGGATCTTCATATTGTATATTTGTATCTTGACTCGTTGGAGTCGTTGTTGTAATATAAGTCCTCTTGTGGGCTCTGTCGTGACTTGTTGTAATGATTACTACTCGTGATTGATTCCACCCGCATCGCGTGCATGCTTCGGCGTGTACGAGGCGCTTGGTGGTGCGTCTCCTAAAATCGATATCGTGCGGATTTCGGCGGATTCGCTGGGATCCTCATGGTACCGGTTTTGGGGCGTCACATAGCCCTACACAATGAATGGTGTTTGTTATCCAACAAGAGAGTGTTTGAAAGTAGCACAAGTGAGGAGAAGTTATTTATTTATTATGTGATCAATGTTGAGAGTGTCCACTAGTGAAAGTAGGATCCCTAGGCCTTGTTTCTAAGCATTGAAACACCGTTTCCAACAAGTTCTGCTACATGTTTGCTTGCTGCCATTTTTATTTCAGATTGCAATTACTACTTACAATCATCCATATTACTTGTATTTCACTATCTCTTCGCGAACTAGTGCACCTATACATCTCACAAGTGTATTAGGTGTGTTGGGGACACAAGAGACTTCTTGTATCTTAATTGCAGGGTTGCTTGAGAGGAATATCTCGACCTGATGCGCGTAGATGTACACGTCCGTTGGGAACCCCAAGAGGAAGGTGATACGCACAGCAAGTTTCCCTCGAAAGAAACCAAGGTTATCGAAAAGAGGAGCCAAGAAGCACGTGAAGGTTGTTGGTGGAGGAATGTGCGCAACACCGAAACCGGCGCCAACGGAACCTCGCACAACACAATAAAAGTACTTTGCCCCAACGTAACAGTGAGGTTGTCAATCTCACCGGCTTGCTAAAAACAAAGGATTAAGCGTATCGAGTGGAAAATGGTGTTTGTTTGCAAAGAACAGTAGAATGTATTCAGATGTAAAAGAATGGACCGGGTCCATAGTTCACTAGAGGTGTCTCTCCAATAAGATAACTAACATGCTGGGTGAACAAATTACAGTGGGCAATTGACAAATAAAGATTCAATACATATCAATGATGATTACTATGTGATTTAATCGGGGCATTACGACAAAGTACATAGACCGCTATCCAAACATGCATCTATGCCTAAATAATCCACCTTCAGTTATCATCCGAACCCCTTCCGTATTAAGTTGTAAACAATGATAATTGCATTAAGTATGGTGCGTAATGTAATCAACACAAATATCCTTAGACAAAGCATCAATGTTTTATCCCTAGTAGCAACAACACATCCACAACCTTAGAACTTTCCTGTCATTAAATGGAGGCATGAACCCACTATCGAGCATAATTACTCCCTCTTGGAGTTAGTATCAACTTGGCAGCCTCTACTAGCAACGGAGAGCATGCAAGAACATAAACAACACATATATGATAGATTGATAATCAACTTAACATAATATTCTATATTCATCGGATCCCGCCAAACACAACATGTAGCATTACAAATAGATGATCTTGATCATGTTAGGCAGCTCACAAGATCTAAACAATGATAGCACAAGCGGAGAAGACAACCATCTAGCTACTGCTATGGACCCATAGTCCAAGGATGAACTACTCACGCATCAATCCGGAGGCGGGCATGATGATGTAGAGCCCTCCGGTGATGATTCCCCTCTCCCGGGTGCCGGAGGCGATCTCCCGAATCCCCGAGATGGGATTCGCGACGGCGGCGTCGGAAGGTTTTCCGTATCGTGGCTCTCGGTACAGGGGTATTCGCGACGAAGGCTATTTGTAGGCGGAAGGGTAGGTCAGGGGGCGACGCGAGGGGCCCACACACTAGGGCCGTGCGGCCAGGGCCCAGACCGCGCCGCCCTAGTGTGGCGGCGCCTCGTGGCCCCACTTCCTTTCCCCTCGGTCTTCTGGAAGCTTCGTAAAAATAGGACCCCGGGCGTTGATTTCGTCCAATTCCGAGAATATTTCCTTACTAGGATTTCTGAAACCAAAAGCAGCAGAAAAAACAGAATCGGCACTTCGGCATCTTGTTAATAGGTTAGTTTGAAAATGTATAATAATGCTGTAAAGTATGTATAAAACATTCAAGTATTGTCATAAAAGTAGCATGGAACATAAGAAATTATAGATACGTTTGAGACGTATCAAGCATCCCAAGCTTAGTTCCTACTCGCCTCGAGTAGGTAAACGATAACACAAATAATTTCTTAAGTGACATGCTACCAACATAATCTTGATCAACATTATTGTAAAGCATATGAGATGAATGGAGTGATCTGAACAAAAGATTGTTAACAAAGATAATGACTAAACAAATGAATCATATAGCAAATCTTTTCATGAATAGTACTTTCAAACAAGTATCAATAAGACTTGCATAAGAGCTAACTCATAAGCAATAAATTCAAAGTAGAATGCATTGAAGCAACACAAAGGATGATTAAGTTTCAGCAATTGCTTTCAACTTGTAACATGTATATCTCATGGATATTTGTCAACATAGATTAATATAACAGTGCAATAAGTAAACATGTAAGAATCAATGCACACAGTTAACACAAGTGTTTGCTTCTAAGATAGAAAGAAGTGGGTAAACTGACTCAACATAAAGTAAAAGAATGGCCCTTCGCAGAGGGAAGCATGAATTACTATTTTTGTGCTAGAGCTTTTGTTTTGAAAACATAGAAACAATTTTGTCAATGGTAGTAATAATTCATATGTGCTATGCATAATACTTCCTACAAGTTGCATGTCTCATGCATAGAGTACTAATAGTGCACCTTGTCCTACTTAGCTCGGAAAACACGGATTATCATTGCATAACATATGTTTCAACCAAGTGTCACAAAGGGGTACCTCTATGCCGCCTGTACAAATGTCTAAGGAGAAAGCTCGCATTGGATTTCTCGCTTTTGATTATTCTCAACTTAGACATCCATACCGGGACAACATAGACAACAGATAATGGACTCCTCTTTTAATGCTTAAACATTCAACAATAGTTAATATTCTCATAAGAGATTGAGGTTGTATGTCCAAACCTGAAACTTCCACCATGATACATGGCTTTAGTTAGCGGCCCAATGTTCTTCTCTAACATATGCATACTCAAACCATTTGATCATGAAATCGCACTTACTTCAGACAAGACGAACATGCATAGCATCTCACATGATATCCAACAAAGGTAAAGTTGATGGCGTCCCCAGAAACATGGTTACCGCTCAACAAGCAACTTATAAGAACTAAGACACATAACTACATATTCATCATCACAATAGTTTTTAAGATATTTGTCCCATGAGCTATATATTGCAAAGATAAAGGAATGAAATTTTAAAGGTAGCACTCAAGTAATTTACTTTGGAATGGCAGAAAATACCACATAGTAGGTAGATATGGTGGACACAAATGGCATGGGTTTTGGCTCAAGGTGTTTGGATGCACGAGAAGCATTTCCTCTCAAGTACAAGGTTTGGGCTAGCAAGGTGGTTTGAAGCAAACACAAGTATGAACAGGTACAGCAAAACTCACACAAGAACATATTGCAAGCATTATAAGGCTCTAACCTGTCTTCCTTGTTGTTCAAACACTTTACCCGAAAATATCTAGACTTAGAGAGACCAATCATGCAAACCAAATTAAACAAGCTCTACGGTAGTTCTTCATTAATAGATTAAACTACATGATGCAAGAGCTTAAACATAATCTATGAGAGCTCAAACAATTGTCAAGTTATTCCAAACCATATGCATTTTCTGATTCCAACCAAATAGCAATTTAACGAAGCAATTTCAGCCTTCGCCATGAACATTAAAGCACAATTAAGAGCACAAGTGTTCCATATGAAAAAGCGGAGCGTAATATCTCCAATATAAGGATGATGGGATCCAACTTTATTCAAACCAAATCGAAAATAAAAGCAAACCGACGCTCCAAGTAAAGAACATAAGATGTGATGGAATAAAAATATAGTTTCACTAGAAGTGACCCGATAATGTTGTCGATGAAGAAGGGGATGCCTTGGGCATCCCCAAGCTTAGATGCTTGAGTCTTCTTAAAATATGCAGGGATGAACCACCGGGCATCCCCAAGCTTAGACCTTTCACTCTTCTTGATCATAGTATATCATCCTCTTCTCTTGACCCTTGAAAACTTCCTCCACAACAAACTTCAAGCAAACTCATTAGAGGGTTAGTGCATAATCAAAAATTCACATATTCAGAGGTGACACAATCATTCTTAACACTTCTGGACATTGCACAAAGCTTCTGAAAGTTAATGGAACAAAGAAACTCATTCAACATAGCAAAAGCGGCAATGCGAAATAAAAGGCAGAATCTGTCAAAAACAGAACAGTCCGTAAAGATGAATCTGGCAGGGGCACTTAACTTGCTCAAATGGAAAAACTCAAAACTAATGAAAGTTGCGTACATATCTGTGGATCACGCTCGTAAATTTGCAGATTTTTTCGATTTTTTTACAGAGAGCTCTGCGAGAATTCGTGACAGACAGCAATGCTGTTTCTGTGCAGCAATCCCAAATATAGCATCAAATTTAACATAGAAACTTTACTTGGCACAAAAACATGATAAGGAGAGGTTGCTACAGTAGTAAACAACTTCCAAGACTCAACAATACAGTAAATAAAATGAAATATGGGTTATCTCCCAAGAAGTGCTTTTCTTTAACGCCTTTCAGCTAGGCGCAGAAAGTGCAAATCAAGTAACATCAAGAGAAGAAGCATCAACATCATAGCTTGTTCTAATAATAGAATCAAAAGGCAACTTCATTCTCTTTCTAGGGAAGTGTTCCATACCTTTTCTTGATAGGAAATTAATATTTAATATTACCTTCCTTCATATCAATAACAGCACCAACGGTTCTAAGAAAAGGTCTTCCCAACACAATAGGACAAGATGCATTGCATTCGATATCCAAGACAACAAAATCAACGGGGACAAGGTTATTGTTAACCGTAATGTGAACATTATCAATCCTCCCCAAAGGTTTCTTTTTAACATTATCGGCAAGATTAACATCAAATAACAATTCTTCAATGGTGGCAAGTCAAGCATATCATAAATCTTTTTAGGCAAAAGAAATACTTGCACCAAGATCACATAAATCATTACATTCAAAATCATTAAATTTCATCTTAATGATGGGCTCCCAACCATCTTCTAACTTCCTAGGAATAGAAGCTTCAAGTTTTAATTTCTCTTCCCTAGCTTTAATGAGAGCATTTGTAATATGTTTTGTAAAGGCTAAATTTATAGCACTAGCATTGGGACTTCTAGCAAGTTTTTGTAAGAACTTTATAACTTCAGTAATATGACAATCATCAAAATCTAAACCATTATGTTCTACAGCAATGGAATCATTGTCACCAATATTTTGAAAAATTTCAGCAGTTTTATCACAAACAGCAGTTTCAGCAGTTTCAGCAATTTTGTACGCTTTGCACTAGGAGTAGAAACATTGCCAACACCAATTATTTTACCATTAATAGTAGGAGGTGTAGAAACATGTGAAGAATCAAAATTACTAGTGGTGGTAATATTCCATACTTTAGCTACATTATTCTCTTTAGCAAGTTTTTCTTTTTCTTCTCTATCCCACCTAGCATGCAATTCAGCCAACAGTCTAATATTATCATTAATTCGAACTTGGATGGCATTTGTTTTAGCAAACCTAGCATCTTTAACTTCCTCAGGCATAACTTTCAATTTTAAAAGATCAACATCAAGAGCAAGACTATCAACCTTGGAAGCAAGAATATCAATTTTACCAAGCTTTTCTTCAACAGTTTTATTGAAAGCAGATTCTTTAAGCATGACTTCAAGACCAGAGGGTACACTCTTATTATTGTTGTAAGAATTACCATAAGAATTACCATAACCATTACCATTATTAGAAGGATATGGCCTATAGTTGTTGTTACCATAATTATTCCTATAAGCATTGTTGTTGAAATTATTGTTCTTAATGAAATTCACATCAACATTTTCTTCTTGAGCAACCAATGAAGCTAAAGGAACATTATTAGGATCAATATGAGATCTACCATTTGCAAGCATAGACATAATAGCATCAATCTTATCACCCAAAGAAGAGGTTTCTTCAACAGAATTTACCTTCTTACCTTGAGGAGTTCTTTCAGTGTGCCATTCTGAGTAATTGATCATCATATCATCAAGTAGTTTAGTTGCGGCGCCCAGGGTGATGGACATAAAAGTACCTCCAGCAGCTGAATCCAATAGGTTCCTCGCCTGCATAAAAGGTTTGGATGATCATCCAAGTAGTCAGTCCATGGGTTGGGCAATTCTTTACCAAAGATTTCATTCTCTCCCATGCTTGAGCAACATGTTCATTATCAAATTGTTTAAAATTCATTATGCTACTTCTCAAAGATATAATCTTAGCAGGAGGATAATATTTACTAATAAAAGCATCCTTACATTTAGTCCATGAATCAATACTATTTTTAGGCAAAGAAAGCAACCAATCTTTAGCTCTTCCTCTTAATGAGAAAGGAAACAATTTCAGTTTTATAATGTCACCATCTATATCCTTATACTTTTGCATTTCACAAAGTTCAACAAAATTATTAAGATGGGCAGCAGCATCAGAACTAACACCAGAAAATTGCTCTCTCATAACAAGATTTAGTAAAGCAGGTTTAATTTCATAGAATTCTGCTGTAGTAGCAGGTGGAGCAATAGGAGTACATATAAAATCATTATTATTTGTGCTAGTGAAATCACACAACTTAGTATTTTCAGGAGTACCCATTATAACAGTAATAAAGTAAACTAGGCAAATAAAGTAAAGACAAGTAACTAATTTTTTTGTGTTTTGATATAGAACAAGTAAACAAGACAAAAAGTAAAGTAACTATTTTTGTGTGTTTTTAATATGAAGCAAACAAGACAAAATAAAATAAAGTAAAGCAACACAAAAACAAAGTAAAGAGATTGGAAGTGGAGACTCCCCTTTGCAGCGTGTCTTGATCTCCGGCAACGGCGCCGAAAAAAGAGCTTGATGCGCGTAGATGTACACGTCCGTTGGGAACCCCAAGAGGAAGGTGTGATGCGCACAGAGCAAGTTTTCCCTCAGAAAGAAACCAAGGTTATCGAACCAGTAGGAGCCAGAAGCACCGAAGGTTGTTGGTGGAGGAATGTAGTGCGGCGCAACACCGTGAAACCGGCGCCAACGTGGAACCCGCACAACACAATCAAAGTACTTTGCCCCAACGTAACAATGAGGTTGTCAATCTCACCGCTTGCTGAAAACAAAGGATTAAGCGTATCGAGTGGAAAATGGTGTTTGTTTGAAAAACAGTAAAATGTATTCAGATGTAAAAGAATGGACCGGGTCCACAGTTCACTAGAGGTGTCTCTCCAATTAGATAACTAACATGCTGGGTGAACAAATTACAAGGGCAATTGACAAATAAAGATTCAATACATATCAATGATGATTACTATGTGATTTAATCGGGCATTACGACAAAGTACATAGACCGCTATCCAAGCATGCATCTATGCCTAAATAATCCACCTTCGGTTATCATCCGAACCCCTTCCGGTATTAAGTTGTAAACAACAGATAATTGCATTAAGTATGGTGCGTAATGTAATCAACACAAATATCCTTAGACAAAGCATCAATGTTTTATCCCTAGTAGCAACAGCACATCCACAACCTTAGAACTTTCTGTCACTGTCCCAGATTAAATGGAGGCATGAACCCACTATCGAGCATAATTACTCCCTCTTGGAGTTACAAGTATCAACTTGGCCAGAGCCTCTACTAGCAACGGAGAGCATGCAAGAACATAAACAACACATATATGATAGATTGATAATCAACTTAACATAATATTCTATATTCATCGGATCCCGCCAAACACAACATGTAGCATTACAAATAGATGATCTTGATCATGTTAGGCAGCTCACAAGATCTAAACAATGATAGCACAAGCGGAGAAGACAACCATCTAGCTACTGCTATGGACCCATAGTCCAAGGATGAACTACTCACGCATCAATCCGGAGGCGGGCATGATGATGTAGCCCCTCCGTGATGATTCCCCTCTCCACAGGGTGCCGGAGGCGATCTCCGAATCCCCCGAGATGTGATTCGCGACGGCGGCGTCTCGGAAGGTTTTCCGTATCGTGGCTCTCGGCACAGGGGTATTCGCGACGAAGGCTATTTGTAGGCGGAAGGGTAGGTCGGGGCGACGCGAGGCCCACACACTAGGCCGCACGGCCAGGGCCTGTGCGCCGCCGCCTAGTGTGGCGGCGCCTCGTGGCCCCACTTCCTTTCCCCTCGGTCTTCCGGAAGCTTCGTAAAAATAGGACCCCGGGCGCTGATTTCGTCCAATTCGAGAATATTTCCTTACTAGGATTTTGAAACCAAAAACAGCAGAAAACAGCAATTGGCACTTCGGCATCTTGTTAATAGGTTAGTGCCGGAAAATGTATAATAATGCTGTAAAGTATGTATAAAACATTCAAGTATTGTCATAAAAGTAGCATGGAACATAAGAAATTATAGATACGTTTGAGACATATCAGACCTCTACCTCCCTGAGTTCGTTAAACCTTGGGTGATCCACTTAAGGGAAACTTGCTGCTGTTCTACAAACCTCTGCTCTTGGAGGCCCAACACTGTCTACAAGAATAGAAGCACACATAGACATCAAGCTGCTGCAAAGAAGGCATTGGAAAGTAACAGAAGATACTCACTGTGTGCTCTGCCCAGGGAGAAAATACGAGGATAGAATTCATCTGTTTTTTTGAATGTAATTATAGTCAGAGGGTTTGGAATTATCTGCAAATCAATTGGGCATCTGGTTAGGAGGTGCAGGCGATTTTTTCTTCGGCTAAGCTCGATTTTGGTAAACCTTTCTTTATGGAGGTAGTCATTTTAGCATGTTGGAATATTTGGAAGCAAATAAATGGGCAAATTTTTCAAGGGGAGAGGCCTTCATTTTTGGGATGGAGGAGGAGCTTCTTGCATGACGTATCCTTGCTTGAGCATAGGATAAAGAAAAAGCATCTTAATTCTTTTGTAGCCTGGATAGGCAGCTTGCAATAGAATAAGGTTTTTGTGTTAGTTTGTACAGGTAGGGTCTCTTTTCCCCCCTTTTCCTCCCTTTCCTTCTGTTCTTTGTACACATGTGTTGAGTTTGGTAATAAATTGTTGTGGGGCTTTTTGCCTCACAGTCTTCCTTTTCAAAAAGAAAATAGAGTCTGAAAAGTTCCTTATAGATGAATACCACACGTATGGGCACTGGAAGAAACATTCTTGAATAACTTGGAGAGAACGAATTGGCTATCTCTTGGAATAAAAGTGTCAGCTCTGGGCCAGGTAAGGGGCACCACCTGGTGATCATCACCTTCCTCTCAACCTCGGGAAAAAAATCATCACCTTCCTCTAGAGGATCTTGGTTGAAGGATATGCATCTCAGATTAGTAGCTCTACATAACAATGTTCTCCACAATCCTATCTCATTATCTCTTCCCGTGAACTTATACATCTCTACATTCTTCAGATTGTTGTGCTGGAACCGGACATCATATCATCCCACACTATCCCATTATGAGAATCGAGGTGTGAAAAATAGCGTATATGGAAATGAAAAAGGAAAAAAGCAAATATATAGAAAAGTTGTGTCAAAGACGGTTCTTAAGCCTCAAAGTCCTCAATCTAAATGTCTCCAAATATGGTGTAGCATTTAGGAACATAGCCATCCAAATAAGATCATCAAAAGGTTTTGTAGTGATTTTTACAACCTACAAAAAAATATTAAATTGGATCAACAATGCACCAACACTAAACTAGAGAGTATCAAGAAAGTATCTCCCTGCTCACCTTTGGGATCTCATACCGCAGGAGTAGGCTTCTGACATAATCATCAAACATGTACTGCAGAGAAATATGTAAGTGAAAGGTAGACGCTGGGAGCATCTCTCCACAATACTCCAGCCTTTGCAAGGCTAGTGTATTAATCTTGTATTCACCCAATCATAAAGGCCATAACTATATCAATTCATTAAGCTTTGGAAACTGCAGGATTCTAATATCAAGCATGTCAAGCAGATGCAAAGTCACTAAGTTTTTGCAGCACCTGAAGAGAAGTTGCATCACTCTTAGGCTCGTACGCATACGGATAAGAGCAAGCTTTGTGAGGGAACCGAACCCCTCAAAGTCGAGGGGGAGCGGAAATCTTGCAAAAATCAGGAATAAGCTGGTCAACGACGGTTTGCTGCCACAGGTGAACAGCCACCAAGGGAACTCATACTTCGTGTGCTCGATAATCTCCATATCAACCGTGCTCAGCTGCAGAAGGTATAGCGTTGTTGACAACATTAGTACACTCGGTACTTCCTGAGAACACAAGGTACAGTCTTCTCAATGGTGTCTCTCTCTTGAGTGCTGCGAACCATCGCACTGGCTCAATGAAGTGTTGGTTCCTATTTTTGTATGAGCACTTCATCATTAGTTTGAAGTGCACCCCACCCCACAATAGCTGTCTGGCAAGATCATCTCACTGAAATGAAAGGATTCCAAAAGCATCCATAAGTGTCTCCATCGCCATGAGAGGAGGCTTGTGCTAACTGCGGTCTTGGTATCCAACTTGTCTAGGATGCTGACCAGGATTTCGTCGGGCGGCCTGCTGATCCAATCACAATCGCGGAGACGCAGCTTCTTGCAAAAGCTTGGTTGAAGAGATTGCTGAATTATGTCGAGAATAACATTTGTTGTAACAAATATTGGCTATCTTGTGTTACTAAATTTCATGAAAATAAATACATTTTCTTAGAAATAAACGTGTATGACATCCATCTTTTAACTGAACATTAAACAAAGGGCACGACACAACATGAAATAATATTTGGTGTAGGAGACTGTAAGGGTGCAGATATAACACATTCCTCTTTTTTTTTTAAATTCAATGAACAACAATCAAAACAATACAATCACTGATATTTGAGCTAAAATTGTAGTCAGGAACACTGAAGTCTGAGTTACTACATAAACCTGGCCCCGGTAGATGTATATATGCATATCCACGCAATAGTCAAGATAGTTGGTTGATTGGTTGGTGAATATTAGGATGTGTTCATTTTTGGGACAAGGTGGAATGGAATGGAATGGTTCCATTCCGTCCCATCCCATTTCATTCATCCTCATGTTCGGTTGATCTGAGAAAGCATAGAATGGAATCAAATATAATTAATCTAAATATGCAAATAATTAGCCTAATTTAGAGGGATTAGCAATAATTGGCCTAATTTAGGCTTCATCTCCACCATGGCCTGGATGAGGGGGACCTCGCCGGCCGCCGCGCCGCTGGCTCCCGCCGTCCTGGCCGCGAGCACGGAGGGCCGCCCTTCTCCTCCCCGTCCGTGCCTGCCCTGGTCCGTCGGTGTTGCTCGCCTGCGCTGCTCCGTCCGCGGCCGCGCTGCTCCATCCGTCGGCGTTGCTCCGTCCGCCGCGCTGCTCCGTCCACCGGCGTTGCTCGCCTTGCGCGGCCGCGCTGCTCCGTCCGCCTCGGGCCGGTCGAGGGGAGAGAGGGGAGGCCGCCTCCGCGCCATGCTCGTCCGCGGCCGCCCTGCTCTGTCTGCCTCCGCGCCATGCTCGTCCGCCGTCCGCCTCGTTCCGGTCGAGAGAGAGGGGAGGTCGAGGGGAGAGAGAGATAAGCGGGGAAGACGCGATTAGCCGATGACAGAGCCCGTTCCACTTCGTTCGACCGAATCGGCCGGACGGGCTCGTTCCGGATCTACACGGAATATTCGCTTTTGAGGAACGCGTTGGTTCCGTTCCATCCCAGAACCGAACGCAGGAATCGCCCTGAGGAACGACTTGATTCCATTCCGTTCCATCCGGTTCTGAAACCGAACAGACCCTTAAAGTCTGAGTTACTCCATGAACCCAAACCCCATAGATATATCTAGCATATCCACACGAAAGAATTATTATTTCCTATACCGAAGAAAAACTGACATTTCCTTCCGAAGAAGGGCTAGAGATAGGCAGATAGCATGAACATGTGTCAAATCACACCCGGTGGTTTGGTTGCTAGAATATCTATGAATAGGATGCACCGGGAGAATTTTTTTTAGGACGTACCCAGATTTCTTCCTCCTCTAGCATTTTTGCATGCGCTACGTTTTTTGTGGTAAGGTTGTCACATGTAATCTACTCCACAAGCGGACCGCGACACTAGTCAGGTCATGACCAAAATTAGTTGCAACTTATTTCCACGTATCATAACTCGGACATCTTTCACATTTACCTAGCCCACACTCAACTTATAGTGTTCTTCAAGTTTTCAAATAGGCATGATCCAAATATGACCTCAAAGGTCTATTCATCAAAGCAATTAGAGCAGCACTGCCACACAAATATTTATCCAAACCTAGTACTCCCTCCCTTCCAAAATGTAAGGCGTCTAAAGACCGATCAAAAGTCATACTTTACTAACTTTGACCAAATATTTAGAAAAATATATTTACATCTACAATATCGAATGGACATATTAAGAAAATATATTTTATGGTGAATCTATTCATGTTGATTCAGTATTGTAAATGTTTATTTTTTGGGATTTCTATTTTCGTGCCCTCGAGTCCTTAGTTGTGCTCAGTTTTCCCAAGACGCTTAGTTTTTCCTCAGTTTTCCCCAAGCCCTTGTCTGAAACCATCACACGTGCTGTAACGGCCGGTTGCACGATGGTTGACCATTATCTTCTGACTAGTGGGGCCACGTAGAGCCTGCAAAGACACGTCAGATCATCCATCTTTGTTTGACCGTAAGCATCGCTGTATCCCTGACCAAAACGCGAACGAGTGGGGCTTCGGTATATCGAATAACAAGTGAGGCCATGACGCTGATAAAAGGAGCAATACACTGGTAGGATTAGATTTTTAAACGGAGCTCTACAGCGATGGCACGGAGGAGGTGGCCTGCGGGGTGCCGAGATGAGATCGACGTCCACAAAGAACTGCATGAGGCGAGACCAGACGCATTAGATAGATATGAACTAGACACGTTTAACGATGCAAAGAAGAGAAGAAATGGTCGAGGACATCGACGACTACCTCAAAACTTTGACTGACCGTGTCGAACACGAACGCGAGCAATGTAGAGAAACCTAGTGTCTCTGTCTTTTCTGGCGTGTATAGGTGGGTGCTAGGAGAGTGTGGTGGCGAAGGGAAAGACATCGCGGTGGTCTGTGGCGTCCAGCGTAGCGGGGCGGCGTGGACGTGCCCACAGCGGCGTGCATGCATATGTTCGGCATTGGCATCAACATGTACGTTCGGCATTGGCCTCAGCGGTATCTCTAGTGTGCAGTGATCGAATGAGGGGACGGTATTGAGGGTGCATCCGACGGTGACCTAGCAATGGCGGCGAGCATAGCCGTTCTGACCATGGCGATATCGGCATCGGCATCGTTTGGAGGATGTGGTGCTCGAATCAAGGTGAAATTTGTTTCTTGTACGCCAAAATGAATTTGAAACAAGTTTCATGTTGAAGGTTAGGTAATGAAGGTTTGTAACTAAAAATTATACTAGCGCCATGGTGAGGTTCTTTTTGATAGAGCTATACGGTTCGGCAAACTTTTTTAACACTTTTTAGATATTCCTTGTTGTTACACGTATGGCATCATGTATGGCAAATTTGGGGTCATTTTGAGATGTTCGAAAAAATCACTTTGCTTAAGCGCATGTTTTGTCTCACTGAAACCAGCTTTTCTAACAAGGCGATTTTTTCTACCTTCTCTAAATGACCTCAAATTTCATACAGATGATCTTCTATACATAAATAGATATATTGTTTCATTTTTACATTTTTCGAACTTTTTATTTCCCTTTATAATACCCAATTGATTTTCAGGTCAAAATCTCGAAAAAGAGCATCATGTATGGCATCATTTTCACCCTAAATTTCAAATTTTGTGAAACTTTCCCTTTTAGATATTCCTTGTTGTTATAGGTGTGGAATCATGTATGCCAAACTTGGTTAGGTCTCACTGAAACCAGATTTTGTAACAAGTTAGGTTTTTTCGACCTTCTCTAAAGGGATTTTTTCTACCTTCTCTAAATGACCTCAAAAATCATACAGACGATCTTCTATACAAAGATATAGGTAGATTGTTTTGTTTTTACATTTTTCTGTATTTTTATTTCCCTTTATAATACTCATTTGATTTTCAGGTCAAAACCTCGAAAGTTAACATAAGTAGATGGTGAACCCTCCCAAACTTCAAATACAGAGATAGATAGATTGTTTCGTTTATCATTTTTAGCGTGAATAGTAATGGCTACAGGAAATCGGTGATGATTTATCATTTTTTGCGTGAAAAGTAATGGCTACAACAAATCGGTGATGGTTTATCATTTTTTACGTGAAAATTAATGGCTACAACAAATCGGTGATGGTTTATCATTTTTTGCGTGAAAAGTAATGGCTACAACAAATCAGTGATGGTTTATCATTTTTTGCGTGAAAAGTAATGCTTAAAAGAGTTTATAATTTTTACCGCGTGAAAAATAATACCCGTTAGCATACTTAGAGGGTGGAAGCTAACCGCCGACACACAGAGAGAGAGAGGGTGGTGGCCCCGATCAGAGAGAGAGAGGGGTTATCCTGCCCGTTAGATCATACAATCAACGGTCAGCGGGCACGATCCGCGTGACATGAGCTAGACCAATCAGGGCAATGTTGCACGTCTGTGAGAATTTGTGAAGGGAGAGGGCAAAACTGAGTAGTATCAAGAAACCAAGGGCACCTGAGTAGTAAAAAGACTAAGGGATTCAAATATGAGATTTAAAAAATGGATAATGCGTGTTTTATACAATGAAACCCATCTTGGCCTACCTCAAACTATTTGCAATACAAATATACATGAGTGTGAGAATTGTGGCCTCATTTAGACAAAGTATGTTTTGGGAAAAGCTGTTTTGGGAAGGGCTTATTGTGGAAAGCCATGCATTTTCATAGCTACTAGGTGATTTGAGAAGTGGCAATTTGTGGTAAAACTTGATTTATCTATGATTGGTATGGTTCCCAACGTGGCAGGTCGCGTAAGAAGACTCCATGAGTAAGTGCCACTCTTTTTCGAATTTTTTTGCACATTAAATGACTCATTTAACTAGTTAATCCCATTTGTTGACTCTGTTGACCAGCCACTTGAGGGTAAAACTGAGTATATTGCACTAGCCAGTATTAGCACTCAAGGGGAAAACTGAGCACACAAAAAATGCTAGTATAAGACTCGAGGGTATACCTGAGTATATCTAAATTTTCATGGTTAGACTCGAGTACGCGTGTTGCGGTGCAGAAGTGGAAGACATGCAATTGTTGACGCGTAGACGCGGGTTACGGTGCAGAAGTCGAAGACGTGCAATCGTGAACGCGTGTCGCGTTGCAGAAGTCCAAGACGTGCGGACGTGCAATGGTGGATGCGTAGGACGCGAGTCGCATTAACCACCCCTCGCCTTTATAGACGCCTCCTCGCACTATCTCGTCACTCTCACTCGCTCACGCAACGCCGCCTCTCACGTCCCATCTTCTCCAAAGCAAAACTCTCTCCTCTCCTCTCCTCTCCTCTCCTCCCGGCGATGGACAAGGAGAATGCGAATCCCATCGTCCACAACGCCGTCGCTCCAAGCGCGACGCCCTCTTCGACGTCGCCCCCTCAACGGCCGCCGCCGCCGCCGGCACGGAGGCTGCCACCGTGGCGGTCGATCCCGCCGGATGGGACCCCTATGAGAAGGTGCCGTATATCTCGCCCCGAACCCCTACGACACCTGCATGGACGACCCATGGAACAAGGTAACTACGGTTTGCTCCCTTTTTTGTTTCCTATTCCTTTTTGAACCCTATTTTTGCTGGTTCCCTAGTAATTATTAGTGTCGATCTGTAGATGGATGAGTATTGGGTTAATATTTGCGCCGATTTTATTCCATTTTGTTTTGATCCCTTCTTGATTTCGTTTAAGATTTGGGGTTCGGCCGTTCGGTTAATTTATGCAAGTAATAATGAGAACTCAATCAGTTAATTTATGCAAGTAATCATGGGATCTGAATCAGTTATTTTATGCATAAATCAAAAGATATCAACCGTTTAATTTTGCAAATAATCTAGAATACGTTCAAATTCAGATCTGGAATCTGTTTCTTTGCCTATGATGAATCGTTGGGCACAAATTTTTACAGGGAGGGTTCAGCGAACCATTGTTGTGTACAAATCTGTTGTGCATGAGCTTTGGTTCGCTAACACCGTCCCTGTAGATATATAATCGTGTCCACTCTAACTGAGGCTGGCTCTGTTTTTCCTAACTTTGTTATCATGCACGTAAGTCATCGTTGCAAGTCACTCACTCATAGTTTCTGTTTGATATGGATCAGGTGTCTGGCAGCGACGACGAGGACTAGCACACCAAGACTCGGCAGGTGCTGCAGAGGCTGCAGGTCGGCCAGTACATCTCCTACTTCGCCAAGGATGTCTACAGGTGCCCCTTCTGCACGAGGAGACTCGGCGGCACCAACTTCAACTGCCTCCTCACGCACGTCGAGGACATCGGAAGGACCTTCCCCAAGGTCGGCATGACGGTGAACGTCTACTCCTTCCGCTCCGCGCCAAGCACAAGGCGCTCGGCATTCACCTTCGCGACTTGCAGCGGTTGGAGATCTCCGCCGGGCGCATGCCTCCGCGCAAGCCCAAGGGGAGCAACAAGTGGAGGCAGAGCCAGATGGGGTAGGCGAAGTTCTGGACATGTGTTGCTGCTGCAAAGCAACTTCTATTTTGTTGTTAGCTAGGGATCCCTTGTTGTGATGTTGTTAGTATGATGGTGTTGTGAAGAACCTCGAACCTGTTACCTTGTTGGCTGCTGTGTATACAACTTATTATCTAGGAAGGGATCCCTATTATCTATCCCTATTCTACTATATTTTGTTGGTCCTACTTTGTTTTCTCGATTTACTATGACTGTGAATTTATCGTACATTACCCTGGAGATTTGCTTCTAGATTTAACTACATACATATGGACCAGAGGGAGTACTAGATTTGCTGCCGTATTGGGCAAACAACGAGGGCCAAAAGGCACAAATAATTGAAGAAATACAGAAATGCAAGCTTCTCTAGATTTGATACTAATTTGGTAAAAAAGGACAGAGAGAAAGAGGGGAAAAAAGTGCTCTTAATAATACCAATTTGGGGACGAGAGTGATAGAACCCAGCTCCTGCTCACGTACAACCAAACGCGGTCTCGTCCTGTCTCACGCGGTCCCTTTCTACCAGTCCCACGTGACGCGGCCCCACATGACGCGGCCCCACACGTCAGCACGGAACGGTCAACTAAACGGGAATCCTCCCGTCTGAGCTCCTTCTGCGGGTTTCAAACAAGGTCTTGGGGAAAACTGAGGAAAAACTAAGGAGCTGGGGGAAACTGAGTACAGCTAAGGACCTAAGGTCACGAAAATAGAAATCCCTTATTTTTTTGTATATAAACTTGGTCAAACTAAAAAAAATGTTGACTTTTGACTAATCCTTAGACGCCTTACATTTTAGAACAGAGGGAGTATTTGCTATTATTTAAAATTATGTAATGTCATATGTCATACATTGCATAAATAATATGGAGTCCGAAAAGTACCTTATATGAATACCACACGGACACTGGAAGAGACATTCTCAAATAACTTGGAGAGAACGAATTGGTTGTCTCTTGGGACAAAAGTTTTATCTACAGGTCAGGTCGGGGGCACCAACTGGTGATCATCACCTTCCTCCAGAGGAGCTTGGTTGAAGGATATGCATCTCAGATTAGGAGCTCTCCAGTCTCCAGTAGTCTGGTCAAGCCTATCTCATTGTCTCTTCCCATGAAGTTATACATCTCTACATTCTTTAGACCATCATGCTGGAAGTCAACATCATCCCATACTACACCATAACGACAATCGAGGTGTGATAAATAGCATATTTGGAAAAAAGGCAAGAACAAATATATATAAGAGCTGTCTCAAGACAAAAAAGAACATTGACAAGCATTTAGATTAAAGATGAAAGGATACATGATGGAACCAATCTTATATTCTTACAGTAGTTCTCAATGTCTCCTAATATGGTGCATCATTTAGGAACATACCCATTCAAAGAAGATCATCTGAAGGTTTTGTAGTGATTTTAAAATGAGGACTTTCAGGCTTAAGAAAATGGCAGGTGTTCTCGGTTTGACAACCTATAATTTTTTTTGGATCAGCTATGCACCAACACTAAATTGGAGATTACAAAGAAAGTGTTTCCCTGCTCACCTTTGGGATCTCATACCGCAGGAGTAGGCTTCTGACATAAGGAAAGCAAGTAGAGAAATTCTCTAGCCTTTTAGCATGGCATTCACAATAATCATCAAACATGTACTGCAGAGAAACATGTTCAAGGCTTGGCATGGACTGAAACGTAGATGCCAGGAGCATGTATCCACAGTACTCCAGCCTTTACAAGGCGGGTGTATCAATCCTGTACTCACCCAACTGTAAATACCATTATGACAGCAAGCACGTCAATCAGGTGCAAAGTCACTAAGTTTCTACAACACCTTAGGACAAGTTTTTTTTTTTTGCGAAAGAACACCTTAGGACAAGTTGTGTCTCTTTTAGGCTCATACGCATACGGATAAGAGCAAGGTTCGTGAGAACTGAACCCTCCAAACTTGGGGGGGGGGGGGACAGAAAGATTGCAAAAACTCAAGCATAAGCTCGTCAGCGACGGGTTGCTGCCACCGCTGAACATCCACCAAGGGAACTCGTACATCGTGTTCTCGATAACTGCCATGTCAAACTCCTCGATACCATGCTCAACTGCAGAAGCTATGCGTTGTTGACAAATTCAGTACATTCGGTACTTCCTGAGAATATTAGGTTCAGTCTTCTCAATGGTGTCTCTCTCTTGAGCCTAGAAAATCATTGCATGGACTCACCAGAGTGTTGGTTCCTATTTTCGTTTAAGCATCTCACCATTTGTTCGATGCGTACCCGAAAATAGTTGTCTAGCAAGATCGACAAAGGATTGCAGGAACCTCCATAAGTGCCTCCATCGTCGTGAGATGATACTTGTGCTAACTGCTGTCGTGGAATCCATCTTGTCCAGGATGCTGACCAGGATTTCGTCGGGCAAACCGCTCACCCAATCACTGTTGCAAAGACACCGGGTCTTGCAGGAGCTCGGTTCATGAGATGGCTGAACCGTCTACACAAGAGCATTTGTTTGTAAAAAATATTAGCTAGCTTGTATTACTATATTTCAAGTAATGAAATACAATTTCTTAGAAATAAACATGTATGCCATCCATCTTTTAAGTGAACAATGAACAAAGCGCAGAACACAAACATGAACTAAGACTTAGTATAGGAGACTGCAGGTCTGTGAAGATATACCACATTCCTCTTTGTTTTTAAAATTCAATCAACATTGCACAATTTCTAGGAAAAAAACACATGTAGCATAGCACAATCCAGTCAATACAAGCACTAATATTTTAAACTATAATTGTAGATAGAAACACATGTGAAAGGGAGCGAAAGAAGAGTTGGTCGATTGGTTGGTGAACACAGAAGTTTAAGTTACTCCATAAACCTAAACCATGTAGATGTATATCTGCATATCCACACAACCGTCGAGATAGTTGGTTGATTGGTTGGTAACACTGAAGTCTGAGTTACTCCATGAACCCAAACTCTGCAGATATATATCTGGTGTATACACACTAAAGCATCACCATCTCCTAGATCGAACAAAAACCTATATTCCTTCTGGAGAAATGCTAGAAATAGAAAAATAGCATGAATATGCGTGAAATCGCACCCGGCGATTCGGTCGTTAGAATCTCTATGAATAGGATGCAACGGGAGAATTTGGTTAGGACGTACAGAATTTCCTCGTTCACTAGCCTTTTTGCAATGGCATCTGTTTCATGCTTAGGTTGTCAAATGCAAGAAATTGGTGGATGACACTTGGTAGGTGTTATCTGCATGTCAGTTTGACAATTATCCAACGGCTGAGAAGGACCATGTGCTCACAAGTAAGATCGACGGCTTAGAGGCGTGACGGATGACAAAATGGTGACCCCTGTCTTAGATAGGCTCTCACTTTGTTTAAAGTAGTAGGTGTGTTTATTTCCGGGAAACATTGAGCTGTAATTCGAACCTCATATATACCAGCAGTTACGTGGATAAGAAACAAGAAAGAAGTATTCATTCCTCACCTAGCCCGTTCGACATACCAATTATCCCCCAATTCCTGACAAACAACCTACCCCGGGTG
The DNA here is from genome assembly GCA_030979885.1 of Lolium multiflorum. Lineage (NCBI taxonomy): Eukaryota > Viridiplantae > Streptophyta > Magnoliopsida > Poales > Poaceae > Lolium > Lolium multiflorum. Next base: position 234,944,453 of record CM061748.1, on the reverse strand, counting down.
TTACAAGACTATGGCGTGATCATACTCATACAAGGCAGTAGTATATCTAATAAATAAGCTAAAATTCCAAAGAGAAAAGTGATACCTTGTCCGTGTTGACGTGATTCCGCTACGGATTTCTCCATCGGGATCGAGATTAATCGGTTAGGGTTCGAAGTGGAGCAAGATCGACGGTGGGACTCGGATCTAAACAATCACAGGCGCCGTCGTCGATCCGAACACATATACTGAGAGTTCCTCGCCGCAGGCGCTGCCGGTAAACCAAGCTACCGACCCAGCAGCGGCCATCCTCGATCCGGCATTCCGGCGGCCTCGCTTCAGCTTCAAGGTGGGCTTTGGACTCCTTATGGACATTTGGGCTATGGGCCTTCAGTTTTTTCGTGGACTGTACGTGGGCCAAAAGAAGGCAGAATGGACAGAAAAGTGGACGCGCGGGAGGCTAGGCCGCCGTGGCGCCAAAACCCTACCGGCGTGCGCCCCCATCGCCCATCAAACCATTTGCTCCCTCTCCCTCCGGGCGACGCGAACCCGGAGACAGAGGGCGACGGCGGCGGATATCCTCATCGACTCCGGCGACCTCACGCCGTCCAGGTACTCATCCGGCGCCATCTCTTCCCGTGCGCTAATCCTGACTGCTCCCACCTGACCTGACTCCAAGCCCGACATCCGACCAAATGCAGTAGTACCAGAAATCCAGAACCGGCGCCGCCACTGACCAAGTCGAAGGATCCAGCGACCACCGCTGATGGCGTCGTGGTGCGATAACATGGCTCTGCCGCCCCGCGTCCTTATTGGCCCCCGTGAGTGTCCCCCAACCTTCTAGTCCCCCTCCCCCCATTTACCATCTGCTATCTAGTCGTAGATGTCAAGTTAGCCACAGTGGGATTGTAAGCCGTGCAGGGAAAATGTAATCTGTCGTGGCTGCTGATTCTGAAGCCTTGGGGTTTCTGTTGCTCTATGGTACATGCTGTATTGAGGAAGTTATGTTAGATCCAGTTGCCTGGTTCAAAGGACAACAAGATTCAATAAATTCTCTAGCTGATGATTGGCTCCAGTGTCTGATTTGTTGTTGGAGACCCACATTTTTAACCAGATCCCATTCTATGTTTCCTTGCAGGTCCTTCTGGTGCCAATGGTCAAGGGGATATTTTATCACTTCGTCATCCGAAACTAGGTGCCCCTTACGCCTACTATTTTCAGTATCAGTCAGTTCTTAGCACCGATGATGTAGACAAATACGTGATGATGCTTGTGGCTTGTGATGGCTCTATTGGCAGTTTAGGATTGTTCTGTGTTAGTAGCATCCTTTAAAGATAGGCAAATAACTTACATCGAATCTTGTCTTGTCATCAAACAGAAGAAGAAACACAGTATCTGTTCATCAACGGCCAACTTCATGAGTTCAATTGGTTTAAGGAGCGTTACGGCTCATGGTTCTTGGGAGATTATGTCTGTGAAGGTAAGCTAGAAACATATACTAGCTATCCAGCTCGTCAATGCTGTTGCAAAGCTTGATTTCTTTTCCTTAGGGTTACGGGTGAAGCTCATCTCTTATTGCTGTTTCCGATAGGCAGCCATTGTGTATGGTTAGTTGGGTTCCTTTCCCTGTCTCCGCAATCCAGGCAGTTAAACTTGTTAACCTGGGGAAATTAGATATTGCCTTAGTGTTAAGAGTATGACAATTATTTAAAGGCATGATGCTGTTCTTCTCATTCTCTATTTGGCATACCACCTAGAAAAAAAATCAACATCATCTTATCTTACTGACTTGTGAAATGGACTTCAGTGCCTGATTTTGCTATTGATTCCTGCATTGCTTCCTACAGATGGCAGTGTCTATTATTGCACCCTTGTTGATCCCATCTTCGTTTTGCTACCGCTTTTTGAAGCTGCACGTATGTCGGTAAGCACTTACAAAGATATATTTCGTGGTATGTGGTTCTTATTTCGTCCAATCCTTCTCAATTTGAAGGCAAATCCTTTGCCTGTGCTGCAGAGCGGTAAGGATCTGGGAAAATTTAGGCAACTGGATGAAATTTTATACATCGAAGGTTATCCTGGATATCAGCATCTCATGAGCATAGCTGGAAACCATATGGAACTGGTTTGTGAAGTTAAAGGTAGGTCTCTGCAATTTATTCTTGTTTTGAAAATAAATCTATACTAGGTTGCTGTTTCACAATTAACTACTAGTATTCCCTTGCAAGCTGCAACCTGACATTTGTTCCCTTTCACCACTTCTTACTGCCTATCATGCTAAACTAAAACATTAAGGACAATTCATCGATGTGAGCTTTTTTCTTTTCTTTTCTTTTCTTTTCTTTTCTTGTGAATGATGGTTTCCTTACGGATACATGAACTTTCACTATTTACTCTTCTTTCTGGTATAATTTACTTCCATACTCCCATGCTGTACAAAAAATCCAATAATTCTTACAGTTCATTTGAATGTTACCATTGCTGCAGAAGTTGCTAACATGAAGTTCTTCAGGCTAGATGAGTCCAAGGTCTTAACTTGGTTGTGCTGTAAGGTAGGTTGTGGCAGTTTTTCTTAACTAATTTTGCATTGTGCTCCTCTGTTGATATTTATCCTTGTTGGAAAATGCTACTTGTGCATTCATTTTACAAAGCAATGATATGAAGTGCAGTTAGGGTGGGAGGTATGCTATATTGCTATACCATGTTGAGCAAATGTGAAGACTTCTCTGATAATTCTGATTATCTGAATGTTTTTTGCCGTTGCCTTCAACGAGTTAACAATGAAATCCCAAGTCCTAGCTCCTAAGTACTAAATCATAATTTGCTCACATTATTTTGTAGCTTGCTTTGATCTGATAGATTATATAATAAGGCATTAGTCCCTATGGTTCTAAATATGACAATAACGCACAAATCATACATACCCTATTAAATTTCCAATATGGTTAACGTTTTCGGAATCATTTTTTACATTTCCTGCAATAATTCTTTAAGGGACACTTTAACATCTCCAGAATTGAGCCAGCCATTATTTGATATAAATTTTCCCTGTCGTCATTTTTTAGAAGATTTTTTCTCAAACATGCACCCAAATGCGCCATGTTGCCATGTTATATTAGAAGAGAGCGTCAAAATATGTTAACTTTGCAGCAACCAAAACCAAAACAACAACAAAAACAAACAAACCTAAGGAGAAAAGAACAAGAGCAAAATTACAACGCTATACAACCCTCCTGCTGCTGCTAACGACCCGAGTCAGTAGGCTTGGTGCACAGTGGCAGCCGTCTCAGTGCTTTAGCACCTGCAAACATCTAGAGATTGGCCTCACAAAGAATCGAGTGGACCCATGTGCGGCAGTCTGGCTTGGCATCTTTGAAGACACATTTGTTCTACAGTCTCCACAGCAAGATTATCCTACAGCACGATAGTGACTACTGACTATTGAGCACTTACTAGCTTGTTGGCTCTAGATTGTCACTACAGTGACTACTGACTATTGAGCAACAGAGTCCAACAGCGCGATCATCTGATCGCAGGGCTGTCTCCCTGTCAGCTGTGGTTGGTATATGTGTAATAAGTCTGCTTATTATGCTGATGAGCCATTTCTTGCCACGAAAACATGTGAAGATGAACCATATATTCAAAAGCCTGCAATACATCTTGTCATGCTCTCTACTTGTGTGTAGGTGGTGATGACAAAAACAAGACAAAAGAGAAGAAAAAGCTAGCTACCAAAAAGTATAGCCAAAACTAACAACAAACATACATGCATAACAAATAGTATAGATATCATGTTTGAGAAAAAAAAAGATATCCACCGATGCCGCTATTTCACTTTCTTTATGAATGAAAACATAAATAAAAACTCATAAAACTTTCTCATGGTGTGAGTGTTTTCCGCAATTTCAGCATTCATGGGTGAGTCCAATTCCAAATGACCCTTATTTCCTCTGTACTATTGAGAAATTCATTTCTACTCAATCTCATTTACAGGTGCACAGCATAAAAGAGGCCATCACCAAGTTAGGTAAAAATTATGCTGCTCAAGGAGAAAGAGAATTGTGTATGTCACTGTAACTTCTCGTCATCTTATTTGCCCAGTTTATTATTATAAGTGTTTGTTCACCTCATAATCAAACAGTATAAGTATTTGTTCATGTCATAATCAAACAGTATGAGTGTTTGTTCATCTCATAATTAAACAGTATAAGTATTTGTTCATCTCATAATCAAACAGTATAGGTATTTGTTCATCTCATAATCAAACAGTATAGGTGTTTGTTCATCTCATTATCAAACAGTTGAATGTCGCTCGGTAACTTCCACACTGATATAATCATATTATTTGAACATGGATCATTGGTGTGATCTATATCCAACATGCCTTAAACTGTAACTAGCAACTGATCCTTGGACTTTTTCTACATAAAATTAGACTGTAAACTTAATGGATCTCTGTAGGAGGTTGAACTAAGCATGGTGGGGAGGGGTACATAAAAAGGATCATCTAACTTTACTGGCCTTGCTTCTGTAGCAGATGAGATTATCCTTGCTTTATGCTAGTATACTAGATGTGATATGTACTGGAGTACTTTAATTTGTGAAATTCCAATAAATATGAAACCTTGAGTCATATTGAATTTTATAACTCTTGATAATGAACTGATGTTCTTATGGAGCTATTTTATTATTTTTGCTATAGTGAAGGAGGCCCTCCAAATAATTCGTGAAAACCTGAAGGATGAACCATGGCTAACCGTACTCTGCAAGAAGTTGCAGTAAGACTTTTCTCTTTGAACACTGGAAAGCCATTGGTTCTCTCCCAAAAAGAAAAGAAAAGTCAGTAGTTTGGTACTATCCATTTGTCTCACGCCGGAACTATCCACTTCACTGCAGGTTAGATATCAGTGTGATCAATGATACAGCCAAAGCCAATGACACGTCATTTTGCGCTGATAGTTCCCCCATACCTGGTCCTCCTCGTCCATCGGAGGTAAACTCCGCGAGAACTCTTTATCTTTTCCTCAGTGCTCGAAGTGTTTGCTCTAAGCTCGTCAAATGCGTGAATACAGGGGAACGTAGGAAATGGCAGCGCCAAGTCTAGCAAGGGGAGGCCTGCGAAGAAACAAAAGATCGAGGTAGGATCAAAGAACATAAAAGACATGTTCCGAAGGGTCACAAGGAGCGGGACATGATCTTGTACGATCTGATCTTGTCACCAACACCTCACAAGGTGCTTGACATTCCTGGAGTTGCCAGATTATGCCCAAATTGGATGTGCTGAGATGCCATCGACCATTGTCTTGTATGTAAGCTGTATTAGCTCTTCTTTAAAGAACTTTGCTGAGCCGCATTAACTGTAGCATTAGTGGAACTAGCAGTTTAGCATTGTAGGCACTGAATCGATTATTTGGGCGATGAACCTTACTGTACTACTGCAATGTATCTGTACCCTATTTGTTAATCCCATTGAACTGCCTGCAGATGTTGTAACTGATCTTCTGCAGTTGCTTCAGAGTTCAGGCTAGTTGTAATCTAGTTTATTTTGTTTTTGCTGGCATCGCTAGCTTCCTATGAGGCTCTGGTATCCAATAATCGGTAGATATAAGTATCATTCTTGACGTTGGCTTGCGCCTGTAGTGAAATTAGAAAAGGCATAGCCATAGGTGCAGCATTTACATAGCAAAGATTCACTACTAGAAAAACAGGCTTCCGGTGAGCCCCATAAGTCGCGAAGGTAAAGGAACCACGACTAATGGTACCTTTAGTCGCGGTTCGGGAGGCGAACCGCGACAAAGGCTCCGAGCCCAGGCGCGGTGGCCAGCCGTTGCACGTGGGGCTTTAGCCGGTTGGACAGCCAACCACGACTAAAGGTGCCGAAGGCCTTTAGTCGCGGTTGGCCTGCCAACCGCCAAAGCCGCCCCTATATATACCCACCCAGCAGCCAACACTTAGCCATTTGGTGCCATTTTCTTCACAAGCTTCACAAGTGGGTGTTAGGTTTGCTTTTGGTTCCTCTTATGCACATAAGGTGTTTGATGAAATGCCCCAAGAGCATGAAACAAACATGATATGAAGTGTTGGAGCCACACTTGAGCTTTCTCATTTATTTTTTCCTCCTCGATCGCGGTTAGCAACTTGAACCTTTGATGTGTCGTTGATAAAATGTGCATGTGTGTGTAGTTCATTGTTTAATTTATATTGTTTGTAGCTAGTTAGTTTAACAAATGCATGATGGTTAATTATATATTTTATATTATAATAATGCAGATGAATCGACAATGGATGTACGGTAACCGACTCTCCGACGAGTTCAGTACGGGTTTGAATGATTTCCTCGTAGTGGCTAATGCGAACAAGCAGGGGGGTTTTGTTATCTGTCCATGTGTTAAATGTAAGAATCGGAAGGGTTACTCTTCCTCAAGAGATGTTCACCTGCACCTGCTGCACGGTTTCATGCCAAGCTATAATTGTTGGACCAAGCATGGAGAAAGAGGGGTTATAATGGAATAAGATGAAGAAGGGGATGATTTCATCGATGAAAGCTATCTTGCTCATTTCGGTGATACTTTCATGGAGGATGCTGAAGGTGAAGGGGAAGGTGAAGGGAAGGTGAAGAAGAGGCACGTGATGATCCCGTTGATGATCTTGGTCGGACCATTGCTGATGCACGGAGACGCTGCGAAACTGAAAAAGAGAGGGAGAATTTGGATCGCATGTTAGAGGATCAGGAAGGCGCGTACCCCGGATGCGATGATGGTCTGAAAAAGCTGGGCTGCACACCGGATTTGTGAAATGGAAGGCACAGGTGTGTAGCTGACTCGGCATTTGAAGACTTGCTGAAAATGTTGAAGAATATGTTTCCAAAGAATAACGAGTTGCCCGCCAGTACGTACGAAGCAAAGAAGGTTGTCTGCCCTCTAGGTTTAGAGGTTCTGAAGATACATGCATGCATCAACGACTGCATCCTCTACCGCGGTGAATACGAGAATTTGAATGAATGCCCGGTATGCACTGCATTGCGTTATAAGATCAGAGGCGATGACCCCGGTGACGATGTTGAGGGCCAGAAACCCAGGAAGAAGGTTCCCGCCAAGGTGATGTGGTATGCTCCTATAATACCACGGTTGAAACGTCTGTTCAGAACAAAGAGCATGCCAAGTTGTTGCGATGGCACAAAGAGGACCGTAAGTCGGACGGGGAGTTGAGACACCCCGCAGATGGAACGCAATGGAGAAAGATCGACAGAGAGTTCAAAGATTTTGCAGCTGACGCAAGGAACATAAGATTTGGTCTAAGTACGGATGGCATGAATCCTTTTGGCGAGCAGAGCTCCAGCCATAGCACCTGGCCCGTGACTCTATGCATCTACAACCTTCCTCCTTGGTTGTGCATGAAGTTCATTATGATGCCGTGCTCATCCAAGGTCCGAAGCAACCCGGCAACGACATCGATGTGTACCTAAGGCCATTAGTTGATGAGCTTTTACAGCTGTGGGGCAGACCTGGTGTCCGTGTGTGGGATGAGCACAAAGAAGAGGAATTTGACCTACGAGCGTTGCTTTCGTAACCATCAACGATTGGCCTGCTCTTAGTAACCTTTCGGGACTGTCAAATAAGGGATACAATGCATGCACGCACGCTTACATGAGACTCAAAGTGTACATTTGCCAAATTGTAAGAAGAACGTGTACCTTGGGCATCGTCGATTTCTTCCGAAAGGTCATCCAGAAGAAAGAAAGGCAAGCATTACAACGGCAAGGCAGATCACCGGCCGAAGCTGCGGAACACACTGGTGAGGTATTTGATATGGTAAAGGATTTGAAAGTCATCTTTGGAAAGGGTCCTCGCGGACAATCAGTTCCGAAGGGAGCTGACGGGCACGTAGCCATGTGGAAGAAGAAATCTATATTCTGGGAGCTAGAATATTGGAAAGTCCTAGAAGTCCGCTCTGCAATCGACGTGATGCACGTTACGAAGAATATTTGCGTGAACATCCTAAGCTTCTTGGGCGTGTATGGGAAGTCAAATGATACAAAGGAAGCACGGCAGGACCAGCAAAGTTTGAAAGACCCTGATGACCGGCATCCGGAACGGTTTCAAGGTCGTGCCAGCTATGCTCTGACCAAAGAAGAGAAGGTCATCTTTTTTGAATGCCTGAGCAGTATGAAGGTCCCGTCTAGATTCTCGTCCAATATAAAGGGAATAATAAACATGGCGGAGAAAAAGTTCCAAAACCTGAAGTCTCACGACTGCCACGTGATTATGACGCAATTGCTTCCGATTGCTTTGAGGGGGCTCCTGCCGGAAAATGTTCGAGTAGCCATTGTGAAGCTATGTGCATTCCTCAATGCAATCTCTCGAAGGTAATCAATCCAGAAGTTCTACCACGGTTACGATGTGGTCCAATGTCTTGTCGTTTCGAGTTGGTGTTCCCGCCATCCTTCTTCAATATTATGACGCACCTCCTGGTTCACCTAGTCGATGAGATTTCCATTCTCGGTCCTGTATTTCTACACAATATGTTCCCCTTCGAGAGGTTCATGGGAGTATTAAAGAAATATGTTCGTAACCGTGCTAGGCCAGAAGGAAGCATCGCCAAGGGCTATGGAAATGAGGAGGTAATTGAGTTTTGTGTTGACTTTGTTCCTGACCTTAAGCCGATTGGTCTTCCTCAATCGCGGCACGAGGGGAGACTAAGTGGAAAAGGCACGATCGGAAGGAAATCAACGATATGTATGGACGGCCATTCTCTGATCAAGCACACCACACAGTTCTGACCAATTCCAGCTTGGTGGCTCCGTACTTTGAGAAACACAAGAATATTTTACGCTCGGACAACCCTGGGAAGCCTGAATCCTGGATTAGGAAGGCCCACATGGAGACTTTCGGCAGTTGGTTGAGAAAACATTTAATGAGTGACAATAAGGTTGTAGATCAGTTGTACATGTTGGCCAAGACACCATCTTCGACTATAACGACTTTCCAAGGGTACGAGATAAATGTGAATACATTTTACACGATCGCCCAAGATAAAAAGAGCACCAACCAAAACAGTGGTGTCCGCTTTGATGCAGCAACCGAGAATGGGCAAAAGGTCACATATTATGGTTACATAGAGGAGATATGGGAACTTGACTATGGACCCTCCTTTAGGGTCCCTTTTTTCCGGTGCAAATGGTTCAAGCTAACATGAGGTGGGGTAAAGGTGGACCAGCAATACGGAATGACAATGGTGGATTTCAACAATCTTGGTTACCTTGACGAACCATTCGTCCTAGCGAAAGATGTCGCTCAGGTTTTCTATGTGAAGGACATGAGTAGCAAACCGAGGAAACGGAAAGATAAGAAAACGATCAGTACATCATGCGATGATTCAAAGCGCCACATTGTTCTTTCAGGGAAAAGAAACATCGTGGGAGTGGAGGACAAGACAGACATGTCAGAAGATTATAATATGTTTGCTGAAATTCCGCCCTTCAAAGTGAACACCGACCCAAGCATTAAGTTAAATGATGAGGATGCTCCATGGATACGGCACAATCGTAAGCAAGCAGGGACACAAGGGAAGAAATGATGTGTAATAATTTATTATTGTACCAAACTTTGTTGAATGAATCATGTGAATTATATTACCCGTGATGTGTTTGGTGTCCATTTTCGAATGATTCAATTGACTCGAGATACTCCTGCATACATGAATCATGAAATTTGGAGTGACTAAGTCATACTCCTGCATACATGAAATTTGGAGTGACTAAGTCATACTCCTGCATACGAAATTTGGAGTGACTAAGTCATACTCCTGCATACATGAAATTTGGAGTGATTTAGTCATACTCCTGCCTAGGCGTATAATATGCATACTCGTAGTCTTCATAGCCGCCGCCGTTGTACTGGTAGTCGTCGCCTTCTAAGTTGCTGCTGCTGTCGTCGTCGTCGTTGCTTGCGGCGGCGCTCGTGGCTCGAATCGAGGGTAGCGCAGGCGGGATATCGCCGGCCGTGATGTAGTCCATGACGCTCGCAGTCCGGCCGTACCACCATAGCCGACGGCCGGCCTCGTGGAAGTTTCTGTGAGGCAGACCGTCCTCTCATACTGGCGAGCGCCCTCTCACGCGATTGATGAAGAAGGCATCCCAAGTATCTGGTTATCGGGATGCCGGCGGGATTCATCCGCTGCTCCGGCGTGAGGTCGAGGTAGTAGTGGTTCGTGATGGCCGCCGGCGCAGCACCCGAGGGACGGAGGGACCGCACGCCGCCGGCGCTTAGGCTCCACCAGGACGCGGTAGCCCGAGGGCAAGGGTAGTTCGAGCGCAAAGCTCCTCCACCCGCGTAGGTTAGATGGGTGCGGTGGAAGCCATGAGAGGGTGATGAGAGATTGTAGAGATGTGATAATGCTGGCCAAGCCGGGCTACCTATATGTACTGACAAATGGCGGGAAAAATGGGAGCGGAAGACAGGAGGCGGAAGAAAGAGGCGGGAAGAAAGGCGGGAAGAAATTGGCGGAAAAAATTGGCGGGAAGAAAGAGGGGAAGAAATTGGCGGGAAGAAAGTGAAGTGGGAAACAATTGGCGGGAAGAAATTTTTGACAATTTGTATTTTTAAAATTTTGAATTGAATTAGTTTTATTTTTCTTAATTTTTTGATATATTATTTGTATTTTTAAGATTTTGAATTGAATTAGTTTTATTTTTATGAATTTTTTGATATATTATATGTATTTTTAAAATTTTGAATTGAATTAGTTTTATTTTTATGAATTTTTTGATATATTATATGTATTTTTAAAATTTTGAATTGAATTAGTTTTATTTTTCTGAATTTTTTGATATATTATTTGTATTTTTAAGATTTTGAATTGAATTAGTTTTATTTTCCTAATTTTTTTGATATAATATTTGTATTTTTAAAATTTTGAATTGAATTAGTTTTATTTTTCTGTTTTTTTGATATATTATTTGTATTTTAAAAAATTTGAAATGTATTAGTTTAATTTTTCTGAATTTATTGATATATTATTTGTATTTTTAAGATTTTTAAATGAATTAGTTTATTTTTGCTGAATTTTTTGATATATTATATGTATTTTTAAAATTTTGAATTGAATTAGTTGTATTTTTCACATTTAACGAAATAATTTCGAAAAAGGCCTTTAGTCGCGGTTGGCCTGGCCAACCGCGACTAAAGGTCGTTCTCCGCGGAACCGCAAATGGGGCGAAAAATGGGCTTTAGTCGCGGTTGGGTCAGCTAAATGCGGAGACTTTAGTCGCGGTTGGTGTCCCCAACCGCGACTAAAGCCTCCCATACGCGCGGGCGCCCGCGCGATCCACTTTCTTCTTCGCTCGAACCGCTGCGCCGCGCGCCGCGACCGCCGCCTCGTCGCCGCGCCCCTCGTCTCGCCGACCGCCGCTCGTCGCCGCCGCACCGCGCGCTCTTTTCCCCTCGCCCGCCTGTACGCGTCGTCTCCTCGATCCGCGGCGCCCCGGCCGAACCCCGCCGGCCGCCTTGCACGCCGCCGCCAGAGACGACGCACGTCTGACGCGTGGCAGCCCGCCGCCGACGCTGACTTTGGCCGCGAAGAGCGCAGCCGTGCACATGCCGCGTGCAGTAAAGGCTCGGGAGAAGGCCAAGCGCAAGCCGCTCTCTCTCGGCCGATTTTTTTTTTTTTTAATTTGTAACTAATAAACTTAAGAAAAAAATAACTTAACCAAAATAACTTAAGAAAAAATAACTTAACCAAAATAACTTAAGAAAAAATAACTTAAAAATAACTTAAGAAAAAAATAACTTAACCAAAATAACTTAAGAAAAAATAACTTAAGAAGAAAATAACGTAAGAAAAAATAACTTAACCAAAATAACTTAAGAAAAAAATAACTTAACCAAAATAACTTAAGAAAAAATAACTTAACCAAAATAACTTAAGAAAAAATAACTTAACCAAATTAACTTAAGAAAAAAATAACTTAAAAAATAACTTAAGAAAAAAATAACTTAACCAAAGTAACTTAAGAAAAAAATAACTTAACCAAAATAACTTAAGAAAAAAATAACTTAAAAAATAACTTAAGAAAAAAATAACTTAACCAAAATAACTTAAGAAAAAAATTAACTTAATTGGCATGTTTAGAATTTGGAAAACTTTTGTGTTTTTTTCTAACTAACTACACGGGAATGTTAACTGAAAAATTGACTCTGGTCACCGCCACCGCTCTCTCGGCACCGCCACCGCTTCTCGGTCACCGCCACCGGTCTCTCGGTCACGGTTGCGTCCCGCCAATTCGCCACCGCCACCGGTCTCTCGGTCACGCGGTCACTGCGTCCCCCTTTCGCCACCGCTCTCTCACTCGGTCACGCGTCCCCCTCTCGCCTCCATCGTCGCCCTCTCTCTTTATATGTAGAAGAGATGTGATAATGTTGGCATATACACAATTAATTTGTTTTGACTACATGTTTTCAGGACTGACATATGGCGGACGATAGAGCTGACCCGATTATGGACAACTATGATCCGGACGCTGAAGACCATATGTTCGGCATCATAAACGGCGATATTCAATATGTGCCGACCGGACAAGAAGAAGATGATATCTCTTCTTATCTGAACCTTGACGGTGAAGATGAAGGGCGCCGTCAGCAAGATGATGCCGAAGAAACGTCGATAAACGACGATCTTGAATTGGAAGTAGCAACCACCTCCGCGCCGAGGTATATATATACATTGAGCCTCTGGTGATACAAACTAACTGATTTGAATAAATATGTGTGTACTAACGCGCGACTCTCTTTCTTATTTTAGCCCTCGGCCATCGTCGAAAAAATCGAGTACGTCGTCGTCAAAACGTGGCGCAACCAAGACGATGAAACCAAATGAAACATGCACCATCGAGGTTGTCGACGAAGCAACCGGCAGAGCCCGGAAGCAAGAACGCCACCAAGTTTATCAGCCAATGCGGAGCCGTTGTTAGAGAGAACGTCTCGATCACCGTCCAGGAGTGGAATGAGCCAAAGAAGGCACGTCTTGGTTTCACTTTTGTCGATAAGAGAACAAAAAAGATTGCTTCAAGAAGCTTATAGAACATTTCGTTCTACCTCCGGAATACCGCAGATACGATGAGGCGGGTAACAAGATTCAGGAAAACAAGGAGAGGTGCAAGCTAGTCAAACAGTTCGCTCTTTCTAAGATGGCCGACGCATTCCGGAAATACAAGCAAAATCTAGCCCATGACTTTGTCAAGCAGGGCAAGACTCCGGATTTCAAAGGACAATATGAGAAACTGCAACATGATTGGCCAGAATTTGTGAAGCAAAAGAAATCGGAGCAGTTCCTTGAAATGTCGAAAAAAATAAGAAGAATGCGGCCAAGAAGGAGTACAATCATATTATGGGGCCAGGAGGGTATCGCTTTTGGCAGCCTAGGTGGGAGAAGATGGAGAACGAGCGAGGGCGCGAGGAATCCGTCCAGGTACGGAGGGATGGGACCCAAGGGCCAAAAGCTGGTGGTACGGGCATGGGGGATCGCTGAACCCGGAGACAGGGGAGTGTGTTTATCAGGGCAAAATAATTAAACCCACCCAAAAGCTTATTGAGGCAATGAGGGATGCTCAAGAGGGGAGGATCAAGTTCAACAGAGAGAACGACGCCCGACAAAAGCCCTCGGTAATCCTGAACACGGAGGACGTGTACGAGGCATGCCCGGGGACATTCCGTGGAAAGTAGGGTTCCCCAGAACGATGACCCGTACGGTTACAGAAGCCGTAAGAGAAAGATGGATCGGGATGCAGATGTTGTGGCGAAGTTGGTAACGGAAATGGATGTGATGAAGAAAACCGTGAGTGTACTAGTAGCCGAAAGAGATGCAGCTCGGGCGCAGCATGAAGATCATCCAATGGATCTCGGAAGCCAGGAGCAGAAGAAGCAGCGTGGCTTCCACGGAGGCCCCACCGGCTGGTGCACCGACGATCGAAATTACTGCACCGGAGCCTCTGGTGGTCGAAATTACTGCACCGGAGCCTCCTCGCTACCCCGTGGACGATATAAAGGAGATGAAAGCATGTCATCTGTATTATCCTATCGGGAACATGTCCATGAAGGTAGCCATCGGCAGTGCTTTACCACCTGGAGCACTCCACCACAACAACCCCATTCCAGATGGCTATGCTCGTGTCACGGTGGAGGACATTGTCCAAGGGTTTGAGGACCTGGACATTGACATTGCTACACCTGAAGGGGCGACAAGACTTGGAGATGTCAAGCGCCAGTTCATTCTATGGCAGAAGAAGTTTATCAAGTTTCCAGGCGAGGCGCCAAGGCAAACAAGTCCACCCTCCGGTGGTGGTGGCGGCGGCGGTGGTGGTGGTGGTGGCTCACCTACACCTCCGGCGGGTCAGCCGACGCCGTCCCAATTCACCTCCGGCGGGTGCACGCCGCCCCCCTCCCGTCCGGCGGGTGATCGACGCCGCCCCCAATCCACCTCCGGCGAAGGAAGCAGTCCTGGGTTATTAACCCGGACCCTTATGTACCTGCAACCACAAAGATACCAGAGCCATCACTAAAGCCTCTCACCCCGAGGCCTTATGACCTTAGTGTGGAGCAAAATGCAGCGGTGGTGGCTGCTCAGCATGAGAAATGGCAGGCGGACTGCAAGAAGAAAAGAGAGCCCGAGCCCAAACAAGTATTTTCTGAGAAGGAAAAGAGCTGGGCTAAGTCATTTTTGAACACACCGTCCCAGGCCGCGAAGAATCTGCCTGACGACTATGAACGTGAACTTCGTAGTCAAGCACTCGCGGTCGGGGGAAACAAGTTGCCCAGCTCGGGGAACAAAGTAAATCGATCGCCCCGCTCATAGTGAAAGCCGCATGTCCGGAGGACGATGCCCCTGATGTCATAGCAGCTGCGGCAGCACAGGGATTGACTGTAGCGAGAGCCAAAGAACAAGCGGCAGACTTAGGTCTGACTCTTCGTGTAGCATTAGGCCTTGATGACGTGGCAATGAAGGACGTAGTATTTGGATATGTGAAGGATGGTCCTCTCGTCGAGCCTGCGCAGGAAGAGGATCTACCTCGACAAATGAAAGGTCTGCTAAATTGGTACAAGGGTTACATAAAACTTAAAAACGCCAGAGAATATATTTATGCGGAAGTTAGACCTGAGCATCACTTCAAACATTACTATATAACAATTCATCGGAGTGAATTGTTCCAGCTGTTCAATCTGCGCGAGCTCGACAAATCTATCATCAGTTGCTATGTTCTGTAAGTGATTTATTAATTTCTACCCCATCTCGTTCATTATTGCCTGCACTATAAATATATATATTGTCCTAACTATCTTGTTGTGTACGCTATTATGCAGAATGAAGAAGCGGGAAATGCGAATAAGGCACACCCATGATGTTGGGTTCATTGACCCACAAATCGTTAATTCATATGTGTTACAACGCCACCCCAAAGACGTGGAGGGTGACCTGTGGATGTTTCTTACAAAACAGGAACTCAAAAGTGATATTCTATTTCCTTACCATTTTGGGTGAGTGTTTCTGTCTTGAGCACATTCTCTTTTGTTTACTCCATGCATGGTATGTGGCTAATCGATGAGTTATGCATGACTGTGCATGTATCGTGTCCGCAGGTTCCACTGGATTCTGCTAGTAATTCAAATTCAGAACTCCACAGTTCTCGTCCACGACTCTCTGAATATGGATACGAAGCTTTGGGCCGACATGAGAAAAATGATGCAAAAGTAACTACTTTCATTCATTTGCGCTCTATATCGATCGGCCTATTTCATTCATCATTTCCTAATATCAAGTAACTAATTAATAACTCTCTTGTTCATTTAATTTTCCTTGCCTCGTAGGGTTTGGAGACGGTTCGTAGATCAAAAGGTCGGTGAATTCAAAAAAGAGCTACATTTTAAAATGGCAAAGGCTGCGACCGGGGATATTCAGCCACCGGGGACCAATCTATGTGGATACTATGTTTGTGAGAGGATCCGAAGATACACCACTGAGCGGCAGCCGTCTGAGAACAACATCAGGAGGAATAACCTCCGGACGACGCTTACTCCAGAAGCTCGCTTCCGACCACTTCAAGAGGAACTAGCTGGATGGTTCGCAGAGAAGTCATCGATCCTAGAGGAGAACACTATGTAGAGGACGTAGAACTTTATATGCACTAAATATGTATGGAAACTTGTTCAAAATTGTATATGGTCATCCGATATTGAATATATATTGTATATTCCTCTTGAATTCTTTTTGGTTCTAATTTCAAATTTGTTTGAAATTGTACATTCATATGCATGTATGTAGTACGGTAGAATATGTGAAACTCCTTCAAAATTAAAACCCAAAAGAAATAAAACAATACAAATTAAAAACAAACCAGATTTAGGGGGAGGGGGCTAAACCCTAAACCCTGCGGAGGCCTTTAGTCGCGGTTGGCAGAAGAACCGCGACTAAAGGTCCTCCGCCCTGGCGCTCGCCTGCCGCCCACGTGGACGGGCCTTTAGTCGCGGTTCGTAAGGAACCGCGACTAAAGGGAGGACCTTTAGTCGCGAATAATAGGTCGCGGTTGCGCAACCGCGACTAATGGCAGTTGCGCACCGCGACCGAAGGCCATTTTTCCACCAGTGATTTAAGCAGGACGAAAAGGAGAAAGTTATTGAGGCAACTTGGTTCCTGGGAGAATTCATGTGATACATCTGCATCTGCCAACTTAGAGAAGCGTGATGGAATTGGTGCAGTGTTTCCATTTTCTCAGTCGTAGGTGCAGATACAAATGCAGCTATTATCACAGCATTCTTCCCGTATCAAGTACTACCACCGTTCCATAATATAAACCGTTTTGGCAAACTATGTCAAAGGCTTATATTATGGAACATAGTGAATTAGTGATAGTATCCATCAATCCAAGCTACTTGCGTAAAGAAACTAACCAAGATCAAGAAGAAGAAGAGCATGTGTACCTAGGATACCTGCGATGGAGTTGCATATGCCTCTGCACCTACAGGAAGAGCGAGGATCAAGAACAAGACTTGCGATACGCATGCATCACACGCCTGACGAAGTTCGAGTGTTCTCGGTACATTTCTTCCTTTGTCGTAGGTGCAGGTGCAAATGCAGCTCTATCACAGAACCCTTTGCTGGATTCGAGCTAGCTAAAATAGAAATGCTCGATTACGTAACCCTTATCTGGATATCTACCTACTCCTCTTGCCTTAGATGCAGATCAAGTACGCCCACATCCACGTCTTATATAGCGCTGCCCAGTGGTAAACAAAGCGTCGTCGATATCAACAACGCATGTAGCTTTAGCTTAGTGCACGGTGGTGTTAGTATTAGTTTGACTTGTGCAGTACATGGTGCGCCTTCGCACGTGGCCCGTTGCCTAGCTTCACATGTGATTTGCACGGATGGGCAATGGTGCGTCGACACGTGCCGCTTCACACGTGACAACCACGAGCATGGCACAAGGGCACTTCAACCGTGGACTGTGCAGTGATAACGCCACGGGAGAAGAGCATATTTGGTGCGTGGGTTTTGTCCTCTCAAGCTCACTGCCAATCTTTATCATAGAGATCATCGAAAGATATGCTTTTTGTATTTCTACAAAAATATCATAAAATCACATATGTGTACAATAATAGTATCAGGGCATGGATTCACTCGTTTCACCGGATACGTTCTCCAGGACAGAGCTAAAACAGATATCTCGGTAGGAGATGGTGCCGCAACTGAAAAAAAAAACAAAACAAAAATGAGGGAGACAACATGACTATGATGCGATCTTTATTAATTAAGACACACACACACGCGCTTGCATTGTCAATTAACATAGCATCAATAAAACTCGGAGATCCTCAAAAAAGAAACTTGTTCTCCATATGCCGTATGGTGAACATTAGTTGTTTTACAAAAGAAAGAAAAAAACCATACCCGGTAACCAGTG
Organism: Lolium multiflorum; assembly: GCA_030979885.1. NCBI lineage: Eukaryota > Viridiplantae > Streptophyta > Magnoliopsida > Poales > Poaceae > Lolium > Lolium multiflorum. The sequence goes on along the minus strand of CM061748.1, from coordinate 234,926,524 downwards.
CACCTCCTTAGCCACACTTGGATCCGCTCCTGTTAAATATAGCAAGTGCATACCTATCTGAATTTTACACAACATCGATCTCATGATATCTGATATGTTTTAGACGATCTATATAGAACGTGGAACTAACATATGAAACTGAAGTTTCGGTAAGAATCTTGGAGGATTTCAGGTGGATCCACGTCCAAAGTTAGTTCCTAATCCATTCGGACTATGGTCTGGAATTCTGAACAAAATCTAGCGTGCACACATCTCTCCAAACGGTTAGTTTTTATGTGGACCTTTTTAAGCTGCCCCTTCTTCTCTAAAGCAGTATCCTTGACTTAGCAGAAGAAAGGCTTCTTACTTTCTCTCTCCTTCACTGTTGAGCACCTCGAAAGATCTCCCAATTTCCCCATCCAAATTCAAATCACTTTGAGGAATTGACAAAGGATATCTAGATTCCACCAAGCCAAGTCATGATTCACCATCTTCAACTGTGTGTGTTTTTCACTTTTTAGAGGAGGCTCAAGGAGAGCAATATGGGCTTTTGTAGCGTTTGAGTGTCTTTCGTGGTAACCCTTACCTCTCCAACGGACTAGCTTCTTTCCAAGACATTGAACAACGGGAAACATCTTTGTCTCCGTAGTTATCGGTTATTTATATCATCATATAAATTCTTTCAGATAATTGCATTAAGGTCACATTTGTCACCCACAAAGTCTAAAAGTCATGAGTAAAAAGATTACAATTTGAAAAACCTATTCAGTTCACTTCAGGTTATTCATCTCTATCCCTCACCATTGTCATCGATATTTACAAGGTAGGTAAAGGATTTTAGAGGTTCCTCAAAGAAAAAAGCTTAAGGTAAAGGATGCGAGGGAGGAAATGTTAAATTAGTTTTAATTTAATATGGTTTTGCTAGCTGAGAACTAAGTTCGTGTTGAGTCAACTCCTACACTGTCCGATTGCATCATGATTCGACTTAGTGGGTAAGGTGGCCAACAAATTGCCAAGATGGAGGGCCTCTCTTTTGGATAGGGGTGGACGTCTAGAGCTGGTCCGTGCGACGCTCTCGGCGATCCCCATTTTCTCAATGATGTCCCTTGACATCCCAGTGAAGACGCTCTCGGCCATCGAGAAGATCATAAGGGGGTTTCTGTGGAAAGGTAGGAAGGATGCTAAAGGAGGCCACTGCTTAGTGGCGTGGGACAAAGTTTGTGCCCCAACGGACTGGGGAGGGTTTGGCATCCCCAACCTCCGATTCATGAACATCGCACTGAGGGCCAGATGGTTGTGGCTTCAACGAGTGGATGACTCAAAGCCGTGGAAGGAGCTGAACATCCAAGTACCACAAGTGGTGAGACGACTCTTTGAAGGTGCAACTTACTCGGTGCTAGGTGACGGGGCGTCCACCTTCTTCTGGACGGACCGGTGGCTCCCTGAGGGTCGGCTATCGGACATAGCACCAAACCTTTCGAAGGTGGTCCCAAAGCGTGCTGTGCGACTGAGCAAAGTCCGAGAAGGGATGGCAGGCGCTTGGATGGATGACATCCCACCTGACTTGGACGCGTCAGCGATCCGGGAGCTCTTCGAAGTGGCAGTCCGGCTGGAGAATGTAGCCCTCCTGGAGGGTGTAGAGGATAGCTTCAGATGTGGCTAGGAGAGAGATTTCTCCTACTCCGCGCGCTCGGGCTACTGCGCGATGTTCGGGACAAGGATGGATATGCCAGGGGCGCTTCAGATTTAGTGCTCGAGGGCTCCACCAAATTGCAGAGTCTTTCGCTGGCTGGCGGTCAGGAACAGGTGTTGGACATCAGACAGACTTAGCAGGCGGGGCCTTCCCCATACGGCTGCGTGCCCTTTTTGCAATCAGAGCGAGGAAACCCTGAACCACCTGCTAATGGGATGTGTGTTGGCCCGAGATGTTTGGGCGACTTGTCTGCGCTGGTGGGGGAAGCTGCACTGGATGCCGCAGGTAGATACAGTTTTCGTTGGATGGCTGCAGGGCAAGCGTGGAGGACCGGGAGCAGACCGCGACCTCTGGACAGGTGTGACTCTCATCTGTTTGGTGCCTATGGCGACACCGAAACGACATAGTGTTTGACATCATCGCGCCTTCCAAGTCCTCGGTGCTCTCAAAGATCTCTGACGAGGCTGAGCTGTGGAGAGTGGCTGGGATTTTTAGAGGATCTCTTGCACGAGTAGATAAGTGGAGATACCGCGAGTAGTCCGGTATGTGTGTGTGCTACCTTTTCCCGGAGGTAGCGGGGAGTCGCGCTCCGTGGGCGCCTGTGCCTCGAGCGCGTTGTATGTCGGCTTTCTGGCCTTTCTTCTATGATTCAGACACGTCTATCCATGAGGTATCCTTAAAAATGATTCGTGCATATGAATTGCAAGTTGGGTTGCAGCTAAAAAAAATTCAATTGCAATTGAAGATCCAACTAAGAAAAATACTCAAAATTATTAGATATGCTTTATGATTCGTGCCAGTTATGAGTTGCAACATAAGTTGGAGTTGCGAGATAAGTTGTAGAATGACATTAATTCTTGGTAGACTGAAAACTTGTCACACCCTAATTAATTTTCACATGTTCTTTTTACTGGATGTCTAGAGTTGCTATGCACTTTTAACGTGAGAAAAAATGAGTGCAACTGCGCACGAGAAGTAGCGAGACACCGGTCCATCCAACCAGCTGGTGCTGCGACTCTGCGAGCCGGGCTTGAGCTGCGGCCAAATGGAAATGGACCTCCACACACCCTTTGACGCCGCCGCCTTCGCCTTCTCTCCCCCGCGAGCAGATTGCAGAGTCCCTTTGCTTGGACAGTCCCACTAATCCCACGAGCGTGTGAGAGGTCGGCAGGGCTGACGGCGAGGCGCGCCGGTCGCCGGTCGGGCGGTCCAGAAGCTCGATCTGGAGCACTGGAGTGCTGGGGCTGCGAGGGCTTGGCCAGGAACGACCGCCCCCCACCTTGCCGTGCTCGCTCTCGCGCTCGAGGCCTAGGCATGAGATGGGAGGAGGAAGGGTTTGACGCGAAGCTAGAGGGGTTCCACTGCGGCGCGCTGTGAGGGTCGGTAGCCCTAGCTCCCGATAGGAGCCCCCCGTCTCCGGCGTGCGTGAGGTACGGATTCCATCTGCGCCGACCCCCTCCCTTCTCCGCCCCCCCTCGCCGTCACCGTCTTCTGCAGCAGCAACAGCGCCGGCGTAGCTCTTGCCCTGCCCTAACCCTGGGTTTACCCTCGATCTCCCAAGGAGAACAAAGTGGCAACGCTGTTGCGATATTAGGATTTTGTTGGCGAGCCCTAGTTTTGCTTCCCCTAATTTTTGATGCGATATTAGTACTTGTGATTACTTTCCAAACCTATTGTTAATAAATTTGTTGCACGTGGGCCACTGGATTCTAATAACAGTTGCCGCTTGGTCTCAACTTTACTAATTCATCCAATGAGAAGTTAACATTCTGTAAAAGCTGAGATAATGCAGGGAGTTTCCCAGCTAGGTTTAGGCACCTATATTCCATATCAGTGGACACGTTCTTCCAATTACTTCCTGGCGATGATAACCCTCTTATTTATGTGACTTATGGTACTGAATGCATTTCTCGGCAGTCCAATTCTTGCATTATCTCAGTAAATGAAACCAAAGAGAACAATAAGCTATGTTTTCATTATCTATTTGTTTAATGCAATTAAGGTGCTATTTTGCAATTGTTCACATTCTCCTGGCCATATTTGGTAACAAAAACAGCTGTATTGCCAAACTTAGAAATTTTCTTAGTGATTTAGAAATGGAACACAATAAAACTAAGCATTTAAAGTTAGTCTATCCTAACTGTTTTCTTCTTTTACAGCACTTCTAACTAGTTCATACATACTTATTGATGCCTTATGTTTATGTTGGCCCAGGATTCTGGTTACCGAGGGCTGATGTGATGGACACCCTTCAGAGCGATCCTTATGCAAGGAGCAGCTTGCAACAGCAACTCACTGACACCTCCACATCCTTCGAGAATAACATCGTGGATTTGGTTAAGCATGATGTTCCCAAACCTCGGGTTGGCATGACTTTTGAGACGGTTGATTTGGCATACCAGTCTTACCTGGAGTATGGATACCGTGCAGGCTTTGGAGTCTCAAAAAGAACCTCACATAGTGTTGACGGCGTAAAATACCGTGCTACATTTGTTTGTTACAAAGGTGGCATTGCTAGGATTAAGCCTGGCCTAAAAGCTCGAAGAAGGCTTGTTGCGAAGACTGGCTGCAAAGCTATGATGGTAGTGAAGTACAACGCAGGTGAGAACCGTTGGGAAGTAGTGTTTGTTGAGCTGGAGCATAACCACCCATGTAATCCTGAAATGGTCAGATTCATGATGTGTTTTAAGGATCTCCCTGACTGGCAGAGGGAGCACCGCCCATTCAATGCGAAGACTAGGTTGAATCCGAAGATTCATTCTGGTAGAGGCAGGCCACCCAACCAAAACAAAGAATTCATGGCGAGGTCCTTCTCTCAGTCAAATTATTCCATTGAAGCGGCTGGCAAGTGTGGGAAGCTGAGGTTTGCAGAGGGTGATGTTGAGGCACTATTAGTATTTTTCGACAAGATGCAAGCTCAAAATTCCAACTTCTTCTACAACTGGGACATGGATGATGAAGGCCGTCTCAAGAATGTTTGCTGGGTCGATGCACAATCCAGAGCTGCATATCAGCATTTCAGTGATGTTGTCTGCTTTGATACCGTTTATTTGACATACCAGTTTGTCATTCCATTGGTTGCTTTTCTTGGAATCAACCATCATGGTCAGTTTGTATTGTTAGGATGCGGTTTACTGGGAGATGAGTCTCCAGAGACTTTTTCATGGTTATTCAAGAAATGGCTAAAATGTATGAATGATAAAGCACCTGAAGCAATTATTACCACCCATTCAAGACCAGTTGTCAAAGCAGCCTCTGAGGTATTTCTGAATACTCGTCACAGATACAACCTCTGGCATATAATGAAAGAGCTTCCTGAAATGTCTGGAAGAGTTGAGGATAAGGAGGCAATTAGCCTGAGAATGAAAAAGGTAGTCTATGACACCATTACATCAGCTGATTTTGAGAGGGAGTGGGTTGAGATGGTCAATCAGTACAACCTTCATGATAATTGCTGGCTCACAACCTTGTTTGAAGAGAGGGCAAAGTGGGTGCCAGCATATGTGAAAGATACTTTCTGGGCTGGTATCTCTACTGTTCGCCGCAGTGAACGGTTGGAGGCCTTTTTCGATGGATATATTACACCAGAGACCACAATAAAGACATTTATTGAACAATTTGATACTGCTATGAAGCTTAGGTCTGATCGAGAAGCCTACGATGACTTCCGTTCATTTCAGCAAAGACCACAAGCCCTCTCTGGTTTGTTGTTTGAGGAGCAATTTGCAAATGCTTATACGATCAATATGTTTCAGAAGTTTCAGGATCAGTTAAAGCAGCTGATGAATGTGAATTGCATTGAAGTCAGTAAGAATGGATCAATAGTCACCTACACTGTGACTGTCATCGGGAAGGAGAGAAAGTTTGACTATAGAGTGATGTATAACAATGCTGAGAAAGAAGTGTGGTGTATCTGCAGGTCATTCCAGTTTAAAGGTATTTTGTGTAGCCATGCTCTTGCGGTCTTGAAGCAAGAGCTTGTGATGCTAATACCTTCCAAATACATTCTTGGTCGGTGGAGGAAGGACTTCAAATGCCCTGAGGAACCTAAGGAAACTCCCATCTCACCAAAAGCTGCAAACGCTACAGGGAATAGTGCACCAGAAAATGTTCGTGAAGATAAAGTGGACAATCTCTACAATGATGGCCACCAGTACTTTGCTGAGATTGTGGAAATGGGAGCAACTGATCCTGATGCAATGGAATATGTTCTGTCTGTGATGAAAGAAGCTAAAGAGAAGGTACGCAAGTTTGAGGAATCTCGAAAAGAGAAAAGGCCCGGAGAAAGCCCAGTTTCTGCTGGTAAGAAAGATGATAAGTCTCTAAAGCCATCTGCTGAAGGTGCGGGAATTAGCACACCAGTCTCAACACCTGCGAACACAGCAATGGCTCCAGCAGCAGTGCCGCCATCTACACCGATGTTAGTGCCGTCATCTGCACCGATGTCAGTGCCACCGGCAATGATGGCTATGGCAACCACATCGGCAGCTGTGCCTCCAGGAATGTTTTTTGTACCGATGCACCCGCACATGGTTTTTCCACACTTCACCCCTGCAGTACCAGCAGCAGTACCACCTGTAGTGCCACCCCCAGCACCAGCAGCCAATGTGGTGGGCAACTCCTCGAAGAAGAGAAAGAAGAGAAAGGGGAACACTTGATCTTCTGACACTGATGAAGTGAGCTATTTTCACTGTGCGCTGTTCCTATCCTTTTCCCTATTTTGCAACGCTGCCCAATAATCAATTGTTCGTGTAATTCTTTTTAATCGCAGGCTTAGAATAGGTTTGTCCTTTTGTTTCCGCGTGTGTTACTGAGTTATCACCACCTGTTACTGCAGGTCGAACTTCGCTTTTGGACCGCCTGCTGTACATAGCCACCCTTGTCAGGAACCGTTGATGTTAGTTAGCGCAGCTTCGGACTGCCTACTGTACAATATCACCCTTTGGTCGGATGTTATCTTACATTTAGCGCTGCTTCTGAATGTTAGTATGTTTCTGATCTTGTGGGTTACGATTTGGAGGAGGCGGGTACTTTGTTTAATGGTTCTCAAAACCCTTGCAGGCTTTTATCTTTCTGGGGTTTCTCGCTGAATTGCGTAACCACACTGTATTTACAGCCAGCCACCAATGCTTTTTAGTTTCTGTTAGAGAACGCTGATATGTGAATGATACATAAACTCGCCATCATGTTGCGCTGCGCTGTTGGCACTGAAGCCTGGCGGAGTGGCGGTGCATACTGCTACTTCATAGGTAAGGCAATGATAGCCTGTTTTTTTTTTTCATTATTTCTAAGCAGGAATGTGTAAATCAGATAGTTCTGTTGCAGTTTTTTTGTCTGATTGGGTGAAACCTTTGACGCCCTCTATGCAGGGTGAGTGTTTGGATTGCTGCCAAAATGTACATTCCTATTTTTTGGTTACAGGTTATGGCAATGCATGCTAACGTTCTTTTGTCTACTTTAGATTGTTATTGTACAATATATAAGCAGACTAATGGACAACAAGCCTTGAGCAATACTCCGATCAAACAAAGTGCAATTTTCGGCTGTGAGGGTGAGACGCAGTTGCGATATTATTTCGATCACTTATGCTCATTTTGACCAACGATAGATTAAGCAAAAAGAAAATGCTACAGTGGATCTAATGCAAGAAAGACCGTGAGAGAACATTTGAAAGGTACATCAAAGTACTTCAAAAGTTGTCATCTCAGGCTCCACCAATTGCATCTTGGCGTTCTTCCACGCAACTGGTATGTGGTAGCTGTGCTAAACATGTCACGTAAAGCATTGTCTAGCTGTTGAAGCTCATGAGAGCATCTTCAGTCTCCCAAAAGGGATTTGACTGTCTTCTCCAGGCGCGTCCCGACGTGTTTTGTTTGTGCGGTTTGGGGGACGTTGCTCCCAGCAGTCGTCCCAAATAAATATTAGTGCACGAAAATAAAAAAATTTATTTAAATTTAATTACATATTATAAAGTTTGAACGAAAACGGCTAGATTTCATCTAAACCCTAGCCTACTGACCATCCGGCGGTGCGTTTGATGGCTCTGCCCGTCGTCGCCTCCCCTCCGCCGCAGCTCCGGCTGAGCGCGCCGCCTCTCCATGCGTAGGGCGGTGAGCAGACGCCACTACTCTAGCAGCGCGTTGTCGCCTGCCCTCCCCTGCTGCGCCGCTTGGAGGGAGAGCTCGACGGCGCGGCGAATCTGCCTCTTTTCGCGGGCACGGACGTCGTCCTGAAGCTTCTTCTCCGACTCGAAGGACTCGACGAACGTTCGTTGCTGATCCGTCGCCTCGTCCGGGTGTGGCCCGTCGTCGTCGGACCACTCGAAGTCGTCGTCGTCGTCCTCCTGCTCCGCCTCGTCCTCCTCCTGCTCCTCCATTTACGCCTCCAATTGCGTCGCCAGCGCGTCCGCCTCCGATGCAAACGCATCCGCCCGCGCCCCCAGGCCGTCTCCGTTGCCGCCAGTGCCGCCTCCCGCTGCTGACGCTCCTCCGCCGTCTACTGTTGCTAACGCTCCACCGCCTCCCGCCGCCGCCGCTCGCTCGCCTCCCGCCATTCACGGTACTGGAGCTCCCGCTCCATGCGCTCCACACACCACCGGGCCATCTCACGCCGCGGCGCCTCTTCCGCCGTGGCGGCGTCGAACGCTCCTCCATCCCGCGTTCGCCGCAAGTTCAGCTGCTGGTTCTGCCGCTTCTGACGCTCCCGCCGCCGCTCACGCTCGACGCCTCCATTGCCTCGTGCCGCTGCTGCATGCAGCCGCGGCGCCCCGCGACTCTTCTCCGCGGCGGCGTCGATGCCGAACTGCTAATCCGGTGGTGGAGGTGTGTAAGGGTACATTGCCCCTATGTGTGGTTTTGGTAATTAATGACAACCCCTATGGACTAATGTTTTCATTGAGTTTATATGAAGGAATATTCCATAGGTACTACTTGTACTCCATGTGTTGGATTCAAGTATGGATGCCATGAAGATAAAGGTATACCTTGTGTATTGGCATCAAGATCATCGGTATGAAGATATATATGTGATATGATCAAGAAGAAGAAATGAAGGTGGAGTTCTTATGTGGAACTCAATATTAGCCATGCTCTATCTTAAGTGAGTATGAGAAGATACAAGGTTGAGTTGGGCAAGTTCAAGATGAGCATCTTGAGTGGATCACATGCTTGAAGCTTGCCGTCCATTTGGTGATAATGGACATGTGAAGATGTGTATCAATGGAGCTTTCCCATCATAGTGTATGGGGGAGCATTTGTGAGTCTTCACAAAGCAACATTGATCAAGAGAGGCATTCCGGCTTGAGTGAAGCTTGAAGAGTTATCATCAAGATCAAGCGGGATGCGCAAGGCAAAGGTATGGCCTTGCTAGGTTTTCCTTTTACCGGTCTCAAGGTGGTTGATGGGAGACCGGATTATAGGATACATAGCCGCACTATTAAGAGGGGCTTTCGGTTGGGTAACTTGATCACATCGTCTTAGGGAGCTCAATCCTTTGCATACTTTGCATATCCGTATTAGGTTCTTGAGCTTGTTGCTAGCTTTACAACAAGCCCAAGTTCATCGAAAACGGAATCCGCATGCATCTTCTATTGCGTTTTCGAGGTTGGGTGATTTTACCGGTTATTCATGATATAAGGTTCTACCTTTTATATTCATGATAAAATCCCCTCCTATAGATTCTTGTGTTTTCACTTTCCATAGGATAGCATTTGTTATTATCTTCCAAACAAAACTGGTTTCATTCGAATCGGGGTTCGGGAGCAAAAGTTATTAAAGAAAGAGTAAAAGAAGAAAAAGAAAAGAAAAAGGAAAAGGGGGAGGCTGCCGGTTGGGCGACCGGCCTGCCGGGAGACCACCGACCCGGCCACCGGCCCACGCGCCGGGCAGCCCAGCCAAACCTCCGGTTCGACCGGGAGCCGCACCGGGCCGCCTCTCCGCCTTCGGCCCGTCACGCGGCCTGGCGCGCGCCGCGCGGCCTGTGACCGGCCTTGGGCCAGGTCCACGACCGGGCCGCCCTGCTGCCCCTCCGGTCCGGCCGGATCCGGTCTGGGCCGCCTTGGCCGCCCAAGGCCCACGCGGCCTGGCTCCTTCCCCGCGCGGCCCGAAGCTTTTCGACCGCCCAGCGCAGCATCTGCCCGCCCGGTTCCTGGGCCGGTCGGACCGGGCAGGCCGCCGGCCTCCCCAGCCCAGGCTCCGGTCAACCGGCCTGGGCACTTTTTTTGCCCGTTTTTCCTGCGTTTTTAATGGTTCTTTTTCCCCAACGGTTATTTTTCTCCCTAGACTATAAATAGCCCTTCTTCCACCTTGAGCAGGTAGTTCTTCACTTCCTCTCACCTCCATTGTTGCTATTTGAAGAACTTGCTCTTCCCCTTGATTCCTCCAACCATTCTTGCTCATATTTGAGGATTTGAGAGAGGAGATCTAGATCTACACTTCCACCAAACCGTTTCTTCTCTAAGTGAGGGAATCTCTTGGGATCTAGATCTTGGAGTTTTTGGTTGACTTTCCCCCTTGTTCTTCCTCTCTAATCTCATCCTAGCATTCGTTGCCTTGGTGGGATTTGAGTGTGAAGGACTTGAACACCTCCGGTGTTCTTGCTTTGCATCATCGCATAGTGTTGAGCTCTCCACCACGATTTGTTCGAGTGAGAGACCGTGAGCTTGTTACTCTTGGAGGGTGACCTCCTAGTTGGCTTGGTTGGTGTCCCGGTGATCTCTTCGTGAAGATTGTGAAGGGGCCCGGGCTTCTCCTTCGTGGAGCTTGTGAAGTGGTTGTGGAGCTTGCCATCTCCGGAGCGGAGGAAAAGCTAACCATAAGGAAAGGGCCATTATCCTTCGTGGGTGTGGTTCGGAGAATAGGGTGAGCCTTCGTGGCGCGGGGAATCCTTCGTGGGACCTCCACTCCTCCAAACGTGACGTACCTTGTTGCAAAGCAAGGGAACACGGGAATACATCCTCGTCTCCGCGTGCCTCGGTTATTTCTATACCCGAGCTCTCTTTCCTTGTGATAGCCATCGTGCTTGAAGTATATATATATACTATCACTTGTGCCTATCTTGCTTAGCTCTAGTTGTTATTGTTATACCTAGTTGAGCTTAGCATATCTAGGGTTTGTGCTTGTAAACTAAACGATAGTTTAATTCCGCATTCTTACAAGACAAATCCGAAAGAGTTTGTAATTGCCTATTCACCCCCCCTCTAGGCGACATCTCGATCTTTCAATTGGTATCAGAGCAAGGTCTCTCCTTGTTTAAGGCTTCACCGCCTTGAGAGTAAAGATGTCGGCTAGTAATTTAGTGCACAATGACACAATTATCTTTGTTGGCACAAATTATCTTTTGTGGCGAAATTGCTTGCTTTGCAAACTTCGGACCTTGTGTCCAAACATTGAGCAATTTCTAGATGTAGGTTTTTCTCCTCCGATGGACCCTCAAAATCTATCTTTAGAGGATGAGAAAAACTTACATCTTGAAGCTCTAGTATCTAATGAGCTTGTATTCTCTTTGAGACCAGATTTTCATAGGTTCTTGATATATATAAAGCGAAAATCGTCTCATGAGATGTGGATCAAGCTTAAGGAAATGTTTGGTGGATCCACTTCTCATTTGGTTGGTGGTGACTCCGAGGAGCTCTCTTCCCCTTCACATCATGAAGAGCTCCAAGTTGCTTCCACCTCCGGCCGTGATGAGTTCTCATCTTCTTCCACTTCACCAACGTGTAGCAAGACACGAGGTAATGATATGGTGAGTGGTGAGAAAAATTGCAATGTTGATATTGTGCTCAATAGTGATGATTCTTCATCTCTATCCCATTGCAATGCTTCCTCTTTGGACTTAAACACATCTAGCATTGAAAATAATCTACATGCTTGTGTTGATAGTCCTCGCATATCATGTGTAAATTGCTCACATAAATCCCATGATGATATGCTTGCCTTGTCTTGCTCCCATAATCAAAATGCTTCTATCTCCTCTAGTTGTTTGACTAACAATGTAGAGGAAACCGAACACTCTATGGATCAAGACATGTTTTCAAATAAGGATTCAAGAATTTCTTCATCTTCATCCTCCGGTATGCACATGTGCCTTATGGCAAATGGATCAAAGGTATCTCCTACTTTGACTCCTAACACTTCCTCTAATGATGAGAGTGATGATGATGATAATGATGAAGAATATAATATATTGGTGCATAATATGGCAATGGTATATGCTTCTCTTCATGGTAATAAAGAAGCTCGTGCTAATCTCGAACACTCTATGGATATCTTGAGTAAATATAGGGAAACCATAGTGGAGTTGGAGTCCCATGTTGAAAATGGGGAAATGAGATTCACTCTCCTCAAGCATGAGCTAAAAGATGAGAAGCATACTAATTTTATGCTCACACAAAAATTTGAATCCTATAAGCATGAAAATGAGAAAACTATTGTTGATGCTTGTGCTACTAACTCTAATTCTTGTGAAGCATCTACCTTAGAGGAGAATGTTGAGCTAAGGGCTCAACTAGAGTTGCTAACTAGCAATTATAGGGAATTGGAAGAAAGTCATAAAAAGCTCTCAAGCTCTCATGATGATCTTCTAATTTCCTATGATGGGCTAAAGTTAGCTCATGAGGCAAGTATCACTAAGGTAACATCTTGTGAGCCTCATATGGACATTAGCACAATCTCTACTACAAATGCTATATTGCCATGTGCTAGTCCTTGTAATCCATCTAGTCAAACTAGTGATACACCTTGTGTTGGATTACTTGCTTTGCCTTGTTGCTCTAACAATGAAGCTTCTACTTCCTCTAGTACTTGTATTTCTACTAACCATGTAGAGGAAATCAAAGAGCTCGAGGCCCAAGTCCTTTCTTTAAAGAAAGACTTGGAAAAGCGTCATGAAGGGAAATCCGCACTTGACAAGATGCTAAGTGTGCAACAATCCCCCAATGACAAGAGTGGGCTTGGATTCAACTCCAATAACAAGAACAAGTCCAAGAGCAAGAGCAACAAGAAGAAGGGCCAAGACAAAGTCAAGGATCCGGCCAAGTTGGTTTGCTTCAAGTGCAAGGTTGAAGGGCATCATGTTAGATCATGCCCATTGAAGAAGAAGAAGCACTTGAGTGAGAAACAACAAGGGAAACGACCACAAGGTCAAGGTCAAGCTCATGCTCGACCTCAAGTTGAAGATAGGCCACTTCCCAAGAAGAATCAAGACGTTGTTCCCCAAGAGAAGAAATCAATAAAGAAGAGAAAGGGGAACACTTGCTACTTATGCCGTGTGAAGGGGCACTTTGCTTCTTCATGTTTAAGTGGTACCTTATCTAACCCTATAATTGTTGATGATTATTATTCTCTAGGAAAGGATAAGGATGGCAATGTGATTGCCAAGTTTGTTGGAACTCAAAGTGGTCTCAAGAAAAGGACCATTTGGGTTGCCAAGCCTATTGTGACTAACCTCTTAGGACCCAACTTGGTTGGGGACCAACAAGCTCAAACGTGATCAATAGGTACATATGGAGGTCATTGGAGACTTGGCTAATTTATGAAGAATTAAGGGATTTTCATATATTATTTTGACCAAGCCAAGTCGTATGGATCATTATCTATATCTTATATCCAATGTTCCTCCTTGCGGTAACTTATACTTCAACTCTTCATATTCATTGTAAGTTACTTGCCCCTTTGCATGTTTGGTTTTGTATCAAATATGTGTTTGTATGTATTGAGTCTTACTTGCCTATCTTGTGTATTCAAGTATGATTGTTTGACTCACCATATACTAGTGTATTGTTTTGAGCCTAATGCATCTTGATAATATCTTATTTGGCTCTCTTTGAGTGATTAATGGAACATCCCATTTTGGGGGAGTGATATGCATTGTGCATCTCTCTTTCTTTAAAATGTGTGTACATGGGTACCACCACTTAGTATTGATATTGCAAGATTATCTAGTCACTATGTGGTGTGTCATACTCATGAGAAATTCAAATTCTAAATGTCCATTAATCATCTCTAGTCGAATTTTAGTTGCCTCTTGTTTAGAAGAAATGTTTTATCACATTATGGGGGAGTAATATGTTTTGTACATATCACAAACCTAAGAAAATGTGACCATATGAGGTTATGCCACTTGGAGTTGATACACGTAATTATCTTGTTCCTAGGTGGCATGTTTGCTCAAACAAGCTCCACTTCTATTAAAAAGCTCTTATTGGCTCATCCTATGGATTCTTGTTTGATTAAGAAATTCTTGGTACGGTTTTCCTCAAATACATATCTCTATATCTTATTTAGGACACCGTTTGCTTCAAGTTATTCTAATCATTGCCGTGCGTGATTGTTTGACTAATTGAAGCTATCAAGAATCTTCATCCGTGCATAGTGCTTAATTTTATATACTTATCCTATGCCCTTTATTGTGAAGTTGATCCTTACTATCATTGTCAATTCACCACCGGAAATTATTTCCAATATACTCATTGTCTTTGACAATTGATAACCTTGTATGTGGTTGAATTCATGGATCATCTTCACCTTGGATTGCCTCTTATTTACTTATTTTATTTCCAAGAAATCCTTGTTGCTCCCACGTGTCTTCTTTGTTCCTTTGAAAAATCTTTTGATAAATTCTCTTGATTCATATCAAGTGTTTGTTTTGGAAGACAAACCTTTTCCTTACGGTACATTGTGCCATTGTGAAAAGTGTAGAGGGTTTGGTTTATTTGTTTGAACCTTGCTCTTTTGGGAGTTTGCTATCTCATTCCTTCTTCTATGCTTTATTTGTTGAATGAGATAAATCTTTGAGCATGTTTGCTTTATTTCATCCTTTATGCTCAATGGTTTCTTCTTAGTTCACTTGTTGAACTTTGTTGAACAAATCTTTTGTGATTTGCTTCTTAGATATAATTTGGACAACAAATTTGTTTTGTGACACCTCTATGCCTTATTTAATTCCTTTGGTGTTTTGTCCAAAGTATATCTTTCTTGGATCTTTAAAAGTTTTGGTGCATGCTTATATGTAATTTGTTTATACTTGTAGCATGCTTGCTTTCTTTCGATCCATTATGTAGGATATACTCCATCAAATCCTAAATGGCTAAGATGTGCATGAAATTCAAACTTCATCTAAATATGCACATGTTTATATGGAGTGTGTCCTATATATTGTGGTTAGTCTAACCATGTTGGACCCAATGAGTTTGGGGACCAAGATGTACTTGAATGATGTTTTAGGTACATTGGAGATGCAATGGAGGCTTGTCTCATTTATAAGGAAGGTGTTGTCACCATATGATAATTGGAGTCAAGCTAGGATGTTCGATGAACTCGTATCTACTACATCATGCCATTGCTATCTCGGTAACAAGTATCTTATTCATGCATACTCATATAGCATCCAACCTCTTGTAGGTTGCATCTTGGCATGAAATTCTTTATTTCGAAAATATTGCGATTCTTGAAAAATACTTTTAAAAGAAAAACTTCTTATTGTACATTTGAGTAATTTGAGAAGATGCATATGATAGGTTATATATATATATATCATATTTATGATTCACCTATCACAAATATGCCCTCTAGCAATTTATTGCATATCAATTCCTCAAAGAGCTCTTGTGTACAATATTGATGAAATCGTGAAATAAATCCATATTTGTGATACTTGTTGCCTCTCTCAAAACATTCCAACTAGCTTTACTTCCCTTATTGTTAGTTGTGATGTTTTTGAGATTTTCTTGGTTGAAGCTCATTCATATACCACAAGTGTGTAAATTGGAGCCATAGGCTATATATGCTTTTTAAGCAAACATCCTTGGTATATTTTATGACTTCATCTTGGATATCATGTCTTATTTATTTTGTTAACCTCTTGTGTGTGCATGTTTCTTTATGGATCACTATGTCCACTTTAGAAACTTATATACATGAGAGCGTTAATCCATCAACTTGATATCCTTGTTCCTTGCCAACCATCTTTTACCCTTTTGCTTTTAGTGGTGTTGGTAAAGAAGATTTATGAGTGCTTGGTTTACTTGTTTTTCTTCATGCACTCATATCTCGTAATTGTTGGACTCAAGTTATTCTTGATAAGCATATTATTTTTATCTTGGGTGTGTTCTAAATGATATAGAGGGAGTGAGGATTCCATGTTTGTGCATATTGTATTCAAATGCAAACATTATAAATTGTGCACGAACCTTGGGGAGCTTTCTTATTTTTAGAGCACTATATCTTTCTTATCATGATATCTTTGTTTGTCCAATTGGATCTTTGATTGCTTGCTTTATTTGTTAAAACTTACTTCACCATGTTATCCTTGTGCAATCTTTGATCCTCAATATAGTTTGACTTCCTTCAAGTATTCATCATTGGATATGTGCATTTGATTCCACTCAAATTATGAGAAGTGCACACCTTGGGGAGGAACTCACATTATATTGGCTTTCTAAATTTTTCACCCATTTTGGCACTCGATGCCAATGGGGGAGAAGTTTAGAGGGTTTAAGGGAATGGTTTTATACTTAAGCTTGGTTTGTGCTTAAGTGTTTTGCCTCTCATGCATTCCATATTTATATGTCTTGCATGGTTGTATATATATAGTGGAAACTATCCCAAAGGTTAATCTTGACAATGTATGCAATGAATTCATGTTCATCACACGTGCATACATTGTGGGGGAGTTTTCTCTATATATATTGGTTCTACTCACATCCATCGCATTTGTTGTAGTTGTGTGAGTAGAGTCGGTTTTGATATGGACTAGTTGCTTTGTGTTACTTGACCATATCAAATACAACCTCTTGTATACAACTTATTCTCGGATAAGTTGCGTACTTGTCACTAATATTCATTATATAAACCCTCTTATTATGGTTGTCATCAATTACCAAAATGGGGGAGATTGTAAGGGTACATTGCCCCTATGTGTGGTTTTGGTAATTAATGACAACCCCTATGGACTAATGTTTTCATTGAGTTTATATGAAGGAATATTCCATAGGTACTACTTGTACTCCATGTGTTGGATTCAAGTATGGATGCCATGAAGATAAAGGTATACCTTGTGTATTGGCATCAAGATCATCGGTATGAAGATATATATGTGATATGATCAAGAAGAAGAAATGAAGATGGAGTTCTTATGTGGAACTCAATATTAGCCATGCTCTATCTTAAGTGAGTATGAGAAGATACAAGGTTGAGTTGGGCAAGTTCAAGATGAGCATCTTGAGTGGATCACATGCTTGAAGCTTGCCGTCCATTTGGTGATAATGGACATGTGAAGATGTGTATCAATGGAGCTTTCCCATCATAGTGTATGGGGGAGCATTTGTGAGTCTTCACAAAGCAACATTGATCAAGAGAGGCATTCCGGCTTGAGTGAAGCTTGAAGAGTTATCATCAAGATCAAGCGGGATGCGCAAGGCAAAGGTATGGCCTTGCTAGGTTTTCCTTTTACCGGTCTCAAGGTGGTTGATGGGAGACCGGATTATAGGATACATAGCCGCACTATTAAGAGGGGCTTTCGGTTGGGTAACTTGATCACATCGTCTTAGGGAGCTCAATCCTTTGCATACTTTGCATATCCGTATTGCTTCTTGGTGTTTCTCTGTGTGAGGTTCTTGAGCTTGTTGCTAGCTTTACAACAAGCCCAAGTTCATCGAAAACGGAATCCGCATGCATCTTCTATTGCGTTTTCGAGGTTGGGTGATTTTACCGGTTATTCATGATATAAGGTTCTACCTTTTATATTCATGATAAAATCCCCTCCTATAGATTCTTGTGTTTTCACTTTCCATAGGATAGCATTTGTTATTATCTTCCAAACAAAACTGGTTTCATTCGAATCGGGGTTCGGGAGCAAAAGTTATTAAAGAAAGAGTAAAAGAAGAAAAGAAAAGAAAAGGAAAAAGGGGAGGCTGCCGGTTGGGCGACCTGCCTGGCAGACGCCGGCCCACCCGGTCGACCGGGCGGCCACGGCCCACGCGCGGGCAGCCCAGCCAAACCTCCGTCCGACGGGAGCCGCACCGGGCCGCCTCTCCGCCTTCGGCCCGTCACGCCCGCGCGCGCCGCGCGGCTGTGACCGGCCTTCGGCCAGGTCCACGACCGGGCCGCCCTGCTGCCCCTCCGGTCCGGCCGGATCCGGTCTGGGCCGCCTTGGCCGCCCAAGGCCCACGCGGCCTGGCTCCTTCCCCGCGCGGCCCGACCGCCAGCGCGGCATCTGCCCGCCCGGTTGGGCCGGTCGGACCGGGCAGGCCGCGGCCTCCCAGCCCAGGCTCCGGTCAACCGGCCTGGCAGCCGGCCTGGGCACTTTTTTGCCCATTTTTCTGCGTTTTTAATGGTTCTTTTTCCCCAACGGTTATTTTTCTCCCTAGACTATAAATAGCCCTTCTTCCACCTTGAGTAGTTCTTCACTTCCTCTCACCTCCATTGTTGCTATTTGAAGAACTTGCTCTTCCCTTGATTCCTCCAACCATTCTTGCTCATATTTGAGGATTTGAGAGAGGAGATCTAGATCTACACTTCCACCAAACCGTTTCTTCTCTAAGTGAGGGAATCTCTTGGGATCTAGATCTTGGAGTCTTTGGTTGACTTTCCCCTTGTTCTTCCTCTCCAATCTCATCCTAGCATTCGTTGCTTTGGTGGGATTTGAGTGTGAAGGACTTGAACACCTCCGGTGTTCTTGCTTTGCATCATCGCATAGTGTTGAGCTCTGATACGTCCAAAACGTATCTACTTTCCCGAACACTTTTGCTATTGTTTTGCCTCTAATTTGTGTATTTTGGATACAACTAACACGGACTAACGCTGTTTTCAGCAGAACTGCTCTGGTGTCTCGTTTTTGTGCAGAAATCCAACTTTCGGGAAAATCCTCGGAATTTCTTCAGATGGCCCTATTTTACCAAAATATTGACGGAGCCAGAAGGGCAAAGGAGGTGGAGGCCCGAGGGCCCCACACCACATGGCGGCGCGGCCCAGGGGGGCCCGCGCGGCCATGTGGTCTGGCCCCCTCGGCCGGCCTCCGACGCCCCCTTTGGACTACTTATCGGGTTCGACCTAAAAACGCACGGAGAGAAGTCGAAGTCGCCAGAAACCCTCCAGAGAGCCGCCACATCGTGAAACTCCGTCGCGGGAGCCAGAAGTCTCCGTTCGGCACTCCGCCGGGACGGGGAATTGGAGGAGATCTTCACCGCCATCACCGCCAACGCCTCTCCATCGACCAGCCATGTTTCCCCCATCCATGTGTGAGTAATTCCCCCACTGTAGGCTGAAGGGGATGGTAGGGATTGGATGAGATTGGTCATGTAATAGTCATAAGATTGTTAGGGCATAGTGCCTAGTATCCGTAGATGTCACTTTTATGATATTGTTGCAACTTGTTATGCTTAATGCTTGTCACTAGGGCCCGAGTGCCATGATCTCAGATCTGAACATGTTATTGATTCATCAAGATATTCGTTGTTTATGATCTTACCTGCAAGTTGTATACACATGTCGCTGTCCGGAACCAATGGCCCCAATCGGGACAACCGGAGGGGATGGTAGTGATGTGAGGATCACATGTGTTCACGGAGTGTTAATGCTTTGCTCCGGTACTCTATTAAAAGGAGTACCTTAATATCCAGTAGTTTCCCTAGAGGCCCGGCTGCCACCGGCTGGTAGGACAAAGATGTTGTGCAAGTTTCTCATTGCGAGCACGTACGACTAAATATGGAACACATGCCTATTGATTGATTAGTACTTGGATACCGTTTTATTATTATCTGCAAATGCCCATGCTTTGATTGTTACATGAGTTTCTCTCATCCATGCAACGCCCGTTAAATCCGTCCCTGTGCCTACAATATTTTAATCCTGCTGTTTACTATAATCACTACTGCTGTCTTTATTTCACCGCTGCTGTTATTTCACTATTTCCACTGCTATAAAACTTTTACTACTGATAAACTCTTGCGAGCAAGTCTGTTTCCAGGTGCAGCTGAATTGACAACTCCGCTGTTAAGGCTTACAAGTATTCTTTTTCTCCCCTTGTGTCGAATCAATAAATTGGGTAATACTTCCCTCGAAGACTGTTGCGATCCCCTATACTTGTGGGTCATCAAGACTATTTTCTGGCGCCGTTGCCGGGGAGCATAGCTTTATTTGGAAGTTCACTTGGATTGATATTGTTTGCTGCAAATTCTCCATCATGGGTAAAACTCGCGATACTAAGATCGCCATATTACCATCCACTACAAGAAAAGGTACAACTCTGAGTACCTCTGCTGCTCTTGATTCACCATCTGTGATTGATAAACTTGTTTCACCGCCACATGCTTCGCGTGCTGGTACTTCTGCTGAATCTGAAAATTCTCATAATATTGATAATGTTTCTGCTGTGCTTGATGATAGTGGTTCATTGGGATCTTTTCTAGATGCTACGATTGCTAGGTCTAGACAA
Source organism: Lolium multiflorum (assembly GCA_030979885.1). Lineage (NCBI taxonomy): Eukaryota > Viridiplantae > Streptophyta > Magnoliopsida > Poales > Poaceae > Lolium > Lolium multiflorum. Next base: position 234,906,423 of record CM061748.1, on the reverse strand, counting down.
ATTGAAAATACTGAAACTCCTAATGAAAATGCTGCTACACCTGTTAATTCACCTGAGTCTGTTGAATATTCTAGTGATGATCTTGATGAAGATTATGTAGAGCTTGATAATGATTTTATTGAAAAATGCAAGGCTACTACTGATGCAAGAAAAATTAAAAAGTTGCTTGCAGAACATGCTGTTAGATATAAACCATCTCCTGATCCTAAATTTGCCACATCTCCTATAAACATTAGAGATAAAGATTATGATTTTTCTCTTGATCTATCTCATATAGCTATTGTTGAGAAAACACCCTTTTGTGGTACTGAAAAAGAAAGTGCTGTTGAACACTTGACTGAGTTATCTACTCTTAGTGGCGTGTTTTCTGATGATGTCAAGATGCGTACTTATTTTGTCGCTAAAATTTTTCCGTTCTCATTAAAGGATGATGCTAAAACTTGGTATAATAATTTGCCTCCTGGTTCTATTAAAAGTCCAACTGACTTGCGTGATGTTTTCTTTCGAAAATACTTTCCTGCTAGTGCTCAACATGCTGCTTTGCAGAGAATTTATAATTTTGACCAGGAAGATGGAGAGAAATTGCCTGAGGCTTGGGCGAGATTTTGCTCTCTTATTAGAGCTCAGCCTGACCATGATTTGGAAAAGCATGATTTACTTGATATATTTTATAGTGGACTAACTATTGAGTCTAGGGCATACCTGGATAGTTGTGCTGGTTGTGTTTTCAGGAAAAGAACTCCAGACGACGCTGAAGAATTATTGGCTAAAATAGGCCGGAATCATGATGATTGGTCTACACCTGAACCAACCCCGACACCGATAGTGAAGAAGAGGGGTATGATTAAATTGAATGATGAAGATATGAGGGAAGCCAAGAAGTCTCTTAAGGAGAAGGGTATTAAACCTGAAGATGTGAAGAATTTACCTCCTATAGAAGATATATGTGAGACAATTCCCCCTTCATCCATGATTGAGGTACACTCGCTTCAACACTTTACTAGGGAAGATATTCCGTATTCAAAATCTCCTGCTCAATGCTTAGATGAATTTGATAATTATATTGTTAAACAAGAAAACTTTAATATGAGAGTAGAGAATCATTTAATGGAAAATTCTCGAGCTATTAGTGAATTGCATGGTATTGTGGAGAGAACCTCCAATGATGTTAAGATACTTGTTAAACATTTTCAAATGGTTCAAACTCAAATTGATCAACTTACTAAAGTGCAAAATGACTTGTTGGGAAATAATTCTAAAGAAAAACATGCTTGTGAGGTAACAACTAGAGGCGGTGCTTCTACCCAGGATCCTCTATATCCTGAAGGGCATCCCAAAAGAGTTGAACAAGATTCTCAACTAATTAAAACTAGTGCTCCATCTAAGAAAAAGAAAAAGAAACATAAGAATGTTGTAGAATCCTCTGAACCTGTTAGTGATCCTAATAGTATTTCTATTTCTGATGCTGAAACTGAAAGTGGTAATGAACATGATGAAGATAATGATAAGAATGATACTCCTGATAAAGAAGAAATTGAAAAAGAACCTGAAAAGCATGCTAAAAATAAAAAGTATACTAAAGAAGATTTTATTACAAAGAAACATGGTAATGAAAGAGAACCTTGGGTTCAAAAGCAAATGCCTTTTCCTGCTAAGAAACTAAAATCAAAGGAGGAGGAACATTATAATAAATTTTGTGATTGGATGAAACCTTTATTTCTGCAAATCCCTTTGACTGATGCTATTAAATTGCCTCCTTATTCAAAGTATATGAAAGATATTGTTACTAACAAAAGGAAAGTCCCCAATGAGGAGATTTCTACTATGCTCGCTAATTACTCCTTCAATGGTAAGATTCCAAAGAAGTTGGGCGACCCAGGTATACCGACTATTCCTTGTTCCATCAAGAATAATTATGTTAGAACTGCTCTATGTGATTTGGGAGCAGGTGTGAGTGTAATGCCTTTTTCTCTTTATAAGAGACTTGATTTAGATAAATTGATACCAACTGATATATCTTTGCAAATGGCTGATAAATCTACTGCTATTCCTGTTGGTTTATGTGAAAATGTTCCTGTTCAAGTTACTCAGCATTGCTTGATATTAACTGATTTCGTTGTGTTGGAAATGCCTGAAGATGATAATATGTCCATTATTCTTGGAAGACCCTTTCTTAATACTGCAGGGGCTGTTATTGATTGCAATAAAGGCATGGTTACTTTCAATGTTGATGATAAGGAACACACTGTCTATTTTCCCAAGAGGATTGATAAAGTGTGTGGAGTCAATACAATTTTTAATGTGAAAACTATCAAAGTGGGATCCATTGATTGTCCTATATATGAGCCTAAAGAAGAATATCAAACTCTTGTGATTGGATCCATATCAATTCAATATAAGGTAACATGATTGATTTGAGGTTTATTTCTTCTTATGTCATATAAAATTTATTTGGTAGCAAGACTTGATCAACCTTGTTAACAAGTATATTTTATTGCATAAAAGAGCTAAACAACACTTCTTTCTTTCTTTCTCCCTTCACCTATTTTACTTGCTGTAGCACTTTTGTTTTGCAATATGCTTTAGTCATTTAAGATTTTAGAAATCATTTTCCTGCGCAGTAATCATTAATTTAATACCCAGAAATGTGCATTTTTTAAAGTTCTCTAAAAATTACAAAAATTACACCGTTGGTCCTATTTTTCGACGAGGCACCTGGGAGCACCAGAGGATGACCTGTGGGGCACCAGGGGGTGCCACACCATAGGCGGCGCGGCCAGCAAGGGGGCCGCGCCACCATGTGGTGTGGGCCACCCCTTGCCCCACTACACCATCTCTTCCTCCCAGCACCTTCTCTCTCCCGAAAAAACTCGTACCAAGTTTCTCTCACTCGTGTTTCTGCTCAAGAACTCGCGATTTTTCGATCTCCTTGCTCAGCCCAGATTTCTGTCTGAAATTTGGCACATTTACTCCTTGGTATGTGACTCCTTTGATTGTCCAATTAGAATTTCATTTGGTTGAGTACATCTTGAATATTTTGCTGCTGTAGATAACATGTTTAGTGAGCTTGCATGCTTGTTCTAAGTGGTAGAAATTAGTTTTGATGCATGTGTAGTACTCTAGCAAGTTCCTATAGTAGTTCCCTTCAATTACACACCTTGAAATCAAATTTTATAATGATTGTTGAAAATTTCAGAAAATGGAAGGAGGTGTGCCCCAATTGAACCAAGAAGAATTGGAAGTCCAGCAAGTTACGAGAGTCAATCGTGAGGAGGGAGTATACCCCTCTTACTACCCATGCGTGGACTTTATGAGAAGTGCGGGGATTTTACAAGATGTGCAAACTCTAATCTCTCGTGCAGGGCTGAGTGGTTTTGTTGAAGGAGAGCCAAGACAATATGCAAAATTAACTATGTCTTTTGTGCAGGACTTCAAGTTCAATTGGTCGCGATCTGACCCCATGGTCCAGTATAAAATTTACAATAAAGCTGTCAACTTGTCATTTAGTGTTTTTTGTGCAGCAATTGGAGTACCGCAATGGGGATCCTGCGAGAAGATCAGGGGAACACCGCGGGAGCTCTCAGATCTTTATACAAGGATTTGTAATGGGAGGAGCCTCTCCAATGATGGTAAGATTAGTAGCATTCAACATCCAGCCATCCGCTACTTTGCCTATTTCATTACTAAGTGCGTCCTTGCAAGAAGGACTGGAGGTAAATTATCTGTCCCAGACTTGGCTTTCTTAGCTGCTGCTTTGCAACATGATAGAACTTATAATTTGGGTGCTTTAATAGCTTGTAGACTTGCTACTAACCGTGAGAAAGGAGGAATTTGTGGAGGTCTTATCGCCTCTCGCTTATTAGCTATGCATGGTGTAGAACCTCACCATTTAGATATTCCGCTTTCTATAGAGAAGCTTGATGTGGTTTCCATGATTAGACATGAGTTTATTTCAGATGCATCTAGTTTGAACAACCTGCATTATAGGATAACTTTGTATAAGAAAAGTTGGAGTATAACTAAGAAAATTGAAAAACTAGTACGATTGCCTGCACCTGCTTTGTTTAACCTTGATGCCAGGAACGGGTGGTCGATCACAGAAAATGAGCTAAATGCGTACATAGAAAGAGAAAGCCGTCGTGCGAGGGAAAATGTGGAGGAGGCCGAGGAGCACCCCGACTCTTCATCCGATGCAGCGAGCTCCTCATATCAACATCATGGTCATGTGGAGCCTCCATGATATTCTTCTGCGCAGGGGCCCTATTACCACTCCATGTATGATCCACCGGCGTGGAACTCCGACCCTCGTTGGGAATGAACTCCACTTAGGCCAAAAGCCTAAGCTTGGGGGAGGTATACCGGCATCACTCATTCCTTGCATATTATGATTGCTGGATACTTGTACATACTTGTTTAGTCTCCTAGAGTGGTTTTCTAATGAGAGGGAGATGACATTTGGGGAAGTGCTGTCCAAAAACAGATTCTGTGCTGTTACCAAAAAAATTCGTACGCACAGCCAGAACGTTATTTTGAGTTGCCAATTTTTGAGCATGTTCCCCAGGTTGTTATCTAACTTTCATTAGTTGAACACTTTTTGGTCTGAGCAATGGAAGATTTTTGTTAAATTCGATTTCTGTACTGCTGTCAGGATTTGGCAGATTTCTGTCATCCTGCTTTTCTGTGTTTCTGTTAGTTTGCATTCTTTTGTTTTCGCTTTGTTTCTTTCCTAAAACACAAAAAGACCAAAAATATTTCTGTTGTTTCTCTTCACCATTTGTTTATTTGGTACCTTGCTCTTAGTTTGCTTTATTTGCTATCGTTAGTTTGCTATAAGAAAACCCAAAAAGATTTTGCTTTGTTTGCTTGTTTTCTTTCGTTCTTGTTTCTAATTCGAAAACACCAAAAATATTTACTGTTCTTCTTTGGTTTGTAAAGTTCATCATGAGTTCAATGGTCTTCGGTGGCTGGAGCGTGGTTTTCATTTCATATTATCCAAGCTACACAAGTGAAAAGGCAATAATGACGATCTACGACAATCTGATTGTGGTGAGAGGCTGGTATGAACTCTATTTGCTTTCATTTTTGTACATATACTCATCCATATGAGCATGCTTAGTTGGTTCATGTGAGGTATATGTTATTTGAGAAAGTCTAGTAGCTCATGATCTCTCATGTTTAGTTTCAATTTATTAATATGAGTAGCATGTCATGGATGTTTGCTTGCATTGTTTTATTCATAAGTAAGTATGGCATTGTGGTATCCTCCTCTGAATAATTCATTTATATCGACTTGGCACATGCTCACGCATGCATATGACTGAACAAAAGTCAATTAAGCCTCGATGATTTATATTGCTTCAGAGTTCTTGTATCACTTTTATGCTTCCGTTAATTTATTTTGCCGCAAGCATGATTATGACAGTTATTGCTCTCTTGATTTGTCGCTCCCTAGTCTTTTGCTAGCCTTCACTTGTACTGAGCGGTGACGCCGCTCGTGCTTCCAAACACCTGAAAACCAAGTTGTTCCAAAAGTGTCCACCATAAATACCTATGCATGGCATTTCAAACCATTCCAAGTAAATTCTCATGCGCTACCTTTAAAACCTTCAAATGCTTCTCAATTTGTGTTAATGTTTCATAGCTCATGAGGAAGTATGTGGTGTTTAGCTTTCGACCTTGTCATTTACTTTTGACGGACTCTCATATGGACTAGTGGCACATCCGCTTATCCAATAATTTTGCAAAAAGAGCTGGCAAAGGGATTCCCAGTCCCAAATTAATTAACTTAAATAGACACTCCTCCATGGTTTGTGATTGTTGGACGGCACCCGAAAGATTCGGTTAGCCATGGCTTGTGTAAGCAAAGGTTGGGGGAGTGTCATTATCATAATAAAACTTAAATAAAAAGGCACTCCTTCATGGTATGTGATTGTTGGCAGGCACCCGAGGATTCGGTTAGCCATGGTTTGTGAAAGAAAGGTTGGAAGGAGTGCCAACCAAAAATAAATAAATGGGAGCCGCTCTTGTGAGTCCGGTTGATGAGGTAGTTAGTGTACCCATTACCATTCGTTGACAACAACAAACACTTCTCAAAATAATTTTACTCCTGCTTTACAAATGAAAAGCTCTAGCGCATGTTAATCCCTGCTTCCCTCTGCGAAGGGTCAATCTTTTACTTTTTATGTTGTGTCTCCATTCTTTCTTTGAGCACTATCTTGAGAGCACGACTATCATTCTTAGTATAATATGCTTGTCTCAAAATATGATTAATTGTGGTATAACTTTGATGCTTTTATCTTTGACAATCACTAATTCTAGTCTTTCTATGAACTCAAGAGGTGCCTCGGCATTTATGTTTTGCCGATCAAATACGGGCAAGCGAGATACCACTTTATCATATTCTCTTATGAACATTGCAATCCTGCTTATATACATGATTCATGGTGCTTATTATTAATTGTTGGTACCTCTCCATGATTGACATAGCTGTTGGATGATCTTATTTGCATGTATCTCATTATGAACTGCTTAAGTATTAGCCATAGCATGAGAATATATACATCATATGAGCAAATGTGTTCGTGAAAGTTCTTTTATCGCTCAGTTGTTAACTGAATTGCTTGAGGACAAGCAATAAGCTAAGCTTGGGGGAGTTGATACGTCCAAAACGTATCTACTTTCCCGAACACTTTTGCTATTGTTTTGCCTCTAATTTGTGTATTTTGGATACAACTAACACGGACTAACGCTGTTTTCAGCAGAACTGCTCTGGTGTCTCGTTTTTGTGCAGAAATCCAACTTTCGGGAAAATCCTCGGAATTTCTTCAGATGGCCCTATTTTACCAAAATATTGACGGAGCAGAAGGGCAAAGGAGGTGGAGGCCCGAGGGCCCCACACCACATGGCGGCGCGCCAGGGGCCCGCGCGGCCATGTGGTCGGCCCCCTCGGCCGGCCTCCGACGCCCCCTTTGGACTACTTATCGGGTTCGACCTAAAAACGCACGGAGAGAAGTCGAAGTCGCCGAAACCCTCCAGAGAGCCGCCACATCGTGAAACTCCGTCGCGGGAGCCGAAGTCTCCGCTGGCACTCCGCCGGGACGGGGAATTGGAGGAGATCTTCACCGCCATCACCGCCAACGCCTCTCCATCGACCAGCCATGTTTCCCCCATCCATGTGTGAGTAATTCCCCCGCTGTAGGCTGAAGGGGATGGTAGAGATTGGATGAGATTGGTCATGTAATAGTCATAAGATTGTTAGGGCATAGTGCCTAGTATCCGTAGATGTCACTTTTATGATATTGTTGCAACTTGTTATGCTTAATGCTTGTCACTAGGGCCCGAGTGCCATGATCTCAGATCTGAACATGTTATTGATTCATGAAGATATTCGTTGTTTATGATCTTACCTGCAAGTTGTATACACATGTCGCTGTCCGGAACCAATGGCCCCGAAGTGAGAAATCGGGACAACCGGAGGGGATGGTAGTGATGTGAGGATCACATGTGTTCACGGAGTGTTAATGCTTTGCTCCGGTACTCTATTAAAAGGAGTACCTTAATATCCAGTAGTTTCCCTAGAGGCCCGGCTGCCACCGGCTGGTAGGACAGAAGATGTTGTGCAAGTTTCTCATTGCGAGCACGTACGACTAAATATGGAACACATGCCTATTGATTGATTAGTACTTGGATACCGTTTTATTATTATCTGCAAATGCCCATGCTTTGATTGTTACATGAGTTTCTCTCATCCATGCAACGCCCGTTAAATCCGTCCCTGTGCCTACAGTATTTTAATCCTGCTGTTTACTATAATCACTACTGCTGTCTTTATTTCACCGCTTGTTATTTCACTATTTCCACTGCTATAAAACTGTTACTACTGATAAACTCTTGCGAGCAAGTCTGTTTCAGGTGCAGCTGAATTGACAACTCCATGTTAAGGCTTACAAGTATTCTTTGTCTCCCCTTGTGTCGAATCAATAAATTGGGTAATACTTCCCTCGAAGACTGTTGCGATCCCCTATACTTGTGGGTCATCACTCTCCACCATGATTTGTTCGAGTGAGAGACCGTGAGCTTGTTACTCTTGGAGGGTGACCTCCTAGTTGGCTTGGTTGGTGTCCCGGTGATCTCTTCGTGAAGATTGTGAAGGGGCCCGGGCTTCTCCTTCGTGGAGCTTGTGAAGTGGTTGTGGAGCTTGCCATCTCCGGAGCGGAGGAAAAGCTAACCATAAGGAAAGGGCCATTATCCTTCGTGGGTGTGGTTCGGAGAATAGGGTGAGCCTTCGTGGCGCGGGAATCCTTCGTGGGACCTCCACTCCTCCAAACGTGACGTACCTTGTTGCAAAGCAAGGGAACACGGGAATACATCCTCGTCTCCGCGTGCCTCGGTTATTTCTATACCCGAGCTCTCTTTCCTTGTGATAGCCATCGTGCTTGAAGTATATATATATCTTGCTATCACTTGTGCTACATATATCTTGTGCCTATCTTGCTTAGCTCTAGTTGTTATTGTTATACCTAGTTGAGCTTAGCATATCTAGGGTTTGTGCTTGTAAACTAAACGATAGTTTAATTCCGCATTCTTACAAGACAAATCTGAAAGAGTTTGTAATTGCCTATTCACCCCCCCCCTCTAGGCGACATCTCGATCTTTCAAGGTGGTGGTGGAGACGGCGGTGGAGGGAACTCGCTGGTGCCGGGGCGGTTCATCATTGCGTAGTGGTGTTCGAGCGACGAGGGCTGTGTTTGCGGCAGAGAAAGGGGTGCCGGCGGGAAGAAAGCGCGGGAAGATCCCAGAAGCGTCGGGAAGAAATCGCGGTGGCATGCGAACGCCAGCGACACGTGGAGGCTACGCAACACTGACGAGACGTCTCGCCTGCCCCTCCGTCGCCATTAAGGCAAAGCTGCGACGCTTCGATCGTGTGTCACTGCGTGCCAATAACTTCCATCGCGAGGGTAGGCGTTAGGTCCAAACTTGAATGTGCCGCTGACGCGTCGGTCCCACCACGCCTCGCCTGGCTTTTCATTGTGTCCGGCGTGCCCGGAGCGTCCCCTGTGGGCGGGGACGGGCTCGGGGCGCCGGACACCGTATCCGGTTGCGCCGGATAAAAAGAGGCATTGGGGGACGCGGTTTTGCACGTTTTTTTGTCCGACGTGCCCCAAATCCATTTGGGGGACGGTTTTGTGGATGCGACTGGACATGCTCTTAGCCTTGCATTTCGGAGTTCCTTTTGATCCGGCATGACCCAATACGCTGTTTGGCGCTCCAAGCCCATTCCCGCTAGGGGTAGGGGGGAGGGGGAGGGGCAGACGCAACTAAATTAAAGCGACACGGTGAGTAGCGGGCCCGTCTCGTTATAGGCATGAATCGAAGCGCTAGAGCTTTGCCTTGATGACGACGATGTTTTTGAAGAGTGAGCAAGCCAGAAGTTCCATCGACATTGCGCCTCCTCCACGCGTCGCCGGCTGCTGCCTTCCTTCCTCTTCCCGTGCCACCAACAACTACTGTTGGAGATATGCCCAAGAGGCAATAATAAATGGTTATTATATATCTTTGTGTTTATGATAATGTTTACATACCATGCTATAATTGTATTAACCGAAACATTGGTACATGTGTGATATGTAGACAAACAAGAAGTCCCTAGTATGCCTCTTAAACTAGCTTGTTGATTAATGGATGATTAGTTTCATAATCATGAACATTGGATGTTATTAATAACAAGGTTATGTCATTGTATGAATGATGTAATGGACACACCCAATTAAGCGTAGCATAAGATCTCGTCATTAAGTTATTTGCTATAAGCTTTCGATACATAGTTACCTAGTCCTTATGACCATGAGATCATGTAAATCACTTATACCGGAAAGGTACTTTGATTACACCAAACACCACTGCGTAAATGGGTGGCTATAAAGGTGGGATTAAGTATCCGGAAAGTATGAGTTGAGGCATATGAGTGGGATTTGTCCATCCCGATGACGGATAGATATACTCTGGGCCCTCTCGGTGGAATGTCGTCTAATGTCTTGCAAGCATATGAATAAGTTCATAAGAGACCACATACCACGGTACGAGTAAAGAGTACTTGTCAGGAGACGAGGTTGAACAAGGTATAGAGTGATACCGAAGATCAAACCTCGGACAAGTAAAATATCGCGAGACAAAGGGAATTGGTTTTGTATGTGAATGGTTCATTCGATCACTAAAGTCATCGTTGAATATGTGGGAGCCATTATGGATCTCCAGATCCCGCTATTGGTTATTGGTCGGAGTGAGTACTCAACCATGTCCGCATAGTTCACGAACCGTAGGGTGACACACTTAAAGTTGGATGTTGAAATGGTAGTACTTGAATATGGAATGGAGTTCGAATATTTGTTCGGAGTCCCGGATGAGATCCCGGACATCACGAGGAGTTCCGGAATGGTCCGGAGAATAAGATTCATATATAGGAAGTCATATTCCAAGTTTGGAAATGATCCGGTGCATTTATGGCAGGTTCTAGAAGGTTCTAGAAAAGTCCGGAAGAAAACGCACTATGGAAGGTGGAGTCCCGGAAGGACTCCACAAGCTTGGCCAGCCAAACCCTAGAGGGGAAAGTCCAAGGTGGACTTCCCCCCAAGGTGGCCGGCCACCCCCTCCCAAGGGAAAGTGGGAATCCCACCTCTAGTGGGAGTCCTAGCTTGGGTAGGTTTCATGTCATATGGAAGGTTTTGGTTTGGGGTCTTATTCGAAGACTTGTAGACCAACTCTTGGGTGTTCCACCTATATAATGAGGGCCAAGGGGAGGGGGCCGGCCACCACAACAAGCCACAAGCTGGCCGCACCCTTTGAGGCCGGCCACCCCCTCTCCCCAAACCCTAGCGCCCCGCTCCTCCACCATATCCCGCACGCTTAGCGAAGCTCCGCCGGATTTCTCCACCGCCACCGACACCACGCCGTCGTGCTGTCGGATTCAAGAGGAGCTACTACTTCCGCTGCCCGCTGGAACGGGGAGGTGGACGTCGTCTTCATCAACAACCGAACGTGTGACCGAGTACGGAGGTGCTGCCCGTTCGTGGCGCCGGAACCGATCGTGATCAAGATCTTCTACGCGCTTTTGCAAGCGGCAAGTGATCGTCTACCGCAGCAATAAGAGCCTACTCTTATAGGCTTTGGAATCTCTTCAAGGGTTAGTCTTGATCATCCCCTCGTTGCTACCGTCTTCTAGATTGCATCTTGGCTTGGATTGCGTGTTCGCGATAGGAAAATTTTTGTTTTCTATGCAACGTTATCCTACAGTGGTATCAGAGCCGTGTCTATGCATAGATGGTTGCACGAGTAGAACACAATGGTTTTGTGGGCGTTGATGCTCTTGTTATCTTTAGTTTGAGTACTTTGCATCTTTGTGGCATAGTGGGATGAAGCGGCCGGACTAACTTTACATGACCGCGTTCATGAGACTTGTTCCTCGTTCGACATGCAACTTGTATTGCATAAGAGGCTTTGCGGGTGTCTGTCTCTCCTACTATAGTGAAGATTCAATTTACTCTTCTATTGACAACATTAGTATCAACGTTGTGGTTCATGTTCGTAGGTAGATTAGATCTCTCTCGAAAACCCTAAACCACGTAAAATATGCAAACCAAATTAGAGACGTCTAACTTGTTTTTGCAGGGTTTGGTGATGTGATATGGCCATAATGTGATGATGAATATGTATGAGATGATCATTATTGTATTGTGGCAACCGGCAGGAGCCTTATGGTTGTCTTTATATTTCATGTTGAGAGGTTTTTCAAATTAGTTGTAATAGTTGCTACATGAGGTGAACAACCATGAAGACGGCGCCATGGACCTTGACGCTACGCCGACGATGATGGAGATCATGTCCGAAGATGATGGAGATCATGTCCGTGCTTTGGAGATGAAGATCAAAGGCGCAAAGACAAAAGGGCCATATCATATCACATATGAACTGCATGTGATGTTAATCCTTTATGCATCTTATTTTGCTAGATCGCGACGGTAGCATTATAAGATGATCCCTCACATTAATATCAAGATAATAAAGTATTCTCCCTTGTATGCACCGTTGTAACAGTTCGTCGTTTCGAAGCATCTCGTGATGATCGGATGTGATAGATTCAACGATTCACATACAACGGGTGTAAGCCATGTTGCACACGCGGAATACTTGGGTTTGCTTGACGAGCCTAGCATGTACAGACATGGCCTCGGGACAACGGAAACCGAAAGGTTGAACACGAGTCATATGGATGATATGATCAACATGTTGATGTTCACCATTGAAGCTACATCATCTCACGTGATGATCGGTTTTGGTGTAGTGAATTTGGATCGTGTACCACTTAACAACTATGAGGGATGTTGTATTAAGTGGGAGTTCATTAGTAATTAGATTAAAACATGAACTAATTATCATAAACATAGTCTGGGTAGTATTTTGAATTAATTTTGTAGTATTGGCATCCATTTACTACTTTGCGCTAGTCTTATAATTGAGATAGAAATACTGTTAAAATCTGACTAGAAACTTTACGGATTGGTACCGTATTGTTAATGAATCAAGAAATGATTAAGTCCTATTGCAAACTTTTAGTGAAACTCACTTTGTTGATTCAAAGAGCTATGGTTTCAATTAGTACCTAAAGTTATCTTGTCTCCGTGAAACTTGAAGTTCAAATCTGTTTGAAAAGTAAGGAGCTGAAAATTTAGTTTTCAGAAATAATCAAGGTACGAGATATATGTGATATCTAAGACCTTATTGCAAGATGATAGAATATAAATTTGGTGAGACTACATAAACTCATAAGTTTTATGGGAATGTACGAAGGTTGAAGACGCAAGGCGTCCCAATCCTCCAACTATTGGGGCACTAACGATATTCGCATATCCATGAAGTGACCATCCTTAATATGCACCGTTGCTAAGACTCGTAGTTTCGAAGCATCACGTGATGATCGGGTGTGATAGATTCTACGTGTGCATACAACGGGTGCAAGCCAGATTTGCACATGCAAATACTAAGGTTAAACTTTATGAGCCTAGCATGTACAGACATGGTCTCAAAAAGTTGTCATGAATTGATGGATAAAATTATGAGTGAAATTGTTCATCATAGTTACTAATAAGTGAAATCTAGAACACTTGTCATATGATGATCAACTTCAAAATAAGAACCTCAAGGTTATTGGTATTAGACCAACAAACCTAGAAGTTATTAATGTTGAAGTGTTTTTCTGAATAATGAGGAAAGCTAAAAGAGAAACTGAAAAGATATTCTGGCAAAAAGATAAGAAAAGACTAGAAAGTCTAGCTCAGGTGTATATAAATGATATACATGTTATGGTTGTATTCCTAGTTGAGTCACACAATGAAATTCTTGGGTATTAGTACTATATTGGTTGGTATGAAGTGTCATACAAAACAACGCAATACAAGAATACAATGGCATAAGTGACTGACAAGGAATATGATAAGAATGCACGCCTGGAACAAAATAAAGCGTTATCATGTTCGTCGTTGACATTCTATCTAGCCCTTAGAATTTATAATAAAGAACTTAATAATTGTTATTTTGCTCTGGTCAAATGAAAACAATGAGTTGTTCAAATTATGACATTACTCCATATACGATGGATAAGTTATTATAAATCTTAATGGTGAAACACACATACATAACACTGACGCTAAAATGCCATAAGGCAAATGATTTGAATTCCACTTATTTGTGGAACCGCCATTTAGGTCATGTTAGAAAGGATCGCATGAAGGAACTCCATGCAAATGGATTTTTGGAGTCATTCGTTTTTTGAATCGTTTGGCGCTTGCAAATCTTTTCTAAAGAGAATGACTGAAATACCGTTCATAGGCCAAGAGTTGAACGGGCAACTAACTTAGTGAAAAATACATTATGATGTATGTGGTTCACTGGGCATAGGTTGTGCGGGAGATTCTGCTACTTCATGAAAACTTTCAAACAATGAATTGAGTATATATGTGGATATATTCAATAAGGAAAAGTTTGAAACTTTTGAATGGATTCAAATAAACTTCAACATGAAGTGGAAATCATCGTAATAGAAAAATCAAATATCTATGATTGGATCATGGTAAAAATATTTGAATTACGAGTTTTAGCGAACATCTAAGAGAGTTATGAAATTGTTCTACAACTCACATTTCTTGGAGTATCATAATGAAGATATAGTATCCGAGATATGTATCCAAACCTTGTTGGATTAATGATGAGATAAAATATTATGACGCCATTATATTTTTGTGGATTATGCTTTAGTGACTACCGCTTTTACACTGAATAGAGCATCATCATGATCCGTTGAAAAGACACCATACGAGTTATGGTATGGGTATAAACCCTAATAGTCTTTCTTTAAATTTTGGTCTAAGAGTTTACAACCAAAATCGGATGAATGTCTTTGTTGGTTATCCCAGAGATTTAATTGGGAATTCTTCCCACGAGACAAAGACAAAAGTGTTTGTCAATGTTTTTTATTTCCGAGAAATTGTTTCTAGTGAAGTATTTGAGTGGGAGGACAATATAATTTGATAAGGTTTATGAACCTGAGCATAATGATCAGAGTAGCGCAGCATCGGAATTTGTTTCGGAAGCGGCCACGACGATCATGGCTCCCATGACTACAAAATGTTTTAGCCATGGAGATCGAAGTACATATTGAACCTTGTAGGTATGGTTTACTTTGTGACCAAATAAATGATTTGCGAACAAAGGATTGATTTTGAACAATGATAAACCAACTACAAACAAAGAAGTTATGATGGGCCCTGACTCCGTTAAAATGGCTATATGCCATGAAATCCAAGATAGATAAATACTTTTTGAAAGTAAATGGATCTATAAAATTGATGGACTTGGATGGAATATCCTTAAAGAAGCTCGACTTGTCGAAAAATTGTTTACGACAAAGTTCAAAGAGTTGACTACGATAAGATTAGATCTTCCGTAGCAATGCTTATAGTCTATGTGGATTATTCTAGTAATCACTACATATTTCTTTTATGAGATATGCTAGTAGGATGGCAAAATACACTACTTAACAGAAGTGTGTATTAAAGGTGTATACAAGATACAACCAAGAGTTTTGCTGGTCCGTGGAATACTAGATAGGTATACGAACTTCAATTGGATGAAGTAAGTATCACGGAGTTAGAATCTTCACCAGATGAAATAGTCAAAGAGTTTTTGATTTCATCGAGACGATGAAGAGGCTTGCATTTGCAAGAAATTAAGTGGGAGCGCTAAGACACATTTATAATACTTTATGTAGGTGACATATAGTTGGTTATAAATAATGTAATTATATACTTGATTAAAAGGTTTCATTGAGAATTAACTTCAATGAAAGGATATGGACTGAAACAAATTTAGTGTCAAGATATATGAAAATAGATTGAAACACATAAATAAGTTTAAGTCAAAGTACATATGATGGATATTGAAGTAGTTCAATATAGAAATATTAAGAAAATGTTCTTGTCATGTGAAGGTTTAACAAGACTTGAGTGTATCTGACACTCAATGAGTAAAAACACATGAGTGATTATAGATCACGAATAACATGTACACAATCAGATATCATGTGCTATAAAGTGTTATGAGCATATACCAGAATGATTCATATGATGATCATTGAACGACAGTAAGAATATCCTTAAGTACTTTAGAAGAATTAAGGATATATATATATATTTTTGTATGAAGAAATGACAAACAAATCGCTGTAAGGTGTTACACCGATATTGGTTTTGTCACATATAAAATATAATTTCAAATCTCAAATTAGACTAAGTGTTGTTTAAAAGGTAGCACAATGAGCTAGAAGTTGTCTATGCTAGATTTAGAAGAGTTCTAAATATTGTGATGGATTCTACAAAAGAAGGCAGAATATGTCATTGTTTTGACAATGACAAAGGATGTTAAGTCAGGAGGTTCTTTGAGAACTTGGTGTAGTTCCGACAAAGTCAGAACTTTGAAGCTATATTGTGTGAGACAATATTAGTGACATATTTCAGACCGCGGAATTAAGGTTCCACCAGAGGACTAAGCATATATGCCGACTCATTTGGAAAATAAGTGATGCGCTAAGACGCATATGAATTGCAAAATACATACGTTTCGAGCATGTCGAACCGTTGACTAAAACCTCTCCCGTGAGCAAAACATGATAAAGCACCAGAAGGCCAAGGTGTTATATCTTTACATATGTAAACTAGATTATTGACTCTAGTGCAAGTGGGAGATGTTGGAGATATGCCCAAGAGGCAATAATAAATGGTTATTATATATCTTTGTGTTTATGATAATGTTTACATACCATGCTATAATTGTATTAACCGAAACATTGGTACATGTGTGATATGTAGACAAACAAGAAGTCCCTAGTATGCCTCTTAAACTAGCTTGTTGATTAATGGATGATTAGTTTCATAATCATGAACATTGGATGTTATTAATAACAAGGTTATGTCATTGTATGAATGATGTAATGGACACACCCAATTAAGCGTAGCATAAGATCTCGTCATTAAGTTATTTGCTATAAGCTTTCGATACATAGTTACCTAGTCCTTATGACCATGAGATCATGTAAATCACTTATACCGGAAAGGTACTTTGATTACACCAAACACCACTGCGTAAATGGGTGGCTATAAAGGTGGGATTAAGTATCCGGAAAGTATGAGTTGAGGCATATGAGTGGGATTTGTCCATCCCGATGACGGATAGATATACTCTGGGCCCTCTCGGTGGAATGTCGTCTAATGTCTTGCAAGCATATGAATAAGTTCATAAGAGACCACATACCACGGTAGAGTAAAGAGTACTTGTCAGGAGACGAGGTTGAACAAGGTATAGAGTGATACCGAAGATCAAACCTCGGACAAGTAAAATATCGCGAGACAAAGGGAATTGGTTTTGTATGTGAATGGTTCATTCGATCACTAAAGTCATCGTTGAATATGTGGGAGCCATTATGGATCTCCAGATCCCGCTATTGGTTATTGGTCGGAGTGAGTACTCAACCATGTCCGCATAGTTCACGAACCGTAGGGTGACACACTTAAAGTTGGATGTTGAAATGGTAGTACTTGAATATGGAATGGAGTTCGAATATTTGTTCGGAGTCCCGGATGAGATCCCGGACATCACGAGGAGTTCCGGAATGGTCGGAGAATAAGATTCATATATAGGAAGTCATATTCCAAGTTTGGAAATGATCCGGTGCATTTATGGCAGGTTCTAGAAGGTTCTAGAAAAGTCCTAAGAAAACGCACTATGGAAGGTGGAGTCCCGGAAGGACTCCACAAGCTTGGCCAGCCAAACCCTAGAGGGGAAAGTCCAAGGTGGACTTCCCCCCAAGGTGGCCGGCCACCCCCTCCCAAGGGAAAGTGGGAATCCCACCTCTAGTGGGAGTCCTAGCTTGGGTAGGTTTCATGTCATATGGAAGGTTTTGGTTTGGGGTCTTATTCGAAGACTTGTAGACCAACTCTTGGGTGTTCCACCTATATAATGAGGGCCAAGGGGAGGGGCCGGCCACCACAAGCCACAAGCTGGCCGCACCCTTTGAGGGCCACCCCCTCTCCCCAAACCCTAGCGCCCGCTCCTCCACCATATCCCGCACGCTTAGCGAAGCTCCGCCGGATTTCTCCACCGCCACCGACACCACGCCGTCGTGCTGTCGGATTCAAGAGGAGCTACTACTTCCGCTGCCCGCTGGAACGGGGAGGTGGACGTCGTCTTCATCAACAACCGAACGTGTGACCGAGTACGGAGGTGCTGCCCGTTCGTGGCGCCGGAACCGATCGTGATCAAGATCTTCTACGCGCTTTGCAAGCGGCAAGTGATCGTCTACCGCAGCAATAAGAGCCTACTCTTATAGGCTTTGGAATCTCTTCAAGGGTTAGTCTTGATCATCCCCTCGTTGCTACCGTCTTCTAGATTGCATCTTGGCTTGGATTGCGTGTTCGCGATAGGAAAATTTTTGTTTTCTATGCAACGTTATCCTACAACTACGCCTCACGAAAACATGCCTCGTCGCCTAGCCACCATGTACGCAATGTTGAGTCGCACTGGCGGGGGGCATGCCCCTCCACCACCATCTCCACCACCCTGACCCACATTCCCGAGTTCCCCCCAGTTCAACGAGTTTTTCAGCGACGACGATGTCATCGAGGAGGACCTGGAGGTCGCGACGCTGATTGTGTAGTTCAGGGCTAACGCGGTTCGGGAGGCAGCGGAGGAGGAGGTGGCCCACACGGTGTTTGACGCGGAGCAGCAGCAGCGGCGACGGTGGCCGCGAAGGAGGATGCGGATGACGACGATGCCCTCGACAACTGGAGCAACGACAGGCCTGACCTGGAGGAGAAGGAGACTGAGCATATGTCCATCCTCGCGTCCTTCGAGTCGCTGAAGAAGACCGATGATGACGCATGTGCCCGCGAGGAAGTCAACGAGGAGCAGCGGCGCCGCATCGTCGATGTCTCCATCCTACGGGCGACGATAGGGGAGGTGGGCCACTGCTTCTTTGCTAAGGAGCGGCAACGGCTCCTCAAGGATGGGGCGGAACGCCAAGCTCTTTTCGTGGGGCACCTAAGGATGCGGCGGCTCCGAATGGCGGTGGAGAAACGGAAGAGGAAGGGAGACGACGACGGGACGGGGCTGTCGAGCGACCTGAAGAATGGCGAGTAGGCTTGGGTAGTCCAACTAGCAATTTTTAATTCAAAATTATTAAATATAATCCAATTTAAATGTTTGATCTGAAAGCACCATCACCATTTATGGCAAAGCATCTACTAGTAGTACATTACTCCGGAGATAAGCCTCGCCGTGCCGGTGCCATGACGTAGCGAGGCGATCTAGAAGAGTGAGCACAAGAAGAGTCATAGCCGTCGTCGCGTCGGCCGTGGCAACTGATGAGAAACTCTCCCCTCCCCACGCAGACTGCGTAGCCAGCACTCCAGCAGCAGGCCAGCGCGGACCGCCCGCGTCCCAACTTCCACTTCCGCCACCGCGTGTCGCGCCTCTCCCCCGCCGCGTGCCCCGTCCCACGGGTGACGGGCCACGTCACGGCGCCCGCCCAAGCCCAGATTAAACCACCCTCCCCGTCCACTTCCCCATTACCGCTTTTTGATCTTACCGTTTTCGCTGCCAGCGACTGCTCGCCACCATGCGCCTCTACGTCTGCGTGCTCGAGGCGCGCGGCCTCCCGGTAGAGCCGGCGGGCGGGGTCTACGCGCGGGTGAAGGTGGGGAGGGAGAGGGCGCGGACGCGGGCGGTGGAGCCGGCGGAACCGGGCGGCGCGGCGGCGTGGAACGAGGAGTTCGCGTTCGAGGTGGGCGCGGGGGAGGAGGGCGAGGTGGTGGAGGTCGGGGTGGCGCGGCGCCGGGAGGGCGGGGCCGGCCGGAGGGAGGTGCTGGGCAGGGTGAAGCTGCCCGTGCCGCCTCCCGCGCAGGCGGCCTCCGGGGCCAACGGCGCGAGGCGCTCCGTCCCGCCGACGTGGTTCACGCTGCGGCCCAAGCACCGCCGGAAGGGCCGCGCCGCCGGCGCGCCGGACTGCGGTGCGTGCACGCATTTCGCTTCTCTCTAGCTAAGATAAACTTGCTTTGGTGGTAATTTTGTCTGCCTTTGCCGTGAATTGGGCGAATTCGTCGGACCTCGGAATGGTCGGTCGGCGCGCTAAGCCGCTAACCAAATGCCGCACGCGAGCTCCGAATCGATTAGCGTGCTCTTACGTTATCAGAGGTCGGTAGAAGCTTTCGCAAGTCACTCGAAAGTGCTCGCCGAGCATAACCGGCTGCTGCAGTTTGATGTGAGAGAGACGCGCGCCGAACGGCACCACTAATCTCTGGGGTTTGTAGTGGCGATAGAATAATCATGTCGCTACTCAGCTTTACTGTTTTCCGTAAACTGTAATCTGTAGTGCTAGTTTTCAGACGCTGCGTGTACTGACAGTTCCATTTTGGTCTTCCCATTGTGAGTTGAGATTTGTCTGATGATTGCATTTGTTTTATCATCTCCGTTGGTGAATGGTCTGTTCATAACGATTTTATTTTGTTTTTTCATTTCGCTACTCTCTAGCTCTAAGATAAACTTGCTTTGGTAGAGTAGTAATTTTGTCTGCCTTTGCCGTGAATGGGGCGAATTCGTCGGACCTCCGAATGGTCGGTCGGCGCCCTAACTCGTAGCCTTCGCCAAATGCGGCATGCGAGCTCCGAATCGATTAGCGTGCTCTTACGGAATCAGAACTCGGTAGAAGCTTTGGCAAGTCACTGGAAAATCGAAAGTGTTCGCGGAGCATAACCGGCTGCTACTGCAGTTTGGTGTCTCGACGCGCGCCGAACGGCAGCACTAGGCTTTTCGATTTCTAGTGGTGATAGAATAATCATGTCGCTAGGCTCCTTTACTGTTTTGGCGCCTTGCCCTGAACCGTCGTCTGTAGTGCTAGTTTTCAGACGCTGTATGTGCTAACAGTTCCATTTGGGTCTTTGGCATTGAGAGTTGAGATTTCTATTGATGATTGCATTTGTTCTATCATCTCCGTTGGTGAAGGTCTGTCCATAACGATTTTAATTTGCATGTCTGCCTGCCAGGAAAAATTCTTCTCACATTTTCACTCTATGGAGAGAACAATGACAATACAGTCATCCACTCGTCCACTTGTTCGAGCTCTAGGAGTGGCACTGATGTTGAAATTGAGAGATCAAGTTATAGGGAACATTCAGGCACAAACGGTGTGATGGTTGATTCTCCTAGGAGCTCTGCAGTGGCACAAACTTGTCTAGATGATTCTGACCGTTCGACGCTAGCAAATTCCAGTACAGTTTCTGAAGATGATAGTCTAATAGAGCCTAGTACACCAACAGCAAAGAGTGCACATGACCGTGACGCTGAACTGTCTGTTCCAGATGCAAGCTTTGAAGAAGCAATGGAAGCCATGAAGTCAGGAAGCAGTACACCGGACATGCCTGACGATCTCGGTGGTGGCACCATATTTGAGCACACTTACCTCGTGGAGTCGAAGGATTTGAACTCCCTTCTCTTTGGGCCTGATTCCCAGTTCTCCAAAGACCTGCGTGAGCTGCAAGGGACGATGGACTACGACGAGCAGCCGTGGACGTGGAAGAGCCAGGATCCACCCAGCTTGACCAGGACATGCCGGTACACCAAGGGCGGAACGAAGCTTATGAAAGATATCAAAACCATTGAGGAACAGACATATCTTAAAGCTGATGGCAAGAGTTTTGCGATCATGACCCGGGTTCGTACTCCGGAAGTTCCATTTGGGAACTGTTTTGAGGTTGTTTTACTCTACAAGATAACTCAGTCCCCTGAGTTGTCGTCAGGTGAAGAGAGCGCACATCTGACCGTATCATACAATCTGGAGTTTCTTCAGAGTACCATGATGAAAAGTATGATTGAGGGAAGTGTTAAGGATGGACTCAAGGAGAATTTTGAAAGTTTTGCAGAAATCTTGTCTCGGCATGTGAAAGTAGCTGATTCTGCAGGGATGGACAAAGAGCAGCTGTTGGCGCCACTTCAGACGGATCAGCAGTCACATATCAGACTTGCTTACAAGTATTTTTGCAATTTTACCGTGATCTCGACAGTGATAATGGCAGTGTATGTTCTTGTGCACATCCTTCTGTCTAGGCCAGGCCCACTTATGGGTCTTGAGTTCAGTGGTCTAGATTTACCTGACACATTTGGAGAGCTGATCACATCTGGCATACTAGTTCTTCAGATGGAGCGTTTACTGAATATGGTAGCTCATTTTGTACAAGCAAGGATAAAACGAGGTATGCTCTATTTTAGCTTTGCAGCTATTGTGTCTCTCATGCATCGTACATGCAAACGAATTCTTCAATATCATAAGTGTGTTACCTCTAAAACCACCTCTTGTCACCAGGAGGTGATCACGGGGTTAAGGCTAATGGTGACGGTTGGCTACTGACAGTAGCTCTATTAGAGGCTACAAGCTTGCCGCCTGTTTCTTGTGGATCTGTAGATCCTTATGTTGTGTTCAGTTGTAATGGAATAACGAGATCAAGCTCTGTTCAACTACAGACTCAAGAACCTCAATGGAATGGTTAGTATATTTCACTTATTAGCACACATTATGCAAATAAAGAACATGTTAGCACACTGTACACAGTGGAAAACCTTGTAGCTTTGTGTGATGTATGATTAATTGGCTTCTGAGGTCTGACAAACTGAACGATTGCTGTAGAGATAATGGAGTTTGATGCCATGGAAGAGCCACCTGCTATGTTGGATGTTGAAGTTTTCAATTTCGATACCCCGTTCGATCTGGCAATCTCACTGGGACATGCAGAAATTAACTTTCTTAAACACACATCAACAGAACTAGCAGATATATGGGTACCACTGGAGGGAAAACTAGCCCAGACATGCCAGAGTAAGCTGCATTTGAGAATATTTCTTGAAAATACTAAAGGACCTGAGACATCAATGAGAGATTATCTTAACAAGATGGAGAAGGAAGTTGGTAAGAAGGTATTCCTCGATTAACTTACACACGGATATCTGTTATTAATAACCGTTTTTGACAGTCTGAGTATTCACATGAATATATTGCAGTTACATGTTCGGTCACCGCACAGAAATTCAACATTCCAGAAGCTTTTCAGTTTGCCTCACGAAGAGTTCCTTATAGCAGATTATGCATGCTCTTTAAAGAGGAAATTGCCATTGCAGGTAAAATTGTCGGAGCTACTATATGTTTTATTTTTGCTCCCTGAAATACATTATTTTTGTGGTTTTACGAGAAAAGGAAGGTTGCATTAATTGTGGAGATCTTTTGATAGGTTAATAATTTAGTTGAAGCTCTGATATTAAACCAAGCATAGAATTAAATGTGATAGCTGAAACACATTTCTTAGTGAACTTTATTGTTATGTTGGTTATGAATATTCATTTGTAGTTGCTGGTGATGCAGGGAAGGCTATTTCTGTCAGCTAGAATAGTTGGTTTCTATGCCAATTTGTTTGGGCACAAAACGAAATTCTTCTTTCTGTGGGACGACATCGAGGAGGTGGAAGTGTCACCTCCATCTTTCACAACAGTAGGCACCCCATCATTGGTGTTCACGTTAAAGAGTGGGCGCGGGCTTGAAGCGAAGAATGGTGCCAAATCACAAGATAAGGAGGGGAGGTTGAAATTCCAGTTCCATTCGTTTGGGTCGTTTAGCAAGGCTAGTAGGTTTGTATCTTTCGATACTTCCATCTAAGTCAAAATAAAGATGCATCCATTTATGAAAAAACCACAATTTCCTTGTAGGACAATAATTGGTCTGTGGAAAACAAAATCGTCAGCTGTTGAACAGAGGGCCAAGCTTGAAGAAGATCAAGATGATGAGGGCTACGACGATCTTGATGACGTCCAGTCTCTGTTGAGCATTGGAGATGTGAACCTCTCAAGGGAGTATACAGTGGAACATCCTATTGATGTGAGTTCTCTATGCTCTGTTCTTTTTTTCCCTTCCTTTCTCTTGATGATAGGGTTTGGCTGTTAGTCTGTAATAAAGTAAACGTCACCAGTCTTTATCTTGGTTCAAAAAGTAGGATGCGTATATCCGATGATTTGAAGAGGAAATTTATTTTAGCTAACTGTAAGCAATGCCAGTAGACCATATCTTGTCATCCTCAACTTTTGGGGAAGCAGAAGGGTCTAGGCTCGAGAGAGTTGGGACAAAACCTTTTGACAGTGCTAATCCAGCATTCTCGGTCTTGGACAAGGCAGCACCCAAATTGGCTTGTCAGTATGCTATTGTACGCAGCGATCTTCTGTTAACTGTCTGCACATTCCGCAGGCAAATCTGCTGATGGGTGTGTTCGACGGCGGCCCCTTGGAGACGAGAACAATGAGCAGGGTCGGGTGCCTCGACTACACCGCCACGCCGTGGGAGGAGACCAAGCCTGGCGTCCTGGAGCGGCACGCCAGCTACAAGTTCAACCGTTACATGTCCATCTTCGGCGGCGAGGTGGCCAGCACCCAGCTGAAGTCGCCGTCAGAGGACGGCGACGGGTGGACAGTGTACGACGTCATGACTCTGCACAACGTCCCCTTCGGCGACTACTTCCGGGTATGTAAACTTTTTTGTTCTCTATATCTCGGGTGGATGCGGTCCGAGTCCACCATCATCCTGTCGTATCATGTGGCTTTGTCTATGTAGTGGATGGGAGTAGTTAGTTAGTCAGGCAAAGAAACTGGACGGACAGTTACATAATGTAAAGTTTGTGCGGTTGTGCCATTGTTGCAGGTCCATCTGAGGTACGACATCCGGAGCGTGGCCGTGGCGGCGTCGGAGCCGGCGAGCTGCCGGTGCGAGGTGCTGGTGGGGATCGAGTGGCTCAAGAGCAGCAAGTTTCAGAAGAGGATCGCGAGGAACATCTGCGACAAGCTGGCGCATAGGGCGAAGGAGGTGCTCGAGGTGGCCGGCAAGGAGATCACGTCGGCCATGTCGGGCTAAAAGCTGATCAAGCTGGACTGGTGGCGTTTTTTTTTGTTCTCCATCTTCCGGCAAAGCGTGAAGCCTAGCGCTATAGTTACTAGTCGTCGTTAGCCTCTTCGTTAATTTGGTAGCTGACAGAGAAGTAGTATGGTAACACGCGCTAAGAGCAATGCGCTAACAAACAGTAGTAGCAATCAATTCCTTCTATACAAACTTATACAAGTAAATAAAAGGAGCGGAGGAAATATTCCGTGGGGAAAAGTATGTATGTCGCGGAGAGGTTCTGTTCAAGATGCACCTGTAATTGAATATAAGTATATGGTACCGTCGAAGAGGCGAAATCAGCTCTTGCCGACCTTTGCACAGTTGATAGATCGACGCAAGGCAACTGTGCAAAGGTCGGCCGTAGCTCGACTTCGTTGTCCGCTGCGGTGGCACCCGGAGCTTCGGTGCAGCGTCGTGCCTTGGTGGCATTTCGTCTCGTGGCAAGTTTGGGTAGATCGGGCGGGTGCCAGCGTGCGCAACGTGAGCAGCACTTGCCGCTGCCGTCCTTGGTCGCGCCGAGCGTGGCGCCCTCGTGGCCGGATGCCGGCAGCATGATCGGATCTCCTCGTCACCCTCATGCAGCTCAATGTTGCTGCGTGCTTCCGGTCTGGAGCAGGGGTCTTTGCCGGTGAAGCAAATAGTACCCGGTAGGATCGCTTTCAGTTTGGATGGATCCGATCCAAGGATAATAGGATTCCTCCATTTTGAGCGCTCCACGGCAAAGCACTTTCGACGGTTCCCTGAATTTTTACAGATATTCTCGTGTGGGAGTGTGGGACCAATCTTATCTTTAGGGATTCTTTTTGGATAAAAGCTTCTCTGGCCGTAGGATTGCGATCGCTGAAATTTTCTTTGTTTACGGAAATCTTTTATACTCTCTCCTATCCAAATTAATTGATTTTACGTTTTTTAGATACGGATGTATCTAGATTGACTAGATTGAATAGATGAGCTCGAACATCTATTTTGAACGCTCCACGGCAAAGCACTTTAGATGGTTCGCGGGATTTTCACAGATATTCTTGTGTGGGAGGAATCTGATCTTTAGAGATTTTCCCCAATGGAAGTTTCTCTGGACGTAGGATTGCAGTCGCCGAAATATGCTTGTTTAATTTATGGGAATCTTGTATGAGCCCGAAGGCCTATTTTATAGGACAGTACTGGGCGTCCCTCGGGGGATTTGATTTTCCAGCCCCCGGGTCCCCTTGCTGACACCTGTCCTTTTTGCTGCCGGATAGCAAAAAAATTCCGTTTTTGCTTCCGTGTAGCAAAAAACGGTTCGTTCACGAAAGAAAAGAAAGAGGCCGAGCTCGCCGGAAAGATCACCGGAGACTTGCCGGAAACCTCGCCGGAGAGCCTGTAGCAAAAAAATATGCTATTGTAGCAAAAATGGATATCATCAAAGACATCAACATGGAACTCGCCGGAGACCTCGCCGGAGACCCAAGTAGCAAACATATTGTGCAATTGTAGCAAGACTGTAAAAACTATTGTAGCAAAAATTTATTTTTATGTTGCAAATCCACATAACAGAGACCTCACCAAAGACGTCGTCGGAAATCTCGTAGCACAATTTCTGTACTAAACTAGCAAAACTACAGAACGATTATAGCAAAAGCTAAATGCTATCGTAGCGAAACCTTGAATAATTATACCGGAAAATTATGCACAATCCAGAACCGTCGCAGCAAACATTTTAATGCTATGATGCCAATCCCTAGAACATGTGGTGCAAAAACATTAAAATGTTGTAGCAAAAACGTTAGCAACCTATGAACTAGTGATAGGTAGGAACATAGGAAAATTGGACTCATCGGAACACACACAGGCAACCACACGTCGGATCCCCGGGAACACCATTGACAGGCGGCGGCTGGCATGGCACTTGGAGTCGAGGCGGCACGCAGCTGGTCGCGCCAGGAGGCGGTGACGCGGTCGGCGCTGGCCGCGGCGGTCATGGCCGGCAAGCCGGAGCGGTAGATGTCGCCGAGTCACCAGCCGACGTCGCGTCGGTACACGAGATCCACGCGTCAGGAGGCGGTGAAGCGGTCGGCGCTGGTCGCAGCGGCCATGGCCGGGAAGCCGGAGCGGTAGATGCTGATCTCGTTGAGGCAGCAGCCGACGTCGACACCGGTACACGAGATCCGCGCGGCCGATGGGGAGGTGGCGGCGGCGGCGCCGTCGATGAAACCCTGCTGCCTGGGATCCATGGCGGTTGTTCTCGCTGCGGGGCTCCTCCGATGGCCCCCGGCGGCGGAGCTGCCTGCGGGCGGCGCGTGAGGCTAGGGATGCACCGTGCGTGGCCGGAGCTGTGGCGGTGTGTGTGGTTGGGGATGCAGCGGCGCGTGGCCGAGAGAAGGGGAGAGGAGCGAGCGGTCGTGGTCCTTGATAACCCACAAGTATAGGGGATCGCGGCAGTCTTCGAGGAAGTAAAACCCAAATTTATTGATTCGACACAAGGGGAGGTAAAGAATACTTATAAGCCTTAACAACTGAGTTGTCAATTCAGCTGCACCTGAAAAGCACTAGTAACAGGGGTGATGTGAAAGCAGTAGTAATATGAGAGCAATAGTAACAGTAACAGCAGCAGTAATAGTAACACAGAGCAATGGCACCAGAATAGTTGATACTACTTCCAATGACATATAGAACGAGTATATGATGATGAGAGATGGACCGGGTTCCCAGCGATCTACACTAGTGGTAACTCTCCAATAACAAGTGACAAGTGTTGGGTGAACAAATTACAGTTGGGCAATTGATAGGATTGATAAAGCATTAAGACAGAACATCAATTCATTAATCATGTAGGCATGTTTTCCATATATAGTCGTACGTGCTCGCAATGAGAAACTTGTACAACATCTTTTGTCCTACCAGCCGGTGGCCCGGGCCTCAAGGGAATCATTGGATATTAAGGTACTCCTTTTAATAGAGTACCGGAGCAAAGCATTAACACTCCGTGAAAACATGTGATCCTCATATCTACGCCTTCCCCTCCAATTGTCCCAATTTCTGTCACTTTGGGGCCTTTGGTTCCGGACATAGACATGTGCATACAACTTGTAGATACAATCTAAGCAACAATTATAGAGCTTAAATCTAAGATCATGCCACTCGAGCCCTAGTGACAAGCATTAAGAATAACAAGATTGCAGCAACAATAACTTCACAAACTTTATAGATAGACTAATCATAATGTATCATCCATCGGATCCCAACAAACACAACACCGATTACATCAGATGGATCTCAATCATGTAAGGCAGCTCATGAGATCATTGTATTGAAGTACATGGGATAGAGAGTACCAACTAGCTACAGCTAGAACCCGTAGTCCATGGGGGAACTACTCACGAAGCATGATGGAGGCGGTGGCGTCGATGGAGATGGCTTCCGGGGCACTTCCCCGTCCGGCAGGTGCCGGAACAGAGACTTCTGTCCCCCGAATTGAGTTTCGCGATGGCGGCGGCACCCCTGGAGTCTTTCTGGAGTTTCGTCAAAAGGTATCGAGTTTTTAGGTCGAAAGGGCTTAAATAGGCGAAGAGGCGGCGCAGGGGGGCGCCTGGGGGCTCCTCACCATAGGCTGGCGCGGGCCTAGGCCTGGCCGCGCCGCCTTATGGTGTGGTGGCCCCTGGCCCTCCTCCGACTCCTTCGGTGTTCGGAGCCTTCCGGGAAAAATAAGATCTTGGGTCTTTGTTTCGTCGAATTCCGAGAATATTGCCCGAACAGCCTTTCGGAACCAAAACAGCAGAAAACAGGAACTAGCACTGTGGCATCTTGTTAATAGGTTAGTTCCGGAAAACGCATAAAAACATTATAAAGTGCAAGCAAAACATGTAAATATTATCATAAAACAAGCATGGAACATCAGAAATTATAGATAAGTTGGAGACGTATCAGTCCTCGTGGAGAAGATGGGGAGAGGATAAAGCTGGATCCGGAAAAAAAAGTTTGGGCGGTGAAACCTGCTTGCGTGGCAGAAGGTTGTCCGCACGATCGGTTTCATCGGAGGGAGCCGCACCAGGAGGTTGCCAGGACGAGATCCCCGGGGGGATTGGATCATTTTCCTATTTTATAGGGACAAGTTCAATGCATGATGTTCTTGTGAACCGAAGGGGCACTGAAGTTCTAGTTAGTGTCAGACATCATATTTACAAGATTTCCAAGATGGCCCTAAAGTTAACCTTTTCGACAAGAGCGATTTGTTGCAAAACATTTTGTATAAAAATTTGAAGCAACTCTCGCATTTCCTTCTCCACCCTCTCTCTTTTCAACAACTTTGAGAGTTGCTGATCTGCCAATTCGTAGGAAGCAGAGAGATTCTGAGAAGAAAGTAGATAACGAAAAATACCCCCCCCCCCCCCCACAAGGTCAAATAAAGCTCTAGCCAGAACGACTACTCCTGACTAGCAAGCATCGCTCTTTACAAATGTGCCAGCAATATTAGATGACACCGAGTAGATGTACGTACCTTGCTAGCGGGACGATGCCGTAAGTCCATTTAGACATCTTAAGCACTGCATATTTGTTATGCCCAGGCTTTAGAAATTATTTGGATCCGCCACTGCTTGCTAATCTTGTAAAACTCTTGGATTTTTGAAGTAAACATGATGATTCATCTAGGATTGTTGTGAAGATCCTTATTAATTAAGCTCATGTTCTTTCACTTGGAATGCACAACATGATGATACTACTATGTAGTATGTGTTGTGGGTATACTTTATGGGTATATCAACGACATGGCCTGGATCCGGCAAGCCCGGGTGGCCCACAGACGGTGATGGTGGCATGTGGCCCATCGGGCGGCCCAGTTGCTGTTGATTGTGAAGGATGAAGTCCAGCCCAGGAACGAGGAGCCGGATCTTAACCGACCTACGAAGGAGGCCGGATCCATGGAGGCCCATAAAGTATCCGGATCTAGCGCGGCCTAGAAGGAAGGCGGATCCTTGACGTACATGGCAAGATATTGTACCGTAGTTAGGTAACTTGTATTCCAGCTAGGACTCTCCATGTAAACCCTAGATCCGTGCGCCTATATAAGCCGGATCCTGGGAGCCCTAGAGGCACAACCATAACTCATTGTAACAACGCGAAAGCGCCCAGATAATTCCAATAAGCAGCAGAGGCCCCGTCATCGTGCCGGTGTTCCGAAGCTGGGTAAATCGCGTACCACCGTCCCGTGTGCACTCCGCCCTATGGCTCCCTTCTTCTCCCTCGTGAGGATCCCTCCTCCGAGGTACCGTCGATTAGGCAACGAGTTGGCGCCACCGTGGGGCCTGTGGCGTGGAGGCCGGAACCGGGAGGGTTCCGCCATGGGAAGCTACGACGACACCATCGCTGTGGGGCGCGTCCTCTACGCCGGAAATCTGCCGATCGTCCCTCCGGATGAGTGTTGGATTCCGGCTAGGACAAACCCCAAGCTCTCCATCGTCCGTTGGCGGCATACACATCTTCATCGGGGAACCGTCGATTCCGACGGAAACCCACGGTAGTAACGCAGACGCGACCGCCGCAGAGCTGGACGCCGTCGCAAAGATCCGATCTGAGATGCAGGAGCTTCCCAAGGGAGATTCCGCCTCGGATCTGGAATTTTCAAAGCCCACCCAATCCGCCCGAGCAGAAACAACGGTGGAAGACCAATGCATCCGCCTGGGTCTCCCTGTGTTAGAAAAGCAGAGGTGCCACTTCGTACACTTCTTGGCCCATACCGCCGGAACCACCCCTCAAGAAGACGGAGCTGGTCCTGAGCAGGTAGAGGCACCGGAAAACGACGCGGATCCGGATCAGGCTGAGCCTGTCGGAGAAAGCGAAACTCCGGTTGAAGAGTCGATTTTGGGCAATCTGAGCCCAATTTCCGGAGATACCCCCTCCATGGATACCGACGAGTTTAACCGCAAGCTAGGGGAGTACGGTTTCGGTGATCAGCCTGAAGTCGACTCCGCCCAGCCTAAGCAGGTTCTCGCAACCGTAGCAGCGCTGGGACAACCTGGATCAGAAGAGGCAACCAACCAATCCGACCCTCAGCCATCCCGCCAAGGATCTCCAATGTCACGGGAGCGACCCCGCAGGGATTCTTCCTCGGAGGAACTCCTGTCACCTGAAGAGATGGTTGCACGAGCAGTTCTTAACAAACCTATAACCTCGGGCGACGCCGCAGATCCGGAGGCTCTAGAGGCCACTAGAAAGGAAATGCTGGCCACAGCCAAGAAGCTCGCCAATACCGCAGCCGCATTAAGGGATGAAAGGGCAGAAGCTGCAAGTTTGATGGACCACTTCGACAGACAGGATCGCGAAATTGCTGACACACTCGAGCATGTCAAGAGCATGAGGCAAGAGTGGGAAGTAAAGATGACTTATGCGCAGGAGGAGGCTGATCGAATCGTTAGAGAAGCAATTCCGCCTCGCAGAATCAACTTCGCCACGCCCGCAGAGCAGCAGCCGCTGGAAACCCCAAAGTACAACATGCTAAAAGCTGCGGAGCTATTGAAAAAGAAGGACGAAGAGGTTGATATCAACTACCTCCGCAAACTTGTCGCTTCAGCAATGCAGCAGCAGAGCAAGGCGGATACCTCGCGCAGGTTAGAATCCAATCCGGATAACGTGTATCTACCGCGCAGAAGGACGCGCGCCGATCGACATCCCGACGATGAATCACACACCGGATCCTCGGAGCACAGAAGAAAAACCAGGGAACACCCAAATCCGATCCCCGTTCCGTCAAAGACGCCTTCGTCAGATCCAAGAAAGGAAAAGGATGCAATGTACTCCGGACGGGACAAGTACCGCAACCCCTCTCCTCCGCCTAATGGTTACCCGCGTCCCCCTCGCCGCCGTAGTCCAGCCGGAAACACCAGGCCCCCAGGGCATGGTGGGATTGTTATCCGCGACAACGTGTGCCAAGAAACAAACAGGAGCGCCGCCGGAATCCAACAACGATCGTGAGCCCGAGCTCAGGAGGAGTCGAATGAGGAACACGCCCGAACCTCGCCGAGCCGCGACCCGGAGCTCGCCGGAGCCGAACGACCAGGGCAGCCAGCGCCATGGCGAAGGTAGCCAAAGCCGGAGCCAGACCGGGAAGGCCGAGGAGAATCGAAGGCGGAAGCAAGAAATCGGACCGACCACCTCGCAGGTCCCTCACCACCACCCAGCGGTGGCGGCGGAGGTGGAGGCGGAGGCGACGGCCGGAGATCTCGCTCTCGCTCACAATCCTCCCACGGCCCGCGCGACGCGCGGGAATGCCTTAACGAATACAGAACCGACTACATTGGTCCGAAGTGCTTTGGCAGGATGATTCGAGAGGAACCAAAGCCAAGGATGAACCTCAAGCTACCCGGAAACCTGAAGCATTATGATGGCACCGAAAGGCCGGATACCTGGATTGAGGATTACTATAATGCATAACCTTTGCCGGAGGAACCCCTAACATCGCTGCCGCATGCTCTTGTACCTTGTAGGTCCAGCCGGATCCGCTCGACCTCGAGAAGAACTCCATCTTTGCTGGTTCAACGAAGACCGCTTCGAGAAACACTTCAGAGGCACCTACAAAGGACCTGCCACGGCAAGCGACTTGCAAGCCTGCATCCAGAAGAAGGGAGAAACCTCAAGACACTACCTCACACGATGGTTGGCATGCAGGAACGAGTGCGAAAACGTCGACCACACTACCGCCATGTACGCCTTCATTGGTGGACTGCAGAGGAGGATTGCTGAGGCATACGCTCACTCGTTTGGCTAACTCAAACAAGCTGACTTTGGATGAAATGATCTCCATTGCCGTGATCATACGCCGCCGATGATGACGCGGGGTGATCTCGCAGCTACAGAATCCCCTACATCAACAAAAGAAGAACCGTGATAACGGCAACAGCAGCAGCCATAAGCGCAAGAACCCCGATGACCAGAGAGTGGCGGATCCGAGATGGTCGCCATGGCGTTTCAACGCGGAGGTTCGGGAGGCGGAAGAGGACGCGGCCGTGGAGGCGGAGCCGGCAGGGTCGCAGATACCACCGAGGTCACAAGTGGATCCCGCCCCCGCAAACCTACGAGGAGTACAGAGACATGCCCTGCTGGCCCACCTGGATCCGCAGGGAAGTCAACTCACACCAACCGCAATCGCAAGTGGGTCAATGATCTAAAGAACGACCCGGAGGCAGGATACAAGCGAGCCCGGAAGCACGCCCACGCGGCAAGGGAGGCAAGGGAAAGAACAAGGACAAAGAGGAAGATAGTTCCGAGGCGATGGATGAGGATGATAACTCGCCGGATCCCAAGGTAGGATCCGCAGGTAAATCCAACCCATTCGAGAAAAGAGCGTGGGGGCTTACCACACTTTCCTCGGAACCCCACGTCCGCGCTGCCAAGTCACTACCCGGATCCCGAACAGCCTGGCCGGCCGCATGTCGTGGTCGGAAGTCCCGTGCACATTTGATAGGGAGGATCACCCTGCCATTGTGCCAAAAGAATGCTACGCCTTGGTTGTAAGTCCCATAGACGGGTATGACTTCTCCAAGTGCCTCATGGATGGTGGAGCCAGCTTGAACATCATGTACCTGGAGACTCTAGAGCGGATGAACCTCACCAAGGAACAGCTCAAACACAGCAACACCGAGTTTCATGGCGTGGTTCCGGTAAGAAGGCGAATTCCTCGGCAGCATCACCCCGTGGCTTTGGCGATGTTCACAATTTCCGCGAAGAGAAGATCACGTTTGAAGTTGTGCCCTTCAAGAGCTCCTACCACGTCATCTTCGGCAGGCCCACCTACCACAAGTTCCACGCAAGAGCATGCTACATCTACAACAAGCTCAAGATTCCGGGTCCTAAGGGTATGATTATCGTATCCGGAGACTACAAAAAGGCTCATGAGTGCGAGTTAGGCGAAGCCGCCTTCGCAGAGTCTGTGATATCTGGAGAGGAGCTGCAAGGCTACGAGCCGCGGTGGATCCGGTGAGATGCGACCACCAAGAAGCAGATCTCCAACAAGTCCTTCAAGGCCGCGATAGAAACCAAGAAGCACGACCTCATCATAGGCGACCCTTCCAAGCAGGTTTCAGTCGGATGGACCCCAAATAGGAAGACGCGCTCGTCGAGTTCCTCCGCGCTAACATGGATATCTTCGCATGGCAACCTTCTCGACATGTCCGGGGTACCTAGGGAACTCGCCGAGCACTACCTCAACATAAATCCGGGGCTAAACCGGTGAAGCAAGCTATGCGACGCTTTGGAGACAAGAAGCGCCGCGCCATAGGAATGGAGTTAGCAAAGTTACTGGAGGCAGGTTTTGTAATAGAAGTTATCCACACTGATTGGATCGCAAATCCCGTCCTTGTACCCAAAAAGAACACTGAAATACTAAGAATGTGCATCGATTACTCTGGCTTGAACAAGCATTGCCCGAAAGATCCGTTTCCCTTGCCGCGCATTGACCAAGTCATTGATTCGACGGCAGGGGCGGAACTTCTGTGTTTTCTTGATGGGTATCATCAGATCCGGATGAAAGAGTCCGACCAAAAGGCGACTTCATTCATTACCCCGTTTGGTACTTATGCTATGTTACTATGCCTTTTGGTTTGAAAACGCAGTGCCACCTACCAACGTACGATGCAGTGCTCGAAGGACCAAATCGGGAACGTGCACGCTACGTCGACAACATCGCGGTCATGACCCGGAAAGGATCCGACTTGATCAGCGAACCTCACGAAACCCTGACAACCTCCGCAGTACAAGATGATGTTGAATCCGCTGAAGTGCCTTTGGCGTGCCAGCGGAAAACTCCTTGGCTTCATAGTCTCTCACGAGGCATTGAGGTTAACCCGGAAAAAATCAAGGCAATCCTGTGTATCAAACGGCCAACTTGTCTTAAAGATGTGCAACGACTAACTGGTTGCGTCGCAGCAATCAGTAGGTTTGTTAGCCGTCTTGGCGAGAAGGCGCTACCTTTGTACAAGCTGCTGAAGAAAACAGACAAATTCGTCTGGGACGACGCAGCCGACGCAGCTCTTCGGGGGTTGAAGGAAATACTCACCTCCCCACCTATCTTGGCAGCCCCAGAGAGTCGAGCCAATGCTCCTTTATCCGGCAAACTACCAACAAAGTCATCACCTCGTCATCGTGGTGGAGCGAAAGGAAGAAGGTCATGAATATGACGTCCAAAGACTTGTCTATTACATTAGCGAGGTACTAACGGAGTCAAAGCAAAGATACCCTCACTTTCAGAAGCTAGCTTATGGAGTGTTCCTAGGCAGCCGAAGCTGAGACATTACTTCCAAGAGCACCCTAACATTGTGAGCAAGGCTCCGCTGTCAACAATTCTCAACAACGCGACGCAACAGGGCATACGGCTAAATGGAGCATCGAATTATCCGCCTTCGACATCGCTTACAAGCCTAGTACTGCGGTTAAATCCCAAGTCTTGCATTTCGTCGCAGATTGGACAAGCTGGATGCAAGTCTGGAGCCGAACGAAAACATGGGTCATGCACTTCGATGGATCCAAGCAGCATCAAGGCTCGGGAGCGGAGTCACCTGAAGTCCCCTACGGAGAAGAACCGGCAGATGTTCTCGCAGATCCACTTCAAGCTACAAACACATGGCGGAATACGAGGCTCTACTACATGGTCTGCGCATCGCTAAGGAAATCGGGATCAAGCACATTATATGTTGTGGAGACTCCGACCGTGGCACAACAAGTAGCCGGAACTGAACGCGGAAACTCCGTCATGGCGCTACAGAGACAAAGTTGACGAGATCGCCAAATGCTTCCTCGGATACGAAGTCAAGTACGTCAGGAGAGACGATAACACACGAGATATGCTATCCAAGCTCGGATCCGCAGGAAGCCAATTCCGCCCGGAATTTTCCGAGCATCTCCGGATACCCTCTGAGGGCGAACCCGGAAAACCCGGCATGGCAACATCTGCTAGGGAAGTGATGGCTATCATTCCGGCTTGGACACCTTTCCCGGACTACCTCATCGATCAGAAGTTGCCGGAGGACGAGGCTCGCACGACAGATCATCAGACGAGCAAGATCCTACACAATTGTTGATGGACAGCTCTACAAACGAAGTGCAACAGGGTTGTGGGTATACTTTATGGGTATATCAACGCATGGCCTAGATCCGGCAAGCTCGGGTGGCCCATAGTTGGTGGTGAGGCATGTGGCCCATCGGGCGGCCCAGTTGCTGTAGATCATGAAGGATGAAGTCCAGCCTAGGAACAGAAGCCGGATCTCAACCGACCTACGAAGGAGGCCGGATCCGGAGGCCCATGAAGTATCCGGATTCAGCACGGCCTAGAAGGAAGGCGGATCCTTGACGTACACGGCAAGACATTGTACCGTAGTTAGGCAACTTGTATTCCGGCTAGGACTCTCCATGTAAACCCTAGATCCGTGCGCCTATATAAGCCGGATCCGGGAGCCCTGGAGGCACAACCACAACTCATTGTAACGACGCGAAAGCGCCCGATAATTCCAGACAAGCAGCATAGGCCTGTCATCGTGCAGGTGTTCCGAAGCTGGGTAACTCGCGTACCACCGTCCCGTGTGCACTCCGCCTATGGCCCCTACTTCTTCTCCCCTCGTGAGGATCCCTCCGAGGTACCGTCGATTAGGGCAACGACGTTGGCGCCACCGTGGGGCCCGTGGCGTCCGGAGGCCGGAACCGGAGGGTTCCGCCATGGGAAGCTACGACGACACCATCGCTGTGGGGCGCGCCCTCCACGCCGGAAATCTGCCGATCGTCCCTCCGATGAGTGTTGGATTCCGCTAGGAAACCCCCGCCAAGCTTCCATCATCCCAATTGGCGGACACATCTTCATCGGGGAAACCGTCGATTCCCGACGAAACCCACTAGTAAGTAACGCAGACGCGACCGCCGCTGAGCTGGACGCAGTCGCGAAGATCCGATCTGAGATGCAGGAGCTTCCCAAGGAAGATTCCGCTCTCGGATCTGGAAAGCCCACCCAATCCGCCCCTGAGCAGGAAACAACGGTGGAAGACCAATGCGCATCCGCCCGGGTCTCCCTGTGTTAGAAAGCAGAGGTGCCACTCATGCACTTCTTGGCCCATACCGCCGGAACCGCCTCAAGAAGACGGAGCTGGTCCCGAGCAGTGAGAGGCACCGAAAATGACGCGGATCAGAACAGGCTGAGCTCTGTTTGAGAAAGCGAAACTCCGGTTGAAGAGTCGATTTTGGGCAACCTGAGCCCAATTTCCGGAGATACCCCCTCCATGGATACTGATGAGTTTAACCGCAAGCTAGGGGAGTACGGTTTCGGTGATCAACCTGAAGTCGACTCCGCCCAGCCTAAGCAGGTTTTCGCAACCGTAGCAGCACTGGGGCAACCTGGATCAGAAGAGGCAACCAACCAATCGACCCTCAGCCATCCCACCAAGGATCTCCAATGTCACGGAGCGACCCCGCAGGGATTCTTCCTCGGAGGAACTCCTGTCGGCTGAAGAGATGGTTGCGCGAGCAGTTCTTAACAAACCTATAACCCGGCGACGCCGCAGATCCGGAGGCTCTAGAGGCCACTAGAAAGGAAATGCTGGCCACAGCCAAGAAGCTCGCCGATGCCGCAGCCGCATTAAGGGATGAAAGGGCGAAGCTGCAGGTTTGGTGGACCAATTCGACAGACAGGATCGCGAAATTGCTGCCACACTCGAGCATGTCAAGAGCATGGCGCAAGAGTGGGAAGTAAAGATGACCTATGCGCAGGCGGAGGCCGATCGAATTGTTAGAGAAGCAATTCCACCTCGCAGAATCAACTTCGCCACGCCCGCAGAGCAGCAGCCGCTGGAAACCCCAAAGGACAACATGCTAAAAGCTGCGGAGCTGTTGAAGAAGAAGGACGAAGAGGTCGATATCAACTACCTCCGCAAACTTGTCGCTTCAGCAATGCAGCAGCAAAGCAAGGCGGATACTTCGCGCAGGTTGGAATCCAATCCGGATAACTGTATATCCACCGCGCGGAAGGACGCTCGCGCCGATCGGCATCCCGATGATGAATCACACACCGGATCCTCGGAGCGCAGAAGAAGAACCAGGGAACACCCAAATCCGATCCCTGTCCGTCAAAGACGCCTTCGTCAGATCCAAGAAAGGGAAAGGATGCAATGTACTCCGGACGAGACAAATATCGCAACCCCTCTCCTCCACCTAATGGTTACCACACCCTCGCCGCGTAGTCCAGCCGAAACCCAGGCCCCTGGGGCATGGTGGGATCGTTATCCGCGACAACGTGCTGCCAAGAAATGAAACAGGAGCGTCGTAACCTCGCCGGAACCGGAACAACGATCGTGAGCCGGAGCCTGGGAGGAGTCGGACGAAGAGCGTGTCCTGCAGCCTCGCCGGAGCCGCGACTGAACTTCGCCCGAACGACCCGTGGCAGCCAGCGCCACGGCGAAGGCAGCTACAGAAGCCGGAGCCGGGAAGGCCGAGGAGAATCGGAAGGCGGAAGCAAGAAATCGGACCGACCACCTCGCAGGTCTCCCTCACCACCAACTAGCGGTGGCGGCGGAGGTGGAGGCGGAGGCGACGGCCGGAGATCTCGCTCTCGCTCACAATCTCCTCGCACGGCCCGCGCGGCGCGCGGATCGCTTAACGAACACAGAACCGACTACATTGGTCTGAAATGCTTTGGCAGGATGATTCGAGAGGAACCAAAGCCAAGGATGAACCTCAAGCTACCCAACCTGAAGCATTATGATGGCACCGAAAGGCGGATACCTGGATTGAGGATTACTATAATGCAGTAACCTTTGCCGTGGAACCCCTAACATCGCGTGCCGCTGCTCCATTGTACCTTGTAGGTCCAGCCCGGATCTGCCTGACCTCGAGAAGAACTCCATCTTTTGCTGGTTCGACCTGAAGACCGCTTTCGAGAAACACTTCAGAGGCACCTACAAAAGACCTGCACGGCAAGCGACCTGCAAGCTTGCATCCAGAAGAAGGAAGCTACACACGATGGTTGGCATGCAGGAACGAGTGCGAAAACGTCGACCACACCACCGCCATGTACGCTTTCATTGGTGGACTGCAGAGGGGAGGATTGCTGAGGCATACGCTCACTCGTTTGGCTAACTCAAACAAGCTGACTTTGGATGAGATGATCTCCATTGCCAGTGATCATCTGCCGCCGATGATGACGCGGTGATCTCGCAGCTCTGGCGCAACTCGCATCAACAAAGAAGAACCGTGATAACGGCAACAGCAGCAGCCATAAGCGCAAGAACCCCGATGACCAAGAGTGGCGGATCCGAGATGGTCGCCATGGCGTTTCAACGCGGAGGTTCGGAGGCGGAAGAGGACGTGGCTGTGGAGGCGGAGCCGGCAGGGGTCAGCAGCATGCCACGAGGTCACGGCTGGCGGCCCCGCAAACCTACGAGGAGTACAGAGACATGCCTGCCAGCCCACGGATCGGTTACAGGGAAGTCCACTCACACCAACCGCCGCAAGTGGGTCAATGATCTAAAGAACGACCCGGAGGCAGGATACAAGCGAGCCCGGAAGCACCGCCGCGCGGCAAGGGAGGCAAGGGCAAGAACAAGGACAAAGAGGAAGATAGTTCCGAGGCGATGGATGAGGATGATAACTCGCCGGCAGATCCGCAGGTAAATCCAACCCATTCGAGAAAAAGAGCGTGGGGGCTTACCACACTTTCTCGGAACCCCAACAGTCCGCGCCAAGTCACCCGGATCCCGAATCACTTCCGCTGTGCGCGAGATGTCGGTGGTCGGAAATCCCGTGCACATTTGATAGGGAGGATCACCCTGCCATTGTGCCAAAAGAATGCTACGCCTTGGTCGTAAGTCCCCGCATAGATGGGTATGACTTCTCCAAGTGCCTCATGGATGGCGGAGCCAGCCTGAACATCATGTACCTGGAGACTCTAGAGCGGATGAACCTCACCAAGGAACAGCTCAAACACAGCAACACTGAGTTTCATGGCGTGGTTTCGGGTAAGAAGGCGAATTCCCCGGCAGCATCACACTTCCTGGCTTTTGGCGATGTTCACAATTTTCGCGAAGAGAAGATCACGTTTGAAGTTGTGCCCTTCAAGATCTCCTACCACGTCATCTTCGGCAGGCCCACCTACCACAAGTTCCACGCAAGAGCGTGCTACATCTACAACAAGCTCAAGATTCCGGGTCCTAAAGGTATGATTACCGTATCCGGAGACTACAAAAAGGCTCATGAGTGCGAGTTAGGCGAAGCCGCCTTCGCAGAGTCTCGTGATATCCGGAGAGAGCCGAAGGCTACAGCCGCGGTGGATCCGACCGAGATGCAGACCACCAAGAAGCAGATCTCCGAGCAGAAAACCTCCTTCAAGGCCGCGATAGAAACCAAGAAGCACGACCTCATCAAAGGCGACCCTTCCAAGCAGGTCGTCGGAGCCAACATGGACCCCAAATAGGAAGACGCTCGTCGAGTTCCTCCGCGCTAACATGGATATCTTCGCATGGCAACCTTCCGACATGTCCGGAGTACCTAGGGAACTCGCCGAGCACTACCTCAACATAAATCCGGGGCTAAACCGGTGAAGCAAGCTATGCGACGCTTTGGAGATAAGAAGCGCCGCGCCATAGGAATGGAACTAGCTAAGTTACTAGAGGCAGGTTTTGTAATAGAAGTTATCCACACCGATTGGGTCGCAAATCCCGTCCTTGTACCCAAAAAGAACACTAAAATACTAAGAATGTGCATCGATTACTCCGGCTTGAACAAGCATTGCCCGAAGGATCCGTTCCCCTTGCCGCGCATTGACCAAGTCATTGATTCGACGGCGGGGCGGAACTTATGTGTTTTCTTGATGCGTATTCCAGGTATCATCAGATCCGGATGAAGGAGTCCGACCAAAAGGCGACTTCATTCATTACCCCGTTTGGTACTTACTGCTATGATTACCATGCCTTTTGGTTTGAAAAATGCAGGTGCCACCTACCAACGTACGATGCAGCGATGCCTGAAGGACCAAATCGGCCGGAACGTGCACGCTTACGTCGACGACATCGCGGTCATGACCCGGAAAGGATCCGACCTGATCGGCGACCTCACAGAAACCTTCGACAACCTCCGTCGGTACAAGATGATGTTGAATCCACTGAAGTGCGTCTTTGGCGTGCCAGCCGGAAAACTCCTTGGCTTCATAGTCTCTCACAGAGGCATTGAGGTTAACCCGGAAAAGATCAAGGCAATCCTGTGTATCAAACGACC
Organism: Lolium multiflorum; assembly: GCA_030979885.1. Classification (NCBI taxonomy): domain Eukaryota; kingdom Viridiplantae; phylum Streptophyta; class Magnoliopsida; order Poales; family Poaceae; genus Lolium; species Lolium multiflorum. Next base: position 234,865,640 of record CM061748.1, on the reverse strand, counting down.
AACTTGTCTCAAAGATGTGCAACGACTAACTGGTTGCGTCACAGCAATCAGTAGGTTTGTCAGCCATCTTGGCGAAGGCGCTACCTTTGTACAAGTTGTGAAGAAAAGCAGACAAATTCATCGGGACGCGCGCGCGCAGCTCTTGGGGTTGAAGGAAATACTCACTTCCCCACCTATCTTGGCAGCCCCAGAGAGAGCCAATGCTCCTTTATCCGGCAGCTACCAACAAAGTCATCAGCCTCGTCATCGTGGTGGAGCGAAAGGAAGAAGGTCATGAATATGACGTCCAAAGACCTGTCTATTACATTAGCGAGGCTGACGGAGTCAAAGCAAAGATACCCTCACTTTCGGAAGCTAGCTTGGGGTGTTCCAGCAGCCGGAAGCGAGACATTACTTCCAAGAGCACCCGACGTGAGCAAGGCTCAGCTGTCAACAATTCTCAACAACGCTGACGCAACGGGACGTACGGCTAAATGGGGCATCGAATTATCCGCCTTCGACATCGCTTACAAGCCTAGGACCGCGGTTAAATCCCAAGTCTTGGCAGATTTTCGCAGATTGGACAGAAGCTCCGGATGCAAGTCTGGAGCCGGAACCAGAAACATGGGTCATGCACTTCGATGGATCCAAGCAGCATCAAGGCTCGGGAGCCGGAGTCACCCTGAAGTCCCTAGGAGAAGAACTGCAGTATGTTCTGCAGATCCACTTCGAAGCTACAAACAACATGGCGGAATACGAGGCTCTACTACACGGTGCACGCATCGCTAAGGAAATCGGGATCAAGCACATCATATGCCGTGGAGATTCCGACCGGTGGCACAACAAGTAGCCGGAACCTAGAACGCCGAAACTCCGTCATGGCGGCCTACAGAGACGAAGTTGACGAGATCGCCAAGTGCTTCCTCGGATACGAAGTCAAATACGTCAGAGACGATAACACGCCGCGGACATGCTATCCAAGCTCGGATCCGGCAGGAAGCAAATTTTCCTGGAGCATCTCCGGATACCCTCGGTGAAGGGCGCTAACCGGAAAACCCAGGCAGTGTCTCCGGCTAGGGAAGTGATGGCTATCATTCCGGCTTGGACACGGCCTTTCTGGACTAACTCATCGATCGAAGTTGCGGAGGACGAGGTCTTTGCGCGACAGATCATCGACGAGCAAGATCCTACACAATTGTTGATGGACAGCTCTACAAACGAAGTGCAACAGGGGTATTTCTCAAATGCGTCTCTAATCAAGATGGCATTGAAATCCTCGGAGAGATCCATGCAAGGGCATCATGCCGCCCCCTGGTCACTCGTTGCAAAAGCTTTTCGGCTAGGTTTTTACTCACAGCTAAAGAAGATCTTGACAAAATAGTCAAGACCGCCGAGGTTGTCGATACTACGCTACTCAACCAAACGCTCCACCCAAGAGCTGAAGACCATACCTATCACCTGGCCATTTGCGGTCTGGGGGCTCGATATGGTTGGTAAGTTAAAAAGATCATCTCCTGGCAGTTTTGAATACCTTTGTCGTGTTGACAAATTCAAAGTGGATCGAGGCAAAGCCAGTGAGAAAAGCCGATGGTGCTACGGCACTAAAATTTGTCTGCAGCCTCATGATGAGATTTGGCATCCCACACAGCATAATCACGGATAATGGCACAAACTTCGCTCAAGGAGAGTTGAGGGATTATTGTGAGACAATAGGGATTCGCTGGACCTTGCATCTGTGGCTCACCCACAATCCAACGGTCAGGTTGAAAGGGCTAACGGCCTAATATTATCAGGAATTAAACCGCACCTTGAAGAACCGCTGCGATGAGCAGCTGGAGCTTGGGCTGATGAGTTGGAAGCTGTTTTGTGGAGTTTACGAACTACCCCTAACAGATCAACAGGGTTTACCCCATTTTTCTTGGTATACGGATCCGAAGCCGTGCTCCCTTCCGACATCATCCACGATTCGCCGCGAGTTTCCGCCTACAATGAAGAAACAACTGACGAGGCCAGACAGCTATCTGTGGACCTGATCGAGGAAGCTCGAAACTTAGCTGACCAGCGCTCCGCCATCTAGCAGAAGCTCCGACGTTATCACAGTCGTCGAGTTCGGAATCGCTCCTTCATGGCAGGAGACCTGGTCCTCCGCCTTCGACAGGTGAAAGATCATAAGCTGCAATCTCCATGGGAAGGACCCTTCGTCGTTAGCAAAGTGCTTCATAACGGGTCATACTACCTTGTTGATTTCCGCGAGCTGAAGGATAGACCTGCTAATTGGCACCGGAAACGCAAGCGTGAGGATCCGATGATGATATCTACGAGAGACAGACCGCCCTTGGAACATCGCACAGCTACGTCCTTTCTACACTTAGCATATTTTTTCCGAGTAACAAACTCTGTAATAGTTATACATGATCAATGAAATAAAGCTTATGGTTCACTCTTTGAGTTTTTTACCTCCTTTACTTGTTCATTTTAGATCGTGTATGTTTTTCCGACTAAAACCGCAGAGCTGGATGTTTCCGCCTAGGCGTGTATGAAAGTTGTGATTTTCAAAATCGTCCTTTAGGACGTAAGCTTAAGTTTTCTGGTGGAAAAATTTTTCGTTGCAAACTCGTGGATTCCTGGTAGCGACTTCCGGCACCTAAGCTGGGGGCTTGTTTCCGCGGTTATGGACGGACGCCATTGGGCTTCGTCACCACAGGCGAGCGTTTCCGGCCAAAGGTTTTCCGGCTCGTGGAAGGTCAAATGAGTAAGCCGGAAAATTAACAAACCAGCACTTGCTTTTAACAAACGAAACATGCAAATAATTCTAACGGATAGCAGGATAAGTTTTCTGCCCACGCATAATTGTTTCGTCCCTAGATACTTAAGAATTAAAGTTATATTACAAACCCTCGCTGGGGCCAAAATGATGCATTGTTTCTCCCGCAGGAATACAAGTTTTCATTCCCCCTTAGCCGGAGAAGTCTTGCCCTCTGGATCTTTTCCTTGGCGTCTTCGGCCGGAGATGACACGTCTTCATCACTTTCTTCCTCTTCTTCAGAAGCAGCAGGTTGGTCTTGGGTTCCTCTTGGGGAGCGTCCTTGGAGCTGGTCCGTAAATTGGGTTCCGGATTCCGCAGGTCGCGCCTCCGCGTCGCGCTCCTTTTGAAGTTCGGCTTCCAAGGGCTCGTCCGCAGGAAGAACGACCTTGTCGTAGAATTCATTATGCCGGATCCTGCGCGCGATACGGGTGTCGTAGCCGCTCACTGCATCCAGGAGCGCGTTAACATCCACATCCGGAGGAACGCCGTGGTTACCTGCTCAAGATCAAGCTCGGATTATGTGCTAAGCACATAGTTAAGGTCATTGCAGCGCCTCGGGCTGATGATGCTTGCAGATCCGTCACCAGCTCCGGAAGAACGTCCATTTTTCCAACAAGTTTGCGAACGTTGCAAGTGCGACTCCTCTTGATGGATAAGTTGTAGCATATCTTGCGGGAGGCGGAGATGAGATCTTTGCAATCATCGCCTGCAAGTTGAAGAAGGTCGTCTCGTGGGAACAAATTCCGACGCTTTTCCGGATACCCAAGCGGTTCTGCATAAGATAATCAGGATATCAGCATGCAATTTGAGCACAAAAGAAAAAGGTCGGAGCAAACATCTGGACAAGGTTTCAGCATAGTACCCAAGATGTTCTCGTTGAGCAAGTCCCAGTGATGTTCCGCGGTTTCCATATATTTCTGGAACCCATGGAGCTCTTTTTGCTGCCTCCTGATGGTCTCGCTGTCAGCATTTCTTTTCAATATAAATTCGCCCTTTTCCCTGATGTGCTCGGAGTTTTTCTCCGCCAGCTGTTTCTCGGCCTGCTCCTTCTTTAGTTCCGCCTCCTTTAGTTTCGTTTCCAATTCTTGGTACGAGGAGCGCAGGTTCTCAAGTTCCGACGAGGCTGTAGCAAGGGAAGAGGATGCGCCTATAATAACACAAGTCAAAAGCAAGTTCAAAGTCGGAATATGAACTAATGACGAAAGACGGAAACCAACCTTGGGCGTCCGCCGATTGTTTGCTCAATTCCGCATTCGCATCCTTCGAGTCCGGATATTTTCCGCCTGATTCAGAGTAACGCGGCGCTGAAGGGCAATGTTCTTGTGCAGCTCGTAATGCAGCGCCTGCTGTTCCTGTAAAACATAGCAGGGGAGTAAAAATTCGGCAGTAACAGTGGTTTCCTCAAAGCATTATTGCCGGAACCTTTCCGCCATAATGCTTGGGGGCTACTGATCCAATTTACAAACTTTCCCGGAAGTAATCTTTCTCTAAGCATCTAAGCGCTAACTATTATTTGAGTTTCCGCCTACATGCTTGGGGGCTACTGGGAGTACCTTTTGCTTGCAGATGAGTTTGTCGAAGAACTGGCCGACATTCTTCTTAAAGTCCTGGATTTCCAATGTCGCGGTGTCAGGCTTCCCCCAGGCGTTGTTCAGCATGGCGTTGAGCAAGTCTTGTTCAAGCTCCCATTTCTCCGCCTCGGTTAACTTGTTGAAAAACTTGGTAGCATATGCCTTGGGGGTGGAAGTGTGTCAGCCGGATCTCCAAAGTTTTTCGGAAAAACGACGATGTCGCCAGCGCCGTTTCCGGCCTTCTCAGAAGAAGTGACTTCAGCCTCTCCTTGGCCTTGTTCTTCTGCGTCTTCTTGGGCAGGGCCTTTGGCCTTAGGATCTTCTCCGCCCCTTTCTCGCTGCTAACCGGAATTATTTCAGGTGGAGTGTTTGCGGCATGAGGGGGAGATTGATCAGCCCGAGGGGGACGGCTGAGGAGTAGGGTGGGAAGTACTTGGCGGAGCTGGAGTAGTAGGACCAACTGCCGGAGACTTTTTCATGTATTTAGTAATAGGCTCTTGGCTGATGGTCCGCGTGGCGGTGGTACTCGGATTCCTGCAAACAAGTGAAAGGGATCAAATAAGAAATGATTTCGCTAAAATAGAGGTGCACCATATTCGGAAACTTACGGGGCGCCGGGGATGATGGGGTGCGAGCGTTTGCCAACTGTTGAAAGCATTTTCAGGCGTGCGCGTTCCGCTTTCCTCGAGTCTAGCGGAGGTGGCTTTACGGTCTTGGACTTCTTGGCGGAGGCCTCGCCGCTAGCTCCGGCTTCTGAGCCAGAAGCTTTGGCGCGGGGACGCTTCAAAGGTCGAGGGGCTGCCTTGCGGGGTGCCTGTTCCTCTTCCTCCTCTTCGTCTTCCGCAACCTCCTCCGCCGCGTCGCCGCTGACAGGGACACGAAGAATGGTGCGGAAGTTTTCCTCCGCCATAGTGTTGAGCTGGGAGGAATATGAATAAAAGTCAAAGTTAACATCCAAAAACTTGTGAAGTTTGAAGCAACGAAAATAGCAGAGCTTACCGGAGGACACTGGTCGTTTGTGTAAATATCCTTGATCAGTTCCGGGACCTGTTGGCCCCTAGGAATTTTCACCAACGTCTTGAACCTTCTCTTGAGGGAGTCGGCCGGAAGATCATGGCGAGTGACTCGGAGGAGATCGTTCGCCCCAGTGTAGGCGCACATCAAGCGTGCGTTGTAGCGCAGGGGCTGGATCCTCCGGCTGAACCAGCTAAGGGTAAGTTGAGCTCCGGTTAGCCCGTCATGGACTAGCCAGGAGATTCTCCGCGCTGCCCTCTCCAAGATAGGGGTTTGGGCGAGCGAAGGAACAAAGCTCCAGCTTGCGAGCTCTTCCGGAGGCTCGTTGATGAACTTGGGCAAGCCATCGTGGATGTCCGGAACTGAGGCGTTCTTTTCATAGAACCATCAGGCGTTCCAGTACCGGACGGATTCGTGCGAATCGTGAGGAGGATACATGCGGCTAGGTCGGAGCATGAACGTCATACTCCCACAGTTCACCATTGCTTTATCTTTCGTTTCCTTCTTCACCCGGAAGAAGAACTGCCATAATTTGACATCTGGTCGGATCCCAAGGTGCCCTTCGCAAAGAGTTACGAAGTTGGAAAGGAGGAGGTATGAGTTTGGGCAGATGTTGTGGGGCTGGAGCCCGTATGTGTTGAGGAGAGAGGAAAAACTCCGAGCAAGGGAGTGATAATCCGCGTTCCACCCAAGCCTTAGTCATGACGATTTCTCCGGCTTCGGGTTTGGGGACGTCGGAATCGCGTGTGAAGCTCCAGTGAGTGGAGATCATACCCTCGTTCTGGAGCTCTCTAAGCTCCACATTAGTAGTTGCGCAGGGCCACCACTGACCCCGCTCTCCTTCTCGGATCCGGGCCTTGGACGCCCTCTTGTTTTCCGTCTCCTGTACTTTGGCTGCCATCCTAGCTTGTCCCTCGAGTTCTTCTTGAAGCTCTTTGAGGGAGGGGATCCGGCCTGGAGCGGTGCTGGAAGATGCGGAAAATGGTTGAGCTAACCTAATGTCGGAAACATATGGTGGCAGGTATGCTATGGGATCCGGACATATTGGTTCTAATGGATTGGGATCCGAGCTACTCGGAGAGCTACCAGTACAGTGCGATGAATCAAGTGGCATGCTTCCGGCTGCACCCATACAATTTATTTGAGTATCCGGATCTACACTAAGTCTATCTTCTACGAGGCCGGCGCACGTACCGTTAATGGCGCGGTGGCTCGACGGAGCTCCGGTGAAGTAAGGTCGCCGGACTTGCAGGAAATCACCTCGCGTGACCACGAATCGGCGGCGGGAAGGATTTCCCGTTCAACCGAAGCGGTCTTGGCGCGAGGAGAGGCTTGGACTGGCGGCGCGCGGAGTTCACCGTGGCAAGGTTCGCCGGAGTCAAGATCTATCGGGCGGCGCGGCGCGAGGAGGAAGATGAAGTGGTGAGGAGAGGTGAAAGAATGAAGAATTACCGAGCCGCGGGGTATTTATAGGCCACACGCGGAGATTCGGGATTCGGATCCGACGGTGGAAACGGAACGGTCACACCGTTGGATGGACGACACGTGTTTTAGGTCAAGTGCGGTAAAACGACGTGGAGGTAACTTAACCATGCACTCCCGAAAATTCCGGCTAAAGATTTGCATCTGCGAAAATTTAGCGGGAAATAAGGAGGTTGTGCGCGGGAAAAGCGGAGTCTCCGTTGTTATACGTGATCTGAAGATGAAGGACTTCCGAGTGAATGAACCTGGAATCAAGTAAAAGTTTTGAAGTTCTTCAAGATTCTTTTCGGATCCGAGCTGAATGAAGTCGGAGGAATGATGAATCTCGGAGAACTTCGGCTGTTGTGGGTATACTTTATGGGTATATCAACGGCATGGCCTAGATCCGGCAAGCCCGGGTGGCCCATAGTTGGTGGTGAGGCATGTGGCCCATCGGGCGGCCCAGCTTGTTGTAGATCATGAAGGATGAAGTCCAGCCCAGGAACGGAGCCGGATCTCAACCGACCTACGAAGGAGGCCGGGTCCGTGGAGGCCCATGAAGTATCCGGATTCAACACGGCCGAAAAGGCGGATCCTTGACGTACACGGCAAGACATTGTACCGTAGTTAGGCAACTTGTATTCCGGCTAGGACTCTCCATGTAAACCCTAGATCCGTGCGCCTATATAAGCCGGATCCCGGGAGCCCTGGAGGCACAACCACAACTCATTGTAACGACGCGAAAGCGCCCAGATAATTCCAGACAAGCGCAGTAGGCCCGTCATCGTGCGGGTGTTGGGTAACTCGCGTACCACCGTCCCGTGTGCACTCCGCCCTATGGCCCCTACTTCTTCTCCCCTCGTGAGGATCCCTCCTCCGAGGTACCGTCGATTAGGCAACGACAACAGGGGTATTTCTCAAATGCGTCTCCAATCAAGATGGCATTGAAATCCTCAGAGAGATCCATGCAGGGGATTGCGGGCTTCATGCCGCCCCCAGGTCCCTCGTTGCCAAGCTTTCCGGCTAGGATTTACTGGCTCACAGCTAAAGAAGATGCTGACAAGTTGGTAAAAACCTGCCGAGGTTGCCAGTACTATGCTACTCAACCAAATGCTCCAGCCAAGAGCTGAAAACCATACCTATCACCTGGCCGTTTGCGGTCTGGGGGCTCGATATGGTTGGTAAGTTAAAGATCATCTCCTGGCGGTTTTGAATACCTTTTGGTCGCTGTTGACAAGTTCAGCAAATGGATCGAGGCTAAGTGAGAAAAGCCGACGGTGCTACGGCACTAAAATTTGTCTGCAGCCTCGTGATGAGATTCGGCATCCCACACAGCATAATCACAGATAATGGCACAAACTTCGCTCAAGGAGAGTTGAGGGATTATTGTGAGACAGTAGGGATTCGGCTGGACCTTGCATCTGTGGCTCACCCACAATCCAATGGTCAAGTTGAAAGGGCTAACGGCCTAATATTATCAGGAATTAAGCCACGCCTTGAAGAACCACTGCGACGAGCAGCTGGAGCTTGGGCGACGAGTTGGAAGCTGTCTTGTGGAGTTTGCGATCTACCCCTAACAGTCAATGGTTTACCCCATTTTTCCTGGTATATGGATCCGAAGCGTGCTTCCCTCCGACATCATTCACGATTCACCGCGAGTTTCCCCAATGAAGAAACATCTGACGAGGCAGACAGCTATCTGTGGACTGATCGAGGAGGCTCGGAACTTAGCTGACCGGCGCTCCGCCATCTACCACAGAAGCTCCGACGCTATCACGGTCATCGAGTTCGAATCGCTCCTTCATGGCGGGAGACCTGGTCCTCCGCCTTCGGTGAAAGACCATAAGCTGCAATCTCCATGGGAAGGACCCTTCGTCGTTAGCAAAGTGCTTCATAACGGGTCGTACTACCTTGTTGATTTCCGCGAAAGGGACAGACTGCTAATTGGGAAACGCAAGCGTGAGGATCCGGATGACATCTACACGAGACAGATCGCCCTTGGAACATCGCACAGCTACGTCCTTTCTACACTTAGCATATTTTTTCCGAGTTACAAACTCTGTAATAGTTATACATGATCAATGAAATAAAGCTTATGGTTCACTCTTTGAGTCTTTTACCTCCTTTACTTGTTCATTTTAGATCGTGTATGTTTTTCCAACTAAAACCGCAGAGCTGGATGTTTCCACCTAGGCGTGTATGAAAGTTGTGATTTTCAAAATCGTCCTTTAAGACGTAAGCCTAAGTTTTCTGGTGGAAATTTTTTGTTGCGAACTCGTGGATTCCTGGTAGCGACTTCCGGCACCTAGGGGCTTGTTTCCGCGGTTATGGACGACGCCATTGGGCTTCGTCGCGCAGGAGCATTTCCGCCAAAGGTTTTCCGGCTCGTGGAAGGTCAACGAGCAAGCCGGAAAATTAACAAACCAGCACTTGCTTTTAACAAACGAAACATGCAAATAATTTTAACGGATAGCAGGATAAGTTTTCCGCCCACGCATAATTGTTTCGTCCCTAGATACTTAAGAATTAAAGTTATATTACAAACCCTCGCTGGGGCCAAAATGATGCATTGTTTTTCCGCAGGACTAAGTTTTTACTTCTCCTTAGCCGGAGAAGTTTCCACATTGGCATCACTTCCTTCTGCGTCAGTCGGAGCTCCTTTCTCTACGTCTTTGACAGGCGAAGAAACATCTTCATCTTCTTCCGCTCCAGCTGCAGTCGGAGAAGCAGCGCCACCTTGGTTCATTCATGCATAGAAAATCTGGGGAATTTTCTTTAAAGTAAAACAACACAGTAACTGAAGTTTCACTTGACCTTGGTGGAATTGAAGTAGCTCATCAAGTCAAGCGCTACAAACCTCAATGTGACTTTGTTAAAACCTTGTTTTGGGTAAAGATGATTTGATCTAAGGGGTTAGATCAAAAGGACTAATAATCAACACAACAACACTTTACTCAATGATCAATTGCTTGATCTTATAAAAGATCATAATATGGAATTCCTTGCCATAACATATGAACATCCATTTCATTGGAAATCAAGTAACAATAATTGGAGAAACTATTTTTCACTTATCTTTTCCATGTCTTAAACAAATCCAAGATCCTACCATGAACCTCATCGTATTCTTATTATTTCATTCTTGGAAACATAACAAGGAGATCCACTCTAGAAGTATATATCCTTCCCTATTCCATATTATTGTACATCAAACCTAGAGAGGTGAGAGTTCTATATATAACAATTATTAGAGGAGCAATAACAACCCTTGAGCTAAACCTTGGATATACATCCAAGTATTCAAATCATCATCTTTAAGAGGAACCCTAGGATATTATTCAAGACATTCCTAGAGAGAGAAACCATTTATGTTAAACATAGATATTGATGATCACATCAACCTCTATGGAGCCTAACCTTAGGTTAGTATTAAAGACATTCCCAAATGAGAGAGCCCAACTATACTAATTCTAGCTTGACTTATTTAAGAATCAAGGACAACCTTTGAACTAAAGTATTAGGAACAACCATTTCATCTTGGAGTGGTGAGATAACCTAATATCACATGGGATAATACCATATCCATGAATTGATAAAGAGAGGAGGAGATCAATCCAACTAAGTTAACCAAGTGGAATCTTAGCCTAGATACTTAAGTAAATATTAGAAGTACTATACCCTAGTTGATCAAGATCATGCTTGATCATGGAAGTGAGAAACCTAATTAATGAGAGATACCTTAGGAAGCCAAACCTTGATCATTATAAATTGGATAATGATCATAAACCCTAAGAACTTGAGGTAGATATATTAAGAACAAGTTGATCATGCCTAAACAATGATCATGTTCTTGAGGTATTAAGTTAGACCCTACTAGAATAAGTAGATCTCATTCCCACATGAAATTATAGGGAGATAACTAGTAAGCAATCCTAGACTTATATCCCAACCTTTATTTGTGAACCACTTGGTGATCACAATTAGAATCCTACCATATCTATATTTCATAAATCAATGTACCTAAGAAAACCTTAGAGTTAAACTCCATATTTAATATAGTGAGAAACCATCCATCTATATGACCAAAGTTAACTATAAAAAGAACTATAACAACTTTAGTTACTTTAACAATCGAATAAGGATATAATAGAAATCTATTAGTGAAATATAAAACCAATTCTCAATGTCCTTAATAATTAAAGGAGAACAGCAAAAATTAAGCAAAGTAACCATATTACCTTGGTTAGGGGAGATTAAACCCTAGCAAATGCAATATGATGTCATCCCAATTCTATAAACTAGAATTTTATCTCAAACCTAGTTTCTGCATCATTATGGGATCATAATATGAACCTAAGCCATAATTGAGATTAAAACCATAAGTGTGATTATCAACCACTTATCTATATAATTAAGACCCAACCTTGAGGAGGGTAATATCTACTGTAGTATTTTTGGTGTTATTAAAAAAAAGAGACAACATAACACCAATGCTAATTTTGATATGAGTTATAATTAAATCACAAGACCTTAATCAATAAGTGTTCACATGAAATAACATGCAAGTGATTAATTCCTCAAATAGAACCCATGATGTAATAACCACCTCTGAAATACTTTGAGATAAAATATCAACTCTCATACTTATAAATTGAATTGAACTCCTAATAAGAAGGAAATTTAAGTGGAAATATAAATTCATGTCTATTCGATAATTTGAATAAGGTCACAAGTATGCAATATAATCTCATCTAAAATCCTTGTTCAAATAGAATACTGATATAAAAGTCAGAAAACTAAATCTTGAATGAAATTGCATAATGGAAAGACCTGCAAAAGTAAACCAAATTCAAATATGAATTTAAATAGTAAATATAAAACAGAAAATGAAAACAGAAAAAGAAAAGGAGGAGAAAAACCTTACCTAGCTTACCTGGCCATGGCAGCCCACCAACAGCCCACCTCGGCAGCCCTCAGCTTCAGCCCAGCAGACCAAGCCCACCAGCAGCCTAGCCCAACTTACCCCTTCAGGATCTTTTCACGCAGGGGAGGGGGCCATCGTCTTCGTCCATCCCGGCAAGCAGCTCGGTGGCAGCTCCTCCGCCACCGGCCGCGCCAAGATGCTCGCCGCCGCTCTCTGGCGTCTATAAAGCTCAACGCGCCACCGCCGGATGAACCCTAACCCTAAATTCCCCATTTTCTTCTTCTTCTCTGCAAATACAACGAAACCCTAGCTCACAGTAGCCTCCTTGCCCCGGTGATTCCGACGACTCCGAGCTCCGCCGAGATGCCCACGAGCTTCGCCTCAACTTCAGAAACCTCCTAGTCAACGTGCAGTTACTGGGGAGCCCGAATTTCTTCCAATCGCGTCACCGTTCCGCCGCCGGTAAATGAAGCTCGCCGTTGATTTGGAGCACCACAAGCCTCGCCGTCAAGCTCTACCGACTCCTGGTGAGCTCCTCGATCTTGCAGTGTGCTCGCCTTGCTCGATTAGGCATCGTAGCGCCATCGCCACATGCGCCTATTTCCGCCGCCGCGGTACCTCGTCACCGGCCAAGCTCCGGTGGCCATTAAGTGGCGGCGAGACCATCACTAGGTTCCCCTCACTGTTCCGCTTCGAACTGAATCGCTCGCCCATCCGCGGAAGCCCTCTATCGTCGGCGTCGTCCTGGATTGGCCGCCGGCCATGGACTCCCAGACCTGCTCTCTATTTTGACTTGGTCAGCCCATGTGGCTGCTGACGTGGCCTAGACCCCACCAGTCAGTCTCTGAGAGTAGTCCTATCCGGGTACATTTAGTAGATTCAGTTTAAATTTAAAACTTCATTAATACCTGAAACTTTGAAAATTTATAGAAAATTCATTATAACTCAAAAAATACAAATGAGTTACCAAAATTCTTAGAAAATAAAAATCTATCCAATAAAAATATAATATGGAATTTTTATTTTTAATAAAAATTCAATTATTTAATACTTGTTATTTAAGCTTTATTTATTAATCCAAATTCAATTAAAATTCAATAATTGGAAAAACTTTTTAAATTAAATAAAAACCAGTAAATAAATAAAGAAAACAATAAAACTAATTTTATTTAATTGTTGATTTGTTAAATCCTTATTAGAAGGATTTAAACCCTGATTAATAAATACCTTAATTATTAATTGTTTAAAAATAATAAAATATCACATCTAATATTATTTTTATTTCAAAATTATTAATAACTTCAACTTTATTAATGAAGTTATTAATCCAATAATTATAGGGTAATTAGGAAACCCTAGTTCCATTATAAACCAAGTGATAACCTCATCATTCCATGTGATCCCTAAAACCCTAATATCATTAGGAACCCTAGCTCCATTATTACATGTAAACCATAATTTGCTCCTAACCTAAACCCTAGGTTAGAACATGTGATCATGATACTTTAGTTTCATTCATAGCTCCATAGTAGCAACTAGATACTTATCATGTCCATATAAAATGTAGAAGACCTATCACTAATAAATTGGTATCCCATGTGTTCAATACCATCAGACCTAGATAATCAAGTAGGATCAACCAAGTGTAAACCCTAGATTCCATTACCAAAAATCATCATCCTTAATTAACCATGCTTAACATCACATCCTTGTGATGAACCATAATAGCAACTATACCTGCTATTTTGTAATACATACCATATTCCACTAAACCTTACTAGTGTTGGATACTTATCCACCATCCTATTTAGGAGCCAATTATTCTTTACTTAATAGAACCAACAGTAAAACCTAGACCACCTCAACCCAAATTGATATACTTCTTATTACCTAAGAAGTATGTTCTTCAAAAGTTATTCTTTTGAAGAAAATAAAGAATCATCATCAACCCTGCTTATAAGGACCTATAAACCCTAGCCAGCTATCATTAGCAAGATAAACCAACCTTGACAACAACCATGTATAATGAATTGCTTAGGATGCCTAGGCTTATCTTAACCTTACAAGCCCTAGGTGTTGATGAATCCAACTTTGTTGGGATCCATCTAATACCTATCCCAGCAACTACATGAAGCCATAGTCAACCATAGAAAACCACCCACTTAATTGCCATACTTATTCTTTATTAAAGAACATATTCTTCAAAAGTTATTCCTTTGAAGAATATAACAAGTAATCAATAACCATGCCATATAGTACTAAAACTTACCACTATCCTTTACTTGTTAACGTTATGCCAATCATTATTCTTTGTGTGCTCAATTGATTACTATGCCTTACTATCTACCTGTTTATAATACCAAGTAATCACACCTGAATAAGAACCTTGTTTGTGAATCTCTCTAAAAGTGCAACACACCCTGAACTAATCATTACCACTCACTAATCCTAATTCATCGGGGTTAGGACACGCTTAGAACGATTGCATCTCATACTTATGCATTATTGCATCCTTGCCAATCTTTTAAACCTCGTCCTTACCGGACGATGATGATATTTCAGAATTTGGAGTTATCGAAGACCTTGCCTGCATAATCTTGCAGTCAAGAAAGGCAAGTTCATCACTTGCTCATGTCATTTGAGTATCTTTATCAAATTACTTGCAAAGTACTATGATTATCACTATTGCATAAAAACCAAAACCACTATTTTCATAACTATGAATATGACTATGTGGTGGGCAATGGAACCATGGATTGTGTTGATATGGTGGAGGTTCCATTGCAAGGGTTTATATCCATCTAGGATTAAACAACAAATGTCGCCAGTGATTCTTGTGCCGTAATACCCGTGTTAACCATAAGATCTGGAGTGGGACGGAATAGTCAATTGTATTTCCACCTCTTGTACATCAACGGATGCGCTTTACCGTAGACCCTTGATCCAAGAGAGGACAAGTGGTACCCTTGATCCAAGAGAGGACAAGTGGTAGGGTGGGGGTCCCGATGAAGTCCCCACGTTATTGCGGTCTATGATGGGTTGCAGCCCGGCGAAGGAGTTCATGGTAGAGACCTGAACTATTGTCGTGGTCGGCCGTCCTTAATTGGTATAAGAGCACCGGCGAGGACCGGGTCGGAGTTTGCACAAAGGGTGGGTGTATGAGGTAGCGGAGGAATATGATTGGCTATGACCTTATACCGGGCCTCACACCAAAGGAAGTGTGGACGAGCACGCGGCTCGGTTGGCACCAAAGTTAAGATCTCTTATGGGTAAAGCAACACACCTCTGCAGAGTGTAAAGAACCGTGACCTGTCACTCCCTGTTCCGGGATATGGAAGCGACGCACCGGAAAGGAGCTCCATGAAGTTCTAGTAAACCGGTGAAGGCTGACGGACATAGTTCTTGAATAAAAGTAACCTTTTGAAGAAATGATTATGAAAACCTGCATTGGTATTAGACTTTCTGGTCTAATGCCGTAGCTAGTGCATTAAACACCTCTTTCCTATAATGAACTTGTTGAGTACGCTCGTACTCATCCCACTCTTAAATCCCCTGCTTAGATATGGAGGCATCGAAGGAGGATCCACAGTGCAACTCGAAGGCCGAGGAGTCAACAGCTACTTCAAAAGACAAGACCCTGTCAGAGGAGTCAGATACCACATCCATCAAGGAGAAAACCTAGTTCAGACATAGAAGGGAACTAGCTTCCTAAACCTAGCTCCTAATTAGCTAGAATCTATTCTTAGCCTCCAGCTAGTTAAATACTCTACAAATAGAGTTCGTGATAAGATTAGACTACGAGTCGTTCTTCTTGAATTTATTTGCAGTTTTACCTCATTGTAAAGTAGGAGGCTATGATGATTTTATGTAATAGAGTCGATGTTGTAATTCTATAGACATACCTTGGACCCGCATATGTTTACCACTCTGAGCGATATAATACTAGTGGAACGGTGTTTCATTGGTGTTATATCGACTTGCATACTACACCATGCAGTGGTATGCGGGTCACAGTTGGTATCAGAGCAAATGCTTTGACCCTAGGATTAAAACCCTTTAAAGGAGACCTCTAGGATTGGTAGTGTCTATAGGAAGTTGTCCTAGGTAAATCAAATATTTTTATGACTTGAGATGGATATTCACTTGAGAATAATCCTGACACACTTGAGTCAACCTTCCTATCTATCCTTCTTAAGTAAAGCTACTTAGCTAATCCCAATTATGTAGTATACCATTAAGTCCTTAAAACAATAGATGAGTAGATCACAGTTGGTATACAATATATGGTAGTCCAAAGAGAGGATACAACCATAAGGAAGATATCCTATTGGAAGAGGTGTACCAACATATGTTATGATTAAGTAAGAGTTATCCAGACCTGTAATAGGAATAACAAGTGATAAAGATAAGTTTATAAATAAAATATCCCATTAGAATGTGTATACTAAGACAAGTAATAGGGTAAGTAAGACTTATCTAAACTTGTGAAACAATTGATAGTAAGTGATAACTATGAGTCATATGAGGTAGTATAGACCATGATGAGTCAATCATGGGAGGTAAGGAAGAGTGATAGGAATAATTTATGCATACTTACAGGATAGAGTTGTTAATCATATATGATTCACTTGAGAGTCATTATGTGATGGACTAGAACATCATAAACATTTGGTAGGAATACAATAAGAAGCCAAGTGCTAAATAATAGTACAAGAGCTATGTTCCACAACCATGGTAAGGGTGCCAAGTATATCAGGACCATAGTCTTATATTATAAACACTTGAAAGTAGAGGAGCTATATTCCAATAGTTATGTGTTTAGTGTAGCAATGTTAGAACCTAGACATATCATGTGAGATAGTCCTCAATAAAATGAAGGTTAAGTAGTACTTCCAAAGAAAATTAGGTTAACCTTAACTATCCTAGACCAATTTGTTTCAAGTTTATCTCATTGCAATTGTGCAATTAAGGTAAAGGTTGAGACAAATAGTAGAATCCCTATATTCGTGCTATGTATCACGATATAAACCTATCTTATGTGGTGTATATACTACACATCAGAGCCTGATGTTTAGAGATGTCTTACTCAACTATTATATTCAGGCTTATGATGGTGTGTATTATAAGCACAAAGCTGAATCTTCTTGGATTTTATTGGATTTTCATTGTTTGACTAGATCCATACATGAAGTTTGACTTTGATATGCAAGTGCATGTTGCAATATCAAGTCCTTACTTGATGCTATAGATCTAGAGGGTAATAGTATTCGTGTGAGGAAGTGACGAATTTTGAAGATTCTGAAGATAAGATGAAGGTTCATTAGAAGAAAGGAGTAAAGTTGTGGGAAGCAACCACAACAATCAGAAGGAAGTATCAATCAAAATTCATGCTTTACCTCAACAGAGGAGTACTTTAGTACATGAGAAGCATGAAGGTAAGAAATATGGTGATTATGGTGAAGCTGTAGCAGATCCATAGTCAACATAAAAGAGGGAATGCATGGGAAATCACTTAGGATACTATATTCATAGTGTCATCTAGTGGTTTTCTTGCAAAATAAACCCTGAATGAAGGAAGGTGATATATGAAATCATAGCAGACATAAGAAGACCATAGTTGATATCAGAAGACCACAATTGGTATAGGATCAATACTGCGAGATAAAGTAGAAGATGTCTCGTCCAGTTGATCAGAACCTATAATAGAATCCATTTTTAGATATCAAATAGCCACAGTTGGTATAATAACCACAGCTGGTATCAGTTGGTATTACAAATAGTCCACGATTTAATTATTTGTAACAAGAAGTTGTGAACAAATAAAATTTTGTTAACCAAATAACAATGACCTATAAAACATTCAATCGAAGGATCCATGTTGGATGTCCACAATTGAGTGGATACACCACATATATTCTTCGCAAAACCTAAGAAGAGTATAACCATAAGTTACACCTAGACCAATATTCTAACCATCAATCCAATGGTTGGAAGAAAAGGAGTTGAAGACCATAAGAAAACTCTAAGGGGTAGAGTAAACATTGATTTGGATGTACAATAACTCAATATTTTGAGTAAGATAGTTGAAGAAGGTCTAAACTGAGAGGTAGTTCGATCTTATCTTCATAAGATTATTAAACACTACTTTCAGAAGGATGTCAGACCAGAAGCCGAGGTTTATACCTCGAGGAAGTAAGAAGTGAACTTTAACTTGAGAAAGTGAGTAGTATTTACTCAGAAATACGAAAGCTCAAGTAAGTCAAGCATAAAGAAGTTGGATGAAGAAAATACCATAGACCAAATACAACTCAAGGAGGCCAAAGACTGAAGTAGATTGACCATACCAAAACTAAAGTCTAGTTGAATGATTCCTTTCATGGAACCTAAATAACCCAAAATAGTTATAGGTATCAACTATAATCCCTGATTGGATGGACTAAATAAGTCTAATCCATTCTTAGAGGAATAAACCATCATGATCAATTCCATAGTAAGTACCTCACCAAGTACTATTATTGCAGTTTTGGTAGTAAGAGAAAAACAAAGACCTATTTTATCAAATATGAGAATGTTATCCAATTAGTCCTCAATTAAGACTGTCAGGACAAGAATAAGTCCTAATCATTGATTCTTCAATGAGAAAGGAAACAAGCTTATAGAGTTGGAAGAAATCAAAGAATCAAAGTAAGAGCCATGGTTCAGAGACGGGTATTATTAGATTCCAAAGAAAAATGATAGAAATGGAGTAAGAAAATAATGTTCAGAGACAAACCCTAATGGATTCCAGGAAGAATCTGGACAAGGGATATATTCAATTATATCCAGTGAGATCACCAAGGAGTTTGAGAAAAGATGTAGTCTGCACAAGACAGATCCACACTCCGAAACGTGAGAGATATCAAACTTCGAGGACGAAGTTTAGTTTAAGGGTAGAGACTGTAATATCCCAGTAATGGGGTTACAAAAATAGAGGAAAGAGATGTGTGCATTGCATTCATGCATAGAAAATCAATTTTCGCGCTTTAAAGTAAAACAAATAACTGAAGTTTCACTTGACCTTGGTGGAATTGAAGTAGCTCATCAAGTCAAGCGCTACAAACCTCAATGTGACTTTGTTAAAACCTTGTTTTGGGTAAAGATGATTTGATCTAAGGGGTTAGATCAAAAGGACTAATAATCAACACAACAACACTTTACTCAATGATCAATTGCTTGATCTTATAAAAGATCATAATATGGAATTCCTTGCCATAACATATGAACATCCATTTAATTGGAAATCAAGTAACAATAATTGGAGAAACTATTCTTCACTTATCTTTTCCATGTCTTAAACAAATCCAAGATCCTACCATGAACCTCATGGTATTCTTATTATTTCATTCTTGGAAACATAAAAGGAGATCCACTCTAGAAGTATATATCCTTCCCTATTCCATATTATTGTACATCAAACCTAGAGAGGTGAGAGTTCTATATATAACAATTATTAGAGGAGCAATAACAACCCTTGAGCTAAACCTTGGATATACATCCAAGTATTCAAATCATCATCTTTAAGAGGAACCCTAGGATATTATTCAAGACATTCCTAGAGAGAGAAACCATTTATGTTAAACATAGATATTGATGATCACATCAACCTCTATGGAGCCTAACCTTAGGATAGTATTAAAGACATTCCCAAATGAGAGAGCCCAACTATACTAATTCTAGCTTGACTTATTTAAGAATCAAGGACAACCTTTGAACTAAAGTATTAGGAACAACCATTTCATCTTGGAGTGGTGAGATAACCTAATATCACATGGGATAATACCATATCCATGAATTGATAAAGAGAGGAGGAGATCAATCCAACTAAGTTAACCAAGTGGAATCTTAGCCTAGATACTTAAGTAAATATTAGAAGTACTATACCCTAGTTGATCAAGACCATGCTTGATCATGGAAGTGAGAAACCTAATTAATGAGAGATACCTTAGGAAGCCAAACCTTGATCATTATAAATTGGATAATGATCATAAACCCTAAGAACTTGAGGTAGATATATTAAGAACAAGTTGATCATGCCTAAACAATGATCATGTTCTTGAGGTATTAAGTTAGACCCTACTAGAATAAGTAGATCTCATTCCCACATGAAATTATAGGGAGATAACTAGTAAGCAATCCTAGACTTATATCCCAACCTTTATTTGTGAACCACTTGGTGATCACAATTAGAATCCTACCATATCTATATTTCATAAATCAATGTACCTAAGAAAACCTTAGAGTTAAACTCCATATTTAATATAGTGAGAAACCATCCATCTATATGACCAAAGTTAACTATAAAAAGAACTATAACAACTTTAGTTACTTTAACAATCGAATAAGGATATAATAGAAATCTATTAGTGAAATATAAAACCAATTCTCAATGTCCTTAATAATTAAAGGAGAACAGCAAAAATTAAGCAAAGTAACCATATTACCTTGGTTAGGGGAGATTAAACCCTAGCAAATGCAATATGATGTCATCCCAATTCTATAAACTAGAATTTTATCTCAAACCTAGTTTCTGCATCATTATGGGATCATAATATGAACCTAAGCCATAATTGAGATTAAAACCATAAGTGTGATTATCAACCACTTATCTATATAATTAAGACCCAACCTTGAGGAGGGTAATATCTACTGTAGTATTTTTGGTGTTATTAAAAAAAAGAGACAACATAACACCAATGCTAATTTTGATATGAGTTATAATTAAATCACAAGACCTTAATCAATAAGTGTTCACATGAAATAACATGCAAGTGATTAATTCCTCAAATAGAACCCATGATGTAATAACCACCTCTGAAATACTTTGAGATAAAACATCAACTCTCATACTTATAAATTGAATTGAACTCCTAATAAGAAGGAAATTTAAGTGGAAATATAAATTCATGTCTATTCGATAATTTGAATAAGGTCACAAGTATGCAATATAATCTCATCTAAAATCCTTGTTCAAATAGAATACTGATATAAAAGTCAGAAAACTAAATCTTGAATGAATTTGCATAATGGAAAGACATGCAAAAGTAAACCAAATTCAAATATGAATTTAAATAGTAAATATAAAACAGAAAATGAAAACAGAAAAAGAAAAGGAGGAGAAAAACCTTACCTAGCTTACCTGGCCATGGCAGCCCACCAACAGCCCACCTCGGCAGCCCTCAGCTTCAGCCCAGCAGACCAAGCCCACCAGCAGCCTAGCCCAACTTACCCCTTCAGGATCTTTTCACGCAGGGGAGGGGGCCATCGTCTTCGTCCATCCCGGCAAGCAGCTCGGTGGCAGCTCCTCCGCCACCGGCCGCGCCAAGATGCTCGCCGCCGCTCTCTGGCGTCTATAAAGCTCAACGCGCCACCGCCGGATGAACCCTAACCCTAAATTCCCCATTTTCTTCTTCTTCTCTGCAAATACAACGAAACCCTAGCTCGCAGTAGCCTCCTTGCCCCGGTGATTTCGACGACTCCGAGCTCCGCCGAGATGCCCACGAGCTTCGCCTCAACTTCAGAAACCTCCTAGTCAACGTGCAGTTACTGGGGAGCCCGGATTTCTTCCAATCGCGTCACCGTTCCGCCGCCGGTAAATGAAGCTCGCCGTTGATTTGGAGCACCACAAGCCTCGCCGTCAAGCTCTACCGATTCCTGGTGAGCTCCTCGATCTTGCAGTGTGCTCGCCTTGCTCGATTAGGCATCGTAGCGCCATCGCCACATGCGCCTATTTCCGCCGCCGCGGTACCTCGTCACCGGCCAAGCTCCGGTGGCCATTAAGTGGCGGCGAGACCATCACTAGGTTCCCCTCACTGTTCCGCTTCGAACTGAATCGCTCGCCCATCCGCGGAAGCCCTCTATCGTCGGCGTCGTCCTGGATTGGCCGCCGGCCATGGACTCCCAGACCTGCTCTCTATTTTGACTTGGTCAGCCCATGTGGCTGCTGACGTGGCCTAGACCCCACCAGTCAGTCTCTGAGAGTAGTCCTATCCGGGTACATTTAGTAGATTCAGTTTAAATTTAAAACTTCATTAATACCTGAAACTTTGAAAATTTATAGAAAATTCATTATAACTCAAAAAAATACAAATGAGTTACCAAAATTCTTAGAAAATAAAAATCTATCCAATAAAAATATAATATGGAATTTTTATTTTTAATAAAAATTCAATTATTTAATACTTGTTATTTAAGCTTTATTTATTAATCCAAATTCAATTAAAATTCAATAATTGGAAAAACTTTTTAAATTAAATAAAAACCAGTAAATAAATAAAGAAAACAATAAAACTAATTTTATTTAATTGTTGATTTGTTAAATCCTTATTAGAAGGATTTAAACCCTGATTAATAAATACCTTAATTATTAATTGTTTAAAAATAATAAAATATCACATCTAATATTATTTTTATTTCAAAATTATTAATAACTTCAACTTTATTAATGAAGTTATTAATCCAATAATTATAGGGTAATTAGGAAACCCTAGTTCCATTATAAACCAAGTGATAACCTCATCATTCCATGTGATCCCTAAAACCCTAATATCATTAGGAACCCTAGCTCCATTATTACATGTAAACCATAATTTGCTCCTAACCTAAACCCTAGGTTAGAACATGTGATCATGATACTTTAGTTTCATTCATAGCTCCATAGTAGCAACTAGATACTTATCATGTCCATATAAAATGTAGAAGACCTATCACTAATAAATTGGTATCCCATGTGTTCAATACCATCAGACCTAGATAATCAAGTAGGATCAACCAAGTGTAAACCCTAGATTCCATTACCAAAAATCATCATCCTTAATTAACCATGCTTAACATCACATCCTTGTGATGAACCATAATAGCAACTATACCTGCTATTTTGTAATACATACCATATTCCACTAAACCTTACTAGTGTTGGATACTTATCCACCATCCTATTTAGGAGCCAATTATTCTTTACTTAATAGAACCAACAGTAAAACCTAGACCACCTCAACCCAAATTGATATACTTCTTATTACCTAAGAAGTATGTTCTTCAAAAGTTATTCTTTTGAAGAAAATAAGGAATCATCATGAACCCTGCTTATAAGGACCTATAAACCCTAGCCAGCTATCATTAGCAAGATAAACCAACCTTGACAACAACCATGTATAATGAATTGCTTAGGATGCCTAGGCTTATCTTAACCTTACAAGCCCTAGGTGTTGATGAATCCAACTTTGTTGGGATCCATCTAATACCTATCCCAGCAACTACATGAAGCCATAGTCAACCATAGAAAACCACCCACTTAATTGCCATACTTATTCTTTATTAAAGAACATATTCTTCAAAAGTTATTCCTTTGAAGAATATAACAAGTAATCAATAACCATGCCATATAGTACTAAAACTTACCACTATCCTTTACTTGTTAACGTTATGCTAATCATTATTCTTTGTGTGCTCAATTGATTACTATGCCTTACTATCTACCTGTTTATAATACCAAGTAATCACACCTGAATAAGAACCTTGTTTGTGAATCTCTCTAAAAGTGCAACACACCCTGAACTAATCATTACCACTCACTAATCCTAATTCATCGGGGTTAGGACACGCTTAGAACGATTGCATCTCATACTTATGCATTATTGCATCCTTGCCAATCTTTTAAACCTCGTCCTTACCGGACGATGATGATATTTCAGAATTTGGAGTTACTGCGTATCGAAGACCTTGCCGCATAATCTTGCAGTCAAGAAAGGCAAGTTCATCACTTGCTCATGTCATTTGAGTATCTTTATCAAATTACTTGCAAAGTACTATGATTATCACTATTGCATAAAAACCAAAACCACTATTTTCATAACTATGAATATGACTATGGTGGGCAATGGAACCATGGATTGTGTTGATATGGTGGAGGTTCCATTGCAAGAGTTTATATCCATCTAGGATTAAACAACAAATGTCGCCAGTGATTCTTGTGCCGTAATACCCGTGTTAACCATAAGATCTGGAGTGGGACGGAATAGTCAATTGTATTTCCACCTCTTGTACATCAACGGATGCGCTTTACCGTAGACCCTTGATCCAAGAGAGGACAAGTGGTACCCTTGATCCAAGAGAGGACAAGTGGTAGGGTGGGGGTCCCGATGAAGTCCCCACGGTTATTGCGGTCTATGATGGGTTGCGGCCGGCGAAGGAGTTCATGGTAGAGACTGAACTGTTGTCGTGGTCGGGGCCGTCCTTAATTGGTATAAGAGCACCGGCGAGGACCCGGTCGGAGTTTGCAGCAAAGGGTGTGTATGAGGTAGCGGAGGAATATGATTGGCTATGACCTTATACCGGGCCTCACACCAAAGGAAGTGTGGACGAGCACGCGGCTCGGTTGGCACCAAGGTTAAGATCTCTTATGGGTAAAGCAACACACCTGCAGGTGTAAAGAACCGTGACTGTCACTCCCTGTCCGGGATATGGAATCGCGAACGCGGCCGGAAAGGAGCTACATGAAGTTCTAGTAAACCGGTGAAGGCTGACGGACATAGTTCTTCTGAATAAAAGTAACCTTTTGAAGAAATGATTATGAAAACCTGCATTGGTATTAGACTTTCTGGTCTAATGCCGTAGCTAGTGCATTAAACACCTCTTTCCTATAATGAACTTGTTGAGTACGCTCGTACTCATCCCACTCTTAAATCCCCGCTTAGATATGGAGGCATCGAAGGAGGATCCACAGTGCAACTCGAAGGCCGAGGAGTCAACACTACTTCAAAAGACAAGACCCTGTCAGAGGAGTCAGATACCACATCCATCAAGGAGAAAACCTAGTTCAGACATAGAAGGGAACTAGCTTCCTAAACCTAGCTCCTAATTAGCTAGAATCTATTCTTAGCCTCTGTAGCTAGTTAAATACTCTACAAATAGAGTTCGTGATAAGATTAGACTACGAGTCATTCTTCTTGAATTTATTTGCAGTTTTACCTCATTGTAAAGTAGGAGGCTGTGATGATTTTATGTAATAGAGTCGATGTTGTAATTCTATAGACATACCTTGGACCCGCATATGTTTGTTGTACCACTCTGAGCGATATAATACTAGTGGAACGGTGTTTCATTGGTGTTATATCAGACTTGCATACTACACCATGCAGTGGTATGCCGGGTCACCACATTCCGCTCCAGCTGCAGTCGGAGAAGCAACGCCACCTTGGTTCTTTGAGCTTGTCCACGTATACTGGCTTCCGGATTGGGCGGGCCTGGTTTCCGCTTCACGATCCTTCAAAAGCTCAGCTTCAAGAGGTCGCAGGAAGAACCACCTTCTCATAGAATTCATCATGGCGGATCCTCCGAGCAATGCGTGTATCATAGCCGCTAACCGCGTCAAGCAGCGCATTGACATCAGCATCCGGAGGAACGCCAGAAGTCACCCGGTCCAGGTTCAAACTCGGATTATGCGCTAAGCACATAGCCAAAGACATGGCAGCTGCACCCCGTGCTGAAGAAGATTGCAGGTCCACAACCAACTCCGGAAGCAAATCCATCCTCTTAATGAGCTTCCGCACATCGCAGGTTCGGCTCTTCTTGATGTTGAGGTTATGACAGATTTTCCTGGAGGCGGAGATGAGATCCTTGCAGTCTTCTCCGGCTAGCTGAAGCAGGTCATCGCGCGGGAACTGGCTCCGACGTTCCTCGTCATATCCGAGTGGATCTGGAAGATGCAAATTTTGTTAAATACAACACGTTACACATATGCTGTCGTATAAGTTTTGAGGACGTACCCATGACGTCGGAGTTGAGCAGGTCCCAGCAGCTCTCCGCTGTTTCCATATACTTGCGAAGACCTCCAATTTCTTTTTGCTGCTTCTGGATGATGTCGCTGTCAGTTTGTCTTTTCAGCTCAAACTCACCAGTTTTCCGAGCAAGCTCCGAGTTCTTCTCAGAAATTTTCTGTTCTGCCTCTGCGAGTTTTGCTTCAAGATTCTTCTGTGAAGCACGTAGAGTCTCCAACTCGGAGGAAGCTGCAGCGAGAGAAGAGGAGGCACCTGCTCATAGTTATATAAAGCATCAAGGTCGGAAAATGCGGAACATAACCCACAGCCGTCAGATAATCGGAAACCAACCTTGAGCTTCTGAAAGTTGTTTATTCAGATCAGCATTCTCCGCCTGAAAGTGCTGGATTTTCTCCGCCTGGCTGATGGTCACATGACGCTGCAGCGCAATGTTTTTGTGCAACTCGTAATGCAGGGCTTTTTGTTCCTGCAGACACAATCAGAAATGGAGTGAGTTCCGCCATCATGGTTTAAGTCTTTCTAAAGCATTGTCGCTGGAAATTTTTCCGCCATCATGCTTGGGGGCTACCACGACATTTAAAACTTTCCTTTCAGATTGAGTTCTCTAAAAGTATTCAGACGCTAACTGATAAAGTTTCCGCCTAAATACTTGGGGGCTACTGGGGAGTTACCTTTTGCTTGCAAACAAGCTTGTCGAAGAATTCGCCAATGTTTTTCTTGGCGTCCTGGATCGCCGACGTTTCAACGTCCGGTTTGCCCCAGGCATTGTTCAGCATAGCATTCAGCAAATCTTGCTCCAGCTCCCACTTCTCTGCCTCCGTTAGTTTGTTAAAAAACTTCGTGGCATAGGCTTTTGGGGTGGAAGTAAGATCAGCCGGATCTCCAAAGTTTTTGGGGAAAACGACCATATCACCTGTGGCTTCAGCTTTGCCAGAGGAATTAACCTCTGCTTCCTTTCGTCCTTTTCGTCGTTGATGGGACCCTTGCCGCCGGAACCATCTCCGCTCACTCTGTCGCTGCTAACCGGAATTACTTCCGGTGGAGTGGGTGCGGCAGGAGTTGGAGACTGGTCCGCGGGAGGAGGAGAAGGCTGCAGGGGGGCTTGTGGAGCGCTCGGCGGAGCTGGCGTCGAAGGACCAATGGCGGGAGATTTCTTCTGCATATACTTAGTGATATGCTCCTGAACATTGGTCCGCGCGGTGGTAGGGTTCGGATTCCTGTGAGCAAGTAAAAGAAAAGTATACATAACACAGCTTACCAAGATAAACAACGCATGTTACTCGGAAGCTTACGCTGCGCCCGGAATGTTGGGACGTGAGGGTTTCCCTGCTGTCGAAAGCATCTTCAGGCGCTGGCGCTCCGCCTTCCTAGAATCAAGCGGCGGTGGTTTGGTTGCCCTGGGCTTCTTGGCGGAAGCCTCGCCGCTGCCTCCGGCGTCGGAGCCAGAGACTTTGGCGCGGGGACGCTTTGTAGGTCGAGGAACAGCCTTTCGGGGCACTCGCTCTTCTTCCTCCTCAGGGTCTTCCGGATCCTCTTCCACCGAGTCACCGCTAACGGGAACTCGGAGTATGGCGCGTAGGTTTTCCTCCGCCAGAGAGTCAAGCTGCGAAAAGGGTGAGCAGAACAAGTTAAACACTTAGAAAGTTGTGAAAAGATAAAGGAATGCGAAGGATTAAGTGCTTACCGGAGGACATTTGTCGTGTGTGCTGATATCCTTAATCAATTCCGGGACCTGTTGGCCCCTAGGAATCTTCACCAACGTCTTGAACCTTCTCTTGAGGGAGTCGGCCGGAAGATCGTGGCGAGTGACTCGGAGGAGATCGTCCGCCCCAGTATAAGTGCACATCGTGCGTTGTAGCGCAGGGCTGGATCCTCCGGAAAACCAGCCGAGGGTGAGCTCCCCGGTTAGTCCATCATGAACTAACCAGGAAATCCTCCGCGTAGCCTTCTCCAGTATGGGTGTTTGGGCAAGCGTGGGGATGAAGCTCCAGCTCACCAATTCTTCCGGAGGTGTGTTGCTGAAGGGCGGGAGTCCATCGTGGATGTTCGGAACTGACGCGTTCTTCACATAAAACCATCCGGCGTTCCAGTACCGGACAGATTCGTGGGAGTCATGAGGAGGATACATCCGACCAGAGCGGAGCATGAACATCATACTTCCGCAGTTTAGCATGGCCTTGTCCTTCGTTTCTTTCTTCACTCGGAAAAAGAATTGCCATAGTTTGATGTCGGGTCGGATTCCGAGATGCCCCTCGCAAAGAGTTGCGAAATTCGAGAGCAGGAGGTAGGAGTTGGGGCAGATGTTGTGGGGCTGGAGCCCGTACGTGTCGAGGACGGAGAGGAAGAACTCCGAGCAAGGGAGTGATAATCCGCGTTCGACCCACGCCTTCGTCATAACGCGTTCATCCGCGTCGGGTTTGGGAACGTCGGAGTCGCGCGTGAAACTCCAATGCTCGGAGATCATGCCTTCGTTTTGAAGCTCCCGGAGCTCCGCGTCAGTTGTCTCGCAGGCCACCATTGACCCCGCACTCCTTCACGGCTCCGGGCCTTGGAAGCTTTCTTGTTTTCCACCTCTTGTACCTTGGCTGCCATTCTAACTTGGCCTTGTAGCTCCTCTTCGAGCTCTTGGGCTGTTGGGATCCGGCCTAGTAAAGTACTGGAAGAGGCGGAGAACGGTTGAGCAAGCCTAACGTCGGAAACATATGGTGGTAGATACGCGATGGGATCCGGGCATATCGGTTCCACGGCACTGGGATCCGGACTACTCGGAGAACTACCAGTGCAGTGAGGAGAACCGTGAGGCATGCTTCCGGCTGCACCCATGCGAGCTAAGTTGAGTATCCGGATCTACACTAAGTTTATCTTCTACGAGGCCGGCGCACGTACCGTTAATGGCGCGGTGGCTCGACGGAGCTCCGGTGAAGTCGAGGTTGCCGGACTTGCAGGGAATCGCTTCGCGTGACCATGAATCGGCGGCGGGAAGGGTTTCCCGTTCAACCGAGGGAATCTTGGCGCGAGGAGAGGCTTGAGCCGGCGGCGCGTGAAGCTCGCCGTGGCAAAGTTCGCCGGAGATGAGATCTGTTGGGCGGTGCGGCGCGAGGAAGAAGACGACGTGGGTGAGAAGGTGAAAGAATGAGAAATTACCGCGGGCGAGGGTATATATAGACCACGCGCGGAGATTCGGGATTCGGATCCAACGATGGAAACGGAACGGTCGCACTGTTGGATGGATGACACGTGTCTTAGGTCAAGTGCAGTAAAACGACGTGGAGGTAACTTAACCATGCACTCCCGAGATTTCCGGCTAAAGATTTGCATCTGCGAAAATTTAGCGCGGGAAAAAAGGAAGTTGTGCGCGGGAAAAACGGAGTCTCCGTTGCGATATCTGGTCTGAAGACGAAAGATTTCCGAATGAATGAACCCGGAATCAAGTAAGAAGTTTTGAAGCTCTTCAAGATTCTCTTCGTTTCCGAGCTGAATAAAGTCGGAGGAATGATGAATCTCGGAGAACTTCGGGGGCTACTGTTGTGGGTATACTTTATGGGTATATCAACGACATGGCCTGGATCCGGCAAGCCCGGGTGGCCCACAGACGGTGATGGTGGCATGTGGCCCATCGGGCGGCCCATTGCTGTTGATCGTGAAGGATGAAGTCCAGCCCGAACGAGGAGCCGGATCTTAACCGACCTACGAAGGAGGCCGGATCCATGGAGGCCCATAAAGTATCCGGATCTAGCGCGGCCTAGAAGGAAGGCGGATCCTTGACGTACACGGCAAGATATTGTACCGTAGTTAGGTAACTTGTATTCCGGCTAGGACTCTCCATGTAAACCCTAGATCCGTGCGCCTATATAAGCCGGATCCTGGGAGCCCTAGAGGCACAACCACAACTCATTGTAACAACGCGAAAGCGCCGGATAATTCCACAAGCCAGTAGGCCCCGTCATCGCAGTGTTCCGAAGCTGGGTAAATCGCGTACCACCGTCCCGTGTGCACTCCGCCCTATGGCCCCTACTTCTTCTCCCCCTCGTGAGGATCCCTCCTCCGAGGTACCGTCGATTAGGCAACGACAGTATGGCTGATTATCTTGGTCATTTGATAACACGTGACATTGTGGGTAGTAGACAATAGTAACATGTTAGAGCATGTCTAACAGGCCCCTTATTTCTCTGCCTTGTATAACGCGAGTTTTTCACCCCGTATCAGAAAAGTGCGTCTAGCTCAACCATTCCGTCTAGCAGACCCCGTATTTCGTCCCGTATTTTTTAAAATTAAAACCCCGGAAAAATTAAAACCATAGTTCATCTTCATTGATCATAAGTAGCGGATTCTACACTGCGATCCTATCTAATCGTCAAGGATGACGAATGGCCCCCTGGCGGTAGTCTCCTGCGCCTCGAATTCCGCCACGGCGGCGATGGCTGCCTCCTCCTCCTCTGCCTCTGTCGAGGATCTTCTAGGTACCATCGCCCACCCGCGGCGAACTCCCGGAGCGACTCCGGCACGTAAAGCGCGCCGGCGTACCAGCACACCGCACGGCGACTCCCCGCGGCGGAGCGCTTGCATTGGCGCCGCCACGCCTCCTCGACGGTGTCCGGCGAGCGGGATCGCTTCGATCCGCTCGCCGTACACGCGCAATCGGCGACGGACATGCGCGGCGGCGGCTCGAATGCGGACGCAAGAGGCGGGGGATTGCTCGCCGAGCAGGATGGGGAGGCGCGCGCACGGCGGAGCTAGGTTGCGAGTGCGGGCACCCCTCACTCGCACCTTCGCCCGGTAGGGCCGGCGCTGCGGATTTCCCGGGCCCCGGAAACGGGACGGCCCAAATACGGCTGCTAGATGACCCAAACCGCGGCTGCCCCGTATCCCGCCGGAATTTTACGGGGTTAGAGGGTTATAAGGGGTCTGTTAGACATGCTTAGAACCGACCGGTAGAGCATCCGACGATGGGATTGAAAAGGGGATAGACAACTGCCCGTCGACAATGACAAGATTATTACAATCTATACCTATAATAATAAAGGAGCTAAGGTTTCTGCCAAAATTTTCGTCCAACATTTTTTAGAACCGTTTTACCGTTCCACCAATTCACATAATACACACAGATGCCATCGTACCGGTCAAACGAAATAACACCAGGCCCTCTCCATGACCACCGAATCCATCAATTTCGGTGACTCCTCCACAGTCCACACCGGCGGAGGATGTCTCTGGGAGTTCAAGATAGATTATAGATACGGCGGAGCTTCGGATGTTGGCGAGAAACCAGTCCGCATGGAGGGTAGGGCGTTCAACAAATCCAGCCGGACGGCGGCAGGAGCGGGCGTACGGAATTCCTTGGTGCGCGCCCCTCCCCTTCGTTCGAGCCTCCAGATCCGTCGGTGGTGGCAGAGGCCGCGGACGGGATTGTGGTCGTGCGGTGGCCTAGGGAACGCCCCAGGCTGGTGACGGCGGCTTATGGAGAGCTGCACGGACGAGCTGCTCAAGCAAAAACGACGAGCCCCTGCCGCACCGGCCTCGCCTCCGCCGACTGCCCCTGCCCCCAGCTGCACGAACGAGCTGCTCTAGCGAAGCTTTACTCGACGGGGCGGCGCAGGTACGACCCCCTCCCTCCGTCCGTTACCTCCTCCTAACCACCGTCGCGCAGCCAATATCGCCAGCCGCGCCCCATCCCCACCTCACCAGCCTAGCCCCATCCAATCCGCCAAGCGGATGAAATTGGTCAGAGTTGGGGATGAAGAAGGATGAACACGTCGGTGAATAGGATTGACGGATTCAGGGATTGGAGGGCAGCGGCAGACATGCCGACATGGTCCTTCTGGAGCGGCGTGGGTAAGCCGCGAGGCGCTGAACTCTGGACCCTCTGTTCCTTCGTACTCACTGTAAGGTTGCTGAAACTGTTTCAACTGAAGATCAAAATCATGTAGCCTAGGCCGCGGCGACCGGGAGCGGAGGCAGTGGGGGTCCGTCGGCCAACATACGAAAATCTTCTGACCACAGAGATAGAGCTGAATTCGCATCGTGGAGAGGAGAGGATGCGGGCAGGGGTTGTGCCTCTGTATAGGAAAGGAATGGGGACGAGATCCATGGGTGGATAAATGGATTTTCTTAGCCCTGCTAATGAATTAGAGATGGTACTCGATCTTGCTGCTACTACCTGCTAGGCTACTGAATTGGTTTTTGCTGCTTCCGTCTTGCTACTACGCTGCTACACTGGAACTGAAGTAGAAGAGTTGCTGCTACTAAAATTCGCAGAGAAACCATCTGCTCTTGTTTATTTAAATTGTAAATTTTAAAGAACAAGAGAGAAGTTATTGCCCCTGTTTATTTGCCGACATATGATTTTGCTATTTTTTTCTTAAATTTATGTGAATTGTTTTTATTGATATTTCACCTGTTGTTTATTTTTCATACAAGTGGACAACTCTTGGTTCGGATTGTGAGTAGAATAATCAGAACTTCTAAATTCATGCAACTTTTTATTTTAGATAAAAGGCATGGACTGCCCGACTTTAAATTAATAAAGCCCTCAGGTTCAAAATATAAGTGGAGATACTACAATACAGATTGACCCCAAATATAAGTGTTCATCATTTTTTCTCTTAAGAACCCTCACCACCCATATATTTGAAAAATTCTGACAAGGTTTCAAACTAAAGGTTTAGCCATCAAATACAAACTAAACCAACATTGTCTTTCGTTTCAGTTTCAAGACCCGTGATTGCATCGCGTGCTTGCTATATTAATATAGCGGAGCAAAAGTCTAGAAAAAAATATTCAAAATTAAGAGCGACTACAGTGGTAATGTTGGATTATTGGTTTCAATATGAAAATAGCAAATATTCCCGAATCAAGTAGACTATAATAGAAATTTTGGATTGTTGGTTGCAATAGTAAAATTCTACATGAATTATAAAAATATGAATGCAAATGTGCCCGTAGCATCGCACGGGTATTTTTCCTATCTATACCTAATAATAAAGAAAATAAGGCTTCTTGTTCGTCCGTTTTTCAATACCCCTGTGTTTCTATTGAAATTACACATCTTGCCACCGCTTATGTCAGATAAAAAAGGTTCGGCCGTCCCGTCTAACTGAAAAGGATCAATGGACTGTTGCACGCGTCGTCTTCTCCTCGGTAAAAGCCGAAGGGCGGGCGAGAACCTCCAGCGAACCATAAAGCTATCCCGGCGGCTTGGCCTCTCGATTTTCCGGCCCTCCTGCACGCAATGGAGCTGCGCTGGTGTCCTAGCCACATCGGCGAGGAGAGGCCGGCTTGGATCTCGCGGCAAAGCAAGTGAAGGACCGTGTGGTGTGGACGAAGGCGGACATGACGCTGGGGCTGGAGGTGGTGCGGCTGTCCCGGCACCCCAAGTGCCACCGTCAGTAGCCAGTTCAGGGTTGGCAATGTGGTGGAGCTCCGCCGCCCCCGCCCCATCTCCAAGACCAAGAACTCCCTTGCTGTCCCCATCCCGCCGCGGGACACCCTCCACAAGGCCAAGCTCCTGCCCCCACTCGAGTCTGATGTCGATGGGAGGCAGCCAAGTGATGGTGTTTTTCCCCATTATCTTCTGTAGTTGACTTTCTATTTGCTTTCCATCTGCTCCGTAGACTGAATGGATGAATGAATACCAATATTACCACTGAGTATTTGTTTTCTTTTGGAGGATGAATTCTGTTTTCACGAAGTGTTTTATTGCATTCTCTGCATTTCCCAAACACTTACGTTGATAATGAAAAAGTCAAGGACCTATTGCAGGTTTGCATCAACAGAGTTTGGTGCATGTTCTGTAACTCCGATGAGAGTTTTCTATGCCTGTCACATCGAAGTTGAACTACAATCTGAATATATCATCAGTCTATACCTAATAATAAAGAAAATAAGGCTTCTTGTTCGTCCGTTTTTCAATACCCCTGTGTTTCTGTTGAAATTACACATCTTGCCACCGCTTATGTCAGATAAAAAAGGTTCGGCCGTCCCGTCTAACTGAAAAAGATCAATGGACTGCTGCACGCGTCGTCTTCTCCTCGGTAAAAGCCGAAGGGCAGGCGAGAACCTCCAGCGAACCGTAAAGCTATCCCGGCGGCTTGGCCTCTCGATTTTCCGGCCCTCCCGCACGCCACGGAGCTGCGCTGGTGTCCTAGCCACATCGGCGAGGAGAGGCCGGCTTGGATCTCGCGGCAAAGCAAGTGAAGGACCGTGTGGTGTGGACGAAGGCGGACATGACGCTGGGGCTGGAGGTGGTGCGGCTGTCCCGGCACCCCAAGTGCCACCGTCAGTAGCCAGTTCAGGGTTGGCAATGTGGTGGAGCTCCGCCGCCCCCGCCCCATCTCCAAGGCCAAGAACTCCCTTGCTGTCCCCATCCCGCCGCGGGACACCCTCCACAAGGCCAAGCTCCTGCCCCCACTCGAGTCTGATGTCGATGGGAGGCAGCCAAGTGATGGTGACGATGTTGGTTCTGCTGTTTTTCCCCATTATCTTCTGTAGTTGACTTTCTATTTGCTTTCCATCTGCTCCGTAGACTGAATGCATGAATGAATACCAATATTACCACTGAGTATTTGTTTTCTTTTGGAGGATGAATTCTGTTTTCACGAATTGTTTTATTGCATTCTCTGCATTTCCCAAACACTTACGTTGATAATGAAAAAGTCAAGGACCTATTGCAGGTTTGCATCAACAGAGTTTGGTGCATGTTCTGTAACTCCGATGAGAGTTTTCTATGCCTGTCACATCGAAGTTGAACTACAATCTGAATATATCATCAGTTTTAACCAAACGGGTGATACACTGATACATATTAGCATTTCAATGTGCAGAAGTGCTTGCATTACAGTGTACATTCCCAGTTTCCAGTTCTATCAGCTGATAGATGTTGCTATGGATCAGGCTGGAACCATAGCTACGTCTGCTGTAACCTGAAGGCTTCAGGTAGTTCAGGGATGCATCGCTCCAGCACGGCGTGCACGGTGCACAAGTGTGTTGGCAGCGTAAATTGGTAAAGAGGCCCATTATTATTGTTGCCAAGCGTGCAATGGATTACAATGTCAAGACCCAAACTGCATGTACTCATCCACATGTACTCAAAGCGTGGTTTCCTGGAGTGCTTACCATGTTTTCTCTGCCATGGACGAGCTTCAAGTTCCTGACGTGCGACGATGCATGCACGCTGGGTGGCATAGCATCCTGGTCAGGCACGGGACTGCGAAGAGCAAGGACTGGTTACACAGGACCTGTGGAGGTCGCTTGACAGGAATTGAGCTAAGCATCTAATATGCCTTGCATGGGCCACCCTGGTATCTGCATAACTTGAGCAGATTTGATTTTTCTTCGGTAGAAAAGTGAAGCAGTGCTCTATAAAAATATGCAAGGCAGGAGAGCGAGCGGCGCTTGTATTTAAGGTCACTCCTAAGTCCTAAACTCCCTATATGTTTAGTGCTACTACAAAACTATTCAATTTAGGCATTGTTTGAGTCTTTACTCGTATACAAAACTAAGAATTCACAATTGCTAAGGGGGGCTGCAATCTGAACCCGGAGCGCATGTTGCGGTGTACCAGAGACTCAAGTTGGCCAACGCGGGGTGAAGGACACCGGGACCACGATCCAGGGACACACAGTGCGAGCCGCTGGTGCCGGAGACTGGATGGAGCGTTGTGCATGCCGACGGGTGCTCGCGGTGCGAGTTGTAGGCTACGGGTCATTAAAAGATGGAGCGTCAGGGGATTTGAGAAAGGGAAGGGTATGACGGTGTGGCATCATCGGTGAGCGGAAAAGGGTGGAACCACGGGGGCGGTTCTTCGAACACGGAAATTTCATGTAGGCACGCGTATATGGAAAAGCGGATGAAGAATCCGTAGCAACGCACGGGCAAATTTCCTAGTCCAGAAAAAGAGAGGAAATAATGAGTTAGTTTTGATGAAAAGAAAGAGGTAAAGCTTGGCCAAGGATAAGCTGAGGTGGTTTATTAATTTGAAAGCTTGGCGAAGGATAAGATGAGGTAAATAAATACTGGATATATTTTTGGATGGTGAAAACTGTGTTCAATAGCCAATCGGTGAGTGTTGACTTGCAGAGAAAGGAACAGTAACCTGCGCGAATGTTCCTCTTGACTGTTTCTTGAACGAGACGTAGTGCTAGTAGAAACCGTGCGGTAAGTAAACGTACTTTCACCCTTAATCAGAGTTTTGGATATGGACTTCCGACCCCAAAATAATCCCCACAGAAACAGATCTGCCGGCCCAGGCGGCTGACTGCCGAGGCGCACCTCCGCTTTCCTTTCCCCCAAGAGAAGCCTCCATAAAACAGCATCCAGTTCCTCCAGTCCAGTTCAACCCTCCCCCTCGTCGCCGTCGTCTCCCCCGATCTCCCCCGCCATGGATCCGGCGCCGCAGTCCCACCCCATCCTCGCCTACGTGCTCTCCCGCATCCCCACGCTCTCCAAGCCCAGGCCCTCCGTCTCCGCCGGCGGCGGCGACTTCGACATCGAGCAGCCGCACCCGCAGACGCCGACCCCGCGCTCGCCCTCGCTCGGCGAGTTCGAGCTCGTCGAGCGGATGCCGGGCCTGCGCCACCCCGCCGTGCTCCACGCCATGTCCCGCGCCGTCGCCGACGTCTCCGCCGCGCG
The DNA here is from genome assembly GCA_030979885.1 of Lolium multiflorum. Lineage (NCBI taxonomy): Eukaryota > Viridiplantae > Streptophyta > Magnoliopsida > Poales > Poaceae > Lolium > Lolium multiflorum. Next base: position 234,829,445 of record CM061748.1, on the reverse strand, counting down.
CGCCGCGCTGCAGGACCTCGGCCCGCGCCCCGACCACGAGCTCGTCGACTCCTCCCGCGCCCTCCTCGCCGCCGCCGCCGCCGCCGGCGACGGCGCGCAGCGCATCATCGAGGCCGACCTCGACGCCTGCCGCGCGGTCGCCAAGCTCGACGAGACCCACGACGCCTACGAGGCGCTGCTGCACGAGGCGGAGGCCAGGCTCGAGAAGGTGTACCGCACGGCCATGGAGGGGCGGGACCTCGAGGAGGCCGAGGGCAAGGACGATACAGCCCCTGCGGCGGGGGATGCGGCGGTGCAGGAGGAGGTCGTCGCCGTGCTGAAGCAAGCCCAGGAGGGCAAGCCGGTCGACAGCGTGCGCCTCGTGGATCGGAATCTGCGCTTCCTGCCCGAGGCGTTCGGAAGGATCCAGGGCCTCCGCGTGCTCGACGTCTCGCACAACCAGCTCCAGGTGAGAAACCTCTCATCCCCATACTATGTTTAGATCTGTTTATTTAGACTCTCTTTGGGCCTGAGTCGATGCTTCCAATTATGTGCTAAATAGTTTGGGTACTGATTTGTCAGTGCAGTATGATAGTTGTTAATTCTGTATTCCTGGTACGACGAGTGTGTCTGTATACTAGTACTGATTTGGTCACTTAGATTGGTATGAAGGTGAGTGTATACTAGTATTGTTTTAGCAGATGTGCTACTAGTTATCCCATGCTTTTTGTGTTATAAGGGTGAACTGCTGAAGATGGATTTAGGATCGAAAAAACGTTAGTAGCTGTGCAAGGATGCATTGAAGCGCTTTGTATGTTAGTGCTGGATGCAACAGTCAGGTCTGGTAGGAAGTGGGGTTCGGCATTAGCTTTTATTTGATCATTGATTTGGTTTCGGCTATGCACGCTCTAGTGTTGACTCATCAAGAGTCACAAGTAGCATGTTGCAATTGTATACAAGTATCTTACACAAGACAAAATGCCAATTTGGTAGGAGTTAGAGCATCCCCACTCGTTGGCGGTCCCCACGCCCAAATCCGGACGAAACAACCGCCGGATTGGACGAAAATAAGTCGTGGGGAGTATTTCCAGTCGTCCACCCGGAGTTCGGCGGATAGAGTTTAAATTCAAACAAATCGCCGTCCCGCGCCACACCAGTTGATCGGCAAAAGGAGCAAAAGGATCAGCCACGATCGGCGATCGGAGGGAAATTACACGGAGACAGGCTCGTCGGCAGTCCCCGGCACGGCGGTGTCCGACGGACCAGTTTCCTCACACGTCGTGGCCGAAGCGGCTGCGGCGGCCGACGATGAAGCAGCGGCGTGGACGTCGCGCCGCGATCGACGAGGTAGATGGTGAGGCCGACGAGGTAGGAGCCGGCGGAGACGACGAAGGACCGCCGGAGTGGCTCGGAGGATGTCGCCGCGTGGCCCTGGTACCAATTCCTCGTCTCCTCGTCCATCGGTTCCATGTCGCCGCCGCCCATGAGGAACGCCAAGTCTGTGTTCCCCTTCTTCGCCGCCGTCTTCAGCAGGCGATCCGGACGCCTTGGTTGGCGAGCATCTCCCGCCACCTGCCGTCGAACTTGTCGTTCCTCCCGTCGGCGTGCGACCTCAAGTCGGCCCACACTTGTCGATCGCCCGCATCCTGTCGGCGGGATTGCCCGTCTTTTTGAGCTCTTTGAGCTTCTTCGGCCGAGTTCAGGGCGCCCTTCCGCGCTTGCCGCCGGAGCGGGGTTGTACGCTCGGTCTTGCTCTTCGAGAGGGTCGTGCGGACTTCCTTCCACTTCTCGCAGTTCTCGAGGCGGGCGTAGACGTTGAGGAACTTGAACTGCAGCCGGTGTCGTCCGTGTACATGTCCAAAGCTCGGCGCAGCGGGGAAAAAGAGCACGGCGATACGGGTCAGCTAACGACGATGTACCTCGGTGATGCAGGGTCGACGGAGCATACCTTTGCTCCAAGTCGTGGCCGCGATCGGCCGTTTCTCGCACTCCTCCTGTATGCCGTGCCATTTGCTGCATGCCGTCTGCATGATCCCCCAATGGGTGGCCATTGCCTTGTCTCCCCGGTACACGTTCATGTTCGTCTTCTTGAAGTAGGGATCGACGAGTTTTCCGACGCTGCTTCACTCGAAGCCAATATGTGTCGAACGACGATTGGCCCCGATTATGCCGTTCGTGGACACGGTCTTCCAAGCTTCGCGAGGCACTCCTCTTCCTTCGGCGTCCATTTGATACGCGATTCGGCAGGCGGCGAGTCCTTCTTCCTCTTCTCTTCCCCTTCGACAGGTTGGCGGCGGCTTGTGTTGGCTCTTCTTCTTCCTCGTCTTCTTCTTCGACGGCTTCCGTCGGCAACATCCTCCCGATGCTCGTTGCGCGCGCCACGCCGTCGTCGCTCCTCTCTGGGTGAAGAACCCCGCACGCAGCGGCGGCCATGAAACCCCGGGCTCGCGGCGGCGGCGCGGAGCGGAGGTGATCATCTCGTGGATCTCCTCTTCGTTCGGCGCCGCCATCGCACCGAACGCGAGCGGCCCTCGTCGCATGACCGGCGAGGTGTCCTCGGGCCGCCGCCGCCGACGTCAAGCTCGGGCGGCGACGGCGTGGACTGGACGGTTGGACGTGGCGCCCTCTTGGAACACGGGCCGGCGACGGCGAGTACGGGCGGGAGAAGGACGACGGTAATCGGTTGTACCTTGCGTCGGCCATTGGCGGGAACATGCTGCCGCCGCCCATGGCCATGCTGATAATCCTCGCTTGTTCGTCTGGGCCGCCGCCGCCTCTGGCGGCGGCTTTTTCACCCTTCGCCCCGCCGCTCGTTTCCACTCGCCTTTCTCGTCCGCCGCCCACTCGGCGTTCGACATGCCCGGCGGCTTCGTCTTCTTCGCCCGCATCTTCCTCGCCGGCGCCTTCGGCGGCATTTTGGTGGACGAGAAGACGAGGAGGAGAGGTGGTGGAAGACGCCGCCGGGAACTGGAGCTGGAAGACGAGGAGATTGGGGAATTTCGGCGGGAGAGAATGGGGATATGCAAGCAAATTGGAGGGAATGGGGATATGCAAGCAAATTGGAGGGAAAATCGACAGGAGTCCACACGACTACGCGGGTCCACACGACGTTTCGCGCCAAAATCTTTCGTCCGGAGTCCCGAGCGCGCCCCGGGGGGCCGGGGATGGCGTGGGCTCGCCGGATGGATGAAGGGCCAAATCCGGACGAAAACGAGGAACCGGGGGCGCGACTGGGCCGAATTTCGCCGTCCGGATGGAAAAAACGTCGCTCGGGGGCCTCGTCGGGGGCACGAGTGGAGATGCTCTTACCAAGTTAGGATGTAAGAGTGCGCTATTCTGGTTGCCTGCAGGTCTCTTTTGGGTTGGAAATTTGGAGAATCGTATGCCATAGCTTAGTGAAAACTACTTTTGAGAATTTTGTTGCTTCCGTATTTCTTGCCCTTGTAAGATATGTTTATATCTGATTTATATGCTTTAAACTTTGCGATCCATAACAGCAGGCACAACCACATGCTAGTTATAAATGGTGATTTTCTTTCTTAGGCTTTAAAATAGTTCAGGCGTCTGTCAAGTTACAATTACTCCTGTGTTATTGATGTGTCGCTTGTTAGCTATGTATTGTATTGTTGTTCCCTGATTATTGGTGGATCCACTCTGCTTGTAGGTTATTCCAGATGCTATAGGAGCACTTGAACATCTTGAAGAGCTCCGTCTCGCTTCCAATGCCTTGGTTTCTCTTCCTGATACCGTTGGATTACTATCCAGTCTGAAGATTCTAGATGTGTCAACTAACAAGCTGAGAACACTGCCAGACAGCATCTCAAAATGCAGGTAGATACTACTCCCTATGTTCCCATTGGGTTTGTTAATTAACATGATTCGAGAGACTGATAATTCACACTCCAGGTCACTGGTTGAGCTCAATGCAAGCTACAATGGGCTCACTTATCTGCCAACAAACATTGGCTTTGAACTGGTTAATCTGCAAAGGCTCTGGGTCCACATGAACAAGCTGCGATCTTTTCCATCATCTATATGTGAGATGCAGTCACTATACCTCCTGGATGCGCATTTCAATGAACTCTGTGGTCTTCCATCTGCCATAGGGAAACTTTCCAGTCTTGAAATCCTCAACCTGAGCAGCAACTTCAGTGACATGAAGGAGCTCCCTTTCTCATTTGGCGACCTGCTGAACCTGCGTGAGCTCGACCTCAGCAACAACCAAATTCATGCTCTTCCCGACAGTTTTGGCCGCCTCGATAAGCTAGAGAAGCTCAACCTGGAGCAGAACCCTCTGGCCATGCCACCAGCGGAGATCGTGAACCAAGGTGTAGATGCGGTGAAAGAATACATGTCAAAGAAGTGGCTTGATGCGTTGCTCGAGGAAGAGGAGAAGAGCATGGCAGCAGCAGAGAGCATGCAAGCGTCGACTCCCAAGGCTTGGCTGGCACGCAGTGTCTCCTGGGTCTCGGATGTTTCCGGGAGTCTTGTTGGCTATGTCAATGGTGGTCAGAACAAGTTGGAGAAAGACGCCATCCTGGACCAGCAGTTCTGAAAGCTCAATTTGCATGTTGATTGAGCAACATGTGTACATACTATAAAACTCTTGACCAAGAAATCATTTTGTGTTCCTGGTGACTCTAAGAGATGCATACACATCCTTCCAAGCCCTGTCCCCGAAGGCAAGCTCAGGTGTTTGTTTTTCCATTTTAACTCCACTTGATGGTCAATTTCTTCGAAGGTTCCTGTTGTGATATTGTCCAATAATATAGCTGAAACTTGTGTGAGGCATACTACTATTTGGTTATTTGCAATGCAAGCTGTGCACTTTGCTTGCCGAAGCGACACGTTACTGCAAAACATATCTTTTTAGCGAAGATGCAACAAAGCTTATACGCTCCGGACTCCGGAGGTCTCTTTTGTGACAGCAGGGTTTTTGCCTCTCTTTTTTTTTGCTGCGCACAACGGCATTTAGACGTGTTTGTTGCAGATAATGTGTGATCTGCCATCTGTACAATTGGCACCTGTGCATAGAATATCATTAATCTGGCTTGTAGTCGTTTCATATTAAGAATATTAGGCAATTTACTTATGTTACGTCCTCTTACCAGGATTTAAACGGACCAAGACTATGTGCTGCATTTTTGCAGGATTTTTTGAAGTCAAAAGAAGGTTTAATCTATACTCTAGATGACAGATCTACCGTGGAACCGGAATTCATGTAGAGAGAAAAAATAACTGAACGCAGAGAAAAAGTTCCGAGGAGCTTAATTCTTAGGATTGGAAAGGTATAAGAGGAAACCTATAAAATTGGGATGCCATGTCCATATGAATCCTAGGGAATAAGAATTCTCTTTGATTGCGTGGAAAGAATTTTTCATGAGGTCTAGCCTAATGCTATGTTCCTACAAATTTACATTATAAAGATTTGTATGGGATATGATTCTATGCATAAATGGCTTTCGAAGAAAAATTTCTGTAGGATACTAATCCTACGTAAATCTTTTGAACATCCTATAAATCAAATCAGCCTTCATTCAGTCATTTCTGATATATCTTGTTGAACAAGAGCAGACAGCCCAACACAAGACCAAAATGGGAAGTCGTTGGATCAAATTCATGACTGCTTAGGGTATCTCCAGCGGCGCGACGCAAACGGACGTTGAGCGACCGTTTGCGTCCGCCTTGACCGAAAATGCGTCTGGCACCCTCTCCAAGCGCGAAAGTGATCGGGCTGTCCGCGAGACGCAGTGAGTCGCAGAGACGCAAACCCGCCGCATATTTTGCGGCAGGTTTTGCTCTCCGCTGCGCGACGCGCAAAGTGTCTGCTCGCGTCTCCACGGCCGCCGCGCGAGTTCGCATCGAGGGCACGGCGGTCAGCGCTTTCGCGTCTGCGCCACAGCCTTCGCCATCAATGGCGCGGCTGCCTATTCTGCGCGCGCACGGGCGGGCGGCGGCCGGGCTTCCGCGCCGTCTTGGCATCGTCGCCCAAAAGGCCGGTTTCGCCCACACCTCCACTCGCACCACCACGCTCGGAAGAGCCTCGAAGAAGAACGACTTCGAGCCGGCGGGCGAAGAGGGGCGACCGTCACGCATGGCAAATGGTTGCCGTGCGAGGCCTAGTCCGGCGTGCAACTGCCTTGCGGCTGGCGGCTCAGCTGCCGCCGGGTGCCCATCCATCTAGTCCCTGCGCGCGAGCCTGATCGGAGCGCGGAGATCCGGCGAAGGAGGCGGTACCTACCGCCGACCTCCGCGCCGATCCGGCGTCTCGACTCCGACAGCTGGCGTACATATATGTGGACCGAGACGGATAAGAGAAGAAGGGCGGGCTTCATGGGCGACGGATTTTCCTTCGCGGCTGCACCGCCGACTCGTCCACGAAGACAGGAGGCGCCGACGCGCGCGCAGTACAAGGACGACGACGACCGCGACGACGACGACGACGACGCCTACGACGATGAGGACGACTACATCGAGGCGCTCGCGTACCATAACGAGGAGGTGAAGGACGACAGCGACGACTACGTCGCGGCCGTCTTCCACGAATGGCACAGGCCATGGTAGAGGGCCTTCCGTTCCGGAGAACATGACGAGACGAGATGGCGAAGCTCCCCTCGGCGGCCCGACGACCCTGCGCCTGCCCCTCGCCGCCTCCCGCCGGCCTCTCTGAAGCTGAAGCCGCTACAAGGCGGGCGCTCGCGCGCCCCCGCGCCTCCTCCCTCCTCCTCCAGCGCAGCTCCCCGGCGCCTCCTCCATCCCCGCCTCCCCCGGGCGCTCCACCGCGCCTCCAACCACCGCCGCTAAAGCACCTCCACCCGCACGACGGGCAGCTCGCTCTCCCGGATGGCGATGGCGTGGTGATCGGACATCGTGCTCGAAGAAGCAGCAGTAGGCGTTAGGGTTTTTTTTTTCATGTTTTAACTATGTAAATTATGTTTCATGTTTAAAAAAAATAATTCGGCCAAAAAATGCGTTGTGCAGCTAGAGCAACCCGACGCAAACGGATGCGCGGTCGATTTGGACCATTCCGACTGATGTCAAACGGACGCGCGCGCGTCGCGCCGCTGATGTCCTTATTCGAAGATGCCCTTATTCGAAGATGACCGTGGACGGCCGTGCTGTCTCGGCCTGAACTATTCTTCTGCAGAGGCCCACCAAATCCACGATTGCCTATGTATACAGTATACAAGTGCTCGGTTGTCGGTGTAGACTGTAGAGTGTGTCAAAGTTAGCGGCCTGAGGGTATCCTTCGAGACAGGCTGTTATAGGACAAGTTCAAATAACCTTAGGGATGATAAGCTTGATAAGCTCGATGGGATTTCACTAGAGCGCTTGCTGTTCTAGAGGTCAAGAGATTGCAGCGAATGCAAAGCGCCAGTCTTTTAGGAATGCTTCCACTCAGTTGGTTCGATGACAAATTTAAATTTATTACTGCATCGAGTTAAGAAATGCTTGTTGGAATTTCGCCTGTTGAGGCTTGAGTTAACTGATAGATCAATGCCAACCAAATATGCGATGTTGTCGCCACATCGGACCAATCTGATAGTATGCAAAGGCTGCAAATTATATGATCCCGTTTCTGGATCCACTACAACCATCAAATTACTCGATGATGGATGTATATAATTCAAAGTGAATGGCATGACAGAGGTTCATATGGGGAATTTTGGTGGTTGATGCTAAGGTCCATATGCTCTTGACGCTTCAAGGAAAATAGTGAGACGGAAATGGACTTAGGGCATCTCCAGACAGTGGCGGACCTAGGAATTTTGGTTTGCCGGGGCAATAATTTTGGGGGAAAAATTTGACGCAAAAATGCAAGTCTCTGGCCCTTCCTTCCAATTTTTAAACCTCCTTCGTGAATGCGTAATACCCAAATTTCCTACTAATGTTTGGAGACTCCAGCCACTCGACACAAATGAATATTTTGTGTCTATTTTGTTCTACACCTTGCCGAATAAATGGTTGGTATCATGACATGCAGGGGCACGTACCCCCCCCCCCCCCCTCCTCTCGAATTTTCTTTTATCTAGGGTGCTATTGTTTATTTCATGTTGTCCCCATAATTTGATTTATTCATTCATTTTCCCTTCTGTGAGAATGATTGATCCTGGCGGCTCCTCGCCGGAGCCCTACCCCTTCTTGGCACTCCACCTCCAAAGCCCTAGGACTAGCCACCCACCCTCCTCCTACGCCTCCGCCTCTCCGGGCAGCGATGGAGTAGCTCCTCCTGCCCACACTGGAGCTCTTTCATCTCGTGTTGTGCCTGGCGACCCAGACAATTCCATGTCGGCGCCAGACACCCACCACCACCTAAGCCCTAGGACTAGCCACCTCCTCACCTCCTCTACCCCTGCCTCTCCGGGCAGTGATGGGGTTGCGCCTCATGCCTGGCTCGAAGCTCCCCCGTCGACCGGTTAGGTTCCCGCGGCGCCATGCTCGGTGCCGCACCAAGGGTTCCTATCGGCCAGCAGCGCCCCGTGCGCTCGACCTCGACCCTCAAGCCCTCCCATCGCCGTTCACCACTCCGGGTGATTCCTTCATCCAGTTTGTCCTGCAGAACTCCAGCTCTCTGGTATTGCTCCGGTGGCTCTTGGCTCTCCGTTGTTTGCGCCGTCGCTGATGCACATTGCGGTCCGCCATGAGCTCCACCACCCTTTATCCTCTTCATTAGTTTTCAGCATGCTCAAGTTTTGGTTAGGATCTGCGTTCGAGAGCTTAGCGGTTTTGAGGTTGGCACCAATGTCTTCCGGCTCATCGTTGCCTCTCCCCGTCTCGCTCGTTTCTGGTCACGCTTGACGGCCTCCGCCATGGCCAGCTCTTGGCGCTGTTCTCTGTGTCGTGCGTTGTGGATGCTTTGACCGGTCCTGGGCTGCTTCTTTGGTCTCTGCCTGGTCCCGTGAGCCCGGTGACGTGCTCCTCTTTCTCTGGGGGTTCTGGGCCGCCTGCCATCTCGTCGTGTAGTGGGCCGTCTGGTTTTGCTCAGCCTGCTCTGCCCCCACCCAGTGGAAGCGGATCCGTTGACCCTGTGCTTCCTGCCCTAGATGCCGCTCTTCCAACCAAACATAAATGACTAACCCCTGCCTCTTCCTCTTCTCCCCTGGCATCTTGCATGTGCCCGCCTGTCAGCTGCCCTGGCCAGTACACCCATTCCGTGACCCAACCTCTCCCCCTCCCTTTCCTCGGCCGGCGCCCTCCTCTCGCGGCGGATCCTCTCCTATCCCCTTTCCCCTTTCGTGGTCCCTGCCTCGGTTCGACCCCCTTTCCCCTTTGGCCCCCCTCCACCCTCCTATTCTCAGGTCGCGGCCTCGCCTAGTAAGCTTGTTCCTCCCCGCCACCAATCCACCATGCCTCCGCTCTGCTCCTCCATTCGCCACTGCCACAAGTGCCTTTCCCCTCACCACCTTGTCGCCGCCTGCCGGGACCCATTTTGTTGCCGTTGTTCTCGTCACTCCAGCCACCGGGAAACACGCATGTAAGCTCCCTCCCTTCCTCCTCTCTGCTCCTACGTCCACGTGTTCTCCTTTTTCTCTTTATCCCTCTCAGACCCCTGTTTCTTCTTGTGCTAGATCCCTCATGGACATCGTCGGGGATGAGCTCGTCGGGGCCGGCAATGTTGCTCGCCTTTTCTGCGCCCTTTGCTTTGCCTCTGATCACAGCCGCTCCACCTGCCTCCTGGTGGTGCCAGATGCTACGGTACTTGCGACCGACGCCGAAGAAGCCGAGGAGGAAGAAGAGGACCCGAAGGAGCTGGTGTTTGAGGACGGTGCCGGCGACGACGTCGACGCCTTGCCGGTTGTGGAAGCCGAGGGCTTTGCTCTTGCGGTTAACATCGTGGAGGCCAAGGAGGAAGAAGAGGACCCGGAGGAGCTCGTGTTTGAGAGTGACGCCAGCGGCGATGTTGATGCAGTACCGGCTGTGGAGGCCGATGGTTTCATTCCCCTCCAAGTTGGGAGATGAAGGTTCGAGTGAAAACTCATCCCTGACTATGGTAGGTGCCGGCGTTGGCAGCGTCCCTGGACGTCGTGCCCCTCCTTAGAGGCATCGTCGTGGGGCTCCTACCTCCCTTGCCATGAAGGTTTCACGCTCTCCGGGTGAAAACCCAAGTTCCTGCCTCTGCCGAAGCGGGCGATGGCGTCGGTCTCCGTCGCTTCCTCCTTGGAGGCGTCGTCTTGGAGGGCACAATCTTGTTGGGCAGCTATGCTTCATTTGCAGACCAGTGTCATCGTGCCAGCGGGGTTTTGGGATGTCGAGGTGGCGGCCTCGAACAAGATTCGAAACGCGGTGCGACTGCAACTTTATGGTCCATTGTTGCGACTTGTCGCGGCTTGGGTGGTAACCTTGGCCGTGCGGGCGGCAGGGTAGTCGGCTCGTCCTCATGCGTCCTAGCAAGGATAGTCGGATTTTATGTCGAGGCAGCGACTCCGGTTGAGTTGGTCTGCCTCCGGTTGAGTTGGTGTGATGTCCGTGGTCTGTAGCCGACTGCTCTGGCTAGCTTGGGCTATGGGTTGCTGGTTCGTGTGACATTACAGCTCGAGAGTGAGCTGCGCTACGTTGGGGCAGTGGCCACGAAAGTTGATCGTCTCGGTTGATCACGCAGGGCGCGGCGGAGCAACGGAATGCCAACCCCGAGTGTTGGACGATGAGGTGACTCGGGACTTCCAACAGGAGGCTTGTGAGGCAACGATATTGGTGATGAGCAAGGTTTGGTAGCAACGAGATCATGTTAGCCGGCTCGCGTGTTGGTCTTCCATATATGTGAAGTCGAAGCTGCCTTATTTAGTAGTTTAAGTTTCTTGATAAGGATAATTAATTCGATCGTTGTGGTCGGACTCTATTATGAATTTATGACCACATTCTCCATAGGTCCCTCTTAGATCTTCTTTCTCCAATCTTGGATTAGGAAAGGAGATAGAAGGTTGTCCTTCTCGTCACACAGATCTTGCGCATCTCCCATCTTCAGTATCGGAGCCGCCGGCCTCTTCTCACAGTGCCATATGTTCAGCATAGGCCCGACTTGAGCTTCTTATTTGTGTAGCTTGGTAGCCAGGATGGCCGGTTGTGCCCCACACACACGGTGTGGGCTTGGCCTGTTGTTGTAGGTTCTCCTAAAAACTACACATTCGGCACATTCTGCTTAATGGAGGCAAAGGTTTTAAAAAAAAAAGTATATGCACATAAAGTGACGAACTGGAGTATAATAAACCATACTAGTCGCATACGCAGTTTACCTGATAAGGTACACGTACACCCACGGTGCACCACACACCACAAGTCACAGGACCGCCAGACTATGGTGCTGCTGGCTACTTACTACTACATTACCACTGCATTATGCAGCATCACACTTCAGTTCGTCTAGTTTATTCACGAGTTATATTAAATATATATATCTAGGTTACTACTAGGCAGCAGCACTCCAACCTGATGAACGCAGGAGGCCATCACTGGTCCTTCTCCCTGGACAGAAGGTTCATGGCCACACGCTTAATGATGCTTCCTTCGTCGTCCTTCCCGAGAACCTCCCTCACATCTGTGTCATCATTGAAACCCTAAAGGAATAAGAGTTAAGAAGGGCCTCAAATTGAGGGAGATTTTTGCTATACACAGCTTCAGTAATGGTTACGTACCAGTTCCTTCAGCTCCGCAAGGAGTGGATCCCACTCATGGAAGCCGCACAGATCATCGACGGACTTCTGGAGGTCATATTCATTCTGCCTAAGTACCTCCTTATTCAGATCAGCCTGCCTGAAGCCCATCTCTGCCAGCTCCCTCAAAAGCTTTTCCTCCATGTCGTTGAAGGTTTCATCAGGTGAAGGTGCAGCAGGCACGCTAACAGGAACTTCACCTGAGTTAACACGAGTAGCAGCAGGTAGAGGTGCGGGCACACTGATAGGATTTGGCAGTGCAGCGGCCTCAGGTGGAGGCACACCAGCAGGCGTCACTACAGCTCCAGTAGATGAAGTGTCAGGATCAGTGATGGGCACTTGAACCGGTTCAACTGCTGCAGGTGCAAAGGGCATAACACTTCCAACAGCTTTGGATCCTTTGTGTTGGTGAGATCTAAGTGCACTATAAATATCTCTAAAAGTGGTTTTGTCTTCATCGTCAGTGTCAGAGTCTGATGCAGAATCTGTCCATACTGTGGTGATGCCTTCTGCAGGCAAGTTCAAGTTTATGGTTGGAGTTTGCTTACTGCCACTGGTCTGTATACGCTGTTCCACCTGCACATGAATATAGCATGCAAACGATCAAATATAAAAACAAACGACACAAGCCACTAACAGAAGAGAACTCTACGGGCTAATAAGGCCGTACCATGAAAGGCTTCAATGTTGTAGAGTTGTCGTCTGCAGCCAAGCTCAAGTTTATTGCAGCACTATCATTCTTACCACTGGTTTGAACAGGCTTTTCCACCTGCGCGCGATTTCAGAATGCAAACATTCGTAAGAAAAGAAGTAATATGGCAGAAGGGCAGGATCAAGTAAGGGCATAGTAAAAACCTGAATAAGAACCCAAACTTGCTGACCAAACTTCAGTAGATCCGGCGATGTCAATCTCCAGTACGATATGTACCTGCCAGGTTTTGCAGGCGCAACAAAATCCACACAAACATCGATTTCTCCACCCGTGGGAAACCCGAACTCTGAAATCTGAGAAGTTCATGCGCAAGTTAAATCTTTCCTGTGGTCTTGAGATGCATAATGTCATCTCACATTCACAACAAATTAGAAAATAAATTACATGCATAGAGTTTGATAGTATTTGTTAGTTCGTACCCCTAATTTGACTGAGCTCTGGCGAGCAAACTGATCCCCGCCAATCCAGGTAAGTTGGGTCCCGGAAGGCCATGCAGTAGACCCACTGTTACGCATGCACCAAATCTTACGAAATGGAGTTGATGGCGCCATTACTGTTCCATCAGGTACAGTGAGATCCTTGATGAAGCAGCAGTCAAGTTGGAGCCTCGAGGTCTGAGAATGGTAAAACAAAAGCAAATTGAAATTATTATGTTACTACCTCACTTGAACCATCTAATCATGAGCATGAATACACTGATATGATCACCTTATCAATGCCTCTCAATCTTTCGCTTACTAGCATTGGCTTGTCTATTCTGGTGTATTCAGCCTCATTGCCAGCGAGAGAGAAGCAGTTAATACATAAATCATAGTCGTCTTTGCTGAAAGCGAAGAAAAGAAAGGATGTTAAGAGAACATCTTTTTCCGGAACACGGTTCTAACTTTAACTGAAACCACAAATACTTACACAATGGACTTGTAGCGAGGGCCAACAATAGGTGTGATCCCACAGCCATCACATTCTATCCATTTATGAACTGTGGGCTGTGTGATGCTATCATAAGCGCTGCTGGCAAAACCGCATGAGCCAAGTGAGTTGGCGTCTTGATTAAACCCATATGGATGGGTACTGAACTTCAATGGATTTTGGTCATAGAACTTCAATGAATTGCGGTCATAGGCAAGTGGATGAGCGAATCTTGCCTCAAAACTACCATTCTTCTTTCCATTCCATCCGGGAGTTGTAAATGATGGGTTTGTAATTGGAATGTACACAGAGCCTCTAGGCGGTGGGAATACTGAATGCTCCGATTTGACCTTTCCATTAGATTCAACAGTCGGAACTGAATTGTACACGGGGCCTCTACGTGGAGGGAATAATGAATGCTCCCAATTGACCTTTCCAATAGATTCAACAGTTGGAACTGAATTGTACACGAGGCCTCTAGGCGGAGGGAATACTGAATGCTCCCCACTGATCTTTCCATTGGATTCAACATTCGGAACTGGACAGTCCATTTTACGCAAATCATCATTGATCTTCGTATACATGTTCCGTTCATATTCAGCAGCAGAACCTAGAGTAGGAACACCATGAGCCATGTAAGGAACAGGTGGCACCGAAGAAGATACAACAGATTTACCCCTAACCTGGGCATGAGATTTACCCTTACTTTGGGCATCAGTTCTTTTTTTGCGAGGAAAGATCAATTTTCCACCAGAAATACCTAAAACAGATGGATTCTCAGTTGAAGTATATCCTGATGCCTGCCCAACTTGAGATTTGGCTTCCTCTGCTAGCACGCTCTCAAGACCAAGTGCTTTAGCGTGTTGCGCGTCAATAGTTGCAAGTTCAGATAAAGGACTATTAATTAGCATTTGCCTCACATGCGGTAGATGATCACTTGAGGAGCCAGGTGAACTGTCCGTAAGACCACTGGTAGGTTGCACGCTGCTCCTGGGTGCTATCAGTTCAGCAATTCGATCCAGCAACTGAGCCGATGGTGGTCCCGATGATGCAGCTTTAGAATGCAGCTCATGGGATAGTTTTGCAAGGGCAGCAGGAACTTGCTCTGGTACAAATTTCAACGCTTCATCAATAGCTGATTTCACCTGAGCCAGTTGCTCTACCATAGCTGACATCGAAGATCTGGAATCTGAGGCCTGCTGCTTGGCCCCTGCACTGCTGCTGTTCAACTGAACATCAATCCTGAGAGGGTTCAGCTTCTGACTAATAGCAGCGTCACGTAAGTCATCATCATCATCCAGCATGACAATATCCCCATCATCATCAGTATATGTGAGAACAAATTCAGCACTGGGACTGAACTTAAAAGCATTTGCAATCTTGGACCGAAGGGCGGCAAGATCATGATCGAAGTGTGAACCATTCACAGATGCGTTGAACCGCTTGAGAGTGCCACCATACTTGACCTGAAACATAAAGCAGGGGTAAACGGGAAAGCCACAAGAAAAAATGTAGGACTGGAATGTACATACTGTTTCTTTTTTTGCAGGGAAAATACATACTACTGCTTAAGAGCAATCCTACAAGTGGCGGAGGTAAGCACGGTATGTTGTTCCAGTCCTGTATTTCGTTTTGTTGGAAGACGATGCATGCGGAAAGTCACACTACCACAGCTAAGATAAATAAGTATGCAGGTCGATGCCACAAAGACAGATAGGTTTCCCTTCAATGCTATTAAATTTCCTACACAACAACTTATTAAATTTCTTACACAAAAACTCATCACAAATCGACAGTAACTTCCTAAATTTATATAGATATACTTTACTGTCAATACGAACACGAAGTAGTATCTTACTACAGGCAGAAATAAGCCTACAGTTACCTGAATTTAGAACAGTAACCACGAACCCGTTACTGTAATTTAACCCATGCTTTTACAATGGCGAGAGATCAAACCGATCTGATCTCAGATACGATCATCCATAAGCGAAATCCGCACTACTTTCGACAGGCAGATGGGCTGGTCATCTGCTACGCCCCCATCTCAAACGAGGAGGGAGGTCCCCGGTGCCACTATCGAGAACGATCGCGAATAGGCAGAACTTAATCTAACAAACTAAACAACTCTCCACAAGCACCGCCCAGATCGCCCGAAAATCTCGCAATCCGCAAAACCCCTCCTCCACCCGCGACGAGGGAACCCCCAAACCCTACGCCAGAAGGGGGAAAAACCCGCGGCAGCGCTCCCCTCCTAACCTCCCCGATCAAACATCATCAGGACATAAACAGCGGAGCGCCGGGGCACGGGATAAGTTACCTTGATGACGAGATCGCGGGCGTCGTCGCGGACTGGCATCCCGAACACGCGGAGCGACGGAGTCACGTTCCGTCGAGACATCGCGAGGCGAAGCCCGCGGCGGCGGCGGCCGGAAGCTGCCGGAACCCTAGGTCGGCGAAGCGGCCGGAGTCCTTTGGCTGCTCGATCAGAGCTGTGCAGTGCGTCGGCGGTGGCGGTGGCAGTGGTGGTGTTTGGGGTAGGGACCTGGTGTGGGGTGTGATGTGACGGGGAAGAAGAGAAGAGGCCTCGCCGATTATTTATTTATTTATCGAGGCCTTGCGCCGTTACCTTCGAGGCTTCGAGGGGAAGGCAGAGGAGAAGTTGCGTCTTTTCGGGGTAAATTCCGGCTTATTACGCGGAGGTCCTTGTTGTCCAGCTGGACCCTACGCGTCGGTGAATTGGGGCATGCGGGACACGTCACGGCTTCTTCTGTGTGGGGTTTGGCGTGTGCAATTTCGGGGTTGTTCGGGGGGCGTGACCGCGACTTTGGTCGTAAAATATCGTCCTCCGGTGGGGTGAGAGGTTGGATATGGACTGGAATATATTAGTGTTTCTTTAGTTAGTCGGTTATGATATAATAATGCTTCGTGTCCGTTACGTGGGAGTACAACATACTACCATGATGAACTCGCTTCCTGGGAGGGATCAGCCATCGGCCACTGATCTGTGGGGCTCACTATGTGCCTTCTGTCTTAAGTCTGGTAAAGCAAATATTATTATACAGTACTACTATAGAAAATATCTTGGAGATGGGATACACGTACATCCCTCCGTGTCATGCAACTTGGAACTTGGAAAAAAGCTGGGTCCATGTTTTTTTATTTTGAACTGATGGACGTGTCGCAGGAGAACGAAGAAGGCACCGGAGGGAGAAGAGGGGATTGGGCGGAGAACAGTAGTGCGGGTGTGAAAAAAAATCATTTTCATAAAATTTTCCCCAATACATGAAATTTCCTAAAATTTGTAAATTATTTCACACAAATCAACAAAATTTATATAAATTTAAAATTTTGAACTAATGCTAATAGATACGAACAAATATATCGTTGTACCATATTTTTTTTAAATCTGGTTTGTCCGTGATAGTCATCCGGTTTGACTTAGGTTCAATTCATGTTATCAATTTTTTTTATTTTTTTTAGCACAAAAGTAAAATTGAACAAAAACAATTACATGAAAGCATTACCGCCCTACACTGGCGGAGCTTAGTTAGGGCCAACCCGGGCCATGGCCCACCCAGCCCAGGAGAAAAATTATATTTTATTATATATTCCACATGTGTAAAGCCCACCACTAAGCAGCCCAGTTCACGTGAGAGGAGGAATGTTCACCATTCAGTTCGTCGCAAGGTGTTTCTGCTCGTCAGCGGCGCATGCCGATTCCCCATCCATGGGGCCACTGGCGGGAGGCTAGCCACCTGCCGTGAGCTGGTGACTGAGCGGCGGAGCTGGCAGCTGGACTCCTTGGTATGGCTACCGGTGACAGTCCAGTCAAGCAGCGACGGCAAGCAAGCGAGGACGCCCAGGCAGAGGCCCAAACCTTAAGTGGCCAAGCCAAAGGCAGCAGGCGCAGGCCGACAGGGTCTACTCCATGTCATGTAGCAGCGAGAGCTAGCAGAGACTATCCAGCAACCCAGTCCACCAGAAGGTGTCCTCTCCATCTTCTCCAATTTTCTTGCTGCAATCCCACATGCCATAGCTGCTTCAATTTTTGACCTGCGAAATGCATAGCACAACCGCGCAAGTAACACTCCTATGCACTTACCCAAATGGCATTGCTTAATTCTCTTTCAGTACTAATTTTCCTATAGACTATAGTGTCTGAAGTTATTGTTTAACAGTATGGTAATTGGTAATATGAATAGTTCATTCCATTGTTGTCTAAAAGTTGTTGTGACATTGGGATTAGGCTGGCAGGTTGAATGAGAAGATGAATCTTTTATCAACTAATGCCACCCTGATTTCTAGGAACAAATCTTAGCATGCTCCTATAGTTCATTTTATTTTAGAGCAATTCATGTATGATGACCTGCTGAACCAAAATGTAGCATTAGGTATTGACTAATGTATAGTTTTGGAGGAATTCCTTGTGTCAGCTTTGGTTTGGCCCGTCCAAGTTTTTCTTTCAAGCTCCGCCACTGCCGCCCTAGAAGACAACTCCTATTTCACAGAAAGGCATTCGTATGTCTTCTAGTCATGAAGTTCATACAAAATGAATTGTTTTGAGCGAAATTTTCAAATGTTGCCGACCCATGAAACTCTCGAAATTTTAAACCGCATGTGCGGGTGCTGGTCGTGCTCGAGGCGTCATGTGCTCTGCGCCATTTTCATAGGGTGCTCTGCGCCATCATTATAGGGGGTAGGGTTGCTGAAACGGGCTCTACGATAGATCTCGTGAACCTTTTCAGTTTAAACTAGCGCGGGTTTGCTTCACCTGCACCCACATTGTACGGCCCATAGCGTCGCACTACTCACCTGCAGGTTCGTTACGCAGGGCATCCTGCCACTTTAATGAATCCTACCTAAAACGAACTCCTAGTTCATTTTGCCATCTAGTGTAAATTTTGGTCTTAAATTGCAATACAAAAGTTAAATGAACTATTCATGGGATTTAAGCGGATTTCCTTTCACATCATACCCCAGATGGGTTATCTCCGTCTACGTGGCTGTTGTCACAATGCCAAAATTTGGTTAACCAAATCGATTTTAGAGGAGAGGGAAGTTTTGGTAACAAAAAAGATCTGCATCTTGCAATATTTTTAAAACAAGATAACCATATTTTTGGTAATACACTAATATGTGGCGCCAGCCTTTCATTTAGGTGTTCATGGGAGAAATCGTGCACGACTATCAGGCCTGTTTAGGTAGGTTACTTTGGCTTGGTTTTAGTTTCAGGCAATGTTGGAAGCCGGTGTTCCACACGAATTTCACACATACTCATATGAGAGTACTCAAAAAACAAAATGAGATGATTCACATTTTTCATGTAATTTTTTTTTTTTTTTTTTTTTTTCGACGTACTCCTAGTATATTTTTGAGGGGGAAAGAGTCCTTCTACCAGAACAGGAAACATGTCCCAACCTTTTCTTTACTATAAAGCCATCAATCAATCAACAGGTCTCAAGTTGTACTAACTAGCACACAGGCGCAACCCAAGGTGTCAAGTCCTACTACCACACTGATAATTCTCAACAACAACAAAAAAAACTACCACACTGATGCAACCCGACCCGAGGCCCAAAGAGGTTCCAGGCTCGTATAGGCTTGGTACATTCTTCAGAGAAGCCCAGCTAGCAAAGCAAGAAAATTTTCTCAAAAAAAAAAAGCAAAGCAAGAAAAGCAAACGGGTCTTCAGTTCACGTCACTCGTCAGGCCACAGGGACTGCACGAGCTCGGCGTAGCACGCGAAGACGACGGCCAGTGCCAGACCGAACAGCGCCGCCCCGACGGCCACCGGCGTGGTCCCGGCCGCCCACAGCGCCATGCTCACCATCAGCGCCATGGCGAACGACCACAGCAGCACCTGCCCGCCCGCGGCGCGCGCCCACGCGAGCCGCCGCCGAGGTGCGCCATCCTTCTCCTCCTCGTCCGGGAGCGCGCACAGCGCCAGCAGCGACGTGAGCACGACGAAGCTCAGCAGCTGCGACGCGGACACGGCCAGGAGCAGGTACTCCTCCCGCGCCACCAGCTGCGCCGCGAACAGGGCGCCGGTGGCGAGGACGACCAGCGCGAGCGTCCGCGCCGCCGTCGGCGACGCGCAGGAGCACCCCTTGGCCTTGCAGCAGATCGACGGCGTCTCCTTATCCGCCGCCGCAGGGAGCAGCAGCGGCTGCTGCTTCTCCATGTCGGGATCCGACCCGTCTGTCTCTGATCTGGCTCCCATCGCGTACGCGTGATGCCAATGGTTCGGTGTCGCGCCCACAAATCCGTGCAGGCAAAATTGCTGAAGTGGATGGAGTTTATAAAAGACGAGACGCTACCTGCTATGATCCCATCCAAGTATTTTTTGTTGTTGTTGCACAAGCTGATAAGCTCCGGGCGCGGCAAAACCAAGAAAGACATATAAAAGTAAGCCGGACCAAGCTTGAACGGCGAGCGGGCTTTACAAGATTGCAAGAATGTGCACATGTCTGAGTATCTTAGGTAGCTATACGAAGGTAACCACATCGATAGCAGTTTAGCATGTTTTTTCGTCTCGAACAAAGTCCGTCTGATTTGAACCACTTTCGTAGTTTCTTCTCTCCGAGGCTGTTGCGGCCGCCTCGGTTCAACCTCGCCTAAGGGGGTGTTTGTTTGGGAAAAGCACCTAACCCTTTTTCTTTTCAAAAGAATAGAGTGTTTTGGCTTCCAAAATCCAAAAGCCAAAAAAAGCACCTATTTAGGTGCTTTTGGTGGCTTTTGCCAAAGCTAAAAGCCAAAAAAAGCCACAACAAACACCCCTTAAGTCGAAGCCAGCAAGCCCTCCTTCTAAATCGGATAATCAGTCCATCATGGCATGCACCAAGAAAATAACTGAAAGCCTAAACTGATGCAGAAAGAAGTGCAATATATGTTAAAACTCTCCACATGTAAGAATCCACCAATGCCTTGGTCTATAAGGGAAACCAGGCCTGAAAACCATACAACAAGTAGCAAGCTAGCAAGAACGTTAATGGCACGCGATAAGGCATAACACGACAACAACGCACACCACCACAACAACGTCGCCACAAGCTCGCAACAACAAGAAACCAATATCAAAGCCACCACGGAACTACTCACATTGCCCATCCAGCCAAGAGGCAAGGAGGCGTAAATGAATTTGTAGCATTCGGGACACAACAGTACAATAGGACCGCTCCGATGATTTCGCACATATAGCCTGGGAGAAAGGCTGGCCAAGGGAGGATCTAGCTTCCACAAGTGGAAGGCGCTGGACTAAAACTAAACTAAGGGGTTGCCACGATGATGTTGCGATGAATATACATTTCGCCCTCGAGACACCACGTCATGGAGGAGAGGTTCATGGAATCGCTTGAGGAGTCTAGGTGTATACGTGAGTGTTTAAATTTTTTACTACCCCTTGTCAACATTTTGGTGAGTTGTTAGGTAATTTGTCATTATCGGGATTACAATAATGCATGTCATGGTAACCCTAAAACTCTCAAACTATTAACACTTGACTTAGTTACTTATACTATGTCTACTGTTCAAAAACTAGGCCAATTATGCGATTACTCGGCTAATTAACCGCTACTAGGGGTCTGGCCGTGTCGATTACCATTAATCGCTTGTGTTAATTCTTTAGCCCGATTAATCAATCTGAAAGTCCGATTACTAGGTATGTTCCCGATTAACTACTACACTTGATCAAAAAAGATATAAAATTTTCAATGCATATCACTAGTACAGGCGCTACCCCTCCCCAAGAAAGAGTAGGTCTTGCGAAGCTACTGCTTGATTGCAGCCTCCAGTAGCTCAATTTCCACCGTCGCCAACTAGTTCCTTGACCTCTCAGACCAGTTACTCATAGTTGCTGATGAGGATATCCCATCTATTGATACAAACGATGTACCTACAACCATACAAATACAAGGACCAATCACTCGAGTTCGTGTCAAACAACTTAACTATCATGTACTTTCGTTTCTTGAAACTATTCCTCACATCCATGAGAATATGATGCTGCCTAAATCAAATATATTTGTTACCTTTAGGAATGATGGACCTAGCATGGATGAGGAGGACAAGCATTGGAGCATGATCACACATGGAGGAGATGGCAACAAATATTAGAGGATTGAAGATGACGCCACAAGTGGAGATTTCAGAACTTTGAAGCCACCATAAGAAGAGATGAAGAAATGGACGAAATATAGAGTTTCACACTTCATAATTTCGTTCATAGCATAATATGGTGCTGCGCAACCTTTAGTTTGGGCCAGGCCCACTTTTTAGAGTCTTTATTGAAGGGGGGAAAGCCTTCTAGGATTAGGTTCGGCCACCATACGTATGGCTGGACGAAACCCCACCTTTTCCTCCTTTAAATACCCCCATAGCCGTCACGTTTAGATTGGGCTTTTGATTAGACTAAAAGCTAACCATTGCTGCAACTCTCGTGTTTCTTTTGAGGCCAACGGCCAGAACAAGACCAACTATTCGGAATCCCACCTTTTCAATAAAGCTTTCATCTATATCCGCAATATTCGGATTGCATCATTAGTTCTTATTTGTTCTCGATTTAAGGTAGGAATTAAGACCCTCGCTGGTCAGGCTGATCGTGCATCCGCAAGATCAGTAACTCCCAAAGATTGTCCTAGCGATTGCATTGGCGCACGAGATTTGCACGTGTAGTCGGATCGTCAAGCACAAACTCCACCAACAAATCGACGTTATCATACTCTCATCGAAAGATCGACCACCTTTGTCCTATCAAATGGTATCAGATTTCAGGTTGCTCGGTGAGATTTTACTGTTTTCCTAGTGTAGATTGCATCTGCCATCATACCATAAACCACGAAAAAACCAAAAAAATACAGTTATGGTTTAGATCATATCATCCCATATACCCCCTGCCATGTCTTTGCATTGTCTTTTCAGTTTTGCATAATTGAATTTGTGTCTGCATCTTCGTATCGAGTTGCTGGTCTTAGTGTCTAGTTCCTTTAGAGTTTCTAGTTCTGTTCATATTAGTCATGTCGCCGCCGCCGCTCGCACCATACACACATCACCGCCGTCATAACCATATACACCCGCCATATACTTCCGCCATCACCATATACACCTGCCATATACTTTCGCATCTACCATATACCTTGTTTCCTACTGCGACACGGATTGTTGTTGTTTCTCTGCCGTGACAGAGTCCGAGTAGAATTAGGTTTTATTGTTTTTTCCTCCTTAGCTGTTGCCTTCTAATTTCATCTGTGCTGTAGAAAAAATTTCCGTGAGATAAGTTTTAGCCGCCGGTAAAGAATTGTGAAGGAGAGCAAAAAAAGTCTGGAAACGCCTCCGAAATTTTTTTCTGGCTACACTGGTTTTTCACCTTGGCGATCACTTTTCGCCACTAGCCGTTATAACGACATTTTTTTCGCGCCTGCGCACTTTCCGGAGCACTTCCGAAATTTCGATAAAAAAAATTCCGACGCTATATTGTTTTTAGACCTCGGGGATCAGTTTGAGACACTTGCCATCATAGTGATTTTTCGCATCTCGGTTCGCCACATCATGATTTCGTCCATGTCTGACTAACCAGTGTAGCCTCAGAAAAAAAAATTGTCGAAATTTCGGAAGTGCTCAGGAAAACACGCAGGCGCCAAAAAAATGTCGCTATAACGGCAAGTGGCGAAAAGTGATCGCCAAGGTGAAAAACTAGTGTAGCCATAAAAAAATTTCGGAGGCGTTTCCAGACTTTTTTTTTCTCTCCTTCACAATTCTTTACCGGCAGCCGAAACTTATCTCACGGAAAATTTTTCTACAACACAGATGAAATTAGAAGGCAACCGCTAAGGAGGAAAAAACAATAAAACCTAATTCTACTAGGACTCTGTCACGACAGAGAAACAACAACAATCCGTGTCGCGGTAGAAACATGGTATATGGTAGATGCGGAAGTATATGGCGGGTGTATATGGTTATGACGGCGGTGATCTGTGTATGGTGCGAGCGGCGGCGGCGACGTGACTAATATGAACAGAACTCGAAACTCTAAAGTAACTAGACACTAAGACCAGCAACTCGACACGAAGATGCAGACACAAATTCAACTATGCAAAACTGAAAAGACAATGCAAATACGTGGCAGGGGGTTTATGGGACGATATGATCTAAACCCTAACTGTATTTTTGGCTTTTTCGTGGTTTATGGGTATGATGACAAATGCAATCTACACTAGGAAAACGGAAATCTCACCCGAGCAACCTGATACCACTTGATAGGACAAAGGTGGCCGGTCTTTCGATGAGAGTATGATAACGTCGATTTGTTGGTGGAGTTCGTGCTTGATGATCCGACTACACGTGCAAAGCTCGTGCGCCAATGCAATCGCTAGGACAATCTCCGGGAGTTACTGATCTTGCGGATGCACGATCAGCCTGACCAGCGAGGGTCTTAATTCCTGTGAAATCAAGAACAAGTAAGAACTAATGATGCAATCAGAATATTACGGATATAGATGAAAGCTTTATTGAAAAGGTGGTATTCTGAATAGTCGGTCTTGTTCTGGGCGTTGGCCTCAAAAGAAGTACACGAGAGTTGCAGCAATGGCTAACTTTTAGTCTAATCAAAATCCCAGTCTAAACTTGATGGCTATGGGGGTATTTGATGGGTTTGATGCATGGAAAACAAAAAATTTCTATCGCAAAGACTAATAAATCCAAGATCCAATCTATCGAAAAGCCAAGATCTAATCTATGAAGATCGAAGCAACGAGATGTATGAAGACTAACCCTCGAAGATCCAAAGCCTTACGAGATCAGATCTCGTTGTTGATGTAGTCGATCGTCCGGTGCTGCAATCCGGCAGCACTTCCGTACTCGGTCGTGCGTACGGTGTCGATGAAGTCCTTCCTCTCCCCGTTCCAGCGGGCAGCGGAGGTGGTAGATCCCCTCGGAATCCCAGCAGCACGACGGCGTGGTAGTGGAGGTGGAGGAGAAATTCCTGCAGGGCTTCGCCAAGCGAAGGAGGAGGGAGAGAGGGGCGGCTAGGGCTTGGGGGATGATGTGCTGCGCCCCAGCCCTCCCCTCCCTCTTATATAGGTGTGGGGGGCTGCCTTGTCCCCTCCTCCAAGCCCAAGGGTCGGCCAAAAAGGGGGGGCAACTTTCCACCCAAGTTAAGTCCCTATTTTCAAGGGATTTGATCTTATCCACTTGATCCAGCCGCATGGGCCTTGGGGGGCTGGTGTGGCTGACCCATGTGGGCCTATGTGACCCCCCTCGGTCCATGTTGGTCGTCCGGGATAGGTGGGCCCCACTATGGTGTTGGAGATATGCCCAAGAGGCAATAATAAAGTGGTTATTTTATATGTTTATGTTTATGATAAATGTTTGCATACCATGCTATAATTGTATTGACCGAAACATTGATACATGTGTGTTATGTAAACAACAAGGAGTCCCTAGTAAGCCTCTTGTATAACTAGCTTGTTGATTAATAGATGATCATAGTTTCATGATCATGAACATTGGATGTTATTAATAACAAGGTTATGTCATTAGATGAATGATATAATGGACACACCCAAATAAGCGTAGCATAAGATCACGTCATTAAGTTCAATTTGCTATAAGCTTTCAATACATAGTTACCTAGTCCTTCGACCATGAGATCATGTAAATCACTTATACGGGAAGGGTACTTTGATTACATCAAACGCCACTGCGTAAATGGGTGGTCATAAAGGTGGGATTAAGTATTCGGAAAGTATGAGTTGATGCATATGGATCAAGAGTGGGATTTGTCCATCCTGATGACGGATAGATATACTCTGGGCCCTCTCGGTGGAATATCGTCTGATTAGCTTGCAAGCATGTGAATAGTTCACAAGAGATGATATGCCATGGTACGAGTAAAGAGTACTTGTCGGAGACGTGGTTGAACAAAGTATGGAGATACCGATGATCAAACCCCGGACAAGTAAAATATCGCGTGACAAAGGGAATCGGTATCGTATGTAAATGGCTCAATAAATCACTAAGTTATCATTGAATATGTGGGAGCCATTATGGATCTCCAGATCCCGCTATTGGTTATTGGTCGGAGAGGAGTCTCGACCATGTCTACATAGTTCACGAACCATAGGGTGACACACTTAAGGTTTGATGTCGTTTTAAAGTAGATATGGAATATGGAATGGAGTTTGAATTTTGTTTGGAGTCTCGGATGGGATCCAGGACATCACGAGGAGGTCCGGAATGATCCGGAGAATAAGATTCATATATAGGAAGTCACTTTCCAAGTTTGGAAATGATCTGGTGCATTTATGGAAGGCGCTAGAATGTTCTAGAACCTTCCGGATGAAATTACCATGGAAGGTGGAGTCCCGGTTGGACTCCACCAAACCCAACCAGCCAACCAAGTGGGAGGTTGGAGTCCATGGAGGACTCCACCTCCTTGGCCGGCCAACAAGGGGGGAAGGGGAGAGTCCCTGTCCCTCTAGGTTTCGTCCATATGGCAGTTTTTGAATTGGGGTCTTATTCAAAGACTTTGGGCAAAACCTTGGGGTTCCACCTATATAATGAGGAGGAGAGGGAGGGGGCAGCCTTGTACTTGGCCGCACCACCAAGGGGCCCCTGGCCGGCCTACCCCTCTCTCCCAAACCCTAGCACACCTCCCTCCTCATACACCTCCCATAGCGCTTAGGCGAAGCCTGGAGTTCTCCACCACCACCGCCACCACGCCGTCGTGCGGGATTCCGAGAGGATCTACTAATTCTTCTGCCCGCTGAACGGGGAGAAGGACGTCGTCATCAACACCGAACGTGTGACCGAGTACGGAGGTGCTGCCCGACTGTGACACCGTCAAGATCTTCTATGCGCTTTTGAAAGCGGCAAGTGATCATCTTCTGCAACAACGAGATCTAATCTCGTTGGCTTTGGAAATCTTCGAGGGTTAGTCTCATGATCTTCTCGTTGCTCTCATCTTCTAGATTTCATCTTGGCTTGTTATTCGTTCTTGCGGTAGGAAATTTTTTGTTTTCTATGCTACAAATCCCTTCAGTGGTATCAGAGCCGTGTCTATGCATAGATTGGTTGCACGAGCAGAACACAATTCTTTTGTGGGCGTTGATGCTTTTGTTGTCTTTAGTTGGTGTACTTTGCATCTTGCGGGATGGTGGGATGAAGCGGCCCGGGCTAACTTTACATGACCGCGTTCATGAGACTTGCTCCACGCTCGACATGCAACTTGTATTGCATAAGTGGCTTTGCGGGTGTCTGTCTCTCTCACCATAGTTGATTGGATCTTACTCGAAAACCCTAAACTACGTAAAATATGCAAACCAAATTAGAGGCGTCTAACTTGTTTTTGCAGGGTTTGGTGATGTGATATG
The DNA here is from genome assembly GCA_030979885.1 of Lolium multiflorum. Classification (NCBI taxonomy): domain Eukaryota; kingdom Viridiplantae; phylum Streptophyta; class Magnoliopsida; order Poales; family Poaceae; genus Lolium; species Lolium multiflorum. The sequence continues at coordinate 234,802,830 of CM061748.1, read as the reverse complement.
GCCATGATGTGATATTGAATATGTATGAGATGATCATTATTGTATTGTGGCAACTGGCAGGAGCCTTATGGTTGTCTTTATATTTCATGTAGTAGTATTATTTCAAAGTAGTTGTAATAGTTGCTACATGTGGTGAACAACCATGAAGACAGCGCCATGGACCTTGACGCTACACCGACGATGATGAAGATCATGCCCGTTGATGATGGAGATCATGTCCGTGCTTTGGAGATGAAGATCAAAGGCGCAAAGACTAAAGGGACATATCATATCACATATGAATTGCTTTTTATGTTAATCCTTTATGCATCTTATTTTGCTTAGATCGCGACGGTAGCATTATAAGATGATCCCTCACATTAATATCAAGATAATAAAGTGTTCTCCCCTCGTGTGCACCGTTGCTACAGTTCATCGCTTTGAAGCATCTCGTGATGATCGGATGTGATAGATTCTACGTTCACATACAACGGGTGTAAGTCATGTTGCACACGTGGAAATACTTGGGTTCGCTTGACGAGCCTAGCATGTACATACATGGCCTCGGAACACAGCAAACCGAAAGGTTGAACACGAGTCATATGGATGATATGATCAACATGTTGATGTTCACCATTGAAGCTACATCATCTCACGTGATGATCGGGTTTGGTGTAGTGGATATGGATCGTGTGCCACTAAACAACTATGAGAGATGTTGTATTAAGTGGGAGTTCATTCGTAATTAGATTAAAATATGAACTAATTATCATGAACATAGTCTGAATAGTATTTTGAATTAAATTTGTAGAATTGGCATCCGTTATCTACCATGCGCTAGTCTTGTAATTGAGATAGAAATACTGTTAAGTCTGACAAGTAACTTTACGGACTAGTACCGTATTGTTAAAGAATGAAGAAATGATTAAGTCCTATTGCAAACTTTTAGTAAACCTCACATTGCTGATTCAAAGAACAATGGTTTCAATTAGTACCTAAAATCATCTTGTCTCTGTGAAACTTGAAGTTCAAATCCGTTTGAAAAGTAAGGAGCTGGAAATTTTGTTTTCAGAAATAAGCGAGGTATGAGATAAATGTGATATCTAAGACCTTATTGCAAGATGATAGAATATAATCTAGGGAGACTACATAAACTCATAAGTTTTATGGGAATGTACGAAGGTTGAAGACGCCAGGCGTCCCAATCCTCCAATTAGTTGGACACTAAAGATATTCACATATCCATGAAGTGATCGTCCTTAGTATGTACCGTTGCTAAGACTCGTCGTTTCGAAGCATCACGTGATGATCGGGTGTTATAGATTCTACATGTGCATACAACGGGTGCAAGCCAGATTTGCACATGCGAATACTGAGGTTAAACTTTACGAGCCTAGCATGTAAATACATGGTCTCGGAAAGTCGTCATGATTTGATGGATAAAATTATGAGTGAAATTGTTCATCACATTACAAAGTTACTAATAGTGAAATCCGGAACACTTGTCATATGATGATCAAATTCAAAGCAAGAACCTCAAGGTTATTGGTATTTGACCAACTGATACGCGTACAGTACGCGTCCGTTGGGAACCCCAAGAGGAAGGTGTGATGCGTACAGCGGCAAGTTTTCCCTCAATATGAAACCAAGGTTTATCGAACCAGTAGGAGCCAAGAAGCACGTTGAAGGTTGATGGCGGCGAGATGTAGTGCGGCGCAACACCAGGGATTCCGGCGCCAACGTGAACCTGCACAACACAAACCAAGTACTTTGCCCCAACGAACAAAGAGGTTGTCAATCTCACCGCTTGCTGTAACAAAGGATTAGATGTATAGTGTGGATGATGATTGTTTGCGAAAACAGTAGAACAGTATTGCAGTAGATTGTATTTCAGTATAGAGAATTGGACCGGGGTCCACAGTTCACTAGAGGTGTCTCTCCCATAAGATAAAACGCATGTTGGGTGAACAAATTACAGTTGGGCAATTGACAAATAGAGAGGGCATGACCATGCACATACATATTATGATGAGTATTGTGAGATTTAATTGGGCATTACGACAAAGTACATAGACCGCTATCCAGCATGCATCTATGCCTAAAAAGTCCACCTTCATGTTATCATCCGAACCCCTTCCAGTATTAAGTTGCTAACAACAGACAATTGCATTAAGTATTGCGCGTAATGTAATCAGTAACTACATCCTCGAACATAGCACCAATGTTTTATCCCTAGTGGCAACAACACATCCATAATCTTAGAGGTTTCTCTCACTCCCCCAGTTCACGGAGACATGAACCCACTATCGAGCATAAATACTCCCTCTTGGAGTTACTAGCATCAACTTGGCCAGAGCATCTACTAATAACGGAGAGCATGCAAGATCATAAACAACACATAGACATGAATTGATAATCAACATAACATAGTATTCTCTATTCATCGGATCCCAACAAACGCAACATATAGAATTACGATAGATGATCTTGATCATGTTCGGCAGCTCACAAGACCCGACAATTAAGCACAATGAGGAGAAGACAACCATCTAGCTACCGCTATGGACCCATAGTCCGGGGTAGACTACTCACACATCACTCCGAGGCGACCATGGCGTCGTAGAGTCCTCCGGAGATGATTCCCCTCCCGGCAGGTGTCGAAGGTGATCTCCGAATCCCCGAGATGGGATTGGCGACGGCGGCGTCCCTGGAAGGTTTTCCGTATCGTGGCTCTCGGTCCGGGGTTTCGCGACGAAGGCTATTTGTAGGCGGAAGGGCAGGTCAGGGGGCGTCACGAGGGGCCCACACTATAGGTCGGCGCGGCCAGGGCTTGGGCCGCGCCGCCCTATGGTGTCGCCACCTCGTGGCCCCACTTCGTCTCCTCTTCGGTCTTCTGGAAGCTTCGTGGCAAAATAGGACCCTGGGCGTTGATTTCGTCCAATTCCGAGAATATTTCCTTACTAGGATTTCTGAAACCAAACAGCAGAAAACAGCACTGGCACTTCGGCATCTTGTTAATAGGTTAGTTCCGAAAATGCACGAATATGACATAAAGTGTGCATAAAACATGTAGATATCATCAATAATGTGGCATGGAACATAAGAAATTATCGATACGTCGGAGACGTATCAGCATCCCCAAGCTTAGTTCTGCTCGTCCCAGGTAAACGATAAACAAAGATAATTTCTGGAGTGACATGCCATGATAATCTTGATCATACTATTTGTAAAGCATATGAGCTGAGATCAAATCATTCAAAGCAAGTATCTATATTGACATAAGAGATGATAATGCAAGAGTTAGACAAGCTAGAAGTTTTCATGAACTATTGCTTTAAAGACATGCAACCGTACAAAGTTCATTAAAGATGTATTAAGTATTCAGCATAGAAGTTCTATCCTTCATTCCAAGCATCAAGTAAATTTTCACAACATAAGAAGGATTCAGTCAAGTAAACATAAACATGAACGTCATGAATCAACTGTTTCGAAGTCTACTCAACCGGTGAGCGCAAGCATTTGGTATTAGCACCAGGATGTTATGGCATAAAGAACGTTAATGGGGGTTTGGAAGGCCAAATGGAAGAAAGGCTTGCAAAGCTGTAAATGACCATTAGACAAGAGGAAGCCTTATGATCGAAGCTATGCAAGGAGTAGTGATTGCCATGCAACGGATGCACATAGAGCTATATGTGTATGAAAGCTCTCCAATGGAACTAGTGGGGGTGCATCCAACTTGGTTGCTCACGAAGACCTAGAGCACTTTTGAGGAGGCTCATCATTGGAATATACAACCCAAGTTCTATAGTGTAAATTCCCCACATAGTTATACTAGTAAAACATGAAAACTCTCTCATATGAATGTAGGTGCTGAACATGAGCACAAATGATGACTATGAATAATGCGGGTGCTAAAACATGAGCACAAGTGTGGATAAAAGATAGTAATGCTGCCCCCTTTTTTCTTTATTCTCTTTTTTTTCTTTTTTTTTCTTTTTTTCTTTTTTTCTTTCTTCTCTTTTTTTTTTTTGATGGCCTCCACGGCTCTTTTCATTTTTAGGGGCAACATCCTAATATAACAACACACTTTTTGGTACAAATAACTCATAATGAATGAAACATGATGTATGAAACTGTATGCCTCTGCCAGTGTAGCAGGATGTGCAATGATCTAGCGTAACATGGGTAAACCACACATCAGCTGTATATGATCATGCAAAGCAATATATAAATAATAAATGACAACATGGCATGTAATGTAAAAATGGATGTTGCATGGCAATATATCTCGGAACAGCTATGGAAATGCTGTGGTAGGTAGGTATGGTGGCTGTTTTGAGGAGATGTATGGGCTTATGTGTAGGAGAACAAGAGAAAGTTCTCCCACGGGTTTGGATGTACCGGCGAAGTATGCACAATTCTCAATGTGAGCAAAAGGCAATGCACAGTACCGAAGAGGCTAGCAAATTTGGATGGTGGAAGTGCCAAAAACCGTAGCTTAACATTAGTCAAAAAGAACTCACAAGCTTATTGCAAACAACTAGCAGGTTCATCATTAAGAGCATGATTAAAATTTACTCCAAGGAGGGCCGTTCACGGTGGCACAAGTACCCCGCTAGCTCCCTCGACCTTCAGCACAACTTAGTTATTACGATGAACTCTCAGACATGGAAAGCTATCAAGTCCAACTACGCCTTCAACTATTTAAATAGAGTTTGTAGTACGGCACAAGCTTAAAGACAACAATCCACTACTAATTTTAACTCATTTATCCAGCAAGCCTTACCATCTAAATATCTCAAAACATTTGCAAAGAATCAAGTTATCAAAGCTCAATGTTCTACAAGTATTTTATTATACACTACCACATGCAACATTTCCCGTTTCCAACCATACAACAATTTAACGAAGAAGAAACTTTGCCATGAATATTATGAGTAGAGCCTAAGGACATAGTTGTCCATATGCTACAGCGGAGCGTGTCTCTCTCCCACACGATGAATGCTAGGATCCATTTTATTCAAACAAAACAAAAAAATGAAAACAAACCGACGCTCCAAGCAAAGCACATAAGATGTGATGGAATAAAAATATAGTTTCAGGGGAGGAACCTGATAATATTGTCGATGAAGAAGGGGATGCCTGGGCATCCCCAAGCTTAGACGCTTGAGTCTTCTTGATATATGCAGGGGTGAACCACCGGGGCATCCCCAAGCTTAGAGTTTTCACTCTCCTTGATCATGTTGTATCATCTCCCTCTCTTGATCCTTGAAAACTTCCTCCACACCAAACTTAGAACAACTCATTAGAGGGTTAGTGCACAATCAAAATATACATGTTCAGAGGTGATATAATCATTCTTAACACTTCTGGACATTGCACAAAGCTACTGAAAGTCAATGGAATCGAAATATCCATCGAACATAACAAAACAGGCAATGCGAAATAAAAGGCAGAATCTGTCAAAACAGAACAGTTCGTATTGACGAATTTTATCGAGGCACCAGACTTGCTCAAATGAAAATGCTCAAATTTAATGAAAGTTGCGTACATATCTGAGGATCACTCACGTAAATTGGCATAATTTTCTGAGTTACCTACAGAGAAAACAGCCCAGATTCGTGACAGCAAAGAAATCTGTTTCTGCGCAGTAATCCAAATCTAGTATGAACTTTACTATCAACGACTTTACTTGGCACAAAAAACACTAAACTAAGATAAGGAGAGGTTGCTACAGTAGTAAACAACTTTCAAGACACAAAATAAAAACCAAGTACTGTAGTAAAAACATGGGTTGTCTCCCATAAGCGCTTTTCTTTAACGCCTTTCAGCTAGGCGCAGAAAGTGTGTATCAAGTATTATCAAGAGACGAAGTATCAACATCATAATTTGTTCTAATAATAGAATCAAAAGGTAACTTCATTCTCTTTCTAGGGAAGTGTTCCATACCTTTCTTGAGAGGAAATTGATATTTTATATTACCTTCCTTCATATCAATGATAGCACCAACAGTTCGAAGAAAAGGTCTTCCAATATGATGGGACAAGATGCATTGCATTCAATATCCAAGACAACAAAATCAACGGGGACAAGGTTATTGTTAATGGTAATGCGAACATTATCAACTTTCCCCAAAGGTTTCTTTGTAGAATGATCAGCAAGATTAACATCCAAATAATAATTTTTCAATGGTGGCAAGTCAAGCATATTATAAATTTTCTTAGGCATAACAGAAATACTTGCACCAAGATCACATAAAGCATTACAATCAAAATCTTTGACCTTCATCTTAATGATGGGTTCCCAACCATCCTCTAGCTTTCTAGGAATAGAGGCTTCGCGCTCTAGTTTCTCTTCTCTAGCTTTTATGAGAGCATTTGTAATATGTTGCGTGAAAGCCAAATTTATAGCACTAGCATTAGGACTTTTAGCAAGTTTTTGCAAGAACTTTATAACTTCAGAGATGTGGCAATCATCAAAATTCAAACCATTATAATCTAAAGCAATGGGATCATCATCCCCAATGTTGGAAAAATTTCAGCAGTTTTATCACAGGCAGTTTCAGCAGTTTTAGCAGTTTCAGGCAGTTTCTCGCGCTTTGCATTAGAAGTGGAAACATTGCTAACACCAATTCTTTTATTATTAATGGTAGGAGGTGCAGCAACATGTGTAGCATTAGCATTACTAGTGGTGGTAATAGTCCAAACTTTAGCTATTTTATCTTCTTTTTCATTTTCTTCTCTTTCCCACCTAGCACGCAATTCGGCCATCAATCTTATATTCTCATTAATTCTAACTTGGATGGCATTTGCTGTAGTAACAATTTTATTATGATGGTTTTCATTAGGCATAACTTTCGATTTCAAGAGATCAACATCAGCAGCAAGACTATCGACTTTAGAAGCAAGTATATCAATTTTCCCAAGCTTTTCTTCAACAGATTTGTTAAAAGCAGTTTGTGTACTAATAAATTCTTTAAGCATGGCTTCAAGTCCAGGGGGTGTGTTCCTATTATTATTGTAAGAATTCCCATAAGAATTACCATAACCGTTGCCATTATTATAAGGATATGGCCTATAGTTGTTACTAGAATTGTTCCGGTAAGCATTGTTGTTGAAATTATTATTTTTAATGAAGTTTACATCAACATGTTCTTCTTGTGCAACCAATGAAGCTAACGGAATATTATTAGGATCAACATTTGTCCTATCATTCACAAGCATAGACATAATAGCATCAATCTTATCACTCAAGGAAGAGGTTTCTTCGACAGAATTTACCTTCTTACCTTGTGGAGCTCTTTCCGTGTGCCATTCAGAGTAGTTGATCATCATATTATCGAGAAGCTTTGTTGCTTCACCAAGAGTGATGGACATAAAGGTACCTCCAGCAGCTGAATCCAATAGGTTCCGAAGAAAAATTCAGTCCTGCATAAAAGGTTTGGATGATCATCCAAGTAGTCAGTCCATGGGTTGGGCAATTTTTAACCAGAGATTTCATTCTTTCCCATGCTTGTGCAACATGCTCAGTATCCAATTGTTTAAAATTCATTATGCTACTCCTCAAAGATATAATTTTAGTAGGGGGATAATATCTACCAATAAAAGCATCCTTGCATTTAGTCCATGAATCAATACTATTCTTAGGCAGAGATAGCAACCAATCTTTAGCTCTTCCTCTTAATGAGAAAGGGAACAATTTTAATTTTATAATGTCACCATCTACATCTTTATATTTTTGCATTTCACAAAGTTCAACAAAATTATTAAGATGGGCAGCAGCATCATCAGAACTAACACCAGAAAATTGCTCTCGCATAACAAGATTCAGGAAAGCAGGTTTAATTTCAAAGAATTCTGCTGTAGTAGCAGGTGGAGCAATAGGTGTGCATAAGAAATCATTATTATTTGTGGTTGTGAAGTCACACAACTTAGTATTTTCAGGAGTGCCCATTTTAGCAACAGTAAATAAAGCAAACTAGATAAAGTAAATGCAAGTAACTAATTTTTTTGTGTTTTTGATATAGCAAAAAAGATAGTAAATAAAGTAAATCTAGCAACTAATTTTTTTGTATTTTGATTTAGTGCAAACAAAGTAGTAAATAAAACTAAGCAAGACAAAAACAAAGTAAAGAGATTGGGATGTGGAGACTCCCCTTGCAGGTGTCTTGATCTCCCGGCAACGGCGCCGAAAAAGTGCTTGATACGCGTACAGATGCGCGTCCGTTGGGAACCCCAAGAGGAAGGTGTGATGCGTACAGGCAATTTCCCTCAGTATGAAACCAAGGTTTATCGAACCAGTAGGAGCCAAGAAGCACGTTGAAGGTTGATGGCGGCGAGATGTAGTGCGGCGCAACACCAGGGATTCCGGCGCCAACGTGGAACCTGCACAACACAAACTAAGTACTTTGCCCCAACGAAACAGTGAGGTTGTCAATCTCACCGGCTTGCTGTAACAAAGGATTAGATGTATAGTGTGGATGATGATTGTTTGCAGAAAACAAGAGAACAAGATTATTGCAGTAGATTGTATTTCAGTATAGAGAATTGGACCGGGGTCCACGGTTCACTAGAGGTGTCTCTCCCATAAGATAAACAGCATGTTGGGTGAACAAATTACAGTTGGGCAATTGACAAATAGAGAGGGCATGACCATGCACATACATATTATGATGAGTATTGTGAGATTTAATTGGGCATTACGACAAAGTACATAGACCGCTATCCAGCATGCATCTATGCCTAAAAAGTCCACCTTCATGTTATCATCCGAACCCCTTCCAGTATTAAGTTGCTAACAACGACAATTGCATTAAGTATTGCGCGTAATGTAATCAGTAACTACATCCTCGAACATAGCACCAATGTTTTATCCCTAGTGGCAACAGCATATCCATAATCTTAGAGGTTTCTCTCACTCCCCCAGATTCACGGAGACATGAACCCACTATCGAGCATAAATACTCCCTCTTGGAGTTACTAGCATCAACTTGGCCAGAGCATCTACTAATAACGGAGAGCATGCAAGATCATAAACAACACATATACATGAATTGATAATCAACATAACATAGTATTCTCTATTCATCGGATCCCAACAAACGCAACATATAGAATTACAGATAGATGATCTTGATCATGTTCGGCAGCTCACAAGACCCGACAATTAAGCACAATGAGGAGAAGACAACCATCTAGCTACTGCTATGGACCCATAGTCCAGGGGTAGACTACTCACACATCACTCCGGAGGCGACCATGGCGGCGTAGAGTCCTCCGGGAGATGATTCCCCTCTCCGGCGGGTGCCGGAGGCGATCTCCTGAATCCCCGAGATGGGATTGGCGGCGGCGGCGTCTCGGAAGGTTTTCCGTATCGTGGCTCTCGGTCTGGGGGTTTCGCGACGAAGGCTATTTGTAGGCGGAAGGGCAGGTCAAGGGCGTCACGAGGGGCCCACACTATAGGTCGGCGCGGCCAGGGCTTGGGCCGCCCGCCTATGGTGTCGCCACCTCGTGGCCCCATCGTCTCCTCTTCGGTCTTCGGAAGCAAAAATAGGACCCGGCGTTGATTTCCTCCCGAGAATATTTCCTTACTAGGATTTCTGAAACCAAAAACAGCAGAAAACAGGAACTGGCACTTCGGCATCTTGTTAATAGGTTAGTTCCAGAAAATGCACGAATATGACATAAAGTGTGCATAAAACATGTAGATATCATCAATAATGTGGCATGGAACATAAGAAATTATCGATACGTCGGAGACGTATCAGCAACCCCAGAAGTTATTAATGTTGAAGTGTTTTCTGAGAATGAGGAAGCAAGAGAAATTTTGGCAGAAAGAAATAAAAGACTAGAAAGTCTAGCTCAGGTGTATATAGATGATATACATGTTATGAATGTATTCTTTGATTGGTCACACAATGAAATACTTGGGTAATTGTACTAGATTGGTTGGTATGAGATGTCATACAATACAATGCAATACAAGAATAGATGGCGTAAGTGACTAATAAGGAATATGGTAATAATGCACGTCTGGAAATAATAAAGTGTTATTATGTTTGTCGTTAGCATTCTACCTAGCCTTAGAATTTATAATAAAGAACTTAATAATTGTTATTTGTTCGGTCAAATGAAAACAATGAGTTGTTCAAATCATAACCTTACTTCATGTACGATGGATAAGTTATTATAAATCTTAATGGTGAAACACACATGCATAACATTGACGCTAAAATGCCTTAAGGCAAATGATTTGAATTCCACTTATTTGTGGAACCACCATTTAGGTCATGTTAAAGGAACGCATGAAGAAACTCCATGCAAATGGATTTTTGAGTCATTTGATTTTTGAATCGTTTACTTGCAAATCTATTCTAAAAGGAATGACTGAAATACCATTCATAGGCCAAGAGTTGAACGGGAAACTAACTTAGTGAAAACATACATGATGATCTATGTGGTTGACTGGACATAGTTGTGTGCGGAAGATTCTTCTACTTCATGAAAACTTCCAACAATGAATTGAGTATATATATGTGGATATATTTATTCGATAAGGAAGAAGTTTGAAACATTTGAATGGATTCAAATAAATTTCAGCATGAAGTGGAAATCATTGTAATAGAAAAGTCAAATATCTATGATTGGATCATGGTGGAAATATTTGAATTACGAGTTTTAGCGAACATCTAATAGAGTTATGAAATTGTTCTACAACTCACGTTTCTTGGAGTATCATAGTAATGATGGAGTATCTGAGAAACGTATCCAAATCTTGTTGGATTAATGATGATATAAAATTAATTGACGCCATTATATTCTTGTGGATTATGCTTTAGAGACTACCGCTTTTACACTAAATAGAGCATCATCATAATCCGTTGAAATGACACCATACGAGTTATGGCATGGGTATAAACCCTAATAGTCCTTTCTTAAATTTTGGTATGCATAGCATAAGTAAATAAGTATACAACCAAAATCGGATGTATGTCTTTGTTAGTTATCCCAAAGTATTGATTGGGAATTCTTTCCACTATGGAGACAAATACAAAAGTGTTTGTCAACGTTTCTTACTTATTTTCAAGAAATTGTTTCTAGCGAAGTATTTGAGTGGGAGGACAATGGAACTTGATAAGGTTTATGAACCTGAGCATGATGATCAGAGTAGCATAGTGGCCACGAAGATCATAGCTCCCATGTCTACAAAGTGTTATAGTCATGGAGATCAAAGTACCTATTGAACCTTGTAGATATTGTTTACTTTGTGATCAAATTAATGATTTATGGACAAAGGATTGTTTTTTGAACAATGATAAACCAACTACATACAAAGAAGTTATGATGGGACTCCGTTAAAATGGCTATGCGCCATGAAATTCAAGATAGGTGAATACTTTTTTGAAAGTAAATGGATCTATTAAATTGATGGACTTGGATGCAATATCCTTGAAGAAGCTCGAATTGTCGAAAAGTTGTTTACGACAAAGTTCAAAGAGTTGACTACGATAAGATTAGATCTTCGTAGCAATGCTTATATCTATATGGATTATTCTAGTAGCCACTATTTTTTATGAGATATGTTAGTAGGATGGCAGAAAACATACCTTTCAGAAGTGTGTATTAAGGATGTATTAGATACAACCAAGAGTTTTGCTGGTCCATGGAATAGATAGGTATACAAACTTCAATTGGATGAAGTGAGTATCACGGAGTTGGAATCTTCACCGGATGAAATGATCAAAGAGTTATGATCTCATCAGAGATGATGAAGAGGCTTGCATTTGCAAGAAATTAAGTGGGAGCGCTGAGACATATTTATAATACTTTATGTAGATGACACATCGTTGATTATAAATAATGTAATCATGTACTTCAATATTCATTTTATGTACTTTGACTTAAACTTATTATGTGTTTCAATCTATCTTCATAGATTTTTACACTAAATATGTTTCACATCAAGTATATAAGTACTTCATTTATAATCAATGATATGTCATCCACATAATATTATAACTATGTCTCAGCGCTCCCACTTAATTTCTTGCAAATGCAAGCATCTTCATCGTTTCTGAAATCAAAACTCTTTGATTATTTCATCCGGTGAAGATTCCAACTCCGCGATACTCACTTCATCCAATTTAAGTTTGTATACCTATCTAGCATTCCACGGACTAGCAAAACTCTTTGGTTTGTATCTAGTATACATCCTTTATACACACTTCTGGTAAGGAATGTATTTCTACCATCCTACTATCATATCTCATAAAATAAATATGTAGCATTTACTAGAATAATCCACATAGACTATAAGCATCGCTACAGAAGATCTAATCTTATCGTAGACTTTGAACTTTGTACGTAAAACAATTTCAACAAGTCGACTTCTTCAAGGATATTCCATCCAAGTCCATCAATTTTATAGATCCATTTACTTTCAAAAAGTATTCACCTATCTTGGATTTCATGGCGCATAGCCATTTTAACGGAGTCAGGGCCCATCATAACGTCTTTGCATGTAGTTGGTTCATTACTATTCAAATCAATATTTTGTCCATAAATCATTTATTTGATCACAAAGTAAACCATACCTACAAGGTTCAATGGGTACTTCGATCTCCATGGCTATAACTATTTTGTAGACATGGGAGCTATGATCATCGTGGCCGCTTCTGGAACCATTTCTGATGTTGCGCTACTCTGATCATCATGCTCAGGTTCATAAACCTTATCTAGTTCCATTGTCCTCCCATTCAAATACTTCGCTAGAAAACATTTTATTGGAAATAAGTAAGAAACATCGACAAACACTTTTGTCTTTGACTTCATAGTGGAAAGAATTCCCAATCAATTCTCTGGGATAACCAACAAAGACATTCATCCGATTTTGGTTGTAAACTCATTTACTTATGCTACGCATACCAAAATTTAAGAAAGGACTAATAGGGTTTATATCCATGCCATAACTCTTATGGTGTAGTTTTAACGGATGATGACGCTCTATTTAGTGTAAAAGCGGTAGTCTCTAAAGCATAATCCACAAAAATAAAATGGCGTCATTTTATTTTATCTCATCATTAACCCAACAAGGTTTGGATACGTCTCTCAGATACTCCATCATCACTATGATACTCCAAGAAACGTGAGTTGTAGAACAATTTCATAACTCTCTTAGATGTTCGCTAAAAAACTCGTAATTCAAATATTTCCACCATGATCCAATCATAGATATTTGACTTTTCTATTACGATGATTTCCACTTCATGCTGAAATTTATTTGAATCCATTCAAATGTTTCAAACTTCTTCCTTATCGAATAAATATATCCACATATATATACTCAATTCATTGTTGGAAGTTTTTGATGAAGTAGAAGAATCTCCCGCACACAACTATGCCTAGTGAACCACATACATCATCATGTATTTTTCCACTAAGTTAGTTGCCCGTTCAACTCTTGGCCTATGAACGATATTTCAGTCATTCTCTTTAGAAGAGATTTGCAAGCGCCAAACGATTCAAAAATCAAATGACTCCAAAAATCCATTTGCATGGAGTTCCTTCATGCGTTCCTTTCTAACATGACCTAAATGGCGGTTCCACTGATAAGTGGAATTCACATAATTTGTCTTATGACCTTTTAGCGTCATTGTTATGCATGTGTGCTTCACCATAAAAATTTATAATAACTTATCCATCGTACATGGAATGCTGTCATAATTTGAATAACTCATTGTTTTCATTTGACTAGAACATAACAACAATTGTAAAGTTCTTTATTATAAATCTGAAGAGCTAGGTAGAATGCCAACGACGAACACAATAACACTTTATTTTGTTCCAGACGTGCATTCCTACCATATTCCTTGTCGATCACTTAGGCCATTGTATTATTGTATTGCGTTGTTTCGTATGACACCTCATACCAACCAATATGGTACAAATACCCAAGAATTTTATTGTGTGACCAAACAAGGAATACATTCATAACATGTATATCATCTATATACTCCTGAGCTAGACTTTCTATTCTTTTCTTTCTTTCTGCCAAAAATCTTTTGTAGTTTCTCTTTCAGCTTTCCTCATTCTTAGAAAACGCTTCACCTTCAATAACTTCTAGGTCCATTGGTCAAATACTAATAACCTTGAGGTTCTTACTTTGAAGTTGATCATCACGTGACAAGTGTTCCAGATTTCACTATTAGTAACCTTTTAATGTGATGAACCATTTCACTCATAAATTTTATCCATCAAATCATGACGACTTTCCGAGACCATGTCTGTACATGCTAGGCTCGTGAAGTTTAACCTTAGTACTTGTATGTGCAAATCTGGCTTGCACCCATTGTATGCACACGTAGAATCTATAACACCCGATCATCACGTGATGCTTCAAAACGACGAGTCTTAGCAATGGTGCATACTAAGGACGATCACTTCATGGATGTGCGAATATCGTTAGTGCCCAACTAGTTGGAGGATTGGGACGCCTAGCATCTTCAACCTTCGTACATTCCCATAAAACTTATGAGTTTATGTAGTCTCGCTAGATTATATTCTAGGGATTTCTATTTTCGTGCCCTCCGTTTCTTAGTTGTGCTCAGTTTTCCCCAGCTCCATAGTTTTTCCTCAGTTTTCCCCAAGTGCTTGTTTGAAACCCGCAGAAGGCAGCTCAGACGGCAGGATTCCCGTTAAGTTGACCGCTCCGTGCTGACGTGTGGGGCCGCGTCGTGTGGGCCCGCGTCGCGGGGGGCTGGTAGAAAGGGACCGCGTGGGACAGGGAGATAGCGTTTGGTTGCACGTGAGCAGGATTTGGGTTTTGTCTCTCTCGGCCATTGGCATTTCCCTTTTAAGAGTACCTTTTCTGCCTCCTTCTCTCCGCCTTTTTCACATAATTAGTATCAAATCTAGAGAAGCTTGCATTTCTGTCTTTCTTCAATTATTATTTGTGCCTTTTGGCCCTCGTTGTTTTCCCAATATGGCAGCAAATCTAGTAGGGAGCCCAATCTAGTACTCCATCTGGTCCATATGTATGTAGTTAAATCTAGAAGCAAATCTACAGGGAATGTACGATAAATTCACAAGGTCATATAGTAGAATAGGGATAGATAATATAGATAATAAGCTGCATTCAGCAGCCAAACATAGTAGGGTTCGAGGTTCTTCACATCTTCACAACACCATCATACTAACAACATAACAACGAGGGATCCCTAGCTAACAACAAAGGGATCCCAACAACAAAATGGAGGAGGCAGCAGCAGCACACGTCCAGGACTCCGCCTACCCCATCTGCCTCCTCTCCACTTGTTGCTCCCCTTGGGAGCCTTGGGCTTGAGCGGAGGCATGCGCCCGCCGGAGATCTCCACCCGCTGGATGATGCGGAGGTGCATGCCGAGCGCCAAGTGCTTGGCGCGGAAGGAGTTGGGGTTCACCGACGCGCCGACCTTGGGGTTGGTGTGGCCGATGTTCTCGGCGTGAGGCTTGATTGAAGTCGTGCCGCCGAGCCTCCTAGTGCGAAGGCACCCTGTAGACACCCTTGGCGACGTCGAGGTAGGAGACACATGGCCACCTGCAGCCTCCGCAGCACCTGGCGAGTCTTGACGTCATGGTGCTCGTCGTCGCTGCCGACGTCGCTGCCAGACAGCTGATCCATATCAAACGGGAATTTATTAGTGAATGAGTTGCAAACGTGCATGATAACAAAGTTAGGAAAACAGAGGCAGCCTCAGTTAGAGTGGACACGATTATATGTCTACAGGGACGGTGTAAGCGAACCAAAGCTCATGCACAACAGATTTGTACACATAAATGGTTCGCTGAACCCTCCCTGTAAAAATCTGTGCCCACCGATTCATCATAGGCAAAGAAACAGATTTCAGATCTGAACTTGAACACATTCCAGATTATTTGCAAAATTAAACGGTTGATATCTTTTGATTCGTGCATAAAATAACTGATTGAGATCCTATGATTACTTGCATAAATTAACCGATTGAGATCTCATTATTACTTGCATAAATTAACCGAACAAAACCCAAATCTTGAACGAAATCAAGGAGGGATCAAAGCAAAATGGAATAAAATCGGCGCAAATATTAGCCCAATACTCATCCATCCACGGATCCATCTACACCAGCAAAATAGGGTTCAAAAAGGAATGGGGAACAAAAAAGGAAGCAAACCGTAGTTACCTCGTTCCATGGGTCCTCTATGGAGGTGTCGTAGCGGTTCGGGGGCGGGACGTACGGCACCGGCTCGTAGGGGTCCCATCCCGGCGGGATCTGACCGCGACCGGCGGCAGCAGCCTCCGATGCACCGGCGGAGCGGCGGCGACGTCGTTGAGGAGGACGGCGGCGACGTCCGTTGAGGGGACGGCGTCGAAGAGGAGGCGTCGCGCTTGGAGCCGACGGCGCCGTGGACGATGGGATTGGCATTCTCCTTGTCCATCTCGCCGGCAGAGGAGAGGGAGAGGGAGAGGGTTTTTTGCTTGGGATCCCTTTTTGCTTTGGAGAAGATTATGGGACGTGAGAGAGGCGGCGTTGCGTAGGCGAGTGAGAGTGACAGAGATAGTGGGAGGAGGCGTCTATAAAGGCAAGGGGTGGTTAATGCGACCCGCGTCCTACGCGTCCACCGCCGCACGTCCGCACGTCTTGGACTTCGCAATGCGTCATGCGTCCACGATTGCACGTCTTCGACTTCGCACCGCGACCGGCGTCTACGCGTCAAATATTGCACGTCTTTCATTTCTGCACCGCAACACGCGTCCTCTAACACGGCTTTAGATATACTCAGGTATAACCTCGAGCATTATACTAGCATTTTTTGTGTGCTCAGTTTTCCCCTTGAGTGCTAATACTGGCTAGTGCAATATGCTCAATTTACCCTCAAGTAGCTGGTCAAAAGACAGTCAACAAATGGGATTAACTAGTTAAATGAGTCATTTAATGTGCAAAAATTCTGAAAAATAGTGGCACATACTCATGGAGTCTTCACCACAAATTGCCAGTTCTCAAAACATAGATAAGTCATAGATAAATCAAGTTTTACCACAAATTGCCACTTCTCAAAGGCCTTCTCAAATCACCTAGTAGCTATGAAGGTGCATGGTTTTCCACAATAAGCCCTTCCCAAAACAGCTTTCCCCAAAACATACTTTGTCTAAATGAGGCCACAATTCTCACACTCATGTATATTTGTATTGCAAATAGTTTGAGATAGGCCAAGATGGGTTTTATTCTACAAAACACGCATTTTCCATTTTTTAAATCTCATATTTGAATCCCTTAGTCTGTTTATTACATAGGTGCCCTTGGTTTCTTGATACTACTCAGTTTTGCCCTCTCCCTCCACAAATTCTCTCACACGTGCAACATTGCCCTGATTGGTCTAGCCCATGTCACGCGGATCGTGCCGCCGACCGTTGATCGTATGATCTAACGGCATGATAACCCTCTCTCTCTCTCCGTCGCGGTTACCTTCCACTCTCTAAGTATGCTAAAGGGCGGTTTTCTGTATTTATTTTCACGCGCTAAAAATTATAAACTCTTTTAGGCATTACTTTTCACGCAAAAAATAATAAACCATCACCTTTAGCCATAAATTTTCACGCAAAAAATGATAAACCGTCACCGATTTGTTGTAGCCATTAATTTTGACGAAAATCCCAAATGATAAACCATCACCGATTTGTTGTAGCCATTAATTTTCACGCAAAAAATGATAAACCATCACCGATTTGTTGTATCCATTACTTTTCACGCAAAAAATGATAGACCATCACCGATTTCTTGTAGCCATTACTATTCACGGTAAAAATGATAAACGAACCAATCTATCTATCTCTGTATTTGAAGTTTGGAAGGGTTCACCATCTAGTTATGTTAACTTTCGAGGTTTTGACCTGAAAACAAATGGGTATTATAAAGGGAAATAAAAGTTCAAAAAATTAAAAAACGAAACAATCTACCTATCTTTGTATAGAAGATCGTCTGTATGATTTTTGAGGTCATTTAGAGAAGGTAGAAAAAAATCCCTTTTGAGAAGGTCGAAAAAACCTAACTTGTTACAAAAGCTGGTTTCAGTGAGACCTAACCAAATTTGGCATACATTATCCCATATCTATAACAACAAGGAATATCTAAAAGGGAAAGTTTCACAAAATTTGAAATTTATGGCGAAAATGATGCCATACATGATGCTGTTTTTCGAGGTTTTGACATGAAAATCAATTGGATATTATAAAGGGAAATAAAAAGTTCGAAAAATATAAAAATGAAACAATCTATCTATCTATGTATAGAAGATCAGCTGTATGAAATTTGAGGTCATTTAGAGGAGGTAGAATAAATCACCTTGTTAGAAAAGCTGGTTTCAGTGAGACGAAACGGCATGCGTTTAAGCAAAGTGATTTTTTCGAACATCTCCAAATGATCCCAAATTTGCCATACATGATGCCATACGTGTAACAACAAGGAACCCTATCTAAAAAGTGTCAAAAAGTTTGCCCAACCGTATAGCTCTATCAAAAAGAACCTCACCATGGCGCTAGTATAATTTTGGGCTTAGTTACAAACTTTCGTTACCTAACCTTCAACACGAAACTTGTTTCAAATCACTTTTAGCGTACAAGAAACAAATCCCTCCTTGATTCGAGCACCACAGCCTCCAAACTTTGCCGATGCCGATATCGGCATGGTCAGAACGGCTATGCTCGACGCCACTGCTAGGTCACCGTCGGGATGCACCCTCAATCCCGTCCCCTCATTCGATCACCGACACACCAGAGATACCACCGAGGCCAATGCCGAACGTACATGGATGCCAATGCCGAACATGCATCCACGCCGATGTGGCACACGCCACGCCGTCCCGCTATGTTGGACGCCACAGACCACACGCGAGGTCTTTCCTTCGCCACCACACTCTTCTAGCACCCATCTATACACGCCAAAGGAGAGACACTAGTTTCTCTACATTGCGCGTTCGTGTCGGACACGGTCAGTCAAAGTTTTGAGGTAGTCGTCGATGTCGTTGACCATTTCTTCTCTTCTTTGCATGGTTAAACGCGTCTAGTTCATCTATCTATCTGGTCTCGCCTCATGCAGTTCTTTGTGGACGTCGATCTCATCTCGGCACTCCGTAGGCCACCTCCTCCGTGCCATCGCTGTAGAGCTCCGTTTAAAAATCTATTCCTACCCGTGTATTGCCCCTTGTATCAGCGCCATGGCCCACTTGTCATTCGATATACCGAAGCCCCACTCGTGCGTGTTTTGGTCAGGGATACAGCGATGCTTACGGTCAAACAAAGATGGATGGTCTGACGTGTCTTTGCGGGCTCTACGTGGCCCCACTAGTCAGAAGATAACGGTCAACCGTTGGGCAACCGGCCGTTACAACGATGTGATGGTTTCAGACAAGGTCTTGGGGAAAACTGAGGAAAAACTAAGGAGCTGGGGAAAACTGAGCACAACTAAGGAACCGAGGGCACGAAAATAGAAATCCCTATATTCTATCATCTTGCAATAAGGTTTTAGATATCACATATATCTCATACCTTGCTTATTTCTAAAAACAAAATTTCCAACTCCTTACTTTTCAAACGGATTTGAACTTCAAGTTTCACGGAGACAAGATGATTTTAGGTACTAATTGAAACCATTACTCTTTGAATCAACAATATGAGGTTGTTATCACCAGATTTTGGACAAATCCAGAGGTGGGCCGTAAGAGAGATGGGCTTGGAAGACTACACGTGGAAGATCTCTGAAGCGGCCTTGCACGGAGAATTTGGGCTAGTTTGCCCGTGTATCTTTAATTATAGTAGGTTATGTTTTAGATCAAGATTAGAGTTTGTATCGTGCACGGTGGGATATTCCCACGTTAGAAAGTCCCCTGGACTATAAATATGTATCTAGGGTTTATGGAATAAACAACAACTCACGTTCAACCCAAAACAAACCAATCTCGGCGCATCGCCAACTCCTTCATCTCGAGGGTTTCAATCAGCGACATGCTGCCTAGATCGCATCTTGCGATCTAGGCAGCACAAGCTCCACGTTGTTCACGCGTTGTTCGTACTGAAGCGTCTTTGATGGCGAGCAACGTAGTTATCATAGATGTGTTAGGGTTAGCATAGTTCTTCGTATAACATGCTTACGTAGTGCAACCCTTGCATGTCTAGCCGCCCTCACGCCTATCTCGTGTGGGGGCAGCACCCGCTTGTTCATCATCTAGTAGATCTGATCTGTTACGATTGCTCCTTGTGCAAGGATTAGTTTAATATCTCTGCAATAGTTAGGCCTTACAAAGGGGAGGATCCAGCGGCACGTAGGGTGGCGTTCGCAAGTCCTAAACGGGATGTTCCGAGGATCAACGTCATGTTGGTTTTTAGGCCTTGTTTAGGATCGGCTTATGAGCACCGTGCGTGGCCGCGAGGCCCAACCTGGAGTAGGATGATCCGATTATGCGGTGAAAACCCTAAATCGTCGTAGATCTCATTAGCTATATTTTGATCAAGCAGATCACCAAGTATTCGTGCACCGTACGAATCATGGGTGGATCGGCTCTTTGAGCCGATTCACAGGATAACCCGAGAGCCGATCGAGGCTCGTATTTAATGTTTACGTGTATGCCATGCAGGAACTAAGCGAGGCATCCCCATCACCTTCCCGACCAGGTATAGGTCAGGTGGCACGCCCTGCACTTCGCATCGCCGCGTGTGACCAGAAGAGCATTGCGGGCCATCGCTCGGAGGGGTCTCAGCCAGCCGCAGCTCTAGGCTCTTCCCGGCTCTACCCGTGTTGAGGCCGCCCGCACGGTGGGTTTTGGCAGTCAACACATTCTGGCACGCCCGGTGGGACAATCGTCTACATCAACCACATCGCCATCTACATCCGAGATGGCGGCGGACGGCACGCCAGCCACCTACGAGGAGCTGCCTCGCCGAGCTCAAGAAGAAATATGACGAGATCAAGGTCACCCTCGAAGCCGACCTCATCGGCTCTTTCGAGAACCCGTTCCCATGGCATCGATGGAAGGGATTCTCACCGCAAGGTGCACTCGATGGGATAGATCTCTCTGCCCCGGAGGAACGCACCGGGCCTACGGGAGATCAACTACTTGGTGGCTCATTCACTACACCGCCACTCAAAACTTGGTCAACGTGTTGGAGCGTCTCGCTGCGCGTGATCCAGAGATCATGAGCCACCGCTCGCCGTCAGACCAGCTCTCGGGGCGCATGAAGGAGAGTTGCCGCTCCAGTCCCGTCCACCGCTGCCATATGCGTTGGCAGCACCAGAAGTGCCGGCTACACCGGCATTCGTCGTCTACAAGATTGGTGGTGATCCTAGTGACTACCAGTTCTTGACCGAGGCGCCTAAGGAGATCCCTCGAGGATACGCGTGCACGTATGTGCGGATTGTGGCAACGGGCACTCACAAACCAGGCCACAACATCAGGGACTCCGGCGAAAACAGGAGAAACGCGCCGACAGAGCTGAGAAGCACGTGGCTAACTAAGTACGCCACCCGACGAACTCAGAGCTCAGCTCCTGCAGTTGGCTCAGAGCTGGAAAAGCAAACATGGCTGGCTAACACCGGTGAATCTTCGTAGTGCAATCTCGCAGCCAGCACTGATGGATCAGATCAGTACCATCTTGAGAGACCAGTTCGGCATGGTGCCGAAGAAGGGCAATCGGCTATTCCAAGCCGTACCTCGACGAGTACGAGATGATCCCGCTGCACCAAATATCGGCTCACGACTTCTCCAAATTCGCTGGATCGATGGTCTAGCCCATCGAGCACATCGGCCGATATTTGGCGCAACTAGGACCGCTTGATGTCGGATCAGCCACGCGTGAGGCTCTTTTCACAGTCCCTCACAGGATCGGCTTTTGGATGGTACACCTCTTTGCCAAACTCCATCCAGTCTTGGAAGCAATTGGAAGAACAGCCCATATGCAATACCATTCAGGAGCTTCCGAGTCTAGTATTGCCGATCTAGCACAACTACGTCGAAGCGCGGAGAAACGGTGATGAATACATCCAGCGCTTCAGGAATCTTAGGAACCGATGTTATTCGGTTCGTATAACTGAAAAGGAAGTTCGAGTTGGCAGTAGGCCTTGCAACACAGCTCAAGGACATGCCCTCCCAAGCAGATTATCCTCGCTGCGCACATGGTTCAGAAACTATCGCATATGAACAGCGCCACCCAGCATCTGTACCAAGACAAGTTCAAGCGTGCGTAGTCATGGTCGATACAGAGGAAGGTGAAGTGCTCGGGAGACCAAGAAGTAGCAGTGGCTGAATGGACTCGGGGAGGAACCCCCAGTCCTGCAAATGGGTAAAGCCACTGGGCCGCCCAGGGGGATTTGATTTTGACGTAACCAAGACTGAACAAATCTTCGACCTCCTGCTCAAGGAGAAACAGCTGGACGATTCCCGAAGGTCTCAAGTTCCCCACGGCGCAAGAGCTGAACGGAAAGCCATACCGCAAATTCCACAACTCGCTCTCCCATGCCACCAACGACCGCAGGGTGGCGTCAGCACATCCAAGCGGCGATAGAGAAGGGCGTCTAATTTTCAACCAGTACGCCATGAAGGTCGACACCCATCCCTTCCCCGCCGTTAACATGGTAGAAGTCATCTACCCCGAGGGCTGCCAGCCAGGTCCCACGTCAGCATCAACATGGTAGGACTGGGAACTACTCTGGAAAAGATGGAGATGAGGGCAGCTGCTCTCATAGCAAGGACACAGAGGAGGCCGCTCCACGCGATCGGCTCCATCATGATGGCAAGCGCTACGTCACGGAGGGGGAAGTGAAGAATATAAGATATCAACGACCTCTCTCTGATCACCTCCTCAACAAATATGTGAGTCAGTACGACCAACGCCGACGGTCCAACTATGATGATGAAGGAGATCGTCCGGCTAGAGAAGCCGAAGACATCGTCGGCATGATCGCGATGAGGAGGAGTGCGAGCGCCGTGCCACGGACAGGTCAAGGGAGCAAGATGACAACGCTAGACATTGGGACTGCCCTTTCTTGAGACGCCGGGATTCAGGAATGAGCCGATTGCCCTACAATCGGCAATTGCCCGTAATGCAACAAGAAGAAGAAGAGGCAGCCAACGTGTCCGTGTTCGGCGATTAGGGCCTCTCCCGCCACAAGCAAACGCGCTGAGTCACCTCGTTGGGCAGATCTTGAGGATTCCGAAGACGAGGGACTAGAAGAAGAAGAAGACAGGCACCACCGTCCAAGGTGGTGCCACGGACTCGCCGTTCACAAAAAACGCAGGGTTCAGCGGTTACGCGGCCTGGAGGAACCGAAAGGTTATACTGCATACACTAAGGAAGGCACGGCCGGATCTGGCTGCAAAGGTTCAGCGAGCCCTGGATGAAGAGGGTCGTCCACGGAGAATGGAGTGGCGCCCCAAGCAAAAGAAAGCCGATGATAATCATGGCAACAAACATGGTGTTCATCCTCCCTTCAGAGTTCGGTGCTCCAGGGTTAGACGAGACATCCGTGGCACAACTTGATGCTAACGGCCGGTTATCTTTGAGAAGCCACGAGATAAGAGCTACAGGCATCTGAAGGCCCTATACTTGCGAGGATATATCGATGGGAGGCCTGTAAATAAGATGCTGGTGGACACCGGAGGGCAGCTAACATCATGCCGTACTCTATGCTACGGGCCGGGTAGGACGCTCTAGCTCGGATTTAATCAAGACCAACGTGACATTGAGCGATTTCAACGCCCAGTCTGAGGCACAAGGAGTTCTAAACGTGGATCCGACCGTAGGAAGGAAAACTATCCTACAACGTTCTTCATCGTTGATAGCACGAGCAGCATGCTGTTGCCGGGAAGAGATTGGATCCACGCAACCTGCTGTATTCCTCCACGATGCACCAATGCATAACAGTGGGATGGAGATGAGGTAGAGGTCGTCCGGGCCGATGACTCAGCCGAAATTTCAACGGCTGGCATGAACGCATGGGAGCATCAGGCCAAGAACCCCTCTCAGGCATCAACTTGGACGCTGCGAGCGCATCGATGTGACAAAGGGAAGGGTTAAGTTGGTTTTATCCACCCCTGACCATGTAGTTGAAGCGAAGCGATGTGCAACTTGGCGAGGCTGATCCTTGTGATCGTCCCAAAGGTCTATGAAGGGACATTACAGAACCTTCTGCGCTCCAATCATTATAGGCCATCCGCAATCGTCAAAATTATCCTCACCACATGTTCCGCTTGTGTTCACCCTCGACCCTATCGGGAGCCGACGTGCGAATTACAGAGCCGATATCTGCCATTCTTTGAGCGCTTCTGCCCGGGGGCACCTAAACAGGGGAACAGTGCGACTACATGTGTGCAATGAAATAGGGGGCCGATTAAGAAAATCGGCCAAATAAAAAAATATTTAGCCGATGCAGATACGTGGCCATCGACTCAAGAGGTACTTGTTAGAGGAAAGGGTCAATGGAGCAGGAAGTGAGTCACGAAGAGAGATTCTAATGGAAGAGCTCCTCAATTGAGTGGCTTGATGACGTTGATTTTCTCTTCAAGAACCTCTGGTTTCCTTTTGCGAGTAATGTGTAGATCAGGTTAAGGATGGGTTGCATCAGATCCACCACAGGGAAGGAGCCGATCTGACCTGCAAGGCGCGAAAAGTAGACTGAAGAAGCTCGGGGGCAGCTCACCCGAAGGTTCTCTGCTCTGGAGAGCCGATTTTGCTGAAATCGGCTGGTTCCGCATCATGACTTGGGAACCGATGGCGACACATTTGGTTAGTCCACTGATATGCTCGCCTTGATAAAGGCTCGGGGGGCAACTGATGGTGCAGAACTTCCGTTCTTAAGAAGCCGATTGAAATTTCATCGGGCTGAAAACCCAGTGGTATCGACTTCAGGAGCAAGTCGTGTCGGCAGTGGTTCTGGGGCTCTCGTGAGAACGTCGATCTGCCTAGTTGTCCGCCAGAGCTCAAAGGGATGGGACGTTGAGATACCGGTGCGTTGTCATCGGCTCGTTGGGCATTGGCTAAGTAACGATCGGCGGGGTCAGCAGAAGAGGGAATCGGCTCAATTAAACTCCGAAGAAATCGGCAAAATCAAATTGGGGAAAAGTTCTTCATTGATAAACCAGATTTCTTACATAGAAGAGCTGATTGCTCAAAAAGGGAGTACTAAGGGGATACATTTCTCTACTACTGATCCTATTCTAGAGGTCCTATTCTAGCCGTCACTGCCCTCGTCGTCACCGCGTCGTCGCGCTGTCGGCGCTGCTCCCGGCGGGCTCGTTGCGCGCTGCTGTAGCGGCCGCCGGCAGGACCTTCGTTGTCTCGTCCTCCACGTCGTCGTCGTCGTCGTCGCTATCATAATCACGAGATTCCCGGCCGGGGGCAATGGCGCTTGGCGGCTCGTCGGAGGGGCTGTCGTCGTCATCCTCCTCCTCCTCTTCCTCCTCCTTCACCTCGGAGGTAAAGTCATCCCAGGAGAAGCGATCGTCATCGCTCTCCTCCTCCGATTCCCCGTTGGCGAGGAAGCGGAGGTCGCTCTCCCCGTCCGTCGAGGACTGGTCGTCCTCGGACCAGATGGAGAAGTCATGGTCTGACTCCTCCCCGGCCTCAATGGCGCGGCGGATGTTGGCCGCATGGACCTCTTGTGGGCTCGGTGCTGGCGTCGGCTCGGGAGAAGAGGACTCGAAGGAAAGTGAGGCAGAGGAAGAAGAAGACATGGTGCGCAAGGGTTTTTTGGGGTGCCGATGGCTGGAACAGAGGAAGGGGATAAAGATAACTAATCAGTCGGCACGGTTAAATAATGAGAAACCTGGTGGGAATTACCGCCATTAGTTTCCGAAGGGGTAATGTCGAGCTGCCAAATTTTGCAGAAGCCGAGAGGACAGGCATAATGATGACGGATGCCGCAAATGGCTCGATCTGCCACGACATGACCCTTCAAAGGAAAGCATAATGATTTTGGAAATGTTATTTCCAAAACCAGGGGGCATGTGTTATCACCAGATTTTGGACAAATCCGAGAGGTGGGCCGTAAGAGAGATGGGCTTGGAAGACTACACGTGGAAGATCTCTGAAGCGGCCTTGCACGGAGAATTTGGGCTAGTTTGCCCGTGTATCTTTAATTATAGTAGATTATGTTTTAGATTAAGATTAGAGTTTGTATCGTGCACGGTGGGATATTCCCACATTAGAAAGTCCCCGGACTATAAATATGTATCTAGGGTTTATGGAATAAACAACAACTCACGTTCAACCCAAAACAAACCAATCTCGCGCATCGCCAACTCCTTCATCTCGAGGGTTTCAATCAGGGAAGCGACATGTGCCTAGATCGCATCTTTAGGCAGCACAAGCTCCACGTTGTTCACGCGCTGCTCGTACGAAGCGTCTTTGATGGCGAGCAACGTAGTTATCATAGATGTGTTAGGGTTAGCATAGTTCTTCGTATAACATGCTTACGTAGTGTCTAGCCGCCCACGCCTATCTCGTGTGGGGCGGCACTCGCTTGTTCATCATCTAGTAGATCTGATCCGTTACGATTGCTCCTTGTTCTGCAAGGATTAGTTTAATATCTGCAATAGTTAGGCCTTACAAAGGGGGAGGATCCAGCGGCACGTAGGGTGGCGTTCGCAAGTCCTAAACAGGATGTTCCGAGGATCAACGTCATGTTGGTTTTTAGGCCTTGTTTAGGATCGGCTTATGAGCACTGTGCGTGGCCGCGAGGCCCAACTGGAGTAGGATGATCCGATTATGCGGTGAAACCCTAAATCGTCGTAGATCTCGTAGCTATATCTTGATCAAGCAGGATCACCAAGTATTCGTGCACCCCGTGCGAATCATGGGTGGATCGGCTCTTTGAGCCGATTCACAGGATAACCTGAGAGCCGATCGAGGCTCGTATTTAATGTTTACGTGTATGCCATGCAGGAACTAAGCGAGGCATCCCCATCACCTTCCCGACCCGGTATAGGTCGGTGGCACGCCCACCTCAGCCGCGTGTGACTGAAGCATTGCGGGCCGTCCTGGAGGGGTCTCACCAGCCGCAGCTTTAGGCTCTTCCCGGCTCTACCTGTGTTGACAGGCCGCTGCCCGCCGGTGGGTTTTGGCAGTCAACAGAGGTTTACTAAAAGTTTGCAATAGGACTTAATCATTTCTCTATTCTTTAACAATACGGTACCCGTCCGTAAAGTTTTTTGTCAGGCTTAACAGTATTTCTATCTCAATTACAAGACTAGCGCATGGTAGATAACGGATGCTAATTCTACAAATTTAATTCAAAATACTATTCAGACTATGTTCATGATAATTAGTTCATGTTTTAATCTAATTAGTAATAAACTCCCACTTAATACAACATCCCTCATAGTTGTTTAGTGGTACACGATCCATATCCACTACACCAAAACCGATCATCACGTGAGATGATGTAGCTTCAATGGTGAACATTAACATGTTGATAATATCATCCATGTGACTCGTGTTCAACCTTTCGTTTCGTGTTCGAGGCCATGTCCGTACATGCTAGGCTCGTCAAGCAAACTCAATTTCCGCTGTGCAACATGACTTACACCATTGTATGTGAACGTAGAATCTATCACATCCGATCATCACGAGATGCTTCGAGACGATGAACTTTAGCAACAGTGCATACGAGGGGAGAACACTTTATTATCTTGATATTAATGTGAGGGATCATCTTATAATGCTGACGTCGCGATCTAAGCAAGATAAGATGCATAAAGTATTAACATCACATGCAATTCATAATATGTGATATGATATGGCCTTTCTTCTTGTGCCTTTGATCTCCATCTCCAAAACACACGAGCATTATCTCCATCATCACCAGCATTGCACCAAGGTCCATGGCGCCGCTTCATGGTTGTCCATCACCTATAGCTACTATAACAACTACTTGAAATAAAGTTATTACATGATGAATAGACACGCAGGTCTTAACGAATTTAAAGACAACCATTAGGCTCCTGTCGGTTGCCATAATACAATAATGAACATCTCATACATCAAATATAATCATCATCACATCATGGCCATATCACATCACCAAACCCCTGCAAAAACAAGTTAGACGCCTCTAATTTGGTTTGCATATTTTACGTGGTTTAGGTTTTCGAGTAAGATACAATCTACCTACGAACATGAACCACAACGGTGATACTAGTGTTGTCGATAGAAATAGTAAATTGAATCTTAACTATGGTGAGAGAGACAGACACCCGCAAAGCCACTTATGCAATACAAGTTGCATGTCAAGCGTGGAGCAAGTCTCTGAGACGCGGTCATGTAAAGTTAGCCCCGCTTCATCCCACCATCCCGCAAGATCAAAGTACACATAACTAAAGACAACAAAAGCATCAACGCCCACAAAACCATTGTGTTCTACTCGTGCAACAGATCTATCCATAGACAAGGCTCTGATATCACTGATGGGTTCGATGCATGGAAAAAAATTCTATCGCAAATACTAATAAATCCAAGATCCAATCTATGGAAAAACCAAGATCTAATCTATGAAGATCAAAGCAACGAGATGTATGAAGACTAACCCTTGAAGATCCAAAGCCTTACGAGATCAGATCTTGTTGTTGATGTAGTCGATCGTCCCGGTGCTGCAATCGGCAAGCACTTTCCGTACTCGGTCATGCGACGGTGTCGATGAAGTCCTTCCTCTCCCTGTTCCACAGCGGAGGTGGTAGATCCCCTCGGAATCCAAACGGCACGACAGCGTGGTGGTAGAGGAGAAATTCATGCAGGGCTTCGCCAAGCCTGCGTAGGAAGAAGGAGGAGGGAGAGAGGGCGGCTAGGGCTTGGGGGATGATTTGCTGCGCCCCAACCCTCCCCTCCCTCTTATATAGGCGTGGGGGGCTGCCTTGGCCCCTCCTCCAAGCCCAAGGTCGGCCAAAAAGGGGGGCAACTTTCCCCCCAAGTTAAGTTCCTATTTTCAAGGGATTTGATCTTATCCACTTGATCCACCGCATGGGCCTTGGGGGCTGGTGTGCCTAGCCCATGTGGGCCTATGTGACCCCCCTCGGTCCATGTTGGTCGTCCGGATAGGTGGGCCCCACTATGGTACCCTCCAGAACCTTCTAGAACCTCCGGTACAATACCGAAAATCCTGAACTTTTCTGGTAACCCTGAAAATGACTTCCCATATATGAATCTTATTCTTCGTACTATTCCGGAGCTCCTCGCGATGTCTTGGATCCCATTCGAGACTCTGAACAACATTCATTCTCCATCTCATATTCCGAATCTACTATACGACATCGAACCTTAAGCGCGTCACCCTACGGTTCGTGAACTATGCAGACATGATTGAGACTCCTCTCCGATCAATAACCAATAGCGGGATCTGGAGATCCATAATGGATACCACACATTCATCGATAGCATAGTGATCGATTGAACCATTAACATATGATACCGATTCCCTTTGTCACGCGATACTTTACTTGTCCGAGGTTCGATCATCGGTATCTCCATACCTAGTTCAACCTCGTCTCCGACAAGTACTCTTTACTCGTATCGTGGTATGTCATCTCTTGTGACCTAGTAACATGCTTGTAAGCTAATTACACGACATTCCACCGAGAGGGCCCAGAGTATATCTATCCGTCATCGGGATGGACAAAACCCACTCTTGATCCATATGCATCAACTCGCACTTTCCGAATACTTAATCCCATCTTTATAACCACTCATTTAAGCAATGTCGTTTGATGTAATCAAAGTACCCTTCCAGTGTAAGTGATTTACATGATCTCATGGTCGAAGAACTAGGTAACTATGTATCGAAAGCTTATAGCAAGTTAAACTTAATGACTTGATCTCATGCTACGCTTATTTGGATGTATGTCCATTATATCATTCACCCAATGACATAACCTTGTTATTAACAACATCCAATGTTCATGATCACGAAACCATGATCATCTATTAATCAACAAGCTAGTTATACAAGAGGCTTACTAGGGACTCCTTGTTGTTTACATAACATACATGTATCAATGTTTTGGTTAATACAATTATAGCATGGGATGTAAACATTTATCATGAACACTAAGATATAACAATAACTAATTTATTATTGCCTCTTGGAGTCTTGGGCATATCTCCAACAGTATTTAATGGAGGAAAAGGTGGGGTTTCGGCCAGCCATACGTATGGTGGCCGAACCAAACCCTAGAAGGCCTTTCCCCCTTCCATACGGACTCTAAAAAGTGGCTGACTTAATTCCTGAAATGACATGGGCCTGGCCCAAAACTAAAGGTGACGCAACACCATATTATGCTATGGACGAAATTATGAAGTGTGAAATTCTATATTTCGTCCATGTCTTCATCTATTCTTATGGTGGCTTCAAAGTTCCGAAATCTCCACTTGTGGCGTCATCTTCAATCCTCAAATACTTGCTGCCATCTCCTCCATGTGTGATCATGCTCCAATGCTTGTCCCCCTCATCCATGCTAGGTCCGTCATTCCTAAGGGTAACAAATATATCTGATTTAGGCAGCATCATATTCTCATGTATGTGAGGAATAGTTCTAAGAAACGAAAGTACCTGATAGTTAAGTTGTTTGGCACGAGCTCGAGTGATTGGTCCTTGTATTTGTATGGTTGTAGGTAGAGCGGTTGTATCAACAAATGGGATGTCCTTATCACACATGACTAAGTTTGAGGGCAGCACACTGCCCTTCGTTATGCCATTGTTCAATCATTGCAATTCAGAACTGAAGAAGCAGAAACATGCAAAGCAAGGTAGCAGAGGCCTCATACTATGAGGACATATGGAGAAGATGTTTGATAAGAACCAATGGCATGGTCATAGTCAGTCATGCCATAGGTTCTGATCAATCATCTTCTCATACTATGATCTCATGTTATAATCATCGGCCTAGTTCAATCAGAAACAACACAAGTAGCAGTTCAAATTGAGTATATTATGAGTGGTACTTAGGGTACATTACAAATTCTACTTAGGGTACATTACAAATTCTCCTACAGTACATCTAGAACACATTCATCACTCATCACAAGTAGCCCTGATCCTCTTGAGCTTATTCTTGATTGCAAAGTTCACTTGAAGCAGATCGTATATTTCATACTCTAGCTTTCTCTTCTCAGCCTCCGAAGCCTTTCTTTCTGCCTCCCATTCCTGTTTCTTAGCTCTCATCACTTGTGCTTGTGTTCTCTGCAGATTTTTGAGCATAAAAACTTCGTTCTTCAAGTTCTCCCACTCCTCTTGCGTCTGAACAAACTAGCGCGATTCAGCTTAATCTTTCACACAATAATCACAACATGCTAAACCCCAACACAAAAAACCTTCCCCTCTCTGCATGCACAATAAAATCTGACAGTTTCACCAATCGACAGTCCGATCTAAGATGGATCTACCACGATTGGAGATTAGAGTAACAGATCTAAGCAAATCGAGACCGTGAACACCAAGAACTGGACAAGAACAACAAACAATGGCGAGGAACACCTTGCAAACATCAATCCGAACCCTATCCTAATGGAAACCCTAGCAGATCTAATGTGCATGTCGTCGCAAATGCCCGAGCATGGCCTGTTCTGGCACAACGAGTAAGAGGGTGAGAAGCAGAGGTCGTTACCACCATTGTTCCGGCCGAGGAGGAGGTCGAGTTTGCGGCCAAACTCGAGATGCCGATGAAGACTGCCGAGCAGGTTGAGGACAATGTCACGGTGCTGCACGCCGACGTCTCCTCCTCCGGTACCGGTGCTCCTCCTTGCGGCGGTGCGGCGGATTGGTCAGCGGGAGGGGAACCACCTGGTGATGTGACAGTTTGGGGGTGGTGAGAGTGAAGTCGCGAGTGAGAGGAAGGAATGAGGAGCGGTGATGCTAATTATGGCACGTGTTCCTGAAGGGACACGGCGTTTCCGTCTCCCTTCCCCACGCGTGCAGCCTTCTGGCCGCAACAAGTCTGGCTCCAGAGAAACTGTCATTCCGGGCGTTCCTCCAGGACCTGTCCTAGGGATGCTTTGAGACCCGGTTCATGCAACAACGCGGCGGCCTGTAGGCAACCAAATGGACCAAAAATTATTGGGCCGATGCGAGCCAAGATCCATCCAGGCTACCAAACACGCCCTAAGTACAGAGTAGAACCTAAAACCTGGCACTCCTGCGTGAGCAACAACTATCTCGGCATCATTAAGAAGACGGTAAAACCCAGGGAATCCTCTGAGAATGACGAATTACTGCACTAGCATTGTCTTGATAAACAAGTTAACATACCATTCCCAGGCTTCCAGTTTACATACTAATTAGCAGCCTTCTTACTCGACTAATAGTCTTTGCTCCATGGGATCGATCACTGACACACAGCTAAGTAGCTGATGGCACAATACAGGGGCCACTAACAGAGCCCCGTCATATACAAAATTTGTAGTGCGCCGCTACTCCAAAAAATCCTAACAACTCTTCTCTATGCTGAAACTAATTATATACTCCGTCCCACCAGGCGCCGCCATCGAGGATGTCATTTCTTTCAGAAAGGGAGCATAGGCCCCTGTTCTGTGTATCGAGTGGTCCATGTTGCCACATATCAAAGTTGTCATGAGCGTCCTACAACAACAAAAAATATAGGAAAAACACACGGGCATGCTAATGCATGAGATTTTGACATAACAAATGCATCAGGAGCGAAGAAGATGGACGCTTCATATGATACACTTACGGCCTTATCTTCTGTCATTCCCACCTCCGGGTCTTCAGCTTCAGGCATTAGCTGAACAAGAGATAAGCCGGGATGTTCTTCCTCCTGTAGAAATTTAAGATAGTGAGACTAATGAGTTATCTATGATTGTTTTCAACTCCTTCACATGAGCCCATATCCATGAGGTGGTATGTAGATAACCATATTGTTCTGATCAGGATTTGCTATATATTTCCGAGAAACACAAGATCATGTATGACATTTGTCTTAGCAAATGCAATCGGAAGGAACAAGATAAACGCTGTGTCATAATACTTACAGCTCTGTCCTCGACCGCTTGCGACGTCCCCATGGTGGGGTCTTCAAACTTCAACCCTCATCTGAACAGCACATAAGCCGGGTGTTCAACATCATTGTCATAATTGTATTACGGAGGTTATTTCAGGTATATAGTTGTTTGTTTTATAGATATATAGGTTAACAGAAAGCTTCACACAGACATAGATGATGATAGGATGATAATTAATAAGCCACTGATGATTTACCTGATTTGGCTTGGTTTCTACATCATCAACAACACCTTCCTGGGTCTTCCTAGTTTTCTTTGGATGAGACTGTAAAAACACTTCGGAAACAACTATGTCTACATCCTCTGCGTCTTCCTTTGCATCGAGGCTATACTGGTGCTGCGTCCATTTCCCTTTCTTCGTCGTACCACCTCCTTTCTTACGAGCTTCAAGAATAAAGATTCCCTTCCAGCCTTTCGTCGTGGCTCCATCACTGTCTAAGATGCATTTATCATTTCCAGTCTTGCGCCATGTAAACTCATCAGAAACAGTGCCATCACTCTTGCTGATTTTGCGGTGCTTGCGCCGGCCAGCACCACGTGCATTTGATAAACTATGGAAGAAAAAACTGTTCCTCCCATTCGACTTGATACCTACAGGGGTGCATGAGATAATTAACCAAGACTTGCGTACTACGCAAAATATGAGCTCGCTAGATAATTTACTGTCGATTAAGTTAACATGTCCAAAATACTACCAGGGAGATTCCTTGGATGGGTCTATGAGATTCCTTTCGCTCCTCTATGGTTGGAATAAATTCATCTATATGTGACGCTGAATTTCCATGGACAATCTTTTCCTCTAAATATCCAAGTAGTTCCAGATCAGTTGGAGCAAACCTAACAGCATCAGGGAATTCAAGCCATTGTGATGAAACCTGCAACGCAAGGCATGAAGTATATCGCCAAAATGTAAATTGTGGAGAAGGTGATGTAAAGTTATCTCGAATCGTGCAATGATGTATATTGAGTATCAAAATTTGGAAGTTAAGATGACATGCATATATTCAGAAAAAAAATGAGTACATGGCTATCCAGATTTACTCGAAAGAAACATGTTGGCATCAAAAAGGTGTCTACACATGTTTGCTAATCAACACGAAGCTACGAAAAAACTAAGCATCTTTGTGTTTTAGAAGACAACAACCAACAAACTAGCATACGAAGTATGCAATGAAATTATTACGTACTGCATGTCATCATCCCAGACTGCATAACTAACCTTTGAGAGGCAACAGTGCTGTTTTATCTTCACAATCCATTGATCAAGTATGGAAAGTTATAAACTATGTGCTTTGGAAAGAATCGTCTTTATGGATTCAGTTAGCCTTTCCAATTCACTGAATAACTATTGTAAACATAAACTGGGGCAAATATTCTCTCCATAGGTTTTTCTTCACTTTCCTTTGTACATTATTTCCAGCAAAGATAGTTAAATCGTATTTATATATGTACACCTAAAATCAAGAACAAATATAGTTTTTCTAATGCAGAAAGGATATGCGAGAAACACAAATTCATAGGTGGACATGCAAAATGCTAACGAAACAAACAATTGCCATGTGGAACAAAAAAAAATTAAATCAAATCATATCTAATATTATTCTTGATCCCTATTATATATAGATAATTCATAGTGGATTTAGTAATATTGTTCTTGTTCCCTGAGGGACACACTGATTCATAAAGCTGACACCCAGTTCACAATATACATTTTTGGAATATTAGAAGCCGCAACTATTATTGGCATGACCGTAGGAGCGTAGGGTGTGTATGTACAGGTGTGGAAACAATATTATTTGTGACACTATAGTTTTCTATTTTACTGTGAAGTGTTATTTAATTCCACATGTAGATGGATAGAAAGTCCATATTATCCATATACAATCATTGGATCATCATACAAAATTAACAGCTGATCACAAATGTACGTAATTAGGGACGTCAACTCAGTCTCCAAGCTGAAACTTCAATCATCAACTTCTATGAGAATATTTTACATTACAAAACTACATTTCATAATGGATCTAGTAATAAATCAATATTGTTAAAATTTCCTATAGTATAAGTTTTTAAGTGTCTTAAAATTTAGACTGGGCCTGACAAGTACTAATCAATCAAAGAACAAATCCTGAATAAATGTATTACTTTTTGCGGCACATGCTTTAATTAGTATGCATTAGTGATGACTCGGTGTTGAATTCTATGCAAGATATTATAGTGGGTGCAAAAACTACCACAGGAAACCGAGAATAATGTACATTGTATATGTTCTAAAAAAATAATGAATGTACATTGTGATTATAAATAGTTAACCAGACTTACTGGACAAGGCGTTTCTGGTCTCGGGCTCATATGAGCTCTTTTTTTTTACCGTACATATGGTCTGGAGATCTGAGCCCGCCAGTCCTTTTAGCCACGATACGGAGCGCAAAAATTGGTGGTACAGGGCGCTACGCGTATGTCAAAATGGGCTAGGTGGGCCAGGGTTTGACGGCACCGTGAGTGTCGTTCCGTGTTGCTGTGACGGTGGAACAGCTGTACGGCTGGTAAATCATAAATAGCACTATCATCAAATTGCTTTCTTCGGAACAAAACTTGCTGGGAAATCAGCCACCCAAATTTTCAAATCAATCAAAGCAGATATTGACATGAGCAAAAAAAAATATAGTTGATGAATCATCCAGTTAAAATGTTTGCACGAAATGATTTGTCATTAGAAAAAAGTTGAAGAGCAGAACACAATCATTCGATCCATAAACAAAATAGTCGTCATTAGACAAGCCGCTCCAGCCTCCAGCGTCACTTGTGCTGCTAGGAATGAATTAGTCGATTCAGAATATCTACACCAACAAGCACCGATGCAACACCAGATGAATTGTTTCGTGGCGAATTCGAAGAACATTCCAAGAAAAGATGGGCAGTGCCAAACAACTGACTAATACATGCACGAGAAGCCCCCGTTGGAGCTGGACGGAGAATCGACTTGCACATTCTTGGCCGCGCGCACTGAACAAGGCCAGACTCGAGGAAAACACCGGATCCCAGACCTCCGACTGCTGGAGAGTGGAGACGAGAGGCATCTCGCATGCGCAGCCCTACAGTCGCCCGAGACGAGGGGGACGCCGGATCCATGCGCACCTACCGTCGGAGTTGAGGAAGACCGCGGCCTTCGGTCGACAGAGAAGAGGTGCACGCCGGATTTCCGCGCTCCAGTCGTCGGAAACGAGGGGAACGCCGGATCCGTGCGTTCCAGCCGTCGGAGTCGAGGAAGACTGCGTCCTCCGGTCGACAGAGAAGAGGGGCATGCCAGTTCAGTTCGCTCCAGCCTTTCCGCCGGCATCACCTATCCGCTCTGGTAGTGAGGGTCAAAGGAGAGGCTGATGTGTGTTCTTTCTCCATCGGGTGGAAGGAGATATCTAATCAATGGACTTCCGTTGACAGGCTAGAGGGCGAAGGTGCATTCATGCACCGTTGGGTCTAAACGGAGCAGCACGCATTGATTATGTCTGCTCACGTGAACCCAACCACTGTTCAAAAGAGATATACAATAAGAAATACATAGCTGGATACACTGACAAACATCGACGCGCCTGAAGCTGATTGGTGCAAAAAACAGGAGCATCTAGACCTGAGATCAGAAACGCATTTTCGAGACTTACATCGCTACTACCAATCCTTAGGAACTCCCTCCTTATTTCTGAAGTCGACATAGTTTCATTTCTTGTTAGCTTGCCAACCATCTTGTAAAGGCCCATTGGGATAATATTACGCCTGCAGCAGAATGATTGAGATTAATCTATCTTGACGATGGCATGCTTCATAGTTCAAAACAAACAGATAGAAAATCCAGTAATGTACGTAACAAAGATGTTATTATCATAATTTTGAGGTTAATCAATAGGGCTTTATTTTATCGACCCGGTGTATTAACTATGCTAAGCTGGAAATACAAGTTTTTAAACCAACTCAGCTCTCTGCCTAAATTTCAAGGTCCAATCCATTTGTAAGAATTAACTTTTATAAAATAAACACATGTAAAAGCAGACACTGATATTATGCGTGCTCCTAAGTATTGGCTTTATGTTACAATTAGAGTTCAGCAAAGAGATGACATATAGGTCTTTTTTGCATCGTTCTTGG
Organism: Lolium multiflorum; assembly: GCA_030979885.1. Lineage (NCBI taxonomy): Eukaryota > Viridiplantae > Streptophyta > Magnoliopsida > Poales > Poaceae > Lolium > Lolium multiflorum. The sequence continues at coordinate 234,765,648 of CM061748.1, read as the reverse complement.
ATGAAAGGCAATGAAAGCACTCCTCAATTTCAGAGCACGGCATACAGAACAAAACCATATAAAAAACATAAACAAAACCATATATGGCATGTTGCAGATAGAACACATATACATGACTATTAATTCTTTTACAGCTGCAAACATAGATAACAGTAGAGATAGAAGTAAACCCACCCTAGGGTTTTGCTAAGCAGAGTACGTAAGCCTGGGAAGATTTCCGCACGAAACAAACACATACAAATCATTAGATAATAAATGTAAAGAAATGGTCATAGCAGACTTCAGCACAAAGTTTGTTAAACAAAATTCATGTTTTTTAAAAACCTGAAACATCACTTCCTCGAGAAAACGAAAATCCCAAAATTGGTTCTCCAAAGGAAAGCAGCCTTCACGAGAAAGTAGCAAGCAAAACAATTGGCATTATTGGTGGATGAAGGTAGCAAATCTTAAGACAAAATAATAAAGACCATACAGTCGCTTCGAGGTCGTTAATCTTAGACTAAAAGAGAGCTCGAGAAAGATAGTGCCAGCCTACTGGCTACCCATGGTCGCCAGACTGTCAGACCCAGTCATCTCAATTTCTACATGAACGACTGAACCTACTGTCAAGACTAACCCTAGATACCAAATTCATCTATACTGTTATTTACTCTGTACTTAAGATCGACCCCCCTGTCTTGGGTCTGAGAAAGAACTCACATTCTGTTGGATCTAGACCTAGATACATTCCCCGGCCGGCTTCGTCGACAACAGAACCTACACGGCTACACCTTAAGAAGAAGTACAGAACTCTGAATAATGATTCCACTAGCAGTTAGGCACGGCACATATATTGAACACCGCGGCTCCTGCACCATCGCATACTAGTGGCAATCGACGAACCAAAGCGGAAATCTGAAATACCAAGCTCGATTCTTTCCAGAGGAAGATTACTACTCTTCCACCCTAGCAGATCCGAGAACCCTAACCACCAGTCGGCTGCGCTGCGGCGTTACACCCGTCGTCAGACATTCCCACCGTCCAACGTCTTCTCCGCAAGCAATGCTGCCATGATTGAAGCGGTGGGGAGCGATTATAGAGCGAGCATCGGAAGGGGGAAATAATTCTTACTCTGCCATGGCACCGCGCGGACCGGAGCGGTGGGAAGGGAACAACGGGAAGCCGAGTAGGCGAGAGGGAAGAGAGCGAGGGGGAGGAGGTCTGTTACTCTGCCATGGCGGCGCCCTGCGATGGGAAGGATGGTAGGAAACGAGGAGAGGAGCATACAACGCGGGTGGGGTGGGGGTGGGGGAGAAGAACTACTCTGCCATGGGAGGAAGCGAGTGGCTAATGTCTTCGAGCAGCTTATAGTAAAATAGGCAGTCGCTCTTTCATCGATCGATTGCAACAGAGCGGAAGCTGTAGTAAAACGCGGCAATGCAAACGTCCTCGTTTAAATAGGCCCCCCTTTGTCCTATGATTTTGTCCTAGTGGATGTTTTGCCTCTTTACTCTACCAAATTTGCAGCGAGGTTACTCGACCCGTTTTTTTTCCTTCAAAATTTCAGTCAAGTTTGTCAACTGGACGTTGTCTTTGAGGAAAGTTGTACCTAGGTTTCATGGATTAAATGGAACTAGGGGTTGTCACCCCCGATAACTAAAACGTCTCGAGGTCATTGGTAGCAGGAGGAAGGATGTGTTCAAGTATTGGAGTTCATTATGCAATAACCCCTCTCCGCCATTTTTCTCCGATGATATTATTCCATCCCTCTATACCCTTTTAGCCATGGCCTCACGAACCTTTCAAAATTCTTAGTCAGAACAAGGGTTTAGCCTTTGAATTGGAACTACAAGAAAATTTATGCATGGTACACAATGTGTTCCATGTTCAACAACTCTGGAAGTGTTTGAAGACACCAGATGAACCCATCTCACATGAAGAATTGGATCGACAATCTGATTTGACCTATGTCGAGAAACCGTCCAAAAGGCAGAAAATTGGGAAAAACTCTAGAATAGAGCAATTAAGTATTGCAAAGTCCAACGGAAAGACCATCCCGAGAGAGAAGCTTTCTTGGGAAAAGGAAGAGAAACTGAGGAAAGCATATCCAGAGTTGTTCACATACACCACACCACAGCTTCGGGACGAAGTTTTCTTCAAAGAGGGAAGGTTGTAACATCCCATATTTTAGGTCGAACGAGGGATAGAATTAGAAGGGTTGTGACTCTACATATCAAAACGGGGAAATTTTTCGCACTTGGAAACTAAAACTAAAGGGATCGATGTCTATCTCTCTTTGTGAATTAGGGTTGACATTGCGAGAGTGCGACAGATTTCGACATGAACTCTTTGAAATTAGGGTTTTGAGGGGGAAGAGTTTGAACTGAACTCAAATACAAATAATTAAAATTTGAATTTCAAATAAGAGAATCTTTGAATTTAAAGAAATAATTTGGAAAAAGAATTAAAACAATAATGGAATAAATTACAATATTTCAAAATTAGATAAATTGCATCTTACTAATAAATACACAGAATACATTATATTTAGAATATTCAATTATATTACAACTTTATTATGCGTTTTGTTTTAGTCGTGTTGTGGTTGTCGCTCATGTATGTTGGTTTGTGGTGAGATTTCGTCGGCATGGCGGTATGCTTTGGATATGTGGTGGGCATGGTTGTGGCTGTCACCTGGAGCTTACTTTGTGAGTGATCTATGCTACTGTTGTGGAATCAGCGATTTGGGGGTGTTTGGGCTTTTTTTTATAGATTTGTTCGACCTCTAGCTCGTTGTGTGATTTTGGAATGGAAGTGGGGACTTGTTGTTGGTGCTCTGTTGGCTACGCTTCCTTGCGTGTGGGCAGCCGTGTTTCGGTTCCACTGTATCAATTTTAGTTTGTCTATGCTAGCTTCGTTGTGGATCATTTTTGTCCACAGTCTGTTGTAGTTTCGTGTCCTCGTCGTGGAGTTAGTCAATGGTTCATGGCGATTTAGATGCATGATAAGTTTCAATTGCATGTCCTTGCCCACTGTAGAACCAGAACACGAGCATACAGAAGAAAAACAAGATGAAGAGGTTCACACCGACAGTTCTGCAGACGGTGGTTCAGATCTAGATTCTACCTCGCCCCAGCCTAAAAGTAAACCTTTTCCTATCACCAACACCCATTAAACAATTGATTTAGCTCTTGCCCAACTTGTGATTCGTTCCATGTAATACAATTTTGTAGATAATACAGGCTTGGCGCTACCTCCTCTTCGTGACAGACACCACCAAGCGTCACATGAAATGTGCAGCTGTCTGGCAGCTGAGACAGAGGAAGCGACCGGCTTCAACGATGCGCCGTAGTAAGGAGCTTTGAGTCGACCGCCTCATCCATGGGATACCCGCTGAAGAAAAGCTACCTAGCATCGCTGCTATGAACGCCTAGATATTGATGCTGCAAGTCCAGTTTGTAGTAACCTTTTGTACCTGGTGTCTGTATTTTTCTACTATAATTAGAAAATCAAAACCCTCCACCCATGTTTAAGCAACTAATAGCCCTCTAATATATGCATGTATAATGAAATTAATCTCCTAGATGTTTATGCGTTGCTTATTCAAGCTCCCATAGAATAAATTTCATAGTGGGATGCCCTTAAAGAAAATTTTCAATAAGATAACAATGAATATGTCTACGCCCTAAAAAAGAAACGCCCACGCAGCATGCTAATATCGGAGACTGGCGCAGCAGAGCGCGTTGCCCTTAAAGATAAATCTCAATGAGATAACAACAAACATGTCTCCCTGGATTTGATAACACAAACATGTGATTGGAAACGGGGAGCGCGCCCGCTTCTGGAAGGATCGGTGGCTAGGCGCCTAGGCGGGGAGAGAGTAGCCGACCCCTCTTGTGGTTAGGCGCATCGCCAAGAGGCGGTTGTCCGCCTGATCGGTCAAGGAGGGTCTCTCCGGGCAGTGGCTCCAAGATTATGGACCGGATATGGCTGAGGATGCGCTCGTCGAGTTCTTCTTGCTCTGGCATAGACTTGCCAACATTGCTCTTGTTCCGAATAGAGAGGATGTGCTGGTGTGGCGATGGTCGGGCGCCGGCTCGGTGAGGGCTGCGGTCTCTGAGGAGATCTGACGCTCCAGAGTGCCTTACAGCTGCAAGTTATTCTCGTTGCTCGCTTTGAAGAACCGTTGTTGGACTGCGGACATGCTACAAACTAGAATACATCTCAATGGGGGAAAATCAACTCAAAGTACCCGATGATCCATTACATGTCTTAGACATTACAAGTTTTTTTTTTCGAAAAGGGGCGAAACCCAGCCTCTGCATCAAAGCGATGCATACGGCCTTTATTAATAAAGCGAAGTTCAGCAGTACTGTAGTAGTTTTACATCACATAGCAGGTAAGGTTGAGACAAGTATCAACCATTTAAAAATGAAAAACAGTATCATCTTAAACATCTCGGAGTCTACTAGTGTGCCGCCACCCAGTAGCCTGGAAAAAGAAGTCCTGAGTAACCGTTAGCAGACGGTTGCACCCAGTAGCCATATTCTCCCGCTGATCTTCCGGTAGAAGCAGCGCCCATTGCTGAATCCAGTGAGTTGCACGTCGGATTACCTGCAAAAAATTAGTTCCCGTTTGTCTGTTAAAGATAATGTCATTTCTAGTTGTCCATATAGACCAACACACAGCTGAAATGCCAATCCGCATTCTTTCTTTATCCTTTTTATTAACTCCATTAAGCCAATTCCCAAACATATTGGTAACATTAGCCGGGGGAGGCAAATTATAAGTTAAATATATCATACGCCAAATAATCTTAACAAAAGGACAATTTATAAAGAGGTGTTGTACAGTTTCTGATTCATTACAAAAACAACATTTTGTACATCCTTTCCAATTCCTTTTAATCAAGTTATCCTTAGTCAGTAATACTTTGCTATTGAGAAACCACATGAAGATTTTGATTTTTAACGGGATTTTTAACTTCCACAAATACTTCCGTAGAAAGATTGTATGCCCCTGCATCAAGTCAAGGTACATTGATTTTACTGAAAAGATACCAGAATCATTAAGTTTCCACACAAACATATCCGGAATATTTGATAACTGCACTCGTATGAGGCGTTGACATAAGTGCAGCCACTGGGTCCATTTTTGATCATTACAAGTACAACACATCAACAACTTAACAACACAGACTTCCGACTCGAGATGTTGCTCAAGAATGTCAGGCTTATCTACTAAACTATACTCGAAACATGTGCGAAGCACGCCAATTTGAAGACCGAAACATCATATAATTTTTTTCCTCGGGAGATGTGGATCACTCATACATCACAAGGAAATGCAGTTTCTCTGCGTTGAGCGGTTACTTCAGAACCCTCTTCCGACCGGTGCTCCTCCTCTTTGCGCCATGCCTCATTTTCGTACAGCCAGTCGAGGCTATCCTGCGAACCATCACAAGAAATAAACGCACGATGAGGAGATTTGCCGTGACAAACACTCACAAGCAGCAACACGGCACACTTACATCCAATAATGTAGAATCCAAGTCGGGTAATTCGTCGAGCATTTCTATGTCGGTGAAGTTGAGAGGGGTCGGATTCTCATGGATGTCGGTGTTCAACAGTGGAGGCGGTGCCGCATAGCCCTGAAATGCAGATGAGCCAGGCTCTTCCTCATCCTGTCACAATTTCAGAAATTGCAGTAAGTAAAATGAACTTGCGGTTGATGGCAGCACAGTAACATTTTTTTCTTCTTTCGATAAAGGATGCCTTTATTACTTTTTGAAAGCAATTACATCCAGCCTCTGCATAACCAGGATGCACACAGCCGTTTTGTTGTCTCAAGTTCAAAAAGATAAAAAATAAAACTAGGCGAGATACATATCGGAACGATGAATCATATAACGCTTAAGGAGTAGGTGGGGCATCTATCCGTAGACTATGCTGCCACCAATGTTGGGAAAAAGTATCCCTCGCCGAAGCCTATGCAGCACACACACACACACATGAAAGGCAAAGATGATGAATTGATGATTACCTGATTCTGCTCCGTTTCCAATGGGCTACCGCTTAGACGACGAGGCTGTGGAGGGTACATATTTGGGGTTGTAGGATTGATTTCCGAACCGGATTCGACATCAGCAACATGCATCTGCGACTTCCTAGTGTTGTTTTTAACCTGCCAAAAGACTTTCGACACAACAAGCTCCCCGTGCTTTTCACCTACCTCTGCCCCAAGGTGACACTGATGCATCGTCCAGTTAGTTTTAACTTTTTTTTTATTGTAGCACTTGTGAAGAACCAGTATTTTCTTCCAGCCTTTTATGACGCCATTATCCAAGATGCGTGAAGATTTTCCAGTCTTGTGCCATCTCATCTTCTCATCACAATCAGTGGCATTACTATTGCTGATCTTGCGACGCTTGCGCTTGCCAACTTCATAAGCATTTGATATTTTGTGGAAGAAATAGCTGCTGCTCCCATCCATCTTGATACCTACAGGGGCATAGGAAATAAACTAACTAAGACTTTACTCAGAAAAATAATACTCCGTTCCATCCCACAATATAAGACGTTTTGGTAAGATGTATAATATATTGTGCAAGGAAGGGAGTATTAGCTAACTAGGTAATTCAGAAGGTCCTGATAACAAGTGCAAAATAAGATACCAGGGAGATTTTTGGGATGTGTATAGCAGATTCCTTCCTCTTCCTTTATCATTGGAATAAAGTTATCTATTAGTACATGGGATGCTGCCCTCCCAACCTTTCCTTCCAAGTGTCCAATAAGTTCCTGATCAGTTGGATCAAACTTAACACCAACAGGGAGTCCTGGCCACTGTGATGAAACCTGTAATGCAAGGCATGAAATGCAACTAGAAATCATGAAACTGTACACCCTCCATATATGAATTCACGACATTCCGCATTGCATGTAAACTACAGAAATGTGGTTCTGCAATGAGGCATATCTGCATAGTCTTAGAAATGGTTTCTCCACTTGTCTGCTCATCAAGATAAAGGTGCAAATTTAGCATCTATGTGTTTCAGAATATAATGATTCAATAATCATATCAAGCGCGAAAAAATGAATATAGTGAAATTGGTGCTTCCTTCCTACATGTCATTACCATGCATATGGAATCTAACAACAACCCCGTAGATTAATTCATGGAGCACTAGCGTTGCATCTAAAACTTTGTTTGGAGCTAGTGCATTTTTTTTATCGGTGTTGGACCTTATGCACCAGATTGTAATGGGGAAAGTTACTACAAAAGTAAGCATGAGTATTTGAATCTAGCTATCATATTATATATCTCTAACAACACTTACATCGTCATTATGCATGTGATATTCGCAATTTGGGCACTCCTTCCATGCTGCTGCGATCAATTCCTTGATTTCTGTACTTGAGTTTCTAATCATGGCAGCAATTATCTTGCCATTAATAACCAATGACCTGCAGGAGAATCTGTGAGATCAGTCTATCTTAGGAACCATATGTTGAGACAAACATATAATAAATTCAACTAATGATTCATAACACAGATGCCACATAACCCAACAAAATGTTCTCTCAGTTTAATCAAGAGATCATATTTAGATGCAAAATGGAGCACCTAAGCTAGATCCACATATATCTAACTGAATTATTGGTACAGTGATAGATTATCAAGAATAATCAATGTTACTGAGAAAATATGCTAACTTTTTCGGAAAGAACATATGCTAGCTACCATGTACATTAACTCAAAGAAGAAGAGTAGTAGTAATGAAGATAATTAATTACGACCATGTACTAACTCTGATAGACACTAGTGTACATTGTTTTGATAGATCAACATTGATCGGTAGCCAAAACTATAGTAGTGCCATCAATTTCGGTTTGCAATTCTTTAGCCTTCATTGCTATTTTTGGAAGTGCAAATAAAACATAGACATAGTATTGACGAGGAGCTCTGTTTCGTCCCCTGTTTTAGAAAAAAGGAGACCAATCTAGAGTTATAGATCATGCCCATTGATCTAAGCAGCCAATGATCTGAACATTTCCAATTGTGTGGCCAGGTACCGCTCCTCTTAAACCAGCAGCTGCCATTTGTGTGCCACTACAAGCAAACAAAAACTTGGAGGGTACTAATCACTAAGTAGAAGAACTTCTGAATAAGCGTTCAACGGGAGCATGTTCAAGATTGAAAAACATTTTTCTGTGATCCATCAGTACTGAATGAGGGATCTGCGCCATCTCGTAGTAGCAGCAATCGACGATCCAATCAAGCTGCACAGATCCTTCTTTGCCTCGTGAGTCGTGAGCACCTCAAAACGAACTTACAGGGATGGACAAGCCGCAATCAGCGCACCACGATATGGGATGGGATCAATCCAACAATACTGAACAAACGCTGAACCTGCACCATCACATAGTAGCAGAATAGAAGGCACAAATCGATGATCCAACAACAAAAATCGGCGATCTCTCCTCTTTCTTAGTGTGACCACTGTGATAGTCGAGAGAAACAAGCAAGGGTCGGACAGTTGCGAGCGACCAATCAGAAGTTCAGAACGCAACTGCAACGAGGAACAGTACACTTCTCTTCCTTCGAGAGGAAGGTTCCTCCGCCATCACCTCGGCAGACCGCGAAACCCCTGCACCGATGCACTGCCGCTGCAACGAGGAATAGAACGGGGCCCGCGCTGAGGCAAACCTTCTCTCCTTTCGTCTAATTTTTTTAAAGAACTATGCTACCTTCCCGAGGAAGGTTCCACCAACACAGCAATCACAAAGATAAAAACCCGCACAGCCGTTGTAGCGACGAGAGGGCCCCGGTCGGAATCACGTCATCGGCGTTACGTCGGGCATCTCCCGGACGATCTCGCGCGCATTTGCTCCGTGACCGGTACCTGCTCTGCCACGCGCTCCGGAGGCATCACCCGTTGCCCGCCAAAACCACACATGTACGCACCTGAATCCACCACACGATGATCGATGGCGACGCTATCAATCCTAAACCCTCCCCCAGAATCCCCAATCCCCTCTCGATTTCGGAGCAGATAATGAACCCAGAAAGAGCACACACAAATAAAACAAGAGAAACACTGAGCAGAAAGAAAAGTCAGACCCAAGAGGCGGAACTAGAACACGGCTTACCCTGCCATGGACGCCCGGCTGCGCTGCAACGGGAGGCTGCTCGGGGGCGGTCGGGGACTGGGCTAGGGAGCCTGAGAGCGGAGCGGGGAGAGAGGGAGCGGAGAGCATCCGGTGGGAAGAGGACTTTTGGCAAGTGATGAGGTGGGAGTGCGGGTGACCAAAGCGTGCCCTTAAATAGGCACGGACCGAGAGGACCGCAACGTGACCACCGTGCATCTCTCCAAAATGTTTTTCCACGGTAACAAGCAACCCTCCCCTCTCCAGTTGGGCTCAGTGAACAGTGAACTCCGCTTTGCCATTGCTGCCAACTTGCTGCTAGATTTTTTTCCTATCAGAGAAAATGTTTCGAAGATTTCATTTGATCTTGTGATTACTGTCATTCTACTTTAAGGCTAAAATGGGATCTATTCATTACAAGTGAGAAGATCAATTCATATCTTTCTCCTGCTAAACACTGAGTATAAGTTAGAGCATTCATTCACTTGGCCCATTTCACACGCCAAATATGTCCGTTTGCGAATTCTCTATCTCCTCTTGACCAATCAGATTTCCTGGCGCGGGAGCGGGTCATTACTTTTCTCTATCGTTCTCCACTAATTTCGAGATTTTTATTTTTGTCGGTTCCCCCCTAATGCCGCACATTTAATTCCGCTCTCCCCTATCTTGCGCATTTAATTCTTTGGTGCATCGTAGATCCCACATCCTTAACTTCTTCTTTTTTATAGAGTGATTTTAGTTTATTTTTTGGTAGCGTTTTTTCTCGGATTTGGTTTTCCTTTCTTTTGATAACGTGATTTCCGCAAAAAAAAAATCTTTTTTAGCGTGATTTTCGCAAGGCATCTCCCTTATTTTCTTATTATTTTCTCTTTTTCACAATTCCTTTTTTTTCAATTCCCTTTTAGTGATTATTTTGTACTAACATATATATTATTTGGACAAGCTTTACCCTAGTTTTTTGTACGGGTCGGTGGTTTTCAAGGGGGGGAGGGGGATAACGGGTGGGGAAACCACTTGGAACAAAAATGAACCATTACTTTCAACTCAAATAAACTATTATTTTCTATTAAAGTTTGTGTAGTTCTTTGCTTTTTCATGTACTTTATATTTTGCGTATCTTTAGAACTAATTTTGAAATCGATGCATGTACTATACCACAAGTAAGTAGTTATTTTTTGTTTTTCTAGTAACCATGGCGATCAAGATGTGATTATCAAGATGTTAATAATGATATGACCAAGGGGTTGCTTGTAATTATCAGGTGTGTTTAGTAAATTTTATCAATATGGCTACGATTTATTTACCAGGGCAATGATATAGTACTTAAACTTGGCTACCCAAATCAATACAGTCACTCACCTTTGGAATACGCGACGTACATTCACTGAACACGGCCCACATCCCATCCGAGTCACTGTGCGGCGTACATCGATTGGTTCAGCATACGGCACCGACCTGGATTGTTCTGGAGCCCACATGTCTGAGAATTGAAGCATTGTGGTCGTCGTTTATTTGCAAAGAGCCCCCTCGAACACACCTCAAACCTGTCGGAGCCCCTCCGCTAATCGTCAAGCCAGAAAAGGCAAGCAGTGTCTGAAAGAACATCTCTCATAATATGTTTTGTGTGTTTGATGTCAATGTATGTGATACACTAATGTTTGATTAAGTGGTACAGGGATTATATAGATACATGTATATGTGTGATGGATGTGGTAAGACGTGTCAAAAAGAAGCTATAACAGGATCACCAGGCCGGATATTCCGGGCTGGATATTTCCAAAATATCCGGCCCCCATTTTTCGGCTAAGGACTAAAGGTTTTGTGGCTCAGTACTCCCTGGACATGGGCCGGATAATTGCCCGGACATTTGCCCGGATTTTCCCCAGGGCCGGATAATCCGGGCCGGATATTTCCAAAATATCCCCCCCCCCAAAATCGGCTAAGGACCTGAGGCAAAGCAGCTCTGGACATGGGCCGGACATTTGGCTGGATTTTCCCAGGGGCCGGATTTTCCGGGGGGGCGGATTATCCGGCCCCAACTTAGGCCGGATTATCTGGCCCCGGAAGCTCAACGGCTGGAATTTGGAGGGGTATTTATACCCCTTCTTCTACCTTGCTACTTGCTCAATCATTGCACAAAAAATCTGCCAAGCTTCACCACCATTAGAGCCACCTCAAGAACACAAGATTTGCAAGATCTCCTTCCTCCCCCAACCAAAGATCTTGATCTTTGGAGATTTGAAGGAGAAGACACCGATCTACATCCTCACCGAAGCGATTTACATTTCCCCTCATTTGTTTGAGGGCCCTCTTGCTAGTGTTCCTCTTTGGATCCCTAGTTGTTTTGTGTTGATGTATTGTTGTTGATTGTTGTGTTGTTACAGATTTGGGAGCCTCCAATTTGGTTGTGGATGTGTGCCCCAAGAACCTTGTAAAGGCCGGTTTCCGCCTCGAGGAAATCCCTTAGTGGAAGTGGGCTAGGCCTTCGTGGCGTTTCTCATAGGAGATCTGAGTGAAGCCTTCGTGGCTGTTGGTTTGGCTTTCGTAGCAACCACACTCCTCCAAACGTAGACGTACCTTCTTGGAAAGGAAGGGAACTACGGGAATCATCTCCGTGTCTCCGCGTGCTCCACTCTTGGTTACCTCTATCCTATTCTATCTCTTATATTGCGTAGCTATATCTTGCTTAGTTGATTACCTTGTCATATAGGTAAATTCACTTAGTTGCATATCTAGAGAATTTACCTTTGTGTCAAGCCTAAATTGAAAAAGAACTAAAAATTGGTTAGCACATATTCACCCCCCTCTAGGTGCGGCATACGATCCTTTCAATTGGTATCAGAGCTTCGGCTCTTATTTTGGGCTTAACCGCCTAAGAGTATGCCGAACGAAGAGCCTGCGGAAGGGGCCGCTAAGATGGTCACCATGGATGATTTAAATTCGTTGAAGTCCTCCATGGAAGCTCAAATGGAAAGTATGAAAAAAATGATTTCCGAGCTTTTGACTCCGGCCCCTCCCAAGGTTCCCACCGTAGAGGTAAATGTCACGAGTGTGTTAGAAGAGGGAGATGGTTCGGAAGTTCCCTCCTCTACCAAACCCGTGGATGGTGATAACTTAAACACTATCAAACCTCCCATTTCATCTCCTAGGGGAACTAGTGGAGGTGAGAGCTACAATCGAGTACCTCCACCTTTCCTATCTCCCGATATACCGGTTCCCCATCCTCATATAAACATTCGGGGCGACCCTCCTAAGTTTTCCGTTAATGATTTTGATACTTGGCAATTTGAGTTTAGCTCTCATGTTCGCAGTGCCTCCAATGAACTTTGGAGAATCATCGTGGAAGGCTTCAAGCCCTACAACCCCAACAAGTTGACTAGAAGAGAAGCGGTTGATAGTCAACTCAATAACACCGGCTTGCACATGATTCAAACTAGTGTGGGGACAAAGGATTTGTCTCATGTTCGGAATTTCACCACCGCCAAAGAAGCTTGGGATGGTTTGGCCGCTAGTTGCATTGGAAGTGAGAGCATGAGAAGGAACAAGTATAATTCTCTTCGGAATAAAGCCGAAGGTTTCTTGAGGCTACCGGATGAAGATCATGAAGTCATGTATGGAAGACTTCTCACCGTTGCCGATGCTTTCCGGAATGTTGGTGCCACCCACATCAATGACTCTTGGATCAAGGATAAGTACATCGATTGCATGATGCCGTTTGAACCCATTGATGTCAAGACTCTTGTCGGGAGAGAATGCTTTCCCTCTCTCACCTCTCAACAAGCCGTGCACGAGATGCAAGCTCTCAAGGTTCTTGAGCAAAACTCTCATGATTCTCGCAACCGTGCTCTTGGGATGACAAAAGGATCCAACCTTGCCTTGACGGTCAACTCCGGAGAAGAAGTGATCCCTCAAGATCAATATAGGGCTTCTTGAAGTATGTCCTATCCGGAAGACTTGGAAGTCCACTACAACGATCACATGTCCTTCCATGCAAAATCCTTTTGGATTGATCCTTCCAAGGCCAAGGAAGACAACATCAAGAGAAACCACAAAAGTGGGTTCACTAGCATGGGTCCAAGAACAAGATCATGCTACAACTGTGATGACAAGTGCCACTTCATTGTCGAATGCCCCTATGAGAATAGGGAGACTCATGGTGGAAGGCTCATTCCCAAGGACAAGAGCAAAGACTCAAAGGGAAAGTATTCAAAGGCCCCCAACAAGAAATTCTACAATAAGAGCAAGAAGGGCAAGAGGCCCTCGAGGATTGTGCTAGTGACCAAAGAAGAATACTCTTCCGATGAAGTTGAAAGTTCTAGTGATGATGATGAAGAAGAAAGCTCAAAGGAAGTGGCCACCATTGTCACTACCAACATTCCCTCTTCTTCTCTCTTTGATTCACCCAATGAGAATCCTCAAATCAAGAATGCACATTTGTCAACACCCGGATTTTTAAGTCCAGATGCCTGTTATGCCATACATCGCAATCCCAGGAATATTGTTGTTGCGAGACATAACAGTTGAATATCATAAGTCATCATCCATTACATACCATAGTCGTCTTACAAATAGAGATCACATGATCCATATTACACAAATAGTTGATCTATTGATCAACATACAAAAAGTTCATAGTTTCATAGCGGAAGCGTAAGTAGAAGGGACTCTTGAGTCCACAGGCCAACGTCTGACGTCAGAAGATTTCCTAGTTGTCGTGGGCGTTCTGCTGGTCGCCCTCTTGATAGTTCTGCTCCTCTTCATAGTCTGGCCATTTGAATAGCCAGACAGCCGTGAGTACTTTAAAGTACTCGCAAACTAATACTAATGTAAGTGCTAACAATTCTAGTAAGGGTGCTAAGCTCTAGTTTATTTTGCCTAAAGCAAATTTTAGTTCACAAACCTTTTTGTAAACAACTCTTCATGTGCTAACTAACTCAAGTGGGAACATTAGTGTCATTCCCACAACTCCGTTGTGCGTCAAAGTCAATGTCACCTTTCAAGTTCAAAATCCACAAGTCACCCTTCACCATTCATAGTTTTCAAACAGTTCTGATGACGGAACAGTATGGCCTTTCCAACTGTCCATAACCGAGGACGCGGCTATTCGAATAGGTTTAACTCTGCAGAGGTTGTACACTTGTGCCACAACAATTGCAATAGCTCGTCAGGGGTAACTGGCCCTGATTTATCGTACGCAGTATGCGAACTACCAATCATAACCTTTCATTAACATACCCTAGTATAGGCACCTCTCCCCATGAGCTTGGCTCCCAGTGAAGACAGACAGTCACTGGGAACTGCACAGGGCTTGGGCGGACATTCACCTCATTTCGCATCATATCATATCATTTCTGTTGTGGTAGAGGCAGCTTTCGGCATAACCCCGATGACGCTTGTTTAGAGGGAACCCATACTAAGACACACAAACTTCCGGTTAAGCCCTACCCAGATTCAGGTATTGTGGGGGTACTTGTAAAATTGGAATGGTATCGCATCCGAACCCAACCATCAGTGTTTTTGTAAAATTCACCAAGTCATTCACCATCATATTCACCTTCAAAATCTCTCAATAGAATGACTCATCATTCCAAGGTTTTCAAAGTCATTTCAATTCCCAAGTTCCCAAATGGAGTAGTCACTTCCAAATTAGCACTAGCATCTATGTATGAGGGGTGCTAAGTATTTTCCTTTGCGTCTAGGCTAACTTTGATACTCTTGTACTGATCCAATACTAACCAAGTGAATCCTGAATCAAAAAGTACTTTGATAAAACAAAAGTAAATAAAGCTTGTAGAGTAAAACTGGGAAATAGGATCATAAGCATAAAGTAAATAAGGTAATGCCTTGCTCATAGTGAGCTTGGCACTTTGCAAGAGTATTATCTTGCAACCAAAATGGTTTGCATCAATCTAGCTTGCATTGGTGATAGCTTGCTAACTTTATTACTCTAATAAACTTCTTTACTTTGACCAAAGTTAACTATAAAAGCAACTTGTTGAGCAAACAAGTAAAAACTGGTAATGTATAAACTTGGGATAGGCTTATGTAAGAAAAGGTAAGATTCATGGTGCCTTGCCCCAAAGGGCTTTGCACTTTGCAAGAATATTAGCTTGCATTAGTATTGGCTTGCAATAATATCAGCTTGCCTTGGTTGAAGTGGGGGTCCAAGTTCTCTTCTCCTTTCTCTTTGTAGAAGTCCTCCTCCTCCTGATAGTCTCCGGTACTAGCGTCTAAAATACGAATACGGGGTACACAATCATCATACCAAACTTACATACTAAACTAAGCACACACAAGCTTTACATAACTTAAACTAGCATCACATACTACTATTAAGTGGGTGGAGGTGTTCCTCTTATTTAAGAAAAATAATTTCTTCTCATACTAACTTAGGTGTTACTTTTAATTACTTAGAGAAATAATTTCCTCTCATTATCTTATTAAGATTTGAATTCTCTCATGAACAATATATGACCTAGGTTGACCAAAGTCAACCTCTTCATACTTATCATTGAAGAAAATGATTTAAATGAGGTTCCATACCTCATACAATTTAATACTAACAAGGTAGTGATTTAATGTCACCAAGTACTCAACATGAGATTATATAGACCATGGTCACTACCTCATGTTGAATTACTTGAGACCAAGATTTAAATGAGAGGAAAACCTCTCATATGATTTAACACATAGTTGTAACTAGGTTAACAACTACCATTGAGGTGATTTAACATCATCAACACTTCATTGGCTATTCTAACATTACTTGTATTTACACCCATTTATTCTATTCACACAAATACTACAATTAGGGTGCATTGGTTGTGTGGCTTGAGGAAAATAATCTCCTCTCCTTACATATGTAAAAGATAGTTTCCATCTAGTGTTTGAGAAATACTTTTCTCTCATTGAAATCTTCTTAAGATTTAATTTCTCAAACAATCATACATGAAATCATGTTGACCCAAGTCAACCCTTCATCATCATCATTTGAGAAATTGATTTAAATGAGGTAGAGTACCTCATACCATTTAATAACACTACATATGATTTAAATCTCTAAGTAATTCATATAAGTGAGTTTGGCCAGGGGTCCAAACATCACATGAATTCATATGAGACAAGATTTAAATGAAGTATAAGACTTCACAAGAATTACTTAATAGTTTTGGACAATATCCACTAGTTAAACTAGCCATATTATCCATTACTTAAACTAGGGCATGATCATGCAAAGTGACCACACCATTTTATTGCATAAACAATTTGTGTAAGTCAAATGTGAGCTATTGGAGTTGGAATCAACTCAATATCTATTTTGGTTGATTTTTAAGAATTATTTGAATGGGGAAAAGTCCCTGTCTTGTTTATTTTGCTACATTAATTCTACAATAGGTATGGGTCTGAATCCCAAGGCATTGTGTAGAGAAAACTCTAAGCTTTCCAACAATATAAAATTGGTAAAATTTGGCCAAGTAGAAATGGAGATATTTGATTTCTAGCAAGGCACCAGTATTTAAATTTGGGTTTAATTGTTTTTAACCAATTCAAACGAAAAGGGCTGCGCAGGAAACTAAACGGGACGGCCCAGCTGTGCTCTAGTGCACAGCGGGCCGCCTGACAGCGGACCCCACGCGTCAGTGGGTTTTAAAACCCGAACCGGTACGCAGCGATATGAACCATTGGATTAAAAGAGAATCGGACGGTGGCGGAGCGTCACCTTCCACGACGGTGAGCAAACCCTGGCGCGGCAGAGGGGGTCGCCGGCGGCTGGTTGGAGGCTCGGCGAGGGTTGGCGATGCGGGCGAACGACGTTGTCGAGGACGAGGAAGTAGATGGCGCAGACGGCGGCTCGAATGGTGGCCTGGAGCTTCTCCTCCGTCGAGCTGCTGCGGCGGCGGTCCCGGTGAAATTCCGGTGGTGGAGTGGACAATGTGGAGGAGCAAGGGCTCGAGGAGGTCGACGAGAGGTAGGGGAGCAGATGATGTGAAGGAAGAAGCGGGGGAGCTCTATTTATAGGAGGCGAGGAGGCCGGCGGGTGCGGTGAAGGGTCGACGATGACGAGGTCGTTCCAGGGAACGAAGGGGCAAACTAGGGGGCGCGCGAGGTAGGCGAGATCCTGGCGGTGCTAGAGCGCTTGCTAGCTAGGTGGGGGACGGTCTGGTGGCGACGCATTGCGTCCAGGTCTGCGGCGGCGTTCGCGGGAAAACAACGACGGTGTAGACGGCTACGGCGCTTGCGCGGGGCACGGCGCGTGTCTGGCGGGTTCTGGTCGCGGCGGCGAAGCTCGTCGTGCAGCGAGGGGGTCCAGGGGAGGTGTGCTGCGGCGAGGCGAATCGTGGCCAGGGCATGTCCACGGGTGCGCTGGGGCGTGTCCACGCCGTGATCGGCATGGCCTGGGCCACTCTGGACGCGCGCTGCCTGACGCGTGTGGGCTTCCTCTCCGGCAATGGCGGGCACAGGGGGTTGCAGGGGAGTGAGGTGGAGCCAGAGGACATGGTGGGCACGGCTGGTGAGGGAAGGAGAGGAGGGATGCATGTCCATGTGTGACATGGCCGGCATGGCCATGCACACACTATGTTTTCTTGTCCCCTTAGGGTTTCTGTGGGTTGGCTAGGGTGAGAAAGGTCAAGGGAACAAGGGGGAGAGATTTGGGGCAGGGTAGGGTTAGTAGATCACTATTTTAAATAGTGTCACATAGTTCCCTAGTTGTATTTCACAAATTTTGTCTAAATTTGATTAGGTTCAAAAGGTTGACCAATTTGAAAAGGGTGTGTTTGGTTTGGTTCTAAATGACCAGAGGCAAAGAGAGGTGGTGGTGGAATTTAGAAAATCAAAATATTGCAAAGTTCACTAAGTGGGAGATTGTTCCACTTAATTAAAAGTTGCAACTTTGCTTGAGCATAGTTATTGATCAAAGATGATTTTGGCATGGTGCTCTTTACAAAAAGTGTTCACCTGGGGGTTGACTTTGAAATGGTGCAAAGAGTTAGCAAGAGTTGGTTTGAGAAAATTGAATGGCAAGGGCTCAAAGTAGTGACCAGACTAAAATTGGCAGATTTGACCAATATCACATGTGATCCCCAATTGAGTTTGAATTTGATTTGAAATGTGTTTCTTTGATTCCAAAGGTTGTAATAAGTGTTTAGTAACATTGTTCAACTAAGGGTGAAGGCCAAAATGGTCTAGGGTCGAGATTTATAAAAATGGCATACACCATATGTAAGGGTTTTGGGATTTTCTAACTTTTATTCTTTTATTCCTCTTTGCTTCATTTTGACAAGAGTGAGGTTTATTTGGTGTTAAATTGAGTTAGGTGAAAGGTTCAAACCATTTTGAGGCAATGGAGGTGGCTAGGTCAAGATTGGATAATTTGGCCCTATGTGTATGTGAGTGAAAATGGAATTATCTCACTATTTGATTTCTCTCCATTTGATTGGACTTTTCTTGACTCTAATGTGATTCTTATTAGTTTATAAACATTTTCAAACCATTGAAACCATTCCAAAAGGTCTAGCTCAAAGATTTGTAAAATTGGCCATAACACAAGAGAGGTGATGTGTCAATTTTTCTTATTCTTGTAAGGTGCTCCCCTTGCTTCACTTGGGCAAGGTTGAGGGTCAATTTAGGGTTAGATTAGGTTTAGAGATGGTTTCACACCATTTGGTTAAGGTAGAAGTGCATAGGACAAGAATTGGTGAAAATGGCTATGTGTCACATATGCTTCTATGCATATGTGGCATTTGATTTTTAATTTGACTAGGCTTGACCCAATTGATGTTGTTGAGTGTTGAAATGTTATATAGGAGTGATCCAACCATTCACTAGAAGTCTTAGGGTCAAGATCCTCAATTTCACAAATTTGATATTTTGCTCTCATATGCCTCTATGGCATTATTACTTTCTTTTTAAAATCTTTTGTTTTATCTTAGATTGGGTTGGAGAAGTACTAGACAAGGTTTAAGAAGGTTTTCCAATCCTCTAAATAAGGTAGAAAGGCCTAGGGTAAAGTTTTACAAAAATAGCCATAGGCACATATGCCTCTATGCATATGTTTGATTTTATTTTGTTTCACACTTGAATTGGTTGGTAAGTGCTTTGTTGAGTGGGTTGAGGTATTTCAATTCCTCTACTCAATGTAGACAAGGCAAAGCTCATCATTTTCCATAAAGTATCCCTAGGCTTGCATATGCCTTTTTCTTAAATAAGATCTTTCCTTTTTATTTTATTTCTCAAAGATTGATGACAAGAGGGATGTGGTTTAGGGTTTAATAAGTTTTGCAATGGTTCACCACCATTTAGCAAAATAAGAAAAGGTAGGGTTCAAGATTTACATATTAAGGCTATAGGCCCACATATGGCTTTTTCTTTAATTTAGGTTTCTCAAAATAGATCCAAAAGATTTTTGAGAAGGTTAGGGTTTTGGGGTTTTTCTTATTTGATTTCTTTCTCTTTTAATTTCATTTGGTTGGTGATCTTCACTTGATCACTTTAGGGTTTTAGGGTTTATCACATAAGCATAATAACACTCATCATGGCAAAACACAAATATTAGATATGAGCACTAAGCATAGCACCCTATTTTTGAAAAGTTTTTGTTGGTTCTCATTTTTGGAAAAAGGAAATTCATTTTCGCTTTGTTTTGAAATTTGGGGTGTTACAACATTGCTTCATGGCAAGGTCCACCTTGGACACATCAATTGTGCTATCAACTCAAGAAGAGTATACCTCCGGAGATGATGATGTTGATGATGAAGAAGATGCAACCTCAAATGGATTGGTTGCCTTTGCCTCCCTCTCCACTAACTCTTCGTCACCAAGTGAATCTCCCAATGAGGTCATTCATGTGGAGGAAGAAAGTTGCCTCATGGCTAAATCTTCCGAGGTATCATCCCCTAACCCCCCTATGCCTAACATTTCAAATGATCTAGGGGTTGATCTTGCTAGTATAAAAGTGAAACAAGAAATGCTAGAATTTGATGATTTCATTCTTAACCTACAAGGTAACACTAAAAATCATGTTTCAAATCTCATGGTTCGTATAGCTCAACTAAATGATACTCTTGAGAAATAATGTCAAATAGAGAGAGAAGACTCTCTTGAAATACATGCTCTTAAAAATGCTCTTGAGGAGTGTCAAGAAACCATATCGTCTCCTGAAGAGAGGCTAGAAAATCTTGAAGAGCCTCAAAATAAAATTAACAAGCTCACTAAAGCTAGAGATCTTGCTAGAGCTAAGACTAAAGTGCTTATAAAGGAAAAGGCCAAATTTGGTGTTGATCATGAGAAACTTGTGAAGGATCTAGATGAACTAGACAAGGCTCACAAAGCCTTGAAGAGTGAATACTCTCTCCTCTCCAAGTCTTATGAGCAACTTCAAATTAGGCTTGCTTCATATGACATACCTAGTACCTCTACTCCTTCATGTGATCATGCAAATATTATTGAGGAAAATGCTAGGTTGAAGGATGAACTTGCTAAGGCCTCCTCTCCCCAAAGTAAACTTTCCTTGGATGATCTTTTAAGTAAGCAAAGGTCAAACAATGGGAAGGAGGGACTTGGTTTTAATGCCAAGGCTAAAAAGGCAAACAAGAAAAAGGCCAAGCCCGCACATGAGAAAAAGAAAGCCACCACTAATGGTGAAACCCCTAAGGGAAAAACCATTAATGATGATGATGCGGGAATTGATAACCCTCACTATGTTCTATTTAAAGATTATTATGGTGATGTTTATGCTAAATATGTTGGCCCATATGATGGTTATGTTGCTTGGTCTATTTGGGTCCTAAAGACCCTTGTTGCTAACAAAAGAGGACCCATTGAGAAATGGGTACCTAAATCCAAGAATTGATCTCATGTAGGACTATGCCGCCGGAGGTTCAAAATGGGTACTTGATAGTGGATGTACAAGTCATATGACCGGCGGCAAGAACCTCGTCAAGGAGTTGAGACCCAATATAAATAATATCACCGTCTCCTTTGGCGATAATTCTACATCCGAGGTATTGGCTTTTGGCAAGGTTGTGGTTGCACACTGTTATCACCAGATTTTAACCAAATCAGAGGTGGGCCGTGATTGAGATGGGCTTAGAGAATATGCATGGAAATTATTCATGAATCGGCCTTGTATAAAGAGTTTGGGCCAAATTGCCCGTGTATCTGTAAATTATAGTAGGATACGTGTTAGGATTAAAAGATAGAGTTTAGCTCGTACACGGTTGGGATTATTCCCAAGTTAGAGAGTCTACGGACTATAAATATGTATCTAGGGTTATTGAGAAAGGAGGACGATCACGTTCACAACAAACCAAATCTAGGCGCATCGCCACCCCTTGTTTCGAGGGTTTCTTCGGGTAAGCATGTTGCCTAGATCGCATCTTGCGATCTAGGCGATCTTGTTTATTCGTTGTTCATGTGTTGCTCGTGCTGAAGCCTTTTGATGGCGAGCAACACAATTATCATAGATATGTTAGGGTTTGCATCGATATTTACTTGATGTATTCGCTTAGCTTTGCTATCCCTAGATATCTAGCTGTCCTTATACCTATTTTAGGTGTAAGGACAGCACCTTGCTTAGTCTTTATTAGTAGATGCGATCTGTTATGATTGCTCCTTGTTCTTCAAGGATTAGTTTGATATCTACATAGTTAGGCCTTACAAACGGGTTGAATGATCCATAGCACGTAAGGTATAGTTTGCTAATCCTAGAGAGGATGTTCCGGGAATCAACTCCACGTTGGTTTTTAGGCCTTGTCTAGGGTTGGTTTATTATCATCTTTCGTGTCTGCCAGGCTCAATTACGTGTAGGATGTTCCGGTTATGTGGTGAAAACCCTAGATCGTCGTAGATCCTTTTAACTTAATATTGATTAAGCAGGACCACCATGTTATCGTAGATCTCATACGAATCATGGGTGGATCGGCTCCTTGAGCCGATTCATAGGACAACCTGAGAGCCGATCGAGGCTCGTATTTAATGTTTACGTGTATGCTATGCAGGAAACTAGTCGAGCAATCCATCACCTTCCGACAGGTATAGGTCAGGTGGCACGCCCTGCACCGGCATCGGACGTGTGCCGAGCATTGCGGGCCGTCGCCCGAGGGACCAGGGCCCACCAGAGTCCTGGGAGCCTGCTCTCGTGTTGCCCGTCGCTACTCGCCGGTGGGTTTTGGTGGTCAACACATTCTCGGCACGCCCGTGGAACATTCTTCTACAACAATCGCATCAACATCCGCATCGGGATGGCGGAAGAACCAGTCACGTACGAAGATCTGACCGAGGAGTACAAGAAGAAGTATGACGAGATCAAAGCTCTCTTCAAGCCGACCTCATCGGCTCTTTCCAGGACCCGCTCTCATGGCATCAGTGGAAAGGGTTCTCCTGAAGGCGCTCTCGATGGAGTGGATCTGTCTACTCCTTCGAAGAACGCACCAGGTCTCTACGTCAGGAGATTAATCACATGGTAGCTCATTCGCCGCCATTCTGAGAGCCTGGTGAACGCTCTCGAGCGCGTCGCGCTTCGCGTGGTCCAGGAAATCATGAGGCATCAGTACTCTCCGTCAGGACCTGCCCTAGGGACTCACCAAGGAGAGATACCGTTCTAGACCAGACCACACCTGCCATTCGCGGCAGCACCGAACTACCGAGTTCATCGGCATACGTCGTCTACAAGATCGGTGGCGATCCTAGTGATTACCAGTTCTTGTATGAACCGCCTAAGGAGATCCCGCACGGATACATGTGCACATATGTGCCAGACTGCAATAATTGGGCACGCACGAACCAGATTGCAGCAGGAGGGATTTCTGGAACAGCAGGAGGGGTTTCTGGATCGGATTCCGAGAAGCGTGGCTAGCTAAATATGCCACTGCCACGAATCATCAAAGCTCAATTCCTGCAGCTAGCACCGTGGATCAGATCAGTGCAATCTTGAGAGACCAGTTCGGCATGGTGCCGAAGAGGAGGGCAATCGGCTATTCCAAGCCGTACCCCAACGAATGCCACTACCACCCAAGTATCGGCTCCCTGAGTTCTCCAAGTTTAGTGGATCAGAAGGTTCTAGTTCAATTGAGCATGTGAGCCGATATTTGGCGCAGTTGGGCATGATCTCAGCATCAGACCCATTACGTGTGAGGTTTTTCGCGCAATCTCTCACAGGATCGGCTGGGTGGTACACCTCGCTGCCACCAGATTCAATCCGGACTTGGAAGCAGATGGAAGAGCAATTCCACATGCAATATCACTCAGAAGCTTCCGAGGTTGGCATTGCCGATCTGGCACAAGTACGACAGAAGCGCGGAGAAACGGTATCGGAATACATTCAGCGCTTCAGGACCGTCAGGAACCGATGCTATTCGGCTCGTTTGAATGAAAAAGAAGCAGTCGAGCTGGCAGTGGTGGGTCTCGCGTCACCGATCAAGGATATGGCTTCCCAAGCAGAGTACACTTCACTGGCGCATATGGTTCAGAAACTATCATTATATGAACAGTGCCACCCAGAATTGTACCAAGATAAGTTCAAGCGCTCGGTAATCCTGGTTGAGACAGAAGAAGATGAAGACTCGGGAGATCGGAGGTAGTGGCTGAATGGACTCGGGGGGCAAACCCGTGTCCTGCAAATGGGTTAAACCACAAGGTCCCGCAAAAGGGTTTGACTTCGACGTAAGCAAAGCTGAGCAGATTTTCGACCTCTTACTCAAGGAGAAGCAGCTGAAGTTACCCGAAGGCCATAAAATCCCTACGGCGCAAGAGATGAACGGAAGGCCATACGCAAGTGGCATAACTCGCTCACCCATACCACCCGACTGCAAAGTGTTGCGTCAGGAGATCCAAATGGCGATAGAACAAGGCCGTCTAATTTTCAGCCAGTACGCCATGAAAGTGGACACGCACCCTTTCCCTGCCGTTAACATGGTGGAGTGCACTTACCCTGGGAGGTGCCAGCCATGTTTCTCGTTCAGCATTAACATGGTAGGACCTGTGTACCACCCAGGACAAAGACGAGAGCAGTCGCTCTCGTGGCAAGGAAAAGGAGGAGGCCGTCCCACGCAACCGGCCCCGACATGATGACAAGCGCTACATCACAGAGGAGCAAGTGAGGAATGTGCGATACCAGCGACCTCTCTCCGAGCACCTCCTCAATAAATATGAGCGTCAGTACGACCAATGCCGGCGATACGATGACGACGACGAAAGAGATCGTCGGTCTAGTGTGGATAACAGGAAATATCATCGGTATGATCGAGACGACGAAAGATATGAGCGCCGTGCTAAGGAAAAGTCAAGAGAGCAGGACGACGTGGACAGACACTGGGATTGTCCTTTCTTCAAGCATTGCTGGGATTCAGGATGAGCCGATTGCCTACAATCGGCAACTGCCCAGAGTGTAGAGAAGAATAAGGACACGGAGACGTGTCAGTGTTCAAACATCTAGGGCCTCTCCCATCTCGGAACAAGCAAGCTGAGTCCTCGGGTTCGAGATCTAGAGAAGAAGATAGATGAAGAAACGAACCGGCCCAAGCCACTCCCATGGACAGAACTAGGCAGCGGCGGCCGCTCGATTTGTGAGGCTGCTTCCCACTGGCCGCGAAAATTCAACAAACTTTGGACGAAGAGGGTCGCCCACGAAGAAAGGGTGTGCCCCAAAGAAGAGCCACCTAAAATATCAGCTATGTTGTTCCTTCCGTCGGAGTTTTGTGCTCCAGGAACAGAAGAGGCACCTATAGCACAGCTCGACTGCGGCCCACGACCAGTTATCTTTGAGAAGCCACGAGAAAGGAGCTGCAGGCATCTGAAGGCCCTGTACTTGAGAGGTTATATCAACGGGCAGCCTGTCAACAAGATGCTGGTTGACACGGGAGCGGCAGTCAACATAATGCCATACTCCATGCTACGTCGCTTGGGACGCTCTAGCGCAGATCTGATCAAAACCAATGTCACTTTGAACGACTTCAACGGCCAAGCATCAGAAGCGCAAGGCGTTCTGAACGTGGATTTAACTGTAGGCCGAAAGACCATCCCTACGTCATTCTTCATCGTCGGCAGCAAAAGCACCTACGCTGTCCTGCTAGAGAGATTGGATCCACGCTATGCTGCATTCCATCCACGATGCACCAATGCTTGATACAATGGGATGGAGATGAAGTGGAGATCGTCCATGCAGATGATTCAGCCGAAATCTCAACGGCTGGCATGAACATTTGGGAAGCGGAAGACCAAGAGCCGCTCTCCGAAATTAGTTTGGACGGCTGTGAGTGCATCGAAGTGACAAAAAACGGGGTGAGGCTGGTCTTATCCACCGGCCTGACAGTATAGCAAGAGCAAAGGCAATGGACATACGTGGCAAGGCCGATCCCTGCGATCGGCCCCAAAAAATAAAAAGTGATGATCTCATCTCAAGCATGTCACGTAGTCGCAGTAAAGCACGAACAAGATGTAAACCTTCACTGAGCAATACAATCAAAATGGGGGCCGATTCCAGCAATCAACCCATACTATCCGCGCCATACGTTTTGCCTGTGTTTAACATCGATCTAGCAGGCGACGGAAAGCTAGGGTATGGGTTTACATCGGCTGATGAGCTAGAAGAGGTTGACATTGGTCCTGGGGATAAGCCACGACCAACTTTTATCAGCAAAAAGTTAGATCCACATCTCGAGGAGCCAGATGATATCTCTGTTGAAAGAATACCAGCTTTTGCATGGGATTACACAGAGATGCTGGGTTAGACAGAGTATCATTGAGCATCGCCTCCTCTCAAGAAAGGATTTCGGCCGTTCCAGCAATGTGCACGTCGATGAAGGCCGATATCCTAGAAGAAGTCAAGAAAGAGGTCGAGAAGATGTTTATCAGGCCATGCAGGTACGCTGAATGGATTTCCAATATAGTGCCTGTGCAGAAAAAGGATGGCCGATGGCGCGTTGCCATAGATTTTCGAGATCTCAATAGAGCCACTCCAAAAGATGAATATCCCATGCCGGTAGCAGAGACATTGGTCAATGCAGCTGGTCATAAGGTCTTAAGTTTCATGGATGGCAACGGCTACAATTAGATTTTCATGGCTCCAGAAGATATACACAAGACGCATTCAGAGTACCGTTCTGGCTTGTTTGAATATGTAGTCATGACTTTTGGAAAGAATGCCGGTGCAACATACCAAAGAGCCATGAATTACATCTTTCATGATCTGATCGGCAAATTGGTGGAAATTTACATCGATGACGTGGTGGTCAAGTCTGTCTCTGTAGAAGGGCACTTGGAGGATTTGCGACGCATCCTGGATCGGACTAGGAAATTCGGGCTAAGAATGAATCCAAAGAAGTGTGCTTTTGGGGTGACGGCCGGTCAGTTCTTGGGTTTCTTGGTTCATGAACGTGGAATCCGAGATTGGCCTGAAAAGCCAGGAGGCAGTGCGCACCATGCAACCACCTATCACGAAGAAGGAACTCCAATGCCTCATCGGCAAAATCAACTTCGTCCGAAGATTCATCTCCAATCTGTCAGGACGAATTGAGCCGTTTATGGGATTAGTGAAAATCAAATCTGATGACGAATTTCACTGGGGGTAGAGCAGCAACAAGCGTTTGACGAGATTAAGGAGTATCTATCGACACCGCCTGTGCTGGTTCCGCTCCAAGATGCACCATTCTACATTTACTTATCGGTAGCTGACACTTCCTCGGTGGTGGTGCAACTTTATGATGGTCTGGAGAAGGTGGCTTTCTACCTCAGCAAAGGATGTTGGATGCAGAGACGAGGTATCCCGAGATCGAGAAGTTGTGCTCCTATTTTTCACCTGCACAAGCTTCGTCACATCTTTCTCGACAGAAATTATCATCATATGCAAATCGACGTCGTCAAACATATGTTGTCGACCCCTGTTTTAAAAGGCCGACTTGGTAAATGGATGTTTGCGTTATCGGAGTTTGATCTCCGGTATCACCTGCGAAAGCAGTCAAGGGACAAGCGTTGGCCGATCTCATTGCCGAACGAATCAATATGATATAGCCGCACTGTCGTACGTGCATGGGCTATGTTCTTCGATGGATCGGCTTGTGAAGATGGTTGCGGCATCGGCATTCTACTCGTGTCGCCTCGGGGGCAACATACTCCTTCTCCATCAGGTTGTCTACCCCCACAAACAATGTCGCCGAGTATGAGGCACAAGGGAATGGAGTTGCTTTTGGAAGCCGAGAAGCGGTGGAACTCTTTGGAGACTCTAAATTGGTGATTTCCCAGCTCACGGAGGAATATAAGTGCGAGAGTGAGTCACTCTTCCCATTATGGATGCAATGCCGTGAGCTGATGGCACAATTTCGTTACATCAACTTCAATTGGGTCCCAAGATCTCAAAATACCGAGGCCAACGATCTCACATGGCGTCGAGCTACAAGGACATACAGATGGGTCGGAAGTTCAGGTGCGTTCCTGGAACAGATGACTGAGAGCCGATATCTTCAATTACTTGAAGGATCCGGCTCGGGGGGCACCTAAACGGATAAGGTACAAGGCCATGAAATATGTCCTTATAGGAGATGACATGTTCTACAGGACGTTGGAGGGGTTGCTTCTCAAATGCCTGGGACCAACCGAGTCGAATCGGCTCCTACACGAGGTACATGAAGGCGCCTGTGGAACTCACCAATCGGCTCATAAGATGAAGTGGCTGATCAGGCGATCAGGGTTTTACTGTCCCACCATGCTTGAGGACTGCTTTAGGTACTATAAAGGGTGTCAAGCGTGTCAGATGTTTGGGAAATTCAGATGGTGCCCGCATCAGCAATGAACCCCATCATCAAGCCTTGGCCATTTCGAGGTTGGGGCATGGATATGATCGGCAAAATCCATCCTGCATCGAGCAAAGGCCACGAGTCGATTTTGGCCATTACAGATTACTTCACTAAATGGGTGGAGGCCGTCCCTATGAAGAAGGTAAAATCGGAAGATGTTATCAATTTTGTGAAAGAACATGTCATTCATAGATTCGGGATTCCCCAGACTATCACGACCGATGGAGGTTCGGTCTTCGTGTCTAAAGTGTTCAGAAAGTTCTGCGATGACATGGGGATTAAGCTGATCCGATCGTCTCCGTACTATGCTCAAGCAAACGAGCAAGCTGAAGCGTCCAACCAGAGCCTTATCAAGCTGATTAAGAGGAAAGTTGATGAGTACCCTAGACGTTGGCATGAGGTATTGTCGGAAGCTTTGTGGGCCTATCGCATGTCATGCCATGGAGCTATAAAACTTCGCCATACCAGCTGGTCTATGGGTAGGAAGCCGTATTGCCTTGGGAAATTACGGCTGGATCGAGACGTGTTACGTTTCAGAATGATCTAACAGCTGAAGAATATGCAGCCTGATGAGTGATACTATTGAGGATTCAACGGAACTCAGACTTTGGTCGTTGGAGAAGATTAAAGAGAACAAAGCCAAGGTAGCCCGCGCACAATAAGAAGGTGAGACCAAAGGAGTTTCAGGTTGGTGATCTAGTATGGGAAGCTGTGTTGCCATTAGGGACTAAGGATAAAGAATATGGTAAATGGTCTCCTAATTGGCACGGTCCGTACAAAGTCGACCAGGTTTTGAAGGGTAATGCATACATGCTCGAGCAGCTGGACGGTGTTAAATTTCCAGTAGCTGTCAATGGTCAACATCTCAAGAAATATTTCCCAAGCATGTGGGATGACGGACAGTGAAATATGGGGGCCGGCAAAATCAACATGGGGGCCGATGCATAAAATCGGGAAAAAAAAATTTATATACAAATCACAGCCGATGCACAACATCGACTTTAGAAATATGGATACCAAGACAGCCGATGCACACATCGACTTTAGACTAAAAAGCCGATGCACCACCATCGACTCTAGAGGAACAAGCTCAACGAGCAGTTAACAAATTATTTTCAGGCAGACCGTGGCATTGGGATGATTCTCCCATTGGATTCGCTGAGGAGTTGAATCTGTGCGTTTGAGATCTAAGGTTTGCGTGGACGCGAATTGGACCTGTTTGGACGGCAATTTGGGGGATCTGATTTTATTCTCTCAGACGAAGGTTGCAGATTACCGTGTAAATAGGCAACTGATTTGGCCTTAATCGCGTTTTATGGTAAAGGCCGATGCGCTGCCATCGGCTCTTTGCGCGTTGACTTACTTTGACAATCGGCAAAATTGATGTGGAAGCAAAATCGACATAGGAACATTTTCTTCATTAATAGAAGGGATTTCTTATAGAGAAAGAGCCGATTGCTCGAGGAAGGAAGAACAAAAGAGAGGTCTATTGACCAATCTACTACTACTACTAGTCCTATACTAGTAGATGCTACCCTATGGGCCGTCACTGCCTCGTCGTCACCGTCGAAGCTGCCGTCGGCACTGCTGCCGGCGGGCTCCTCGTCGCTGCTCCCGTAGCCCTCGATGGGAGCCTCCTCGTCGTCGTCGTCGTCGTCGTCATCCGACCCGGCGCGGAAGTGCTTTGCCGGCGGGTAGTCCTCGAGGGAATCGTCGGACTCCTCTTCTTCCTCCTCGTCGGAGGAAGTGAAGTCGTCCCAGGAAAACGAGTCATCCTCGCTCTCCGCCTCCAGCTCCCCATCGGCGAGGAATTGGAGGTCGTCGTCTCCGCTGGTCAAGGACTTGTCGTCCTCAGACCAGACGGAGGAGTCGTGGTCCTCCTGGTCCCATTCCTCTGGGCGCGGGGGCCTCCGCTCGTACCCCACTCCGGCGTGGGCTCGGGAGGCTCGATGGAGGAGGAGGACTGGGAAGAAAGACCCGACGAGGCAGAGGAGGAAGAGGAAGACATTGCTACAGAGGAAGGGGTTTTTTTGTGCCGATGGCTAGTACAGAGCAAGGGGATGAAGAGGCGAACTGTTCGGCGCGGTTAAATAAAGGGGATATAGTGGAGATTTAATGCCACAGCAGTTTCCGAGGAAGTGGTGCCAAAAAGAAAAAAAAGAAGGAAAACTGTCAGATCACACGGAGAAGTTGAGAAGGCAAGGCATCATGATGAAGGATACTGCGACGGTTCTGCTCTGCCACGACATGACCCTACGAAGAAAAAACAGAGTGGTTTTGGAATTATCATTGCCAAAACCAGGGGGCATGTGTTATCACCAGATTTTAACCAAATCAGAGGTGGGCCGTGATTGAGATGGGCTTAGAGAATATGCATGGAAATTATTCATGAATCGGCCTTGTATAAAGAGTTTGGGCCAAATTGCCCGTGTATCTGTAAATTATAGTAGGATACGTGTCGGTTAGGATTAAAAGATAGAGTCTAGCTCGTACACGGTTGGGATTATTCCCAAGTTAGAGAGTCTACGGACTATAAATATGTATCTAGGGTTATTGAGAAAGGAGGACGATCACGTTCACAACAAACCAAATCTAGGCGCATCGCCGCCCCTTGTTTCGAGGGTTTCTTCCGGGTAAGCGCTATGCTGCCTAGATCGCATCTTGCGATCTAGGCAGTATCTTGTTTATTCGTTGTTCATGTGTTGCTCGTGCTGAAGCCTTTTTGATGGCGAGCAACACCATTATCATAGATATGTTAGGGTTTGCATCGATATTTACTTGATGTATTCGCTTAGCTTTGCTATCCCTAGATATCTAGCTGTCCTTATACCTATTTTAGGTGTAAGGACAGCACCTTGCTTAGTCTTTATTCAGTAGATGCGATCTATTATGATTGCTCCTTGTTCTTCAAGGATTAGTTTGATATCTACATAGTTAGGCCTTACAAACGGGTTGAATGATCCAGTAGCACGTAAGGTATAGTTTGCTAATCCTAGAGAGGATGTTCCGGGAATCAACTCCACGTTGGTTTTTAGGCCTTGTCTAGGGTTGGTTTATTATCATCTTTCGTGTCTGCCAGGCTCAATTACGTGTAGGATGTTCCGGTTATGCGGTGAAAACCCTAGATCGTCGTAGATCGTTTTAACTTAATATTGATTAAGCAGGACCACCATGTTATCGTAGATCTCATACGAATCATGGGTGGATCGGCTCCTTGAGCCGGTTCACAGGACAACCTGAGAGCCGATCGAGGCTCATATTTAATGTTTACGTGTATGCCATGCAGGAAACTAGTCGAAGCAATCCATCACCTTCCCGACAGGTATAGGTCAGGTGGCACGCCCTGCACCCATCGGACGTGCGTGCCGGAGCATTGCGGGCCGTCGCCCGAGGGACCAGGGCCCACCAGCAGTCCTGGGAGCCTCCCGGCTCTATGTGTTGCCCGTCGCTACTCGCCGGTGGGTTTTGGTGGTCAACACACACAACATTACTCTTGTGGATGTCATGCTTGTCAAAACCCTTGGTTACAATTTACTTTCCGTTTCCGCCCTTGGCAAGATGGGTTTCGCGTCTTTATTGATAATGATATTGTGGTCCTCTTGTGGAGCAAGACTCTAAAAGTCGCTTTCGTTGGGTATCGCGAACACAACTTGTATGTGGTGGACTTTTCGGGACCACCACGACAAGTGCGATGTGCCTATTCGGAAAGGCGGATGTGGGTTGGTTGTGGCATCGCCGCTTAGCCCATGTCAACATGAGAACTTTGCAAAGTCTCCACAAGGGGAACCATATTGTGGGACTAATGGAAAATGTGTCTTTTGCCAAAGATCGTGTTTGTAGGGCTTGTGTTGAAGGCAAAATGCATGACTCTCCGCATCCAAGCAAGACTATCATCTCTTCCAAGAGGATCTTGGAGCTCCTTCATGTGGATATATTTGGTCCCGTTGCTCATGCAAGTCTTGGTGCGAAGAAACATTGCTTGGTGATTGTTGATGACTACTCAAGATACACTTGGGTCTACTTTCTCAAGACGAAAGATGAGACTCAACAAATATTCATATACTTTTCTACCAAGGTGCAACGCCAACACAACCTCCTCATTATGGCAATAAGAAGTGACAACGGCTCCGAGTTCAAGAACTATACACTCAATGATTTTCTTAGTGATGAGGGGATTCGACATCAATATTCCGCTGCTTACACCCCTCAACAAAATGGTGTTGCGGAGAGGAAGAACCGGACTCTTATGGATATTGCAAGATCTATGATGGCGGAGTATAAATCCCGCTATAACTTTTGGGCCGAAGCCATATCCACCGCTTGCCACTCCTCTAACCGGCTCTATCTCCGCAAGGGCTTGAACAAGACTCCATATGAAATACTCACCGGGAACAAGCCTAATATCTCATACTTCAAGGTGTTCAAGTGTTTCTACAAAATCAAAGGAGTTCGTTTATCTAAATTTGCTCCTAAAGCTTTGGAGGGTATATTTGTTGGTTACGGTGCCGAATCTCACACTTATAGAGTCTTTGATGTATCCTTCGGGATTATCATCGAATCTTGTAGTGTGAAGTTCGAAGAAAATGATGGCTCCCAAGTGGGGCAAGGTTATGTATGTGCAGGTGATGAAATACCTCAAGATGCCATAGTAAGAATGGGTGTGGGATTTTTCCGCCCATTGAGGGACACGGTGTGGCGTCTCGGGAAGGACTATGCTCTACCACGGTGGAGCCCTCATCTTCTCAACATCAACAAACCCCATCTAGTGAAGCAAATGATGCACCAACCCAAGAACAAGAACAAGACCCTCCCTCTTGTGTGCAAGATCAAGGACAAGATCAACCAAGCATTCATGATGGCTCCGATGAGGATCCATTCAATTTATGTCATTCACCTCATAATGTCCAAGATCAAGCACATGATGTTGAGCACTCTCAAGAAATTGAAGTTTCTCAAGTTGAAGGTCAAGACGGGGACCCAAATGATCAAGTTGATCAAGTGATACCTCCAAGACCAAGAAGAACCAAGGAGGAGATCGAGGCCCGTCGTCTAGCAAGAAGAGAAAGGAAACTTGAAATTCGTGAACACACACATGACAAGGTTCTTGGTGATGTAAGGGCAAAAGTTTCCACAAGAAGGCAATTGGCTAACTTTAGCAATCATTATGCTTATATCTCCTTAGTGGAACCCAAGAAAGTTTTTGAAGCCCTTGAAGATTCGGATTGGTTGGAAGCTATGCACGAAGAACTCAACAACTTCAAGTGCAACAAAGTATGGACCTTAGTAGAGAAGCCAAAGGGGTGCCGCAATGTTATAGGCACTAAATGGATTTTCAAGAACAAGCAAGATGAGTTTGGAAATGTTATGAGGAACAAGGCAAGATTGGTGGCTCAAGGTTTCTCTCAAGTTGAGGGAATTGACTTTGGAGGAACCTATGCTCCCGTGGCTCGCCTTGAGTCCATCCGTATCCTTCTTGCTTATGCATCGCATCATAACTTTAAGTTACAACAAATGGATGTGAAAAGTGCGTTTCTTAATGGTCCTTTGCATGAAGAGGTTTATGTTAAGCAACCCCCGGGGTTTGAGGATCTCAACTTCCCTAACCATGTCTATAAGCTTGATAAAGCACTTTATGGTCTCAAACAAGCTCCTAGAGCTTGGTACGAGCACCTTAAAGAATTATTGGTAGACCGTGGGTTTGATGTTGGGCTAATCGATCCCACTCTTTTTACTAAGAGGGTCAATGGGGAGCTTTTCGTTTGCCAATTATATGTTGATGATATTATCTTTGGCTCTACTAACAAAGCTTTCAATGATGAATTCTCAAAGCTTATGACCGATAGGTTTGAGATGTCTATGATGGGAGAGATGAAGTTCTTCCTTGGTTTTGAGATCAAGCAATTGAGGGAAGGAACCTTCATCAACCAAGCAAAATATCTCCAAGACATGCTCAAGAGGTTCAAGATGACCGAGTTGAAGGGTGTAGCCACTCCTATGGTTACTAAATGTCATCTTGCACTTGATCCCAATGGTAAAGAGGTGGATCAAAAGGTATATCGCTCCATGATTGGATCCTTGCTTTACCTTTGTGCATCTAGACCGGACATAGTGTTGAGTGTTGGTGTGTGTGCAAGGTATCAAGCTTCTCCTAAGGAGAGCCACATGATGGCTCTCAAAAGAATCTTTCGGTATTTGGTTGATACCCCAAGATATGGTATTTGGTACCCCAAAGGCTCAAGTTTTATTCTCAATGGATACACCGATGCGGATTGGGCGGGAGACAAGGATGATAGGAAATCAACTTCCGGGGCTTGCCAATTCCTTGGTAGGTCCTTCGTGTGTTGGTCTTCTAAGAAGCAAAATTGTATATCTCTCTCCACCGCCGAAGCCGAATATGTTGCCGCCGCAAGTGGATGCACTCAATTGTTATGGATCAGGCAAACTTTAAAGGAATACGGTGTCATTTGTGACAAAGTGCCTCTATTATGTGACAATGAAAGTGCCATCAAGATTGCCTATAATCCGGTGCAACATTCAAGAACGAAGCATATTGAGATCCGGAATCATTTCATTAGGGATCATGTTGCCCATGGTGATATTGAGCTTATCTATGTTCCTATCAAAGATCAACTTGCCGATATATTCACGAAGCCTCTTGATGAAGCAAGGTTCTCTTATTTGATGAATGAGCTAAATATCATTGATTCAAGGAGTATAGCTTGACCATCTTGCAAACACACCTTTGTCTCAAAACTTTATTTGGTTTAGATGTGGGCATGGAAATAGGGGGAGTGCGGTTTAAATTATTGAGCTATCCCTCCCCCATAATGCCAACATTAAGAAATCATTCTCTTTATATCATATGTTGATATGTGAGCTTCAATGATGAGTAGTGGCTTGGACCCAAGATATATCTTCGTTGTGCCATGCCATAACACTCATATATGGTGGCCTAGGCCACCACACTCTTCTTCGTGAAGAGTTGGAGTTATTTGGATCTTATCGCCTTTTTATTTGACAACTCCTTGTTCTTATGGGAAATCACTCTAGTTTGGCCTTATTTGCTCATATCTTGCAAACTTGAGTGATCATGTACCATAACAGTTTGTGCCTTCTAAACCTAAGCCTACACTCATCTATAAGCCATTTCCATCTTGCTCATATGTCATGTTTTGGTAAAAACTTGGAGTTTGAGGATTTTCGGTCGGATGATCTAGGTTGCCCCATCTTATTGGTAAATATGCATCTTATATGTGACGTGATACATTATTGCATCACATATGGGTCGATGCAAATAACCAACTAAAGATAGGCAGGATTTTCGGTGTTCTGGAAATTTCCAGAAAACCGGATAATCCGGCCTCGTGGCACCCCGGAAAATCCGGCCCAGCCGGATTATCCGCCCTTACTTTGGGCCGGATTATCCGGCCTGGGCTGGTAGCGAGGGGATTTAGAGAGGCCGCGGGGTGGACAGTTGCCACAGCAACCAGTTCCCCCCACGCGATCTCTCTCTCCTCCATAGCCGCCGGAGCTCCTCCTCCTCACCGGAGCCGCCCCGTCCGCTCCCTCTTGGAGTTTTTGGGTGGATCGGGTGCCTCTCCTCCCTAGCTATCATCTTCTCCAAGCGGCTTTGCCAATGGATGCGGGTATGACTCACAATCCCTAACCCTAGGTGTTGTGATTTGTATGTGCTATTTTCTTGGTGGAGATGGTGTCTAGTTGTTCCAAATCGTGTGTAGTATACTCCTCTTGTATGCTATAAGGCCGATCTGGTCGTAGACAAGTTTTTGATTGCAATTTCTGCAAGATTCGTAGGGCCAGATTATCCGGGCCCCACGCAGACCGGATTATCCGATCAGGCCGGATTATCCGCCCCCCGGGGACACCGGATTATCCGGCCTGGAGCTTCATCGCCGTTGCAGTGTTGATTCAATCTATCTTGTCTAGACTTCTACCGACTTATAGTATGTTTCTAGAGTACATTACTGTATCATACATGACTTATGAGCATTATCTTCTCTTTGCTATCCGTCTTTGCTGTTCACATGTAGTGTTTCTCGGGGTTCTCGGAGATGCCCAAGGCATGATCGGTCAAGTGATGAGTTCGCACCGAATGCTCCTTGCAAGTCCACAGCTTCTAGGCAGAAGAACAAGGCACCTAGGGATAACTACAAGACAATGGACATTGTCTCCTATGCAGCAATCCGTATGAAGAACTGGTATGAAGACCTTCCAAGGGATGATGAGATAGAGGGCAGGCGCTTCTGGTGCTTGGAGCAGGAATTCATCTACAAGGATATTTATGAGCCCATGAGGAAAGTGCGACCCATGCAAGCAATCAATGTGGATCTTCTGGCAGTCAATAATCATTTTGAGGATGCCATCTGGGTGACTAGCAGGATGGGCTTGCAGGATCTGATGAAGATTCAGTGTGACTACAGTCCAGAGTTGATTAAGCAATTCTTTGCTACTCTGGCCATCAAGAAAGATGTTGAGCGCACTATGGAATGGATGTCTGGCTCCACTCACTGTGAGGCAACCTTGCGCCGGTTTGCCTCTATTCTTGGACTTTCTGCAGAAGGAGGTCGTCGCCTCCATGGTCCTCAGAAGACGGATAAGAATGTGCTTTTTGATCTCTATAACTCTTCTGGAGCAGTTGGTACTACCAAGGGGCTGCTTCCCATCTACGGTCAGTTGCTCCGTTTCTTTCGAGCCACCATTGCTCCAAGTGGTGGAAACAATGATGCACTCCGGGGAGCTCTTGTGGATCTTATGCACCTCAGCCTTAGGTGTGCTCGTGATGCTAATGAGGAACATGACTTCTCTCTTGATGTCATGGACTTCATCTTTAATGAGATTCATGATGCCATGGTCTCCCGGACCACCATGCCATATGCACCATATATCCAGCTCCTCATCAACAACTCTATGGCCATGGATGAAGACTTGAGCCGGTTCCCATTGGTGAAGCACACTGTCAAGAAGGCTTACAAGCTTAAGCCGGTTCCCCATGCTGCACCTGCTCCTGACTCCTTTATGGGAGATGCTCGCACTAGTGGTTTTGCTCCTCGCCATGCTGATCTTCCTGCCATGAAGAAGCAAGTGAGGAAGCTTAGTTGGTTTCAGCGTCACATTCTATGCATGAATATTGAGATTCATAAGGAGAACTATGCGGCCAGCCGAGAGCGTTCTGAGATTCAGCATACTCAGCGGTCATTCTTCATAAGCTCAGTGGTGAGCAAGGACCCCCGCCTCAGCCTCCAGTTCACCCAGGTTACAGTGGGTGGCATTCTTCATAGGTTCCGTCGAATGATTTTGAGGACTGCATTCAAAGGGCCAACTACACTCGCCGCTCTCCGGATGCCCCTGACACTAAAGAAGAAGAAGAAGAGGTGGACTAGTCCGAGAACGAAGAGGGCTCCGAGTGATCTCCATGGGGCGTGTAGCATCGCGCTTTTCCCTTTTTGGCGTCTCGATGCCAAAGGGGGAGAAGTGTTCTATTAGGACTTCTCTCGGGGATTTGCATGGTTTGGGCACAAGCATATGCGTTTATCATTCCTTTATTGCTTGTGTTCCCTCTTATTTGAACTATTTGGTTTGGTTGTGTTCCGTTTAAAACTATGTGCTATATGTGGTGTGAGACATTGTTAAGGTTTTCGGATTTCTATATGTTGAGATCAAGGTTATTATATTGTGTGTGATGCTATATCTCCGTATTATATATCTCCATATGGGTATGATCTCTATCACCTTATCTCAACTTCATATATGTCTATGTCTCTCTTGTTAGAGCTCATGTTGGATACCTCTTGTGTTGAGGCACCTCACACCTATGTGTTGTGTATTTGTATTCAAATGCAAATTACTTATATGCACACATGTAGGGGGAGTGCCTCTATGTTTTGCCAACATGCTTGATCTCTATAGTGATTCTCTTGCAAATCCGTATATTGTCATCAAACACCAAAAAGGGGGAGATTGAAAGAACATCTCTCATAATATGTTTTGTGTGTTTGATGTCAATGTATGTGATACACTAATGTTTGATTAAGTGGTACAGGGATTATATAGATACATGTATATGTGTGATGGATGTGGTAAGACGTGTCAAAAAGAAGCTGTAACAGGATCACCAGGCCGGATATTCCGGGCCGGATATTTCCAAAATATCCGGCCCCCATTTTTCGGCTAAGGACTGGAGGTTTTGTGGCTCAGTACTCCCTCGACATGGGCCGGATAATTGCCCGGACATTTGCCCGGATTTTCCCCAGGGCCGGATAATCCGGGCCGGATATTTCCAAAATATTTGCCCCCCCCCCAAAAAATCGGCTAAGGACCTGAGGCAAAGCAGCTCTAGACATGGGCCAGACATTTGGCCGGATTTTCCCAGGGGCCGGATTTTTCGGGGGGGCCAGATAATCCGGCCCCAACTTAGGCTGGATTATCCGCCCCCCCGGAAGCTCCAACGGCTGGAATTTGGAGGGGGGTATTTATACCCCTTCTTCTACCTTGCTCCTTGCTCAATCATTGCACAAAAATCTGCCAAGCTTCACCACCATTAGAGCCACCTCAAGAACACAAGATTTGCAAGATCTCCTTCCTCCCCCAACCAAAGATCTTGATCTTTGGAGATTCGAAGGAGAAGACACCGATCTACATCCTCACCGAAGCGATTTACATTTCCCCTCATTTGTTTGAGGGCCCTCTTGCTAGAGTTCCTCTTTGGATCCCTAGTTGTTTTGTGTTGATGTATTGTTGTTGATTGTTGTGTTGTTACAGATTTGGGAGCCTCCAATTTGGTTGTGGATGTGTGCCCCAAGAACCTTGTAAAGGCCCGGTTTCCGCCTCGAGGAAATCCCTTAGTGGAAGTGGGCTAGGCCTTCGTGGCGTTGCTCATAGGAGATCTGAGTGAAGCCTTCGTGGCTGTTGGTTTGGCTTTCGTAGCAACCACACTCCTCCAAACGTAGACGTACCTTCTTGCAAAGGAAGGGAACTACGGGAATCATCTCCGTGTCTCCGCGTGCTCCACTCTCGATTACCTCTATCCTATTCTATCTCTTATATTGCGTAGCTATATCTTGCTTAGTTGATTACCTTGTCATATAGGTAAATTCACATAGTTGCATATCTAGAGAATTTACCTTTGTGTCAAGCCTAAATTGAAAAAGAACTAAAAATTGGTTAGCACCTATTCACCCCCCCTCTAGGTGCGGCATACGATCCTTTCAGTATCTTTCCCTCTTCTCACGTGATCATTCCGAGGTGGATCTCTCCGTGTATCCACTGCCGAGGTGGGAGTTGGCGGTGGCAACGGGGGTCGTTGGCGGCATCGCGGAGGGGCGCTTCTCGGGCGGTTTGAGAAGCCGATGATGGCTCTGCAGCGGCGGACGGATGGCGCGCGTCCGCCTGAATACTGTAAGTACCCCAACATTGGCTCACGAAGTTGTCAAATTTCTTGGATTTTTCGTTATTGCTAGGGTTTAGCCGTTATCATGTACCAATTGGAGATGAATTTCTGGCGTAGTTTCGTTTCGATTAGGGTTCGCCAGGTGTTTGAAATGGGTTTACTGTAGCTGGTAGTTCAGATAAAACAGTGGATTTTGATGTTTGGTTTTCCCGTGTTGTTGTGGCAAGTCGTGGTAACCCATATTTCTGTCTCGAAGTGAATCACGGAGGTTACTTTCTTGGGCATGCGAACAACATGAGCTACGTCGATGGTGCTTCTGTGTGGTTTGATCATGTGGACATTGTGACATGGTCACTGGAGCGCTAGAAGCTTTGATTGAGGACCTGGGTTACGAAATGCAGGGATGGATGTTAGTGTTCTATTTGATCCCACTTCTGACGATTGCAAGGAATTGTCTAAGACAGTTGACTGGCAAAATGGACACTACTGCAATGGCGAATTTTGTTGGTTGTGGTCAACACTATATAAGTATTTTCCTTGACCATGATGAATCAATCAGGGCAGTTGACTGGGACGATGTCGTAGAGTTCCATGTTGTTGAACTTGCCCCAGTTACCAGTCTTGTGAAGCATTTCGTTATTGATGATGCACCTAGGGAAGTGGAAGGTGCCCCTGTTCCACTTTAGGTTGTGCCTGATGAGGATGGTGTCAGGACTAGAAGCAGGAGCAACCTATCTACTAATAGTGTGCAAGAACAAGATGATGCAGAGTGTACTGAAGAAGGAGATGATGATTCAGAGTTTGGCATAGATGATTTAGATTATGCTCTATATTGAAGAAGAAGAAGATGATGGTGATGATGATGATGATGATTTGTATGCTGAAATGTTGTTGATGATGATGAGGATAAGGTTAAGAGGATGAAGGGAAAAGCTCCAAAGATCGAATGATGGTGGTGATTCAGAAGATGATGATCTATGGGCTCCTGAGTCAGATGAGTATTGTCATGAGTTGAGGTTCAAGACCTCATGTATTTAGAGTTTGGCTTAAGTTTGAAGATGTTGCCTTGCTTAGAAGAGTAATCAAGGAATATGCTTGTCGGAATAGGAGAGATATAAAGCTTCCAACAAATGACCTCAAGAGACTCAAAGTTGTTTGCAAAGGCAGCAAGTCTTCTCCCTGGTACATGTGGGCTAGCTATGATAGCAGGCCTAAGCAGTGGATGATGAAAAGATACACATATAAACATACCTTTTCCAAGTAATGGAACATCAGAGAATTTACTGCTGATTTTCTAGCAGATAAATTCTTGCCAAGTTTCAAGGCTAACCAAGAAATGAGTTTGAATTTTTTTGGTAGGGTGGTTCAGAAGGAATGGAACATGACGCCTGGTACTAACAAGTTACAAAGAGCAAGGAGGATTGCCATGAGAAAAATATATGGAGATGAAGAAGAACAATACAAAATGCTTTGGGATTTTTCAAATGAGATTAGAAGAAACAACCCTGGGAGCTCTTTCTTTCTTGCTCTTGATGAATGCTCCAGATTTAAAAGGTACATGAGTTTAGAAGCTTGCAAAAGAGGCTTTCTGGAATGCAGACCAATAATATTTATTGATGGCTGTCATGTGAAGACAAGATATAGAGGGCAGTTGTTGTGTGCAGTTGGCATAGATCCTAACGACTTCATCTTTCCCATAGCTATTGTTGCTGTGGAGGTTGAAGACACTGATAACTGGACTTAGTTCTTGCAGACCTTGAAGGTAGATCTTGGCATTGACAAAACCCATCCCTGGAAAATCATGTCTGATAAACAAAAGGTATCATCCCTGAACAATAATTTTACGCATGTCCGCTATAACATGGTTGATTGTCCTGACTAATGCTTCCATTCCTGTTATAGGGTCTTATAAATGCAGTTGGGCAAGAATTTCCAGAATCTGAACATATATTTTGTGTTAGGCACTTATGGCAGAACTTCAACCAGTTGTTCAGAAGTGATGCACTGAAGAACCAGCTGTGGAACATTTCAAGGTGGACCCGGGGCGGTGACTGATGATCATGAAGGTGTAATCCTAATTCTTTTGTTAGTGAGGATTAAATATTAATCCATGTTAAGGCTTCCCTATATTTAACTCATAACATGGGAAAAACAATATAGGGCAGGATAGGGTCGACCCATTCAGGGAGCTCCCTCCTTGAGAAAATGGAACATATAGTTTGAACTTAGTGAGTAACAAAAAAAATCCTTTTTTGGTCAAAAAACAAAAGAAGAACCTAGCTACTGCCAAGATGCAGACAATGTAACTGCTGCATGGAAGAACTAGAACGGTTAAACCATGGGTTGTATATTTAATCATGTTTACCTTCCATTTGTTGAAACTGTACTATTTTGCTTTGACACCTGTTGGTTGTTACTGACGAACAATGTTTACTTTATCCTATGGTGATAAAACCATTTCTTTTTGTGATAACATTGTTCCAAGTTTCGCATCCCATAGGACCATACACCAATTGGAATGTGCATTGGATATTCACTTTCTTGCGCTCTTCTTTGTTTTGTACTTTGTGTCTAGGATGGTTAGACTGATGTAACTGAATTCTAGTTCCAATGCTACTTAGTTAGGTGATACAGGTCATGGAAGCGAAACTTATTGGCACACTTGAATTTGTACATATCTTAAACTTCAGCTTTCATGTTATTCGGTTATAAGCCGTGCTAATTAGTTGCGCTTATTTGATGTATCTGAATATATGTCCAATGCTAACTAGGCGTGCACTTGCGTTTATGTACTTCAGCAGAACACGACACTGCAACACACTTGCATATACATTGTTCCTGCTTAATGTACATCTTGATTAATCCATGTTGTGCTAGTTTTTTTGTTTTTGGACGATCCATGTTGTGCTAGTTGATCCAACTTTTTTTTGCCTTTTGTCTCTCTTGGGTGGCATTTCAAACTTTTTCCTGTGTTGCATTTCATTTAGCCTAGCTGGAGATGCAGGGCAAGCTGCGCTTTTGTTGGTTGTAAGGATTTTTTATTTGTAACATGCCACATTTTGTGATTTAAATCTCGAGCTTGTGCAAGGATTCAATCGACCAAGAAACTTGCGTGGCTCGCTGCTCGAAGGAAATGAGGCGGGGCAGAGAGGGCGAGTCTGGTGAACTAGAGAGATCCAATGGCTATCTGCTCATGATCAAACATTTATCAGTCCAAACTGTGGCATTAATCGGGCACTCCCTTTATTTTCCGTCTGTTCAAGAAACGTGGCGAGGGTCCTCATTCGACATCAGTAACATCAGTTAGCTTGAGTAAGTTTCTGCGGCTCTGAGCTCGTCGTTGCTACTCCTTGCACACTTCTCTTCTCCCGAACACGGCACCCC
Source organism: Lolium multiflorum (assembly GCA_030979885.1). Taxonomy (NCBI): domain Eukaryota; kingdom Viridiplantae; phylum Streptophyta; class Magnoliopsida; order Poales; family Poaceae; genus Lolium; species Lolium multiflorum. Next base: position 234,722,944 of record CM061748.1, on the reverse strand, counting down.
CAGGCTATCTGCACCGTGACGCGGCCGAAAAACGGCGCAATCTCCTCGACGCACAGCCAGCAGACGACGACCCCCAGCGCAGACAGGGCAGAGCCGGCGGCCCTAGGCACCCCGGGCCTGTCGGCCGCCCAGCACGTCATGCTAACGACGAGCGACATGGCGAACGACCAGAACATCACCCGCGCAGCCGCCGTCACCGGCCACGCGCGCCGCGGCGGCGCCGGCGGCTCCTGCTTCCTGCGGCCCTGGCGCCACGCGAAGAGCGACAAGAACGCGCAGAATAATATGAACAACGCCGCGAAGGCCGCGAGGGTGGGGCGCTCCCCTTGCGCGGCCATGTCGACGGCGAAGGCCAGCCCCACCGTCGCCGTGACCAGCGCCAGGGTCCGGACCGTGGCGGGGGACGTGCCGGGAGAAGCAACAGCGGGGCGTGCCAGCTCGCGCTCAGGTGAGCGGACGGTTAGCTTGGGGTCTGCCGTGGTGTCAGGTGGTGGCGGCGGCGGTGGCAGCAGCGGTTGCTGCTCCAAGTCTGGAACCGCTTCATCTGGCTTCGTCTTGGTGTCCATTGGAACGTCTGCCATCTGAGCTGTACTGATATGTTTCGCAACAAATTGAAGGCAATATGTAGACGAGTGTCGGAGTGCAATGTCTCTGTCGGAACGACGCCGACGAGTATACCAATGCGTGTTGTATCTGCAGGATTGATGAAACCATGCCACACCAGAGCAATGGCATGCATCCATACGTAAAAGACAAGGTAAATTGATAATCACGAGAAAAGACAAGGTAAAAAGATAATTACAAGAAAAGAAATACTCCTAGTACATATTATACGTACTTTTGATGGAGACAAGTAAATAATGACAAGAAATGAAATGAATTACAAACTATATATACAGTTAGCCCACAAATTCATTTTGGTCTAAGGGCGCACACAGCATGAGGCGAGTCTAAACAAAAGTAGGGCCTCAGTATCGGTGTTACTTCTCTTCTCATTATTGATTGGATTTGAGTTATACAACTGGTACCTGTGAAAAAAAAAATGATAGACACCTTTTTGTTTCGGAAAAATGTCCACTGCATTTCATTTTAAAACAACGTAGGGCGAAGAAATCATAGAGGCAGCACGGCAAATGTATATCTAGTGCAGATGATGTTTATAGAGAAGATAGGATGCATCACATGAAGTGCAGACATTGTTGTGATTCTGCTGTCACTTGGTCAGACCTTCACCGTTAGTGACAATTGAAAGGCCAAACAAAAGAAGACTAGCTGCATCAGAGCATAATGATCTCAGTTTGGACCACTTACACATGAAAAGAGTGATCCAGATGGAGTTGTTGGCATACAATACTCATGTATGAATAATAACCTGGGCATCATTTCAATAGCAATAAGTTCTGAAACTCATTTCTGTGTAGACATTGACTAGCATTTCGGTACCATGTCATAGTACTGTATTACAGAATTCACTTATCCTTGCAGGTAACATCCCTATTTCTATCAAGCACAAGAGTAGCATAATCTCCAAATAAAAAGAAACTTGAGTCCCCATCTAACCAGGCTACAAGATCCAATCTCTCTTCATCATAACTATTTCGTATAATCTTTAAACAAAACCTCAACCATGCTACTTCTCATCTTTGTAAAATACCATGTCACCATCAACTGTGTGTTTATAGTTGAGAAAAGATTCAACTGTTAGCAAAGCTATAACTTGACAAAGGAGTTAGCTGATCCACATTGCCAACAGCCCACGCCAGTCATCTTCAAAATGATCATTTCGAACCTGCAAGTATTGCACGCCGGTGCCAGCTGAAAAAGCAACAGGTATGCACATTTCAGGATTGGTCTTGTCTGCACAAAACATGCATCTCTGCTTCCTAAAAAGACTCATGCTTCTGCTTCCTGAAATGCTCATGCTTTTACAGCCTCTCCTGCAGCCAGCCTCTCGTCCTCAGTGGTAAGTCCCTCAATCAGTGAAATATATGTGCTGTCATCAGGGGTGATGCCATTGCCCACCATTTCTTTCACCAGCTCCTCGGCATCGTCTCCCTGGCCATTCTTGCAGAGCCCTCGTATCATTGCATTATATGTCAAAAGCGTTGGGTTGAACCCCTTATTTATCATCTCATCCCGAACCTTCACAGCATCCTTGATGTCACCCTTCATGCTGTAGCCACTGATCAGCGTGTTGTAACTGACAAGGTCAGGCTTGATACCCCGCTTTGTCATCTTCTCAATGAGCTCCCGTGCTTCATCAAGACGCCCCAGCAGGCACAACCCCCTCATAAGAGTATTGTATGTGACATCATCCGGTGTGATCCTCTTCTTCTCCATTTGTCCCATGATCTCAAATGCCCGAACCATATCTCCACCAGTGCAGTGGCTATTGATCAGGGCATTGTACATGACAAGGTCAGGTCTGATGCCTCTTCTCACAGCCTCATCAAACAGCATATCTGTTTCCTTAACCATACCCTTCTTGGACAAGGCATATATCAATGAAGTGTAGGTCACCACTGTTGCATGGATCCCTTTCTGGGCCATATCTTCAAACATCTTCAGCGCTTTCTTCTCCTTGCCCTCTTTGCAGTACCCGTTGATCAATATGTTGTACGTGAACACATCGGGTGAAAGCCCCTTTCCATGCATCTCCTCAACCAATTCATATGCCTCTGCAGCACGCCCTTCCATGAACAACGCATGCACAAACTGATTGTATGTCGAGACTGTCATGGAAACTCCCCTAGCTACCATATCCTCCCGGTACTGCAGCGCGACCTCCAGATTCCCTTTGTCACAGTACGCGCCTATCAATGTGTTGTACATGACGGCAGTTGGCTTGACTTCTTCCCCGGTCAGCATTTCGTCGAACACCTTGGCTGCCTCCTCGACCTTGCCGACCTTGCACCAACCGGAGATCACCGTAGCATAGGTGTACTTGTCAGGGGCGAGACCGCCGCGCTCCCGCATCTCCCGCATGACCTCCAGCCCCGCCTGGACGCGGCCGCGGGCGCAGAACCCGGCGATGACGGTGTTGTAGGTGACGGCGTTGGCGTGGGGCATCTGCCGGAGGAGCTGGAGCGCGCGGACGGGCTTGGCATCGGAGCAGAGGTGGCGCAGCATGATGTTGAAGGTGGTGGTGGAGAGCGGGAGGCGGAGGCGGAAGATGTCGGCGAAGAGCGCGAAGGCGGATTTGGGGGGCAGGGAGGAGAGGAGCGGGTGGAGCGTGGCGGTGGGGATGGGGAAGGAGAGGGACTTGAGCCGCGAGTAGAGGCTGAGCGAGGTGGTGTATGGGCGCCCGGTGATGGAGGCGGAGAGGAGCAGGTGGGGCAGCGAGGGGGTGGCGGCGGTCAGGTGCGGGAGCACGGCGAGCGGGGAGAGCGTCAGGTCGGCGGACAGCGCCGATCTGAAGAGCGCGAGCGCCGCGGCGGGCGTGGGAGCCGCGCGGGCGGCCGCGGCGACGGCGGCGGGGGAGGTGGGCGGCGCCATGGAGACCGAGGTCGCTGCTTAGTCAGGAGGGGTTTCGCGAGGTTTTTTGTGTGGAGTATGGAGGTTCAGAACGCATTGGACATTCACAAGACCTGAAGACCAGACCAAACTGGTATGAAATTCAGACCGTGCGAAGTCTCTGCACTGCATCCAAACAAAGTAATCTGCCAAACTACTGGTAAAAACAGGAGAAAAACTCAACATAGCTTTGACAACACAGTACTCAAACGCCAAATGGTTTGTGATTATCTTTCTGGGCAAAATATATAGTGTGCATCACCGCCAAATTCTTTTTGTAGGCAACTGTATCTAGTTGAAATTACCTGCTCCATGCTACTTGATCTGTAGGCTTTCTAGGAGGGTTAAGTTAACTATGTTCTGAATTTATGGTTACGCAACAACATCTTATCCACGATTTCACAGTGAAGTTGTCTTTGGGAACTGTCGTCGCACTTACTTCAGACTGTCAAATGTTGTGGCGAATTCAAAGTTCTTCGAAATAAGAAACTACTCGTATAACCTATCACTTACCCTGGCGTCCGTCACTAACCAGAGAACATAGAGCAGGGAACACGTCGGCGAAGATCCCATATCCTATATTTATGATGGACCAACAAGGAGTGCAGCTGAATTTGCACTTAAACAAACTAGAATACAATCTCAAAGGGGCAGGGGGAAATCATTTCAATGCACCCGGTGATCCATTACATGGCTTAGACATTACTAGTACTACAACACATAAACAACTTAACAACAGAGACTTCCGAGTCTGAGATGTTGCTCGAGAATGTCTGACTCGTCTACTAAACTAGTATACTGGAAACATAGGAAGACCGAAACATCATATACAAAATTTTCCTCGGGAGATGGATCACTCATACATCAGGAGTAAATGCAGTTTCTCTGCGTTGAGCGGCTACTTCAGAACCCTCTTCCGACCGGTTCTCCTTCTCTCTGCGCTATGCTTCATTTCTGTACGGCCAGTTGAGACTATCCTGCAAACTATCACAAGAAATAAAAGCACGATGAGGAGATTTGCCGTGACAAACACTCACAAGCAGCAACGCGGCACACGGTATACTCACGGTGAGATCGAACAACTCATGAAGCGTTGCCAAGAAAGTAGGATCCAAGTCGGGGAAGTCGAGAGGCGTCGGATTCTCATGGATGTCGGTGTTGCGCAGCGGAGGCAGTGCCGCATAGCCCTGAACAGCGGATGAGTTGGGCTCTTCCTCATCCTATCACAGTTTCAGCAAATGCAGTAAGTAAAATGATCTTGCGGTTGATGGCAGCGCAGTAACACGAAAGGAAAAGATGATGAATTGATGATTACCTGATTCTGCTCCGTTTCCAATGGACTACCGCTTAGGCCGCGAGGCTGTGGAGGGTACATATTTGGGGTTGTAGGATTGATTTCCACAGAAGATGAACCGGATTCGGCATCAGCAGCATGCATCTGCGACTTCCTAGTGTTGTTTTTAACCTGCCAAAAGACTCTCGACACAACAAGCTCCCCGTGCTTTTCACCTACCTCTGCCCCAAGGTGACACTGATGCATCGTCCAGTTAGTTTTAACTTTCTTTTCATTGTAGCATTTGTGAAGAACCAGTATTTTCTTCCAGCCTTTTATGACGCTATTATCCAAGATGCGTGAAGATTTTCCAGTCTGGTGCCATGTAATATTCTCATAACAATCAGTGTTATTAGTATTGCTGATCTTGCGACGCTTGCGCTTGCCAACTTCATAAGCATTTGATATTTTGTGGAAGAAATGGCTGCTGCTCCCATCCATCTTGATACCTACAGGGGCATAGGAAATAAACTAACTAAGACTTTACTCAGCAAAGTAAAACCCCCTTCCATCCCACAACACAAGACGTTTTGGCAAGCTGTCTTATATTGTGCGATGGAGGGAGTATTATCTAACTAGGTAATTCAGAATGTCCTGATAACAAGTGCAAAATAAGAATTCTGTACCAGGGAGATTTTTGGGATGTGTATAGCAGATTCCTTCCTCCTCCTTTATCGTTGGAATAAAGTTATCTATTAGTACATGGGATGCTACCCTCCCAACCTTTCCTTCCAAGTGTCCAATCAGTTCCAGATCAGTTGGATCAAACTTAACACCAACAGGGAGTCCTGGCCACTGAGATGAAACCTGCAATACAAGGTATGAAATGCAACTAGAAATCATGATGTTGTACACCCTATGTATATGAATGCACAAACATTTCGCATTCAATGTAAACAACAGAAATGTGGTTCTGCAATGATGTGTATCTGCGTAGTCTTAGAAATGGTTTCTCCACTTGTCTGCTCATCAAGATTAAGGTACAAATTTAGCATCTATGTGTTTCGGAACATAATGGTTCAACAAGCATATCAAGTGCGAAAAAATAAATACAATGAAATTGTTGCTTCCTTCCTACATGGCATTACCATGCATATGGAATCTAACAACAAATTGTCTATTAAAAACAATTTGTGCACAAACAAAGTATTCACACAACTAATGCATGGAGCACTAGTGTTGCATCTGAAACTTTGTTTGAAGCTAGTGCATTTTTTTATCGCCGTTGGACCTTGTCCACGAGATTGTAATGGGGAAAGTTACTACACAAGTGAGCATGAGTATTTAAATCTAGCTATCATATTATATATCTTTAACAACACGTACATCGTCATTATGCATGTGATATTCGCAATTTGGGCACTCCTTCCATGCTGCTGTGATCAATTCCTTGATTTCTGTACTTGAGTTTCTAATCATCGCAGCAATTATCTTGCCATTAATAATCAATGACCTGCAGGAGAATCTGTGAGAACAGTCTATCTTAGGAAGCATATGTTGAGACAAACAGACAAACAGATAATAAATGCAACTAATGATTCATAACACAGATGCCACATAATCCAACAAAATGCTCTCTCAGTGTAAACAGGAGATCATATTTAGACGCAAAATGGAGCAACTAAGCTAGATTCACATATATCTAACTGAATTATTGGTACGGTGATAGATTATCAAGAATAATCAATGTTACTGAGAACATATGCTAGTAAATTTTTTCGGAAAGAACATATGCTAACTACCATGTACATTAACTCAAAGAAGAAGAGTAGTAGTAATGAAGATAATTAATTACGACCATGTACTAACTCTGATAGACACTAGTGTACATTGTTTTGATAGATCAACATTGATCAGTAGCCAAAACTATAGTAGTGCCATCAATTTCGGTTTGCAGTTCTTTAGCCTTGCATTGCTATTTTTGGAAGCTCAAATCAAACATAGACATAGTATTGACGAGGAGGTCCAATCTAGAGTTCTAGACCATGCCCATTGATCTACGCAGCCAATGATCTGAAAATTTCCAATTGTGTGGCCAGGTATCGCTCCTCTTAAACCAGCAGTTGCCATTTGTGTGCCACTACAAGCAAACAGAAACTTGGAGGGTACTAATCACTAAGCAGAAGAACTTCTGAATAAGCGTTCGACAGGAGCATGTTCAAGATTGGAAACGTTTTTTTGTGATCCATCAGTACTGAATGAGGGATCTGCGCCATCTCGTAGTAGCAGCAATCGATGATCCAATCAAGCTGCACAGATCCTTCTCTGCCTCGTGAGTCATGAGCACCTCAAAACGAACTTACAAGGATGGACAAGCCGCAATCAAAGCGCACCACGAGATGGGATGGGATCGATCCAACAAGACTGAACACGCCGAACCTGCACCATCACGTAGTAGCAGAATAGAAGGCATCAAATCGATGATCCAACAGCAAAAATTGGTGATCTCTACTCCGCTTTCTCAGTCTGACCACTGCGATAGTCGAGAGAAACAAGCAGGGTCGGATAGCTGCGAGCGACCAATCAGAAGTTCAGAACGGAACTGCAACGAGGAACAGTACCTTCTCTTCCTTCGAGAGGAAGGTTCCTCCACCACCACCTCGGTAGACCGCGAAACCCCAGCACGGATGCACAGCCGCTGCAACGAGGGATAGAACGGGGCCGAATACACGGCGGCCGCGCGGAGGCAAACCTTCTCTGCTTTCGTCTAATTTTTTTTTAGAACTTCTCTAGGAAGGTTCCACCAACACAGCAGTCGCAAAGATAAAAACCCGCACAACCAATGTAGCGATGAGAGGACCCCGTTCGGAATCACGTCGCCGGCTTTACGCCGGGCACCTCCCGGGCGATCTCGCGCGCATTTGCTCCATCAGACCGACCTCTGCTCTGCCACGCGCTCCGGAGGCATCACCCGTTCCCCACCAAAACCACACATGTACGCACCTGAATCCACCACACGATGATCGATCGCGACGCTATCAATCCTAAACCCTCCCCAGAATCCCCAATCCCCTCTCGATTTCGGAGCAGATAATGAACCCAGAAAGATCGAGCACAAAAAAACAAGAGAAACCTTGAGCGGAAAGAAAAGTCAGACCCAAGAGGCGGAACCAGAACGCGGCTTACCCTGCCATGGACGCCCGACTGCGCTGCGACGGGAGGCTGCTCGGGGGCGGTCGGGAGCTTGAGAGCGGAGCAGGGAGAGAGGAAGTGAGAGAGCATCCAGTGGGAAGGGAACTTCTGCGCAACTGATGAGGTGGGAGTGCTGGTGGCCGGAGGCGGAGCGTGCCCTTAAATAGGCGCGGGTTGCCTCTCTCCAAAATGTTTTGCCCATGGTAACAAGCAACCCTCCCCTCTCCTGTTGAGCTCAGTGAACAATGAACTCCTCTTTGCCATTACTGCTAGATTTTTTTCCTATCGGAGAGAATGTTTCGAAGATTTCATTTGATCTTGTGATTACTACCATTCCACTTTAAGGCTAAAATGGGATCTATTCAAGACAAGTGAGAAGATCAATTCATATCTTTCTCCAGCTAAACAATGGATATAAGTTAGAGCATTCATTCGCTTGACCCATTTCACACGCCAAATGTGTCCGTTTGCGAATTCTCTCTCTGGCAATTAACTGCTTGAGCAATCAGTTTTCCTGGCGCGGGAGCGGGTCATTACTTTTCTCTGTCATTCTCCACTAATTTCAATATTTTTATTTTTGTCGGTTCCCCACTAATACCGCACATTTAATTCCGCTCTCCCCTATCTTGCGCATTTAATTTGTTGGTGGGCCGCATATCCCGCACCTTTAATTTCTTCTTTTTTTATCTCGTGATTTTAGATTATCTTTTTGTAGCATTTTTCTCGGTTTTAGTTTTCCTTTCTTTTGATAACGTGATTTCCGCCAAAAAATCCATTTTAGCGTGATTTTCGCCATGCATCTCCCTTAATTTCTTATTCTCTCCGTTCCTAGATATAGGGTGTATAGTTTCTTGCACTGAAATTAAGAAACACACATATAGGGCAACTTATACGGATTTTGGGCAACATTACCCCTGAATTATTGACATGAGAAAATAGAGGAGTTTGCATGAGCAGATAATGAACCCAGAAAGAGCTCACAAAAAACAAGAGAAACCCGAGCAGAAAGAAAAGTCAGGCCCAAGAGGCGGAACCAGAACGCGGCTTACCCTGCCATGGATGCCCAGCTGAGCTGCGACGTGAGGCTGCTCGGGTGCGATCGGGGACAGGGCTGGGGAGCCTGAGAGCGAAGCGGGGAGAGAGAGGAAGCGAGAGAGCATCCGGTGGGAAGGGAACTTCTGGGAAAGTGTGTAGGGATTCGTAGCATAGAAAATAAAAAATTCCTACCACAAGAACGAATAACAAACCAATATCTAATCTAGTAGATGGTAGCAACGAGATGAGATCATCATACCCTCGAAGATCGCTAACGAGATAAATCTCGTGGTTGATGTAGTCGATCACTTGCCGCTTGCAAAAGCGCGTAGAAGATCTTGACGGTGCCACAATCGAGAAGCACCTCCGCACTCGGTCACACGTACGGTGTCGATGAAGACGTCCTTCTCCCCATTTCAGTGGGCAGCGGATGTAGTAGATCCTCCTCAGAATCCTGACAGCACGATGGCGTGGTGGCGGTGGTGGTGGAGAACTCCGGCAAGGCTTCACCGAAAGTCGTGCGGGAGAGAGGTGGAGGAGGGAGTCGCTAGGGTTTAGAGAGAGGGGGCTAGGGCGCCGGCCCTTGGTGCCCTTGGTGGTGCGGCCAAGTGTATCTAGCCCCTCCCCTCCTCTCCCCTTTAAATAGGTGGAAAACCTAGGGTTCACCCCAAAACCACATTGAAGTCCAACTCCAAAACTTACTGAAATTGGGAAAATTAGGTCAAGGTGGTGGAGTCCACCTTCCCACCTTGTGGGTCATCTAGGGCTAGTGGAGTCCCTGCCATAGTGAATTATTCCGAATGATTCTACAACCTTCCATAAATTCACCGTTCCACTCCCAAACTTGGAATGTGACTTCCCATATATGAATCTTATTCTTCGGACCATTCCGGAACTCCTCGTGATGTAATGGATCCCATCCGAGACTCCGAACAATATTCGAACTCCATTTCAAATTTCATATCTACTTAAAACGACATCGAACTTTAAGTGTGTCACCCTACGGTTCGTGAACTATGCAGACATGATCGAGACACTTCTCCGATCAATAACCAATAGCTGGACCTAGAGATCCATAATGGCTCCCACATATTCAACGATGACTTCGTGATTGAAAGAACCATTAACATACGATATCGATTCCCTTTGTGCCGTGATACTTTACTTATCTGAGGTTTGATCCTCGGTATCTCTATACCTAGTTCAACCTCGTTACCGATAAGTACTCTTTACTCATACAGTGATGACATCCCTTGTGAACCAGTCTGAAAGGACATGGATGTCGCCTAGAGGGTGGTGAATAGGCGATTTAAAACTTTTAATAGATGGGCTTAACAAATGCGGAATAAAACTAGCGTTTACTTTGTCAAGCCCAAAGCCTATATACTATGGTTCACCTATGTGCACCAACAACTTATGCTTAGCAATACAAGCAACTATGTGATAGCAAGATATATAACTTCAAGCACGATGGCTATCACAAGGTAAAGTGCATAAGTAAAGAGCTCGGGTATAGAGATAACCGAGGCACGCGGGACGAAGATTTATCCCGAAGTTCACACGAGTGCTAATCTCCGTTAGAGAGGTGCGGTGGCTTAGTGCTCCCGAACGCCACAAGAGGCTCACCTTGAGGTGTGGTTGCTCGATGCACACCAACGCCACAAAGGCCTCACCCCAAGATGTGGTACTCACACCGCACACCGAACGCCACGAAGGCTCCTCACCTTATTCTCCGGTGACCCTCGCCACAAAGGCCCAGGTCACGGTTCCACTAAGGGATTTCCTTCGAGGCGGAAACCGGGCCTTACAAAAAGATTGGGGCACACATCCACAACTTAATTGGAGGCTCCCAACAAATCGCCACAAAGGCCTAGAATCCGTCTAGGGTTCCAAGAACCCAAGAGTAACAACTTTCTTGCTTTCACCACCACGAATCACCGTGGAGAACTCAAACCTATGCACCAAATGCAATGGCAAGAACACCACAAAGATGCCCAAATCCTCCACTCTCAAATTCCAACAAAGCTACTAAAGCTATTGGGGGAATAAGAGAGGAAGAACAACATAAGAAGAGGAACACAAAATTTCTCTCCAAGATCTAGATCTAGAGATTCCCTCACAAAGAGGGGAATTTGATTGGTGCAAATATAGATCTAGACCACCTCTCTCTTTTCCTCAAATTTGAGCAAGAATCATGGAGGGATTGGGGGAGAGGAGGAGCTCTCAAGATGCAACACTGGTGGAGAGCCAAAGGTTGAAGAAGAAGTGCAAAGAGAGAGAGAGAGAGAGAGAGAGAGAGAGAGAGAGAGAGAGAGGAAAGAAGGCTTAAATAAGGAGACCCCAATTTCTGCCCGTTGGGGCTGGCCAGTCGAGGCTGTTGCGCGCGCGGGAGAAGGGACCGGTAGTACCGGCCCTTGGTGGCCGGTACTACCGGCCAGTGTTGGCAGGAGGTGGCGGTGAGTGGTGTGATGCACGCGTGGAGGGGGGAGCGGTACCTCCGGCCGTGGCTGAGCGGTACCTCCGGCCGAGCCGGAGAGGTGCTACCGGCCGCGGTACCGGCCGCATGTCCCAATACCCTGGAAACATATTGTGATCTTGGCCATATTTCCGGTACCTCGGGCGATACTACCGGCCGTGCTCGAGCAGTACTACCGGCCAGCCCAAACTCCTCTCTTTGGGCAATCTTAGAAAATCTATAACTAGAGTTTGGAAACTCCGATTGACATGAAACCAATTTTGTTGGAAAGAGGACGACAAGAGCTACCCCAACAAAGAGTGAAAACATGGAAACTAGTTGGGGATGATTTTCTATTATTTTTAGAGGTGCAACACCTCAACATGAGAAACCGAGAAAATCACCAAACTCGAAAACGCAACAATTGATCTATGCGAAATCCATTTTCGATGAACTAGAGCTTGTCATGAGAATAAGCACAAACACTAAAACATCACATGGATAAGATCCAAATAACAACCAAGAAAGATGATGCAAGGATGCAAAGGTTTGAGCTCTCCGAAGGATACGATCAAGTTACTCACTCGAGAGCCCTCTTGATAGTACGGCAACTAAACTATAAACCGGTCTCCAACTACACCATGAGACCGGTGAGAAAGAAACCCTATCAAGAGCAAACCTTAACCTTGCACATTGCACTTGAGCTTGATGATGACGGTCTTGACCTCAACAAGATGTCACGCCTTTCTTGATTGTGCTTGCTTGATGAAGTCATGCGAAATGCTCCCCCATAATCCACCATGGGAGAGCTTCTTCTTCGGCATATCCATGATCACCATATGGATGGCAAGCTTCAAGCATATGATCTCTTCAAGTTTGGCTCATCTTGAACTTGCACTATATACATTTCTTCATTCTTCATCATGTTGATGTCTTGAAGTAACTTGAGGGCTCACTTCATCTTCATCTTCAAGACATGCTTGACACTTGATATCCTCCATCAATTTATTCTTATTGCAACCTTGAAGCCAACATATGGTTCAAGCATTGCCTATGGACAACTCCTACAAATATAACTCCATGCAAACATTAGTCCATAGGGATTGTCATTAATTACCAAAATCACACATGGGGGCTCCATGCACTTTCACAGTCACATGCTTGCAAGCTAATTGGATGACATTTCACCGATAGGGCCCAGAGTATATCTATCCGTCATTTGGATGGACAAATCCACTACTGATCCACACGCTTCAACCTATACTTTTCGAACACTTAATGTCACCTTTATAACTACCCATTTACGAAGTAGTGTTTGATGTCATCAAAGCATCCATCTGGTGTAGGTGATTAACATGATCTTATAGTCTAAGGATTAGGTTACTATGTATCTTAAAGGTTGTCGCAAAACGAACTTAATGACTTGATCATATTCTATGCTTACTATGGGTGTATGTCCATCACATCATTCACCTAATGATATGATCTTGTTATTAATAACATCCAATATTCATGATCAGGAAACCATGATCATCTATTTGTCAACAAGCTAGTTTAACAAGAGGCTTACTAGGGACTATTTTATGTTTACAAAACACACAAGTATTAATGCTTCCGGTTAATACAATTACAGCATGGGATGTAAACATTTATCATGAACACTAAGATATAACAATAAACACTTTTATTATTGCCTCTTGGGCATATCTCCAACAGTCTCCCACCTGCACTAGAGTCAATAATCTAGTTTACATTTGGAACTCTAGCATAGACTTCTTCTAGTCCATTGTGCTACCTTTTAGTGAACACATTAGCCTAATTGAGATTGAATTTCATTTTATATATGACCAAACTAATATCGGTGCAACACTTTACAGTGATTTGTTTGTCATTATCCCATATAAAACTATATATTTATATCCTCGGCTCTCACAAAGCACTCAGGAATATTCTTACCGTTGTCCAATGATCATCCTATGAATCATTTTGATATATGCTCGTAACATCATAGAGCACAGTGCATCTGATTGTGTAAATATTATTTGTGATCTAAAATCACTCATGTGTTTTTACTCATTGAATGTCAAATACACTCAAGTCTTGTTAAACCTCCACATGAAAAAGAACAACTTCTTAACGTTTTCATATTGAACTACTTCAATATTCATTCTATGTACTTTGATTTAAACTTATTGTGCGTTTCAATCTATCTTCATAGATCTTGACGCTAAATATGTTTTAGTCCATATCCATTCAATGAAATTAATTTTTAATGACACCTTTTAATCAAGTAAAAAATTACATCATTTCTAATCAACGATATGTCGTCCATATAAAGTATTATAAATGTGTCTTAGAGCTCCCACTTAATTTCTTGCAAATGCAAGCATATTCACCGTTTCCGATGAAATCAAAACTCTTTGATTATTTCATCCCATGAAGATACCAACCTGTGATACTCACTTCATCCAGTGAAGCATGTATACCTATCTAGTATTCTACGGACTAGCAAAACTCTCAGTTGTATCTTGTATACACCTTTAACACACACTTATGTTAAGGAATGTATTTCAGCCATCCTACTAACATATCTCATAAAAGAGATATGTAGCGATTACTAGAACAATCAACATAGACTATAAGCATCGTTGTTGAAGATGTAATCTTATTGCAGTCAACTATTTAAACTTTGTCATAACAACCTTTCGATAAGTCGAGATTATTCTAGGATATTACATCCATGTCCATTATTTTATAGATATATTTACTTTTAAAAATTATTTATTCGTTCAAAAGATTATTTTATAGTGGATTATTTTGATGATTCTACAACCTTCCATAAATTCACCAGACCACTCCCAAACTTGGAATGTGACTTCCCATAAATGAATCTTATTCTCCGGACCATTCCGGAACTTCTCGTGATGTCCTGGATCCCATCCGAGACTCCAAACAATATTCGAACTCCATTCCATATTCCATATCTACTTAAAACATCATTGAACCTTAAATGTGTCACCCTACGGTTCGTGAACTATGCATACATAATCAAGACACTTCTTCGACCAATAACCAATAGTGGGACATGTATATCCATAATGGATCCCACATATTCAACGATGACTTCGTGATCGAAAGAACCATTTAACATTCGATACAGATTCCCGTTTGTGTCGCGATACTTTACTCATCCGAGGTTTGATCGTCGGTATCTCTATACTTAGTTCAACCTCGTTACCGATAAGTACTCTTTACTCGTACCGTGATATGATATCCCTTGTGAACCAGTCACATGCTTGCAAGCTAATTCGATGACATTCCACCGAGAGGGCCCAAAGTATATCTATCCGTCATTTGGATGGACAAATCTTACTATTGATCCACGCGCTTCAACCTATACTTTCCGAACACTTAATGCCACCTTTATAACTACCCATTTACGAAGTAGTGTTTGATGTCATCAAAGCGTCCATCCAGTGTAGGTGATTAACATGATCTCATGGTCTAAGGATTAGGTTACTATGTATCTTAAAGCTTGTAGCAAAAGGAACTTAATGACTTGATCATATCCTACGCTTACTATGGGTGTATGTCCATCACATCATTCACCTAATGATAT
This sequence comes from Lolium multiflorum, assembly GCA_030979885.1. Classification (NCBI taxonomy): domain Eukaryota; kingdom Viridiplantae; phylum Streptophyta; class Magnoliopsida; order Poales; family Poaceae; genus Lolium; species Lolium multiflorum. Next base: position 234,707,857 of record CM061748.1, on the reverse strand, counting down.
GATGTTGTTATTAATAACATCCAATTTTCATGATCAGGAAACCATGATCATCTATTAATCAACAAGCTAGTTTAACAAGAGGCTTACTGGGGACTCTTTTATGTTTACAAAACACACAAGTATTAATGTTTTCAGTTAAAACAATTATAGCATGGGATGTAAACATTTATCTTGAACACTAAGATATAACAATAAAAACTTGTATTATTGCCTCTTGAGCATATCTCCAACAAAGTGATGAGGTGGGAGTGCGGGTGGCCGAAGCGTGCCCTTAAATAGGCGCGGGCCGAGAAGACCGCAACGTGACCACTCTGCCTCTCTCCAAAATGTTTTGCCCACGGTAACAAGCAACCCTCCCCTCTCCTGCTGGGCTCAGTGAACCGTGAACTCCCCTTTGCCATTGCTGCCAACTTGTTGCTAGATTTTTACCTATCAGAGAAAATGTTTCGGAGATTTCATTTGATCTTGTGATTACAGCCATTCCACTTTAAGGCTAAAATGGGATGTATTCATGACAAGTGAGAAGATCAATTCATATCTTTCTCCTGCTAAACAATGGATATAAGTTAGAGCATTCATTTGCATGACCCATTTCACACGCCAAATGTGTCCGTTTGCGAATTCTGTATCTAGCAATTAATCGCTAGAGCAAGCGCGGCAGCAGGTCAATTTACTTTTCTCTGTCGTTCTCCACTAATTTCGAGATTTTTTATTTTTTTCGGTTCCCCCCTAATGACGCACATTTAATTCCGCTCTCCCCTATCTTGCGCATTTAATTCGTTGGTGCGCCGCATATCCCGAACCCTTAATTTCTTCTTTTTCTACCGCGTGATTTTATATTATTTTTTGGTAGCATTTTTCTCGGTTTTAGTTTTCCTTTCTGTTGATAACGTGATTTTTAGCATGATTTTCGCAAGGCATCTCCCTTAATTTCTTATTATTTTATTTTTTCACAATTCTTTTTTTATTCCCTTTTGCTTATTATTTTTTATTAAAATATATATTTATCTGGACAAGCTTTTCCCTAACTGTTTTTACGGGTCAGTGGTTTTTTGGGGGAGGGGATAACGGGTGGGGAAACCACTTGCAACAAAAATGAACTATCACTTTCAACTCAAATAAATTATTATTTTTTATAAAAAGTTGTGTAGTTATTTGCTTTGTCGCGTAGTTTATACTTTGTGTTTCTTTAGAACTAATTTCGAAATCGATGTACTATACCACAAGTAAGTAGTTATTTTTTGTTTTTCTAGTAACCATGGCGACCAAGATGTGATTATCAAGACGTTAATAATGATATGACCAAGGTGTTGCTTGTAATTATCAGGTGTGTTTATTTTTTTTTTGAAGCATATACAGTAGGGAAGACCCCTACTGCTTCATTTTCATTTATATATCAAAAACAACAGTTATTTACAAAAGAGGATAAAATCATCCTCTCAAAGGGAGAAGAAGAAGAGAGAAAGAGAAAAAAAAAAAGATGATGAAAGCAGGTCCTTCACAAGTTGTCTATCCATTGTTGCATCCCCTCCTTCAGGCTCGGTTTTGCTCTATGCATAACTAGAGCAAAATACTCTTTGAACATACCATAACATGTCTCCAGACTTCTGTCCTCATTGTCAAAAATGATTCTGTTTCTGTGATTCCATAGACTCCAAGTCCCTATGATAAGAATTTCTTTGAAACATATGCCTCCATGTCTGTGCTTTCCATCCTTAAGCATATCAATTAAAGCTAGGTTAGTATTCCATTCATAGCCCAGTCTCCACCAGAAATTTTGACTGAAGTCACATGAGAAAAATAAGTGTAGAAGGGATTCATTTGGTTCGTCATCACATATCACACAACAGCTGTTCTCAACATAAAAGTGCTTTCTCATCATCAGATCTTTGGTGTTTAGTCTATCCAGAAGAAGTAGCCAAAAGAAGAATTTTTGTTTGGATAAGCAACATGATTTCCAGATCCATTTGAAAGGGCTCGAAGCCTCAGGAAATTCAGATATACTTTCATATACCTTTTTTGTGCTGTACTTTCCTTCTCCTCCCCATGGAAGGTTCCAAATATCATTACCCAGATTCGTGTTTATTGGTTCCATTGCAGAGCTTAGTTCTTGACATTGATCATGAGCAATGGTAGATAATGGCAAGTGAAACATGTCAAGGATATTCGACTCGCTGTATACCTTAGCTTGACTGATAGATAAATCTGTGTTTTTCGCAAAAGAGTGGAGCTGTGGGAATTTCAGTTTGGGATATTCATCTAACCACTTATCATTCCATAAGAGAGTGGAGTTTCCAGATTTAGCTTGAGGTACAGCAATTGATTTGAACACACCAATTAACTCAGAGCAATCCTTCCACCAGAAAGATCCCTTGTTGCTTTTTTCCTGTGGTATTTTCCCATCATTATAATGTGCTTCCCACATTAGCTTGACCCAGGGGATATCCTTTTTGTTGAAGAACTTGAATAAGAATTTTATGAGCAGAGCTTGATTCTGTTTTCTTAGATTTAACATACCAAGTCCTCCATTTTTCTTTGGCATGCATACTAAGTCCCATTTTGCCAAGCATTTTCCTCTCTTGTGAATGTCTTTGTCATTCCATAGGAAAGTTCTACATGATTTTTCCACATGATCAGTAATAGTGTAATGTAACTTGATAGTGCACATTGCAAAAATGGGCATAGAGGATATAACTGATCTAATAACCTCCAATCTGCTGGCATATGATAGCAATCTTGCTATACCTGCAAGTCTCTTATCCACTCTTTCAGCTATATATACCATATTTTCGATCTTAGGTTTAGTAGTACCCATAGGGAGCCCTAGATATGTAAATGGTAGGCTTTCTGTCCTACAGCCCAGAATGTCTGCTAATTCCTTACATCTTGCAGCTGTGATGTTTATTGGTACAAGAGAACTTTTGTGATAATTGACTCTAAGACCAGTTGAGACAGTGAACTTATCCAGAATTTCCTTTATTTTACTGAGTTGCATTTCATCAGCTGGAAGGATGAGAAGTGTGTCATCTGCATACTGTAAGATAGGAAAATCTTGTCCATATGAATTATTTATTGGCAACTGGATCTCTTCATTATTCCATGCAGTATTGATAACAATTTGCAAAAGCTCAGCAGCTAGAACAAACAAAATGGGCGATAGGGGATCCCCTTGTCTAACTCCTCTCATGCATTTGATTGATTTACCAGGAACCCCATTTAAAATGATGGATGTAGTTGCTGAACCCAGTATTCTCTCTATCCATGATATGAACTTGTCTCCAAATCTTAGATATCTGAGCATATATATGATAGCATTATATTCCACTTTGTCAAATGCCTTTTCAAAATCCACTTTGAAAATAACAATTTCTTTCTTTGATTTGTGACAGATATCTAAATATTCATATGCCCAGGCAAGACAGTCTTGTATGTTTCTGCTCTTAATAAATCCATATTGATTTTTGTGTATCAAAGGGATAATTACTTTCTGCAGTCTATTTGCCAGAAGCTTTGTGATTACTTTTAAAGCCATACTAACCAAAGATATTGGCCTGAAATCAGATATAGACTCTGGGCAATTAATTTTAGGAATGAGAGTTATATAAGCAGTATTTATGCTCTGAATATCCAGATTCCCACTATGGAAAGCTTCACATAATTTATAAAAATCCTCCTTGATAGTATTCCAGCATTTCTTCATAAACAAACCATTAAATCCATCTGGCCCAGGAGATTTATCACATGGCATGTGTTGAATTATCTCATCAATTTCCTCATGAGTAAAAGGTTTCTCTAAATCAGTAAGATCAGTATTGTGATTACTGGTGCCAATATCAAATTGCATGTCAGTCTGGGCAGATAAACCAAGTCTTTCCTTATAAGATTCCCATAATAATGCAGCTTTATGTGCATGTTCAGTGATAATTCTTCCATCTTCAGTTGTAATACTGGCAATATAATTGTGTCTATAATTCCTTGTGGCAATAGCATGGAAAAACTTTGTGTTTTCATCACCAAGCTTTGCCCATTTAATGTTTGCTCTCTTCTTCCAATATTTTCTTTTTGCTTCCAAGAGATTGAGAGTATGTTTCTTGAGGGCTGCCCTGAAATTCTTCTCTATGACCGACAAAGCTCTTTGATCCTCTAATCCATCAAATACTGCAACCACATAACAACAATTTTCAATAAGTTTGTTGAGTTGGGATAAATTCTTACTCCACTTCTTTAAACCATGTCTCAATGCCTTGAATTTTGCAGTAAGATCTTGTGCAGGATTTTTGTATACTCCTTTATTATGCCAATTTGCCACCACAGTATTATTAAAATCCTCAAAGTCTATCCAGAATTCCTCAAATCTGAAAATTCTTGCCACTGGTATTTTTGTCCCAATCTTAATCTGTATAGGGATATGATCAGAAGATAATTTAGCTAGAGGTATAGCCATAGTATCTGGATACTTGGATGTCCATTCTGCTGAGGTAAAAACCCAATCAAGTCTCTCTAATAAAGGATTATCCTGCATGTTGCTCCATGAATAGGATCTCCCTTTTAATGGGATCTCTTCTAAATCCATATGCTGGATAATATTGTTAAAAAGAAGCATGTTATTGTGATCTCCTCCAGGTCTATTTCTATTACTGGGACTTCTCATTAAATTAAAATCACCAGTGAACATCCACATACTGTGCTCATCTGGATCAAGGGAGAGAAACCAGTTTGTGAATATGATTCTGCCATCAGTTGTAGTGGGCCCATATACATTAGTTATAGTCCATTCTTTAGAATTCATGTTGCTTTTGAATTTGACCGTAATTTCAAAATGGTGTTGATGAATCACTGATCCAGTAAAAAGAGATCCAACCCAGATAATAATAAGCCCCCCTGAACTTCCAATAGATGGCACAAAAGCAAACTGATTGAATTTCCTTGGGTAGAATTTCCTCAAATATGCATGATCAAAATGTTCCTTCTTTGTCTCCTGTAGACATATGATATTGCAACTGCTCTCATCAATTTTTTTATATAAGTCATCCCATCTTACTTGGCTATTAATCCCTCTCAAATTCCAGTTCAATATGCACCAGTTTCTATTCATTAAATAATATGCAGATAATTATTTTTGCCCTGTATGAATTCAATACACAGGCTTTGATTTGAGCAGTCTGTATGAGGGAGCTGAGATATGTATTAACATCAATTCCTTTATATTCTCCAGTCATAATAAGATATTGTGTAATTATCATGTGTGCATTGATACAGATCATCAGATAAAACACATGAATGCAACCACAGCAGAGATATAGATAGCAGATCAAATCATAATAATAAAGGGAAATAGTTCTGCTGATTAACACAACTGGAGTACTTCTGCTGAAATGAAAAGCAACTAAATACGAGCTAGGGATAATTAGACAGTTGGATATTGGTCTGTCTACAACCAGCAAATCTTCTGATTCAGCTACTATCATTGGAACTATCATACATGAGAGCTCCATCAGAAACCATCTGAGATGGCATCTGACATAAACCTGTGCCTATAGCCTGCACAGTCTTGAGTGGCAGATGTGGAGGTGGTGGAGCATCATGATCCATTGCAACTGCTTCAAATTTTGGTGCCAGGTCTAGAGGAATCAAGGTCTCATCTTCCTGCTCTTCATTTTCTGCTTCATCCTGCTCTGACAGAGGAATGAAACCTGCTGCAGTGGCACTAGCAACATCTCTGTAACCACCATTCAGCTTGGCAATTCTCTCACTCCTGCGCACAAGGCTGATCTCAGTGACTGCTTTCTTCTTCCTCTTATTCTTGGGGAAATCAACAGGTTTGGTGATCTCCATGACATCATCATCAGAGAGCTCCACAATATCCCTAGGTTGAGAAGACTGACTGGCAGCAGGTGCAACTGTATTCACTTGAAGAAAGCACTTTTTGATCATAGCATTGTTTTCCTCAACATCAACAATCTTGCATGAAGCATTGATGATTTTAGCACCACCAAGTTTGGGGAGCAGCTCATTGGCATTGACCACCAGATTGGAAATCAGACCTTGTAAAGCTGAAATGCTATCAGTCATTTGGTTCTGCATGTCAACTGGCACAGGTTGGTTGAGGTCTGGAAGCTCTGCTGCTATATTATCCTGATTGATGTCCTCTTGCTGAGCATTGGCTTCATTATCATGCATCTCTTGCTGCATCTCCTGGTGCACATGCTGTTGCTGATTCCCATGCTGCTGGTTCTGCTGCTGTGCATTGGCTGCATGAGCATGTCCATGTCCTCCCATCCAGATATCATCAAAACCCATGGGCATAGGATGAGGATTGATATCACCTGGTGGGATTGGATCTTCATCGCCTCCAAGTGCACCAAGCATGGTACTAGAGATGATGTAAGTAGGGCAGGTCCAGGAATCTCCATGACCATGATCTGAACTGTTATGCATCACAACAATACTAACTGGCAGAGTATCAATGTTGTAAGGCCTAATCTTAACCAGAATTCTAGCCTTGTTTGACATATCCTTATTCCAGACAACAAATCTACCATATGGAACCATGGTTTTGATAATAGTTTCTAATTCCCAGCATTCTTGAGGATAATTGAGCAGCATCAGCCAGCATTCATGGGAGAAAACAGCATCTCTATGATTGTTACCTCTGTTTTGCTCAACAAAGCGAAGAACAACGTCACCGATGAAGTGAGGACTCTGGCTGATGGCAGCATCTCTTTCAACCACGCTGACAAACTGAACCAGTGCTGCACCCTGCCCGCAACGAGAGATGTCACGGACTCTCCAGCCTCTACCTTCCAGGAAGTGCTCGATGGTTGCTGCAGATGCCTGGAACTCATGCGCATCTGCTGCAGGAGCAAGCAGAGCGATGGCCCAGTCATCACAGATCACAGGTAGATCACCGCCAATGACGACGTAGCTGCGCTTCACACGGAGGGGGCCTGGCGGGATAATGTCGAAGCCAGGTGGGAGGTGTGGGTAGGGATCTGCAGGGAAGTTCGCCATAGGATCGCACGACAAGCTCAAAGCGGCGGCAGAGGAGGTGGCAGATGTGGAATATGAGTCGTCAGGGTTACTTTGGTCATAAAGAGATGGTTCACTGTTGCGAGTTTTGATCTTATACGAGAAAAATCTGGGGTTGTTGCGCCTAGATAAGCATTGCTTAGAGATATGGCCATAATTGTAACAAACTTTGCATCTGATCTCGTTAGTGCAATCCTTTATCTTATGACCAGGTGCAAGGCATTTAAAACAAAGAGAAATACCATAATTAATACCCCGGTAATTATGAACTTGATGCTGTAATGCTTTACCTTGCGAATGAGAGGTTATATCCGGGGCAATCAATGGGCTGCGAGTTGGGCTGCCACGTTGGGCTGTCAGATGACCCGAAAATTCCCGATTTGAATTTGGAGAGGTCCCATCAATGAACTTCTGCTGATCATGCAATGAACTTCTCCGATCATGATCTGAGTACTTCCCAATAGATCCAGATTCTTCAACATAGCTGCAAGTCGGAGTAGAAACAGAAGATCCAGAAACACTTAAAGATTTATGCCGATTGCTAGGTAATGGGAGATCCACAGCCTGAGAATTAATACGTCTCCATTGAAATTTGGGTCCCTTCTTGATATGAGATGCTTTTTTATGGGTAACAAAATTCCACTCCCGATCTGACTCCTTGATCCAGGCAGATTCCTCACGAATCCAATTCGGACCTCCAGCACCCCAGAGATGAAAGTAGCATTTGAAATGATCACATACATAAGAAAATTTCCTCTGGATAAGAAAACCAACTGCTTTTGAAATAACTGAGAAACGAAAAACCCTTCCAGAGAGATGTTTCACATCAAGGGAATCATATGCTCCTCCCAAGCAGGCCGAGAGTGCAAGGCTTACATTGATCGGTGAAAGACGAAAGACAGATCTTCCAAAAGAGACCACCAGATGAAAACAGGAGTTGGAGGACACCGGGTTCACCGGTGTGGAGAAGAGTTCACGAACCTTGGCCCGGATGGCATGGCCAGGAGAGAAATCCAAAAGATGAACAATTGAGTGGGGATCCTCATAGGGATCAGATCCCTGCACCATCGCCATCTCTAGTCTTCAGGTGTGTTTATTGAAAAGTTATCAATATGGCTACGATTTATTTACCATGGCAATGATATAGTTATCAAGGTGTTAAGTAACTAGTTATCCACATGTTGTTGATGTAGTTATCAACATGTTGATGATGTGATGATCAACATCATGTTGATGATCTAACTATCAACATGATGTTGATGATGTAACTATCAACATGATGCTGATGTAGTTTAAAGGTGTTTAGTAACTAGTTATTAACATGTTGGTGATGTGGCTATCAACATGTTGTTGATGTAATTATCAAGGTGTTCAGTAACAAGATGTTAACATGCTCCTAATGTAGCTATCAACATGTTGTTGATGTAGCATTCAATTCCCTTTTTTCTCTTTTGCGGTCGATAACTTTTCACATTTATCATTGATAAATAATATGTAGGGGGCTAATAACTTGTGAGATAAAAACATTGCCAAAATATTCTAGATGATACTAAATTTTGGGGTCGTTAACCTCTCACATTTCTTGTTCATAAATAACAGGAAGAGAGTTGATAATTTGTGAGCTAAAAAGTTGTATAAGTATTCCATATCAAATTACCTTTTCGGGTTGGTAACCTTTTTCACTTTACCATTGATAAATCATGTATTTGAGGGTTGATAACTTCAACCTGAAAAAGAAGTTGCTAAAATATATCAATATGTGTACTACTTCAGAAGATCTCGTCGAGACCGATTATAGCTTGGATGGGAACTTACCTCGGGTGTAGGCATGGCGTGGATAGTGGACTCCACTTTTGCTATGGCTGGCTAGCAGCTTGCTACTAGATTCTTAGGAAATGTTTATGAGATTTTTTTTGTGACGACTGTCACTACACTTTAAGCCTAAAATGGATGGTATTAGTGATAAATGAGAGGATCCATTTACTCTATCTTTCTATTGACAATGGAAGTAAGTTATACCATGAAATATGTCCCTCTATCGACTTAGGATCCATTGCTGCTTTCACCCTTGATTGTGAATATAGGATCAAATCATGAGGTGACAAGCTTAATTTTTTCTATTAGACTTTGCATTTAACCACAATTGGCACACATATTAGTATCTAAAATAACATTTGTATTTTTCAGGGAGTGCCATGTCACCCTTCTAGATACGTCACTTCAGACAAGTGGCGATCGGGGATTGGTTGTGTAATGTTCTTCATGCGTGGCAGGCACAATGTCATGAGCGCGATACTGAGCTGGAAAGTTACACCGTGAAATATGTGTGTCCAACGATGTAGGATTCACTACTAATTTCACCCTTCCTTGACTGACATATGGCAAGTAAGAATTGACTACGAAAGGCTCTACATGTGTGGCAGGCGCAATGCTATGAATGAGTAGGTTGCTGAATTGAGAAGTTATCCGAATCATGAGAGAAAATCTTTCCGAAATGGAAAAATTTACACGGCTCGACTTAGGATTCACTGATAATTTCACCATTGACAGCCGGTGGCAAGCTCGGATTTGTTGTGGAAGGATTTTCATGCATGGCAAGCGTAGTGCTTTGAGAGCATGTTGTCGAGCTTGAAAGTTACTTATGCCACGAGAGGAAATGATTCCGAGATTCCTATTTTTATGATTACTTCCACTCCACTTTAAGGCTCCGTTGTAGTCAAACTCAACAATTTAATTGGCAATTTTTCCTCGCTGAGAAGGGCTTGAGACAAGGAGATCCCCTTTCTCCCCTCGTATTCAATCTTTTGGTAGATGTACTAACTAGAATGTTGATTAAAGCTTCTAATGCAAACTTGATTAAAGGTCTTTGCTCGAATATCTGCCCTCAAAGTGTCATTTGCCTTCAATATGCAGATGATGTCATCTGCTAATGATACGAATTTATCCACAAACCTTAAATGGGTTCTCACTTCCTTTGAGTAAGTCTCTATTATGCGGATTAACTATTCCAAAAGTGAGGTTATTCCTCTTTGTTTAGATGATAATGAAACTACTGTTTTTGCTAAAATTCTTGGGTGTGATGGTGGCTCACTCCCTATTGAATATCTAGGTATTTCCCTGCATTATGAAAAGCTTAGAAGGGAGGATGTCCTACCTCTGATAGATAAAAATGTTAAAAGAATTAAATGTTAAAAGAATTCCTGCCTGGAGAGGCAAGCTTCTTTCCTATGTTGTCAGACCAACATTGATTAAAACTTCCCTGGCTAGCATAACGATTCATCTCCTATGTTTCTTTAAATTTCCAAAATGGGCTCTTCATCACATCAAAACTCACATGGATAACTGCCTTTGGAATGATTTTTAGGGCCATAGGAAATTGCATTTAGCTCACTTGAGGCTAGTGTGTAAAACGAAAGAACATGGATGCCTAGGTGTTCCTGATCTTGGAAATGTTAATATTTGTTTGCTTGCTTCTTGGATTACAAGTTACTCTAGGGATGAGGAAAACTTTGGAAAACTGTAGTGGATGCTAAATATGATACTAACTCCCCAAATGTATTTTTGTAGTAAGACCACAAGCACCTCCCAATTTTGGAAAGGGGTTATGTGGGTTGTTCAAAGTGTCCAGTCTGGTTATAGATGGAAGATAAGGAATGGCTTGAAAATCAGATTTTGGGAAGATGCCTGGTGTGGCACTTTCCCTTTGGCGGTTCGATTTTTGACCTTTATCTGCTTTGTAATGAACCAGTCAAAACTATCCAACAAATCTGGGATGGTTCTACCCTCAAACTAATCTTTAGAAGAAATTTGTGCAGCACCTCTAATGCAACAATGGTATGAGCTTAAGACCATTGCTAACAGTATCAACTTCTCCATTGATTCGGATGCCCTTATCTGACAATATGAAAGTAAAGGAGAATACTCAACTTTTTTCCATGTATGCTATCACAAATTTTGGAGGATTCACTCTGATTGTCATCCACATTGTTTGGAACATTCATATACCTCCTAGAGTGCACATTTTTCTTTGGCTCTTATATCAAAATAATGACTAGAGATAATCTAAAAAAGGAATCCAAACAAACTCGAATGCTGCATTTTCTACATTGACAATGTATCCATTGAGCATTTATTCTTTCAGTGCATTGTTGCTAATCAGATTTGGCAAGTTCATATGAGTTTTCCTCCTTTTCCATATAGGGAATGATTTCATGGCCATTTCCATTTTTTGGGTAGCTAATAAAAAGCATGCCGTTTTAAATTCAGTTTGTGCTGCTGCACTTTGGTGTATTTAGATGTTTAGGAATGATATGATCTTTAGCGGTCAACTGTGGCTCAATTTGAAATAGTTTCTGAGGATTATCTTGAAATCATATAAGAGATGGAAGCTCATCTTCAACGAGGACATGTCAACAAAGGTGGACCAACTCTGTGACCATGTGTTGGGATCCTGCGCCAAGACCTCCGTTTGATGGTAGGGTGATTCCTCTCAGAGAACCAAGATGGGATGGAAGTGATAATCACAAATCCTCGCCTTCTATCAAGCGCATGGCGACCCAAGGACCTGGACTACACCTACATCAAGCCTGGAAGCGTCTTTTGTGCTCTCACCTTTGTAGCTAGTCATGGTGAAAGTGCATAGAGCCCCCATGTGTGGTTTTGCTAATTAATGGTGATCCCTATGGACTAATGTTTGCATTGAGTCATATGTGTAGGAGTTGTTCATAGGAAATGCTTGAACCATAAGTTAGCATCAAGGTTGCAATACGAAGAAATGAGGTGCAAGTTCAAGATGAGCCAACTCGAAGAGCTCACATGCTTGAAGTTTTACATTCATATGTGTTCATGGATATGTGAAGATACACCGAAGAAGAAGTTTTCCCATAGTGGATTATGGGGGAGCAATCCGTAAGACTTCATCAAGCAAGAAAAATCAAGAAAGGCGTTTCATCTTGTTGCGGCCAATATCATCATCATCGAGCTCAAGTGGAATGCGCAAGATTAATGTTTGCTCTTGATATAGTTTCTTTCTTACCGGTCTCATGGTTTAGTTGGGAGACCGGTTTACATGCTAGATGTCGTACTATCAAGGGGCTGTCGAGTGAGTAACTCGATCGTATCATTCAGAGTGTCGTCAAACCTTTGCATCCTTGCATCATATTTCTTGGTTGTTATTGGATCATATCCATGTGGTGTTTTAGAGCTTTTGGTTATTTTCATGATAAGCTCTAGTTCATCGAAAACAGATTTCGCGTAGATCAGTTGTTGCTTCTCGAGTTTGGTGATTTTCTCGGTTTCTCGTATTGAGGGGTTGCACCTCTAAAATTAACATAAAATCGTCCCCCACTGGTTTCCATATTTTTGTTGGGGTAGCTCTTATCGTGCTCTTTCCAATAAAAGTGGTTTCATGTTGATTGGACTTTCCAAACTCTAGTTATTGATTTTCTAAGTTTGCCAATATATTGTTTTAATAGAAAAAGAGAGGAGTTTGGGCTGGCCGATAGTACCGCCCTAGCTGGGCTGGTACCACCGCCAAGCACAGCCCGTCACCACCGCCTGCATTGTCGCTAGCGCTACCACTCGTGGCGCCCTTCTCCCAGTAGCCTGCGCATGATGACGGTACCGAAACCGGTACCAAGCCCGGTGGCACCGACCGGCCCAGGATGGTGGTACCGGCCACCACGTGCCCGCACGCACTGCTCCCAACACACGCCCCGCTCGATGGCCTTTCCGCGATGGCCCCACCCACGTGGCCGGTCTGCCAAGCCACCAGGCCAACCCTCGCGCGTCCACCGCTCTTCTTCTACTCCTTGCATGGATGGGCTGGGCGGTAGTACCGCCCCACCTGGCCGGTACTACCGGCCCATGGAAGAACTTGGCCCCCAACATGCAGAATGTTGGGGCTTCCTATTTAAGCCTTTTTTTCTCTCTTTGGCATTGCTTCTTCCTCCTCTCTCTCTCTCTCTCAAGCCTCTCTCCTCCATTATTGTTGACCTCTTTGAGCTTGAGATCTTTCTCCCTTCCAATGATTCTTGCATCTATTTGAGAGAAAGATTGAGGAGATCTAGATCCACACTTTGACCAAACCAAATCATCTCTTTGTGACTAAATCTTTGGGATCTAGATCTTGGAGAATTTTGTGTTCTCCTATTTGTTCTTCCTCTCCTATTCCCCCAATAGCTTTTGTAGCTTTGTTGGAGTTTGAGAGAGAAGGATTTGAGCATCTTTATGGTGTTCTTGCCATTGCATTTGGTGCATCGGTTCGACTTCTCTGTGGTGATACGTGGAGGTGAAAGTTTGTGAGATATTCACTTCGGGAGCTTGTTCCTCTTGAGTCTTTGGACCCTAGACGGCTGATGTCTACGGGTGCTTCTATTCTTGTAGACAGTGTTGGGCCTCCAAGAGCAGAGGTTTGTAGAACAGCAGCAAGTTTCCCTTAAGTGGATCACCCAAGGTTAATCGATCTAGGGAGGAAGAGGTCAAAGATATCCCTCTCATGCAACCCTGCAACCACAAAGCAAGAAGTCTCTGTGTCCCCAACACACCTAATAGGTGCACTAGTTCGGCGAAGAGATAGTGAAATACAGGTGGTATGAATAAGTATGAGCAGTACCGGCCAGAAAAGTGCTTTGCTATCCGGCGTGTGGTTGATGGTGGTAATATTGCGGATAGTACAGATGTAGTAGAACAGAAACAAGCAGCGATAGATTTAGGAACAAGGCCTAGGGATTATACTTTCACTAGTGGACACTCTCAACATTGATCACATAAATAAATAGATAGATGCTAGACTCTACACCCTCTTGTTGGATGATGAACACCACTAAGTGTAGGATTACACGAACCCTCAATGCCGGAGTTAACAAGCTCCACAATATTCGATGTTCATATTTAAATAACCTTAGAGTGCATGACAGATCAACATAACCAAACCAAGTACTAACATAGCATGCACACTGTCACCTTCACGCTACGAAAGGAGTCATAGATCACATCAATACCATCATAGCAATAGTTAACTTCATAATCTACAAGAGATCACGATCATAGCCTACGCCAAGTACTAACACGATGCACACACTGTCACCATTACACCGTGCAGGAGGAATAAACTACTTTAATAACATCACTAGAGTAGCACATAGATGAATTGTGATACAAAACACATTGCAATCATAAAGGGATATAAATAAGCACTTCACTATGCCATTCATAACAGTGAATAAGTATTCTGTGAAATATAGCCTAAGAGACTGATGACCCACAAGTATAGGGGTGTATCGTAGTATTTTCGATAAGTAAGAATGTCGATCCCAACGAGGAGCAGAAGGTGTTGACAAGCGTTTCGATGAAGGATTCACTTGTAAATGCTCACAGACAAGTATTCAGGGGTTTAGATGTAACAGTTGAATAAAGTACGAGTAAGTAAAGTGCGAGAGTAATAATTGCAGCGAGTGGCCCAATCCTTTTTAGCACAAAGGACAAGCCGGTTTGTTTACTTATAATGACCAAATGTTCTCGAGGACACACGGGATTTTAGTCTAGTGCTTTCGCTACATACGGCTAAATAATCTTCATTGTTATGATAAGTGTTGTGTGGGTGAACCTATGCTAATGCCGCCCTTCCTAGGACTAATACATACTTGTGATTATACCCCTTGCAAGCATCCGCAACTACAAGAAAGTAATTAAGAATAAATCTAACCACAGCCTTAAACTCGAGATCCTGCGATCCTGCATCGATATACCAACGGGGGTTTAGGTTTCTGTCCCTCCGGCAACCCCGCAATTAGCAAACGAATACAAGATGCATTCCCCTAGGCCCATAAATGGTGAAGTGTCATGTAGTCGACGTTCACATGACACCACTAGAAGAATAACACCACAACTTAAATATCATACCATTGAATATTACTCAACCATAGTTCACTACTAACATTTAGACTTCACCCATGTCCTCAAGAACTAAACGAACTACTCACGAGACATCATATGGAACATGATCAGAGGTGATATGATGATGAATAACAATCTGAACATAAACTTGGTTCAATGGTTTCACTCAATAGCATCAACAACAAGTAGAGATCGATACCGGGAGAGTTTCCCTATCAAACAATCAAGATCAAACCCAAATTGCTACGGCGGTGACGGTGTCCAGCGGTGGAGACGGCGGTGATGATGGTGTAGATGATGATGATGGTGATGGAGATGATGTCCAGCTCGATGACGGTGATGATGGCGTCGATTTCCCCCTCCCGGAGGGAATTTCCCCCCGCCGGAGAGCTCTTTCTCTCGGTGTTCTCCGCCCCGCAGAGGCGGCTGTAACTCTTCGCGAGGTACCCTCTGTGGCTTAGGTTTCGGGACGAAGGATTTCGCGAAGAAAAGGAAAGGGCCGTGGGCCCCCACACCACATGGCGGCGCGGCCGGGGCATGGGCCACGCCGCCCTAGGGTGTGGGCCCACCCTGGCTCCTCCGGCTCCTCCTTCGGCTTCCTTCGTCATCTTGAAAAATAGGATTTTTGGTATAATTTCCTTCCACAGTTGATCTTCCGAAATATTGCGTTCGACGGTGCTTTTTCCAGCAATCCTGGCTCCGGTGCTTGATCCTCCAATAATGATGAAACATGCAAAATAGATGAAATAACATAAGTATTGTGTCCCAATATGAAATATATCAATGAATAACAGCAAATTATGATATAAAATAGTGATGCAAATTGGACGTATCAACTCCCCCAAGCTTAGACTTCGCTTGTCCCCAAGCGAAACTGAGCTCGATAAAAGGACCACATGTTTATGGAGTGAAGAGTCGATAAATAAAATACGGACAAGAAGCATCATATTCATTGACACAAGACATTATAGTAAACAACCTCTTATAACTCAACTTGAAACAAGTATAAGGTAATCACAAGTAAAGGTGCATAAGAAATCATAATTGGTGATGGCAAACTTCGTTCTTGGTCAGAGAACAATTAATAGATTATATTTATCTCATTGAGCAGCGCTCTCATGTTAAAGTTTATAAGGCACAACTTGCATTCTCAATCATAATGGTCTTTTCATAATCATTGATAACTTGCAAAGCTATATTCATTCAGATAAAACTTGTACTAAACAAGGAAGAATAAAAGATATGATGAAGCAAATCACAATATAATGGTTTGATCACAACTACTCAAATGCTTGCTTGAGATGGAGGGAAATAGGTTTACTGACTCAACATAAAGTAAAAGACAGGCCCTTCGCAGAGGGAAGCATGGATTAAATCATGTGCTAGAGCTTTTTCAGTTTTGCAATCATATAAAGAGAATAAAAGTAACATTTTGAGAGGTGTTTGTTGTTGTCAACGACTGGTAGCGGGTACTCTAACCCCCTTGCCAAACAACCTCCAAAGAGCGGCTCCCATATTATTTTCATTTTGTGTGGCACTCCTTCCAACCTTTTCTTTCACAAACCATGGCTAACCGAATCCTCGGGTGCCTGCCAACAATCTCATACCATGAAGGAGTGCCTTTTATTTTAGCTTTATTATGATGATGACACTCCCCAACCTTTGCTTACACAAGCCATGGCTAACCGAATCCTCGGGTGCCATCCATCAATCACATACCATGGAGGAGTGTCTATTTAGTTTAATTAATTTGGGACTGGGAATCCCATTGCCAACTCTTTTTGCAAAATTATTGGATAAGCGGATGAAGCCACTAGTCCATTGGTGGAAGTTGCCCAACAAGATTGAAAGATAAAACACCACATACTTCCTCATGAGCTATGAAACATTGACACAAATAAGAGATACTAAGTTTTGAATTGTTTAAAGGTAGCACATAAAGTATTTACTTGGAATGGCAGAAAATACCATGTAGTAGGTAGGTATGGTGGACACAAATGACATAGGTTTGGGTTAAGGTTTGGATGCACGAGAAGTATTCCCTCTCAGTACAGGTCTTTGGCTAGCAAGGTTAATTAGCAAGCATAAGAGTCGAGGGAAACAAACAAATATACATGTGATAGAAACAATCATGCATCTTCCTTGTAAGCACAAACAATTTTAACTTCAGAATAATAAGCTATGAGCTAACAAGAAAGAAAGACAATGAAACATCTACATGTATTTCTCTTTTCTATTTAAACCTCAAAGTGTTGTTGCTATTGACCAATGCTAAGTTTGCCAAAACCAAATAGATTTATTCAATGCTCCCAAAGTGATACCAATACTAACAACAAGGTAAATCATATAATAGAGATTGCAAACTAGAATAAGATGTGCAATATGTAAATGATAAGACTTCTCATTAATATTCCATAACGATAACTCACACCAAGGGATACATAGATAACCTAAAGGAGAGATACTTCCAAACTGCAACCCATCTTATATGATAACTTCCCTACTCATGATATGACACTACTTGACAATAAAAGTAAAAGGTAGTGATAATGTGATACCGCGGCACTCCCCAAGCTTGGAACAAACCAAGGGGATGCCAATACCGATGATGAATTACTCCTTTGGCGATGGTGGTGACGAACTCCCTTCATCAAACTTCCAAGGAAGAGGCTCTCCATCAAGAAACGACATCTTGGTCTCGGGAATCCTGAAACTAGCAGCACGGCTTATGTATTTAAACCTGTTTTCATACTCACAGTTCTGATTATGAACATCATAGAGTTGTGCTTGGAGCTTGTTGGTGGTGTCGTGAAGTGAGAGGATGTCGCTCCAAAGCTTTGCAGTTTCCTTCTCATGTTCCAATGAGTTCAGACACAATCTGTGGAAGATATCCACCTCACGCTCAGCCATCTTCTTGTATTTGAAAACCTCTGTTCTAGCTTCTCCATCCTGTCTTCCAAGCTTCCTTCTCCTTTAGGACCCTGGACATCCTTGACCTGCAGTTCTCCTTCGACAGCAACTCCTTGGGGTGCATCCTCAGCTCCTCCATGTACAAGTTGCCAACATCCTTGCAGGAGCTGTCCTTCGGAGTTTCCGACGAAGACATGATGGCTCTAGATCCGAAGCAAATCCTGGCAGAAACAACTCGAAACAAAACACGTCGAGAAAACGATATACGGACCTCCGGGTCAGGGGATTATATAGCAAAAATTTCACAACAAACGGAAAGTACCGAGATCGAACCGAGTCGAAAGGGGCGACGGGCGGCGGACCATAGGTCGGCGCGGGCCCGAGCTTGGCGCGCCGGCCTATGGTGCCGCCCTCGTGCGTCCTTTCCACTCCGTTTAACTCGTAATTTTTCATATTTTCCAAAAACAGTGAAAATATTGTTCGGAAAGTAAATTGCGTACTTTCATTACCAGATCTTGTTACCTATTCAAAGTCGAGTTCTGGCGGACTGTCAATTTGCCCTTTATGAAAGCCTCCGGTGTTTCCACTTGAATAATATCAACATCAACATTATAGGAATCACCTGAGATATAATGCTTGAGTCTTTGTCCATTCACCACTTGCGTAGCATTGCCTTGGAGAGAACTAATTTTGATTGCTCCTGAACG
This sequence comes from Lolium multiflorum, assembly GCA_030979885.1. NCBI lineage: Eukaryota > Viridiplantae > Streptophyta > Magnoliopsida > Poales > Poaceae > Lolium > Lolium multiflorum. The sequence continues at coordinate 234,689,315 of CM061748.1, read as the reverse complement.
ATACACCTCCTCGACAACATATGGCCCTTCCCATTTCGAGAGTAATTTCCCTGCAAAGAATCTGAGACGAGACCGATACAATAGGACTTTATCCCCAATATTAAATTCTCTTTTGATAATCCTTCTATCATGCCATTTTTTAACTTTCTCTTTAAAGAGTTTAGCATTTTCATAAGCTTCACTTCTCCATTCATCTAGAGAACTTAATTGTAACAACCTCTTATCACCGGCAAGTTTAGGATCTTTATTTAATTCTCTAACAGCCCAATAAGCTTTGTGCTCTAGTTCTAAAGGTAAATGACAAGCTTTCCCATAAACCATTTTATAAGGTGACATTCCCATGGGATTTTTATAAGCAGTTCTATAAGCCCATAATGCATCCTTCAATTTACTAGCCCAATTCTTTCTAGTTTTATTAACGGTCTTTCCCAAAATAGATTTAATCTCTCTATTTGATAATTCTACTTTACCACTAGTTTGAGGATGATAAGCGGAAGCAATTCTATGATTAATACCATACTTAGCAAGAGTTTTTCTAAAACCTCCATGAATAAAATGAGAACCTCCATCAGTCATAATATATCTAGGCACTCCAAATCTAGGAAAAATAATATCTAAAAGCATTCTTAAAGAGGTTTCACCATCAGCACTTTTTGTAGGTATAGCTTCCACCCATTTAGTAACATAATCAACACAACAAGTATGTGAGTGTTACCTTCTGAAGACGGAAAAGGTCCCATGAAGTCAAATCCCCAACAATCAAACGGTTCAATAACAAGAGTATAATTCATAGGCATTTCATTACGTCTGGAGATATTACCAACCCTTTGGCATTCATCACAAGATAAAATAAACTTTCGCGCATCCTTGAAGAGAGTTGGCCAATAAAAACCTGATTGTAGAACCTTTTGCGCGGTTCTTTCTCGGCGTGATGTCCTCCATAAGCACTACCATGACATTTACTCAATATCTCTTGTTGTTCATATTCGGGAACACATCTTCGCATAATACCATCCACTCCTTCTTTATATAAGTGTGGGTCATCCCAAAAATAATGCCTCAAGTCATAAAAGAATTTCCTCCTTTGCTGAGCTGAAAAGGTTGGAGGCAAGTACTTGGAAACAATAAAGTTAGCATAATCAACATACCAAGGACTGTCTCGCGAGCTCACCTTTATTACAGCCAATTGTTCATTTGGAAAACTATCATTAACAGAACAGGATCATAAGCAATATTTTCCAATCTAGACAAATTATCAGCAACAGGATTATCAGCACCTTTCCTATCTACAATATGTAAATCAAATTCTTGCAACAGAAGTACCCATCTAATAAGTCTCGGCTTAGCATCTTTCTTTGTCATAAGATATCTAATTGCAGCATGATCAGTATGAATAGTAACTTTTGAATCAACAATATAAGATCTAAATTTATCACAAGCAAAAACTACAGCTAATAATTCTTTTTCAGTCATAGCATAATTTCTTTGAGCAGCATCAAGAGTTTTACTAGCATAATGAATAACATTCAGTTTTTTATCTACTCGCTGTCCAAGAACAGCGCCTACAAAAATCACTAGCATCACACATAATCTCAAAGGGTAAGTTCCAATCGGGAGGTTCAACTATAGGAGCAGTTGTTAAGGCTTTCTTAAGAGTTTCAAAAGCTTCCTTACAATCATCATCAAAAACAAATGGTACATCTTTTTGAAGAAGATTAGTAAGAGGCTTTGAAATCTTGGAGAAATCTTTAATAAATCTCCTATAAAACCCAGCATGACCAAGAACACTACGAATACCTTTAACATCCTCGGATAGGGCATCTTCTCAATTGCTTCAACTTTAGCTCTATCAACTTCAATACCTCTCTCAGAAATTTTATGTCCCAATACAATTCCTTCATTAACCATAAAGTGGCATTTCTCCCAATTAAGAACAAGGTTAGTTTCTTCACATCTCTGCAAAACTTTATCAAGGTTTCGCAAGCAACTATCAAAAGAATTCCCATAGACGGAAAAATCATCCATGAATACCTCTACAATACTTTCACAAAAACCATGAAAAATAGCAGACATGCATCTTTGAAAAGTAGCGGAGCATTACATAAACCAAAAGGCATACGTCTAGCATAAGTTCCATAGGGACAAGTGAAAGTAGTTTTCTCTTGATCTTTAGCTTTAACAGCAATTTGTGAAAACCCAGAATAACCATCAAGAAAACAAAAATGAGTATTTTTAGACAATCTTTCTAGCATTTGATCAATAAATGGTAAAGGGTAATGATCTTTCTTAGTAACTTTATTAACTTTTCGAAAATCAATGCACATTCTATACCCTACAACTACTCTTTGAGGGATGAGCTCATCATTATCATTAGGCACAACAGTCATACCTCCTTTCTTGGGAACGCAATGCACAGGACTAACCCATCTACTATCAGCAATAGGATATATAATACCAGCTTCAAGAAGTCTTAATACCTCATTCCTTACCACTTCCTTCATCTTCGGAAAGCTGATGTTCAACAACAGGCTTTGCATCATCTTCCATATTAATAGCATGTTGGCAAATAGAAGGAGAAATCCCTTTCAAATCATCAAGAGTGTAGCCAATAGCGCCTCGGTGCTTCTTCAATATTTCCAATAACCTTTCTTCCTCAATCTCTGAAAGCTTAGAACTAATAATAACAGGATATATTTTCTTATCATCAATATGAGCATATTTAAGATTATCAGGCAAAGGCTTTAAATCAAAAACAGGATCTTCCTTAGGTGGCGGTGTTGTACCCAAATCTTCCCGGTAAATCATGCTTGAGAATGGGTTGGCGAAAAAATTTCCTCAAGCTCATCTCTTTCTTTCCTAAAAATTTCACTCTCGCTATCCTCCAAATGTTGCTGCAAAGGATTATTAGGAACAAGAACAATAGATGCACTGCTCCATTTTAAAATCATTACTAGGCAAGTCAGCTTTATAAGGAGTTTTAGTAAATTTAGAGAAGTTAAACTCATAAGATTCACCAGCAAATTTAGTCAAAATTTTCTTTTTCTTGCAATCTATAATAGCTCCACAAGTATTTAGAAAAGGTCTACCAAAAATAATAGGACAATAATCACTAGCAGCAGAACCAAGTACCAAAAAGTCAGCAGGATATTTAATCTTACCGCATAATACTTCCACATCTCGAACAATACCGATTGGAGAAATAGTTTCTCTATTAGCCAGCTGAATAACCACATCAATTTCTTCAAGTTCACAAGAATCAATTTCATGCATAATCTCCATGTAAAGCTCATAAGGAATAGCACTAACACTTGCACCAATATCACATAATCCATAATAGCAATGATCACCAATTCTAACAGATAGCATAGGAACACTAGCTTGTTTGGGTTTATTAGGATGTGAAACAATATTAGAAGCATCTTCACAGAAAATAATATGACCATCCCCCACATTTTCAGTCACAAGATCTTTAACTATTGCAACAGCAGGTTCAACTTTTATTTGTTCTTCAGGTTCTACGGTTTCTTTTCACTTTTATGAACCGCACTATTTATAACAGAGTACTCCTTCATTTTAGCAGGGAAAGGAGTTTTTTCAATATAAGCTTCAGGAATAACATGATCAGCAGTTTCAACTACAACGCATTTATTAATAGATGAATCAATTTTATCTTTATACGGTTCATGATACTTATCAAAATTCTTCTTAGGCAATTCATAATGAGAGGCAAAAGCTTTATAAAGATTTGCAGCAACTTGAGAATCAAGACCATATGTAGCACTCATATTACGAAATTTATCAGTATCCATAAAAGCTTCAATGCATTTATAATCATAAATTATACCCGATTCTCTATCCTTGTCGTTCTCCCAACCTTCAGTATTTTCTTGGATTCGATCAAGAAGGTCCCTTTTAAACTCTTCTTTGTTGCGTGTAAATGATCCAGAACAAGAAGTATCCAGCAAGGTCTTGTCTTGAAAAGAAAGTCTTGCATAGAAATTATCAATAATAACATTACCAGAAGCTCATGAATGGGGCATTTGAGCATTAAAGACTTCAATCTCCCCAAGCTTGGGCAATACTCTTTCCATCATGAGGCCAAAAATTATATATGCGATTCCGATCCTTGTGAATTTCACTTGGAGGATAGAACTTAGAATAAACCGGGGCACAATATCATTCCATTCAAGAGAATCCCCATTATCCGTAATTTATACCAATGCGCCGCTTTACCGAGATAGCGATAAAGAGAATAGTTTCTTCCTCACTTCATCCATAGAAATACCGCACATTTGAATAAACCGCATAATTCATGCAAAAACAGTAAATGATCACCGGGATGGACAGTTCCATCCCCTTCATAGCGGTTATCCATAACACGTTCAATAATTTTCATAGGTATTTTATATGGTATTACTTCCTCACTGGCGCCTCATCCACTACCATTGCAGTAGTAGTAGATTTCCCAAATAAAAATTGAAGAGAAGATCTCTCCATAATGACTTATAGCAGCAGGATAAAATCAGCACAACAGTAAAGGTTTTCCTTACCAATTCCACTTACCAATAGCGCTTCGCTCCCCAACGGCGCAAGAAAATAGTCTTGATGACCCACAAGTATAGGGGGTGTATCGTAGTATTTTCGATAAGTAAGAATGTTGATCCCAACGAGGAGCAGAAGGTGTTGACAAGCAGTTTCGATGAAGGATTCTGTAAATGCTCACAGACAAGTATTCAGGGGGTTTAGATGTAACAGTTGAATAAAGTACGAGTAAGTAAAGTGCGAGAGTAATAATTGCAGCGAGTGGCCCAATCCTTTTTAGCACAAAGGACAAGCCGGTTTGTTTACTTATAATGACCAAACGTTCTCGAGGACACACGGGATTTTAGTCTAGTGCTTTCGCTACATACGGCTAAATAATCTTCATTGTTATGATAAGTGTTGTGTGGGTGAACCTATGCTAATGCACCGCCCTTCCTAGGACTAATACATACTTGTGATTATACCCCTTGCAAGCATCCGCAACTACAAGAAAGTAATTAAGAATAAATCTAACCACAGCCTTAAACTCTGAGATCCTGCGATCCCTCCTGCATCGATATACCAAGGGGTTTAGGTTTCTCACTCCGCAACCCCGCAATTAGCAAACGAATACAAGATGCATTCCCCTAGGCCCATAAATGGTGAAGTGTCATGTAGTCGACGTTCACATGACACCACTAGAAGAATAACACCACAACTTAAATATCATACCATTGAATATTACTCAACCATAGTTCACTACTAACATTTAGACTTCACCCATGTCCTCAAGAACTAAACGAACTACTCACGAGACATCATATGGAACATGATCAGAGGTGATATGATGATGAATAACAATCTGAACATAAACTTGGTTCAATGGTTTCACTCAATAGCATCAACAACAAGTAGAGATCGATACCGGGAGAGTTTCCCCTATCAAACAATCAAGATCAAACCCAAATTGCTACGGCGGTGACGGTGTCCAGTGGAGACGGCAGTGATGATGGTGTAGATGATGATGATGGTGATGGAGATGATGTCCAGCTCGATGACGGTGACGATGGCGTCGATTTCCCCCTCCCGGAGGAATTTCCCGGCGGATGCCGCCGGAGAGCTCTTTCTCTCTGGTGTTCTCCGCCCGAGCGGCTGTAACTCTTCGCGAGGTACCCTCGTGGCTTAGGTTTTCGGGACGAAGGATTTCGCGAAGAAAAGGAGGCGAAAGGGGTGGGCCCCCCACACCACATGGCGGCGTGGCCAGGGCATGGGTCGCGCCGCCCTAGGGTGTGGGCCCACCCTGGCTCCTCCTGGCTCCTCCTTCTGGCTTCCTTCGTCATCTTGAAAAATAGGATTTTTGGTATAATTTCCTTCCCGTTGATCTTCCGAAATATTGCGTTGCTTTTTCCAGCAGAATCCTGGCTCCGGTGCTTGATCCTCCAATAATGATGAAACATGCAAAATAGATGAAATAACATAAGTATTGTGTCCCAATATGAAATATATCAATGAATAACAGCAAATTATGATATAAAATAGTGATGCAAATTGGACGTATCAAGACCCACACGGTGCACACACTGTCACGTTTACACACGTGGGACAAGGAGTCTCCGGAGATCACATAAGTAAAATCCACTTGACTAGCATAATGACATCTAGATTACAAGCATCATCATATGAATCTCAATCATGTAAGGCAGCTCATGAGATTATTGTATTGAAGTACATAGGGAGAGAGATTAACCACATAGCTACCGGTACAGCCCCGAGCCTCGATGGAGAACTACTCCTCCTCATGGGAGACAGCAGCGTTGATGAAGATGGCGGTGGTGTCGATGGAGAAGCCTTCCGGGGCACTTCCCCGTCCCGGTGGCGTGCCGGAACAGAGACTCCTATCCCCCAGATCTTGGCTTCGCGATGGCGGCGGCTGGAAGGTTTCTCGTACCGTGGCTTTTCCGTCTCGAGGTTTTAGGTCGAGGGGGCTTAAATAGGCGAAGAGGCGTGGAAGGTCAACGAGGCGACGACACCATAGGCGCGGCGGGGCCTGGGCGCGCCGGCCTACCTCCTGGGCCCCTGTGGGTCCACTGCGACTCTCGGGTGTTCTGGATGCTTCAGGGATTCTAAGATCTTGGGCGTTGATTTCGTCCGATTCGAGAATATTTCCTTACTAGGATTTCTGAAACCAAAAACGAAAACAGGCTGGCCCTTCGGCATCTCGTCAATAGGTTAGTTAAGCATAATAATGACATAAAGTGTACATAAAACATGTAGATATCATCAATAATGTGGCATGGAACATAAGAAATTATCGATACGTCGAGACGTATCAGCATCCCCAAGCTTAGTTTCTCGTCCCGCAGGTAAACGATAACAAAGATAATTTCTGGAGTGACATGCCATCATAAACTTGATCATACTATTGTAAGCATATGTAATGAATGCAGCGATCAAAACAATGATAATGAAATGTGTAAACAAATGAATCATATATCAAAGACTTTTCATGAATAGTAATTCAAGACAAGCATCAATAAGTCTTGCATAAGAGTTAACTCATAAAGCAATAATTCAAAGTAAAGGTATTGAAGCAACACAAAGGAAGATGAAGTTTCAGCGGTTGCTTTCAACTTATAACATGTATATCCCATGGATATTGTCAACATAGAGTAATATAACAAATGCAATATGCAAGTATGTAGGAATCAATGCACTCACACAAGTGTTTGCTTCTTGAGGTGGAGAGAAATAGGTGAACTGACTCAACAATAAAAGTAAAAGAATGGGCGAGAGGAAGCATTGATTGCTATATTTGTGCTAGAGCTTTGATTTTGAAAACATGTAGAGAGCATAAAAGTAAAATTTTGAGAGGTGTTTGTTGTTGTCAACGAATGGTAGTGGGCACTCTAACCCCTTGCCAGACAAACCTTCAAAGAGCGGCTCCCATTTTATTTTATTTTTGTGTGGCACTCCTTCCAACCTTTCTTTCACAAACCATGGCTAACCGAATCCTCGGGTGCCCCAACAATCTCATACCATGAAGGAGTGCCTTTTTATTTTAGTTTTATTATGATGACACTCCTCCCCACCTTTGCTTTCTTAAGCCATGGCTAACCGAATCCTTCGGGTGCCGTCCAACAATCACATACCATGAAGGAGTGTCTATTTAGTTTGATTAATTTGGGACTGGGAATCCCATTGCCAGCTTTGCAAAATTATTGGATAAGCGGATGAAGCCACTAGTCCATTGGTGAAAGTTGCCCAACAAGATTGAAAGATAAACACCACATACTTCCTCATGAGCTATAAAACATTGACACAAATCAGAGGTGATAAATTTTGAATTGTTTAAAGGTAGCACTCAAGCAATTTACTTTGGAATGGCGGAGAAATACCATGTAGTAGGTAGGTATGGTGGACACAAATGGCATAGTGGTTGGCTCAAGTATTTGGATGCATGAGAAGTATTCCCTCTCGATACAAGGTTTAGGCTAGCAAGGCTATTTGAAACAAACACAAGGATGAAGCGGTGCAGCAAAACTCACATAAAAGACATATTGTAAACATTATAAGACTCTACACCGTCTTCCTTGTTGTTCAAACTCAATACTAGAAATTATCTAGACCTTAGAGAGACCAATTATGCAAACCAAATTTTAGCATGCTCTATGTATTTCTTCATTAATGGGTGTAAGGTACATGATGCAAGAGCTTAAACATGAGCACAACAATTGCCAACTATCACATTATCCAAGACATTTTACCAAATTACTACATGTATCATTTTCCAATTCCAACCATATAACAATTAACGAAGCAGTTTCAACCTTCGCCATGAAAATTAAAAGCTAAGAACACATGTGTTCATACGAACCAGCGGAGCGTGTCTCTCTCCCACACAAGCATTTATTCAAACAAAAAAAATAGAAACAAACAAACAGACGCTCCAAGTAAAGTACATAAGATGTGACCGAATAAAAATATAGTTTCAAGAGAAGGAACCTGATAATTTGTCGATGAAGAAGGGGATGCCTTGGGAATCCCCAAGCTTAAACGCGAGTCTTCTTGATATATGCAGGGGTGAACCAGGCATCCCCAAGCTTAGAGCTTTCACTCTCCTTGATCATGTTGTATCATCTCCCTCTCTTGACCCTTGAAAACTTTCTCCACACCAAACTCGAAACAACTCATTAGAGGGTTAGTGCATAATCAAAAACTCACATGTTCAGAGGCGACACAATCATTCTTAACACTTCTGGACATTGCCCAAAGCTACTAGAAGTCAATGGAACAAAGAAATCCATCCCACATAGCAAAAGAAGCAATGCGAAATAAAAGGCAGAATCTGTCAAAACAGAACAGTAAAGACGAATTTTAAAGGGGCACCAGACTTGCTCAAATGAAAATGCTCAAATTGAATGAAAGTTGCGTACATATCGAGGATCACTCACGTAAATTTGCATAATTTTCTGAGTTACCTACAGAGAATTTTGCCCAGATTCGTGACAAAGAAATCTGTTTCTGCGCAGTAATCCAAATCTAGTATCAACCTTGCTATCAAAGACTTTACTTGGCACAACAAAACACAAAACTAAGATAAGAAGAGGTTGCTACAGTAGTAACAACTTCCAAGACTCAAATATAAAACAAAATACTGTAGCAAATTAAACACATGGGTTATCTCCCAAGAAGTTCTTTCTTTTTAGTCATTAAGATGGGCTCAGCAGTTTTAATGATGCACTCGCAAGAAATAGTATTTGAAGCAAAAGAGAGCATCAAGAGGCAAATCCAAAACACATTTAAGTCTAACATGCTTCCTATGAAAAGGAATCTTGTAAATAAACATATTCATGAAGAGCAAAGTAACAAGCATAGGAAGATAAAACAAGTGTAGCTTCAAAAATATCAGCACATAGAGAGGTGTTTTAGTAACATGAAAATTTCTACAACCATATTTTCCTCTCTCATAATAACTTTCAGTAGCATCATGAGCAAACTCAACAATATAACTATCAAATGAAACACTCTTATCATGAGTCTCATGCATAAAATTAGTACTACTCTCAACATAAGCATAGTTATTCTTATTAATTTTAGTAGGAGCATTTCAACAAAGTAGCTATCATCATATATAGGAGGCATATTGTAATCATAATCAAATTTATCCTCCATAACAGGCGGCAACAAAAGACTACTATCATTATAATCATCATATATGGGAGGCATATCATAATCAACATAAATTTTCTCCTCAATACCCGGAGGGCTAAAGATATCATTTTCATCAAAACCGACCTCCCCAAGCTTAGAATTTTCCATAGCATTAGCAACAATAGTGTTCAAAGCATTCATATTAATAACATTCTCATTAGCATGCATATAAAGTTCCATGGGTTTTTTAATTCTCTCTTCAAACACATCATGTCCTAATTCAAGATAAAGTTCATAAAGATCTCTCATATTTTTTTTGTTTTCCATATGCCTAACTAGTGTAAACAAGAAACAAAAAGATGCAATTGCAGGATCTAAAGGAAATAGCTTCGAGCACAAACACAATGGCGCCGAAAAGTACTTACCTGGAACCGGAGTATGAGTGCCTTTTACCTTTCCTCCCGGCAATAGTGCTTGATGTCTACGGGTGCTTCTATTCTTGTAGACAGTGTTGGGCCTCCAAGAGCAGAGGTTTGTAGAACAGCAGCAAGTTTCCCTTAAGTGGATCACCCAAGGTTTATCGATCTCGGGAGGAAGAGGTCAAAGATATCCCTCTCATGCAACCGCAACCACAAAGCAAGAAGTCTCTTGTGTCCCCAACACACCTAATAGGTGCACTAGTTCGGCGAAGAGATAGTGAAATACAGGTGGTATGAATAAGTATGAGCTAGTAACGGCGCCAGAAAAGTGCTTTGCTATCCAGGCGTGTGGTTGATGGTGGTAATATTGCGGACAGTACAGATGCAGTAGAACATAAACAAGCAGCGATAGCGTATTTAGGAACAAGGCCTAGGGATTATACTTTCACTAGTGGACACTCTCAACATTGATCACATAAATAAATAGATAGATGCTAGACTCTACACCCTCTTGTTGGATGATGAACACCACACGAACCCTCAATGCCGGAGTTAACAAGCTCCACAATATTCGATGTTCATATTTAAATAACCTTAGAGTGCATGACAGATCAACATAACCAAACCAAGTACTAACATAGCATGCACACTGTCACCTTCACGCTACGAAAGGAGGCATAGATCACATCAATACCATCATAGCAATAGTTAACTTCATAATCTACAAGAGATCACGATCATAGCCTACGCCAAGTACTAACACGATGCACACACTGTCACCATTACACCGTGCAGGAGGAATAAACTACTTTAATAACATCACTAGAGTAGCACATAGATGAATTGTGATACAAAACACATTGCAATCATAAAGGGATATAAATAAGCACTTCACTATGCCATTCATAACAGTGAATAAGTATTCGTGAAATATAGCCTAAGAGACCCACACGGTGCACACATTGTCACCTTTACACACGTGGGACAAGGAGTCTCCGAAGATCACATAAGTAAAATCCACTTGACTAGCATAATGACATCTAGATTACAAGCATCATCATATGAATCTCAATCATGTAAGGCAGCTCATGAGATTATTGTATTGGAGTACATAGGGAGAGAGATTAACCACATAGCTACCGGTACAGCCCCGAGCCTCGATGGAGAACTACTCCTCCTCATGGGAGACAGCAGCGTTGATGAAGATGGCGGTGGTGTCGATGGAGAAGCCTTCCGGGGCACTTCCCCGTCCGGCGGCGTGCCGAACAGAGACTCTGTCCCCCAGATCTTGGCCGCGATGGCGGCGGCTCTGGAAGGTTTCTCGTACCGTGGCTTTTCCGTCTCGAGGTTTTAGGTCAAGGGGCTTAAATAGGCGAGAGGCGGCGTCGGAAGGTCAACGAGGCGACGACACCATAGGCGGCGCGGCCGGGGGCCGGCGCCACCTCCTGGGCCCCCTGGGTCCACTCTGGCGACTCTCGTGTTCGGATGCTTAGGGATTCTAAGATCTTGGGCGTTGATTTCGTCCGATTCGAGAATATTTCCTTACTAGGATTTCTGAAACCAAAAGCAGCAGGAACTGGCCCTTCGGCATCTCGTCAATAGGTTAGTTCCGGAAAACGCATAATAATGACATAAAGTGTACATAAAACATGTAGATATCATCAATAATGTGGCATGGAACATAAGAAATTATCGATACGTCGGAGACGTATCAACGGCTTAGTGGTCTTTGTGGTGTTCTTGGGGACTCCAATTAAGTTCTGGAGATTCTTTAAGGGCAAGACCTTTGTGGCGATTTATTGAGACCCTCCAATTAAGTTGTAGAGATAGCCCCAAGCTTTGTGCAGGTTCGGTGACCACCCTAAGGTTCCATATTGGATCGAGGTCTTCCCCTTTGGTCGGAAGGTTTGAGGAGCATAAGGTGAGGCCTTTGTGGCGTTTGGAGTGCTTTGTCCTCCACACCTCTCCAACGGATACTAGCACTCGCAAGAGTGTTAACTTCTGGATACTTCGTGATACTTATGTACTTTACTTTGTGATAGCTTTCATGCTTGAAGCTATATATCTTGCTATCTCATATTTTCTTGTATTGCTTAGCATAAGTTGGTTGTGCACATAGGTGAACCCTAGTTATATAGGTTTTGTGATTGACAAATTAAATGCTAGTTTTATTCTGCATTTGTTAATCCATAATTGTTAAAGCTTTAAACCGCATATTCACCTCCCCCTCTAGGCGGAATCCGTGTCCTTTCACATGGTCTATTTCTGCTTCTGCAATATCTTGCCGGCGTGGATGCACCCCTTTGGCTTTTGTTCCATTTTAAAAATGTTGTCCTTTTGGATACAATTCGATCCTTCTACGGTCAAATCTCAATTTGTGGAAAGACTTCGATGGCTTCCTTATGAAAACATCCATCTATATATGGGTATAGATGGTCTTTCATTATTCTTCGTGATATTGACCACATTTCTGATCCTTATTTGCATTTCAGTGGGTTGGTCTGGTATGAGAAGTTTTGGGAAAGAGTATATTACAACATTTCTAATTCGTGAATTTCTAATGATCGTTGTGTCCCGCATGCTGGATCCTCTACTATTCTATGTTCTCTCCAAAAGCGTTTTTTTATTTGAACCCTCTCAGGCATGATTACATGGTGGATAAAACTCTCGTGTGATGTCAGGTTTTGTTCTTTATCAATGGAGGGGATGATGATCCATGTTGATCTAAAAAAAACTTAAAAGGATGCATTGGCTCTATCTCTCGCTAAACATTGAAAATAAGTTACACCCTGAAATATGAGCGTTCATCGACAAGTGATAGGATCCATTGACTATCTTTTTGTAGACAATGAAAATAAGTTACACTGTGATTTTTTTTTTTGAAAATGGGTGAATATATTAATTTGGTACAAAGTTGTGATTACAATCTTTCAGAATCAGATCCAACGCGCAGGAAGGAGTTGATCCTATCATCACCCCATTACAATTCTCAACACGACTGAACCTAGCTAACTCGTGAGCACTCTGTTGTCCTCCCTTCCGATCTTCATAAATTTGACTTCATCAAACAAAGTGCAGAGTCTTTGTATATATAATATAATACTTGCCACCTGAGAGCGATCGTTTACATCCCTGCATAATTTTTCCACTAAATTGGAGTAGTCACACTCCACCACCAGTTTGGAATTATTCACTGAGATGGCATGCTTTATACCCTCCCAGCAGGCAATAGCCTCTGCAGTTTCAGCATTAGCACAATTTTGGATCAAAGCCCAAGCAGTAGAGACTACCTTACCATGGTCATCTCGAATCACAGCTCCCCAAGAAGCTGCACCTGAATCCTGGATATAGCTAGCGTCAATATTCAAACATTGCCAGCCAGTGTCAGGAGGTTTCCGAGCAGTATGTTTTGCAGTAAATTGTTTCTTTGTCTAAATTAAATTCAGTTCTAGGATCGGTTTCTTTCCTTTTATGTCCCCTTCCTCTCGTCCTTCCCTAATATTACTTAAGGTCGTCAAATAATTATCAAGGAATTCGGCTGACTGTTTAATTCCACACTTACCATCCCCGAAAATTATGTTGTTCTTCAAATGCCAAGCTCTCCACCACATTAACATGACTTTCGTCGTCACACTAGAGGTGAGATTACTTAGAGTAATGAGAGCCCATTCCTTACCTTTGTTAGCCATATCCTCTTCCTTTGGTAGTTCCCAGATTTCTCTTAGCCTTGATCGAAGCGCTACAGCCTTAGTGCAGCGCATAGTGGCATGGTACCCATCCTCCTCCTCCATTCCACAGCATATATTTGTAGGATCCGTTATCATCTTTCTTCTACATCTATTCAATTGAACGACCAATGAATTTGTTGCTAGCCGCCAACTAAAGATTCTTACTTTTTGAGGAACATTTTCCTTCCAGATGACATCCCACAACGGTTGATCACCATCTGGCCTCTCGCTCATTTGTCCTATTGTATTGCTTCCAGCACTATTAAGAAGGGCAAGCCTGTAAGCAATGCGGACGCTAAAGACGCCATTCTTTTCATAATGCCAGGCAATGAAATCATCTGCATTTGCTTGCAGAATTCTGATTTGGAGAATTTCATCCGCATCATACGAGGGGAAAATGGACCGGACTAGAGTCTCATTCCATTGTTTTGTGTTTGGCATAATCAGGCCAGACACCCATTTAAACCTCTGCCGATTGTTTCTGGTTTTTGCTTTCAGGTTCCCTCTCGGAATCCAGTTGTCCCTCCATATACGAATTTTGGTTCCTGACTGAACTCTCCAAATCACTCTTTTTTAAAGGAGGTCCAGTCCATGGCAGATTCCTTGCCAACCAGGTGATGCATTCTATGCAAATGTTGTGTCTGTTAGTTCACTGTGGGGGTAATATTTTGCTTTTCATAGTCGTGCACATAGGCTGTTAGGCTTTGTAATCAATCTCCATGCTTGCCTAGCAAGGAGAGCTTGGTTGAACAGAGCCAGACCTCCAAAGTGTTTTGGTGTAGCAATTCTCTCCCATGCTTTCCAGTGTGTCTTCTTCCTATCATCCTCATCCCCCACCAAAAGTTACGGGTAAGCTAGCTGAGGTCATCACAGAGTCCTGCAGAGAACTTGAAAGCTCATCGCATAAGTCGACATAGATGTAACTGATTTTATTAGAGTTTCTTTTGCTCCTGAAGACATGTATTTTTCGGACCAGTCAGTAAGCCGTCTGTGAAGCCTGTCTTTTATACGTTGGAAACGACCATCCTTCATTCTTCCATCAGGCACAGGCAACCCCAAATATTTCTCTTCAAACTCTGGTTTCTCAATTTAAAGAGCATTCATTGTGGCTTGGCCATCGTCCTCGCAGACATTGTTTTCGAGGAGGATAGAGCATTTGGGGGCGCTTAGTAATTTCCCTGTGCCCTTTTCATATGTACTCAACATAACCTTTATCTTCAAAGCTTGATCTGTGTTCGCTTCAAAAAATAGCATACAATCGTCGGCAAAAAGTCGAGTGGGAGATCCCCGGGGCTAGGCCTGGAATTAAAACTCGAAACTCGCGAGCTAAATGAGTAACTCGTGACTCGACTCGCTCGACTCGAACTCGGTGTATAACGAGCCAAGCCAAGTTTCATATTTTTCGTTAAACAAGTTCAAGCTAAACGATTCGAGTTCATTGAACTCGTGAGTAGCTCGTTTAGCTTGGTAAAAATGAAGTTGGCCCAAGCACACCAAAATGGGCAACTATATTTGTGGTTTCTCAACTTGGCAATCTTATTCTTATGATATATTAATCATTCTGGTTTATATTGTTTTGGTACCATAATCCTAATGCTTGTTGTTCATCATTCATGCTCAAATATTTGGAAAAATTGCATTGTACATTTTACATGTTCTATTTGATAGTTTTAAACGAGCTACTCGTGAGTTACTCGCGAGCTTTGCGAGTCGAGCCGAGTTTCAAATCTGAACTCGATTGTTAAACGAGTCGAGTCGAGCTAACTCCATTGTTGACCGAGCTTTAGCGAGTCGAGCCAAGCTGGCTCGGCTCGTCTTGAATTCTAGCCCTACCCGGGGCTCTGCGGCATATCTTCGGTTCTCTAATATTATTTGCAATGATTTCCTTCTCCATCAGGTTGGATAAGCACTCTGGTACTAGCAGGAAGAGATAAGACGATAGAGGATCGCCTTGCCTAAGGCCTCTAGTAGGTTGGAAAGAGTCTAGAAGGCATCCATTAAGCCGAATTGCATATCTAACAGACGTAACACATGCCATTATCCATTGGATCCACCTCTCGCCAAAACCTAGCTTTCTCAAAGCACCTTCTAAGAAAGTCCAATCCACCCTATCATAGGCTTTGGCTAGATCAAGTTTATAGACACAATACTTCCGGAAATTCAATTCGGCTCCCGGGTGCGTATGCACCCTCTACCAAAAAATCATATTTCGAAATGTCGAAAAATTTTAACAATTTTTTTAACATGTACATCTTCATAATATATGTTCGTTCGTCAAGTTTCACGAAAAACCAATATTTTTTGTGGTCTATATAAAAAAGAAAACTTATCTTGTGAAAAGCATTATTTTTAGCACTGAGTTTTGTCTTTTTTACACACGTCACATGATAAGTCGATTTTTTATGAAACAACTTTGTAAGCGTGTAGCACGAGAAGATTTACATGCGAATTTTTGGTTTCATTTTTTTTGAAATTCAAAATATATGTAAGATGAATTTCAAAATAGAGCTTCCCTCTTTTGTCTGTATTCTTTTGTATTGCATAGATAAATTCAAACGCAATTAAAATGTTGCGAGTTATCATTCTTCCAGGGATAAAAACACTTTGGGTAGGCGAGATGATTTCATCAAGCATAGGACGTAATCTATTCACGATATGTGCCTCCATGGAATTAGGATTCACCACTGCTTTCACGCTTGATTGTGAATTTAGGATAAAATTGGCCGAGGTGCCAATCTTAATTTGTTTCTTATTAGAATTTGCATTTAGCCATGATTACTACACATATTAGTAGCTAAAATAACATTAATAGCTAAAATAACAATTGTATTCACCACTGCTTTCACCCTTGATTGCGAGTCTAGGATGAAATCGGTGAGGTGCCAAGATTAATTTTTTCCTATTCGACTTTGCATTTAGCCACGATTAGTACATACGTAGTATTTAGCCACTTCTACTGCAAGAATGTTGTGGTGAATTAACACTTTAACAGTTCTCCTAAGTAAGAAACTAGAACCTGGCACTTACCTTGGGGTCACTAACTTGAGAACATAAAGCAGAAAACACGGCGTGCAAGGATGGATAACATCAAAATTAGTACATCTCAAGGGAAGTGAGTTAGTTAACATGTCATATCATACAATTTAACAGCTTAACATTACAAATACAACACATCAGCTGCTTAGCAACATAGACTTCTGAGTCGAGATGATGCTCGAGAATGTCTGACTCATGTCCTAATACTCCTATACTGGAAACATAGCTGGGGCACGCCATTTCGTAGACCGAAACATCATATACAAAATTTTCCTCGGGAGATGGATCACCCATACATCACGAGGAAAGGCAGTTTCTCTGCGTTGCGCAGCTACTTCAGAACCCCTCTTCTATGCTATGCTACATTTCCGTTCAGTCAGTCACTCTGGCTATCCTGCGAACCAGCACAAGATCGAAACACACGATAAGTATATTCGCCGTGACAAACACAAACAAGCAAGAACGCAACACATGCTACACTTACGGTCAGAGTGGGAATTCCAGAGGTGTTCGAAGGGATGTACAATCCGTGAAGAGCGCATCCATGTCGAAGTAGTCGGGAGGCAGCGGCTTCTCATGGCGGATGTCCGAGATGTCGTCGTTGGGCAGCGGGTGCTCGTCGAGGTCCGATAGCACACCGTAGTCGACAGACTGTGAGCTTCCAGCGAGGTCTTCGTCAGCCTGCAGCTGAACAGCACATGACCCGGGGTCTTCCTCATCCTGTCACAGTTTCAGAAAATCCAGTAACATGAATGGCAGTTGATAGCATTGCAGTAACCATGAAAGCTAATGATGATGATGATTACCTGATCCTGCTCTGGTTCGAATGGGCTACCACTTAGGTGACGAGGCTGTGGAGGGTACATATTTGGGGTTGTAGGATCGATATTCATTGCAGATTGACCGGATTTGGCATCAACAACATGCATCTGCGATTTCCCAGTGTTTGACTTCAACTGCCAAAATACTCTGGAAACAACAAGATCCCCGTGCTTTTCATCTTTCTCTACCCCAAGGTGACACTGATGGATCGTCCAGTTAGCTTTATGTATCTTTCCCTTGCCACATTTCAGAACCAATATTTTCTTCCAGCCTTTTGTGACACCGTTATGTTTGATGGCTGCAGGTGTTCCGGTCATGTGCCATCTGATCTGCTCATCACAATCAGTGTGATTACTATTGCTGATTTTCCGACGCTTGCGCTGACCAACATCATACGCGTTTGATATTGTATGGAAAAAATAACTGCTTCTCCCATCCATCTTGATACCTACAGGGGCATGTGAAAATTACCTAAACAATAATTTTCTCTTCAAAGTAGTACTAATAGTTAACTGGTTAGTTCAAAAGGTCCTGATGACATGTGAAGAATAAGAAACTTGTACCAGGAAGATTTTTGGGATGTGTATAACAAATTCCATCCACTTCCTCTATGGTTGGAATAAAGTCATCTATTAGTACATGGGATGCTGCCCTGCCAACCTTTCCTTCCAGATGCATAAGCAGTTCCTGATCAGTTGGTTCAAATTTAACACCAGCAGGGAGTCCTGGCCACTGTGATGAAACCTGCAAAACAAGGCATGTTGTGAACCAGAAATCATGACGTTGTACACCCTCTGTATCAAGCGTGAAAATGAATACAATGAATTTTTTTTGCTTCCCACATGTCATTACCATGCATATAGGATCTAACAACTCGTTGTTTTTCAAAATTATTTGTGCATAAACTAAGTACTCAAGCAACTAATTCATGGAGTACTTTTCTTTGGAAGTAGTGTCCTTTTAATCGCTGTTGAACTTTATGCACAAGATTGTAACAGGGAAAGTTACTACACAAATGAGCATAAATTTTTAAATCTAGCTATAATAATATATAGTTAACAACACTTACATCGCCATTATAAATGCGATATTTGCAATTTGGGCACTTCTTCCATACTTCCGCGACCCACTCCTCGATTTCTCTAGCTGTGTGTCTAATCATCGCAGCAATTATCTTCCCATTAATAATCAATGACCTGCAGGAGGAACTGTGAGATCAGTCTATCTTAGGAAGCATCTGTTGAGACGAACTGATAATTCTATATTCAACTAATGATTCATAACAGAGATCCGACCTGACTGAACATAATGCTCTCCCAGGTTAATGAACACATCTTTTTAGATGCAACTAAGCTAGATGCACATGTACGAAGGAGTTTTTACAGGCAGATATTTAACTGAATTCTAGGTACAATGATAGGTTATCAAGAATAGTCAATGTTTCTGACAACATATATACTAATTTTTTTTCCAAGAACATATGCTAACTACTATGTACATTAACAGAAGAAAAGTTGTAGTAATAAAGATAATTAATTATGACCATGTACTAACTCTGATAGACGCTAGTGTACATTGTTTTGATAGATCAGCATTGATCAGTATCCAACTAAAGTAGTGCCATCAATTACTACTACTTTTGGAATTCTTTAGCCTTGCGTTGCTATTTTTGGAATCCCCAAATCAAACATAGCCAGAGCATTGACAAGGAGCTCCTGGTTCTTCCACTGTTTCAGAAGAAAGAGGAGACTAATCTGGACCATGCCCATTGATCTAAACAGTCAATGATCTGAACCTCGGTGACAGACATGTCAAATTATGACCAGTGCTGCTCCTCTTAAACCAGCTAGCAGTCAGCAGACAGAGGAACCCAACACCGACCACGTCCGAGCTGGCGTAAGGAAACGTTTTGTGCGATCCCTGAATGCTGAACGCGGGAGCTGCGCCATCTCGTGGTAGCATCAATCGAAGCTCCGATCGAGCGGCACAAACGACACGTCTGTCACTCTGTCTCTCCTTTGTGACCATCTAAAAACGAATTTACAGGGGCGGACAAGATGGGATCGATCCAGGAACAAATCGGCGTTCCAACAGCACAAATCGGTGTTCTGTACTCTGCTTTCTGAGTCTGACCACTGCAATCGTCGAGAGAAGCAAACCACGAAACGGAACGGACGAGTTCAGTCTCCAACAATCGGAACGGAATGGAACGGAACAATGACCTTCTCTTCCTTCGAGAGGAAGGTTCCTCCACCACCACCTCGGAAGACCGCGAAACCCCTGCACTGCGACGCTGCGACGAAGAACATAACCGGGCCGGATACACTGCTGGCTCCTGTCTATTTTTTTTGAGACCTCTGCTATCTTCTAGAGGAAGGCACCTCCTGTCCTCCTCCACCAAACCGGCCCAAAACCCTCGCACTCCCACTGCAGCGACGAGAGGAACCCGGCCGGATTCACGTCGCCAGCGTTACACCGAGCATCCCCTGACGAAGCTGTACACCATCTGTCTCTGCTTCGTGCCCACCTCGAAACAAACTACTTCACAGGAACGGGTGAGCTGCGATCAGAGAGAGCCACGAGACAGGATGAAATACTGAACGAACGCCGCACCTGCACCCTCACACACTAGCAGAAGCAGGCAGCAAATCTCCACTCTGCTTTGTGAGCATCTCGAAACAAAGAAGCAGAGAAGCGCACAGCTGCGCGCGACAGGCCGGAATCACTGCCCTGCCGCTGTATCTGCGAGAGGAACCTGGCCGGAACCACGTCGGCAGCGCTAAACCGGGCATCTCCCTGACGACCTCGCGCGCATTTGCTTCCGTCGGACCGACATCTGCTCCGGCACGCGACTCCGAAGGCTCCCTCAAACCGCAGACGCAACAGAATCCACCGTCAAACGCAGCGCCCATCTGGATCAACACTAAACCCCCAATCGGAATCCCCAAAATCCCCTGTCGATTTCGGAGCAGATAATAAACCCAGAACGAGCAAAAAGAAACAAGAAAAACCTGGAGCAGAAAGAAAAGTCAGAGACCCAAGAGACGGAACCCAGACCGGGACGCGGCTTACCCTGCCATGGACGCCCGGCTGCGCTGCGACGGGAGGATGCCTTGGAGCAGGAGAGTTGGGAGCCAGAGCAGGAGAGCATCCGAGAGACGGAGAGTGTGTGTGTGTACGCAACTTCTTGGCAAGTGAGGTGGGAGGGGTTGCCCGGCCGGGGAGCGGGGTTTAAATAGGCTCGGAGTGCCGGGATGAGAAGACCGGAACGTGACCACCGCGCCTCGATACAAAATGTCTTGTCCACGGCAACAAGCAACCCCCTCCTGCTGTCTCGGTCCGGTCGCTTGGCGGGGAGCTGGGCTCGGGTGCAGGCTCGGCGTCGACCGTGGACTCCGCCTAGCCATGGCTAGCAGCTTGCTCCTAGATTCTTTCCTACGGGAGGAATTGTTTCACAGATTCCATTTGCTCTTGGGATTACTGTCATTCCATTTTAAGGCTAAAATGGGATGTACCCATTCATGACAAGTGAGAAGATCCATTGATCTCTTTCTCCTCCTAAACAATGGAAAATAAGTTACATTGTCAAACATGTGCGACTCAAGATTTACTACTCCCTCCGTTCCTTATTCGTTGTCGCGGATTCAGATGTATTTTATTAGGTATAGATACATCCGAATCTCCGACAACTAATAAAGAACGGAGGGAGTACTACTTTCCCTCAACCATGAATAAAACAAGACTATACCCTGACAGTTGGCAAACAGGGATTGGCAATGAGAGGTTCTCTATGCGTGGCTTGTGTGCTATTTTCCCTCAACCGCAAATTAAATAATACTTTTGTTAGGAGAGCCCTTGACAGGTGGCGAGAGGAGATTGGCTGCGGGAGGTTCTTCATGTGTGGCAGGCGCGGTGATCTGTGCTACTTTCCACACCGGTGAAAAAACAATACTCTTGTGTGACGAGCGGGGATTGGCTACGGAAGGTTCTTCTTGTGTGACAGGCGCAGTGCCATACATTGTTGTGTTGGAAAATTACCTGAACCAGTTAGCGAGAGTTTAGGGGAGTGTTTAAATTGGCAGGTGTAGGGCCAATCCCGAGCATTGATATCGTGAAGTCAAATTCTACTTTTGAACCCCGATGTTGCTTTCGTCTCCTTTCAAACCTTGAATTTATGTTTCAGATCCCTTTCTCTATATCAAGGATCATTGCATTTGGTATCGAGGGTTTCCGCCGTGAAAATTGAAGAGCGGGGCAAAAATCACTGGGAATTGTTTCTCCATGAAATATGTGTTTTTGTCACTTAGATTCGCTGCTACTTTCCCTTAACCTTGGGTAAAACAAGAATTTGTGAGGACCCTTGACTGATAGGTGGCGAGCGGGGATTGGTTACGAAAGGTTCTTCATGCGTGGCAGGCGCGGTGCCATGAGCGAATGTGTTGTTGAGCTCGAAAGTTACCCAACCGGTTAACGAGTCTAGGGGAGAGTTTAAATAGGCAGGTGCCATGCCAATTATGAGCAGCGGTATTGTATTGAGTAAACTCCAATTCTATTCCTAAACCCCAATGTTGCTTATGTCTCCTACAAAACCTTGAATACTCAAATCCCCCTTCTCTATATCAATTGTATGAAGGATTGTTACATTCTGTGTCAATGGTCAGGCAGCCTATCCGGAGATCGAAGAGCGAGTCAAAATTCACAAGAAAACGTTTTTCTGAATCATTTGGTTACAAATCAGTATCCAATTTGTGTAAACTTTCCTCCGAGAACACCCGAGGTTGGTTTCGATCTATGTTCAAGCTCGATGTGGCTCCTCGACGCGCTGGCCCAAAATCGAGGAATCCTTGACTCGGATAATAGGCGATTACGTGTCACAAAACGCTTGATTGGAGGCGCTACACAAGCAGGTGGTAGTCGATCGGTCGTATGACCGCCATGGACCTCACGGTCAACAACATTCAAGAGCAGCTCGGCACGCGCTGATGCGTCGGATACACGACAATGGTGAATGCGGACGCAGATCCATCCCGAGCGGCACACATCTACGACGCGCCGCATCTGCGTTGCATGTCGTCCTCATCTCAGATGCAGCGGTGACACACCCGAGGGATGCTTAGAAATCTCTGTGGGAGCCATCAGCCATCAACAGTCCCCTGGCAATCAACATTCCCCGGGAACGGTTTCTTTCATAAAACAGTTCTATGTTGAGTATGAGGCCCCCAATTGTGATGAACAAATCCAAAATTATGGCCGGCCAATCCTACTACTAGCGCTTCAGGCGTTGCGTAGATAGGCGCTCAATACACACTCCTGCCAAGCCCATGTCCACGCCTACGTACTACGGGACACCCGCAGAAGATGAGTCACCTTAGAGCAAGTACAATAAGGTATAGTTAGCTGGCTATAAAAGATAAAATATTAGAACAATTCCAATAGCGTAGCCAGCTGCTGGCTATAAGCCAAGTGATATGTCATCTATAGCCAATTTAGAGTCAACATATACAATAGTGAGCTATAGAAATGTAGTACTTTATCAATGTATGGCCCACCTTTCACTCTCACAAAATACCTAGAAGCACGTGCTAGAGCTGGCTCTTGCATAAGAGCTCACTCTCCTTCTCTCTCCTCCAACTAAGCAATAAAATACTATTTTAATCCTTATAGCCAGCTAACTAGAACTTATTGTACTTGCTCTTATAAGTTTGCCTAGTTGGACAAGAGAGAAGAGAAGTGGGCTCTTATCTAATAGTCAGCTCTAGCACGTGCTTCTAAGTACTATATGAGACTAAAAGGTGGATCATGTATTGTAAAAGTACTACACTTTTATACTACCTCCATCCCAAGACTTAAGGCCTATATTTTTTTCAGAAAGTCAAACTATGTTAAGTTTGATTAAGTTTTTATAATATATCATTAACATGTGAAATACAAAATTAATATTATTAGATAGATAATGAAATAAATTTTCATGTGCTATTTACAAAATATCATATTTATTGAAAGATTATTCTAAAATTTTGGTCAAACTTTACTTACTTTGACTTTTCCAAAAAAATATAAGCCTTAATCCTTGGAATGGAGGTAGTAATTTACTATTGTACATGCTAGCTATAAATTGCCTATAGTTGATGTGGCAAATTGTTATAGCCGGCTACCCGGCTACACTATTGTTCTTGCTCTTAGAGCATCTCCACCGGCGCCCCCAAACAGACGACCCCGATAGATAATTCGAATTTGAAATCTCAAACATAACCATAGAAATTCGAATAAGTCTACGAATAAGAAGTTTGGGCCAACACACGGCCACCAAATTCGAATAAGTCTACAAATAAGAAGTTCGGGCCAACACACGGCCATCAGATCGCCGTTTTCGGTGCAAAAGAAGGGCTTTCCAAGCCAGATGATCGCATGATCACACGAAGGAGGTCACGGGCGGCGCAACCTCGACGGCTTCCTCATTGGCGGCCGGCGGTAGCTCCGTCGCTGCAACAGGATCCACGGTCGCCGGGGGGGCATGAACGTCGAGGGTGCCGGGGCAGACATGAACGGGGACGGTGTCGGGGGAGAAATGAACGGGAACGGTGCCGGGGTAGACATGAACGTGGACGGTGCCGGGGGAGACGCCGACGCAGCTCGCGCCGCCATCACCTCTTGGCCGATGCGCTCGCGGTACATCTCGTGCCACGCCCGTGCTAAGGGGTCCATATTCTCCATGTCGGCCATCAAGATCTTCGATTCTTGAGACATTTTGGCCAACGAGATCTGTGTCGCTTCGTTGGTGGCCTTCATGGCAGCGGTGTGAGCTTCCATCTTTGCCGCCTCCACCCTCTCCCTCTCCAACTCGATCTTGGCGTCTTGCTTGTCGAGGATGGCCTTCCACACGACGGCGGCTATATCGGCAGCTTCCTTGTTCTCCACCGAGAAGGAGGTGATCATCTTCTCAATGGAGGCGTCCATGGCTGCCAAAACCGGCGCCGCATTCCTGTCGGCCTTGGCCTTCTTATTGCCAATGGGGCACCCGGTGGAGGCGCCGGCTGGATCGACCGGCCCATCTTCCCCGTCCTTCAAAAGAGTGGATAGGAGGTTGTCCCATTTTGTTGCAACCTTGGAGCTTGTTGTAGCAATGCATAAACGGGAAGTCCTTGTCGTCGTTCCTGTGCTTGTACATGTCGAGGGCATCGCACATCTAACAACATATGATGCAAAACAATGAAACAACATTGATCATCAATTCATATACACCATCAATTCATATGCAACAACATTGATCAACAATTCATATGGAAATAAGATAGAGATCATACCCAATCGACCATCGTCTTGCCACTCTCCTTTCGTGCCTTGATCTTCTCGTAAAAGCCGTGGAACTTGCTACACCCCGCCTTGATCAAGTTCCAACGGTGAGAGAGGGTCTGTCCATGGTGGCGTAATCACCATAGTTCTTCTTCTCGTTGAAACAATCAAGAATGCGTTTGTAGTACTTGCCCCCGGTTTGGTTTGCGCCGGTGATGGGGCAAAAACTCACTTGCTTCCACGCCTCGATGAGGCATTCATCCTCCAAGGACCTCCACCTGGGACCACGAGTGCCGGTGGACCGCCCGCGCGTCCTCCTCACGTTGGCGCCGGTCTCGGCGTTGATCAGCTCCTCCTGGACTTCCTCCTCACCTTCGTCCTCGTCGGCCTTTTCTTCGTACTTGTCGACCGGGGGTTCGTAGGCATGGCCGCGTATGACGTCGTTCATGATCTCCTCCTCGCCTGCAAATTACGCATAAAGTTACAAACTTTCACTCGCCGCCGGTGTCTACGATGCACACAACACATAAAAAGTAAGGAAACGCACCTCGTCCGGGCCCATGGACACGCCGGACGCGCTACCGAACACCTGGTGGGTGTGCCTGCCGTCGTCGGGGAAGAGGTGGCGGGGAAGGCCAGTGCCGTCCGTCACGTGGCCCTTGACCTCGGTGCGGCGCAGGTCAGGCGAATCATTCAGGTCGGGGAAGCGGAAGGCGCCGCTGCCCCGAGCCGTTGAATCCGGCGAGAACGGCGCGTTGTTGTCGCCGAACTCGGGGGAGTAGCGGGCGCGGCCGTCCATCTGTGACAGCCGCATCTGCGAGATCGACGGCGCGTCCGCGGTATACCCCGCGTAGTAATCCGGCGACGACGGGGAGCTCGAGATGTTGTTCAGGCCGCCGCCCAGGCTCAGGCACGCTTCCGCAGAGGCCGCCGCTTTCTTTGCGTCGAGGGCGGCGATGCGGCGCCTCCTGCGGTCGGCTGTGATGAAGGCGCGGCGGTCCATCTCCGTCTCCCACTCCTCCCGCGACATGGTCGCCGGCTTCTCCTTCGACGCTACGGTGCGCGTCTTCGGCGGCGCCTTCGTCGGCGGTTTCGCTGCCTTCACCGGAGGCTTTCTCTTCGGTGCCATGGCGCGGTGGCGAGTGTATTTCGGGTTGGAGGCTGGATGGGAGATGGAGCGGCTGGCGGGAAAAATAAGCGGCGAAGGGAACGGGGTTTTGGGAGGGGGGGAGATGTATATTTTGTTGTTGTGCGGCTGACAGGTGGCTCTCACGCCCAAAATTTTCAGCCCCGCGAGGCGCCGGCGCGTCCGATTCGCGCCTTTAGCGAAGGGGCCGTCACGGGGTTGCCGGCGCTTCTATTGGGCTCCAAAAATTGCCGGCGCCGTTTGGGGCACGCCGGTGCGAGCCCATTTTGGCTCCCGGCCTCCAAATTGCTATGGGGGGCGCCGGTGGAGATGCTAGTAAGGAAGTAGACTGATAGGCTCCTCATGCACTGGCGCTGTTGGTGGGCCATAGAATGCGGCTTGGGCGGGACCCACAGTCCTAGCGTTGTTTCTTGCGAAGCCAGCGCATCAGCGCTAAGGCCCACCATGTCCCACGAATGTCTTCCTCTCCAAGGTAACATGGACACACAAGGTACTGTAAGATAAGAACACGTCAGCTGGTTCCCCCTCCCAACCCCAACGTGTCCCCGGAACATCGAACCACGCGTGCGCATGTACAGATGTACTAAAGCTAGTAGAGGACTAGGGAGTAGGGAGATCACGGTGACTAGGATATTGCCCTTGATAAAGGGGTTATCTGGACCGAAACTATATTTTCGTACACCAAATTCTTCGTGCAAGATGGGTTATCCCTTCCTCAAAGAGTCAAAGTTGCTATTAAGCCCAGCCCATTTTTGTTACCAGATGGGGATTCAAGCAAGAGACTTGTTTGGCGAAGTATCCAGTGAAAACCATGATTGGGTGAAAACCTGAAAACTAGCATCCTCGGTCGTCTGATCGTTGATGGTTGGCACAGATCAGTAGTGGACTCCCCCACCGGCCACTTAACCCACTTTTCAACTTAACCCCCTATGAATTACTCACGATCAGGAAGATCTTAACACCTCCTCCGTGATCATCTCCTTTGATCTCACGTACATGAACATGGTGCCGCCGGCCGTCGTCCCTGGCGATCCGGACGCGACAGAGACTCTCTGTTCAGACCCGTCGAGCACGACGGAGACTCTCTGCTCAGCGGCCAGCGCCCCCACGCGATGGTGACTTGGTAGCTGTGGCGCGGCCCGCGCGTGACGGCGGCTGGGCGCTGCTCCACTCACCAACGGACTCGGCCCGGCAGATCGGGGCTGCGCTGGTGCGGGCCATGGTTGCCGCGATGCACACATGACGGCGGCTTAGCATCCTCGACGCTGCCCTACGATGCACTGAATCGAACCGCGACGCTTCCCAACGCACACAGGCGTGACTACGACATCTTAGTTCTGCAGCGTCACTTGGTTCTCTAGGTTGTTCTTTCTGAAGTTGTACCTGAATGTTGCAGTTTTGATGTTATACAGAATCTTGTATAGGCAGATTTTATTGTTGTACGTGAATCTATTATTCTGAATTATGTCCGACTCAATGGAAGTTTATTGAATCAGTTCTATGAAGATGATGTACTGTAATATGTCGATGAGCCCTTTCCCTGATGAGCAAGTACAACACATGTTCGCCTCATTATTTGACAACTTCGGCTTGGTCAAAATAAGATGATACATGAAGAAATAGAACGACAAAAGAAGAGGCTCAATACCAAGTCTCACAAAAACATTCTGGAGTGCAATACTGAATAGTTTGAAAACCAAACAACTAGTTTAGATTGGTATTCAGAGTAACAACTAGACTGATCTGAGGAACTACGATATTCAGAAATACATATCTAAGAACTTCAATCTTCATGTTTAAAATTGCAAGCATGAACTTCTTGGACTGCACCAAAACAAGCAATGAAGCTTCAACAGTCACATGATTTCTGAACGGACAAATATTTTGTAGCTTCAACAAAGCCTGCAGGTTTGCATGAACTCATCCATAGTACAACTCTAATAAGTTCTTGAACAAGGATTTTTTGTGTGTGTATGACCTTCAAGCTACAGAATTCTTAGCTGATGTTGGGACAATTACGACTATCATGGAAGCCAACCTGCTTACACTTCTTGCATGTTCTAGGCACTTTTTTTTTCTGTCCACCGATATTTTTCTTCCCCTCTCCATCCTTATTTTGGTTGCCTTCTCCATCTTTATATTGCTGACCACCCTTGTCTAAGTGCCCCTTAATTCTTTTGCATCTACCCTTTGTGTGGACATGTTGCGGTCAGAAACCCACCGGCGAGCAGCGACGGGCAACACAGTAGAGCCGGGAACAACTTAGGGCTGTGGCTGGCCCTGGTCCCTCCGAGCGACGGCCCGCAAAGCCTCCGCACGCACGTCCGATGCTGGTGCAGGGCGTGCCACCTATACCTGGTCGGGAAGGTGATGGAGATGCCTTAGTTTCTGCATGGCATACACGTAAACATTAAATACGAGCCTCGATCGGCTCTCGGTTATCCTGTGAATCGGCTCAAGGAGCGATCCACCCATGATTCGTACGAGGTGCACGAATATGGTGGTCCTGCTTGATCAAGATAAAGCTAAACGATCTACGACGATTTAGGGTTTTCACCGCATAATCGAAACGTCCTACTCACGATTGGGCCTCGCGGCCACGCACGGTGATCGTAAGCCGATCCTAGACAAGGCCTAAAAACCAACACGAGGTTGATCCCCGGAACATCCTGTCTAGGACTAGCAAACGACACCCTACGCCGCTGGATCCTCCAACCCTTTGTAAGGCCTAACTATTGCAGATATTAAACTAATCCTTGAAGAACAAGGAGCAACCGTAACGGATCGGATCTACTAAATAACGATCAAGCGGGGTGCCGCCCTACACCTAAGATAGGTGTAAGGGCGGCTAGATGTATAAGGGTTGCACTACGACCGCATATGATACGAAGAACAATGCTAACCCTAACACATCTAAGATAACTACGTTGCTCGCCATCAAAAAGGCTTCAGTACGAGCAACGCATGGTAACGAATAAACTTGTACTGCCTAGATCGCAAGATGCGATCTAGGCAGCATGATGCTTACCCGGAAGAAACCCTCGAGACGAAGGAGTTGGCGATGCGCCTAGATTGATTTGTGTTGAACGATGGTTGTTGTTTATTTCATAAACCCTAGATACATATTTATAGTCCGTAGACTTTCTAACGTGGGAGTAATCCCAACCGTGCACGCAAACTCTAACTAACCGACACGTAATCTACTATGTTACAGATACAAGGGCAAACTAGCCCAAACTTTGCATATAAGGCCGATTCACATATTTCTTCCGTATATAATCTTCAAGCCCATCTTGATCGCGGCCCACCTCTGACTCGGTCAAATTCTGGTGATAACAGGACATCACTTGGTGGATGTATTTCAACTTGATTAGGCATAGTACAGCCAATGTATGCCTCAAATTCATCTTGTCTACTAGGATTATCGGCAACAACACTTTCAGACAATTTTCTTTTCATTTCAAAGAGAGTATTTCTCAATGCTTCCAATTCTCCATGAGAGTGTTCAGCCAACCTGATTGTGTCATCTAATGTTTGGTGAATCTCTGAAACCATTTTCCGTTTGGCCAAATCTAAGGAGCTACTTTCATTCTCTTCAAGCAAGTTGCCATACCTATCATATAACACTCTCCTGTTTACCGTTGTCTTCCACCTATCCAGAAGGAAATGACTAGGGAGCTCATTCATCTTTGCACCTCTCAAAACCACAACGATATGTCGACATGGAATTCCACGTGTCTCAAATAACATGCAAGAGCAGTGAGC
Organism: Lolium multiflorum; assembly: GCA_030979885.1. NCBI lineage: Eukaryota > Viridiplantae > Streptophyta > Magnoliopsida > Poales > Poaceae > Lolium > Lolium multiflorum. Next base: position 234,659,433 of record CM061748.1, on the reverse strand, counting down.
AGTCATAGATGTTGTGTCAAATCGAACTTCTCGAGACTTGTAAGAGCAGTCACCACCTATAATCATGGTTCTCAAATCACCCTCCTGTGATATGCTTTCAATCAAGCAATGATCTCTAGCTGCACGCACCTCCTTTTGAAAAGTTTTGAAAACCTCATGTGTAAAGAATAGACTAGCATGCTTCTCGATTTCCCAAGATGTAATCAATGGAGGCGTAGAATTGAGGCATTCATGGTCAGCCTTGAGTTCATTCTGACGTTGTTCTTCTAGGGCTGTACCAATCCTAATCCAAAACTCCACTAAAGCATGTTTGTAACCAATGAAGTGGTTAAAAAACGAGTTAGCACTCTCCGACCTTGAAGTTGTTCTCAGAGTCTCACCCAAGAATACACCTCTAATGTAGGCTGGTATCCATGATTGACGAAGTTCATATCTTCTAGCAAACCATTCATTGTCCCGGAGACCAAATTCACAAATCATGGCAGACCATTTTTCCTCAAATTCAGCAGGGTTTTCGGAGCCCCATACACATGAGTTAATAGTACTATAGAAATGTTCATCCTCTCTTAGCGGAGGGCCAACCTTTTCTGGAAGCTTTCTTATTATGTGCCACATGCACAACCTGTGGATAGTGTTTCGCAAAACTTCTTCTATTGCAATCTTCATGCTCTGATCTTCATCAGTTACTATAAGCCTGGGTGCTACCCCATCCATTGCTTTTAAGAATGTTTCAAAAAACCCATTTATATGACTCTACCTTCTCATTAACAATCAAGGCGGCACCATAAAAAAACAGAACCTATGTGGTGGTTTATTCCAGTGAATGGGCAAAATATCATGTTGTACTGGTTGGTGCTATATGTAGAGTCGAAAGACACCATTTCTCCAAACAAAGCATAATTCTTTCTGCAAAAAGCATCTGCCCAAAACACATGTGTCAGACGGTTTTTATCATCAAGATGATAGTCAAAGAAGAATCCTGGGTTTATTTGTTTCCTCTTTTTGAGATTGTTAATGAACATTTGAGCATCTGTATCCTTGAAGGTGCGTCTCATGTCACGATGATAGTTCTGCATGTCTCTCTTCGTGCACCCCACAAACTCGAATCCACCCTCACCAACACGAAGCAACCGGAAAGCCCCAGATGTACCAATGCTAGCTGCATGACATGTGAATAGTGTGCTCTTAGCTTTCTCACTGACTTGTCTGTTAGACTTGATTAAATGTTGCTTGCTGGGTGTGACAAATTCATGCGTGTGTTCTTCATGAAAATATGAAATCAAGTATTTGTCATCCTGCGTACGCTTGATAGTTATCATGGCCTCACAACCACATCGTGTGATCTTTCTAGCATGTGTTCTTATCTTTTTTCCATTCACATCCTTCTTGCATTCCTCCTCTTTCTTTGTTCGGAAACCTTCTTTGGCACAAAGAAATCGCCTCCACACCACCACATCATCTACAAACTTTTTTTGCCCAATTCGGACTGAAAATCCAACATTATGTGCATAAGCCTTGTAAAACTCCTCAACAGCTTCCATACTCTCGAATGTCATACCTACAGCTGGCTTTAAACCTTCATCACATTCTGCTGTACATGACAAACCCTAAAATTACAAGATAGATTGGTCATACAAGTTAGCAATTATTACAGAATTTTGAATGAAAATTTGAATATAATAGTACTCACACAAAATGGGCCGCTGGTAGCTCTCTTTTTGGGGGTACTGAAGTTATCCGGATTGACTGGAGGAGGATGTATTTCCACATTATGGTGATCTCCATCACTACAAACACGGGTTTGAAAATCCAAATCACAGTCATGCTGAGGCTCCATCTGTAATGCAAACAACACAAATATGTGTTACGATGTATGATAATCAAGCAAGCACACCCAAACAAACTCGAACTCACCCAACCTGAACTTTTTTTAAATGAACCTGAATCTATTTGGACTAGTACACCCAAGCAAAACTGAACTCAGCCAGCCTGAACTTTTTTTAATGAACCGCCAAACAAGAACTCATCTAACCGTATCAATTGACTAGCTAGCTAGTAGCTTAGTACTAATCTCTTCTGACACAAAATCTTATCATGACAAGGAAGTACAAGGCTAGAGCGCTAGGCAACCAAACTCGGGACTGAATATTCACACAAAGACTAGTTTACGACTGAATCTGGATAAAACGACAGTTACATGATACTAACAGATGCAACTACAGATTGTATCAATGGACAAAGAAAAGCAAGAAAAACAAACAGGGAAGGAATTTGTGCTCACCGGGGCAGTGCTACAATGAGGCATGGGCACTGGAGGGGATGCAGCAGCAAGCGCGTCGAGCACGACGGCTGGTGGTGACGCATGGTTTGAAGTGCGAGACGTGAGCATTGGAGGGGATGGCTCGCCACCGGCATCAAGTCTGAGGGCCGACGACGACGGGTCTGAACATAGAGTCTCCATCGCGTCCGGATCGCCAGGGACGACGGCCAGCGGCACCATGTTCACGTACGCGAGATCAAAGGAGATGATCACGGAGGACAGGTCAAGGTGTTAAGATATTTCTGATCGTGGATAATTCATAGGGGGTTAAGTTGAAAAGTGGGTTAAGGGCCGGTGGGGGAGTCCACTACTGATCTGTGCCAACCATCAACGATCAGACGACTGACTGAGGACGGTAGTTTCCAGGTTTTCACCGAATCATGGTTTTCACTGGATACTTCGCCGACTTGTTTTATACGATGGGGCTCTATATGTGTATCCAAATGAATTCCGCCTGTCAATGGAGGGAAAAAACTCGGACAGTCTAGGGAAACCGTCAGTTCATTGCCTCCTGACGAGGCAAGATCGCGGCAACTCCCCCTGCTCGTTCAGCATGCACGGTTCCCAAATCCAAACCACGGCCTCGCGTAAGGCCGGCACGCAAGTACTACGCGACGCTAGGAGCAGGGTGGGTCTACTCTAGGGATCCCCAGGTCCACGCAACCAGACTTGAGGCGACCGTGGTCAAGTCCCGCCAAGAACGGGCAGAGCTACTACGCCGCGCACGATCGTGATTTAAATCGTGAGTGAGCACTGAGCAGATCAAGGCCATGATAATTATGGTCAACTTGGCCATCCCATTTGGTCGTGGAGAGTAAAAAAAAGAAAAAGGAATAATGCGACTAGTTACTCTCCTCGACATGCATCGGTGGCAGCTTGCTGTTAGATTCATCTAACAGGTGAGAAGATCCGTTGGTATTGATCTACGTCTCTCGTGAACAACTGAAATCAATTAAATCATCAAGAACATCTCCATCCATCGACTCGGATTTTACTACTAGCTAGACTCGGCATGCATTGACTGATGGTGGGCAATCCAGCGTGGACCGGGCGGTTCCTGCTTCCCACATCACCACAGCCTCTCCCTGTCTTGTCTCTGTCTCTCTGTCCCCCTAATTTCTTGCCCTGCAAGGTAACAAGGTAAGAACAAACCAGCTGGCTCCTCCTCTCGGGTCCAACGTGTCCCCGAACATGGAACCACCCGTGCTCACTGCTCAGTGCAGGTTATCGCCGTAAATGCCGCCGAGTCCTTGGTGTTCAGTTATCGCTGGTCCTCATTTTGCCTTTCTTGTGGTTGCAGTGAACTAGCCCCAGACCATTTCTATTCGGCGAGGAATTAAGCAATAGGTTTGGATTGCATCGTGGATTCGTGGTGTAGCTCTGTGTAGGCAATAATACTGTGTCGCCTCAAGCCGATGGCTACTGTTAAAATAAAAAAAGGCGATGGCTAGTTGCTAGAACAAAACTATGCGTACGTGTTAGTACTCGCCCCTAAGCTGTTTGCTGGGATCACGCTCTGTACGGAACCAAACTACTTTCTTTGTTTCAAAATAACTGTCGTAGATTTATCGACATTTATATGTATTCGAACATGTTTCAGCGATAGATATACACACATAGAAATCTAGATAAATTTAAGACAATTAATTCTAGAACGGTGGAGTAGTTCGTAAAACCATCTCCTCCTGACGAGGCAAGATCGCGGCAAAATCAGCTGCTCGTTCGGCCTGCCCGTTCTCCGACCACGGCAACACACACAGGTCTTTGCCTTGACGCGGCCACCGTCAAAGTCTCCGCCGGTCTGACGACCTGAATTCTCCGGCCGGCGCGCGATGTTCAGGTTCAGCCGTACGTAGCGGCCAGACTCTATCGTGCAGTGCTGTGTTGACTGTTGACCCTGGCATGACTTACTTTTGACTTCTTTTTCCTCGTTCAGTAGATAGGGTTTGTCTGGAATCCCTGGCATTATTCCGAGAGATTCAGATGCTGCCGAGCCTGCCGTGCAAGGATTTTGACTATTCTTTTGCTAATTCAACAGCTAGGAACGTAGATGAACAGCTAGGGTGCTAGACTAGCGGCGCATGTGACAGGACTCGTCCAGGCTGCGCCCCAGGGCCGACGAAGGAACACAGGCACACAGCTACGACGCGAAGATCGTGACTGTAATCGTGAGCCGATTAAGGTCATCGTGGTCATGCTCTAATCGAAATGAAGGTCAGCATATATACTCTCAACTCTTGAGCCGATCAACATCAACAGGATCTGATCTAAATTAGGGCCAACATAGTCATTCCATGCTAGTGTACGTCAGTGTCGGCCGTCAAAGGTATACACGTATTTAACTTGCAAACATGTATATCTAGTTGCCATAACGTGCTGATGATCCCACTACAATGACGGAGCGGCTCCAACTTCCAAGTAGTTCATCCGCCTCCAACACCGCCTCCACATCACCTCCGCCGCCGCCCGCCGCGTGAAAGATGGCCAACGCCAATCGCAGGCTGCCGAAGGAACACCCCATGCCAGAGGTGCTGCTCCTACGTCTATTGGTTTGATTCGTTCTCGTGGTACTGCAGCTTTTCTTTTCCTGGCTAACGATTAAGTAGTCTGGACGTGTTTAGCACTAGTACTTGGGTAATCTTGCTTCAGCCTTGAAGTCAGTCGTATGGGCATATGAATTTATCCAGCAGTGGCTTGGTTAGAGGTTGTATCAAATAAATATGCTGCCTATCGGAGACGAGTAGCTCTACTAAATCTGATCCATGGTTTTGTTTACAAAGCTGAGTACTACTAGTCTCTAATCGATTCTGGTAATTTGTACACAGGTTTCGGATGGTCTTGGTCTTCCGATCTTGAGTGAGTTAGCGTGAACACCGTGTACCTACAAATATTTTAACAACTATGCACATGGTAAAATTATATTCTAGTGTTGTGATCAAACACACAAAACCGCAAGTGAAGACTTTGCTCTTTCAGTGATACTGAGCTGGAAAATTACATTGTGAAATATGTGTGTCCAACGATTTATGATTCACTACTAACTTCACCCTTCCTTGACTGACAGATGGCAAGTAAGAATTGACTAGAAAAGGCTCTACATGCATGGCAGGCGCAGTGCTATGAATGAGTAGGTTGTTGAATTGAAAAGTTACCCGAATCATGAGAAAAAATGTTTCCGGCTTTTTTTTTATTACCGCCACTACTCTTTGAGGCTAAACTGAGAGGATGCATTGACTATCTCTTTCTAAACAATGGAAAGAAGTTACACGGATCGACTTAGGATTCACTGATAATTTCACCCTCGACTGGCTGCTGACAAGCTCGGATTTGTTGTGGAAGGATTTTCTTGTGTGGCTGCTTTGAGCGAGCATGTCGTTGAGCTGGAAAATTACTTATGCCACGAGAAAAAATTATTCTGAGATTGACTTTGCTCTTTCAGTGATACTGAGCTGGAAAATTACATTGTGAAATATGTGTGTCCAACGATTTATGATTCACTACTAACTTCACCCTTCCTTGACTGACAGATGGCAAGTAAGAATTGACTAGAAAAGGCTCTACATGCATGGCAGGCGCAGTGCTATGAATGAGTAGGTTGTTGAATTGAAAAGTTACCCGAATCATGAGAAAAAATGTTTCCGACTTTTTTTTATTACCGCCACTACTCTTTGAGGCTAAACTGAGAGGATGCATTGACTATCTCTTTCTAAACAATGGAAAGAAGTTACACGGATCGACTTAGGATTCACTGATAATTTCACCCTCGACTGGCTGCTGACAAGCTCGGATTTGTTGTGGAAGGATTTTCTTGTGTGGCTGCTTTGAGCGAGCATGTCGTTGAGCTGGAAAATTACTTATGCCATGAGAAAAAATTATTCTGAGATTCTTTTTTTTATGATTACTTCCACTCCACTTTAAGGCTCTGTTGTAGTCATACTCAATAATTTAATCGCCAAATTTTTCTCACTGAGAAGGGCTGGAGACAAGGAGATACCCTGCTATTCAATCCTTTAGTAGATTTACTAACTAGAATGTTGATTAAAGCTTCTAATGCAAACTTGATTAAAGTTCTTTGCTCGAATATCTACCCTGAAGGTGTCAATTGCCTTCAATATGCAGATGACGTCATCATTTTCTCTGATAATGATATGGATTTAGCCACAAACCTTAAATGGGTTCTCACTTGCTTTGAGCAAGTCTCTGTTATGAGAATTAACTATTCCAAAAGTGAGGTTATTTCTCTTTGTTTAGATGATAATGAAACTACTTTTTTTGCTAACATTCTTGGGTGTGATGGTGGCTCATTCCCTATTGAATATCTAGGTATTCCCCTGCATTATGAAAAGCTTAATTAGACCGGAGGATGTCCTACCTCTGATAGATAAAAATGTAAAAAGTAATTCCTGGCTGGAGAGGCAAGCATATTTCCTATGTTGGCCAACCTTGATTAAAACATCCCTGGCTAGCATAACGGTTCATCTCCTATCTTTCTTTAAATTTCCAAAATGGGATCTTCATCTCATCAAAACTCACATGGATAACTGCATTTAGCTAACTTGAGGCTAGTGTGTAAAACGAAAGAACATGGAGGCCTAGGTGTTCCTGATCTTGGAAATGTTAATATTTGTTTGTTTGCTTCCTGGATTAGAAGTTACTCTATGGATGAGGAAAACATTGGAAAACTATAGTGGATGCTAAGTATGATACTAACTCTCCAAATGTATTTTGTACTAAAACCACAAGCACCTCCCAATTTTGAAAAGGGGTTATGTGGGCTGTTCAAAGTGTCCAGTTTGGTTAAAGATGGAAGATAAGGAATGGGTTGAAATCAGATTTTGGGAAGACACCTGGTGTGGAACTTCCCCTTTGGCAGTTCAATTTTTGACCTTTATGTGCTTTGTAATGAACCAGTCAAAACTATCCAACAAATCTGGGATGGTTACCCTCAAACTAATCTTCAGAATAAATATTTTCAGCACCTCTAATGCAACAATGGTATGAGTTTAAGGCCATTGCTAATAGTATCAACTTCTCCATTGATTTGGATGCCCTTATCGGGCAATGTGAAGTAAAGGAGAATACTCAACTTTTTCCATGTATGCTATCATAAACTTTGGAGGACTCACTCCAATTGTCATCCATGTTTTTTGGAACCTTCATATACCTCATGTATACCTCCTAGAGTGCACATTTTTCTTTGGCACTTATCTCAAAATAATGACTAGAGATAATCTAAAAAAAGGAATCCAAATAAACTTGAATGTTGCATTTTCTACATTGACAATGAATACATTGAGAATTTATTCTTTCAGTGCATTGTTGCTAAGCAGATTTGGCAAGTCAATATGAGTTTTCCTCCTTTTCCATAGGGGATGATTTCATGTCCATTTATAATTTTTGGGTAGCTAATAAAAAGCATGCAGTTTTAAATTCAGTTTGTGCTGCTGCTGCACTTTGGTGTATTTAGATGTTTAGAATGATATGATCTTTAGTGGTCAATCCAAGCTCAATTTGAAATAGTTTATGCGGATTATCTTGAATTCATTTAAGAGATGGAATCTCATCTTCAAAGAGGACATGTCAACAAAGGTGGACCAACTCTGTGACCATGTGTTGGGATCCTACGTTGATACGTGCATTTTGCATCATCATTATTGCTACATATAGAGTTAGTTTCTTTGTTATTTGCCTTCATACATTGTTATTTATGCATTTTAGATGATTTTTGGGACTTTTCTACAAATTCCCCTTCTTTGGTATTTAATTCATGGGAGGTAGAAAACCTCGTTTTTCGTATTTTATTTGTTTCAGGATTTTCTGGATCGCAAAAATTTAAGGGAAAATTACTTGATCAGTTTTTCATCCGAAGGAAGGCCGTGAGAGAAAGAAGCACGCGAGAGGGGCCACGAGGTGCAAATGAACACATGTGGCGCGACCCAACTTCCTGGGTGCGCCACCCACACTAGTTCGCACCTTGGACATCGTTTCGGTTCCTCTTTTATTCCAGACACTGCGTTTCGCCCAAAAGGCTAAGCCATATTTTTCCCGAGATTTATTGAGGCGGCGGCGGTGGCGGAAGTCCTCTCCTAGTCCGTTACAGGGCAGATCCTGCTGCACCGGTGCCTCCGGTGAAGGGGAAAGCGACGCCATCGACTTCCCCACTGCTCATTGTCTTGGGAGGAAGCATCTCCATCAACATCTCCACCAGCACCATCATCACCACCATCTCCATCTACGAGATCGACATCATCCACCTCATAGTTTGTGTTGAATTGAACCCTGGATATTTTTTTAGTGCTATTGCATATTTGTGATTGGTAATTTGTCATTATTTTGGTGGGGAGATTATATATTCAAATTTTGTCGGAACCATTATGCCTCTGGTCCATATAATGTTTGTCACTTGTGAGTAGTTCCCCAACCTGAGGGCATGTGATGTTTTGGCTATGATTCTATATAATGTGAAATGAGTAGTTGGTCAAGTTTTCTATCTTTTATGTTGTTCTATGATGATTTTATGCGAACATCGAGTGCATATTACTTCGCCTATATGGGCTCATAAGGCTTTAATTTGATGTAATGCATTAGTGTTGGAGGGGTCGGAATGACAGAAACCGTCTTCCAACACTGTGGGTTGCATTAGAGGGGTTTATGTCAGAGACCCTAAATCTTATTGCTATGATAAGATATTTCTGTCTTAATGATTCCTATACTTGCACATGAAAATGGCTCTAGAACCCATCACAAGGGGTGTATTATTTGCACATGTTTATGGTTGCACCTAATTAAAGCTCCGCCCCTAATTGAATAAAGTTTGACAAGATATTTACCATGTTGTTTAGAACTCAGATGCTAGTGAATCCATGCCGTCCTCGGGAACTTTTGTCTCATATAAGCACCCAGACTTTAGCTTATCCTCTTGTTGCACAGAGGATTGGGCTTTTCTCTCATCGAGAGCATTTACTTATTTGCTATTCATTTTCCGCACTTTATTTTTATTGTAAACTATATACCCAAAACACCAAAACCGTTACTTTATTATTACTGCTTTCTTGTTATTTTTGCTCACCAATATCTTTAGCTTCTTGTGGGTTCGACAACCTTTCTTTATTAAAAAGTACTACAATTGATCTTCTGCACTTAGGAGCCATCGTGTGCCAAGACTTCCATTTGATGGAAGGGTGATTCTTCCAGAAAACCAAGATGGGATGGAATTGATAAGAGCAAATCCTCGCCTGCTGCCAAACGCACGGCGACCCAAGGACCTAGACTACACCTACATCAAGCCTGGAAGCGTCTTTTGTGCTCTCACCTCTGTAGCTAGTAGTGGTTTATTTCTGCTTTTGCAATATCTAGCCAGCGTGGATGCACCCATAGCCCCGGAGACTCAAGGCTGCGAGGGCCAGCTCCAACCAGGGCATGCGTACGCCGGTCCTGAACAACACAAGAATCAGCGTCAAGAATGATGCGACAACCAGAATCAGTAAGCTGACTAGCAGAAAAAAGATTCATCTTAAGACTAGGAACATGAGAAACGTCAGGAACAGAGAAAGAGGGAGTAGAGAGGGTGCCTCGATTGGAAACAGGAAGAGAGGTACCATAGCCGTGATAACACGGACAAGAGAAATAAGAGAGCGAAGAGCAGAAAGAATAGAAGACGCAGAAGTCATATGAAAAGAAGCTCCAGAATCCAGATACCACGGGGATGACGTACCTGACTGTGTAGAAGATGGTGGTGTTGCCTGCCAAAACTCACAGGCGAGCAGTGGTTAAGCAACACGAAGAGCCGGGAGACTCCCAAGACCGCTTAGTGGGCCCTGGCGCCTCGCGTCGTCCCGCAAAGTCCCAGCACACGTCTGGCGGTTGCAAGGCGTGCCACTGACCTATACCGATCGGAAGGTGTTGGATTGCTTCAACTAGTCTCTGCATGGTAGACACGTAAACATTAAATACGAGCCCGATCGGCTCTCGGGTTGCCTGTGGATCGGCTCAAAGAGCCGATCGCCCCATGGTTCACGTTGGATTTACGATGACATGGGGATCTGCTTGATCAAAACAAAGCTAAACCAATCTCGACAGTTTAGGGTTTTCACCGTATAATCGGAACATCCTACGCGTAGTTGGGCCTAGCAGATACGAAAGATGATGGAAACTATCCCTAAAAGAGGCCTAAAAACCAACGTTAAGTCAATTCCCGGAACATCCCTTATAGGAACGGTAAAACAACACCTCACGCACTCCCGGATCATCCAACCCCACATAAGGCCTAATCATGCAGATATTAAACTAATCCTTGAAACAAGGAGCAACTATAACAGATTGGATCTACTAAGTAACGAATAAGCAAGGTGCTGTCCTTACACCTATTCAGGTATAAGGACAGCTAGATATCGAGGGACGGCATTGCTAAGCAAATATGCATAAGAAAAGCATCAATGCAAGCCCCAAGACATCTACGATAAATAGTGCTACTCGCCATCAACAACGCTTCCACGAGTAACACAAGGTAACGAATAAACGTATACTGCCTAGATCGCAAGATGCGATCTAGGCAGCATGATGCTTACCCGGAAGAAACCCTCGAAATAAGGGGTGGCGATGCGCCTGGTTTGTGTTTATTGTGAACGTGATTGTCCTCCTTTCTCAAAAACCCTAGATACATATTTATAGTCCAAGGGACTTTCTAATTCGGAAGTACGCCTGACCGTGTACGAGCCAAACTCTATCTTTTAATTCTAAATACGATCTAATAATATACAGATACACGGGCAATTTAGCCCAAACTCTCGTGCGAGGCCGCTTCAGATATTCTCCACGTGCATCTTCTTCAAGCCCATCTCAATTACGGCCCATCTCCTGATTTGGCCAAAATCGTGATAACACATGCCCCCTGGTTTTGGTAATGATAATTTCAAAACCACTCTGTTCTTCCTTCGTAGGGTCACGTTGTGGCAGAGCAGAACCGCTTCAGTATCCTTCCATCATGATACCCTGTCTTCTCAACTTCTGCACGTTTGACAGTTTTGGCACCGCATCCTCGAAAACTGCTCAAGCATTAATTCTCCACTATGTCCTTCTATTTAACCGCATCAAGCAGTTCATCTCTTCATTCCCCTGCTCCGTACTTGCCATCGGCAAAAAACCCTCCTCCACCATGGACTCATCCTCCTCCTCCGCTGCATCGGCTCTCTCCTTCCAATCTTCCTCTTCAGATGAGCCGATGCCAGGGCCCGACCAATGGGATGAGCCAGAGTGGGACTTCGACTAAGTGCCAGATGGCCCACCCGAGGCCCTCGTCGGGTCAGATGGCGACCTGCCCCTGACCGATGGGGAGGACGACCTCCAATTCCTCATCGACGGGGAACTGGTGGCGGAGAGCGAGGATGACCTCCTCTCCTGGGGTAGCTTCGCCCCCTCCGACGAAGACGAAGAAGAAGAGGATGAGGAGGACTCCAACGAGGAAAGAGGATGGCGACACCTCCTCCGACGAGCCGCCAAAGCGCTTCCGCGGCTGGGCCTGGTCGGATGACGACGAAGATGGCGATGATGAAGAGGAAGAAGCCCCCATTGAGGGCTACGGCAGTAGCGACGAGCTCGCCAGCAGCAGCACCGGCGGCGGCTACAGCGGCGATGACGAGGACAGCGACGGTCCTTAGAGTAGGGACCATTTAGCATAGGACTAGTGGTAGCACTCTGTCCTCCTTTTGTTCTTCCTCCCTTGAGCAATCGGCTCTCTCTTTGTAAAAATCCTATTATTAATGAATAAAATATTCCCCAATTAATTTTGCTTTCTTGTCAATTTTGCCGATTGTCAAACGAAGTCGCTGTGCAAAGAGCCGATGGCAAGGCATCGGCCTGCACTACAAACGCGATTTGAGGCCAAACAGTTGCCTATTCACACGGTCAAACAGGTTCAGTCCAAACTATCCTCCAACCTTAAACGCGCAGATTCAAATCATCAGCAAATCCACTGGGAGATTCATCTCAGATATCATGATCTCTGGTCTGAAACTGATCTGTTAACCTGCTCAATTGAGCTTGTTCCTCTAGAGTCGATAGCAATGTATCGGCTTTTATTATTCTGAAGTCGACGTCCGTGCATCGGCTGTACTAGTATACTGTTGTCTTCGCATATTTTCTCAAGTTGATGTCTGTGCATCGGCTGTGATTTGTATGTACACATAGTTTTTTTTTACTGGCCGATTTAAAATCGGCCCCCATACCTCACTGCCCATCATCCCACATGCTTGGGAAATACCTTTTGAGATGCTGGCCATTGACGGCCACTGGAAACTTCACACCATCTAACTGTTCAAGCATGTAGGCATTGCCCTTCAAAACCTGGATGACTTTGTAAGGACCGTGCCAATTTGGAGACCATTTACCATACACTTTGTCCTTAGTCCCCAACGGCAATACAACTTCCCATACCAGATCACCAACCTGGAACTCATTTGGCTTCACCTTCTTATTATATGCGCGAGCCACCTTAGCTTTATTCTCCTTGATTTTCTCAAGTGACCATAGTCTGAGTTCCGTTGCATCCTCAATCTGTCGCTCATTAGGGCTGCATATTCTTCAGCGATTAAATCATTCTGAAATGTAATCCGTCTCGACCCAGCCTTGATTTCCCAAGGTAACACAGCTTCTTGTCCATAGACCAGCTGATATGGCGATGTTTTTATTGCTCCGTGACACGACATGCGATAAGCCCACATGCTGACAATACCTCGTGCCAACGTCTAGGATGCTCGTCGATTTTCCTCTTAATCAGCTTGATCAGACTTTTGTTGGATGCTTCAGCCTATCCATTTGCTTGAGCATAGTATGGAGACGATCGGATCAGCTTGATTCCCATATCCTCGCAGAATTTTCTAAACTCCTTAAAAGATCGAACCTCCATCGGTCGTGATAGTGGGAATCCCGAATCTATGAATAACATGTTCCAACACAAAACTGATAACATCTTTCGATGCCTGACTTCATAGGGACGGCCTCCACCCATTTAGTGAAGTAATCTGTAATGGCAGAACCCATTCATGGCCTTTGCTCGATGCGGATGAATTTTGCCGATCATATCCATGCCCCAACCTCGGAATGGCCAAGGTTTGATGATAGGATTCATTGCTGATGCGGGTACCATCTGAATGCTCCCAAACTTGACATGCTTGACACCCAATATACTGGAAACACTCTTCAAGCATGGTGGGCCAATAAAATCCCGATCGCCTGATCAGCCACTTCATCTTATGAGCCGATTGGTGAGTTCCACAGGCACCTTCATGCACCTCATGCAAGAGCGATTGGACTCGGCTGGTCCCAAACATTTGAGAAGTAATCCTTCCAATGTCTGTAGAACATGTCATCAATCAGTACGTACTTCATGGCCCTATATCTTATCCGTTTAGGTGCCCCCGAGCCGAATCTTTCAAATAATTGAAGATATCGGCTCTCCAATCATCTGGTTCCATGAACTGCACCTGAAAATCAGCTCCATCGGCTACATCCTTGTATCCTGACGCCGTTTGTGCGAGATCGTTCGCCTCGGTATTTTGCGACCTTGGGATCCAATGGAAGTTTATATATCTGAACCGTGTCATCAGCTCACGGCATTGCATCCATAATGGAAAGAGCGACTCGCTCTCACACTTGTACTCTTCCGTGAGTTGAGAAATCACCAATTTGGAGTCTCCAAAGATCTCAACTGCTTCCGCCCCGACATCCAATAGCAACTCCATTCCCTTGCACATCGCTTCATACTCGCAACATTGTTGGTGCAAGGGGTAGCTATCCTGAAGGAAAATGTTGCCCCCGAGGTGACACAAGTAGCACGCCGATGCCGCAACCATCCTCACAGACCGATCCATCGAAGAACATGGCCCATGCACGTACAGATAGTGCGGCTACGTCCGTGTTTATTCGTTCAGCGATAAGATCGGCCAACGCTTGTCCCTTGACTTTCGCAGTTGATACGGATATCAAATTCCGATAACGCAAACATCCATTTGCCGAGTCGGCCTTTCGACAGGAGCCGACGGCATGTGCTTGATGACATCCGATTTGCATATGACGATGATTTGCTGACAACAAGATGTGCTGGATCTTGGTGCGGGTGAAAAATAGACAGAGGCACAACTTCTCAATTTCAGGGTACCTTGTTTTGCATCCAACATCCTTCTGCTGAGGTAGAAAACCACTTTTTCAGACCATCATAAACCTGCACCACCACGATGCGATGGAGGTGTCCACCGATAGGTAAATGTAGAACGGCTGTCTTCTTGTGGTGGAACTAACACGGTGGCTTCGTTAGGTACTCCTTAATATCGTCAAATGTGTTGTTGCTCTCCCCCAGCGAAACTCCTCATCAGACTTGATTTTAACCAATCCCATGAACGGCTCGATTCGTCCTGACAAGTTGGAGATAAACCTTCTGACGAAATTAATTTTGCCGATGAGACATTGAAGCTCCTTCTTCGTGGTGGGTGGCTTCATCGTTCACACTGCCTCTTGACTTTTCAGGCCGATCTCAATTCCACGTTCATGAACCAAGAAACCCAGGAACTGACCGGCCGTCACACCAAAGGCACACTTCTTTGGATTCATTCTTAGTCCGAATTTCCTAGTTCGGTCCAGGACGTGTCGCAAATCCTCTAAGTGTCCATCCATCGAAACAGACTTGACCACCACGTCATCGATGTAAATTTCCACCAATTTGCCGATTAAATCATGAAAGATGTAATTCATGGCTCTTTGGTATGTTGCGTCAGCATTCTTCAGTCCAAAAGTCATGACTACATATTCAAACAAGCCCACCGAACCTGGCACTCTGAATGCGGTCTTGTGTATATCTTGGAGCCATAAAAATTTGGTTGTAGCCGGCATTGCCATCCATGAAACTTAAAACTTTACGACCAGCAGCTGCATTGATAAATGTCTCTGCTACGGCATTGGATATTCATCCTTTGGAGTGGCACTGTTGAGGTTCCGAAAATCTATGGCGACGCGCCATCGGCCATCCTTTTTCTCCACAGTACGACATTGGAAATCCATTCAGCGTACTGCATGTCTGATGACCCGGCGTCCAACATCTTTGGATCTCCTTCTTGACTTCCACCAAGATTTCGGCCTTCAAGCTGTCGTGCTCGCTGAACGGCCGAAATCCTTTCTTCAGGGGAGCCGATGCTCAATGATGCTCTGTCTAACCCAGGCATCTCCGTATAATCCCATGCAAAACAATCTGGGTACTCTTTTAACAAAGCTATCATCGGGCCCCTGAGATGTGGATCTAACTTTTTTTGATGAATGTTGGTCGTGGCTTATCCCCAGGACCAATGTCAATCTCTTCTAGCTCATCGCTGATGTAAACCCACTTTCCATCGCCTGCTAGATCAATGCTGAACACAGGCAAAGTGTATGTTGAGGATAATTTTGGCCGATTGCTAGAATCGGCCTCCTTTTTCATCGCAATGCTCAATGAGGGTTTACAACTTCTTGGTCTTCTACTATGGGTACGTGATATGCTTGAGATGAGATTCGTGCTTTTTATTTTTTGGGGCCGATCGCGGGGATCGGCCCTGCCACGTACGCCTAGTGCCTCAGATCTTGCTACTCCGTCAGGCCGGTGGATAAGACCAGCCTCACCCCGTTTTTTGAAGCTTCGATGCGCTCACAGCCGTCCAAACTGATTCCAGAGAGCGGCTCTTGGTCATTTGCATCCCAAATATTCATGGCAGCTAGTGAGATCTCGATTGAGTCATCTGCCTGAACAACCTCCACTTCATCTCCATCCCTTTGTATGATGCATTGGTGCATTGTGGATGGGATGCAACGATTAGCGTGAATCCAATCCCTTCCAAGGACAGCGTAATTGCTTTTGTTGTCGACGATGAAGAACGAGGTAGGTATGGTTTTTTGGCCTACGGTCAGATCTACATTCAGAACACCTTTTGCTTCTGATGCTTGACCGTTGAAATCGCTTAACGTGACGTTGGTCTTGATAAGATCGTCATTGGAGTGTCCCAAACGTCGTAGCATGGAATACGGCATTATGTTGGCTGCCGCTCCGTGTCAACCAACATCTTGACGCTGCCCATCGATATAACCTTTTAGGTATAGAGCTTTCAAGTGCTGTAGCTCCTCTCTCGTGGCTTCTCAAAGATCACTGGCCGTGGACCGCAATTGACACTTCTTCGTCTTTTGGAGCACAAAACTCTACGGGAGTATAAACACCATGTTTGTATCAGCCGATGCCTCTGCATCGGCTTTTGTCTGTTTAGGGCGCCACACCTTCTTTGGCGGGCGCATCTCTGTCTCCAGCGTTTGCTGAATTTTCACGGCCAGATCGGGCCGTGCCTTCCTCAACGTGTCTGGTGCGTTTCGGCTTCCTCCAGGTTTTCGTAGGCGCACCCTCGCTTCGAGAATGGTGAGTCCGGGGCACCACCTTGGCCGGTGGTACCTATCCTCTTCTTCATCGACTCCTCGAAGTCTTCATCTTGAGACAACTCAGCTCGTTTGTCCTGAGGTGGGAGAGGCCCTAGGCAACACTGAAACTTCATTTGTTCCCTTCGGTCTACATTCTGGCAGTTCTCGATTGTAGGCAATCGGCTCATTCCTGAGTCCCAGCAGTGTTTAAAGAAAGGACAGTTCCAATGCCTATCTATGTCTTCTTGCTCTCTTGACTTCCCTCTAGTGTGGCTCGTACCCTTCATCGTCTCTATCATATCGACGATACCTCTATCACAGACCGATATCTTTCGTCATCCACGTCGTAGCGCCGACGTCGGTCATCTGCTGCTCATATTTGTTAAGGAGATGCGCGGAGAGTGGTCGTTGATATCACGCTTCTCACTTCTTCTTCTGTCAGGTACCGTCTGTTATCATATTGAGGCCGGTCGCGTGGATCGGCCTCCTCTTTCTCCTTGCCACGGAGTGGTGCTCCTTTATCTTTGCCATGGCGGGTCCCAAGCCCTGCCATGTTGACACAAAGAGAAACTGGCTCGCGTCTTAGGGAGTGACTGAGATCCACCATGTTGACGGGAAACGGATGCGTGTCTACTTTCATGGCAAATTGTCCAAGATTAATCGGCGACTCTATCGCCATTTGAATCGTACGCGCAACACTTTGCGATCGTTGGTGGCGTGGGTGAACGTGTGATGCCATTTACAGTATGGTCTACCGTTCATCTCTTGTGACGTAGGAATTTTGTGGCCTTCGGGTAACTTCACTGTTTCTCCTTTGACAAATCAAAAATCTGCTCTTTTGCTTAAATCAAAGTCAAACCCTTTTGGAGGCCCTGGTTGTTTCACCCATTGCGGGACACGGGAGCTGCCGTCCATTCAGCCACGGCGACTTCTGATCTTCCGGGGGTCTTCATCCTCTTCGGCGTCGACCAGGCCTATCGTGCGCTTGAACTTGTCTTGGTACAATTAGGTGGCGCTGTTCATACGAAGTTAGTCTCTGGACCATGTGCGCTAACGAATTGTACTCCACTTGGAACGTCGGATCCTTGAGTGGCGCTGCGAGGCCTGCCACGGCCAGCTCGTGCTTCTTTCTCGGATAAATGAACCGAATAACATCGGTTCTTGACGTTCTGAAATGTTGAATATTCGGACACGTCTCTCCTCGCCTTTGCCGAACACGTCGGATCGGCAATGCCCCTTCGGTAGCTTCGAATGATATTGTATGTGAAAGCTCTTCCAGCTCCATGTCCAACCGAATCTGGGGTAGCGGGTGTACCACCCAAAGGCTGGACCCGTGAGAGATTGGGCAAAGAACCTCACACGTAGCGGTTCCGCTGAAACCATGCCAGCTGTGCCAAGTATCGGCTCACGTGCTCGATGGAGCTAGATCCTTCTGCTCCACTGAATTTTGTGAAGTCAGGGAGCCGATACTTAGGTGGCAGCGGGATCAGGTCAAACTCATTGGGATACGGCTTGGAATAGCCGATTGTTTTCTTCTTCGGCGGGATGCGCCGATCTCTCAAGATTGCTGATCTGATCCAGTAGGAGCTGTAGAGGTTGAGCTGTCCGGACTCGTTGTAGTGGCATATTTAGTTAGCCACGCTTTGTTTCTCAACATCTGCTCCAGAACTCGCTGCTCGGCAATCCCTCTGTTGTAACAATCGCTCTTCGGCAATTCCTCCTGCCGAAGTTTGGATCGCCGCGTCCGATTGTTGCGATCAGCACGTATGTGCATACGTATCCATATGGGATCTCCTTGGGCGGCTCATACAAGAATTGGTAGTCGCCGGGATCACCTCCAACCTTGTAGACAACATATGCCGGTGAACCTTGTTGTGTGGAGCTGCCATTGCGAATGGCAGGGGTGGCCTGGTGTGGAATGGTATCTCTCCCTGATAAGTCCCTAAAAGGTCCTGACGGAGAATATCGATGTTTCATGATTTCTTGCACCACATGAGCGCAACTCGCTCAGCGTATTCACCGCTCTCAGAATGCCGATGTAGAGAATGAGCCCGGCATAGTTAATTTCTTGGCGCAGGGCTCTGGTACGTTCCTCCGAAGGAGAGACAGATCTAATCCTCGAACGCGCTTCGGGTGTGAATCCTTTGAACCGATGCCGTGAACGGGTCTTCTCAAAGTCGATGAGATCGGCTTCAAAGATGGCCTTCACTCATCGTATTTCTTCTTATGCTCTGAGGTAGATCCTCGTACTTGATCGGTTCGTCCGACATCTTGGCTGCCGATGTTGACGTGGTTGTTGTAGAAAGTGTCCCAGGCGTGCGAATGTGTTGCTGCCAAAACTCACCGGCGATGGTTAAGCAACAGCCGGGAGACTCGCAAGACCGCTTAGTGGGCCCTGGCGCCTCGCGTCGTCCCGCAAAGTCCCGCACACGTCCTGGCGGTTGCAAGGGCGTGCCACGACCTATACGATCGGAAGGTGTTGGATTGCTTCAACTAGTCTCTGCATGGTAGACACGTAAACATTAAATACGAGCCCGATCGGCTCTCAGGTTGCCTGTGGATCGGCTCAAAGAGCCGATCGCCCCATGGTTCACGTTGATTTACGATGACATGGGAATCCTGCTTGATCAAAACAAAGCTAAACCAATCTACGACAGTTTAGGGTTTTCACCGTATAATCGGAACATCCTACGCGTAGTTGGGCCTAGCAGATACGAAAGATGATGGAAACTATCCCTAAAAGAGGCCTAAAAACCAACGTTAAGTCAATTCCCGGAACATCCCTTATAGGAACGGTAAAACAACACCTCACGCACTACCGGATCATCCAACCCCAGCATAAGGCCTAATCATGCGGATATTAAACTAATCCTTGAAACAAGGAGCAACTATAACAGATTGGATCTACTAAGTAACGAATAAGCAAGGTGCTGTCCTTACACCTATTCAGGTGTAAGGACAGCTAGATATCGAGGGACGGCATTGCTAAGCAAATATGCATAAGAAAAGCATCAATGCAAGCCCCAAGACATCTACGATAAATAGTGCTACTCGCCATCAACAACGCTTGGCACGAGTAACACAAGGTAACGAATAACGTATCTGCCTAGATCGCAAGATGCGATCTAGCAGCATGATGCTTACCCGGAAGAAACCCTCGAAATAAGGGGTGGCGATGCGCCTGGTTTGTGTTTATTGTGAACGTGATTGTCCTCCTTTCTCAAAAACCCTAGATACATATTTATAGTCCAAGGGACTTTCTAATTGAAAGTACCTAACCGTGTACGAGCCAAACTCTATCTTTTAATTCTAAATATGATCTAATAATATACAGATACACGGGCAATTTAGCCCAAAGTCTCGTGCTAGGCCGCTTCAGATATTCTCCACGTGCATCTTCTTCAAGCCCATCTCAATTACGGCCCATCTCCTGATTTGGCCAAAATCTGGTGATAACAGGTGGTCGCGCGGTGCCAGAAGAGCTAGGCACAGAACCAGCAGTACCCGACGAGGAAGAGCCTGTAGAAGCGAGACCACGAAGACCACGGATAATGTCCTGATAAGAGCAACTGCAGAAGATCTGAAGAACCAGCTTACGAGCATGGTACTGACGTGGCGGGATCCCTCCTCCAGCAGCTAGAGACATCGTGGCTAGGCTTGCCACAGTAGGAGCAGGGAGGACGAGGAGGTGTTGTCATACCACAAGACTGCTGAGGCTGACTCTAGCACTGGACCGGAGGAGT
Source organism: Lolium multiflorum (assembly GCA_030979885.1). Lineage (NCBI taxonomy): Eukaryota > Viridiplantae > Streptophyta > Magnoliopsida > Poales > Poaceae > Lolium > Lolium multiflorum. The sequence continues at coordinate 234,638,949 of CM061748.1, read as the reverse complement.
AGAAAGTATCGGCGGTACTGGAGACCGCAACGAAGTCGATGGCACAGGAGGACCACGAGCAGCAAGTACAGAGGGAACCTCAAGAAGACCAGCACCACGAAGATGAGTCTCCTCAGCACGAAGCTCGGACAGTACCTCAGAGAGCGGAACACGACCACAAGCAAGCAGCTGGGCACGACGAGGCTCAAACTCCTTGCGGAGCCGCGACAAGAACTCAAATACGCGCTGAAACTCCAGATCCACGCGCACAGTCAGACAGGAGGGACATATGGCACACAGCTGTACGAAGAGAATCAAGGGCCGGATAGCACTCCGAGTATAGAACTCATCAATAGTGGAATCACCCTGTTGAAGAGCATGCTCTGGCGAACAGACAGGTAAAGAGCATCCCTAGATGGCTGATAGTGCGACGAAGAAAAGCCCACTGAGCAACGGTGGGAAGACCCATGAACTCAGCAACATACTGAGGCAGTGGAAGTGAGAACAGCAGCAGCACGAGCATCCTCATCTATCCACTAAGTGTAGTCGGTCGGATCCAGCGGTCGTCGCAACAACGGTAGAATACTCCTGGACCTTCTGTCCTCGGCTAGAGCAGTATCATCGGCACTCTTGGCTGCATCCTTGACCTCCTGAGTAGCATCGGGGGCAAGGGCACGCGGCGTCGGTGGAATAGGCGCCGTAGGAGCAGTGGGTCGCGGCGGACAGGGGACCTCGCCAGAAAGCACACCCCAAAGACGAAGACCGCGCATGTGAACGCGCATAAAGGCAGCGAAATCAGGATAATTCGCGCCATCAAAAATCACCGGGTAACGAGGAATCGCAAGATAGCCCGACGAGACGGAATCAGATCGAACTGGGCGAGATGGGCGGCTGGGGCCTGGACAAGGGCGGGCGGCGGCCGGAGATCGCAGGCGGCGAGGGAGAGACGGCGGGCGCGGCGCGGGGGGGCGGGCGGCCGGAGCTCCCGGCGGCGGGCGGCGAGGGCGGCCGAGCTCGAGCGCGAGAGGCGGGCGGGATGGGCGGCGGCGGTCGGAGCTCGCAGGCGACGAGGGAGAGGCGGGGCGGGACGGGCGGCTGCGGTCGGGCGCGGCGGCAGGAGGCAGGGGCGAGCGGCGGCGGCTGCGAGGAGAGGAGAGGAGAGGAGAGGAGCTAACCTATCGGTTTGATACCATGTTAGGGTAATAGACTTGTTGTATTACCAGGGGCCAAAGGCCACAATATATAGTACAGGTACAGGTACAAATATGCAGGAAGCCCCCTACCATATGGGGAAACTATAATATACGAATATATACATCTAACAATTACATGGTGGATAAAACTCTCGTGTGGATCATACACTAGGAGAGAGCTCCCCCCGTGTCGCACCCAGGCGACACCAGGGGCGACCTGACCACCGCCGCCACCCTCCCCCGCGCCTCACCTCCATCGCCGCCGCTACCGCCGGCCCTTGCCACCACCGCGGCGGGCCCTGCTGCCGAAGGTCGAGGCGGCTGGGCGTCGTCGTCCGGCTCGTCGGCGTAGGGACGTTGGGGCGGCGTCCCTGGATGGCGGTGGAGGTCCCCTGCCCTGCTGCTGCGACAGGGGTGGGCTGGCGGGCGGGGGCTGCTCGTGGGCTTCCCGCCCAGATCTGCCGACGGCATGGACGAGAGGTGGCTCGTGGCCCGTGGCTGGGGAGGATGCCTCCCCTCCGGATCTGGTCTCATCGGCTTCTCGGGCGCGGTTTCGTCATGGCCAGGTGGGGGTTTGGTGCCGGCGAGTTGTGGTGGTCGTGCGGGCCAGGAGGCCAGGGCAGCGGCCCCGGAACGATGCTGCTGCATCATGGCGGCCGGGAGGTCTCACGGTGTGCTCGGCCGGCGTGTGGTGGCTGTGCCACACCTCCGGTTGGGTGGTTGCATGCAGCCAGAGGAGAGGAGGTCGGGACGGCGGTCCCGGGACGGTGGGCTTTGCGAGGCGCACAACAGCGTGAGGTGCTGTGGTGGGAAGGGCGTCGACGCTGTAGCGGTGGCTCTGGGAAAGAGGCGGACGAGGGTGTTGCTATGAGGACGTCGGGGCGGCGGCCCCGAGACGGAGGGCGTGGCGAGGCTCACCATGGCAGGAGGTGCCCTGGTGGTCTGTGAGCTGCACGGCAGGCTTGTCATCTGCGTTTTATGGACAGGCTTCATCGACTTGGGCTTGGTGAACTCCGCGCGAAAGCACTGCATCGACCTCGGCCGATGTCGGCGATGTCGGCGTCTTCGGACGTCGCTCCCCTCGTTGGAGGCATCGTCGAGGAGCTCCTTCACCTCCCTCATCGCTTCGAGTCTCGGACTCTCCGGGTGAAAACCTAAACTCCTGTTTTGGTCGGAGTGGGCGTCGGCGGCATCATTGTCGCTTCCCCCTTGGGGGCGTCGCCTTGGAGGCCGATACTCCATCAGTCTACGTTGGCTTTCTTTTCTTGGCTGATTCTCTGTCGGCCAGGTGTGTGCACAGTCTCGAGACCGGTGTGGAAGCCGCAACGGCGGTTCCGGGAATTCGTCTACATTCATGGTGATGCATCTGATCACTTGGGTGGCAGAGGCGTCGACTCGACTGGTGCGTGGCCCTGGGGCCAGCATGGAAGCTGGAGCGACGGCTCCGAAATTCTTCTGCATTTGTGTGGTTGCCTCTGGTCGCTTGGGTGGTGGAGGCATCGACACAGTTGGTGCGCGATCTCGGGATCGGCGTGGACGCCGGAGTGGCGGCTCCGGGCTTCCGACGTTGTGCTGCTTGCGTGGCTTTCGTCGTCGTGCTACTAGGCGTTGGCTCTGGCTACTTGGGTGGCAGTGCTGTCGGCCTCGCTGGGGCGCGGTCTTGGGACCGGTGTGTTTGGGTTGCAGTAGTTCGGATGTCGGAGCGGCGGCTCCGAAAGCGGTTGTCTAGATCTAGGGTGTCGCCTTTCCCACTTAAGCGGAAGAGTCGTCGGCTCATGTGGTGCGCGGTCTCGGGACCGGCGTGTTGTGTTGTGTTGTTCGGTTTTCGGTCGGTTTCCCTTATTAACCGGGTAGAGCTCCTGCCGGTTGCTTCAAAAAAAAACTCTGGTGTGATGTCAGGTTTTGTTCTTTATCAATGGAACTGGGGATAATGATCCATGTTGATCTAAAAAAAATTAAGAGGATGCATTTGCTCTATCTCTTACTAAACAATCAAAACAAGTTACACCCTGAAATATGTGTGTTCATCGACAAGTCATAGGATCCATTGACTCTATCTTTTTTTAGACAATGAAAATAAGTTACACTGTGAAATATGTGTCTCCATCGAATTAAGATTCACCACTGCTTTCACGCTTGATTGTGAATTTAGGATAAAATTGGTGAGGTGCCAATATTAATTTGTTTCCTATTAGACTATTTAGCCATGATTACTACATATTAGTAGCTAAAATAGCAATTGTATTCATCACTGCTTTCACCCTTCATTGCGAATCTAGGATGAAATCGGTGGGGTGCCAAGATTAATTTTTCTCCTATTCGACTTTGCATTTAGCCACAATTAGTACACATTTAGCCACTTCTACTGGAAGAATGTTGTGGTGAATTAACACTTTAACATTTCTCCCAAATAAGAAACTAGAACCTGGCACTTACCTTGGCGTCACTAACTAGAGAACATAAAGCAGAAAGCACGTCCTGCAAAGATGGATTACATCAAAATTAGTACATCTCAAGGGAAGCGAGTTAATTAACATGTCATATCCTACATTTTAACAGCTTAACATTACAAGTACAACACATCAACTGCTTAACAACATAGACTTCTGAGTCGAGATGATGCTTGAGAATGTCTGACTCATGTCCTAATACTGCTATACTGGAAACATAGCTGGGACACGCCATTTCGCAACCGAAACATCATATACAAAATTTTCCTCGGGAGATGGATCACCCATACATCAAGGAAAGGCAGTTTCTCTGCGTTGCACAGCTACTTCAGAACCCCTCTTCTATGCTATGCAATATGCTACATTTTCGTTCAGCCAGCTGGCTATCCTGCTAACCAGCACAAGAAACACACGATAAGTATATTCGCCGTGACAAACACAAACAAGCAAGAACGCAACACATGGTACACTTACGGTCAGAGTGGGAATTCCAGAGGCGTTCGAAGGAATGTACAATCCGAGAAGGGCGCGTCCATGTCTGAGTAGTCGGGAGGCAGCGGCTTCTCATGGCAGACGTCCCAGATATCGTCGTTGGGCAGCGGGTGCTCGTCGAGGTCCGATAGCACACCGTAGTCGACAGATTGTGAGCTTCCAGCGAGGTCTTCGTCAGCCTGCAGCTGAACAGCACATGAGCCGGGCTCTTCCTCATCCTGTCACAGTTTTAGAAAATCCAGTAACATGAATGGTAGTTGATAGCATTGCAGTAACCATGAAAGCTAATGATGATGATGATTACCTGATCCTGCTCTGGTTCGAATGGGCTACCACTTAGGCGACGAGGCCGTGGAGGGTACATATTTGGGGTTGTAGGATCGATATTCATTGCAGATTGACCGGATTTGGCATCAACAGCATGCATCTGCGATTTCCCAGTGTTTGACTTCAACTGCCAAAATACTCTGGAAACGACAAGATCGCCGTGCTTTTCATCTTTCTCTTCCCCAAGGTGACACTGATGGATCGTCCAGTTAGCTTTATGTATCTTTCCCTTGCCACATTTGAGAACCAATATTTTCTTCCAGCCTTTTATGACACCGTTATGTTTGATGGCTGAAGGTGTTCCGGTCATGTGCCATCTGATCTTCTCATCACAATCAGTGTGATTACTCTTGCTGATTTTCCGACGCTTGCGCTGACCAACATCATACGCGTTTGATATTGTATGGAAAAAATAACTGCTTCTCCCATCCATCTTGATACCTACAGGGCATGTGAAAATTACCTAAACAAGAATTTTCTCTTCAAAGTAGTACTAGTAGTTAACTGGTTAGTTCAGAAGGTCCTGATGGCATGAGAAGAATAAGAATCTTGTACCAGGAAGATTTTTGGGATGTGTATAACAAATTCCATCCACTTCCTCTATGGTTGGAATGAAGTCATCTATTAGTACATGGGATGCTGCCCTGCCAACCTTTCCTTCCAGATGCATAAGCAGTTCCTGATCAGTTGGTTCAAATTTAACACCAGCAGGGAGTCCTGGCCACTGTGATGAAACCTGCAAATCAAGGCATGGAGTGAACCAGAAATCATGACGTTGTACACCCTCTGTATATGAATGCATGATATGTTGTTCAGAACATAATCGCTCAACAAGCATATCAAGCGTGAAAATGAATACAATTAATTTTTTTGCTTCCCACGTGTCATTACCATGCATATAGAATCTAACAACTCGTTGATTTTTAAAATAATTTGTGCATAAACTAAATACTCAAGCAACTAATTCATGGAGTACTTTTCTTTGGAAGTAGTGTATTTTTAATCGCTGTTGAACTTTATGCACAAGATTGTAACAGGGAAAGTTCCTACACAAATGAGCATAAATTTTTAAATCTTGCTATCATAATATATAGTTAACACTTACATCGCCATTATAGATGCGATATTTGCAATTTGGGCACTTCTTCCATACTGCGCCGACCCATTCCTCGATTTCTCTAGCTTTGTGTGTAATCATCGCAGCAATTATCTTCCCATTAATAATCAATGACCTGTAGGAGGAACTGTGAGATCAGTCTATCTTAGGAAGCATCTGTTTGAGGCGAACTGATGATTCTATTTTCAACCAATGATTCAGAACAGATATCTGACCTGACCGAACAAAATTCTCTCTCGGGTTAATCAACAGATCTTTTTAGATGCAAAACTGAGCAACCTAAGCTAGATGCACATGTACGAAAGAGTTTTTACAGGCAGATATCTAACTGAATTCTAGGTACAATGATAGGTTATCAAGAATAGTCAATGTCTCTCAGAACATATGCTAACTAATTTTTTCCAAAAAGAACATACGCTAACTACCAAGTACATTAACTCGAAGAAGAAAAGTATTACGTCCTTTCCGAAATGTAAGCCTTTTTAGAAAGCTAAATTAGCTCTACGGAAAGGGTTATATTTCGGAAAGGAGGTAGTAATAATGAAGACAATTAATTACGACCATGAACTGCGATAGATACTAGTGTACACTGTTTTGACAGATCAAGATTTTTTGATCAGTACCCCACTAAAGTACTGCCATCAATTTCGGTTTTGCAGTTCTTTAGCCTTGCGTTGCTATTTCTGGAATCCCCAAATCAAACATAGGCAGAGTATCGCCAAGAAGCTCTGTTTCTTCCCCTGTTTCGGAAGAAAGACGAGACTAATCTGGACCATGCCCATTGATCTAAACAGCCAATGATATGAATAATGGGCACCCAGTGACAAACATGTGAAATTATGACCAGTGCCGCTCCTCTTAAACCAGCAGCTGTCATTTTCGTGCCACTACAAGCAAGCAGGAACCTGGAGGCTAATCGGAAGAATCCTGAATAAACATTTCAACTAGCAGTCAGTCAGCAGATAGAGGAACCCAACACCGACCACGTTCGAGCTGGCGTAAGGAGACGTTTTCTGTGATACATGAATGCTGAACTCGGGAGCTGCACCATCTCGTCCTAGCAGCAATCGAAGATCCGATCGAGCGGCGCGAACAACACGTCTGTCTCTCCTTTGTGACCATCTGAAAAGGAATTTACAGGGGCGGACAAGCTGCGATCAGAGAGCACCAGGAGATGAGATCGATCCAGCTCCAGCAACACTCAACGAATGCCGAACCTGAACAGCACAAATCTGCGTTCTATACTCTGATTTCTGAGTCTGATCACTGCAATAGTCGAGAGAAGCAAAGAGGGACGGACAAGGTGCGAGCGAGCACGAGTTCAGTCTCCAACAGTCGGAACGGAATGGAACAGTGTTTCTCTTCCTTCGAGACGAAGGTTCCTCCACCACCACCTCGACAGACCGCGAAACCACTGCACTGCCACTCCGACGAAGAACAGAACCGGGGCCGGATACACGGTGCCCGCGCGCGGAGGCCTTACCTTTTTTTGGCTGCTCCTGTTTTTTTTAGACCTCCTGTAGTATCTTACAGAGGAAGGCACCTCTTATCCTCCTCCACCAAATCAGTCCCAAAACCCCCGCACTCCCACGGCAGCGACGAGAGGAACCCTGCCGGAATCACGTCCCCGGCGTAACACCGAGCATCCCCTGGCGAAGGACGTTGTCGAACGCATTTGTTCAGTGAGACGATATGTACCATCTGCTTCGTGCCCACCTCGAAACAAATTACTTCACACGGACGGGCGAGCTGCGATCAGAGAGAACGCCGTGCCTGCAGGCTGCAGCATCACATACTAGCAGCAGCAGGCAGCAAATCTCCACTCTGCTTTGTGACCATCTCCGAACAACGAAGCAGAAGCGCACAGCTGCGACCGGCCGGAGAGCACCACGAGATCAATGATCAGTCTACACAAAGCAGAAGAACCCCCCTATGCGCCCCTGCCGGAATCACGTCGGCGGCGCTAAACCGGGCATCTCCCTGTCGATCCCGCGCGCATTTGCTTCGGTCAGACCGACATCTGCTCCCAAGGCTCCGGCAATCCATTTCTCCCTCAAACCGAAGACGCAACAGAATCCACCGCCAATGGCAACGCCCATCTGGATCAACGCTAAACCCCCCATCGGAATCCCCAAATCCCATGTCGATTTCGGAGCAGATAATAAACCCGGAACAAGAAAAAGAAAAAAAGACAAGAAAAACCCGGAGCAGAAAGAAATGTTAAGAGACCCATAACGCGGCTTACCCACCCTGCCATGGATGCTCGGCTGCGCTGCGACGGGAGGAGGCCTTGGAGCGGAGAGTGGGGAGCCAGAGCAGGAGAGCATCCGAGAGAGACGGAGGGAGGGAGAGAGAGAGTGTGCGTGTGGGCAACTTCTTGGCAAGTGCGTGCGTGCTTAAATAGGCGCGGGGTGAGAAGACCGGAACGTGACCACCGCGCCCGGATACAAAATGTCTTGCCCACGGCAACAAGCAACCCCCTCCTGCTGTCTCGGTCCGGTCGCTTGGCGGGGAGCTGGGCTCGGGTGCAGCCTCGACGTGGACGCTCAGGTCCAAAGTATATCCCTCCGGCTCCGGCCGGTGCGCGACGTTCAGGCTCAGTCGTACTAGTAGCGCTCGGACGCTATCTTGCAGTGTTGTGTTCACTGTGGATCCCCACGCGACCACCGTCAAAGTCTCCCCAGGACCCAGGTCCATGCCCTGCTCGACGACCTGAATTCTCCGGCTGCCGCGTGATGTTCAGGCTCAGCCGTAAGTTGCGGCCAGAGCCAGACACTATCGTGCAGTGCTGTGTTGACTGTTGACCTTGGCATGACTTACTTTTGGCTTCTTTTCACTCGTTCAGTAGATAGGGTTTGTCAGACGCTGCCGTGCAAGGATTTTGACTCTTCTTTTGCTAATTCAACAGCTAGGATCGTAGATGAACAGCTAGGGTGCTAGACTAGCGGCGCATGTGGCAGGATTCGTCCAGGCCGCGCCCCAGGGACGACGAACGAACAGAGGCACAGACGTACGACCCGCAAGATCGTGACCTGTCTTAATCGTAAGTTGATTAAGGTCGTCGTGATCATGCTCTAATCGCAATGAAGGTCACCAATCACCATATATACTCTTAAATCGTATAGGCCGATCAAGATCAACAGAATCTAATCTAAATTAGTCACTGCATGTGAACGTGGGGAGCAAGTGAAAAAACTAATTCACCACTTGCCTTGTAGTGACAGTGTCTGCCATCCGAGGTATAAACGTACGGTACTAACTTGCGAAAACTCTATGCATATTGACGTAAACCGTGCTGACGATTGCACTACAATGAATCAGCGGTTCCAAGTGGTACATAGTAAGATCACAAATTATCTGAATAACTTGCGTCAGTCATCATCATCAACAGGAAGAACGAGAGGTACAATTGCTGTTAACAGTGACCAGCGTAAGTTTTCCTCCTTATGGTTATTTTGGAGACTCCTTCTGTCTTTTACACGGAGCAAAACTTGAAAAAAACACGGGGAAATTGCAACAACGTATGGAGTGGCACTTAAAAGCAACCTGGTCACCCTGGTTTTAAAGCAGCATCAGAAGCCAGTGTTTCGTTTCGGAGAGTCAGTGGTGAAAATAGTATCAGAAGCTCAACGGTGCTATCAACTCAACGAACAGAGCACCCTAGGTGAAAGTATGAAACACACTCACGTGTTAATTATTTGCAGAGTAAGGCCACATGTACAGCGTATGAATCTGAATTGTTCACTTAGGGCTTGTTTTGTACCGGTGTTTTTAGTGGATTAGTTGGGTTAATCCCCTGAAACGATTCCCTCGCCCACGTCATGTTAAAACTTTTCTTCAATCCTGCGAGCGTAGAGGGTGTTTCCAAAACGCAAGGAGAGGCCGCGTTTCAGTTTAGAGCATCTAGGAGAGCACGTAAATCACGTCGGAACTATATTTTTTCGGCCGATTTACGGGTTCAGGTCAAAAGTGGTGCAGAGCAGAGACTGAACTCGCTGTCCGATCCGAACTTTTTCAGGAGCCCGAAAAGTTAAACACTCGACCCCTACTAATACAGATCCAATAGCAATTTACAGGCCCAAAACTGAACGGATTTCTCACCGCTCCTCCAGCACCGCCGTCCGTACAACCACCTCCAGCCGGCGATTTCTGACTACTTTGTAAATTATACACCGCTGACCAAGCTCGTGGCTGCAGGCGGAGCGCGCAGCGGCCGGGCACAGCAGGCGGCGCGACATCAGCTAGCAGCGCAGTCAAGCAGCAACGCGCGGCCGGAGCTAGCAACAGCAGCTAGTAGCGGCGGCAAAGCAACCCGATTGATTAGTATTCACGTTTAATTGGGCAAGAGCTGGCCTCTTGCGATGTGCATAGTGTGCCCAGGCTACCTCCGCGTGGGCGGAGCAATCAATCATGGTGATTTAGTATTTACGTTTAATGATTGTTGTTCATAGAGTCTGCCGAGGCACCGTTCATGGTCGGCTCTTTCCTGTGCGCGGCCGTCCTCCAAGCTCGCGGCCACGGGCACGAGCGGCGGCCCGCGCGAGGAGATCTAGGCAGCGTCGAGGACAGTTCTTGTGAAGAAGATGATGATTTTTGAAATATTCTGTTTTTCAATTTCAGTTTACAGGTCTGTTCTGTGCTAGCCGTTTTACGACCCGTAAACATGTTTTCAGAAGACTGAACTCGAATTTTTCGATTTGGACTTTTACGAGCTCTCTTAGAGATGCTCTTACAGGCATATCGTGTTTTGGCTGGGATATTTGAGGCTGAGCCCATCCAAACACTGCAAGAATGTTAGGCTGTCTATGAGGATCTTTAACTTTTTCAATAGAAATATTAAGTCTCTGGCTTACGAACTGAATTTTCTTTTGTAGATCTTTCTCTAATTCTTCAATTGCTCCTTTTTTTTCTTTAGTAAATTGGGGAATCCACTACGGATTAGGATTTTTGGGGCCTCTGAGTTATGTCTGCATAGTCTTAGAAAGTGTTTCTCGACTTGTCTGATTAAGGTACAAATTTAGCATCTATGTGGTTCTAAACATAATGGTTCAACAAGCATATCAAGCTCCAAAGAAAACTCCTTTTTTTAGACACAATAATCACTTTATTTATCTAAAACATTCATGGGGATACAAAGACCATCAGGTGGCCCAAGAAGCCAGAGCTGACGTCCCAAATTGCTAACAAGAGCACTACGGGCTACCTTATGAGGTTCGGAATTAGAAAACCTACATTCATGCGAGAAAGAAACAGCGGCAAAAGTAGCCGCCTTCAACTTAATTTAATGGAGTATCATACTATAACTTCCAGCAAACGGCTGCTCCATGTTAGTGATGACTGAGAGGCAATCTGATGCGATAGCCACTTTCTGGAGCTGCAGATCCTTTGCTAGAGTCAAAAAAAAACTCCTAAAACGGATTGAATTGGATATTTCTATTACCATATTTTTATGACGAATTCGGATTGGTGCGGATAATGGTCGGATGCGGATTATATCGGATTACAGATATGAAGCAGATTCGGACCGAACTCGGATCGGAAACAGATTATTAAGCAAATATACACATAAAAATAGAAGTATGCTTTTTTATGTAAAATATGTTTGTAATTATAGTTTATAGCTAAACGTACGCACATGTTCGTTCAACAAAGCAAATTATGTGCTAATAGCATACATATTTTAGCCGATGAACAAACTAGATTGTTTAAATATTTAGGGTTGGGCTAATTTTTTGGATTATCCTCATTGGGGACCTCGGATAATCCGCAGAAAATGACGGATTTGTATCCGTCGGATAGTATCAATACCATATTCTCTACCGTATCCGCCGGATATCCACTTAAGCACTATCCACATTCGCATCTATATCTGACGGATTTCTAAAAATGCATTCCATATTCTTAAAAACGAATACGGATGCGGATTCGGAGCGGAAATTATCTGTACCATTTACACCCCTAGCGCCACCGACGGAACCAGGCCCAGTGCTAAAAGAGCTGTAGCACCGGCCCAGCAGCTGTCATGCAACGAGTGTGTGTTGAATTTCCATGCTTCAAATCTGATTAGTCACCCTTTTCTCAAAAAAAAAATCTGATTAGTCACCCTCGAAAAAAACACTGAATAGCCTTGCTGACTAGGCAAGTCCCCTGCTTGTTCGGCATGCAAATACTCTGGAATCTCAGGCAGGCCCGGCAAATACTATGGAAAACCTGACAAAACCGGTGTGCAAAACAAGGCATGGAGTGTCAATCTACAGCAGTTCTGCGTATATATACACTTATTAACTTTTAAAACTCTGTATTAGCTTGCAAAACTCTATACGTACCGACATAGAACGTGCCGATGATTGCACTACAATGACACAGTGGTTCCAGGTGGTAGATCACTAATTTCTGACTAATAACTTCGTCAATCATTATCAATCAATAGGACGAACGAGAGGTACAGCTACTGTTAGTAGTGACCAGCTTAAGTGTTTCTTCTTGTACTTTTGGATACCCCTACAGTCAGGGGCGGAGACAGGGGGGGGGGGGGGGGGGGGGGACCCCCCCCAATGTGTCGCCCCCCTCAATCTGTTGCAGCGCATGTTGTAGTATATCTGTACTATTGTATGTACTAATCGCCATATGGAACACTAATTACTTGGTTAGTATTTGAGCCCAGCGTTAATACTGATATGTTTCGTCTACACAGCCAAAACCCAGTACGTAATTAACAGCCCATCTTCCAAGTAGGGAGCAATTTCCGGTGCCTAGAAGTTTTCTTTCCATAAATCCGTAGGTTAGTTTGACCCCTAAAAAAGATGATCTCAATACAGAGTAGTAGCTAGGGCGCCTGCCGCCGCTTGCTGGGACGGTGTTCCGACGCCGGCCGCCGCTCGCTGGGACGGTGTTTCCACGCCGGCCGCCGAGCTAGGAAGGCAGTCGAGTCAGATCATTAGGACACGAGCGCTTGATCTGTTGATCTGTTGCGGAGCTGTGGCGTCGCAAAGTTCGTCGATTTGGATCAACTCAAGGTCTTAAGCCCTTAGTTTTCTAAAGGTACGCCACTAGTTATTACAGCTCTTATTTGACGGACTAATTAGGCCCTGGCAGTCTATTTTCTATTAAGTAGACGAGCGTGCACCATGGCAGATGATCAATTTACTGATCATATATCTCATTGAGAAACAAATGAACAGCTAGCCTTTACATTTCCTATATTTATTTGTTGTTGATTCGATTGAAGTCTCATGGAAATAACTTTTGTTCAACAATAAGATAGACAAAAGAAAAATGGTGGTCCAGAAATATGAGTCAATTGGTATTCCCAAAATATTATAACGGCGAGCGGTAATTTACTTTCAGTTGGAGAAAATCACTAAAAGTTGCTCTAATAGGTCTATAATTCTATGTGGAACATGCTATGGAAAATTTTAAGTTTTCGACCTTAGACCTCGACCTCGCCCCCCCTATGTCAAATTCCTGGCTCCGCCCCTGCCTACAGTTCTTTTCTTACAAGGAGCAACGGCCAAAGAGATGCAGAAGAAAACACCTGGAAAGAAACTGGGGAAATGGCATGCAGGAAAAAAGCTGAAGCAAAAAGGGCAACCTGCTACTGGATTTGTTCGTCAGGATTGCAGCTGAGTGGCACTTACCCTGCAATCCTATTCTTAAAACGGCATGAGGGGACAAGAGTTTCGTTTCAGAAACTCGTCAATGGTGCCAAGATATCAGAAGAACGTTGTCATCAAAACAAGAAACAGAACACCAAACGTGAAAATATGAACACATGCACATGTAATTATCTGCAGGGCAAGGCCACTTGTACAGCATATGGATCTGAATTTTTCACTTAAGTGTCAATCTACAGCAGCTCTGCGTTTTATATATCAATCAGGGAGGGAATATGAATAAGCAATGACACGGTTGAGCTCTTTTGGAAAGGTAACCAAAGCCTCGATCAAGCATGCGCTATGCTGTCAGGTGCTCCCATGTTCCATTACACGTTACAAAATCATGAGCCCGTCCATAACCACTCCCCAAACAACCATCAACTAAGTCAGCCAATCATACCAGATGCAACTGCCAGTGCCAGCCGCTCTCCGGCAGCCTGGCAGTAAGCACCCCTGCACAGCAGCTTGCCAAGTGAACCATAACACCTAGCCACTTTCTCTCCTGCAGTATCCAGGGAGAAGATACCGGTACCGGTCGACATTCTGAAGGAGGAAGCTAGGAAGATGGACGGCAGAATATGTACTTGGAATGGGCCCCAACTTGGCAATGATCTCTTGGAATGTATACTCTTCAGGAAGCATGTCGAAAAGATCTGCCCCTCTGCATATCACATCTTGGATCCTTTCAGGGTTCAGGAAGTACTTGAATTTGATTCGATCCACATGGCTATACGCTTGCATCTTGAAGACAAAGTCGCTGATGTAGCGGAAGCAAAAACTGCAGTGCCACCCTGAATCAGCAAGGAGGACATCGGTCTGCCGGTAATGCGCATACCTTGTCGTCCCAGACCTGTACCTGTGTATTGATGCCCTCCAACTCTTGTCATCCAGGAAAAACTCGAATGAGTACAGATAGTTCCTGAGCTGAAGATGAAGTATCTGAGGAGTGTCGTCGCACCATCTCAAGAGATCGATGGTGTGCCCACTTGGGATTTCATCAACATCTGACATGATCAATATGTCATCATCCTCAATCTTGGCAATCTTAATTAGCTGGTCCAGGGCAACCCTCTGATATGACTCCTCAACAAACGGATTTTCGCCCTTCACAAACCTTCCCCCGATCGTACCATACGTCAGCCGCGATTCAGCGAACCGAAACCGATGGCGATTTTCCTTGAAGTGGAGGGGCTTCGTCATGCCAGTGAAAGTTGAGTTGGACTCGAGCAGCACAAACTCCGACACATAGGGGCTGAGCTCATTCCAACGGAGCTCAAGGATGTCAAGCTCGTTGCTGAAGAGCACAGCATCGAAAACCCGGCGCGGGGTCTCCCGGACTTTCCACCCATGCAACTTGCACAGGTTCTCCATGGTGACATTCTCGTTGTAGTAGTGAGGGATTATCTTGAAGGGCTCAGGAGGAGATTCCCAGATTGGGCGCAGGAAGTAGGTGACCTTCTGACCGTGCGCATATATCATCAAGACTACCATTGGCACGCCAATCAAGAGGGCCAGCAGCACCCTGAAATCAAACCCCCGGAGCGCGCACTTGAGCCTCGACATGGCCAGAACAGCCTTTGATGCAGGCTGCAAGTATAAACATGAGCTGTATGAGAGATCAAGAAGGCAGGAATAGACAAAATTAAACTCGGAAAAGCACCAGGTATCGACATGCCAACCACTCCACGCAACTATTTAAATCCAGGCATATGCTGTGTATACTCTGTAAAGTGTATCCCTAAGGAAGGAACAATCATGCCAACGAGGCAATAACCAAAGCCTACTTGCCAAAAGGATATAACCTCCAAAAGCACTGGACAAACATTATCTTTCTCGCAACAGGTTATGCTATAGCGATGAAAGATTGATTGAAAAGTTCATCAGAAAATGACTACCGCGCAAAACTAGTAACGAACCAATGAAGAACTAACGACAAAGCTACAAGCATGAATCAATGAAGAACTAACGCCACAGCCACAAGCAAGGCAATATCTGTCGTGAGTACTGAAGCGCATGGTTTGGAAAATTATGCAAGATAGCAACAGCATGAAACCATTCGCTGTAAGAGACCGGTAATGACAGCTAACCAAAAGCTGCATCTTTCTCCTAACCAAACAGGAGCGGAACACTAGGCCGCGAATATGCGAATTCGAAGAGCAACGGAGCATGCCGAACACTAGGCCGCGAATATGCGAATTCGAAGAGCAACGAAGCATCCACGGCACAGGTGGAGGTGGAGGTGGCCGTGATGGAAGCAAGCAGGATAGCCACATACTCATGCTGAGAAATATTCCAGCGCTGTGAATGGCAGCCCATACATACCACCCAGTTTCGACACGTCGCCAGATTCTAGCGAGCACCGAAAAGGCGTGAAGGATCCGAACTCCATCGCTCCACCTAGTTACGTAAATCCCCTTATCGTCGGAAGCAAGGGCGGATCGAGGCCTACGCGGAAGGCATGTAGGAGCGAACTCCCCCGCTCCCGAATTCCGACCGGCATCCCAACCGAAAATTCGGACTGGGGGTAAGGGCGACGGGGGGAAATTGACGGCGTTCACGCGTCCAAGACCGGGCTAGGACTAATGGCCTAGGCGTCGCGATAGGGGGAGCACGCGTCACGGGGGGCTGGGAATCGAAGGCACGTTTTATCGAGGAGGGTAGATCTGGACGAGGGGGAGGGGGAGGGGGGGGGGGGGGGGGGGGGGAGGGGAATGGCTCTCACCTCGCCGCAGACGCTGTTGCAGATGCCGTCGTTCTTCTTGTGGCCGTAGTTGCCTGCCTCCGGCATCTCGGCGCCTGGGAGGGGGAATCAACCCGCCGCCGCCAGAGCAGACGAATCCGACGGCAGCAAGGGCGGGGGGGACGCGAGGAAATCCCCACCCACCGGAGGAAGGGCGCGCGCGAGGATGGGGGGAATGGCGCGGCGCGCGCTGGGGCGGGCGGAATCTCCCCGGCGATCGCCGCGGGGAGGGGAGCTGGCTGCCTGCCGCCGCCGCTGCAGGGGGGCGCCGGCTCCGGTGGTTGGGTGTTGGCTGG
The DNA here is from genome assembly GCA_030979885.1 of Lolium multiflorum. Lineage (NCBI taxonomy): Eukaryota > Viridiplantae > Streptophyta > Magnoliopsida > Poales > Poaceae > Lolium > Lolium multiflorum. The sequence continues at coordinate 234,622,700 of CM061748.1, read as the reverse complement.
CGCCGTTTGGGTCGTGGCCCTGGATGGATGTCTCTAGGTTTTTTGCCGTTTCCCGTTACGGGGTCGTGCTGCTGCGCTGTGCTGCGGTGGGGCTGGCTGGGTAATTACGGGCGTGCGCAAAGGCAAAGGGGGAAAAACAAACGTGGAGGAGCCACCAATTATAGCCGTTTGGGTGGCCGGCATCCTCCGGCTCCTCATATCCATCGCCTCGCCCGCTCCGGTGGCGCTGCTTGCTGCGGCTGGGCTGTGACGCGATTTTTGGTTGTCCCCACGCTTGCCTGGAGCGGCGCGAGGTTTGTCTCGGGATGGATGGAGATAGATAGGCATCCCACTGCCATGGCATTTTGCCCTAGAAGAATATTCTCGCTCATCATAGAATTTGCCCATCTCACAATTGTTTCCATTTCTTGCTTCGAGTATTTCTTTAAGGGAGGTGCTGGGCGTCCCCCGGGGATTAGCGATCTGATCCCCCGGGTCAGGAGCCGTTCGATAGAAACAGAACAAACCGCTAGTTCCGGGTCAACTGTCTCACAGAAAAAAAAAGAAAAAAAAGCCAAGCCCATCGTCTTCCTCCCGACCCTCACGCACGGAGGGAATATGGGCAGCGCCGATAGTCCCACTTGGAGCAACGCCGGCTACGACGAGCCCAGCGTGCAGCACCCCCAACCCGCCGACAGCGCTGCCACCCTTGCTCGTCTCCGCTGACGCAAAGAAGCTCCGGTCGCCGGCGCCGCTCCTCACAGCAGCAACACCACCACCGTTTACAGTATAACATCGTCGCTGTTCGCAGCAGCGACATGGTCGGTCGTAGCACCACCCTCGCCGGCCCGCATCAATGAGCAGTAGCGCCAACGGCCATTTGTAGCAGAGACGGCGTCCGGTTGTAGCGAGAGATGGCGAACATCTGTAGCAGTGTCGAGGAGGAATTGTAGCAGAGCCGGCGGTCGTCAGTAGCAGAGAAGATGACTACGACGAATGGCAGCAGAGACGGCGAGGAATTGTAGCAGAGCCGACTGCCGATTGTAGCAGAGCCGGCGACCGTCCGTAGAAGAGACGGCAACTACGACGAATGGTAGCAGATTGCGGCGGCCGGTTGTAGCAGAGACGTTGGCCGGATGTAGCAGATACGGCGGTCATCCGTAGCAGAGCCGGCCACCGGTTATAGCAGCAGGGGCGGCCGATCGTAGCAGTGGGAGCCGTGGCAGACTTCGAGGGGTCAGGGGCAGCGGGCCTCGGGGATGGGCTCGCCGGCGTCGATCTTGACCTCGAGGAGGCGGATCTCGCCGTCGTCCTGACTGCAGCCCTGCTTGGCCACGAGGCGGCGCTGCGGCCAGCGCATGACGAAGCGGCGGCGATCTGATGAGTTGAGGAGGGCTCCGAGTTGCGGGGTGGCTCGATAGCGGAGGCTCCTCCGCCAGCGGCCGGAGTTACGTCAGCAGAGAGGAGGTCGTATTGAGAGAGAGGCGCGAGGAAGGGGACAAGCTAGTCAGAGTTGTTCTAAACGGAAGGGAGACGCTCACGGGAAGACGAAGACTGGAACGATAAGGTGGGCCATCCCACGTTTTCTCTCCGCGTGGAGGGACACGCGGCATGCGCACGAGGTGGGGGATCGGAGCGCCGTTCCCCCGGGGGAACACCAGCGTTTTCCTTTCTTTAAGTGGGTCGGCATTCTTGGTGGAGGGAGGTCATTTTCTATATTGATGCTATAAAAGGGTTAGGATATCATTGGCATCCAGCTCATCCTCCCCTGGCCTTGCTTACTTCTCAGGTATTTGCCGAATTCAGCAGGGAAATTTCCGGCCCGCGGTTTGATCAGCAAAGCTTCCCGCGATCAAGTTTACTTCGAGGGGTTTCCGGAGAACATGGTCAATCAAGTGGCTGACCAAAACCTCCTTCCGCGAATGCAGGGCCTTGTCCCCGCCGAGTTCTCGCTCCTCATCCCCCTACCCCCTCCTTTCTTGCTAGGGTTTCTTTGTTGTCGTTGGCATCCGCGTCGGAGCTTCGGGGCCGTAGTCAATCAAGTGGGCCGCCAGTCTTGGTGGAGGGTGGTCATTTTCTTTGCTGGTTGCTAAAAGAGTCGCGTGGGATATATGATTGGCATCCAGCTCATCCTCATCGTGACTATAATTCCTAACCAAGGATAACGTAGAATTGGCATTCATCTCTTTCCACCCATGTGTTGGTTCCCCAAGCTTTATGCATCAAAACTACTCAGAATCAAAAAAAAAAAATTGTTCCTCTTGGAGACGTGGTGGCAGCATGGCATCATCATCAGGATGGCTACGTGTGGCAATGCTTATTTATTGTTGATCGAGCAAGTGCCAACTTTTTTGTATGCGCTAGTACTCCCTCTGCCACATGAAGATTGTTTGAACTTTGTCATAATTTGGATGTATCTAGGCACAATCGAGATGGCTAGTCTAGCAACACGCTAGTACCCCCTAATTCATAAAGATTGTCTGAGATTTGTCAAAATTTGGATGTGTCTTGTCTAAATACATTCAAATTCATGGAATGGAGGGAGTACTACTTGTCTTTTTGCGTGGAACACATCCATCCCCTCCTCTCACGCGACCCTACCCTCAGTGTATTTTCAGAGAAGGTTTCGAGGACGGATGCGACTTCGCAGACGTTGTTCCTGCTGAGTTCTCAATCCTCCTCAGATTTCTGTGTTGGGCCGCCATCCGCGTCAGAGCTTCAGGACCGTAGTCAATTAAGTGTTCCGCCATTCTTGGTGAGAGGAGGTCATTTTCTTTGTTGTTTCCTAAAAGAGTTAGGAAATATGATTGGCATCCAGCTCACCCTCACCGTGATTATAATTCCTAACCAAGGATAACATAGAATTGGCATTCATCTCTTTCCCGGTGTTTGTTCCCAAGCTTTATGCAGCAAAAAGAACAAGCAGCCTATCACGGAATCAAAAAGTTCTTATCCCTTTTCCTACCGTATGCTTGCTCCACGGCTCCACCAACCGGACCTGGTTAACGGATCAACGCATGCACGGCTCGCACGCACCGCATCGTGTTCGTGTTCCCAAAACTGCCCGGAATTGATTTCTTCCCGGATGGCATCTTCCGATGAATGGACGTGACGTGTAACATGGAATTGATTTCTTCCCAGGAAGGTAATGTCAGTTTCCTCGTTATTCCTCTTGGAGACACGGAGAGGCAGCATGGCATCATCGTCAAGGATGGCTACGTGTATAGCAACGCGCGCTTATTATTGCTGACCAAGAGACTTTTTGCGTGCGTTGGTAGTACTGTATAACGGATCACTTTCTTTTTTGCGTTGAACTCTTTGAGACTTGAGTACTCTTGAGACTTTTCCGTGGAATTCACAGATTCGAGGAGCACAATTTTAAGCCCAGAATTTGATGAATTCCTTCGTCCTTCGTGCAAATACATATACTGTACTCCCAAGTAGTAGCAGTTTGTTAGAATATTAAAAATTATTTACAACTTTTATAATCAGCACTACTCCGTATAAGTTACCGATGAATCTTGGAAGCATCCTGCCCTGATCGGAGTAAGCAAAGGTCTCTCGTCGCCGGCCGGCTACGAGGTGCAAACCGTGAAGGCACACCCGCTTCCGACGACGATTCTTAATTTCGAGCCGGACTTGACGAGGTCGCCAGGGACATAGACAGCCGGCCAAGCCAAAAAGGAAGTATTGAAGTATTACTACTAGTACTGTATGAAAAATTCGGACTGTAAAAGAAGACGTCGTCGTCTGGTCCATTTGGCGCGGCTCTCCGCCTGTCCAGTTCTTTCGTTCGTGCAAGACAGTAGCTACCTTCCAGGGTTAAACGAAGGGTCATATCGATCCTTGTTTAGTTTGTCATGGACATGTCGAAAGTTTCTTGTACACGCCTGCTATACAAGATTGAGGCGTTGACCCATTGGCTACCGGAGACTGACTTGCCAAGTCGCGTCGGAATAAACTTATGCCCTCTCCGTTTTTATTTACTTTGCGTTTTAGGTTTAGTCAAAGTTAAACTTCGTAATTGAAATCATCGAGAAACGTAATACCAAATATATGTAACATGACAATATAGTTCATGACAATTTTAGTACTCCAGATTTTAAATTATAGATGCTAATATGTTTTCATAAATATTTAGTTAAACTTGATCTAGAAACAACTTTCTGGTGCGGAGGAGTTCCTGGAGTGTCGTTGTTGCGTGGTGACGGTGTGCTTTTTAAGCGGTGGTGGCTTCGGCGTGTCGCGGAGGTGGTCTAGGGGCGGCATTGTTGTGTGTGGCACGGCCATCAGGCGGAGGACCGGTTGGAGCTAGGGTTGGGTCCCGAGCTGCTCGGCATGGGCCAGATCTTGTCCTTGTTGTGTGCTGAGGAGTGAAGCCGCACGCGAGAACATCTGCACCTAAGGCGACGAGGGAATTTCAGAAGAGAGAACGTAGGTGTCCATTGGAGGGAGAGGGATAAGGTTCTCGAAAGAGAAGAAACACAATATTGGGAGGGTATTTGCAAAAAAAAAAGTCCCCAGGGCACCAAACTAATGGTTGCCGTCATAGAGGGACCGAAATGCTCGCACGGGGCAACTTTGTGATCCCAAATTCAGGATTTGCAAGTTCATGACTAAAACGCATATCCAAGGTAACATCATAGAATAAATTGGTGCTTTTTCTAATATTTAGATAATTTAACACGTTTACCAAACTCAGAATATAAACTAATTGTGAAAAGATGGAGTGCTGCATCTTCCCGTGCCCTTACGCAAATAGCACCAATATATAGTATCCTGAAGATAGAACTTATTCTTCTCCTCTTATGCACCCTTCCTCTGGCAGCAAACATTAGAGCATCTCTAGCATATCCTATAAAAGTGATCAAACTCTTAAAATAACCGAATTTTACAATTTTAATCGAAAAATGACCTCAATCAGATCCCTTAAAATTGTCTGCTACTTAAATATTTTTACGGGGCAGCGCAGCATGAACAGACGCTGGCAACCATTGTATCTTAAGCTCTGATACGTCTCCGACGTATCGATAATTTCTTATGTTCCATGCTACATTATTGATGATATCTACATGTTTTATACATATTATATGTCGTATTTACGCATTTTCCGGCACTAACCTATTAACAAGATGCCGAAGAGTCAGTTGTTTTCTGCTGTTTTGGTTTCAGAAATCCTAGTAAGGAAATATTCTCGAATTGGACGAAATCAACGCCCGTCCTATTTTGCACGAAGCTTCCAGAAGGGAAAGGAAGTGGGGCCACGAGGCGCCGCCACACTAGGGCGGCGCGGCCCAGGCCCTGGCCGCGCCGGCCTAGCGTGTGGGCCCTCGTGTGGCCCCCGCGTTGCCCTTCCGCCTACTTAAAGTCTTCGTCGCGAAACCCTCTGTACCGAGAGCCACGATACGGAAAACCTTCCAGAGACGCCGCCGCCGCGAATCCCATCTCGGGGATTCGGAGATCGCCTCCGGCACCCTGCGGAGAGGGAATCATCTCCCGGAGGACTCTTCATCGCCATGATCGCCTCCGGAGTGATGAGTGAGTAGTTCCCCTGGACTATGGGTCCATAGCAGTAGCTAGATGGTCGTCTTCTCCTAATTGTGCTTCATTGTTGGATCTTGTGAGCTGCCTAACATGATCAAGATCATCTATCTGTAATACTATATGTTGTGTTTGTCGGGATCCGATGGATAGAGAATACTATGTTATGGTGATTATCAATCTATTACCTATGTGTTGTTTATGATCTTGCATGCTCTCCGTTAGTAGAGGCTCTGGCCAAGTTTTTGCTTTTAACTCCAAGAGGGAGTATTTATGCTCGATAGTGGGTTCATGCCTCCATTAAATCTGGGACAGTGACAGAAAGTTCTAAGGTTGTGGATGTGTTGTTGCCACTAGGGATAAAACATTGATGCTATGTCTAAGGATGTAGTTGTTGATTACATTACGCACCATACTTAATGCAATTGTCTGTTGCTTGCAACTTAATACTGAAAGGTGTTCGGATGATAACCTGAAGGTGGACTTTTTAGGCATAGATGCATGCTGGATAGTGGTCTATGTACTTTGTCGTAATGCCCTGATTAAATCTCACTATATTTATCATATCATGTATGTGCATTGTTATGCCTCTCTATTTGTCAATTGCCCGACTGTAATTTGTTCACCCAACATGCTTTTATCTTATGGGAGAGACACCTCTAGTGAACTGTGGACCCGGTCCTATTCTTTACATCGCATACAACTGCAATTGTTCTTTACTATTTTCTTCGCAAACAATCATCTTCCACACAATACGGTTAATCCTTTGTTACAACAACCGGTGAGATTGACAACCTCTGTTTCGTTGGGGCAAAGTACTTTGGTTGTGTTGTGCAGTTCGACGTTGGCGCCGAAATCCCTGGTGTTGCGCCGCATCACATTTCGCCACCATCAACCTTCAACGTGCTTCTTGGCTCCTACGGTTCGATTAAACCTTGGTTTCATGCGGAGGGAAACTTATGCGCATCATACCTTCCACTTGGGGTTCCCAACGGACGTGTACATCTACGCGCATCAAGCTAAATTTCGCGCCGTTCGGGGATCGAAGAAAAGTTACACCACAAAGATTTCTAACTCCCACGTCAACTACACGCCAGAATTTCTGGCGCCCCGGGGAGATCAAGACACGCTGCAAGGGAGTCTCCACTTCCCAATCTCTTTACTTTGTTTTTGTCTTGCTTTATTTTATTTACTACTTTGTTTGCACTTAAACAAAACACAAAAAAATTAGTTGCTAGTTTTACTTTATTTACTGTCTTGCTCTCAATATCAAAAACACAAAAAAATTAGTTACTTGTTTTTACTTTATTTGCTTAGTTTACTCTTTGCTTATTTCATCATGTTTCCTCCTAAGCACACTCTAAAAGACATACCGGTAGGCCGAGGATCTATAATTGGAAGAGATAATATAGAAGATTTTTTCACTCGTGTTAGTATAGCTGAGGATTTTGAAGATAGACACTTGGTAGAACTTGCTCCTACTTATGAAATTGTTGTTGCTTCTTTCGTACACATGTTGGAAATTAAATTTGTTAATCTTAATCCTATAATTCAGCATATGTTTCTTACACTCTCTGATATGGAGGAAGGAAAAGAAAGATTTTGTCTTAGAAACTCTTCTAAAAGAATTTGGTGGTGTAGCAAGAGAGGCTAGAAAAGTCTTTACTAAATATAAAATTCTTGGTTCTTACACCAACTTTGCTAGCACCCTTGAAAAATGGATATTGATAGGATGAAGTACACTAATAATGTTAATGATGGAGGGGACATTAAGACATCAATACCTTGCAAGCTTGTAGGAATGTTCGAGGCACTAGAAAAGAATTATGATTGGATTGTTCCGAAAATTTATTTGATAAGAATAGCAAGCCTAAGAGTAATGAAAAGGGAGCCTCTGAAACTTACATAGATAAGATAACATGCATTATAGAGGAAACTCCCAACTCCCAAGGTAATAATGTTGATGCTTCATCTCTTGATAATACTTGAATTACACTTTCTGCGCCTAGCTGAAAAGCCTTATGGGAGACAACCCATGTTTTTACTACAGTACTTTATTTTATATTTGAGTCTTGGAAGGTGTTTACTACTGTAGCAACCTCTCCTTATCATGTTTTTGTGCCAAGTAAAGTTTCTATGCTAAAGTTGATGTTATATTTGGGATCGCTGCAGAAACAGCATTGCTGTCTGTCACGAATTATGGCATAAGTCTCTGTAAAAAATTCTAAAAAATCTGCAAAAATACGAGCGTGATCCTCAGATATGTACGCAACTTTCATTAGTTTTGAGTTTTTTCATTTGAGCAAGTATAGTGCCCCTTTCAGGTTCGTCTTTACGGACTGTTCTATTTTGACAGATTCTGCCTTTTATTTCGCATTGCCGTATTTGCTATGTTGGATGAATTCCTTTGATCCATTAATGTCCGTAGCTTTGTGCAATGTCCAGAAGTGTTAAGAATGATTGTGTCACCTCTGAATATGTGAATTTTAATTGTGCACTAACCCTCTAATGAGTTTGCTTGAAGTTTGGTGTGAAGGAAGTTTTCAAGAGAGGAGTATGATATACTATGATCAAGAGGAGTGAAAGCTCTAAGCTTGGGGATGCCCCGTGGTTCATCCCTGCATATTTTAAGAAGACTCAAGCGTCTAAGCTTGGGGATGCCCAAGGCATCCCCTTCTTCATCAACAACATCATCAGGTTCCTCCCCTGGAAGTATATTTTTATTCAGTCACATCTTATGTTCTTTACTTGGAGCGTCGGTTTGTTTTGTTTTGTTTTTGTTTGAATAAAATGGATCCTAGCATTCACTGTATGGGAGAGAGACACGCTCTGCTGTTGCATATGGACAAATATGTCCTTAGGCTTTACTCATAATGTTCAAGGCGAAGGTCGAAATTTCTTCGTTAAATTGTTATATGGTTGGAATCGGGAAACGCTACATGTAGTAATTCTAAAATGTCTTGGATAATGTGATACTTGGCAATTGTTGTGCTCATGTTTAAGCTCTTGCATCATATACTTTGCACCCATTAATGAAGAAATACATAGAGCTTGCTAAAATTTGGTTTGCATACTTGGTCTCTGATACGTCTCCGACGTATCGATAATTTCTTATGTTCCATGCTACATTATTGATGATATCTACATGTTTTATACACATTATATGTCGTATTTACGCATTTTCGGCACTAACCTATTAACAAGATGCCGAAGAGCCAGTTGCTGTTTTTGTTTTTGGTTTCAGAAATCCTAGTAACGAAATATTCTCGGAATTGGACGAAATCAACGCCCGGGTCCTATTTTTGCACGAAGCCCGAAGAGGAGACGAAGTGGGGCCACGAGGTGGGGACACACCAAGGCGGCGCGGCCCAAGCCTGGCCGCGCCGCCCTGGTGTGGGCCCCCGTGCCCCCGACCTACCCTTTCGCCTACTTAAAGCCTCGTCGCGAAACCCCGGTCGAGAGCACGATACGGAAAACCTTTGCGAGCCGCCGCCGCCAATCCCATCTCGGGGGATTCAGGAGATCGCCTCCGGCACCCTGCCGGAGAGGGGAATCATCTCCCGGAGGACTCTTCATCGCTGATGCGCGTAGATGTACACGTCCGTTGGGAACCCCAAGAGGAAGGTATGATGCGCACAGTGGCAAGTTTTCCCTAAGAAAGAAACCAAGGTTTAATCGGACCAGTAGGAGCCAAGAAGCACGTTGAAGGTTGATGGTGGCGAAATGTGATGCGGCGCAACACCAGGGATTCCGGCGCCAACGTGGAACCTGCACAACACAACCAAAGTACTTTGCCCCAACGAAGCAGTGAGGTTGTCAATCTCACCGGCTTGCAGTAACAAAGGATTAACCGTATTGTGTGGAAGATGATTGTTTGCAAGAAAACAGAAAACAAGTATTGCATAGATTGTATGCTATCTAAAGAATAGGACCGGGGTCCACAGTTCACTAAGGTGTCTCTCCCATAAGATAAAAGCATGTTGGGTGAACAAATTACGGTCGGGCAATTGACAAATAGAGAAGGGCATAACAATGCATATACATGATATGATAAATATAGTGAGATTTAATCCGGGCATTACGACAAAGTACATAGACCGCCATCCAACTGCATCTATGCCTAAAAAGTCCACCTTCAGGTTATCATCCGAACCCCATTCAGTATTAAGTTGTAAACAACAGACAATTGCATTAAGTATGGTGCGTAATGTAATCAACATACATCCTTAGACATAGCATCAATGTTTTATCCCTAGTGGCAACAACACATCACAACCTTAGAACCTCTGTCACGATCCCAGGTGTAAATGAAGGCATGAACCCACTATCGAGCATAAATACCCCTCTTGGAGTTAAGAGCAAAAACTTGGCCAGAGCCTCTACTACGGAGAGCATGCAAGATCATAAACAACACATAAACAATAGATTGATAATCACCATAACATAGTATTCTCTATCCATCGGATCCCGACAAACACAACATATAGTATTGATAGATGATCTTGATCATGTTAGGCAGCTCACAAGATCCAACAATGAAGCACAATTAGAGAAGACGACCATCTAGCTCTTGCTATGGACCCATAGTCCAGGGTGAACTACTCACTCATCACTCCGGAGCGATCATGGCGATGAAGAGTCCTCAGGAGATGAATCCCTCTCCGGCGGGGTGCCGGAGGCGATCTCGAATCCCCCGAGATGGGATTCGCGGCGGCGCTCTTGGAAGGTTTTCCGTATCGTGGCTCTCGTTGGGGTTTCGCGGAGGCTTTAAGTAGGCGGGTAGAGTCGGGGGCTGACGAGGCCAGATGACAGCGCGCGGCCGGAGGCGCGCGCCCTGTGGTCTGGCCACCTCGTGGCCCCACTTCGTTATCTCTTCGGTCTTCTGGAAGCTCCGTGCAAAAATAGGACCCTGGGCGTTGATTTCGTCAATTAGAAATTTCTTACGATTTACGAAACCAAAAGCAGCCAAGCGGCTCTTGGCATCTTGTTAATAGGTTAGTTCGAGAAAATGCGTAAATACGACATATAATCTGCATAAAACATGTAGGTATCATCAATAAAGTAGCATGGAACATAAGAAATTATCGATACGTTGGAGACGTATCAATCGCCATGATCCTCCGGAGTGATGAGTGAGTAGTTCACCTGGACTATGGGTCCATAGAGTAGCTAGATGGTCGTCTTCTCCTTATGTGCTTCATTGTTGGATCTTGTGAGCTGCCTAACATGATCAAGATCATCTATCTGTAATACTATATGTTGTGTTTGTCGGGATCCGATGGATAGAGAATACTATGTTATGGTGATTATCAATCTATTACTTATGTGTTGTTTATGATCTTGCATGCTCTCCGTTATTAGTAGGGCTACGGCCAAGTTTTGCTCTTAACTCCAAGAGGGAGTATTTATGCTCGATAGTGGGTTCATGCCTCCATTAAATGCGGGACACAGTGACAGTTCTAAGGTTGTGGATGTCTTGTTGCCACTAGGGATAAAACATTGATGCTATGTCTAAGGATGTAGTTTTTGATTACATTACGCACCATACTTATGCAATTGTATCGTTGCTTGCAACTTAATGGAAGGGGTTCGGATGATAACCGAAGGTGGACTTTTTAGGCATAGATGCATCTTTGGATAGCGGTCTATGTACGTTGTCGTAATGCCCAATTAAATCTCACTATATTTATCATATCATGTATATGCATTGTTATGCCCTTTTCTATTTGTCAATTGCCCGACTATATTTGTTCACCCAACATGCTTTAATCTTATGGGAGAGACCTTCTAGTGGTGGACCGGTCCTATTCTTTACATCGCATACAATCTCGCGCAATACTGTTTCTTTGTTTTCTTTGCAAACAATCATCTTCCACACAATACGGTTAATCCTTTGTTGACAAGCCGTGAGATTGACAACCTCACTGTTTTCGTTGAAAAGTACTTTGGTTGTGTTGTGCGGGTTGCGCGCGGAATCCCTGGTGTTGCGCGCATCACATTTCGCCACCATCAACTTTCAACGTGCTTCTTGGCTCCTACTGATTTAAACCTTGGTTTCTTCGAAAAATGACTGCATCATACCTTCCTCTTGGGGTTCCCAACGGACGTGTACATCTAGCATCAAGCAGCTGTTTTTAGCGCCGTTGGGGAGATCAAGACACGCAAGGGGAGTCTCCACTTCCCAATCTCTTTACTTTTGTTTTTTTCTTGCTCTATTTTATTTACTACTTTGTTTGCTGCACCTAAACAAAACACAAAAAAATTAGTTGCTAGTTTTACTTTATTTACTGTCTTGCTCTCTATATCAAAAACAAAAAAATTAGTTACTTGCATTTAGTTTACTTTTGTTATCATGTCTAGCTCTGTACTTGTTACTTCTTCACCTGAGGAATTAGTTTTTACTTTTAAACAAGGGGATGAGGAGAGTTTTAAAGATGCTTGGTCGAGAATTTTACTTCTTATCGTAAAGCTGAACCTCAAATGACTCTAAGTTTGCTCCTTAGTAATTTTTATTTTGGTCTTATGATTCGCTATAGATATGCCTTGGATGCTGTAGTGGGAGGGAGATTTCCTTCATTGTAATGGGGATCAAGCTTTTAATGCCATAAAGAAGTTGGTTGCATCACATGATTCAGCTAATAACTTTGATTCAGCCCTTATTGGCATTTATAATAGATTAAACACTCTTGAGACAAGGGCATCTTGCTTGAATGAAAATTATAGATATGTTCGTAACCGTCTTGATCAAGTTTTAGTGAACTCTGAACCTTCATTATGGGATCCTACTATTAAAATTGTTATCGGTGACCAAACTCTTCATGCCAATTGTGATATTATGTCTGAATTTTGCTTAATGCCTAAGAGTATTCATGAATCTTTGCAACTTTGGGGATTCGTTGAAGGGGAGAAGGAATAACTCTTATTGATAACTCTGTTATAATCCCTAAAGGAATAGCTGCGGTGTGTGATGGCGTGTAACTCACACGTTCGTTGGAACCCCAAGAGGAAGGTATGATGCGCACGTAGCAAGTTTTCCTCGAGAAAAACCAAGGTTTAATCGAACGTAGGAGCCAAGAAGCACGTTGAAGGTTGATGGTCGCGAAATGTGATGCGGCGCAACACCGGGGATTCCAACGCGAACACACAACACAACAAGTACTTTGTCCCAACGAAACAGTGAGGTTGTCAATCTCACCGGCTTCTTTAACAAAGGATTAAACGTATCGAGTGGAAGATGTTTGCAAAGAAAACAGTAAAACAAGTAGATTGTATGCTATGTAAAGAATAGGATCGGGGTCCACAGTTCACTAGAGGTGTCTCTCCCATAAGATAAAAGCATGTTGGGTGAACAAATTACAGTCGGGCAATTGACAAATAGAGAAAGGCATAACAATGCATATACATGACATGGTAAATATAGTGAGATTTAATTGGGCATTACGACAAAGAACATAGACCGCCATCCAACTGCATCTATGCCTAAAAAGTCCACCTTCAGGTTATCATCCGAACCCCTCCAGTATTAAGTTGCAAAGCAACAGACAATTGCATTAAGTGGTGCGTAATGTAATCAACAACTACATCCTTAGACATAGCATCAATGTTTTATCCCTAGTGGCAACAACATCACAACCTTAGAACTTTCTGTCACTGTCCCAGATTCAATGGAGGCATGAACCCACTATCGAGCATAAATACTCCTCTTGGAGTTAAGAGTAAAAACTTGGCCGAGCCTCTACTAATAACGAGAGCATGCAAGATCATAAACAACACATGAACAATAGATTGATAATCACCATAATCATAGTACTCTCTATCCATCGGATCCCGACAAACACAACATATAGTATTACAGATAGATGATCTTGATCATGTTAGGCAGCTCACAAGATCTAACAATGAAGCACAACAAGGAGAAGACGACCATCTAGCTACTGCTATGGACCCATGGTCCAGGGGTGAACTACTCACTCATCACTCCGGAGGCGACCATGGCGGTGAGAGTCCTCCAGGAGATGAATCCCCTCTCCAGGGCCGGGCGATCTCCTGAATCCCCGAGATGGGATTCGCGGCGGCGGCGTCTCTGTGGGTTTTCCGTATCGTGGCTCTCGGTACTGGGGTTTCGCGACGGAAGCTTTAAGTAGGCGGAGGGTCAAGCGGGAGCCACACGAGGGGCCGGGGGATAGGGCCGCGGGCCAAGGGCCTGGCCGCGCCGGCCACCTGGCTGCCTCGTGGCCCCACTTCGTTAGGTCTTCGGTCTTTGGAAGCTTCGTGCAAAAATAGGACCTGGGCGAAAGTTTCGTCCAATTGAGAATATTTCTTTACTAGGATTTCTGAAACCAAAAACAGCAACAAGGCTCTTCGGCATCTTGTTAATAGGTTAGTTCGGAAAATGCATAAATATGACATATAATGTGCATAAAACATGTAGGTATCATCAATAAAGTAGCATGGAACATAGAAATTATCGATACGTTGGAGACGTATCAGCATCCCCCAACTTAGTTCTCGTCCCAGAGTAAGCGATAACAAAGATAATTTCAGTGACATGCCATCATAATCTTGATCATACTATTTGTAAACATATGTAATGAATGCAGCGATCAAAACAAAGGTAATGACATGAGTAACAACTGAATCATAAAGCAAAGACTTTTCATGAATAGTACTTCAAGACAAGCATCAATAAGTCTTGCATAAGAGTTAACTCATAAAGCAATAAATCAAAGTAAAGGTGTTGAAGCAACACATAGGAAGATTAAGTTTCAGCGGTTGCTTTCAACTTATAACATGTATATCTCATGGATATTGTCAACAGTAATATAACAAGTGCAATATGCAAGTTAGGAATCAATGTTCACAAGTGTTGCTTCTTAAGGTGGAAGGAGTATAGCCTAGCTCAACAATAAAAGTAAAAGAAGGTCCTTCAATCTGAAGAATTGTATATTGTAGAGCTTTATTTTGTGTAAAACCATTTAGATGAGCATATTAATGTTATATATCTTACAAGTATAACTAATAACGCATAGTCCTACTTAACTTGGACTACCTTTTCGCAAATGTTTCAACCAAGTGTCACACAAGGGAGCTCCAGGTCCCGCATGCAAAGGTCCAAGGAGAATGCTCGCATTTGTTTAGTTTCTCGCTTTGATGATCAGGGACAACATGGAGGACATAATGGAATCCTCTTAAATGCATAAGCATAGCATAAAATGTATTATTCTCATATGAGATTGAGGATGATGACTAGCGGTCCCATCTTTCATGGCTTTTATTTTGCATGTGTGGCATTTAGTTAAGCGCAAGCCCAATAGTTCTTCCTCTTAACAATTTTGCATGCTCCAACCACCTAACTTTGAGACAAGATTTCGGACATAGCATAGCAACTCACATGCATAAACATATAGTATGATGATATATTCAATTAGTTCATGGCGTTAGCCCAATGAACCGCATGTGATAGACACATGCAAGCAATAATATTACAATATGATCAATACATACTTCAATACTACGATAGTTTTAAGGCTATTTTGTCCATGAGCTATATATTGCATAGGTGAATGATGGAATTTTAAAGGTAGCACTCAAGCAATTTACTTTGAACGGAGAAATACCATGTAGTAGGTAGGTATGGTGGACACAAATGGCATAGTAGTTGGCTCAAGGATTTTGGATGCATGAGAAGTATTCCCTCTCGATACAAGGTTTAGGCTAGCAAGGTTATTTGAAGCAAACTCAAGGATGAACAAGTGCAGCAAGACTCACATAAAAGACATATTGTAAACATTATAAGACTCTACATCGTCTTCCTTGTTGTTCAAAACTCAATACTAGATATTATCTAGACCTTAGAGAAACCAAATATGCAAATCAAATTTTAGCAAGCTCTATGTATTTCTTCATTAATGGGTGCAAAGCATATGATGCAAGAGCTTAAACATGAGCACAACAATTGCCAAGTATCACATTATCCAAGACATTTTAGAATTACTACATGTAGCATTTTCCAATTCCAACCATATAACAATTTAACGAAGAAGAAACTTCGCCTTGAACATTATGAGTAAAGCCTAAGGACACATGTGTCCATATGCAACAGCGGAGCGTGTCTCTCTCCCACAAAGTGAATGCTAGGATCCATCTTATTCAAACAAAAACAAAAACGAAAACAAACCGACGCTCCAAGCAAAGAATACAAGATGTGATTGAATAAAAATATAGTTTCGGGGGAGGAACCTGATGATTGTCGATGAAGAAGGGGATGCCTTGGGCATCCCCAAGCTTAGATGCTTGAGTCTTCTTAAAATATGCAGGGGTGAACCACGGGGCATCCCCAAGCTTAGAGCTTTCACTCCTCTTGATCATAGTATATCATACTCCTCTCTTGACCCTTGAAAACTTCCTTCACAAACTTCAAGCAAACTCATTAGAGGGTTAGTGCACAATTAATAATTCACACATTCAGAGGTGACACAATCATTATTTTCACTTCCGGACATTGCATAATGCTACTGGACATTAATGGATCAAAGAAATAAATCCAACATAGCAAAAGAGGCAATGTGAAATAAAAGGCGAATCTGTCAAAAGCAGAGTCAAGTAAAGACGAATTTAAAGTGGCACCAGACTTGCTCAAATGGAAAAACTCAAAACTAATGAAAGTTGCATACATAGGATCACGCTCGTAAATTGGCAGATTTTTTCGAATTTTCTACAGAGAATTGTGCCCAGATTCGTGACAGACAGCAATGCTGTTTCTCACGCAGCAATCCCAAATATAACATCAACTTTGACATAGAAACTTTACTTGGCACAAAAACATGATAAGGAGAGGTTGCTACAGTAGTAAACAACTTCCAAGACTCAACAAAACAAAAAATTGCTGTAGGTAAAAACATGGGTTGTCTCCCATAAGCGCTTTTCTTTAACGCCTTTCACCTCAGAAAGTGCAAATCAAGTAACATCGAGAGTAGAAGCATCAACATCATAGCTTGTTCTAATAATAGAATCAAAAGGCAACTTCATTCTCTTTCTAGGAAGTGTTCCATACCTTTCTTGAGAGAAATTGATATTTAATATTACCTTCCCTCATATCAATAAACAATTCGAAGAAAAGGTCTTCCCAACACAATTGGACAAGATGCATTGCATTCGATATCCAAGACAACAAAATCAACGGGGACAAGGTTATTGTTAACCGTAATATGCACATTATCAATCCTCCCCAAAGGTTTCTTTTTAACATTATCGTAAAGATTAACATCCAAATAACAATTCTTCAATGGTGGCAAGTCAAGCATATCATAAATCTTTTAGGCATAACAGAAATACTTGCACCAAGATCACATAAAGCATTACATTCAAAGTCATTGAATTTCATTTTAATGATGGGCTCCCAACCATCCTCTAACTTTCTAGGAATAGAAGTTTCAAGTTTTAGTTTCTCTTCTCTAGCTTTTATGAGAGCATTTGTAATATGCTTTGTAAAGGCTAAATTTATAGCACTAGCATTAGGACTTTTAGCAAGTTTTTGTAAGAACTTTATAACTTCAGAGATGTGGCAATCATCAAAATCTAAATCATTATGAGCTACGGCAATGGGATCATTGTTCCCAAGGTTGGAAAAAATTTCAGCGGTTTTATCACAAACGTTTCAGGTTTTAGCAATTTCGGGCAGTTTTGTTCGCTTTGCATTAGGAGTAGAAACATTGCCAACACCAATTATTTTACCTTTGATAGTAGGAGGTGCAGCAACATGTGGAGAATTAGCATTACTAGTGGTGGTAATAGTCCAAACTTTAGCTACATTATTCTCTTTAGCTAGTTTTTCATTTCTTCTCTATCCCACCTAGCACGCAGTTCAGCCATTAATCTTATATTCTCATTAATTCTAACTTGGATGGCATTTGCTGTAGTAGTAATCTTATTATCAATATCATCGGGTTTAGCAGCCATTTTATTAATTAAAGAAGATTGTGATGCAGACATGTATGAGATTCGGGTTTCAGCATTTGAAATTTTAGTTTGCAGACCAGAAATCTCCCTATTCAAATTTTCAAGTTGATTTCCTATATTTTTCAACAAGGTAGATTGTTCATTCATAGTTTTAGTAAACAATTGATTTTGCTCATATTGCGATTGCATAAAGTTTTTAGTGGATCTTTCAATATCTAGCATCCTTCCCTCATATCTACCATAAGTATTACCATTAGCAGGATATTGCCTAGAATTTTGAGCAACCAATGAAGCTAACGGAACATTATTAGGATCAACATTAAATCTATCATTCACAAGCATAGACATAATCACATCAATCTTATCACTCAAGGAAGAGGTTTCTTCACAGTAATTTACCTTCTTACCTTGTGGAGCTCTTTCCGTGTGCCATTCGAGTAATTTATCATCATATCATCAAGAAAGTTTTGTAGCCGCCCCCAATGTGATGGACATAAAGGTACCTCCAGCAGCTGAATCCAATAAATTCCGCGAAGAAAATTTTAGTCTTGCATAAGGTTTGGATGATCATCCAAGTAGTCGGTCCATGGGTTGGGCAATTCTTTACCAAAGTTTTCATTCTCTCCCAAGCTTGAGCAACATGTTCAGTATCTAATTGTTTAAAATTCATTATGCTACTTCTCAAAGATATAATTTTAGCGGGAGGATAATATCTACCAATAAAAGCATCCTTGCATTTAGTCCATGAATCAATACTATTCTTAGGCAAAGATAGCAACCAATCTTTAGCTCTTCCTCTTAATGAGAAAGGAAACACTTTCAATTTAATAATATCACCATCTACATCTTTATACTTTTGCATTTCACAAAGTTCAACAAAATTATTGAGATGGGCAGCAGATCATCGGAACTAGCACCAGAAAATTGATCTCTCATGACAAGATTTAGTAAAGCAGGTTTAATTTCAAAGAATTCTGTGTAGTAGCAGGTGGAGCAATAGGTGTGCATAGGAAATCATTATTATTTGCATTTGTGAAGTCACACAACTTAGTATTTTCATGGTTGGCCATTTTAGCAACAAGAAATAAAACAAACTAGATAAAGTAAATGCAAGTAACTAATTTTTTTGTGTTTTTGATATAGCAAACAAGATAGCAAATAAAGTAAAACTAGCAACTAATTTTTGTGTTTTGTTTAGGTGCAGCAAACAAAGTAGTAAATAAAATAAAGCAAGACAAAAACAAAGTAAAGAGATTGAGAAGTGGAGACTCCCTTACGGCGTGTCTTGATCCCCACGGCAGAAAAATTGTGCTTGATGGCGTGTAACTCACACGTTCGTTGGGAACCCCAAGAGGAAGGTATGATGCGCACGTAGCAAGTTTTCCCTCAGAAAGAAACCAAGGTTTAATCGAACCAGTAGGAGCCAAGAAGCACGTTGAAGGTTGATGGTCGCGAAATGTGATGCGGCGCAACACCAGGGATTCCGGCGCCAACGCGAACTGCACAACACAACCCAAGTACTTTGTCCCAACGAAACGGTGAGGTTGTCAATCTCACCTATTTTTGTAACAAAGGATTAAACGTATCGAGTGGAAGATGTTTGCAAAGAAAACAAGAAACAAGTAGATTGTATGCTATAAAGAATAGGACCGGGGTCCACGGTTCACTAGAGTGTCTCTCCCATAAGATAAAAGCATGTTGGGTGAACAAATTACGTTGGCAATTGACAAATAGAGAAAGGCATAACAATGCATATACATGACATGGTAAATATAGTGAGATTTAATTGGGCATTACGACAAAGAACATAGACCGCCATCCAACTGCATCTATGCCTAAAAGTCCACCTTGGTTATCATCGAACCCCTCCGGTATTAAGTTGCAAAGCAACGAACAATTGCATTAAGTATGGTGCGTAATGTAATCAACAACTACATCCTTAGACATAGCATCAATGTTTTATCCCTAGTGGCACAGACATCCACAACCTTAGAACTTCATCACTGTCCCATTCAATGGAGGCATGAACCCACTATCGAGCATAAATACTCCCTCTTGGAGTTAAGAGTAAAAACTTGGCCGAGCCTCTACTAATAACGGAGAGCATGCAAGATCATAAACAACACATGAACAATAGATTGATAATCACCATAATCATAGTACTCTCTATCCATCGGATCCCGACAAACACAACATATAGTATTAGGATAGATGATCTTGATCATGTTAGGCAGCCTCACAAGATCTAACAATGAAGCACAACAAGGAGAAGACGACTATCTAGCTATGCTATGGACCCATGGTCCAGGGGTGAACTACTCACTCATCACTCCGGAGGCGACCATGGCGGTGTAGAGTCCTCCGGAGATGATCCTCTCTCCAGGGGTGGAGGCGATCTCTGAATCCCCGAGATGGGATTACGGCGGCGCGTCTCTGTAAGGTTTTCCGTATCGTGGCTCTTGTGGGGGTTTCGCGGACAGCTTTAAGTAGGCGGAGGGTCAACGCGGGGGCCACACGAGGGGCCCGGGGATAGGGCCGCGCGGCCAAGGGCCCGGCCGCGCGCCGGCCACCCCCTGGTTGCCTCGTGGCCCCACTTCGTTAGGTCTTCGGTCTTCTGAAGCTTCGCAAAAATAGGACCCTGGGCGAAAGTTTCGTCAATTCCGAGAATATTTCTTTACTAGGATTTCGAAACAAAAAACAGGTAAAACAGAAAAGCTCTTCGGCATCTTGTTAATAGGTTAGTTCCAAAATGCATAAATATGACATATAATGTGCATAAAACATGTAGGTATCATCAATAAAGTAGCATGGAACATAAGAAATTATCGATACGTTGGAGACGTATCAGTGTGCATACAACAATTCTTGGTAGAACAATATCCATTGATTATCTTGTTATTGAATGTGCAGGAACAGGACAAATCACACTCGGAAGATCCCTGCTGAAACTATTGGGGGCAGTCATAGATATAGGAGAAGGCACCCTAAAATTCACCTCTACAGGGGTAGACATGTATTTCCTAAACCAAAGAGTAAAAAAAGAACAAGAAAGGTAAGGGTAAAGCCCAAGGTAATGTTGATGCCTCATCTCTTGATAATACTTGAATCGCACTTTCCTAGCTGAAAGGCGTTAAAGAAAAGCGCTTATGGGAGACAACCCATGTTTTTACTACTGTACTTTGTTTTATATTTGAGTCTTGGAAGTTGTTTACTGTAGAAACCTCTCCTTATCATGTTTTTGTGCCAAGTAAAGTTTCTATGTTAAAGTTGATGTTATATTTGGGATCGCCGCGTAGAAACAGCATTGCTGTCTGTCATGAATTCTGGCATAAGTATCTGTAGAAAATTCGAATTTTTTTGCAAAATTACGATCGTGATCCTCAGATATGTACGCAACTTTCATTAGTTTTGAGTTTTTCCATTTGAGCAAGTCTAGTGCCCCTTTCAGGTTCGTCTTTACGGACTGTTCTGTTTTTGACAGATTCTGCCTTTTATTTCGCATTGCCGTATTTGCTATGTTGGATGAATTTCTTTGATCCACTAATGTCCAGTAGCTTTGTGCAATGTCCAGAAGTGTTAAGAATGATTGTGTCACCTCTGAACATGTGAATTATTAATTGTGCACTAACCCTCTAATGAGTTTGCTTGAAGTTTGTGTGAAGGAAGTTTTCAAGGGTCAAGAGAGGAGTATGATATACTATGATCAAGAGAGTGAAAGCTCTAAGCTTGGGGATGCCCCCGTGGTTCATCCCTGCATATTTTAAGAAGACTCAAGCGTCTAAGCTTGGGATGCCCAAGGCATCCTTCTTCATCGACAACATCATCAGGTTCCTCCCCGAAACTATATTTTTATTCGGTCACATCTTGTGTTCTTTACTTGGAGCGTCGGTTTGTTTTGTTTTTGTTTTTGTTTGAATAAAATGGATCCTAGCATTCACTTTGTGGGAGAGAGACACGCTCCGCTGTTGCATGTGGACAAATATGTCCCTAGGTTTTACTCATAATGTTCAAGGCGAAGGTTGAAACTTCTTCGTTAAATTGTTATATGGTTGGAATTGGGAAATGCTACATGTAGTAATTCTAAAATGTCTTGGATAATGTGATACTTTGCAATTGTTGTGCTCATGTTTAAGCTCTTGCATCATATACTTTGCACCCACTAATGAAGAAATACATAGAGCTTGCTAAAATCTGGTTTGCATATTTGGTCTCTAAGGTCTAGATAATTCTAGTATTGAGTTTTGAACAACAAGGAAGACGGTGTAGAGTCTTATAATGTTTACAATATGTCTTTTATGTGAGTTTTGCTGCACCGGTTCATCCTTGAGTTTGCTTCAAATAACCTTGCTAGCCTAAACCTTGTATCGAGAGGGAATACTTCTCATGCATCCAAAATCCTTGAGCCAACTACTATGCCATTTGTGTCCACCATACCTACCTACTACATGGTATTTCTCCGCCATTCAAAGTAAATTGCTTGAGTGCTACCTTTAAAATTTCCATTCTTACCTTTGCAATATATAGCTCATGGGACAAAATAGCCTTAAAAACTATCGTAGTATTGAATATGTATTTATGCACTTTATCTCTTATTAAGTTGCTTGTTGTGCGATAACCATGTTCTGGGACGCCATCAACTACTCTTTGTTGAATATCATGTGAGTTGCTATGCATGTCCGTCTTGTCTGAAGTAAGGAGATCTACCACCTTAATGGTTGGAGCATGCATATTGTTAGAGAAGAACATTGGGCCGCTAACTAAAGCCATGAATCATGGTGGAAGTTTCATTTTGGACATATATCCTCAATCTCATATGAGAATAATAATTGTTGCTACATGCTTATGCATTAAAGAGGAGTCCATTATCTGTTGTCCATGTTGTCCCGGTATGGATGTCTAAGTTGAGAATAATCAAAAGCGAGAAATCCAAAATGCGAGCTTTTTCCTTAGACCTTTGTACAGGCGGCATGGAGGTACCCCTTTGTGACACTTGGTTGAAACATGTGTATTGCGATGATCCGGTAGTCCAAGCTAAGTAGGACAAGGTGCGGGCACTATTAGTATACTATGCATGAGGCTTGCAACTTGTAAGATATAATTTACATAACTCATATGCTTTATTACTACCGTTGACAAAATTGTTTCATGTTTTCAAAATAAAAGCTCTAGCACAAATACAAGCAATCGATGCTTTCCTCTTTGAAGGACCTTTCTTTTACTTTTATTGTTGAGTCAGTTTACCTATCTCTCTCCACCTCAAGAAGCAAACACTTGTGTGAACTGTGCATTGATTCCTACATACTTGCATATTGCACTTGTTATATTACATTACATTGACACTATCCATGAGATATACATGTTATAAGTTGAAAGCAACCGCTGAAACTTAATCTTCCTTTGTGTTGCTTCAATACCTTTACTTTGATTTATTGCTTTATGAGTTAACTCTTATGCAAGACTTATTGATGCTTGTCTTGAAGTACTATTCATGAAAAGTCTTTGCCTTATGATTCATTTGTTTACTCATGTCATTATCATTGTTTTGATCGCTGCATTCATTACATATGTTTACAATAGTATGATCAAGGTTATGATGGCATGTCACTCGAGAAATTATCCTTGTTATCGTTTTCTGGCTGGACAGAACTAAGCTTGGGGATTGATACGTCTCCGACGTATGATAATTTCTTATGTTCCATGCTACATTATTGATGATATCTACATGTTTTATACACATTATATGTCGTATTTACGCATTTTCCGCACTAACCTATTAACAAGATGCCAAGAGCCAGTTGTTAGCTTTTGGTTTAATCCTAGTAACGAAATATTCTCGTAATTGGACGAAATCAACGCCAGGGTCCTATTTTTGCACGAAGCTTCCAGAAGACCGAAGAGGAGACGAAGTGGGGCACGAGGTGGGGACACACCAGGCGGCGCGGCCCAAGCCCTGGCCGCGCCGCTAGTGTGTGCCCGTGACGCCCTTTGACCTACCCTTTCGCCTACCAAGCCTCGTCGCGAAACCCCGGTCCGAGAGCCACGACGGAAAACCTTCCGAGACGCCACCGCCGCCAATCCCATCTCGGAGGATTCAGGAGATCGCCCGGCACCGGCCGAGAGTGGAATCATCTCCGGAGGACTCTTCATCGCCATGATCGCCTCGGAGTGATGAGTGAGTAGTTCACCCCTGGACTATGGGTCCATAGCAGTAGCTAGATGGTCGTCTTCTCCTTATGTGCTTCATTGTTGGATCTTGTGAGCTGCCTAACATGATCAAGATCATCTATCTAATACTATATGTTGTGTTTGTCGGGATCCGATGGATAGAGAATACTATGTTATGGTGATTATCAATCTATTACTTATGTGTTGTTTATGATCTTGCATGCTCTCCGTTATTAGTAGGCTCTGGCCAAATTTTGCTCTTAACTCCAAGAGGGAGTATTTATGCTGATAGTGGGTTCATGCCTCCATTAAATCTGGGAAAGTGAGAAAGTTCTAAGGTTGTGGATGTGTTGCCACTAGGGATAAAACATTGATGCTATGTCTAAGGATGTAGTTGCTGATTACATTACGCACCATACTTAATGCAATTGTCTGCTGCTTGCAACTTAATTGAAAGGGGTTCGGATGATAACCCGAAGGTGGACTTTTTAGGCATAGATGCATCTTGGATAGTGGTCTATGTACTTTGTCGTAATGCCCAATTAAATCTCACTATATTTATCATATCATGTATATGCATTGTTATGCCCTTTTCTATTTGTCAATTGCCCGACTGTAATTTGTTCACCCAACATGCTTTAATCTTATGGGAGAGACACCTCTAGTGAACTGTGGACCCCGGTCCTATTCTTTACATCGCATACAATCTACGCAATACTTGTTTTACTGTTTTCTTTGCAAACAATCATCTTCCACACAATACGGTTAATCCTTTGTTACAGCAAGCAGGTGAGATTGACAACCTCATCATTTGGGGCAAAGTACTTTTGTTGTGTTGTGTCCACGTTGCGCCATCCTGGTGTTGCGCCGCATCACATTTCGCCACCATCAACCTTCAACGTGCTTCTTGGCTCCTCCTGGTTCGATTAAACCTTGGTTTCTTTCTGAGGGAAAACTTGCCACTGTGCGCATCATACCTTCCTCTTGGGGTTCCCAACGGACGTGTACATCTACGCGCATCAGTCTCTCTAAGGTCTAGATAATTTCTAGTATTGAGTTTTGAACAACAAGGAAGACGGTGTAGAGTCTTATAATGTTTACAATATGTCTTTTATGTGAGTTTTGCTGCACCGGTTCATCCTTGAGTTTGCTTCAAATAACCTTGCTAGCCTAAGCCTTGTATCGAGAGGGAATACTTCTCATGCATCCAAAATTCTTGAGCCAACCACTATGCCATTCGTGTCCACCATACCTACCTACTACATGGTATTTCTCCGCCATTCCAAAGTAAATTGTTTGAGTGCTACCTTTAAATTTCCATCATTCGCCTTTGCAATATATAGCTCATGGGACAAAATAGCCTTAAAAACTATTGTGGTATTGAATATGTACTTATGCACTTTATCTCTTATTAAGTTGCTTGTTGTGCGATAACCATGCTTCTGGGGACGCCATCAACTATTCTTTGTTGAATATCATGTGAGTTGCTATGCATGTCCGTCTTGTCTGAAGTAAGAGAGATCTACCACCTTAATGGTTGGAGCATGCATATTGTTAGAGAAGAACATTGGGCCGCTAACTAAAGCCATGAATCATGGTGGAAGTTTCAGTTTTGGACATATATCCTCAATCTCATATGAGAATATTAATGTTGCCACATGCTTATGCATTAAAGAGGAGTCCATTATCTGTTGTCCATGTTGTCCCGGTATGGATGTCTAAGTTGAGAATAATCAAAGCGAGAAATCCAAAATGCGAGCTTTCTCCTTAGACCTTTGTACAGGCATGGAGGTACCCCATTGTGACACTTGGTTAAAACATGTGTATTGCGATGATCCGGTAGTCCAAGCTGATTAGGACAAGGTGCGGGCACTATTAGTTTACTATGCATGAGGCTTGCAACTTGTAAGATATAATTTACATAACTCATATGCTTTATTACTACCGTTGACAAAATTGTTTCATGTTTTCAAAATAAAAGCTCTAGCACAAATATAGCAATCGATGCTTTCCTCTTTGAAGGACCTTTCTTTTACTTTTATTGTTGAGTCAGTTTACCTATCTCTCTCCACCTTAAGAAGCAAACACTTGTGTGAACTGCATTGATTCCTACATACTTGCATATTGCACTTGTTATATTACTTTACATTGACACTATCCATGAGATATACATGTTATAAGTTGAAAGCAACCGCTGAAACTTAATCTTCCTTT
This sequence comes from Lolium multiflorum, assembly GCA_030979885.1. Lineage (NCBI taxonomy): Eukaryota > Viridiplantae > Streptophyta > Magnoliopsida > Poales > Poaceae > Lolium > Lolium multiflorum. The sequence continues at coordinate 234,596,843 of CM061748.1, read as the reverse complement.
GTGTTGCTTCAATACCTTTACTTTGATTTATTGCTTTATGAGTTAACTCTTATGCAAGACTTATTGATGCTTGTCTTGAAGTACTATTCATGAAAAGTCTTTGCTTTATGATTCATTTGTTTACTCATGTCATTACCATTGTTTTGATCTTGCATTCATTACATATGTTTACAATAGTATGATCAAGGTTATGATGGCATGTCACCAGAAATTATCCTTGTTATCGTTTACCTGCTCGGGACGAGCGAACTAAGCTTGGGGATGCGATACGTCTCCGACGTATCGATAATTTCTTATGTTCCATGCTACATTATTGATGATATCTACATGTTTATACACATTATATGTCGTATTTACGCATTTTCCGGCACTAACCTATTAACAAGATGCCGAAGAGCCTTCTGTTTTTCTTTGTTTTTAAATCCTAGTAAGGAAATATTCTCGGAATTGGACGAAATCAACGCCCAGGTCCTATTTTTGCACGAAGCTTCCACCGAGGGGAAAGGAAGTGGGCCACGAGCGCCGCCACACCAGGGCGGCGCCCGGCCCCTGGCCGCGCGGCCTAGCGTGTGGGGCCCGTGTGGCCCCCGCGTTGCCCTTCCGCCTACTTAAAGTATTCGTCGCGAAACCCTCCTCGAGAGCCACGATACGGAAAACCTTCCAGAGACGCCGCCGCCAATCTCATCGGGATTCGAGATCGCCTCCGGCACCCGCCGAGAGGGAATCATCTCCGGAGGACTCTTCATCGCCATGATCGCCTCCGGAGTGATGAGTGAGTAGTTCACCCTATGGGTCCATAGCAGTAGCTAGATGGTCGTCTTCTCCTAATTGTGCTTCATTGTTGGATCTTGTGAGCTGCTAACATGATCAAGATCATCTATCGTAATACTATATGTTGTGTTTGTCGGATCCGATGGATAGAGAATACTATGTTATGGTGATTATCAATCTATTACCTATGTGTTGTTTATGATCTTGCATGCTCCGTTATTAGTAGAGGCTCTGGCCAAGTTTTTGCTCTTAACTCCAAGAGGGAGTATTTATGCTCGATAGTGGGTTCATGCCTCCATTAAATCTGGGACAGTGTGAAAGTTCTAAGGTTGTGGATGTGCTGTTGCCACTAGGGATAAAACATTGATGCTATGTCTAAGGATGTAGTTGTTGATTACATTACACACCATACTTAATGCAATTGTTTGTTGCTTGCAACTTAATAAAGGGGTTCGGATGATAAAAGGTGGACTTTTTAGGCATAGATGCATGCTGGATGGCGGTCTATGTACTTTGTCGTAATGCCCTGATTAAATCTCACTATATTTATCATATCATGTATGTGCATTGTTATGCCCTCTCTATTTGTCAATTGCCCGATTGTAATTTGTTCACCCAACATGCTTTTATCTTATGAGACACCTCTAGTGAATGTGGACCCCGGTCCTATTCTTTACATCGCATACAATCTATCGCAATTGTTCTTTACTATTTTCTTCGCAAACAATCATCTTCCACACAATACGGTTAATTCTTTGTTACAGCAAGCCGGTGAGATTGACAACCTCACTGTTCGGGGCAAAGTACTTTGTTGTGTTGTGCAGGTTCCACGTTGCCGAACCTGGTGTTGCACCGCTCACATTTCGCCACCATCAACCTTCAACGTGCTTCTTGGCCCTACTGGTTCGATTAAACCTTGGTTTCATCGAGGGAAACTTCTGCTGTGCGCATCATACCTTCCACTTGGGGTTCCAACGGACGTGTACATCTACGCGCGTCAAGCTAAATTTCTGGCGCCGTTGCCGGGGATCTGAAGAAAAGTTACACCACAAAGATTTCTAACTCCCACGTCAACTACACGCCAGCAAGCTCCGGAGGCAAAACTAAGAAAAAATAACCGGATCATGTATACCGATCAATACTAGCAGGTAGGAAATTTCACTTCACACCAACACCTTCCGCCGGTAGACTCGCCGAAGTCCGGCCAAATTTCGGCTAACCTCAACTTAATCCAGCCAGAGATGGAAATCAATCTATCGCAAGATGCCGAAATCAAACGGTCGCTGTCGAAAATGGCTCACCGCAAGTCTAAATTGGGTTGGATTCGGGCGGAGCGGGACGGCCTGGACCTCAACCTAGTCATGGAGAAGGGCGGCAATGCGATTGCCCGCAGGTCAGCGGCGGTGGGCCGAGGCAGGGGTGTGGCAGAGCTTACCGGCGCGACCAACAAGCTTAAGTGAGCAGCGCGGAGGCGTGGACGTGTGGGCAGCCAGAGGTAGAGGATGGTCTAGGGAAGAAGAGAGGAGAAGCAATAGAAAACTTTTAAAAAAATATCTTTTTGAAGAGATTTATATGGGATATTTTATAATTTGCCACACTTTTCTTTGATCCTCTATTATTTGCCATGTGGCCACCACATATCAGTGGCAATAACAGTTGGTGGTTATGTGGCAAATAATAGAGGTGTAAAGAAAATTATGGCAAATTATAAAATGCCCCGATTTGTAGTCCGGTTTTATGGGATCTGTTCTAACATACCCTATTTGATACCAAAAAAAACCGTTTACAGTAGTTTTATCTCTACTACTTAAAAAAACTAAAGTGGTTTCTTATTCTGCCATCCACAATACGTCAAACTTTGGTCGTCCCGCCTGGGCTTCGGTCGTTCGCTTCATCGAACATTCTTTGGTTTCGCACGGGCTCAACTGGGCCGAGGCCCAGCTACCTCCTCACGGAACGTGAACCCATCGCCTGAAACCCTCGCCCCTCACCTCGTCATCCTCCTCCCCTGCGCGGATTCCACAACCCGAGCCGCCGACCACCCTCCGCCGCTTGTTCCTACAGTAGCGTGGAGAAGGAGGCCGTCCCTCCCTGTCTCGTGCAGCAGCGGGTCGCGGAGGACAGGGGCCAGGTCGGGGCGGCGCCAGCAATCTGGACTTTTGGGCGGCACCGGTCGCTCAAGCTCCCTGCGTCGGATCCGCCGACGCACACGATGGAGACAAAGGTAGGGCGGCCACGACTACTGGATGGGGGCAATCTCCTCGGACCATGCGGCTGCTCAAGATGGCGATCCAATCCATCCTCTCCCCAGCCACCTCCCATGAGACGGATTAAATTTCTCCCCAGCTTCCAAATTCGGACCATGCTGCAATTCAGAATCACTTTTGCCCCAATCAACTAATCAATATTTTTTGATGCACCGGAGGAGCAGAATAGCCGACGGCAGTTTGAAGCGGATCGGGTAGCTGCTGTTGTCGGCGTGGCTGCCGAGTGGAGGATCTAAACTACGTTGGACTGGTGCCACAACGGTTGACCTCCTCGACACCGTTCGAGTTCCTGGGCGTCGCTACATGCCATAACACGCAGCAAAGTAACTCCCATCTCCTATAATTTGCTGCTATATTCTCAAGAACTGTGTACAGATGTTTGTCCATGATACCCTATGTCGCATAAATGTTTCTGCAGTCCCATCCATTAGTGCAAATGAGCCATTGAAACATGCAAGCAGAGGGTTCTTAGTTCCCCCTAGAAGAAATGCAATCATGACCATTGTGCCTAAATACGTCCATTTATGCCCTGGCCAGATTCTTTAGTTATGTGATAGCAACCTGTACCATAACATGCTTCATTACAGAGAAATCCCTAGAATTTGAGAAGCCAAAGTATGATGAGAGCAGATCATTACTTCGTTCAGGTCCAGCTGTGTATCAATATTTGAGAAATAAGTTACTCTTCTGCTGAAATAATAGCATGGCACATGTATTTTCATTAACAGTTAAGTCCTGCTGTCCATTCATACCTCCGTATCGAAATAGAAAGAAAGGAACAATGTGTAAAAAATATTCCCTCTAACAAATTCTTATTTATAAAATTAATGTAGAACTAAATTTCCAGCTTCTTTGGTTTCGTTGAAAGCATTTTCTGATGATGGCCATTTTCATGTTCCTTTACAAGAGCAATTCGTCGTAGAGGGCACCTCATCGGCAAGACGCCCGTGGACCGTGGTGTACATAACATTATCTCTGCAGTTCATGCCTGAGCCGTAGCTAGGCACGGGGCGGCGAGCTGGTCAATGAAGGCGTCACCGCGTCGCTGGGAGAAGGGAAGGACGAGCGGGAGGAGAAGAGAAGCGGGGCTAGCTCGCGCAGCCAGATGCCCATCGACGCCCTGCTCCTGCAGTGCCGCTTTTTCCTATTCTTGAAGGTTTGTCTCACACCTCAGCATTTTCTTCCGAGGTAAACTTATACATGTCCATAATTTATCCCAGCATGATCTGAATCTGCTATATATACAATGTTTCCACCGTTGGTCATTTGATGCATGATTGTTTTGGTATATACTTGCATACCATTAATGACAGTATTTCAGCACAAGGGAAGTGTCAGACGAGAATAACATAGGCATGCCTAAGCATATTTGTTCCCTCCTATTTGCTGCCTTGTACGAGAGGTTTGGATGGCAAAAGAATGTTGAAGTAAAAGAACCACAAGAAAAATGTGTTACAGGATGGGTTCACGTCCTTGTAGAATTTGATGAATCGACACTGGAAATTTATTTGTCATAGATTAGCTTGGAAGATAGGTTCTTTTACGTTTGCATCATGCTAATTGCTGAACTTAACATCTGCAAGTCGCGGATGCCAGACCAATGCCTGCCTGTACACTGGCTGAACACAATACACAAACGCATGTACTGACGCACATACAGCTTAGATATCGAACAGGAAAGATATTTTTTGATGAAGTATAGAAGTAGTAGCTTTTTTAGCAATCTGTATATACTCTTCCGGATCTGAACCTAGAGTTAGCGTTCCAGTCTAGAGAAATTAAGAGGAGGATTTCCGCGTTTTCTGACCACCAAATGTTTATGTTTATGCCTACAAAGATATTTTCCGCAAGGGTAAACGCATGAACTTAACATATTTTTAATTTCACTAGATGATTCATTCATACTCCGTTGACAATCTCCAATAGTTTACCCTTGCGTAATTTTTAATTCTACTTTTACCCATTGACGATTATGTTTGAATACTTGAAGATGCCTGTCTTAGTTAGCATAAATTAATTATTGGCATGTCATCCCTTCTGTTATCAGGATTAGTGATTTTCGCGGTCTAATTTGGCAAGAAAATGAAGGAGGCTGAGTTGGTGATGGCGGCATGGGAGAGTGGCGCTGATAGCGGGAAGCTTCTATGACATCGGAGACAGCGCCGAGCAAGGTATGAAACTGAATTATGAATGTTCTGAACTTAATTTACATTCCTATTTCTCATGCCATGTTTTCATATTAAACGCAGATAAGAACTATATTGCTGAAAAAATAGATACAATTTATCTTTTTTGTGAAACTGATATACATACAAGTTAGGGCTTCTAAATGAGAAAGGCTTTGATAAAAAAAATACCCGTTTTTGATGCGCATGTGGCCTGAAATACCACTGTATGAGATAGTACTGCATGGCTCAGGTACCTATCATGCAAACAATCCATTCTGCTTATTAGGTATGAGATAGTGCATGGCTCAGGTTCCATTAGTTTTGCACTCCTGGTGATAACGTAGGGTTCCAGTGTAGGTATACTGATTGGAGTCATGGTTAATTTCTTAATTGATTATGAGTGGGTTATATATAACCGTGGTATCCTGAATCAAAGGCTCCAATTGTGCTTTGTACTGTGTATTTATACCAACAGATTGCATAATTGCTAATTTTATTTTTTCATTTCATTTATCTTTACAATTTTGCAGAAGTTGGTCCAAAAGATTTGTGAGTTTTTGATCTAGAATATAGAAACTTGATTCACAAGACTTTCTTCTTCCATAGAAATGATGTTGTATTGGCCTTTTTACAGTGTGAAAACCAGTGTTAAGACACTATACATTGAAGCTATGGGAGGTTTTGAAATATGAGTATAATGTTATATCCAATGGTTTTATTCTGACATTATTAGGTTGATGAATTCTTTATCGTCCAAAGTTTTGTTTTTTCTGCCCGTACGTTGGCGCGCTGCAAGGCATGGGGACATTATTAACTGGAAGTGGAAGTGTTGTATTAAAAGAATCATGTCTAAGTTAGCTCAACGCAAACTATATATACTCATGTTGTAGTTCAGTGTTTTATCTCTTCAATTATCCTCTCTTCCGTTTTCTTTTGTTTTCGAGCAGCTACAAATTGATCAGCTGCATCACAAGATTGGTGCGTTTGTGACCATTACCAGTATAAAGTATACCTTTTAAAGGACCTGGGAACAAGATAACATCCTGAGATGACATCTGCTTTATTTTTGCAAATCAAGGTATATCTGAAATTTGTTAATATCTTACATTCTGGGTAATTTGGCTAGGTGTTATGTTCGTTTGTGGAATTGTTACTTCATTGCCTATTTGTTAGGTTGTAGGCAACTACTGTTGCTGAGCATGCGTGTCCTGATCCAAATATTAATTTATAAACTGCTATATACATATGGAGGGGTTGAGATTGAGGTTTATGAACTTTGATAGATCCAGAAGTTGAAAATTTCAAGAAAAGTAAAAGCTTGGTTCAAACTTATTCAATTGTTGGCTGCTCGTGTGTGGCTATTTTCCTCGTTTTTCCGTTTGACTGAGTTTGACTCTGTATTTGATGTCTGCCTATGATTTACTCTAAATTTGATACGGACATGTGCATCCTTCATCTGATTTTTGATATTTTTTCAGGAAGGAAACGGAACACCAACTTCGCCCAAATTTATTCTCTATAGCCTTCTGCACTGACCCACAAGGTCTACTGTATGATTAGCATGGTTGTGGTGCTCAACATGGCCATTAAATTAAAACGAAGTCCCTACTCTTACAGATATGGTAAAGTGAGTCCTTCAGGCATTTTACAGGAAAAGCACACACTTTTCCTGATTTTAGATTTTGGGTTCTGTTTGCTAATACAAGAAAATAGTAGGCATGGTAAAATGCTACAGTTTGTAATTCTGACAGAGTTGCAAATAAAAATATCCATCACTCTTGTGCCATGTTCTAAAATCACTGGCATATTGCGACGGAACTTGCATGTGCATGTATCAGCCATGCTTGCCACCGTGATGTCATCATCCTCTTGCAGTAGCACAAATTCATTTTCTTTGTTTAACTATTATTATAATTTAGGGGTTTTTTTTTCTCAGGACAAGACCGGTAGCATCATGTATCTATGTGAATAATTGCTTATGAATTAGGATATTTTTCTGTTCAGCAGTTCTCTGGTTTTCAACCAGGATTCTCCTTCATCCAAGCTCTATAGTGAACTGGTTCAGTTGGCACAAAAGACCTGCAGCTCATTGTATGCAGTTCATGCTGATAAATTGGACAACACTTGACTTTTTAGAGGTGATTTTTCTAATAATGTTGGCCTATTGTGATTTATGATTTTATTGATCTCTTTCCTGCTGATAAATTTGTGAAGAAAGCAAAATGCCCTTCATAAGAGCCGATTATATATCAAGTCAAATCACGAGTGCTTCTCTTGACTACTAGTTTGCGGAGAAGAAGAAGGCACTGGAAGTGCCAAGTCAAGACTACTGGTTTTAGTTATTCCATATTTTGTTTAGTGCAGTGATGTTTGAAAGTGCCAAGTCAAACCTGTTATATTTTCTATGTTTGGTACTGATGTAGTACTCATTTTGCTGCCATTATCAGTGCTTGTTGAACAAGTGATATGTGCTATATTTTTTCCACTATTCAATCAGTCTGATTTGTTTAGTGCAAATATGTGCAAAAAATGACAGTTATGTGCAAGAACTACCCAATATTATCTTATATATCAAATCTCGGCAAAAATAACATAGTTCTGGACATATTTGATATTTGCTCATATTGCAAATCTGGGCAATATATGAAAGTCATATGCATGGATTGCTCATGTATCTGTTATATTGAGCTCTGGACAAATACTACGAAGCTCTGGGCATACATTGTTCAGTATTTTCTTATATTTCAAATCTGCCCAAAAATATGACTGTTATGTGCAAAAAAAATCTCAATTATCTCATATATTCAAATCTAGGCAAACACAGAACACATGACAGAGCACATCAAAGAGAAAATGGAGGCACACGGATTTTGTAGGACATTTGGATTATACAAACATCCTATTACAATCAGTGCAGGAGCAGTAACGCCATCACCAGACACACTAAAATCCCTATACAAAGCACTAAAGCTTTGAGCAGCAAATCAATTTCCACCAAATGTCTTTGGGCTCTCACAATCGGCATTATGACAAATGTCTTTGTAGGACATTTGCAGATTCAAGTATTGAAATTAGGGCTTTTCTCAGTTCTCTCTTCATTATAGTTGGTTGCTCCTTTTATTTAATAAAATTGTCTATGCCAATTTTTATAGTCGAAGTACACCTAAGTACATATTGCTCATATAGTACATGCTTCAGTAGCTTAAGTTACTGCACTTAGACAAAATATTTTAGCACCAGGGTATGACCTCCTAATTTAATATCTTCATATGCAAACCTATATCACTCAAGTACATCTACACTCAAGTACAGATACATGTGACTACAAATACATGTGAGTTGTGAATTATATATACGCATTAAGAAATAAAATTTGAGAACCCGTGGCAACGCACGGGCATTTATACTAGTAGAAGTTTTAAGGTCTAAGTTTGACTGGATCTGGTAGAGATGCTTTTACATGTTGTTAGCTGTCATTTTCGCCAAAAGCAGCAGGCAAGCATTTCTAGCACAGAGAAAAATAGCCAATTGCCGTCTTGCCGGTGCATCATAAAATCTGCCAATCTGCAAAGTGCGGCTGCCCACACACACCACACGCATATTGCTATCTGGTCATTCTCGCCAAAAGCAGACCCCCATTTATAGTGGTCCACGATCGTTGAACCATAGGAGAAATCGACAGGCACCTAGCTCCGTCAGTGGCGGGTTCAGTAGTGGCACGATAATAGGCAAATTGTGTGCACGGGAACCATGGAGACGGCAGTGGCCAATTCTCGACGAACCACTAGTTCAGATTTCGTGGCCGGCATAGAACGTGCATGAAGTCGAGAGATGTCCAAGCCTGAGAATGTATCCTGTGAAACAAACGAATCTATGTACCAGCTGCACCAATGAAATATGGATCGTTGGATTAAAAATCAAGGGTCGTGATCTAGTTAGGAGATGGGCTGCTGACTCATTTGCACAATGGACCTCGTTGTCTTGTGGAATCCAGCGATCTGGTAGTCCACCAATGGCTTGTCTCTCTCCCTGCCCTCTCTTTCTTGCGAGTTACAGATGCAGTATAGTGATAGCACATCTCAAAACAAGAGAAAAATTCCACACAAATTCACAATACGAGGTTAAACTAGCAACTGGAAAGGCAAATAAAATGTACCGATAGTACTCCGCCTTTTATTCTTGGCATGAGCAGATGCACAAGAATTGATTGATATACGAAGCCTATGAAAAATTCAGCCATATCCACCGTATTCAGGAACAATACGAAGACTTCCATTATTTTTCCTTTGCTGCTACAAAATCAATTACCTGATGCCCGATCTGAACACAAAAGGCACTTACAAAAATGGTTCATAAGGCATCTTGCGGCGTCGCCAGACTGCAGTCCGCAACGACAGTGTCGGCGGAGCAAAATTAACAACGGAACCATTTGTTGTGTCAAGTCTTGGCCAATCCGTCCGACCGTCCCACGTCGGCACCAAATCTGCGTTGTAATTTTGGTCTGCTGGAAGAAGTCAAAGGATGTGAGATGTGAACAGGAGGGATGGCTGAGCAATGGATCTCGTGCTACAGTAGCAGAGAAGAGGGCAAGGGGAGAGAGACGATGGGTTTCTCAAGGATTGTTTGTGCAGTTCGGCAACTCTACAAGGTCCACTTTGTAACATGTACCAACAGCCTATCTTGTAGCTGAATCACATCCCTTCATATTTAATCCAGTGGTCCATATTGCTTCGGTGCAGCTGGTGCATAGATTCCCTTGTTTCACAGGATACGTTCTCGTCCAAGCCTAGCCACGCACTCACACCAAGATTCGCCCATGGAGCACCACGCCGAAACGAACAAATTGATTGGTTGATTGATCTACCTAGCCATCACAACAAGATATGGGCCAGTTTTTTCACTGCCGAACAAATTGTGTGGATCGGCCAGCCTCCACTCGCTTCGACTATAACCATGACCATGAGGATGGTCTAGTAGGTATCGTCAATTCAGGCATTTAGCTAGGAACAGACGCCTAGATCAGAACAGAAGAGGAACGTATATATACATACTGAGAGAGTGAGAATATACACCCACGGCTCCACCAAGAATATGTATATGGCGTCCGTCCATTGATCGGAGCGGTGACAACGAGGCATTTTCTTGCGTCGCGGAAGAAGCAACACCAAGAATGTCGTACGATGAGCTGTCCGGTTGCGCGTCGAATTTCCAAAAACTCGCGCAGCAATTTGGCAGCAACAACTCGCAAACCACGGCACCTTTGATCTGAAATTCATTCTCTCTCTCTAGATTTTCTTTTTGTGGATCATCTATCCGTGCACAACCACGCTTCGTTCATGGTTGTCTCTACAACGTGTGAAGCACGGATTTCTGTTTACGGATGTGTCTACACAATTGATATAACGATGATTTCTTTTCCGGCATGGATGACAGCGTAATCTACGGGTTGACCATTCCTTCGCTATGGACGTGCTTTTATCTTTTACATTATGTAATCACATCGAGATTTCTTCTATTTTTCTGGAACTTCTGGTTATGTGCGGCTATGTGCATCTCATTATGCACAGACGAGATGTAATGCTTAAATTTTTTAAGTGATAAAATGTCTATTATCGAAAAATAGGAGAAACAGGAGAGGCCGAAATCGTCGAGGTAGCCAGGCACGGATCCTGCCCGAACATGTGCAGACCATGGCACGGGCCAATTGATTCAAACATGCTCGTGATCCGGTGCTTGATCAGGTCAAAGTCAAGACATGGTTAGTATTACTTTCTCCAATTCATATTATTTGTTTCTAATTTCTAATAAAAATGTACTCCCTCTGATTCATATTACTTAACTCTAATATGGATGTATCTAGAACTAAAATGTGTCTAGATCCATTCATATTAGAGTCAATTAATATGAATCGGAGGAAGTATCTAGAATTAAAATATGTCAGATAATCCATATAATGGCGATAATTAATATGAATCAGAGGAAGTATATCATTTGGTAGATTCCTCGTGATACATGGAACAAGCCATTTAGTTATCGGCTTGCCTTTGGTAATGTTTGATTATGTAGCTACAACCATACCATGCCTGATTTGGCATCTTTGCATTACATCAACTCTAATAAGGAAAAATAGTTTGCATCATTCTGATGTAAATGAAGCTCGGTAATCACATGGGTAGGTGAGCACGCCCCCACGAAACGACACGTGTCTAACGACGTTGGTCCTTGCCGTGAGAGGCTGAGGTGGAAAGGAGGAGGCAGGCGGGGCTGAGAAGGGGCGGGCGATTGATGCCAGCTTAGGAAACATAGCCAGACAGCTCGGAGCCTCCGCTCTTTATCAAAAAGCAGCCAACAGTGGACCTCACGCACAATTAGCCAGGTGAACAGTTAGTTACCTTCAAGAGGTTCGAAGAGTAAACAGTAGCAAAGTAATGGAGCATTCCAAATTTTTTAGTACTCTGTACCACGTTTGTTCCCTTGATCCCTATCCTCCGCCGGCGAACAACGAGACAACCCATCGCTAGATGCACGCAGGCCCAGTACATCCCCGCGCCTGATCTCTGCCCCCGCACCACGCCCAATCTTGGCCGGATTCCGTCGCCGCATCGCAGCTGCTCTGGCCGGATTCTATTTGAAGAAGGTTTGGATCTCCGTCGGTCCGCTGCCGACAAATTTCATCGGTGCTCCACCGCCAGTAGCTGCACAAGGCCTTCTCGCACCATGCCGACTCACTCTGAAGCTCCATCCCGCACCATGCCGACGCCCTCTAAGCTCTGGCCCTGCCATTCTTCTTTGTCTCCGGTCGAGCATCGCCGCCGCGTTGATCTGCTCAACCGCATCGCCCTGGCCTCCCTCATCGGTTCCTGGAGCCGCCTCCCGCAACGCCATGGCCCTGGCTTGGGCTCCGCTCCTCCGCTCCATTCTCCAGCCTGAGACGAAGGTCGTGCGCGCTGTTGCGATGTGTCCGGTGGCGGCGCACGGTCGTCTCGACGAAGGCCGCTGCGGAGGAGTTTAGGGTGGTGCCAAAGAGATTGATCTGGGGTGGGGAGCCATTTTTCCGGCCAGGATCCCACTCGCATGCAATCAGTATAGTAGGATATAAAGTAGAATAGGCGCGGTGGAGTGCGGCCGGCCAACAGTGGATTGACGTCGTTTGCCTGCCGTGAGCCAGAAACGGAATCTCAAAGTTGATCCAACGATTGTTAGACCGTGCGTACGTACCCATGTGAACACCGAATTCACTCTCCATTCTGATGTAGGGGTCAGAGGCTTAAACTTCTTTTTTTGAAGTAAAACATGCAATAAGAGTGTCAAATATATCATAGATTCATAGTGATGCATATTGCATTAGATACCCGATGGTTACCATGTTTGGACCTTTTGATCAATATACCCGATGGTTACCATGTTTGGACCTTTTGATCAATTAATATTTTAGTGGGAAAATAGGGGTTTTGATGATATAATTCTTGAGATTGTTCTTTTCTTTCGAAATGGGGAAGCTCAACCTAAACGTCGACTTATGGCTAATTTATTTCATTGCTAAAGTTTATTTATCACATAGTACAACTTAAGGATCGCATAATGTTAACACATGTCTCAACGATCTAAAAAAAAATGACAACATGAACTTGAGTTTCGTCAGCACGCTATCGTGTGATTAAACCGCTAGCCACACTAGTTGTATAAATCTCGTGCAATAGTTCCATGCGATATGGGATGGATTTCTTGGGATTGTTTGTTCTTCTATGTGTTGTATGGTTCTTAGAATGAATTTTATGAAAAAAAAATTTTTTAAGATCCTTGAGGCTTGCTCCGGTACAACCCCCTCCCCCTCAAACTCGCCAAGATTCTTTTGCACTACTTGAAAGGGCTATTTTGTCTTTCATCTGGTCCAGTGAAATATTTTTCGCTTCGAATTCAATGTAAATTAAGCGAGATTGGCATTACAAAAATTATAAATTATGTTATTCTTTTGACACCTATATCTTGAAAATCGACTAGCAAGAGTTCAATTCCGGGAGCACTGAAAACGACAGTCCTTACGTCGTTTACAACGTAAATTTTCGTGCAAATTAATCAGTTCATGGTCTTCCATTTCCCTTTTAGCAGACTGGGTATACTTACCTACGTAGGCGTACATCAGTACGTGGGACATGACTGATTTAACAACGTAACAAATCTCGAGTCCTTCAGCCACCATTTGATCGTGAGTCGAAGACTATCTATGTTTAATCCGCATTATCCCCTCTAACATGTCATCAGGAATATTTTTATTACAATTGCCACCAATAATGGTGCAAATCAACTCTCAAAATACAGAATGTATGATCTCAAAAAAAAAAAAAAGAATGTACTAGTTCTTCAAACAACTACTTGACGCGGACCAGATATATAAAAAAACGTTTGTGTCTTCACCGATTTTAGGTCAACCAAATTAATCTAGGACTCTCAAATTGAACTAGCGGCATGAATGAGCTGGGCAGTATAATTCTCAATGACTCACGTTTCACGGGTCGCTTCACACATGGGACTTGGGCTGCTAGTCGCCTAGCACTTTCTTCCAGTGGTTGAAGCCAGAGATGGTGAGGAGAGGCGTCGCCGCCATCTTCGTCAATAAGCTCATGGTGGTTCTTCCAGATCTTTTTCTGGAGGAATGTTGTTGTGGATGTGACGCGAAGGTTCTTGTTCTTCATCTTCTTGTCAGCCCTCGTGGAGATGGTGAAAGGGAGATGAGGGACAGAGCTTTGCGGCTAGGTGTATATGGAAGTCGGGTGGAGCTTATCTTCCATGGTCAAGATTTTTCAAGGCTCAAGGTGAAGCTCCTCTCTGGTCTTTTGAGATTGCATCTGGGTTCTGAGCACATCAACAATGGTTGTTTTGGAGCTACGCCGCCCAACATAATGGTTGAGAGGCGGTCGTCTCTGGAAGCGACGCCGCCCACGAAGTTGGTCGATTGGCGGCCTCTGCGCCACTGTTCTTCAGGTTGAAGGGCGGCCATCCTCTTTCCTCCCGGCCAGTGAGCCAGATGGGAGGCAGCAACTCTCTCCTCGCGAGTTCTTTGGAGCAGCCATGGAGGCAACGTCGTACCAAGAGGCCTCGTCCCCGGTGCCGGTGGTGCTATGCTCGTGCTGGAAGGGTCTTGGACTTGATTGCATTTTCCACCAGGATGTTGAGGTCCTCCTTGCATAAGTTAGGGACCAAGTTATATTTTCCAAACTTCTTTGGATGTGGATGCAAAATGTACTATCTTTATATTAATAACAATGGTCTCTAGGTCCTTCGGGGTTGTCTAGCGCTTTATGATTCACCAACATTTTACTTTGTACTCCCGTACATGTATTGTGTTGGCTCCGAAGGTGATGCGAGGACCTTACCGTTGGACACGGCTACAACCACCGCCACCGGGACCCGCTTATCAGTGTAATAGAAGCGGATTGCCTATCTTCGCCCGCCTCCACACCCTCTTTATTCAGCTTGGTCTGTGTGAATTTCAATACTTTTGAGCTGCATATACCACGAAAAGCGAGTATTGCACTTTAATAAACTTATACTTCTAGTAACGTGGCATTACATAGCTCATCAGGGGTGCACAAGTGTAAAATTGCACCAATTTTTTTTCTGAAAATACCGGTTGGCTGATTCGAAGCAAATTCGTTCAATTTTCACACCAAGCGCAAAAGCCAATGAAATTCTCGAACTGACAAAATGTTTGCTTACAAACGATTTGCTTGTACGATGGGCCTCCACTGAGTTGAGTCCACCACTAACCTGCAGCAGATAAAAAGCCCATCATCTCACGCTAAGCGCGGGAAACCCAAATCCTCCATTCCTCCTCCCAATTCCCCACTCCCCAATTCCTCCACAGCTCCGCCATCCCCTCCCAAAACCCAAAACCCTAGAACTTTTTCTCCGGCTCCCTCGCGGGGCTTGGCCGCCATGAGCGCTCCCATGGAGATCTCCTTCGACCCCTTCCCTCCTCCTCCTCCTCCCGCTCCCGCTCCCACTCCCGCCGTGCCGCCCTTCCCCGCCAGCCCGCCGCTGGAGCCCGCAGTCGACACCGCCGCCGCCGTCCCCTCCTCGCCGCAGCCGACGGCGGTGGTCGTAGCCGCGCCCACCCCGCCCGACGACAAGGTCCTCGTATCAGGTGGGTGCCGCGGCGCACGAGTTTCCGGCCTCTCCCTAACGCCGATTCGGTTTCGCTGGGGTTGATTTATTTTTGTCTTGTGCGCTCGCAGTTGAGGTGCTGCTGCACGCCGCGAGCACGGCCCGCGCGGAGGAGGTACGGGCAGCAGTTGAGAGGTCCGTGCTCGTTCCTGCTTCTGTTCCGAGCTTGTTTTGCTGCTGCTTGACTGTGGGGCCTGTTAGATATAGCTGCTGGGCACTAGAAATGTGGATTTATTTGGTGGAACTCGGTCATACACGGATTTGCCAGTTGAGTCAGCTGGATTTGCTTTAGGTGGAAATAACTGAAATGTTGTTTCGCAAAAAAAAAAAAAAAACTGAAATGTTGGTTAAGTTTCATGAGCAGCGAATTGGAGATGTATGGCTTGTGGATTCAATGTAGCAACCAGCTAATTAGAAGTTTCTAAACGGCATCACAGTGTATGATTAGATTTCAAGAGAAAAATACATCTCCCTCCACTGCGGCATCCTTTTAGGGACGGAGGGAGTAGTTAAAATAGAAAGTCCTATGAATAATTATGAACCCGATGGGATTCTGGGTATGTAACATGGATATAAGCTGGTCATTCAGATAATTATTGTGTTCATCATTGGCTTATGGAAAGTCTGAAGCAGGCTGGCTGTAAAGGAGTTCCAAAAAAAACCTACCATCTTCAATTGTTAGTGCTATGATCCGAAATTAATTCTAGATCCAAGGTCGAGGAATTTGCATAGCTTCCTGTAGAGATCTCTGGGTTTAGGCTCATAGCATATGTATTAATCTGCACAATTATATCCTCTCATGAGCTATTATTGTTTGTTATTGCTCACACTTAATATTTACTAGCTGCTTTCTTAACCAGGATGTTAGAAACTCGAAGTTTGAGCTATGTTGATGGTCCTGTCTCGATACCAGCTGACAATCATTTTCTTCTAAAACATGTTAAAAGGATCCAGATATGTGATACTGGTATGATGATTCACCTAGGCTCAAAGTGTGCTATATTGGCTTCTGTTATTTATGCATCTCTTCCTGATTGCCTGCCTTTGATGTAGATGAGTGGATTGAGAACCACAAAGTTCTGCTGTTTTGGCAAGTTAAGCCTGTTGTTCATGTGTTCCAGGTATGCATATGATTTTGTACTGCCTACTTCAGTCTTTGCTATCTAAGTCACTTCTGGTTATTTTGAAAACCAAGATTGTCTTTTAGTATGTTTACATGTTATTGTTTGTTATCTCGATTTTTTGATCAATTGTGTGCTGGAGTTGTTTCATCCTCGGTTCTTCACATCATAAGATTTTGTTCTAATGCTGCTGCTGCTTCTGTACTGGTGTCCACTTGAAATTTCACACTTGGTCTCTCTTGAAAAGAATATTGGCCTCTTCCCAACAGATATATTGCTTGATGTTGTGAAGCTGCATTGTTTTTATTCAAGTTTATTGTACACCTCAAGGGCCAAGCTAATTTGTCTATGTTGCAGTTAAGTGAAGATGGTCCAGGGGAAGAACCAAGTGAAGATGATACACTCTCGAGCTTCAATGAGTGGGCTCTACCTGCCAAAGAATTTGATGGATTGTGGGAAAGGTTTGGTTTGCGATTATCAGTACAGTCTGTATGTTTTGGTTATGTTTCTGACCCTGCAAGTGCTTGCAGCTTACTATATGAAGTTGGTCTCAAGCAGAGGTTGCTGAGATATGCCGCTAGTGCTTTGCTATTTACTGAAAGAGGTGTAGACCCATGCCTTGTTTCATGGAACCGGTAAGCACCTTTCACATCGTTAAGCATTTGGTGGCTTGGCATATCATCAGGAGTATATTTTTTTGGTTGAAATTTTCCACAGTAAAGATCATTCTGGCATAGAATTATAGAAAATAGAAGCCCCCTAGGGTCCTTTATTTTTGTGCAGTTGGGGTTGCACTTGGCTTCTGAAACCTATAAGTGACATGCATGTATTGCTTAATGAAACTGTAACTAGACAGTAGACTATTGTCTCCTTCCTCTTGTTTGAATCTATCAGTGGGTGTTGTTTGGGAGAAACTACTTATCTTAATGCCCTGCCAATGTGCAGCTTCCATCTCTATAATTTATTATCTGAAATATATAAATTATGTCTTATGTCTGTGACATCAAATTACAGGATTGTACTTTTGCATGGCCCACCTGGAACAGGAAAGACTTCATTGTGTAAAGCATTAGCTCAGAAACTTTCTATTCGCTTCAAGTCAAGGTTTGTGATGTATGATCTTTATTACTAATGCTTTGAACACTAATATTGTGGTATTAATTACTGGCACTTCTCACTAGGTATTCTATGTGTCAATTAGTTGAAGTCAACGCCCATTCGTTGTTCAGCAAGTGGTTTTCTGAAAGTGGAAAATTGGTATGCCTTTTTTGTGCTCATATTGATAATGTTACCGTGTAATATGTTCACATGCTGAAATCATATCAGCATTTTATGGTAATTTAGGTTTGATTTGTTTGTGCACCATTTTGCATGATCTGGAAATTTAGCCATTCTATGATACCTCTGCTAGTTTTGTGACTCACATATTAACTGAGTAATTGTTGGTCAAATCCTTGTCTTAACCAATTAAAATACCCACTACATTTTGCAATGGAAGACTTAGAGACTCTGGCCCACTAAAATCATCCACTGGAGACGCATTTTCATTTGTCTTACAACATACATGCTATGCCTTGTCCCTTTTAGGTAGCTAAGCTTTTCCAGAAGATCCAGGAGATGGTGGAGGAAGAAAGCAACCTGGTATTCGTATTAATTGGTATGTTCATGACAAAACTGGTGAAATGGCTAGATGATGCATCTCTATTATCTGGCTAGCTCAATCCACCCCTTGTTCATCTTATCTATTCATAATTAAAGAGTACTTGCCATTTCAATGTGTTTTTTTTTACTTTAGAAACGGCCTCATTACTGATGAAATAATGAGCCCTATTGAGCTACATGACATTGGTGTATAAATAATATAGCATGCTATTTTCCCTTTTTGTGAACATAGAGAATAGAGATCAGAAACTGGTATTTTAATCAAGATCATCACAGTTTGGTTTCCTTGGCATTGCTCCCCGGCTGCAGGCCAGCAAAACACACCATAGTGCTCACATAAATTGCTGGCTGAACCTCGGGATTATATATTTTTGATTTGCAGCATGCTGTATATTTGAACCTTAATCTCACATTTGACATTTATGCATTTTAATACGTTATATTGCAGATGAAGTTGAAAGCCTTGCTGCTGCCAGACAAGCTGCCATATCCGGCTCTGAACCTTCAGACTCCATTAGGGTAAAATTTTCATCAATTTTCTTTGCTATATTTAGCATTTATCAGGCTGTTTTACACTGTCTTCTTTCATTGTGAAACCTTCAGGTGGTAAATGCGTTGCTAACTCAAATGGACAAACTGAAGGCTTGGCCAAATGTTATCATTTTGACAACATCAAATATCACGACAGCTATAGGTACTGATTCTACCTTTCGAGCTTTTCCTTTTTTCCTGAAGCTAGTTAATGATTTAATTACCTGATGGCCTACGCTGTCATTTCTGTATGGTATATGCAAAGTTGCTACATTTTTTTTTGCATGATTACCTGTGTTTTTAGAATAGTGGTGCTGTAAATGATCAATGTCTGGACAAACTTCGACGTTTTGGTGTGTGTTTAGTTGGTTAAGTGAATTACAGTTGTCAGGAGGGAGAGCAATTGAACAATGAACATGTTTAACAAGATAGTATTTACTACCTTTTTGTATCAACTAGTTCTACATGATGGCATATAACTGTTAAGACAATGTTGGCCAGCAACAAAGAGAAATCAACTATGCTTGAGTAGTCACTTGTGATATCTGTTTGGCCAACAGAAATGCATAATGGTGGACATTCATTCTCTTATGTCTGTTTTCGATATTCTTTGCCGACACGTATTGATTCTTAAAATCAATAAATGCTAAATATCTTCTAGTTTGCAGATATTGCATTTGTTGACAGGGCAGACATCAAGGCATATGTTGGACCCCCTACTCTTCAAGCACGCTATGAGATTTTGAGGTCATGCATACAGGAACTTTTCCGAGTAGGGATTCTTGCATCCCCTCAGGTATTTGATCTTTTCGCCAACTTGGTTCTTGTGATGCTGTATCTTTTGTTATGGTACGTCGTTACTGAGGCTGCTCAGGACTGCTGTGTGCATGAGGCAGTGGTTCTGAGCAAACCTCTTCAGATTTCGGCCTTCTAGCAATCTCTGAATCTTAGAGGGATTTTTCATCTGCAATTGTAGGGTGGTGATTTGCCTTCTATTCTGAGTTATTCAACCCTTAAGGAGAAGTTGCACTGTCCCGAGGCTGCAGAACCTCATACACTTCATCTCTCCGAATTACTGCATCAAGGTGCAGAACAGTGCGAGGTAAATAATGGAGTTTACAGTTGCCTTAGATTTCTTTTACAGTTTATAATGGTGAGATCAACCCTTAAGCTATCTGCTGCAACTCATATCAACAGGCTTATAATGGTGATTATTTTTCCATTCTTCCACAGGGATTAAGTGGAAGATCATTGAGAAAGCTTCCTTTCCTGGCACATGCTTCTGTCCCCAACCCTTCGTGCTGTGACGCCACCTCGTTCATGCACACGCTAGTACAGACTGCACGAAGAGAGCTCCTGGAATCACGCGGTTGATTCTATGCTGATTGCTTGGAGGAGCGAATGGCTAACAGTTCGATTCAAGTACCGTGTCCCTGATCTGATGCATAGTTTGAACTAATTCGAAGTCTGATGTTCTGAAATACAAGCTAGTCCATTCAATCTCTCGTTTTGGAACAGTTGGTAGTCCAGTATAGGGGTGACTGTTGTTCCATTACTTCCTGTCTTGTGTAAATTGTTGCGGTAGGATGTACTACACCTTGAGGGATGCGACTTTGTTATGTGATGAAGTCAATGGCTTAATGCCATACTTGGGGATGACTTGATCAGATTTGTTTTCAGTTCTAGTTGGAACTTCAGATGAATATTTACGTAGCCTTGTCATCCCCACGCGAAGCTTTAGCAAATATTTCCCTCCTTAGGGACCGAAATGAGTGAACAACATAGAAAATGCACATCCTAGCTTTATGACCACCTGTGAAAGACTGAGCATCTCTCGTTGAAGGAATATTTTGCCTTTATGAGACATAAGTGTGACACCTCTCATGTTGGTTCACTAAAATGAGTATGATTTGAAAGAAAAAGAAACTGCGTAGAACATCTTATAATTTGGAATGGAGGATGTAACAATCGATGCAATTTTGGCATATAGAATGTACCTCTTGTTCACTCCTCTCGCTCCACCTTTTTATATTTATAATAAAATTACAAACTGGTACTCAACCAATGCAATTTGGAATGGAGGATGTAACAAGCAATGCCGTTTTGCTAAATAGAATGCACCTATACGTGGTGTCAAGGGTGAGCTTATTGAAGAATGAAGATGCTAGGAAAGCAGGATGCTCTGAGCAAGAAACTAATACACATGGCTTGTACAGCTTCTCAACTTTCAACTCTTCACTATGGCAACGCTGTGAGCAGATTTCTACCAAATCGTCCAGGTTCCTTCGAGAAGTGAGAAGCCAACGTTTCTGATTTAGTGATTTTCATCACAAGACAAAGAAAAGGTTGGCTTCTCTATCTGCGCTATCAATCTACCGACATTTCCAACCACTGGAACAGATTGACTCGTCATTAACCAACAATTGTACCCATCAATTTCAGCCTCAGACTATAACTGCAATTCACCGTGCAACTTCTTAAAGACTAAACAGTTTCCATAAAGCTATGGTAGTGAATGTACATAAGGGAAACAATAACCATGACATTGTCTGATAAAAATGTGCATGGCACAGAGACCATCATTCATGTTACAACCCCGGCTTTCACCTCTGGGCTCCACTTGTAGGGTCATACGTTGCAGGATAGGGAGCTGGTGGTGCCTGTCCCGTGTTAGCAGCTCCACTGCTTGCCTGAACCGGCGGAGCAGGATACCCCGTGCTAGCAGCCGCACCGTACACGTTTGTGCCATCAGTAGCCGCGCCACTGGTTGTTGGATGCTGAGGTGCAGCGTACGTGCCGGGATAACCAGGCTGTGCATACCCTGCAACTGGATAGCCAGAATAGCCCGCGTATGCATTAGCATGCATCTGGTAAGCATTGGCGTCATAAGTGGTTGGGTAAGCATATCCTCCGGCTTGAGGGGTTCCTTGCTGATATGCTCCAGCTTGTGGGGTTCCTTGCTGATATGCTCCAGCTTGTGGGGTTCCTTGCTGATATGCTCCAGCTTGTGGGGTTCCTTGCTGATATGCCCCATGCTGGTATGCCATAGCTTGGGGGTTTCCTTGCTGATATCCTGCAGCTTGGGGATTTCCTTGCTGATATGCCGCAGCTTGGTGGGTTCCTTGCTGATACGGCGCCGTTTGGTGGGTTCCTTGCTGATATGCGGCTGCTTGAGGAGTCCCTTGCTGATAGGCTGCTGCTTGAGGAGTCCCTTGCTGATAGGCTGCTGCTTGAGGAGTCCCTTGCTGATAGGCTGCTGCTTGAGGAGTCCCTTGCTGATATGCTGCTGCTTGAGGAGTCCCTTGCTGATATGCGGAGGGGTGATTGGCATATGCATTTGCATACGGATTTGTGGCTGCTGACGCCGCTGCAGTTTGTGCAGTCCCAGGCTGTGGAGCTGTCACATGTGCTCCTGCTTTGTGGAAAATCAGATGCAATTAAAGTATTAAAGTGCCACTAAACTCGAAAGGAGCAAAGTATGCATACATATGCATCTCAATATGTGGATGCCGAGAAATGTACAAGCCAATGATAAACACCAGTAAAAGCATATCAAGTAGAATTATGTTGCAATCTCGCATGCCATGCGCTTAATGAATTCATGAGTGTAACTTCTCATGGCATTAGCCGTTTAGCGCTAGTGTTGTGAAATATGCAGGTAAGATAACTGCAAAGTATATTTGGCCTATCTTAGTAGTTCCTCGAACAAGTCTAACAAGGCACCTAACTTAATCACACGAGCTAGTAGAAGCAAGTTCACCAATTTGTTGCGCTACATCAAACAATTTCTATGGTGCACAAGTTTCATAATAACTCATAAACTCATCTACTTCGACACAAGTAACACAGAAGAAAGAACCAGAAAACACATGTACCTAGGCATGATAATAGCAATCTGCATCGTCTGCAGGAAATCAGAAAACTAGTGATGGGTACGGATACCCATGATCCAAGAAGAGGAAAAGCATAGGTACAAATAACTAAGACACAAAAAAACTAATGGGATCTACTATGTACATAATGGCTCAACTACTTCGACATAAGTAATTAAAAAGACGTACAAAACACATGTACCTAGACATGGCAATACCAATCTGCCATTTCTGTTGGAAACAACAAAGTTGGTGATGGGCAAGGGGTAGCAATGATCCAAATGCAGAGGAACAAATAGGCACAAACTGTTCCAAGATGTTTAAAACTTGTGGGATTTACTATTTACATAATGAACCCCACCCCAACCCAACACACATACTCTTCCTCCCCTGCCCCAAGAATGCAGCATAGTCCATGATGAGTTGAGACTCTCATGAAAACATAGCAGCCCAGTTCAATCTATGCCATAGACATTAAGGGAATGAGGAGAAATCAAATACCATGTGCTCGGTTTGTAGCATTTGCCACATCAGCTCGTAACTTGTCAGCCTCTGTAGTCATGGTTATCAAGTTAATTTCCATTGTCCGCATCTGCTCGACTTGCTTGATGTTTGTATTTTTTTCATACTCAAACGCAGATCTTAACATGAGTAGAAAAAAAATCATATTATTAAAGCCATATTGAATACCAAAGCTCAGGTTGGCATGGAAAATGTTAAAAAAGAGACACTACCACAAACCTTAGACTGAGATGCTCTTTCCGTAGCCCATCTAGCTCCGCAACCAATTCAGGAAGGTTACTATTGTCAACAGGGAAGTTCTGTATCTCTTTAGTCAGTATCTCTATCTCAGAAGTAAACCTCTGCCTCTCAGTAATAAGCCGCTTTGCCTCCATATGCACTTGGTGAAGTTCTTTCTTCACTGCATCACCAGCCTGTATGTCTGCCTCCATTGATCTGATTCTCTCCACCAAATCTCTTATGTGCATATCAGTCTCTACCTGGACATCACCTAGGTGGCTGCGAATCATTTGCATTTCTTTCTCAGTTTCAACAATATCCTGTCTCAAAACCACATGGCTTGATGCCAATCGCTGGTTCTCTCTGATAAGCTTTTCTGCCTCTCCAGTCACCGCGGCAAGCTTGTTCTCCAGAATCTCCAAAATGGTGGCAGGAGAAGGCTCTAAAGGTTGGCGGGCAGAGAGGCTGGGTGTAGAGAATGCACCATGGCGCATTAGGCCTGGAGTTTGGGAGCTCCGTCCATCTGAGTGTCCGCGATGAGCCATTATCCTAAAATAGGAAGTAGTGTCAAAACAAGGGGGCCGAGTTCTTGAGCTTCTTCAGCATTCGGCACAGGCAGGATAATAATTAAACATACATATTGCAACATGCAAAGACAAGTACCCACAATTTTGTACTGGACAGCATTTAAATGCATCATGAAAATTGACATAGCACCTCACCATTTATTGCAGACCCAATTAGCAGTTTCAAGGTAGGTAACGCAAATTTAAAATGCTGGCTACTTCTTTTGCCTAGTCAATAATTTGTTCCAATAAAGATAACTTTTGAAGGGAAGGAATGAAGCTTGCATCTAAGCCAGCAGAACCAACAAGGGAGTTTGTGTTAGTGGACTAAGTGCAGTCGCACCGATACAAATACACGTATCAATATCGGGCCGATATCGTTTCTTTTAATTTAAGTAGTGTTAGTAGCAACAGCAGATTGCCTTTTGATTATGTTGTTTTGCTTTTGTCCTAATCTTAGTGAAGTTACTGAAGTACCTTCAAACTATTTACTATTCAAAACCCATGTAGCAATTCTCTTGTTTTAGTCTTGTATGTATTGAACAATTCAGCAATCTGAATAAATAAACACAAAAGAAGGCATTCCAATTTTAAGCTCCAGCAACCACAACATAAAAGCAGGAGCCTGGGAGGGAGCACCGGAGCAGCCATTAGGGGGATCTGCAGGTCACAGGAGAGAGAGGGTCACAGGGAGGAAGAGGAGATGTATATTGCTGCCTTCCTGGAGCCACCGCCTTGCTCAGGATATAGGTCGAGGGAGGAGAGGTAACATATGACCTGGGCTCTTCCTGAGCTGGGTAAGTGTCCATCGGGTATCAGAGAGGCATCCAAATCACGTATGAATTAAAATCATTTATTTTTACTGCTATGTTCTCAGATGCTCTGCCATACATATAGTATCAGATATAGATACGCTAGTCCCTATAAGTACAGGTGCTGCATGTAGATACGAGGGTGGCTTCCAGCATTACCCAGGGTCGAGTATTATTGACAGATAAACCACATCCTCAAACATGGATTCATCTCCAACCTCTCAAATAGACCATAATATTTGACAAATAAGTTCACATCTCACAGTCAATTTCACAGTCACGCATAAGGTATTATGCCATACCCTTTGGCGTCTCTAATATACCTCCATACCAAAACCTAGGGTTTATAACAGAAATCATGCAATGAAACGTACAAGGAGGAAAGCAAGAAAATTGGGAAGGGGGTGAACACATACCCGGCAGCAGAGGAGGCAGAGGTCAGCAGAGAGGGTGGTGACGGGGACGGGGCGGCGCCGAGTCGGAGTGGGTGTGGGTGCTGGGTGGTGTCGGACCTCCCCACGGGAGGAGTTCCTCCGCCTTCGATGCGTCACGGGTTCGGAGGAAGGAGGGCAGCACCGGACGCCTCTTCTCCCCTGCTCCTGCGCTTGCGAAGAGAGGAATCGGCGGTCGGCGGCGCAGGACTCGAGCCGGGAAGGGGATACAGGATTTGTTTCACTTCCGAGCCAGCCGTGACCGTGAGGGTTTCTGCTTCTTCTGCCAATCTTTGGCTTTGTTGCTTGGGAAAATTAGTTCTGTACCATTAAAAGATCCACACTTTAGAAAAATACCACACTGAAAGTTTTATCTTAAAAAAACTACCACTGAAATCTAGCTCTGTTATTGCCTTCTGCCACTACCGTGAACTGGAGGTTAACAGGAGCTAAAAACAAATGGAGCAAAGGTTATGCACACATCCCAACAGCCTTTACGACGCATTTTCACGCCCTCTACAGCAGCACTTCATTTGCTTCTCAAACAACATTACAGTACTAGCATAAATTTAACAGCATAAAAGCAATTTCCAGAAGAATATAACAACAGGGACTCAGGGAGGTAGAATATCATCCAGCCAAAACGTTGAGCATACAACCCCGCTAAAAAAAACGTTGAGCATATAAAGAGATTCGGAGGAATTAACCTTCTGGAAGTTGAGAATCGTCCATCCTCAGTTTAACGATTCCTTATCTCAATAGTGCAAAATCCCCAAAAACTAGGGTTCAGACACTTCACAGAGCACGGCAAGGAGAGGGACGGAGAGGGAAAAAGGATGAAGAGGGTCAGTACCATGGAGGAGAGCACGGAGGAGGGGAAGCCGCCGCCGGGAGGCGCGCCGCCGGCAGATGGCCGCGGGAGGGTCGCGCCGCCGAGTCGCGCCGCCGGTATTCCCTTCTTCGTTCGGTCTAGGCGCTGTGTGCGTGCGTTGTGTTTAGTCCTTGTCTCAAGTGCACATAAGTGCTTCCAGTTTTCAAAATATTTAAAAATTGTACGTATATCTTTGTTTCAAAAAATTATCACAATTATTTCATGAATACATACACATCTCCGAAATTTTCGTAGAAATTGCATTGTATTTTGAGCTATAAGAAAAAAAAATTGGCTACGTATAAAGGTGGATATTTGTAGAAATTTATCTTTTTATATAGCTCAAAATACAACATATTTTTCTTTAAATTCTTACCTTACCTTTAAAATATTTATATATATGTGTGAGTATTTAATTATTTTTTTAGAATTCAAAAAATATGTTTTTAAATATCAAAGTACTGGTGCTCATGTGCTAAAGACACTTTTCGATGTCTCAAATGGCTAAGCTGAACCAATTTTCGTGGCAGAAGGCAATAACGGAACTAGATTTTACTGGTATTTTTCTAAAGTGTGGATCTTTTAATGGTACAAAATCATTTTTTCCCTTTTTTTTGTAATCTTACCAACCGTTTACTCAAAAGTTCCATACTGCTCTGCTCTCTGAATCTCTGGTAGTACTAATTTTTTTTCGAGACTTTATCGTTTGTTGATTTATTTTCTTTGGACATGGCAAGTCACATCCACAGAGCTTAAATTTTCAGTGCAACTTTATTTACTTGAAGAGAAAAAAAAATCATGACGTGAATACTACTAGCTCCAGGGTTGTCTGGCATCCATCGATTGAACCGGGCATGAAGAATTGGATTGGAATACCATTATCCGGTTGCCATCTTGACTTGTAAAGTACATCAATTGGAAAAGAGGCTATAAAAGGTGTAAAATTCAGTCCTAAGCACTCAGAATTTCGATTTGATATATGGAGTACATAGATATAAGTAAATCTCTTGCATACGAGGGAAAAAAGGGCTGAGAATTAGGCAATTCTAAGCTGAGGTAGTAATTTATTTCTGTATAATACTAGAAACCGACACTTCCAGAATCCAGACCAAAATTCTTACAGGGCAAAATAAAGCACGACCTTGCATAACCATGCAAAGTCTCAGATGATAATTCAGAATAACAGATCCAGGTTCATGCAGTGATGATAACCATGAACCAGAACTGACAATAAACTTTCGATGTATGTCAGATTCACCCTGCAATGCAAGGCGTTTACCCTGCTACAAAGTATCGTGACAAGAATAATCCTGGTGGGTTCCTCAATTATTTTGAAACACAATGGATGATCTAACGCTGTACGGAAAAATAACGCTCGGGAGTTGGGTGGGACTTGTAAACCAGCCCCCCAAAAGAATAGATTCTTCAGGCCTGCATCAGGTATCTAAGCCAGATTAGCAATAACTGCATCAGTAACTTCCTGGGTCGTGCTGTCGCCGCCCAGATCCTTTGTTCTGTATCGGCCTTCCTCAACGACACGCTTCACTGCAGTTTCCAGACGGTCTGCAAACGATGGGAACTGCAAATGCCTCAGCATCATGGCAGACGATAGAAGCAGGGCGACAGGGTTTGCTCTCTGCTGCTCGACAAGATTGTCATTTCCCACATTTCCTGCAGAAGCACCTTGCTCGAAGATGGCATGGTCCTGGCCCACATTGCCTGCAACGTGATGCAGCATACATAGATCAAAGACCTCAAACTTGAGTGTGCTAAAAAAAATACATACATGTGGTTCTAACATCTCAAGAAAAGGGGGACATCATCAAATGTCAGTCATTATTCCAAAAGAAAACGAGCATTAAACATATGTAAAAGCCTTAAACACAGTACTATAGCACCAAATACGCTAATCAGCGACCAGAAAATAATCGTGAATTCCAGGAAGAAAAAAGTGTTGGCATGTTAATTGTATGTATGAAGAACTGACCACATAAACAAATACAGACTAAATTCTTACCTCCAGGCATAACACCTGTTCCTCCAACAAGACCTGCAGCTGTGTTGGCAACCAAGTTACCATAAAGATTGGGCGTGACCTACCAAAACAATCAAAAGATGCAAGTTAGGAAACCTGCAGGTAACCCCAAGGAATGGCATACTTGAAAGAAACATTTGGGAATACCAGGATGATTAGATGCATACCATAACATCAAATTGTTCAGGCTTTGAAACAAGTTGCATACAGCAATTGTCAACAATGATTTCATTGTACTCAATACTAGGATATTTTGCGGCAATCTCACGGCAGGACTCCAAGAACAAGCCATCAGCAAGCTTCATGATGTTTGCTTTATGCACTGCTGTGACTTTCTTTCGGTTGTTAAGGTAAGCATACTCAAAAGCATATTTGGCAATCCTCTCAGAGCAAAACTTCGTGATCACCTAAAAACTCAAATCAGTGGCAGTAACAAGGAAAAAAAATCGAGAGGACAAACTGAAAAGGAATTCACATGCTGAGCAGTTATATTTTCACTTATAGTTTCTTGAATAAACACACACAGAAAGTCAAGACAGACAAGACAGATCTGCTCATAGGCTTACAAGACAACAAACTGCAAGAAATAAGGGGAAAAAAAACGAGACCAACCCAGGCACTAGCACCCGTTGGCATTTTTTTATAGAAGAAAAACTCCGTGAGCACCCCGTCGAATCCAGGATTCGAACCGGGGCGGGCTGCGTGCGCTCCCGCACCTCAAGCCACCAGAGCGACATGTACAATGAATAGTTTGAATATAGACAGCACATTTTCAACATATCTAGATCTATTTGATAATTAACGGAAACCACGCTAAACCCGTGATATTTTCATGTATTTTTCATAGCATATGCTCAAGTAAATCCATAGGTGAATAGATAATAACCTAACCCATCGACTTATTTGGAGCCACGAGAACTATTGGCTATTAGTGTTGGCTAGAATAAACACACCCATAAATCATGATAGCAGCTTCATGGAAACTGTATAAATAGTAACAGCAGCAGACTACAGAAGGCCTAGAGTGTTTGGTACTTATTATACCATCATGAATGAATTAAATTTAACGAGAAGCTTTGGATCTGTGTCAACCACAAATGCATGATATCATAACAATATTCTAATTTCTGAATAAACTAGAAAGTTACTCAAACACATTTTAGTAATATCAAAGCATTTACCAGACGACCATGCCATTTGTATTAACACACTATTCTAAGTTCTCAATAAATGAGGAAATTGCTGAAACCCATAGTTAGTACTACCACAGTGTTTACCTGGCAAACACCGACCAATTAATTCAACTATTGAACATTGAAGCACATGCCAAGATTTGATAATCGAAGCACATGCGAAACATTGAACCGTTCTTTTCGCTAGTGAAAGGGCATCATCTCATCCATAATGGGGGCAGAAAATTTTGATTCAACAGGTCTACCTAGATGCACAACCAACTGTACCCCCAATTCCCAGTTTCAACCTTGTGAGGCATGAATGCGAATAAATAAACTACCAAGCAATTTTGAAAAGCATCTTATCATGTTGACAAATTCAGATAGCTCGATTTCACATACATCAAGGTAAAAACCTTACGGCATCACTTTGTCAAGGATAAATCATGTGATCTACTCGAATAGTGACAACTTTGCAATAGGAAGCTCTCCTGTCAACCATCAACTAGAAGTGATCTGCAAAATCTAATGATCGTATACAATGCACCAGCAATAGCGATCAGGAATTTGTAGCCACAACATCACCGAGAATCACATCAGGCATCAATCACTGCACCGGTGAAGTACTGAGGTTGATCCTCTAAACAACAGACAGACAGACAGGGAGAGAGAGAGAGAGGTGCGGAATTAGGCATACCTTGAGGCTCTCGACGACCCCAGGCACGACCTCGTGCTCTAGTCCCGAGTACTCGCCCTCGGTGTTCTCCCTGATGACGACGATGTCGACGTTCTTGTGCCTGGTGGGCAGTCCCGGTACGTTGGCGCAGTTGACGAGCGAGGCGTAGAGGTCGAGCTCCTTGCGGAGCTGCATGTTGAGGGAGGAGACCCCGCCGCCGACGGGGGTGGCGAGGCCGCCCTTGAGGCAGACCTTGTTGCGGCGGATGGAGTCGATGACGGCGGGCGGCACGGCGGGCATGTTGCCGTGCACGTCGTAGGACTCGAAGTAGAGCGGCGCGTGCATGGCCTCCATGACCTGCTGCACGGCGCCGGTGACGAGCGGCCCGATGCCGTCGCCCGGGATGAGCGTGACGGGGCGCGGCGTGCCGTCGCCCGGGCGGGGCATGTAGGTCACCGTGCGGCGCGCGCCGCCGCCGCCGTGGCCGGGGAGGGGGGGCGGGGAGGAGAGGAGGCGGCGGAGGAGCGGGGCGGATCGCCGCGCCATCGGGCCCGAGCTGGCTGGGGTTGCGGCGGCGGCGGGCGGATGCGGAATTGCGATCCGGGAGGCGGAGGCGGGCGTCCGGGAAGAAAGGAGGAATCCCAACACCGAAAGAGAGAGGAGACCGGGAGGAAGAAAGGGACGGTGGAGATGGGTAGATACTTGTTGGTTTACGATTTTGTCCCTGGAAATGTCGTGTATTCGCTAGCTACAAAAGCTTCTTTCGCAAGAATAAGATGCGCCTCTGGTAAGCGGGCCATCAAGGAGAGAGGTTTCCATTTTCCAAGCTCCGGATTTTTTTGGGTTGAAATGGTCGAGAAGTCCAATTTACCCTAAACTCGTCTCAAAGTTCAAATTACAATCATTAATTTTACTTTGGTTTAATCTTCAACCCTGAATTCTATAAACCGTTTAAAATTGAACCTTCTACCCTTTTTGATAAGTTTTGAACCGGTTGATCTCCCTATATAATGTGCCAACTCATCAACATATAACATACACGGTACATGTACTTCCTCTCTCTCTCCATATCGCATGATCACCTCATGCCTCATCATGATCATCTTCCTCACTGGAACGAGGCCATGGCGACCACAGAGGGAGGCCATGGCGACCACAGAGGGATGCCTCCATCGGACAATAACACCCGACTTCTGCTCTCTACATCACCTGTCGTGCCCAGCCTTCCGCCAGCACGGGGCAACCACCACGCAGTGAGCTGCGGGGGAGACATTCTTTTTCCGGCGGGTGGAGAGTTGAAGATGAAGCATAGATTTGAAGATGAAGAGTTAAAGACATAGAATACATTTACGCACTATTTTACCAATACAATACATTATGTGACAAGAACAACCGGCTTAAAACAATGCAAGAGTTGATTCTAAACCATTTTTAGAATTCAGGATTGAAAGTTGAACCAAAATAAAGTTCAGGGTTGTCGAGTTGGTTTTTTTTGAAGAAAAAATTGTAAAGTACTAGACTTGATTTTGAACTTGACACTTGAAAATAAGCGATCCCATAAAGGTGACTAAATCTGGAACTGGATCAACATCCAAATCCAAAACGCACATCTCCAACTACCACCCGCTCTAAGCTAGTCCAGTCCACGTGCAGTCCACGCTATGCTTTGACTTATCCAAATCCGTCCAAACCCACGTTGCTACAGTATTGGACATCCATGGTCCAGTGGACGCGCGAATGTGCGCACGCGACGCGCGACTGTGCGCATGCGACGGCTTCATGCTTGCGGCCCGTTCTGCTGCTGCTATGCAGCTAGTTTTTTTTTTGGAGTCATGCTATGCAGCTAGCTCTGTATGGTAGCTTGCATAAGAGGAGCGAACTATTTCAACACAATGATTTTTTTTGAGAAGTCAACACAATGAACTGGAACAGTAAACTTTGTTACTTCTGATATAAGAAGCAAAGACAACAGTCTCCTTTGATTTTTCACATACACAAGAAACTGGTGATTATAAACAGCACACATCCTCCATGATCATTGTCTTAACTAAAGTACAAAAAATTTCAGCATTTCATTGTCTTAAATAAAACAATTATCACAATTGTCTGTAATTAACACAAGAAGATATCCATGATCATCCACAATTACCAATAGTTTTCAGACATTCTTGAACATCCATTCATCTTCAGTAGCAGAGTTCTATTGATACCAACACATCAAATCTTTGCGACATCGATCAGAGTTAAAGACCTGAACTAGGACAATGCTGAACTAGTATTTTGTAACCATCCATCATGAACAAACCAGCGAGAAATAGCATGTAGATAATCAGGAATACAATATTTGTTCATCCATTGAGATTTCCAAACACCATCTTTGTAGAATTATGGCTTCTGCAGTTTCAGTAAAACAACGATCAGTGAGCGAGTAGATAATGAGTCATCTGTTATGGCCAAGTGAGTAAGCATACCTGACACTTCAATTTGAACAAAAATCTGATGCTAAAGCTCATGCCGTCAATCTATGAATGAGAAATAGAAAACATTAACAAAATCACCCCTTAATTAATTGAAGGAAGACAACACAAGTTTTTAGATTTTTTACCATCGTCGCTGTCGTTGTCGTCATCGGACAAGTATTGTTTTAGCCAATCTTTTGAGCATATGAGACCTTCCGCAGTTTCTGGATTTAGAGAACTCCGATGCTTATCAATTATCATGCCGGCTGTGCTAAATGTTGATTCGGAAGCCACAGATGATAGTGGAATAGCCAGAAAGTCCCGAACCATCTTGGCTAGTACAGGATATTGCTCTGCATTTTTTTCCACCATCTCAACACATCAAAACTTTCAGCTTCCCTGAGAGTGGTCAATGGATCTTCCAGATAAACATCAACCTCTGACCTTCTAGAGCGATTAGGGCGATGTCGTTTCTTGAACAAAGCAAATCCCAAATCCAATTTGCGCTTTCCTGTTAGCGTTTGGAGCATATTCACTGAACCTCCCACCTCAGGTGATGAATTAATGATGGATCTGTCTGTAGAACTTTGCACCATGCGCTCGTAATACTCATAATATTCTCTAAACCACATACGAACATCAGCTACTATCTGATCAGCCACATCTTCTCCATATGCTTCGGTGCAACAATACTTGAGAAGAGCTAGTTTGTATCGTGGATCCAACAAGGATGCAACAAGGATGCAACAAGGATGCAAAACTGAAAGGCCTACTTCATACCACCAGCCAGTCACCTACTCAGACAGATGTGTAGATACTACCAGAGAGTGCATTAAACGTGTCACAGGTTTCTCGGTTCAGAGCTGAGCCGTTTGCCTCATTGAGGTGCTGAAATAAATCCACCTGAGCTACTAACTACTGCACATCAAGAACAAGAAAGAGGCCTTAATTTCAAATCGATTACTTTGCCAGCTCTCTACTCCTCTTTACATACATGTTTCTTTAGAAAATAGGCCAACGACCAAAATAGTGCACTTCAGAAAGGCCAAATTGAGGAAATGAATATACAGAAGGGAGTCGAGTAAATCCTCACCAGGAGGTAGGAGGCGGCAGATCCAGAAGGCCCCAAGTTGGCACCCGAGCATGCGGCGACCGGCGTAAGAAGAGGAACCTCGCCGGCAGGCGGGTGAGGCGGCCGACAAGATATGGGTAGTCGGCGGCGGACGGAGGTTGCGACGACGGGCACGAGATAGGGAGTCAGCGGTGGACGGAGGGTGTGGGGACGGACACAAGGCAGGGAGTCAGGGAGTCGGCGGCGGGCGGAGGTGCGGCGGCGGGCACGAGACGGTGCGGCGGCGGCCACGGGACGGGGAGCCGCCACCGAGCGGTTCGTGTGTTGCGGCCTTGCGGGCGATGCGAGAGGAAGGGGAGTCCACTGGATTTTGGATTGTCCAAGTTAGAGATCCAAGTCCATCCAACGTTATTGGCCCGAAGGTCCTTTTGCGGCCCAGGTCCAGCGAAGCCCTGTCCACTTACATCCAGTTTATTCAAGTCCAAGATCCATGGATATTAGACATCCACTTCCAGATTTAGCCGGCTGTGCTAAATGTTGATTCGGAAGCCACAGATGATAGTGGAATAGCCAGAAAGTCCCGAACCATCTTGGCTAGTACAGGATATTGCTCTGCATTTTTTTCCACCATCTCAACACATCAAAACTTTCAGCTTCCCTGAGAGTGGTCAATGGATCTTCCAGATAAACATCAACCTCTGACCTTCTAGAGCGATTAGGGCGATGTCGTTTCTTGAACAAAGCAAATCCCAAATCCAATTTGCGCTTTCCTGTTAGCGTTTGGAGCATATTCACTGAACCTCCCACCTCAGGTGATGAATTAATGATGGATCTGTCTGTAGAACTTTGCACCATGCGCTCGTAATACTCATAATATTCTCTAAACCACATACGAACATCAGCTACTATCTGATCAGCCACATCTTCTCCATATGCTTCGGTGCAACAATACTTGAGAAGAGCTAGTTTGTATCGTGGATCCAACAAGGATGCAACAAGGATGCAACAAGGATGCAAAACTGAAAGGCCTACTTCATACCACCAGCCAGTCACCTACTCAGACAGATGTGTAGATACTACCAGAGAGTGCATTAAACGTGTCACAGGTTTCTCGGTTCAGAGCTGAGCCGTTTGCCTCATTGAGGTGCTGAAATAAATCCACCTGAGCTACTAACTACTGCACATCAAGAACAAGAAAGAGGCCTTAATTTCAAATCGATTACTTTGCTAGCTCTCTACTCCTCTTTACATACATGTTTCTTTAGAAAATAGGCCAACGACCAAAATAGTGCACTTCAGAAAGGCCAAATTGAGGAAATGAATATACAGAAGGGAGTCGAGTAAATCCTCACCAGGAGGTAGGAGGCGGCAGATCCAGAAGGCCCCAAGTTGGCACCCGAGCATGCGGCGACCGGCGTAAGAAGAGGAACCTCGCCGGCAGGCGGGTGAGGCGGCCGACAAGATATGGGTAGTCGGCGGCGGACGGAGGTTGCGACGACGGGCACGAGATAGGGAGTCAGCGGTGGACGGAGGGTGTGGGGACGGACACAAGGCAGGGAGTCAGGGAGTCGGCGGCGGGCGGAGGTGCGGCGGCGGGCACGAGACGGTGCGGCGGCGGCCACGGGACGGGGAGCCGCCACCGAGCGGTTCGTGTGTTGCGGCCTTGCGGGCGATGCGAGAGGAAGGGGAGTCCACTGGATTTTGGATTGTCCAAGTTAGAGATCCAAGTCCATCCAACGTTATTGGCCCGAAGGTCCTTTTGCGGCCCAGGTCCAGCGAAGCCCTGTCCACTTACATCCAGTTTATTCAAGTCCAAGATCCATGGATATTAGACATCCACTTCCAGATTTAAAGGTGACCATCACATAAGCTAAGCTTTTCGTTTCGAGAAATATCCTCATATTTATATTGATCAATCAAGAAGCGAAGTACAACCCAGAGTTTACATTTGATTTTAAAGAGAATAACATCATGTTTAAGCATTCTCCGATTCGATTGACGTTGATTCGGCAACCAGCGTCAAGTCGCACTCACAACTCACACGTCACAGCACACATACACTACAGACTATCGGTAAAGCAAATCCAAATTAGACTTGAATCTGCTGAACTGCGTAACACGGAGCACTAGTCATGTGCCTACCAAAGTGGGCAGTTGCAAAATGATGCCAAGTCTCATAATTGCATGCAAAATATAGCTGGTTTGACCGTCACTATCCTGGTTTCTACATCTTCGAACCGCCTGAATCAAACTGCTCACAAGAGCAAACACACCATGGCGGAAGTCCAAAAGAGGACCCAGTCAAAAAGAGGAAGAAATAGGCAGACACTTCAACTCAACACAGTTCAATGATCCTGGAATCTTGAGACCTTCCTTGGAGACTGTACACAGCTGCCAACCAAAATGAACAGAAAATCATAACCAGCTTTAAGAAAGTCATGATCAAATATGTTCCATGTTGAGAAAATTCAGGTTGGAGACCCTCTTTATGAAGCATCACAAGTAGCATATGTTACACCACTACACATAGAAAAATAGGTGGAGACTGAGAGTACATGAAAAACAAGATACTTTTGTCAGTACAACACACGTGTGCAAACAAATAAGTAAGACGCAAATAGAAGATCATAATTGATCAGGTGATGCTGTAGAATGATCCGGAATCAACTAATAGCAAAGGAATAGGAAGACACCAAGTGAGATTGCAAAAGGTAGGAGTAGCCAAATCGCAGGATGATTCAGAATAAACATTACACACATCAAACAAAGTAATGTGCCGGTCAGCTGTACCTTGCTGAGGACGAGATCTCTGCACTTAATTCAGCCCGGCAATTTGTCTCCTTAGCAATGAGTTCTTGTATTCCTGCACAAACATTAGCACAGATATGGTAAGAAATCGTTAGTGTTGATATCAGTAACATATCTAAAGATAACTCTTGCAAAACTGGTGATCAAAAGGGATGAACTGATAGGGAGAGCAACAGAAAAATGAAAAGAATAACATATTAAAGTTATTCCAGTACATGCAAAATACAACTATATCTGATCCACCAATTAATCTATAAGCATCGTTAAAGTACTGGGAATGATTAACGAGCAAACGTGCGGAGCCTGGTCATACGGCGACCAGCTCAGCAGATCCATGCAGCCTGTAGCACCGTACGCATCTCCTGAAGTATTCAGCCAAAAACATCAGTAATCTTTCTAGTTCATGTCCTGAAGCTCCCTTTCATACACAAACTACATGGATAGTGATTTTTTATAGCCCATTCAGAAACTACCAAGTTCCAAACAGGTGCGCGCATGTGGACCAATTTACTTACCAAGAACAACAGCACCAAGGATTTGTAACTACTAGTATTTCAATTTAAAACCGAAAAATGACACAAGTTCAAGTCCAACATTAATGCACGCTTGAACACTTCAGTAGTTAGGCGCAATTGTACATTGCACAATGCTTCCTATAGGTCAACACTTACACCCAAAAATAGCATAGCTGCTTGTACGTGTAACTGTACCTTAAACTCAACTATGAGATACATTCCATTTCTAGCACCAAGATCATGCAGTTGAATAAAAATAGAAAAATACCACTCTATTTTGACTTCTAGTAGCTTCAAATGTTAGATCTATGACACAAAACATCGAGATATTCTTTGATATGAGTATAACATTATCTACAATCCTAACTCACTTAGCCACCTGGATCTTCTACAGCAGGTATGATTTCCCACTCTACCTCTTTCACTAAGCTACCTCATGAGATACTGACAGATGTCGGCCAAATCGCATATTTTGTTAAAGAGAAAGAAGACATACTGCAGATTAAAAAGACAATAGCAAAATCTATAAATGCAGCAATAAGAATGACTTTGTATGTCCTACCGATGCATAATTGCACATGCAAGCCATACGTATTCAATGCAAGCATACATATTCATGCAGTCTCTTTTTAACAGATCAAAAAATTACTACATCGTGCACACAATTTATAAGCACTTAACATGTCTAAATTCTGATTTAGATGGGCAAAAATATATCATGGAGAAGGAAGTTGGTATTAGTAGCCGTAGGTGGTATCATGGCACAAATCAGCATATCGTATGGAAACCAGTTAACCTTTCACGTTGCAAGTTTGCAACCAATTCATACCACAAGTCTATGGTGGCCTTCAACGTGAAGTCACATTTCAATAATGAAGCATAAGTTCACTCCTCAATGCCACTAAAATGCCAAATAATTTCTCCCATTCGTAATCTTCCAAATATGTGCACGATAACCTTTGCAAAGAGTCGTTTCATGCCAGCGATAACTGATGCAGAAGCAATATGCATTTCTCCAGAGACGCAAACACATCGAAACACAAGAAGCAAAGGCAACTACCACCTGATGGCGCGCGAGACGACCGCTGTTCTCCGTCTCCCGAGCAAGCCCATCCAGCTTTCTTAGCATCCCAGAGTACAACTCCTCCACCTCGGATGTGTACCCACTGGCCGAAGTCAGCATCGCCTGTAATCGGCTCGGCCCGAACCCCTGCGTCATCCGATCCATCGCCTTCTTCTCCGCGAGGCCGTAATCCCTTGCCGGCGGCCGAGGCATCCACGGCATTGGCGACTCCGCCGCGAAGGTGTGGTACTGGCCCCAGAAGCCAGGACCCACGTTGACGACCTGGAGGGAGGCGGGGACGAGGAGGGAATCGACGAGCAGGAAAGCGCGGTAGTCGAAGGAGTGGATGGAGAGGTTGGAGGAGGCGGAGGGGGCTAAGAGGACGAACACGAGGGGTTGGGCGCGGGGTAGGGATCTGGAGAGGGAGCGGGCGACGGCGGCCTCTCGCATGGAGGGGCGGAGCGTCGCGCTGCGGCGGGAGGAGAAGAAGCCGACGGCGTCCGGACGGCCGGGGGAGTAGGGGTGGAAACGGCCGAGGGCGTCGGAGAGGGAGGCGGGTTGGGCGAGCGAGGCGTGGCCGGTGATGGAGATGGATAGGGTTGGGGCGGAGGAGGTGGGGGCGGAGTCGTCGTCGTCGAAGAAGGATGGGGGAGGGGGCGGGGGGCGGACGGCGCGGCCGAAGAGCAGACCATCGCAGTCGCCGGCGGCGTTCCCGCAGCAGTCGAGGAGCGCCGCGAAGGCCTGGCCGGAGACGGAGAGCTTCGCGGCGTCGGTGGCGGCCATTTCGGGGTTGGGATTTGGGGTTTCGCCGTTCGGGGCTTGCTTTGGAACTAGATGGACCACGCGCGCGTTGCTGCGCCGTTTTTTCCTTTTATCGTTTAACTTTTTCATGTGATAAACATATATTTGCCTTCACGTGCGTTATTAGCTAGATGATGTAGCCATAACCTCACTAATCAGTGTATATTTATGCAAAGAAAACAATTCTCATAGGAGAAGTTACACCCGCTAAAACATACACCGAACAAAGTGGGGAATGTGTATACAACACTAAAAACTGATAAAAAAAACTACCGCAAGAACAATATATATTCAGTAAGAAAAGAAATAGTAGGAAAGCTAACAAGGGACCAACACCTGAAAACACATGTACAGAAAGTGTGACGATAACAATTTGGTAAACACCAACGAAATATATATCCTTTTCCCATATTTCTTTTCAAAAGCAACAATCATATGACTGGTAGAGCATTAAACAAGACCTGAGACCTCCAAGTGACATGTTATATAGATAATGAGTATTATATGAGCCAAGATAACTGACAGGAAGTAGGTTTAGAAATTTTACAGAACAACATCTTTGGCGGGCAAAGTTTATAAATTTATTCTAGTAGAAAGGATTAAGGAAAAATAATAACTAAAATATTTTCCGCAGCTATTTATTTACTTATGATCATATCGTACAGGCCTCGGCTGCAAATTGTATATAATCACATCACCTTCTCTGTCAATATTACATGCATTTGAATAAGAGAAGTGTAAATTTCTATGGTGCATGAGGAGAGAAACAAACATAAAATAAGCATAAATGGCCAGGTTGAGCTTTTAATCACAACCACAACAAGAGTTCAGCATTGTCGCTGGCTTGGCGAAACATCTCGGTTGAATGCTTGCTCGATGCAGCACCCGTGCCCACGCTACAACAATGTCCAACAGGAAAATAAAAAAAAAGATAGTAATAAATTATGTTAGATGATAAAGTATCTTGCCAAATATTGCATAATCTTTTAAATAAATATATTGTTTGTGAAACACGCATTCCAATGGCCTGACACAAACCAGGAAAACTCCAAAGCTAAATTGCCTGACACAAAGCAACAAAACTCCTAAAGTAAAATGCCTCAAACCCAGACGCACCCTGTGCTTATAGAATTGGGATTTTACGAAAACTTCATATTTAACTCGAGCCCTCCAAGTGACTTGTTGTACAGAGAAGGGGAATACCAGAAAAAATAGTGATCTAACCTTTTATACATAACTTCATAATTCTGAAGACCTATGAACGAAGCCCCAAATAATGAACTGGCATTTTTTAGCTGCAGGGGGTTTATTCACACAGTAAGAGATTTATAAACATGGAATGCCACATCTTCTAAATATCATTGTTATGTCAAAATTACAGTAGAACATAAGTAATAGGATAATATAATTATAAACAAATGAGATCAGAGCCAACAAAAAATATTTTTCTCAAAGGAACAAAAAGTTTAGCATGGTTCCTTGAAATGAAACCAACTCAACCTTTATGTCCACGGAAACATGCATACAGCAAAATATGAAAATCATATAATGGCTAAAATGCGTGAACATTTGTCCCACCGGTAAGGATACATTAGATTTCACAAAAGTAAAGACACCAACTTTTCTATTTAAAACATCTAGATTCTTGTTACCCTTTAGAAGCTACAGGGTGTACAATTGGTAGGTTCATCCTTACGTAGAACTAGATCATGATGGCGCGCGTTGCCGCACCCGTCTATTGTACAGTAAATGAATAGTAATTTACATATTATTCAGTTTAAAGAGGAGTTCAATTATTGTTCCAGTTCAAAGCCTCAAAGGAGACTTTAATTTATTTGCAACGAAGCAGGCTCAAGAATTATCATAACAGGATCTTCGTAAAAAAAACCAGTGATGCAAATTTATCAATGTCTAAATCTGAATATCAATACGAAGTCCAACACTCAGCCGGCATATGCCTAGAGCCAAACGCCAAAACAGGATATGAGAAATATGCAGCTAGCTGGTATCTACATCAATACGATTTTTCTAACGCGTTCTTCATCTCGCACAGGATCTTCATACAGTGATATACTGGATTAAAAACTAAAGAGGTCAACTTCTATCTTTTTTGTTGTGAAATAGATTAAGGGAAAATCCAAGCAAAAATCCATGCATTAACACGTGATTAATATGCAAATAACTAAGCATCAAGTACATATATGTTGAAAAATGTCATGATTGTTTTAATTCCAGCTTGGCCACCACAGACTGAATACTACTATCGAAGAAATAGCAATGGGTATCCCAAAGGCAGGAGAGCAGGACCCTTACGAAGAGGTTACCTATTTGACATTGGACACATTATTAGATTGAAAATATTAAGCTCGCTCATGTATATGCCTGCATATGATGTATACAGTATAACATCTGAATGAGAAATTAGTCACTACATATTTCCAAATGCCCATATTAGTCAATACAGTAACCGTTTTTCCTAATGATAAATCTCCAGATTGATCTCAGTAGCACTTTGGTGTTGGAAGCAAAATCCACTTAACAAGATGATTTAATCTTGCAGCCTAAGACAAAGAGCCGAACCAAAATTTCAGTTATATGTCTTAGTCAGTGAAGTGGCAAAATTAAGCCAATTCTTCAATGGCAGATCCATACGGAAAGCCCTTTTGAAGCCATTCCTTAGTATCAGGGATATGTTCATTAAAAGCAAGACACAATTATATGAAAGTGGAATCAGCAAGATAGATTACATGAATAAATCAGTGCAGGGCAGATGAGAAGACACCTAGTGTTCCAGCCTTCTAGGGAGGAGGGACAGTAGGGAGGTGTTGCGCAGGAGCTCACAACATCAGTTCTCAAGCACCAGGGCAATGAGTAGGGAGATGTCACGCATTTGTCTGCAACACGAGGCACCAACTCTTGAAAATTGCAGAAATTGTGGCTGCATAACAATTGGTTAAAATTTAATTATCTGTTTCAGAAAAGAACATTTAAAATAAAAAATGACACGCAGAGAGAAAATTAGCTCAAGAAGGAACCTGCAGTTCTGAGCAAGCAAGCACATCGTGCATCATATACATTAGACAACATCTTGGCGAGTATTAGCTTTAAAATATATGTTATTTGGCTTTGATCATGTCTATATTAAGTTTAGAAGACAACATAGTTACAGTATCGTACCAATCGTATCATCAGTTCAACTTTACATGATACAATCAGAGCATGAGAGAAGAAGCATACTTCTTGTGTACCATTCCATTTCAGGAGCTCAAAGCTTTGCAATTTAATTGATGCCAGGGCCGTACGCATCAGGGTGGTGGGGTGGGCCGTGGCCCACCCTGAATTTTTAAATAAACTTTTATAGTTAGTCATTTAGGCAAACTTTTATCACATATAAGCAGTGAAAAAGAAAATTAGGAAGGCGTGTCCACCATACAGTTTACCATGTTGTAACTTGGAGCATATATGTATATCTTAATTGATGATTCAAGACCTAAACAAGACTTACTTG
Organism: Lolium multiflorum; assembly: GCA_030979885.1. Taxonomy (NCBI): domain Eukaryota; kingdom Viridiplantae; phylum Streptophyta; class Magnoliopsida; order Poales; family Poaceae; genus Lolium; species Lolium multiflorum. Next base: position 234,554,757 of record CM061748.1, on the reverse strand, counting down.
TAGTAGATAGCTGTGAAAAGAATGGTCTCATATAGTGTAAAGTAGTCAAGGTCACTACTGGTCAACAACTTGATAATTTTACCTGACAAGGAAATGAAAGCAAATAATAATCAGTTTGTAGATACTATTTTGGAGGAACATCACCAATGCATCAATATAACTAATAAAATTATACAGTATATTTTTCACTCCAGTCGATTGTTCCAGTTCCTGGAGACAATAAAGTAAATAGGATACTTGAAGGTTCATCACCGATATGTAGGTATGGTCACTGATGGTTTTGCTTATTTTCCCTCCTTTATTCTGCAGGGCTGATGTACACTGAAAACACAGAGCAGTCAGGACTGAACTTGCATGCATGGATCACCGAGTTAGGTGCTGGTCTTTGAAGAAACTCTTTGATATCACCAGCATGAGAAAACTGAATACAAGACCCCATCTGATGAGCCAATTGATGTCCATAATGTTACAACAGTGCAACAGAGTAGCATGAATATGATATAATATAAAGTATCGCACAAATAGATGTTGGCGAAATTCTGAATGTTGAAGAGAATGAAGTAAAACAATGGAAATTACCTCTCCATAGAAGTAAGCTACTTCAGATGTCTAAACAATGGAAATTACTGACCCGTGAGAATTGAACTGCTCCAGATGTGACTGAATTAGTGGATGAACAAACACATTCCCTAATCCGAAAAAGTGAAGGTGGAAAGATCTTTTCTTATCTTTTACCTTGTCATGTGGGCTCTTATTCAGAAATTCTGTAGAGCCACTCCTAGTGGTCGGCAGAATACCACAGTGGATGGCTTGAATTGCGTTCGCATGGAAGAGCAGCTCCCATACAAAATCAACCATACAGCCTTATGCATACAAACGTTGTCCAAGTGTCCAACTAAAATTGCGGATCAGTTTCAACTGAACAACATCAGAAGTATATATTTGTGCAATCTGTAAGAAACTTCCCAACGCATATATCCTCATATACTGAATGAAGAGAAGTGAATCTAAACTATAAGGGAGGCATCAGGCATAGAATTTGAAGTAGTCACAATTCACATGGAGGTTGTCCTTGTAAACCTCGCTTCAGGTGCTACTACGCCTCAAACTAATCAGGCAGGCCAGTGTTGTTTGTAGCGAAGAAGACCATGAAGGCCACCCGATCTGCTCCCGTGTCATCCACCAAGAGGATCTTGAGTTGCCAACACCGTGTGTTGTGCACAGAATTGCGCATCCCCCGCCTAACCAGCACAAAAATCCGATGTCACACCTCCAGTTTGCAGATAGCAGTGGCGCAACCGAGGAAGGAGAGGTACGAAGGTACCTGGAAGGCGAAGTGGTCGCCGGCTTGATTCCCTGAGGAGTCGCCGTTGCTTGCCGACACGGAGAGGGCTGGGTGGTTGCCCGGATTTGTTGCCCGCGCAGTTGGGCATGGCGGCCGCACCTAGGGTTCGCCTTATGCCGCGGGAGGTAGGAGAGCATCCAGGAATGCGCTGCAGTTGGACGCCGCTGCTTGATGTAGAGTCGGAGATCGGGAGTGGAAGCGGCAGAGGAGGGGAGAAGGCGCAGGGGAGTTGCTTTTTGGTCGTTTGATGTCTACAGTACTTTGATTTTTTTTTTTTTGAGCTTATTATGATGTCTACTTTGATGGGTTCCAGTGCAAGAACGAGGCCCAAATTACCAGGATTGGCCTAAGTTGATTTCTGGAGAAGCAGCCCGGTAAGGAAAACTGGCCCATCTAACGCGATGGAACAAAGTAAAGCCGGAAAAACATGGTCAGCCACGATTCGTGAGTTGATAATATAGATCATTAGATGGGAAGATCGGACGGTAAGGCCGTCAAAGCGCTGTGAGGGGCTGTAGGTGGTTGAGTTTTACTGTTTACTAATATGTTAGGATTATTTATGAGCAAAGGTTTTTCCTCCTTCACATAACAAAGAAAATGGGAACCTACAATTTCAATATGATTACTCATTCAGCTATCATTTAAACTAATTAGCTTCTTGTCTAAACATCATATGAAGAATATATCCACTTATTGCAATAGTATAAATGGTAGTCTAACAAACAAAGAAGCAGATAGTGTATTAGAACATCATTGTACCCAAATTTTCATGATTCTAAAAAGTAAAAACATATTTGCCTCTTATATCCGTTCAGCAATATGAGTTGTAATATCATGGAGGTTGAACAGCAAAACATGATCTACAACTTTAGGCAATATCTAGCAACAATAATATGCTGTGCTGTTTACATTCGATAAGCAACAATAATACTTTAACTGTAGCAGCAGATAGCTTGACTAAACCCTAAACCATATCAAAGCGCCTTCAAGCTTTCTGATCTTACAGATTCTCAAACTCATATTACCACTTGGTAACATGGACTCTCTTTAAAACAAGAAATGGCCAGTTCTCAGCAATTTGTATACTTTCCATGAATATATCACAAATACCAATGATATTGCTGCTTAAAACAGCTCGCAAGCTTATATATATGATGGTCCTAAGTTGAATCACTAGCAGATGGCGACATCACAAGTACTTATATTGTCGCTACTTAAACATTGGCTGGGCATGCTTTTTTGTGTTTATTAGGAACAAAAAAAAAACTAACACATGGTCTGCTGCAGGCAGGTTGGAAATTACCTAGCATATGAATTCTAATATATCATTACAGGTATACATACACTAAGTAGTTACAGGAAGAGAAATTACTGCATTGGAAGGGGACATGTACATAGCGATCAGCCAAACATTCTGCGGGTATTTGATCCACCTTATACTTTTTAAATTGGTTCCTGAAGACATGGATAAATAAAAGAATATTAGTTTTGGAAACATGTTATAATTTCACCATATAGTTGCTTAAACATATTAACAAACCTCTAATCGTACCATAGTAAACCGCAAACCGTTGCCAATAGCTATCTCAAATAAATTTGGAGCTCTCTCATTGCACTGAGACTGTTTAATTAAGTTTTTCTAGGAATCATCTTTAACTAATTCGTTCAATTTGGTATGAGTGTTATTCATTTCTTCTACATTCTCAGAAGATAATTTGTGGGGCATACACAAAGATTACAACAAAATCTTTCCAAATATTGTATGGCCTAGATGCTTGACCCAAGTACCTTTCCACCAGAGAGAGTGACAAATTGGTATCAAATATGCTTATGTATTGATCATCACACCAGGGGAATAATCAAGTTTAGTATTCTTGGTTATCACTTCTTTCCATACTTTCGAATCCATCTGGTGCAATGCGTCCCTTACTCTCTTTATAAAGTTTACAACCGTGGTCTGATGTCTCTCCTCTCATAAATCCATGATGACATCTTGTTAAAACTTCTCCATTCTTAACGTGACATTTTGCTGAAAATAAAATAAGGCGAGAGGTTAGAAAACACACACACCACTGAACTGGAGGTGCGTCTTACACATACTATTCAACTGGAGGTGTAGCCTACACTTCTGAAAGTTCAACACCCTATATCATGGCATTTGGGTTCATGACATTAAAAGGAGATAGATACTCTTTCATTCATATGCTCTAAGGATTGGTCAACCATCCTTCAAGCAGGGGGGGCAAATTATTTTATTCTAATAGGTTCCCCAATGAATGTTCACCGATTCTGCAGCTCCAAGACCAAGATAAATAGCTAAATATTTGAAGTGTCATAAGCTAATCAATATTTCTAGAGCTGAAATAGTAGTTGTCACAAGTGCAAAACACATGTCGTAAGTTAATCAAGATTCACAGCTAGAGCTGAAATAGTACTTCAGTAGTCACAAGTACACAAAATTTGAATTAATTCTATGACTGACACTCAGCAAAGATGGGTTTCCGATGTTTCTGATGATTGCACATAAGAACAAGCATGCTAGATTTTTAGCTTTAATTTATAACAAGGTATATCACCAACAAATCTACAAGCATACCACCTAGGATGAGAGATCTCAGGGAGATGATCTGATCATCTGACCCAAAGGCTATCTCCGTTCTTTGCAATGACTGGAACATTAACAATTAGAGCAAGTAACGAATTAGTATAATCATGGATCTTGGGGACTACTTACAACCATGGCATGGAGATCAGGATGGAGAGAGGAAGCTATTCGAAGAGTACCAAAACGGCACAGGAAGGGACGAATGAACGTGTCTAGAGGCGAATCAGTCCTCACGCAAACTGATGAGGGATTGAGGATGCAAATCTCCCTTAGATATATTGTTGTTCTAGATAGCTGTTTTGTAACAATTTAAACAGTCCAATATGTGAATCGATGTAATCTGAATCTGTAGTGTTAATCACGACAGTATGCACATAAAAGTAATCTGAATCCTCTCGTCATCATCCTCACCAGAGCCCCTCTGCGCGCCTTATTCCTTTCTCACGGGCAGTCGGACAGCGTCTTGTGCCAGCATCCTCCTTCAAACCCACCGCTCGCTTCCAAGGTAGCATAAAACATGGGTCCACCGCCACGCCTGAAGCACTTCTGAAGACTGAAGCTGCAGTGCTCCATAGCATCCACACCTCATCACCCCTATCAAAGAACACACCAAACTGTAAGAGTAACCGCCGCATCACTCTAATTTGGTGAGAGTAGTTCTGAATCAACAAGCCTGATAGTTTGTGGAGCGTAAAAGACGCATCACGACAGCTGAGACGTTGCCACTCCCCATCCAATCCGGCGCGCGCCGTTTGCCCAGCCCGAGCCCTGACGTTGCAGCGTGAGGGGCTGGGGCAGAAGACGCCGCGCTCAAGTATGGGATAGCGGCCGCCGTCGGCCATGCGGGCTCACGGCATGGTCACCACACAACCAGCATGCAGCAGATTGATGACGACCCCCGCTCATCGGCGCCGGGAAGTGCGCCGCGCTCAACGACGACCCTGACGCGGCTGCCAAGTACAGCAGCTCACTTGCAGCGGGCGACACCACCGGCATACGGAGCTCACAAGGAGCAACGGAGTCTTTTCCGGCTCTGGCAGTAGCAGCTCTACGACCCGCCGCAGCCAAGAAACAACGAATGAAGAAGGAACCCCATGGTCAAAGCAGCCCCCGAACCGACCCGCAGCCCCTTTGCCTCGCCGACACGTTGCATAGAGCAGCAGGAAATTTGGCAGGGAAACGTGTACCGCGACGACCACGCATGCGGTGGGCCAAATCACGGCCCATCACGGAACGAAGAAATGGCAGTGGGAACATCCCTCCGCGTGGGATCCACGACAACGACAGTCAAATCGATGAGAGTGGCTGCCAACCCTGGGAGCTTAGAGCTCTTAGAGGATGGAGCGTCTAGTGACTCGACAAAATATGCAATGCCATAAAATTCGAAATCTACACAAGAGTCGAAAATAAAATTCCAGTTATGAATAATGTAAAAGTGAATAATAAGGACGCGATTAGTTCTTGGTCGATTTAAAACTAAGTTAATTCTTGGTCACCTAATTCTATTTCATGTGCAATTGCATATTCTTGTGTAATTGCACACCGACGTGTAATTGAATCTTGATGCAAATCTAATAATTTTGGAGTTGACTTGAAACTAACTTAATTCTCGGTTAACCTAGAACTAGCAAAACGAAAATAATATAAGGAAAAAATTTGCTACATGACATCGTTATTTTCTAGCTTTTGACGAAACATACCTCTTGACTGTGTCGTACCATCACAATTTTGTGGCACGTTCGTTAAAACACACTGCATAGATAAAAACAAGAAGTTTTACACTTTGCCTTTAAAACCGGTGATAGCATGGTCATCTCATGCAAAAAAAAAAGTGCAAAACTTTTCGGTTTGGGCCATGCGTTCACACATTCAGTCTAACGCATCACAAATTCACAATGCCCCGTATACCAAGCCCGAGCGTAGGGAACAGATTTCAATACGAAAAGCCCAAAAAAAGAGTACGGTCTTTTCATCGTGTCTCACAACTCACAACTCACGAGGTCTGAATCTGTCTAAATTTTAATTTTGTCTCCTACAGTACTCCCTCCGACCTAGGGCTTAGGGCGCAAAAAAATTTCCGATTTATCCCAAGGGTTAAGGCGTGGGATGCGTTTTGACGCAAATCTACCGAAATTGCCCTCATTCCCCTCATTCTTCCTCCTCTCACTTGCGAAAGTCCCGCAACGAGCAGCGGCCGCTGGGCCTCATCCTCTGCTAACTCCCATCAAAGAAAGGCGCGGGTGCTCCGGCCAGATGGGTGTCGGCCACCGCCGCCAGCCCTCCCATAGGTGCGCTCCTGCGCAGCCGAGGGAGCTCCGGCCTCCGTCCTGCAATGGCCGCTGCCCGGCGAGCTTCAACCTCCCCCCTCCGGCCCGTCGCCCGGCGAGCTTCGGCCTCCCTCTCGTGGTGGTTGGGGTCGAGGACGCGTCGCTCGTCCGCCGGAGTTGGAGATAGAGCGGGAGGGGATTGTTGGCCGCCTCGGGAGAAAGGGAGAGGGGAGCACTAGCCGCTCAAGATTTGACTCATGGCGACAGAGGTAGTCGCGCCCTCGTCCGCCGCCGCCCCAATCTGCCGGTGCGAGATGAATTTCTGGAGTGTGATGTTCTCGGTGGTGCTGGGGCGTGCTCTGGTAGAGGAATTTCCTGAGGGTCGTGGTGGTGTTGGTGACAAAGGATTAATTTGTCAATGCCTACAGATTGTAGACTAGGGTTTTGCTAGAAGTAGAGGGCAAGTAGATCTCGAAGGTTCAGGCGAAAAGTACTCGACGATTATGAAAACTAGGGTTATGTTGACAGAGATTCGATCCTGTCCCTCGACTCCCTTATATAGGAGGTGGAGCCGAGGGTTCTCTTTCGTACAAGTTACGGTTCCTAACTCATCCCGCCGATTACAAATAACACTTCCTATTACAACTCTAACTTTCCTTAATATATCTTGGGCTCCCGAATCTTCTTATTCTTCGGGTAGTGGGCCTTCAGTAAACCCCGGTACTATCTTTGGCAGCCCATTTGGGATGCCTATGTCAGAGGCCCCGAGATTTTGCTTGAATCGTAGAGTCGTGAAAATCTCGACTGTTTATTTTTATTCGAGAGCTTTTATTTATACTTCTTCACATAAAATTCTATATTGTACAGGGATAATGGTAGTTGGGGCTAGTTCATCTGACGGATCGGTACTAGTTAACTGCTCTAGTGGCAATCCGCAAAAACCCTTCAAGATCACGTCCTGGACATGATCTCGGATACGGTGCAAACTTCGACAGGTGCCGCTTAAGGTCTTACCATTCTGTCGAGTCCCCAAATTTATCGAGTACCTAACGCGTCCGTTAGGATTTTTCTTCGATCTTGATACGGATAAAAGTAGCAGAGCGCAGCCTTTGGCGATGCCACGCCCAGCAGAACGGATCGGGGTCTTACCTTCGCAAATTTGCGGCATTCAGAAATTGATCGCGACTTTGGCGTTCTGAGAATATATTGTCGAGTGCTTTTCGCCTTTGGAATAGCACATTTTATCGAGTCATATTTAATGACTTATTTTGTCTTCCCGATGGGAGTATATGTAGAGTTATCTGTAACTAGAAATATACTCACTGTTTCTTTATTTTAATAAAAATTCATCCGGCACGCGAACAGCGTTCCCGATGGGAGTAGCCCCCGAGGCTACATCCAAGGACTTGTGCTTGGGTGTAGGCTCCACAGATTAGTATCCGTTGCCGCTATATTTATAATCTTTCTCGACAGTTTTATATTTATCGGGTGCGCAACCAGCGCTCCCGATGGGAGTAGCCCCGAGGCTATGAACAAATGCTTGCATTTGGTCATAGGCTCTCGCCATTTCTATCTTGTCATACTCGAAATTTTCTATTTTTCCAAAGTAGCCCCCGAGCGTTTGGGCAAAAACTTGTATTTGATCAAAGGCTCCCGAGATAGTCTTGCGTTGTCGATAGACTTTTGAAACCTCATAGTCGAATTTTTCTTTTATCTTGACGACGTCATTGCTGATGATAGCCACGATTTCTATTTTGAAAACTGACCATTACCGCTTGTTTCGCTGCCTTGTGGGTCTCAATTCCTGATCTGACGGACACGTCGTGCAAGTGGGGGACACATGTTCTCCTCTTTTTCTGGCACGTTCTGTAACCTCGTCGATGTAAAAATACTTTTTTACCCTCATCTCCACGTGGTTATCATCTCCTTCACACTTTTTCCATCCAACGGTGCAATGCTTCGCCTGATTCCTATATAAACCTTTCTTCAACCTCGGTTCACTCCTTCGCTTGCGCCGCACATCTGTTCCTCTTTGCAAAAACTTCCCCTGCGCCCAACTCTCTTTGATCTTCCGCACGCACGAACATTGCTTTTCCAGTGCCATTGATGCCACCGCGCACGCGACTCACGCGCCACAGTAGAGTCCAAGATGGCCGCCGAAGATCTTGAATGGGAGAGATCTAAAATCTCCAACCAAGACCTCAACATGCTTGAGGCTTGGCCTGATGAAGAAAGAGGACGCCATCCGCTTTCCCAGCGAAGAAAGCTACCCAACCCTCCAATGGAGTACCGGTTAGTTTTGTTGATCACCTCATCCGCGGCCTTTCGCCCAATTCACGATTTCCTCCGCGGCCTTCTTTTTGTTTATGGGATTCAACTGCACCATTGACCCCCAATTCCATCCTCCATATTTCCATTTTTATCACGCTGTGCGAATGCTTCCTTGAGTCCCTCCTAATCGGGCTCTTTGAAACGCATTTTCTCGCCTCCGCCGCAATGGCTCCCACAACGCCACCTATAACATAGGCGGCGTTGTTATTCGTGTCCGAACCGACGTTGATTACTTCGACGTCAAATTTCCGATTCTGTCCAAGGGTGGCGCAAAAGTGGCTCTACATACACGAAGAAAGTGCCAATTGTGGAACACAACATAATCCCTTTCGACGGAAATGCCAAAATTCAGCGCCGCCGCTCCTGGGATGCTGAAGCTTCCGAAGAAGAGAAAAAGGCGACAGAAGCACTTATGTCTCGTATTCATCAGCTTCAAAATACTCGAGCAAAGAGCTGTCTGGTGTTCAAATCACCGCCTACTTTCTTAGAATTAGAGTGCAGCCTCTTCAGGCTCGCAAAATCCCCTTTGGACGTATGCTGGTGGAAATGACGCCAATAGGCTCTCCAATGATCTTTCTGCAAAGGACTTGGAGAAGCTGATTCGAGAATTTCCCGTTTGAACAAGAAGGATCCTGTTCCTTCCTCTTGTCGCGTGGAACCATACAGCTCCCAATCCTCTCCCCGAGGTATTTTGTCTTCGAATTTTTATCTTTTCCCAACGTTCCCTGCATCTCAATGTATTGATATCTCTCTAATTTTTCTTTTGTCGCTATTTTTCTGAACCATCCTACTATGGCTTCCCTCCTCCCCTTCCCCGAGGATGGAGAAGTCGAAGAACAAGCTATCGTTGCCGAAGACAACCAAGGTTCTTCTTCATGAAAGTGAAGTCGCAGGTTCTCAAATCTGCGGCTTCCCATGAAAAAGAAGTTGAATCTGCCGCGAGTCGACGCAATCCCTTCCTCCTGTAGTTTCCCAAAGAACAAAAGGAAAAGGGATGATGCCGAAGCTTCCACCTCCAAACCCGAAGAAGTTGTTCCTTCTCGTCAGAAGGCAGCTTATGATCCATACCTCGAGACTCTCTCAGTTCGTAAGTACCCTCTCCCTATTTATTTGCACTTTGAAGATTTTTGTCTATCTTGCCTTTTATGTTGTCGACATTTACTCGTAGTGATGATGAAAAGTAGTACCAAATGTTGATGTGGCTGCTCGAACGAGTACGTCACATACATTAGTCGCCTCGGAGACGCCGTCGAAGGAGAAGAAACATCGCCTCCTCGACGAATGTCGGCGCTGCGACTCCTCCGTCAAGCCCCCTTGTCCCTTCACCAAAAAGGGCAAGGGTTGAAACAATTCCGGAGCCTACTCTTCAGTCGAGTAGCTCTTCTAACCCTCTCTTGGATGATGTAAGTTTGTCGATATCTATGTTTCCTCTATTTTGCTTTTTCACGCCTTCACTTTTTTTATGCCGATGTTTCTCTTGCTTTGTTCTTTTTTGACAGCCTATGATCAAAGATCTTATCCGCATCGGATCTCAATTCATTGGGTACCGAGAATATGCCAGCAGAACCGAAGGTAACAACCTTATACTTGGTTCTTTTTGACTTTTGCTCCCGTTGTTTGTCGCAATTTTTGATCTTTCCTTTTTTTATCTCGACAGAGAAACTTGCAGAGGCCAATAATCGTGCCGACGCACTTATTCAAAAGCTGGAGCAAAGTGAGGCGGCCCGCAGAAGCCGAACTTGTTAGCGAAGCCAAGGCCGAGGCTGATGAAGCAGAGCAAAAGTCGCTAGTGTCGAGGAACAGAAAAGACTTGAGGATGCTGAATCTGCTTTAAACGAGCATAAAATGCACAAGCTGCTCGTGAGCGGGGATCCTCAAGCGTCTGAAATCACAAATTCGACGTACGAAAGTAATATTATCGATCCCTTCTATTTTTTAGTGGACTTCCTGTTTCTTGTTTTTTGATTGATGTTTTGTTTCCTGCGGCAGCCCAAACAAACCAAGGTTTTGATCTGGAGAATCCCGTCAATCTCTCCTTGACACACTTTCTTATCTGGAGCTTCATGGGTCCGAAATTCGTGAAGGCGTGGCAAATGCTAGTGCAGGATTGTCGACGCTGTTCCCTACTTCTTCCCGAAGAAAGAGGAGCCCTCGACTTTCCTTGCTCTTGCCAAGAGCTTCAATTCATCAGAAGACCTTGGACTGAAGGTGCGCCGAAAACATGAAGATTGTGTCGAAAGCACCGTTGCCCCTGTTATTGACAACAATCAGATCGTTGATTGGATGAAAGTTGGCGACACCGATCAAATAGAGCAATTGAGGTGGAGGTCGCTGATTAAGGCAGCCAAACCCAACACGAAGAAAATCTTGGCATATCTCGGGATCAAGCCATCGTCGACTCCCAGCTCATCAAGGCCGGAGGTCTAGTTTCATATTCTTTTGCTTTGTTTTTAGTTTGCCTCCTCCTTTTGGTATTGTCGCTATAGTGCTCCTGGCGATGATTAGGTCTTCTAGAGGTCCTTATTTTGTAATAGACATGTATATATTATGAGAATGAATGGAAGTCGAACTTTGTCTCAATGATTGATATCGACGTTTTCTATTTTCAGTTGATTTTTGACAACTATACGTCAATTCCTGGTCCTTCCGAAGTTTTTCCTTCGTCTCTTTCGAAAAAGTCTTCTGTCCCTGTTAACCTTATTGATGATTCTGCGAGTAAGGATCTGACAGAAGAGTTGAAAGAACTTCGAGTACAACTCCAGTCCGTGAAGAAACAGTCGCTTATGCTTATGGAGCAATCTCGAGAATCTTCTGAAAGGGAGAAAATTGCACTCTAACAAGCTCGAGATGCCGTGACTGAGAAAGACGCCGCCTTGCTTGCTGCAGCCATCTCGCGAAAATGCCATGCTTCAACTTCTGACAGATGCTAGCTTGGATATAGCAGGTATGCTTCATTGTCGTTTTTTCTTTTTTGCTTGTCTTCTCATTGCGCACTGGTTCTTGGAAAAAATAGGTTCTTTTTTGGATGCTACTACTGAGGATGAACGTGTCGAAGCTCGGTCCAATGTACTTCTTCGTCTTGCCACAGAGCATGGAGTACTATTTTGGGGTACGCCTGAACGAACTCGCCAGATTGTCAGATTTCAAGATCGCGCGCTTCAGGTTCGCGAGTATCTTGACTTCTGTACCAAGACCCTGTCTATGGTTTATAACTCTATGTTTCCTCGGAACATTCAACCAAAAACTCTTCCCGAGTTAATGGAAAAGTTTAAGGATGCCCACAGGATCCATAACTTTGTCAGAGCTCAACTGGTGGCTGGCGATTTGCCCTTATCATGCTTCGATCTGCCACTCAAAGCTTGATCTGACCCAAGTTGTTGAGAAAGTTCACGAGAAGGTACGGCGCCGAAGAGTTGGTGTCGATCGTATTAACACGAAGGTTTCACCTATAGCCGAAGAAATGATTGAAGACCTTCTTCGGATGGATGCCGACTTTTTTGCAGATGGTCATTATGCTGATTTTCTTGGCGCTGCTCCTGAAGAAAACAGAATTACCCTTGATGATATATTGAATCAAGACTAATTATGTTCCTTTGGTAGATAATTCTTCCTTGTAAATCATAATTATGATTCTGTTGTGAAGCAATCATCATATTTCTATATTTGTCTAGCCCCCGAGTATTTTCGGTGGCTATTCGCTGTATTTGTATAATGCGAGGTTTTAAACCAAGGCATTTATTCAATATGTAGTTTTTGCTAATATCAGCCCCCGAGCTATTTTGTTGAGTACTGTTTTGTATTTTTATTGACTCACGAAGTATGTTAATACTAAGGCGAGGCTTTTCTTTTTTCGAGCAACTATATTGGCATTCGTCGGGTCGGGGACTTTGAGCATGTCGATAAAGAAAAGTTATATTGACACTATCTTTATTATATTGCAGCACCGCGAGCCCGCCTCATTAAAAACCTCTCCGGCCCCACTCGGGCCCCGAAAAAGGAAAAGAGTGCGTCTGAAAACTCGCGGGCGTTTCGGTACATTGTATGTTTACAAAGTAGACTATATTTCGGCATCTAAGCGTAAAAACGCCCGAGCTGTGCCACGTTCCAGGATTTGGCTCGGCAATCCCTGTCTTCTTGTCTTTGATTCTGTATGCTCCTCCTTCGATTACCTCTGTGACGATATAAGGTCCAAGCCATGGTGACTCGAGTTTTTCGTGACTTTTTTGGTTGAGTCGCAGAACTAAGTCACCAACTTGAAAAGACCTTGGGCGCAATCGTCGACTGTGGTAATTCTTAGGTCCGTTGATATTTGGCGACTCGGACAGACTTCATCTCGAGCTTCAAGTGCATCGACATCGTTCTCCAAGGCTTCTCTCGAGGTTTCTTCATCATATTCGTGACTCTTGGATAATCGTGCTCTATTTCTATCGATCGCCGGCGCCATGGACCAAAAACGGTGTTTCCTGTGTTGCCGTATTTGGTGTTGTTCGGATACTCCACAATACACTTGGCAGCTCCTCCGGCCAAGTATGTCGTGCTTTTTCCGTGGTCCTAGCGAGGCTTTTTGATTCCATTGCGTATAATGCCATTGGCTTTCTCGACTTGTCCATTGGTCTGTGGATGTGCGACAGACGCAAAACTCAACTTAATGCCCACTTCTGCGTATGCTTTGAACTCCTTGGACGTGAAGTTACTGCGTGACAATGCTATGAGGAACTCCAAATCTGAAGACGATGCTTTTCACGAATCGCCGCGCCGTTCGGTGAATTTATCGGCTTTGCTTCTATCCACTTTGTAAATTTGTCGACAGCGACTAGCATATACTCATAACCTCCTGGCGAAGCTTTGTGTAGTTTTCCCACCATGTCGAGACCCCATTGAGCAAAGGGCCAAGACAATGGGATTGGCATAAGTTCTTTGCGGGAGAGTGAGGTGGCGCGAATCTTGGCACGCGTAGCAAGTTCTCACTATTTCCTTTGCGTCCTCGATTGCTGTTAACCAATAGAATCCTGCTCTGAAAACCTTAGCCGCGATAGCCCGGCTGCTCGCGTGGTGCCCGCATATCCCTTCGTGCACATCCTTCAGGATAATTCGTCCTTCTTCGGGTGTAACGCATCTGTAGCACGCCCGAAATACTTCGTTTGTACAACTCCCCTTTTACCACAGTGAAAGCTTTTGATCTCCTAATTATTCGCCTTGCTTCAACTGGATCGTCGGGTATTGTTTTCCTTAGGATATATGATATGTAAGCCTGCATCCATGGAATTTGCACCATCATGACTAGCTCTTGCTCTTCTTCTTCTTCTGTGTCTTTGGTGATACTCAAGGTTTTCTCTTTCTTCTCCTTCTTTGTTTTTGCTGGCTTTGTTGACCTCTCGCTTATCTCTTCCCAAAACACGCCTGGAGGTATCGCGAGACACTGTGACCCGATGTTTGCAAGAACGTCGGCTTCATCGTTGCTCATCATCCTGCTAATGTGGTTTACCTCACAACCATCGAATAACTTCTCCCAGCTCATTGTACACCTCTTTGTATGCTATCATACTTTCGTTGACCGCATCGCATTGATTCATGACTTGCTGTGCCACCAATTGTGAGTCGCCGAAAATTTTCATCGGGTTGCACCGCAAGCTTTCGCCATCTTCATCCCGTATGAGAGCTTCATATTGCTTCGTTATTAGACGCGTTTGGGAACGTCATCCGAAAACGTACTTCAACTTGTCGCCTTGGGTGATACCAATATCACGCCTGCTCCAGCACCTTCCGCCTTTTGGACCCGGGTTCATAGTCCAAGTTCTCGATAAATCTGGGGTCCCGTGTTTTGTAGCTCCATCCACTCTGCAATGAAATCTGGTAAGACCTGCGGTTTTATTGCTTTTCTTTTTTCGTCGTGATGAAAAGTTCTATTCCCCAAAGGAGACACGACCCGTAGCTTCTGGGTTGTTCAGTATATTTGACAAGGGAGCCTCGTTGACCACTATTAACGGTGCGCCGAAAAATAGTGTCGCACTTTTCTTGCTGTCGTGAATACTCCATATGCCGCTGATATTGCGGTACCGCTGTTTTGAGGGCGACAAACTTCGCTGATGAAATATAGCCTCTCGAACTCCATGAAGCTTGCCTTCTTCTTCTCTCTCGACTACTAGGGCCGTGCTGACCACCTGAGGTGTGGCTGCAATGTACAAGAGGAGAGGTTCTTTCTCTTTCGGTGCCACCAATATCGGTGGTGTCGAAATTGCTCGCTTGAGGTTCTCGAAGGCTCTATCTGCTTCCTCGTTCCATTGAAATTTTTCTCCTTGTTTGATCAACGCATAGAACGGCAGCGCCTTTTCTCCTAGCCTGGCGACGAATCTGCAAAGTGCGACTCGCCCCGTTAACCGTTGTATTTCTTTCAGCTTTGTTGGCTTTCGCATAGTAACGATGGCCTGTATTTTTTTTTTTTCAATCCCCCTTGCTGATACTAAGAACCCGTGAAGTTCTCCCGGGAACTCCAAAAGAGCACTTTGTCGGGTTTAGCTTGAGGCATAACTTGTCAAGGTTGTCGAAGGTTTCCTTCAAGTCTTCGATCGAGTCGACCCTTTCTTTGATGTTATTACGACATCGTCAATGTAGACTTGTACATTTTTTCCAATCTGTGTTGCTAGGCACTTCGCATCATCCGCTGATATGTTGCTCCCGCGTTTTTCAGACCAAAGGGCATTGTTTTATAACAAAACACGCCGTAAGGTGTGATGAACGCTGTCTTGGCTTCATCTTCTTCTTTTAATCTTATCTGGTTATAACCAGAATATGCGCCAGGAAGGAAAGACGTTCGCATCCTGCCGTGGAGTCGATGATTTGATCGATCCTTGGGAGGGGAAAGTGATCCTTGGGACAATGTTTGTTGAGACACGTGAAGTCGACGCACATGCGAAGGACTATTGTGTGTTTTTTCGGCACCATCACTGGGTTAGCTACCCACGTGGCTTCGGTAGATATTTCCCTGATGAAACCAGCATCTTTGAGTCGATCTATTTCAGATAACATGGCTTTGCGGCTAGGCTCCGAAAAACGCCGCAAAGGTTGCTTTACTGGTCTTGCGAGAGGATCCAAATTGAGGTGGTGCTCGGCAAGTTCCCTGGGTACTCCTGGCATGTCAGCTGGACACCATGCGAAGATTTTTCAGTGCTCACGGAGGAACTCGACGAGCGCGCTTTCCTATGCGACATCCATGTTTGCGGCAATGGACGTCGTTTTCTTTGGATCTGTCGGGTGGATCTGTACCTCTTTTGAATCCTTGGTTGTATTGAAAGTTGGCTCCTTAGAAGATCTCCCTACCTCTGGCAGCACATCATAATCAGTGAACCTTGGCGCCGCATACTCTGCTTGCATCCCGAAAGTTTCTGACAGTCGATGAAAATCTTTGTCGCATTTATCGCGCAAAACTTCCTTTGATTGTGATAGGTCCCTTGGGCCCGGCAACCTCCACAACAGATATGTATAATGCGGCACTGCCATGAACCTAGCATATGCTGGTCGTCCCAACAACGCGTGATATTGCGACGGGAAATCCACAACTTCGAACTCCAAATTCTCTATCCTGTAGTTTTCTCGGGTTCCAAACTGGACGTCGAGGTTGATTTTGCCCAATGGGTAACTTGGCTTCTCTGGTGTAATCCCATGGAAACGTGTGTCAGTTGGTTTCAAGTTCGCTAGGGATATGTTCATCTTCCTCAATGTATCTGCATACATGAGGTTTAAGCTGCTGCCGCCATCTATGAAAACTCTCGACACGTCAAAACCAGCGATTACTGCAGGTAAGATGAGTGCTGATTGTCCTGGTCGAGGAACTTGCTGCGGATGGTCTGCGATTGTGAAGCCGATGTCTTGCCCCGACCAATTTAAGTACTCTGTTGGTGGAGGCATCTTCTGCCATGAACACTTGTCGAGAGATTACCTTCTGCGCCCTGTTGGATGGCCTAGCTTTCTGAATCATCGAGACCGCACCGTTAGAATTAGGATCAACATATGGAGGTGGGTGTGGTGCTGCCGCTATTCTGAGCTGGTGTCGATTTTCGTCGGTAATTGCGGGAGGAGGTGGAAGGTGGATCTCGCTCCTTGGCTCCCGAGGGTTTCTGTTATTTGCTTGGGCATTTGCAATTCCTGCGGCTCGCATCATTGCCTGAAAATTACGGCAGTCTTTCTGGAGATGTCCTGACTGCCTCTTTCCATTGTTGTCGAGGTAAAAGTGCATTTGACACGGACCGTTCATCATCTCCTCGGGAGATACGTAAGGTCTTTGAATCCTTGGTCCACTATTTTGCCTGTTGCCACGAAAATCACCTCTATTGTCGCCTTGATGTTCGTTACTCCATTGGTAGTCGTCTCGACTGTTTCCTCCAGGATTTCCTCGAAAACCAGCCGATATATGGCCGGGAGCATCGTTGTTGTAGAACTGGCGAGAAAACCGCCTTCTATTTTGATAATTTCGACCACGATCCTCTTCTGGCGACCTGTGTCGCTTGTTGTATATTGCGTCTTCTCCATCTCCATTTATTGGCTATCTCCATGAGTGCTGATATGGTCTTAGGGTTGGTTCTCCCTAAGTCCTCGACAAAATCTCCTCGCCGGATTCCTGCCACGAACGCATCTATTGCCCTCTCGTTGGATATATCTTCCGCCGAGTTCTTTATGATGTTCCACCGTTGTATATATTTCCTCATCGACTCGTCGTGTTTTTGTCGACACGCCCTCAGCTCTTCCAACGACGCAGGTTTCTTGCAGGTAGATCGGAAGTTTTTCACGAAGATGTCCTCAAAGTTATCCCAGCTGTCGATGGAATTTAGGGGGAGTTTCTTTATCCAAGATCTCGCGGCACCACTCAGGTGAACTTGGATACTTTGCATAGCTGTTGCTCTGGTTCCTCCTACCAGCTTTACCATCTCGAGATAATCCACGAGCCAATCCTCGGGATCTTGCAGGCCGTCGAACTTCTTGAAATTCTCGGGTAACTTGAACCCTTTTGGGACTCGAGTTTTTCGAACTCTTCTCGTGAAACACGGGAGCCCACACATATCTTCGTCGGCGACTTCTGGTGAGTGCTGACGCTCCCTTCTTTCTTGTCGCGCTCTGTCCACCCTTACTTGGACTGTGTGTCTCTTGCTCCACTTGTTCTTGGGGGGTCTTGAACTGCTGTGTTGGGTCGTGGACTGTTTCGCCTAGGGTTTTCTTCGGGAGGCGTTGTTGCAAACGCTGTTCCCATTACTCCTACTCCAGCCATCGCCATATTGAACAATGGTTCTCTCGGGTCCCCAGGAGGTGGTCTAGACGCAAGGATGTAAGCTCGTGTTGCCATGTAACTGCTTCTGGAGTTTTTGGGATGATATTTCCTCTTTCATCGATCGACATAAAGGACATGTCGAGATTTTGGATTATGCTTCCTCTTTCTGCTTCGGGTATGTTTTGGAGCCGAGACATCGCTCTCCTCCGAGCTTCTCTGTGACTATCTCCCGAAGTTCTGAAAGGCGACTTAATCTCGTGTCGCTTGATGCAGAAGTGCTTCTTTCCTCCTATTCAGGGATGCTGTCTGTTTTTCTAACTCTCTGCTTACCCGAGCAAGTCTATATTGATATGCTTGTAACTCTTGTACGGTAGCAGTAGTATTCATTGGTTCTGATCCATCCATGGCTCTCGCAGCCCTATCCCACGCAGCTTGCGGGAGTTGGACTTTTGCGCGAGTTGAAGATCCAGCATATTTAGTGCCTAGGCCTGTTCTGAGATCAGCGGGATCGACGTATGGATTTCCCAAATCGTCGAAAGCCTCTGACGTTTGCGGTTCTGATGTACCCGCTTCTTCTATTGCACAGATTTGGTGGTATTTTGTGTATTGATTTTTGTCAAGGTTGGTGACACCATCATATAGAGTGGTGAAGACCTTTCCGATGGCGACAGATTTGTCGATGAAGTTGAAGCTGTCGACTTTCGGAGTCGCTGCTTATAAAGGAGTCCGCAGACGACTCGAAGGATGTGTTGCTGAAGATCTTGGCGAGCTTTCCGCTTGCCTTGCTGTCGACGAAGCGTGGCGACGAAAACTCCTCGTCACTCGTCGAAAAGTTAGAATCGACCGCTGAAAATTCCGACGAGATCGGAACTTCGAGACGGTAGGATCCTTCCTTGTTGACGCCAAATCGGAATTCTCCGAACGTCATGATGATGGGCTCCTCCAGATAGGCACATGCATCCATACGGGAGGGCGGGTGAGGAATAAAATTGAATAGATCATTTTTTTCCTTGTTACCTCGATCCATCGCATTACTTGCTGTCGACGAAGTCGAAGATCTTGAACGTGCCATCGAGATCAGCTCCTTGCAACCTCTAATTCCCACAGACGGCGCCAATTGACAAAGGATTAATTTGTCAATGCCTACAGATTGTAGACTAGGGTTTTGCTAGAAGTAGAGGGCAAGTAGATCTCGAAGGTTGCGAAAAGTACTCGACGATTATGAAAACTAGGGTTATGTTGACAGTAGATTCGATCCTTTCTTTGTCCCTCGACTCCCCCTTATATAGGAGGTGGAGCCGAGGGTTTCGTTTTGTACAAGTTACAGAGTCCGGGACGGTTTCTAACTCATCCCGCCAGATTACAAATAACACTTCCTATTACAACTCTAACTTTCCTTAATATATCTTGGGCTCCCGAATCTTCTTATTCTTCGGGTAGTGGGCCTTCAGTAAACCCCGGGTACTATCTTTGGCAGGCCCATTTGGGATGCCTATGTCAGTTGGCTCCTTGGTTGTGCAGGGGTACGGCGGAGAGGAATTCCCGGAGCGTTGTGAGCGATTAATTAGGGGCATACTTGGAAGATTTTAGCCCCCGGAAACTCCCCTTAATCCTTGTGCCAAAACTTATACGCCCTAAGCCTTGGGTCGGAGGGAGTATGTGCTAACCCATCGGTTCTCCACGCGTGCAACACCCCAATTTAAGTGTTGCCGGTAAAAACACGAACAACCACCGTTCCATTGTTTTCTTTCCCAGCTTCAGAGACAATATGCAAAAGTTGTTGTTGTTGGATCAACCATGTCTCTAAACTGCACACGCTTCAATAAACCTCCCTTCCAAACCCATAGCTCATAATCCAAACCTTCGCTTAGATTTCGCCTCTTTTGTGATGGCCATTGTATCAAGGGCTCAAGGCCCGTCTAAATCGACACCAATGACCAGTTGGTCTGCGTGGAAATCAACATCGGGTTAAAATGACGTATGACATCAGGCAGATGGTGGCTGTGAGCCTGCGAAGTACATCTAGCCTGCAAAGCCAAGCGCGGCAGACCCCAACACATATAAAGCTTGTGCGTCTACCAATGACAAAGTTTAGAACAAGGATAATAATAGAGCGAGGCGGTGGGTAGGAAGGCCATGAGAGGGGAGGCGGCAGGGCGGATGCTAGGATTTCGCCCGTGTCGTCCCCTAGGAGAGTTTATAGCATAAAACTACTACTTTTGATGCTAAATTTCGGAAAAATACCAGTTTTCGCTCCAATCGCACAGAACTACCACATTTGGTCGAGTTTGTTTCAAATAGCACTGATCGTCCACTGAACGCAGATTGACAGCGTTTTGACAACGCGGGCCCACTGTCAGGCATGACGTGGCGCCTTCCGTCAACGAGCCGTTAAGGGCGTGCGGGACCCACCACTCGCGGACGGTAGAAGAGGCACGCGCATTACCGACCGACCGAGCCCGTGCCCTAACCCTAGCTTATCCCCTTTTCCCCTCCCGGCGATGGCGGCGGCGACTCCCGGCGATGTCGGCGGCGGTGGCGGCCATGCCGGCTCGTCGGCGGGCGGAAGCGGCGGCGCATATTCGTCGGAGGGCCGCGGAGGGAGGATGCGTGGTGGCATGGACTCGAGCTTGCCGGCAGATCTCGCCTACGCGCTAGTACCCTCGCCGGCGAAGAGCAGCCACCGTTGGCCATCGGGATTCGATGGTGTAGAGTAAGTCCTCAACATCTCAAACCATCTAGCATTTCCATGCCTCGTCGGTTGCTGCCAATGATTTTTCCTTTGCCAATGCCAAATGGTAGTTACTCCCCATGCTTGTTTAGGCTGGTAGAAAATTTAGCTAGGTTTAATTTCTGTTGGCCATGGTTATTTTCGGTTGGCAATGCTTATTGAGCAAATTTTCCGTGGTAGCAAATTTAGGTAGGTTTATCTAACCAATGCTAGGTTTAAATTAATTTAAATTTACCCTTATCTAAGCAATGCTAGGTTTAAATTAATTTAAATATCTATATGGAACATAGAACCTTTTTTTATATAATCTTGCATTTATCCTTTGCTAGGCTGGATGATGATATTTGGGATATCAAATTTCATTTCCCTGGTCAAGATAACCTTGAAAGAAAGTTGAGCCGATCTGACATCACAGTTCTGAATTTGTTATCTTTGATTGAATCATATGGGTATGGTATTAGGGACAACATGTATTATGTAAAAGAGAAAGGGAGAGGTGTGGAAGGAATGGAATTAATTGATAGCATGGGCAAAATCTCAGAGATGCTAGCACTGTATGAAGCTGAACAAGTTGTGTATATTACTGTGTTGAAGAAGAATTCTGTTTGGCCAGCTGGATTCAATAAGGAGGCAGATGAAGCTGAAGTGCTGAATGTCCCTGTGAAGTTTTCTGTTGACTACAATGGTGTCAACTACATCTCAGATAATGAAGAATTTGTGCCAGTAGCAATTGACTTAACAGATGTGCTTCATGTTGGCACTCAACAAAGTTGCAATGTTCAAGGGATGCAGGCTCATGTTGATATGATGTCTGATGATGAGGATGCTTTCTTTTATCCTTGTCAGTACAATCTTGAAGAAAGGAACAGATTGGTTGCAGAGGAATATTAACTAATGCACAAATTGAAGAGACAGAAAAAAGAAAAGGAACCTGATGAAGAGGTGTTATCACCGGATTTTGGCCGAATCAGGAGATGGGCCGTAAGTGAAGATGGGCTTGAAGGACATACACGTGAAGCATCTTTGAAGCGGCCTTGCGCGAAGATTTTGGGTTTAATTGCCCGTGTATCTGTAATATAGTAGATCGCATCTGAGTTTAGAATTAAAAGATAGAGTTTAACTCGTGCACGGTTAGGTGCACACCCGAATTAGAAAGTCCCTTGGACTATAAATATGTATCTAGGGTTATCGGAAAAGGAGGACAATCACGTTCACAACAAACACAAATCAGGCGCATCGCCACCCCTTCTTTCGAGGGTTTCTCCGGGTAAGCATCATGCTGCCTAGATCGCATCTTGCGATCTAGGCAGTACAACGTTTATTCGTTTACCTTGTGTTGCTCGTGCTGAAGCGTTGTTGATGGCGAGTAGCACTATTTACCATAGGTGTTTTGGGGCTTGCGTAGATGCTTTTCTTGCATATATCTGCTTAGCTATCCCTCAACATCTAGCTGCCCTTACACCTATCTAGGTGTAAGGGCAGCATCTTGCTTGTTCGTTACTTAGTAGATCCGATCTGTTATAGTTGCTCCTTGTTCATCAAGGATTAGTTTAATATCCGTATGGTTAGGCCTTGCAAACGGGTTGAACGATCCGGTAGTGCGTTAGGTATGGTTTGCTAGTCCTAAGAGGGATGTTCCGGGAATTAACGTAATGTTGGTTTTTAGGCCTCTTTTAGGGTTAGTTTTCCCGTTTTCGTGTCTATTAGGCTCAACTACGCGTAGGATGTTCCGATCATACGGTGAAAACCCTAAACTGTCGTAGATTGGTTTAGCTTTGTTGTGATCAAGCAGGATCCCCATGTCATTGAAAATCCAACATGAACCATGGGGCGATCGGCTCTTTGAGCCGATCCACAGGGCAACCTGAGAGCCGATAGGGCTCGTATTTAATGTTTACGTGTCTGCCATGCAGGGAACTAATCGAAGCAATCCACACCTTCCTGGCCAGGTGATGTCTACGGGTGCTTCTATTCTTGTAGACAGTGTTGGGCCTCCAAGAGCAGAGGTTTGTAGAACAACAGCAAGTTTCCCTTAAGTGGATTACCCAAGGTTTATCGAACTCAGGGAGGAAGAGGTCAAAGATATCCCTCTCATGCAACCCTGCAACCACAAAGCAAGAAGTCTCTTGTGTCCCCAACACACCTAATAGGTGTACTAGTTCGGCGAAGAGATAGTGAAATACAAGTGGTATGAATGAATATGAGCAGTAGTATGGCGCCAGAAAAGTGCTTGCTGGCGTGCAGTTGATGGTAGTAATATTGCGGGAAGTAAACATGCAGTAGTAACGCAGTAAACAAGCAGCGATAGCAGTATTTAGGAACAAGGCCTAGGGATTAGACTTTCACTAGTGGACACTCTCAACATTGATCACATACAGAATAGATAAATGCATACTCTACACTCTCTTGTTGGATGATGAACACATTGCGTAGGATTACACGAACCCTCAATGCCGGAGTTAACAAGCTCCACAATTCAATGTTCATATTTAAATAACCTTAGAGTGCAAGAAAGATCAATACGACTAAACCAAGTACTAACATAGCATGCACACTGTCACCTTCATGCTTATGTAGGAGGAATAATACACATCAATACTATCATAGCAATAGTTAACTTCGCAATCTACAAGAGATCATGATCATAGCATAAACCAAGTACTAACACGGATGCACACACTGTCACCATTACATCGTGCAGGAGGAATAAAACTACTTTAATAACATTACTAGAGTAGCACATAGATAAATTGTGATACAAAACACATTGCAATCATAAAGAGATATAAATAAGCACTTCACTATGCCATTCATAACAGTGAATAAGTATTCTGTGAAATATAGCCTAAGAGACCCACACGGTGCACACACTGTCACCTTTACACACGTGGGACAAGGAGTCTCCGGAGATCACATAAGTAAAACTCACTTGACTAGCATAATGACATCTAGATTACAAGCATCATCATATGAATCTCAATCATGTAAGGCAGCTCATGAGATTATTGTATTGAAGTACATAGGAGAGAGATGAACCACATAGCTACCGGTACAGCCCCGAGCCTCGATGGAGAACTACTCCCTCTTCATGGGAGCAAGCAGCGTTGATGAAGATGGCGGTGGAGATGACAGCGGTGTCGATGGAGAAGCCTTCCGGGGCACTTCCGGGGCAGGTGCCGGAACAGAGACTCGTCCCCGATCTTGGCTTCGCAATGGCGGCGGCTCTGGAAGGTTTCGCGCCGTGGCTTATTCCGTCGGGGTTTTTAGGTCAGACCTTTAAATAGGCGAAAGGGGAGCCTCGGAGGGGCCTGGGGCCACCACACCATAGGCGGCGGCCCCCCCTCTGGCCGCGCCAGGGTGTGGGGGCCCCAGGGCTTCCTCGCGGCTCTCGGGTGTTCTGGATGGTTCCGGAAAAATAGGAACCTGGGCGTTGATTTTGTCCGATTCCGAGAATATTTCGTTACTAGGATTTCTGAAACCAAAAACAGCAGAAAACAGGAACTGCACTTCGGCATCTTGTTAATAGGTTAGTTCCAGAAAATGCACGAATATGACATAAAGTGTGCATAAAACATGTAGGTATCATCAATAAAGTAGCATGGAACATAAGAAATTATCGATACGCGGAGACGTATCAGCATCCCCAAGCTTAGTTCTGCTCGTCCCGAGCAGGTAAAACGATAACAAAGATAATTTCTGAAGTGACATGCCATCATAATCTTGATCATACTATTTGTAAACATATGTAATGAATGCAGCGATCAAAACAATAGTAATGACATGAGTAAATGATGACCCACAAGTATAGGGGTGTATCGTAGTACTTTCGATAAATAAGAGTGTCGAACCCAACGAGGAGCAGAAGGTGTTGACAAGCAGTTTCGATGAAGGTTTCACTGTAAATGCTCACAGACAAGTATTCAGGGGGTTTTGATATTGCAGATAAATAAAGTACAAGTAAATAAAATGCGAGAGAAATAATTGCAGCGAGTGGCCCAATCCTTTTTAGCACAAAGGACAAGCCGGTTTGATTACTTATAATGACCAAACGTTCCTGAGGACACACGGGGATTTTAGTCTAGTGCTTTCGCTACATACACTGATTAATCTTCATTGTTTTGATAAGTGTTGTGTGGGTGAACCTATGCTAATGCACCGCCCTTCCTAGGACTAATACATACTTGTGATTATACCCCTTGCAAGCATCCGCAACTACAAGAAAGTAATTAAGATAAATCTAACCACAGCCTTAAACTCTGAGATCCTGCAATCCCTCCTGCATCGATATACTAACGGGGGCTTAGGTTTCTGTCACTCCGGCAACCCCGCAATTAGCAACCGAATACAAGATGCACTCCCCTAGGCCCATAAATGGTGAAGTGTCGTGTAGTCGACGTTCACACGACACCACTAGAAGAATGACACCACAACTTAAATATCATAACATTGAATATTACTCAACCATAATTCACTACTAGCATTTAGACTTCACCCATGTCCTCAAGAACTAAACGAACTACTCACGAGACATCATATGGAATACAATCAGAGGTGATATGATGATGAATAACAATCTGAACATAAACCTTGGTTCAATGGTTTCACTCAATAGCATCTACAACAAGTATAGAATAACACCGGGAGAGTTTCCCCTATCAAACAATCAAGATTTAACCCGAATTGCTACAGCGATGACGAGGTGCAGCGGTGGTGATGGCGGTGTAGATGGTGGAGATGATGATGATGATGATGGAGATGATGTCCCGCTCGATGACGATGGCGATGGCGTCGATTTCCCCCTCCGGGAGGGAATTTCCCCGGCGGATTCCTGCCCGCCGGAGAGCTCTTTTCTCTCTGGTGTTCTCCGCCCCGCAGAGGCGGCTGTAACCCTTCGTGAGGATCCCTCTGTGGCTTAGGTTTTCGGGACGAAGGAGTACGCGAAGAAAAGGAGGCGAAAAGGGTCGTGGGCCCCCCAGAGCATAGGGTGGCGCGGCCAGGCCTGGGCCGCGCCGCCCTATGGTCTGGGCCCACAGTGGCCCCTCTCTTCTTCCCCTTCTGGCTACCTCCGTCATTTGGAAAAATAGGAATTTACGTGAAATTCCCTTCCACAGTTGATCTTCCGAAATATTGTGTTCTGACGGTGCTTTTTCCAGCAGAATCCTGGCTCCGGTGCTTGATCCTCCAATGATGATGAAACATGCAAAATAGATGAAATAACATAAGTATTGTGCCCCAATATGAAATATATCAATGAATAACAGCAAATTATGATACAAAATAGTGATGCAAATTGGACGTATCAACTCCCCCAAGCTTAGACCTCGCTTGTCCCCAAGCGAAACTGAGCTCAATAAACAAGACCACATGTTTATGGAGTGAAGAGTCGATAAATAAAATACGGACAAGAAGCATCATATTCATTCACACAAGACATTCTAGTAAACAACTTCCTCATATAACTCATCTTGAAATAAGTAAAGAGAAATCACAAGTAAAGGTGCATAAGAAATCATAATTGGTGATGGCAAACTTTGTTCTTGGTCAGAGAACTACTAACGGATTGTACTTCTAAGCAAAGCTTTCATATTAGAATTTATAGCTGAGCCTTCATATTTAAGCATAACAATCTCTTCATAATCATTGATAACTTCAAAGTCATATTCATTCAGATAAAATTGGTACTAAACAAGAAAGTATAAAAGACATGATCAACTGAATCATAGCATAAATGATTGGTTCACAACAACTCAATTGCTTGCTTGAGATAGAGGGAAATAGGTTTACTGACTCAACATAAAAGTAAAAGACAGGCCCTTCGCAGAGGGAAGCAGGGATTAAATCATGTGCTAGAGCTTTTCAAGTTTTGAAATCATATAAAGAGCATAAAAGTAAGATTTTGAGCGGTGTTTGTTGTTGTCAACGAATGGTAGCGGGTACTCTAACCCCCTTGCCAAACGAACCTTCAAAGAGCGGCTCCCATGAGGGACGGTATCTCTACCAGCAAGGTAGATCATCCCCCTTCTCTTTTGTTTACACATGTATTTTAGTTTTATTATGGGTGACACTCCCCCCAACCTTGGCTTTCTCAATCCATGGCTAACCGAATCCTCGGGTGCCTTCCAACATTCACATACCATGGAGGAGTGTCTATTGCAAAATTAAGTTGCTTACTGATAAGTCAGAGCAAAACATGTGAAGAGAATTATTAATGAAAGTTATTAATTGGGGCTGGGAACCCCGTTGCCAGCTCTTATTGCAAAATTATTGGATAAGCGGATGTGCCGCTAGTCCATTGGTGAAAGTCCGCCCAACAAGATTGAAAGATAAAACACCACATACTTCCTCATGAGCTATAAAACATTGACACAAATAAGGAGTAGTATAGTTTGAATAATTTAAAGGTAGCACATGAAGTATTTACTTGGAATGGCAGAAAATACCATGTAGTAGGTAGGTATGGTGGACACAAATGGCATAGGTTTGGTCTAAAGTTATGGATGTATGAGAAGCATTCCCTCTCGATACAGGTCTTTGGCTAGCAAGGTTTGATAGCAAGCATAAAAGTTGAGGGAAACAAACAAATATACATATGATAGAAACAATCATGCATCTTTCTCATAAGCACAAGCAATTTTAACTTCAGAATACTAAACTCATTAGCATAGAGATAATAGAGTAATGTATCTAAGTGTATTTCTCTTTTATTAAACATCAAGATGTTGTTGCTATTGACCAATGCTAAGTTTGCCAAAACCAAATAGATTTACTCGATGCTCCCAAAGTGATATCAATACTCATGTCAAGAGTAATCATATAATGGAGATTGCAAACTAAAATAAGGTGTGCAAAAAGTAAATGATAAGACTTCTCATTAATATTCCATAACGATAACTCACACCAACGGATACATAGATAACTAACTAAGAGAGATACTTCCATATTGCATACTATTCCATATAATAACTTCCCTACTCATGATATGACACTACTTGATAGTAAAAGATAAAGGTGGTGATGTGATACCGCGGCACTCCCCCAAGCTTGGAACAAACCAAGGGGATGCCAATACCGATGATGAATTACTCCTTCGGCGATGGTGGTGATGAATTCCTGACAAGCTTCTCAATAAGCTCCTGGAGCTCGTCAATCCTGTATATGAGATTGCGAATCATCTCTGAATTGTGCTCGACGCGGTTAAGGAGTCTGTCCGACGGTGAGTCCCAACTCTTGGAGTTATTTCCCCACTCTTCAGCCTCAGGCTCCTTCTCTCCTGCAGTGTCAGAACGATTTATATCCCAATTACTTGGCAACACTACCTTGGGGGTCCTTTCAGTTTGACGATCGTAGATTAGATTGCGGTAAGGGTTGTAATGGCTCGGATAAGATGTCCTTGGAGCCAAGTAGTGACGTGGAACCGCTCCTCCGGTGGCGATTCGTGCACTCCTCTTGATGTTGGATGGACTTGATATCACGCCAATACTTGCGACGGTGGCTTGTTGGCGTTCCTGCGGAGCTTCCTCCACTTCTTCATCCTCTCTTGCATCTTCTTTCTTCAGCTCCGGGTCTTGAATATTTTCCTTCAAAGGTTCCTTGTCCTTGTTGTTGGAGACCATGGTGCTTCTAGATCAAAACAAATCTGGCAGAAAACAGCTCGAAACAAAACACGACGAGAAAACGATATTACGGACCTCCAGGGGTCCGGGGAATTATATAGCAAATATTTTTACGACAAAAGGAAGGTTCCAGGCCGAAAACGAGTGGAAACGGGACGCCGAGGGGCTGACCATAGGTCGGCGCGGCCAGGGTGGGGCCCGCGCCGGCCTATGGTGGCACGCCCTCGCGCGTCTTTTCCACTCCGTTTCGATTCCGTAATTTTTCATATTTTCCAAAAACAGCAGAAATAATGTTCGGAAAGGTAAACGCGGACTTTTTATTACCTATACTGTTACCTATTCAAAGTCCAGTTCTGGCGGACTGTCAATTTGTCCTTTGATGAAAGCCTCCGGTGTTTCCACTTGAATAATATCAACATCAACATTATAAGAATCGCCCGAGATATAATGCTTGAGTCTTTGTCCATTCACCACTTGTGTGGCATTGCCTTGGAGAGAGCTAATTTTAATTGCTCCTGAACGATACACCTCCTCAACAACATATGGTCCTTCCCACTTCGAGAGTAATTTCCCTGCAAAGAATCTGAGACGAGACCGATACAATAGAACTTGATCTCCAACATTAAATTCTCTTTTGATGATCCTTCTATCATGCCATTTCTTAACTTTTTCTTTAAAGAGTTTAGCATTTTCATAAGCTTCACTTCTCCATTCATCTAGAGAACTTAATTGCAACAACCTCTTATTACCGGCTAATTTAGGATCTTTATTTAATTCTCTAACAGCCCAATAAGCTTTGTGCTCTAGTTCTAAAGGTAAATGACAAGCTTTTCCATAAACCATTTTATAAGGTGACATTCCCATAGGATTTTTATAAGCAGTTCTATAAGCCCATAACGCTTCTTTCAATTTGCTAGGCCAATTCTTTCTAGATTTATTAACGGTCTTACCTAAGATAGCTTTAATCTCTCTATTTGATAATTCTACTTGACCACTAGTTTGAGGGTGATAAGAAGCAATTCTATGATTAATACCATACTTAGCAAGAGTTTTTCTAAAACCTCCATGAATGAAATGAGAACCTCCATCAGTCATAATATATCTAGGTACTCCAAATCTAGGAAATATAATATCTACAAGCATTTTTATAGAGGTCTCACCATCAGCACTTTTTGTAGGTATAGCTTCTACCCATTTAGTAACATAATCAACAACGACAAGTATATGAGTGTTACCGTCTGAAGAAGGGAAAGGTCCCATGAAGTCGAATCCCCAACAATCGAATGGTTCAATAACAAGAGTATAATTCATAGGCATTTCATTGCGTCTGGAGATATTACCAACTCTTTGACATTCATCACAAGATAAAATAAATTTCCTTGCATCTTTGAAGAGTGTTGGCCAATAAAAACCTGATTGTAGAACCTTCTGCGCGGTTCTATCTCCAGCGTGATGTCCTCCATAAACACTTCCATGACATTTATTCAATATCTCCTGTTGTTCATATTCAGGAACACATCTTCGCATAATACCATCCACTCCTTCTTTATATAAGTGTGGGTCATCCCAAAAATAATGCCTCAAGTCATAAAAGAATTTCCTCCGTTGCTGAGCTGAAAAGGTTGGAGGCAAATACTTCGAAACAATAAAGTTAGCATAATCTGCATACCAAGGGCTCTCTCGCGAGCTCACCTTTATTACAGCCAATTGTTCATTTGGAAAACTATCATTAACAGGAACAGGATCATAAGCAATATTTTCCAATCTAGACAAATTATCAGCAACAGGATTATCAGCACCTTTCCTATCTATAATATGTAAATCAAATTCTTGCAACAGAAGTACCCATCTAATAAGCCTTGGCTTAGCATCTTTCTTTGTCATAAGGTATCTAATTGCAGCATGATCAGTATGAATTGTAACTTTTGAATCAACAATATAGGGTCTAAACTTATCACAAGCAAAGACTACAGCTAACAATTCTTTTTCAGTTGTAGCATAATTTCTTTGAGCAGCATCAAGAGTCTTACTAGCATAATGAATAACATTTAACTTTTTATCTACCCGCTGTCCAAGAACAGCGCCTACAGCAAAATCACTAGCATCACACATAATTTCAAAAGGCAAATTCCAATCAGGAGGTTCAACTACAGGAGCAGTTGTTAAGGCTTTCTTTAGAGTTTCAAAAGCTTCCTTACAATCATCATCAAAAACAAAAGGTACATCTTTTTGAAGAAGATTAGTAAGAGGCTTTGAAATTTTAGAGAAATCTTTAATAAATCTCCTATAAAACCCAGCATGACCAAGAACACTACGAATACCTTTAACATCCCTCGGATAGGGCATCTTCTCAATTGCTTCAACTTTAGCTCTATCAACTTCAATACCTCTCTCGGAAATTTTATGTCCCAATACAATTCCTTCATTAACCATAAAATGGCATTTCTCCCAATTAAGAACAAGGTTAGTTTCTTCACATCTCTGCAAAACTTTATCGAGGTTTCGCAAGCAATTATCAAAAGAATTCCCATAGACAGAAAAATCATCCATGAACACCTCTACAATACTTTCGCAAAAACCATGAAAAATAGCAGACATGCATCTTTGAAAAGTAGCAGGAGCATTACATAAACCAAAAGGCATACGCCTATAAGCATAAGTTCCATAAGGACAAGTAAAAGTGGTTTTCTCTTGATCTTTAGCTTTAACAGCAATTTGTGAAAACCCAGAATAACCATCAAGAAAGCAAAAATGAGTATTTTTAGACAACCTCTCTAACATTTGATCAATAAAGGGTAAAGGGTAATGATCTTTCTTAGTAACTTTATTAACTTTTCGAAAATCAATGCACATTCTATAACCTACAACTATTCTTTGAGGAATAAGCTCATCATTATCATTAGGCACAACAGTCATTCCTCCTTTCTTAGGAACACAATGAACAGGACTAACCC
This sequence comes from Lolium multiflorum, assembly GCA_030979885.1. Lineage (NCBI taxonomy): Eukaryota > Viridiplantae > Streptophyta > Magnoliopsida > Poales > Poaceae > Lolium > Lolium multiflorum. The sequence goes on along the minus strand of CM061748.1, from coordinate 234,523,652 downwards.
ATCTACTATCAGCAATAGGATATATAATACCAGCTTCAAGGAGTTTTAATACCTCGTTTCTTACCACTTCCTTCATCTTCGGAATTAGACGACGTTGATGTTCAACAACAGGCTTTGCATCTTCTTCCATATTAATAGCATGTTGGCAAATAGAAGGAGAAATCCCTTTCAAATCATCAAGAGTATAGCCAATAGCTCCTCGGTGTTTCTTCAATATTTCCAATAACCTTTCTTCCTCAATTTCTGAAAGCTTAGAACTAATAATAACAGGATATATTTTCTTATCATCAATATGAGCATATTTAAGATTATCAGGTAAAGGCTTTAGATCAAAAACAGGATCTTCCTTTGGTGGCGGTGTTGTACCCAAATCTTCCACCGGTAAATCATGCTTGAGAATAGGTTGGCGACGAAAAATTTCCTCAAGCTCATCTCTTTCTTTCCTAAAAGCTTCACTTTCACTATTCTCCAAATGTTGCTGCAAAGGGTTATTAGGAACAAGAACAATAGATGCACACTGCTCCATTTTAAAATCATTACTAGGCAAGTCAGTTTTATAAGGAGTTTTGGTAAATTTAGAAAAGTTAAATTCATAAGGTTCACCAGCAAATCTAGTCAAAATTTTCTCTTTCTTACAATCTATAATAGCTCCACAAGTATTTAGAAAAGGTCTACCAAAAATGATAGGACAATGATCACTAGCAGCAGAACCAAGTACCAAAAAGTCAGCAGGATATTTAATCTTACCACATAGAACTTCCACATCTCGAACAATACCAATCGGAGAAATAGTTTCTCTATTAGCCAGATGAATAACCACATCAATATCTTCAAGTTCACAAGAACCAATTTCGTGCATAATCTCCGTGTAAAGTTCATAAGGAATAGCACTAACACTTGCACCAATATCACATAAACCATAATAGCAATGATCACCAATTCTAACAGATAGCATAGGAACACTAACTTGTTTGGATTTATTAGGATGTGAAACAATATTAGAAGCATCTTCACAGAAAATAATATGACCATCCTCCACATTTTCAGTCACAAGATCTTTAACTATAGCAACAGCAGGTTCAATTTTAATTTGTTCTTCAGGTTCTTTAGGTTTCTTTTCACTTTTATTAACCGCACTAGATATGACAGAGTACTCCTTCATTTTAGCAGGGAAAGGAGTTTTTTCAATATAAGCTTCAGGAATAACATTATCAACAGTTTCAACCACTACACATTTGTTTACAGATGAATCAATTTTATCTTTATACGGTTCATGATACTTATCAAAATTCTTCTTAGGCAGTTCATAATGAGAGGCAAAAGCTCTATAAAGATTTGCAACAACTTGGGAATCAAGACCATATGTAGCACTCATATTACGAAATTTATCAGTATTCATAAAAGCTTCAATGCATTTATAATCATAAATTATACCTGATTCTCTATCTTTATCATTCTCCCATCCTTCAGTATTTTCTTGGATCCGATCAAGAAGGTCCCTTTTAAACTCTTCTTTGTTGCGTGTAAATGATCCAGAACAAGAAGTATCCAGCAAGGTCTTGTCTTGAAAAGAAAGTCTTGCATAGAAATTATCAATAATAACATTACCAGGAAGCTCATGAATGGGGCATTTGAGCATTAAAGACTTCAATCTCCCCCAAGCTTGGGCGATACTCTCTCCATCATGAGGCCAAAAATTATATATGCGGTTCCGATCTTTGTGAATTTCACTTGGAGGATAAAATTTGGAATAGAATAAAGGCACAATGTCCTCCCAATCAATAGAATCACCATTCTTCAGCAATTTATACCAGTGCGCCGCTTTACCAGACAGCGATATAGTGAATAGTTTCTTTCTAACTTCATTCATAGAAATACCTGCACATTTGAATAACCCGCATAATTCATGCAAAAACAGTAAATGATCACCAGGATGGACAGTTCCATCCCCTTCATAGCGGTTATCCATAACACGTTCAATAATTTTCATAGGTATTTTATATGGTACTACTTCCTCACCTGGCGCTTCATCCACTACCGTTGCAGTAGTAGTAGATTTCCCAAATAGAAATTGAAGAGAAGATCTCTCCATAATGATTTATAGCAGCAGGCAGAAATAAAATCAGCACAAACAGTAAATTTCCTTACCAATTCCACTTACCAATAGCGCTTCACTCCCCGGCAACGGCGCCAGAAAATAGTCTTGATGACCCACAAGTATAGGGGGTGTATCGTAGTACTTTCGATAAATAAGAGTGTCGAACCCAACGAGGAGCAGAAGGTGTTGACAAGCAGTTTCGATGAAGGTTTCACTGTAAATGCTCACAGACAAGTATTCAGGGGGTTTTGATATTGCAGATAAATAAAGTACAAGTAAATAAAATGCGAGAGAAATAATTGCAGCGAGTGGCCCAATCCTTTTTAGCACAAAGGACAAGCCGGTTTGATTACTTATAATGACCAAACGTTCCTGAGGACACACGGGGATTTTAGTCTAGTGCTTTCGCTACATACAGCTGATTAATCTTCATTGTTTTGATAAGTGTTGTGTGGGTGAACCTATGCTAATGCACCGCCCTTCCTAGGACTAATACATACTTGTGATTATACCCCTTGCAAGCATCCGCAACTACAAGAAAGTAATTAAGATAAATCTAACCACAGCCTTAAACTCTGAGATCCTGCGATCCCTCCTGCATCGATATACTAACGGGGGCTTAGGTTTCTGTCACTCCGGCAACCCCGCAATTAGCAACCGAATACAAGATGCACTCCCCTAGGCCCATAAATGGTGAAGTGTCGTGTAGTCGACGTTCACACGACACCACTAGAAGAATGACACCACAACTTAAATATCATAACATTGAATATTACTCAACCATAATTCACTACTAGCATTTAGACTTCACCCATGTCCTCAAGAACTAAACGAACTACTCACGAGACATCATATGGAATACAATCAGAGGTGATATGATGATGAATAACAATCTGAACATAAACCTTGGTTCAATGGTTTCACTCAATAGCATCTACAACAAGTATAGAATAACACCGGGAGAGTTTCCCCTATCAAACAATCAAGATTTAACCCGAATTGCTACAGCGATGACGAGGTGCAGCGGTGGTGATGGCGGTGTAGATGGTGGAGATGATGATGATGATGATGGAGATGATGTCCCGCTCGATGACGATGGCGATGGCGTCGATTTCCCCCTCCGGGAGGGAATTTCCCCGGCGGATTCCTGCCCGCCGGAGAGCTCTTTTCTCTCTGGTGTTCTCCGCCCCGCAGAGGCGGCTGTAACCCTTCGTGAGGATCCTCTGTGGCTTAGGTTTTCGGGACGAAGGAGTACGCGAAGAAAAGGAGGCGAAAAGGGTCGTGGGCCCCCCAGAGCATAGGGTGGCGCGGCCAGGCCCTGGGCCGCGCCGCCCTATGGTCTGGGCCCACAGTGGCCCCTCTCTTCTTCCCCTTCTGGCTACCTCCGTCATTTGGAAAAATAGGAATTTACGTGAAATTCCCTTCCACAGTTGATCTTCCGAAATATTGTGTTCTGACGGTGCTTTTTCCAGCAGAATCCTGGCTCCGGTGCTTGATCCTCCAATGATGATGAAACATGCAAAATAGATGAAATAACATAAGTATTGTGCCCCAATATGAAATATATCAATGAATAACAGCAAATTATGATACAAAATAGTGATGCAAATTGGACGTATCAACAACTGAATCATAAAGCAAAGACTTTTCATGAATAGTACTTCAAGACAAGCATCAATAAGTCTTGCATAAGAGTTAACTCATAAAGCAATAAATCAAAGTAAAGGCATTGAAGCAACACAATGGAAGATTAAGTTTCAGCGGTTGCTTTCAACTTGTAACATGTATATCTCATGGATAGTTGTCAATGCAAAGTAATATAATAAGTGCAATATGCAAGTATGTAGGAATCAATGCACAGTTCACACAAGTGTTTGCTTCTTGAGATGAGAGAGATAGGTAAACTGACTCAACAATAAAAGTAAAAGAATGGTCCTTCAAAGAGGAAAGCATCGATTGTTGTATTTGTGCTAGAGCTTTTATTTTGAAAACATGAAACAATTTTGTCAACGGTAGTAATAAAGCATATGAGTTATGTAAATTATATCTTACAAGTTGCAAGCCTCATGCATAGTATACTAATAGTGTCCGCACCTCGTCCTACTTAGCTTGGACTACCGGATCTTTGCATGCCATGTTTCAACCAAGTGTCACAAAGGGGTACCTCCATGCCGCCTGTACAAAGGTCTAAGGAGAAAGCTCGCATTTTGGATTTCTCGCTTTTGATTATTCTCAACTTAGACATCCATACCGGGACAACATGGACAACAGATAATGGACTCCTCTTAAATGCATAAGCATGTAGCAACAATTATTATTCTCATATGAGATTGAGGATATATGTCCAAAACTGAAACTTCAACCATGATTCATGGCTTTAGTTAGCGGCCCAATGTTCTTCTCTAACAATATGCATGCTCCAACCATTAAGGTGGTAGATCCTTCAGACAAGACAGACATGCATAGCAACTCACATGATATTCCCTCTCAATACAAGGTTTAGGCTAGCAAGGTTATTTGAAGCAAACTCAAGGATGAACCGGTGCAGCAAAACTCACATAAAAGACATATTGTAAACATTATAAAACTCTACACCGTCTTCCTTGTTGTTCAAAACTCAATACTAGAAATTATCTAGACCTTAGAGAGACCAATTATGCAAACCAAATTTTAGCATGCTCTATGTATTTCTTCATTAATAGGTGCAAAGTATATGATGCAAGAGCTTAAACATGAGCACAACAATTGCCAAGTATCACATTATCCAAGACATTTTACCAATTACTACATGTAGCATTTTTCCAATTCCAACCATATAACAATATAACGAAGAGGAAACTTCGCCATGAATATTATGAGCTAAGAACACATGTGTTCATACGAACCAGCGGAGCGTGTCTCTCTCCCACACAAGGATGAACTTATTCAGAGAACTAAGATAACAAAACAAAAACAAAAATAAAAGCACACAGACGCTCCAAGTAAAGTACATAAGATGTGACTGAATAAAAATATAGTTTCAGGGGAGGAACCTGATGATGTTGTCGATGAAGAAGGGGATGCCTTGGGCATCCCCAAGCTTAGACGCTTGAGTCTTCTTAAAATATGCAGGGATGAACCACGGGGGCATCCCCAAGCTTAGAGCTTTCACTCCTCTTGATCATAGTATATCATACTCCTCTCTTGACCCTTGAAAACTTCCTTCACACCAAACTTCAAGCAAACTCATTAGAGGGTTAGTGCACAATTAATAATTCACATATTCAGAGGTGACACAATCATTCTTTACACTTCTGGACATTGCACAAAGCTACTGGACATTAATGGATCAAAGAAATTCATCCAACATAGCAAATATGGCAATGCGAAATAAAAGGCAGAATCTGTCAAAAACAGAACAGTCCGTAAAGACGAATTTTAAAATGGCACCAGACTTGCTCAAATGGAAAAACTCAAAACTAATGAAAGTTGCGTACATATCTGAGGATCACGCTCGTAAATTGGCAGATTTTTTCGAATTTTCTACAGAGACTTAGGCCCAGATTCGTGACAGACAGCAATGCTGTTTCTGCGCAGCGATCCCAAATATAACATCAACTTTAACATAGAAACTTTACTTGGCACAAAAACATGATAAGGAGAGGTTGCTACAGTAGTAAACAACTTTCAAGACTCAACAAAACAAAAATTGCTGTAGTAAAATAAACACATGGGTTATCTCCCAAGAAGTTCTTTCTTTATAGCCATTAAGATGGGCTCAGCAGTTTTAATGATGCACTCGCAAGAAATAAAAGTTGAAGCAAAAGAGAGCATCAAGAGGCAAATTCAAAACACATTTAAGTCTAACATGCTTCCTATGCATAGGAATCTTGTAAATAAACAAGTTCATGAAGAGCAAAGTAACAAGCATAGGAAGATAAAACAAGTGTAGCTTCAAAAATTTCAGCACATAGAGAGGTGTTTTAGTAACATGAAAAATTTACAACCATATTTTCCTCTCTCATAATAACTTTCAGTAGCATCATGAGCAAACTCAACAATATAACTATCACATAAAGCATTCTTATCATGAGTCTCATGCATAAAATAATTACTACTCCCAACATAAGCATAGTCATTCTTATTAATTGTAGTGGGAGCAAATTCAACAAAGTAGCTATCAAATATAGGAGGTATATTGTAATCATAATCAAATTTATCCTCCATAACAGGTGGTAACAAAAGACTACTATCATTATAATCATCATAAATGGGAGGCAAAGTATCATCAAAGTAAATTTTCTCCTCAATGCTTGGGGGACTAAAAATATCATGCTCATCAAAACCAGCTTCCCCAAGCTTAGAATTTTCCATATCATTAACAACAATGGTGTTCAAAGCATTCATATTAATATGTTCCATGGGTTTTTTAATTTTCGCATCAAACCATCCATGTCTTAAATCAGGAAATAGAATAAAAAGGTCATTGTTGTCCATTATGCCTAACTAGTGTAAACAAGAAACCAAATGTCGCAATTGCAGAGTCTAAAGGAAATAGCTTCGAGCACACACACAATGGCGCCAGAAAAGTACTGTTACCTGGAACCGAAGTATGAGTGCCTTTTACCTTTCCTCCCCGGCAACGGCGCCAGAAAAGTGCTTGATGTCTACGGGTGCTTCTATTCTTGTAGACAGTGTTGGGCCTCCAAGAGCAGAGGTTTGTAGAACAGCAGCAAGTTTCCCTTAAGTGGATTACCCAAGGTTTATCGAACTCAGGGAGGAAGAGGTCAAAGATATCCCTCTCATGCAACCCTGCAACCACAAAGCAAGAAGTCTCTTGTGTCCCCAACACACCTAATAGGTGTACTAGTTCGGCGAAGAGATAGTGAAATACAAGTGGTATGAATGAATATGAGCAGTAGTATGGCGCCAGAAAAGTGCTTGCTGGCGTGCAGTTGATGGTAGTAATATTGCGGGAAGTAAACATGCAGTAGTAAGCAAAAAAGAATAAGCAAATAGCAGTATTTAGGAACAAGGCCTAGGGATTAGACTTTCACTAGTGGATGATACGTCCAATTTGCATCACTATTTTGTATCATAATTTGCTGTTATTCATTGATATATTTCATATTGGGATACAATACTTATGTTATTTCATCTATTTTGCATGTTTCATCATCATTGGAGGATCAAGCACCGGAGCCAGGATTCTGCTGGAAAAAGCACCGTCAGAACGCAATATTTCGGAAGATCAACTGTGGAAGGAAATTTCACGTAAATTCCTATTTTTCCAGATGACGGAGGGAGCCAGAAGGGGAAGAAGAGGGGAGCCACTGTGGGCCCAGACCACAGGCCGGCGCGGCCCATGGCCTGGCCGCGCCACCCTGTGGTGTGGGGGCCCCACAGCCCCTTTCGCCTCCTTTTCTTCGCGTACTCCTTCGTCCCGAAAACCTAAGCCAGAGGGAGGACCTCACGAAGAGTTACAGCCGCCTCTGCGGGGCGGAGAACACCAGAGAGAAAAGAGCTCTCCGGCGGGCAGGAATCCGCCGGGGAAATTCCCTCCCGGAGGGGGAAATCGACGCCATCGCCATCGTCATCGAGCGGGACATCATCTCCATCATCATCATCATCATCTCCACCATCTACACCGCCATCACCACCGCTGCACCTCGTCACCGCTGTAACAATTCGGGTTAAATCTTGATTGTATGATAGGGGAAACTCTCCCGGCATTATTCTCTACTTGTTATAGATGCTATTGAGTGAAACCATTGAACCAAGGTTTATGTTCAGATTGTTATTCATCATCATATCACCTCTGATTGTATTCCATATGATGTCTCGTGAGTAGTTCGTTTAGTTCTTGAGGACATGGGTGAAGTCTAAATGTTAGTAGTGAACTATGGTTGAGTAATATTCAATGTTATGATATTTAAGTTGTGGTGTCATTCTTCTAGTGGTGTCGTGTGAACGTCGACTACACGATACTTCACCATTTATGGGCCTAGGGGAGTGCATCTTGTATTCGGTTGCTAATTGCGGGGTTGCCGGAGTGACAGAAACCTGAGCCCCCGTTAGTATATCGATGCAAGAGGGATCGCAGGATCTCAGAGTTTAAGGCTGTGGTTAGATTTATCTTAATTACTTTCTTGTAGTTGCGGATGCTTGCAAGGGGTATAATCACAAGTATGTATTAGTCCTAGGAAGGGCGGTGCATTAGCATAGGTTCACCCACACAACACTTATCAAAACAATGAAGATTATTTAGCTACATGAAGCGAAAGCACTAGACTAAAATCCCCGTGTGTCCTCAAGAACGCTTGGTCATTATAAGTAAACAAACCGGCTTGTCCTTTGTGCTAAAAAGGATTGGGCCACTCGCTGCAATTATTTCTCTCGCATTTTACTTACTCGTACTTTATTCATCTGTTACATCAAAACTCCTTGAATACTTGTTTGTGAGCATTTACAGTGAATCCTTCATCGAAACTGCTGCCAACACCTTCTGCTCCTCGTTGGGATCGACATTCTTACTTATCGAAGATACTACGATACACCCCCTATACTTGTGGGTCATCAAGACTATTTTCTGGCGCCGTTGCCGGGGAGTGAAGCGCTATTGGTAAGCGGAATTGGTAAGGAAAACCTTTACTGTTTGTGCTGATTTTATTTCTGCCTGCTGCTATAAGTCATTATGGAGAGATCTTCTCTTCAATTTTTATTTGGGAAATCTACTACTACTGCAACGGTAGTGGATGAAGCGCCAGGTGAGGAAGTAGTACCATATAAAATACCTATGAAAATTATTGAACGTGTTATGGATAACCGCTATGAAGGGGATGGAACTGTCCATCCTGGTGATCATTTACTATTTTTGCATGAATTATGCGGGTTATTCAAATGTGCAGGTATTTCTATGAATGAAGTTAGGAAGAAACTATTCACTATATCGCTGTCTGGTAAAGCGGCGCACTGGTATAAATTGCTGAAGAATGGTGATTCTATTGATTGGGAGGACATTGTGCCTTTATTTTATTCCAAATTTTATCCTCCAAGTGAAATTCACAAAGATCGGAACCGCATATATAATTTCTGGCCTCATGATGGAGAGAGTATTGCCCAAGCTTGGGGGAGATTGAAGTCTTTAATGCTCAAATGCCCCATTCATGAGCTTCCTGGTAATGTTATTATTGATAATTTCTATGCAAGACTTTCTTTTCAAGACAAGACCTTGCTGGATACTTCTTGTTCTGGATCATTTACACGCAACAAAGAAGAGTTTAAAAGGGACCTTCTTGATCGGATCCAAGAAAATACTGAAGGATGGGAGAACGACAAGGATAGAGAATCAGGTATAATTTATGATTATAAATGCATTGAAGCTTTTATGGATACTGATAAATTTCGTAATATGAGTGCTACATATGGTCTTGATTCCCAAGTTGTTGCAAATCTTTATAAAGCTTTTGCCTCTCATTATGAACTGCCTAAGAAGAATTTTGATAAGTATCATGAACCGTATAAAGATAAAATTGATTCATCTGTAAACAAATGTGTAGTGATTGAAACTGTTGATAATGTTATTCCTGAAGCTTATATTGAAAAAACTCCTTTCCCTGCTAAAATGAAGGAGTACTCTGTCATATCTAGTGCGGTTAATAAAAGTGAAAAGAAACCTAAAGAACCTGAAGAACAAATTAAAATTGAACCTGCTGTTGCAATAGTTAAAGATCTTGTGACTGAAAATGTGGAGGATGGTCATATTATTTTCTGTGAAGATGCTTCTAATATTGTTTCACATCCTAATAAACCCAAACAAGTTAGTGTTCCTATGCTATCTGTTAGAATTGGTGATCATTGTTATTATGGTTTATGTGATATTGGTGCAAGTGTTAGTGCTATTCCTTATGAACTTTACACGGAGATTATGCACGAAATTGGTTCTTGTGAACTTGAAGATATTGATGTGGTTATTCATCTGGCTAATAGAGAAACTATTTCTCCAATTGGTATTGTTCGAGATGTGGAAGTTCTATGTGGTAAGATTAAATATCCTGCTGACTTTTTGGTACTTGGTTCTGCTGCTAGTGATCATTGTCCTATCATTTTTGGTAGACCTTTTCTAAATACTTGTGGAGCTATTATAGATTGTAAGAAAGAGAAAATTTTGACTAGATTTGCTGGTGAACCTTATGAATTTAACTTTTCTAAATTTACCAAAACTCCTTATAAAGCTGACTTGCCTAGTAATGATTTTAAAATGGAGCAGTGTGCATCTATTGTTCTTGTTCCTAATAATCCTTTGCAGCAACATTTGGAGAATAGTGAAAGTGAAGCTTTTAGGAAAGAAAGAGATGAGCTTGAGGAAATTTTTCTTCGCCAACCTATTCTCAAGCATGATTTACCGGTGGAAGATTTGGGTACAACACCGCCACCAAAGGAAGATCCTGTTTTTGATTTAAAGCCTTTACCTGATAATCTTAAATATGCTCATATTGATGATAAGAAAATATATCCTGTTATTATTAGTTCTAAGCTTTCAGAGATTGAGGAAGAAAGGTTATTGGAAATATTGAAGAAACACCGAGGAGCTATTGGCTATACACTTGATGATTTGAAAGGGATTTCTCCTTCTATTTGCCAACATGCTATTAATATGGAAGAAGATGCAAAGCCTGTTGTTGAACATCAACGTCGTCTAATTCCGAAGATGAAAGAGGTGGTAAGGAACGAGGTATTAAAACTTCTTGAAGCTGGTATTATATATCCTATTGCTGATAGTAGATGGGTTAGTCCTGTGCATTGTGTTCCTAAGAAAGGAGGAATGACTGTTGTACCTAATGATAATGATGAGCTTATTCCTCAAAGAATAGTTGTAGGTTATAGAATGTGCATTGATTTTCGAAAAGTTAATAAAGTTACTAAGAAAGATCATTACCCTTTACCCTTTATTGATCAAATGCTAGAAAGGTTATCTAAAAATACTCATTTTTGCTTTCTTGATGGTTATTCTGGGTTTTCACAAATTGCTGTTAAAGCTAAAGATCAAGAGAAAACCACTTTTACTTGTCCTTATGGAACTTATGCTTATAGGCGTATGCCTTTTGGTTTATGTAATGCTCCTGCTACTTTTCAAAGATGCATGTCTGCTATTTTTCATGGTTTTTGCGAAAGTATTGTAGAGGTGTTCATGGATGATTTTTCTGTCTATGGGAATTCTTTTGATAATTGCTTGCGAAACCTCGATAAAGTTTTGCAGAGATGTGAAGAAACTAACCTTGTTCTTAATTGGGAGAAATGCCACTTTATGGTTAATGAAGGAATTGTATTGGGACATAAAATTTCCGAGAGAGGTATTGAAGTTGATAGAGCTAAAGTTGAAGCAATTGAGAAGATGCCCTATCCTAGGGATGTTAAAGGTATTCGTAGTGTTCTTGGTCATGCTGGGTTTTATAGGAGATTTATTAAAGATTTCTCTAAAATTTCAAAGCCTCTTACTAATCTTCTTCAAAAAGATGTACCTTTTGTTTTTGATGATGATTGTAAGGAAGCTTTTGAAACTCTAAAGAAAGCCTTAACAACTGCTCCTGTAGTCGAACCTCCTGATTGGAATTTTCCTTTTGAAATTATGTGTGATGCTAGTGATTTTGCTGTAGGCGCTGTTCTTGGACAGCGGGTAGATAAAAAATTAAATGTTATTCATTATGCTAGTAAGACTCTTGATGCTGCTCAAAGAAATTATGCTACAACTGAAAAGGAATTGTTAGCTGTAGTCTTTGCTTGTGACAAGTTTAGACCCTATATTGTTGATTCAAAAGTTACAATTCATACTGATCATGCTGCAATTAGATACCTTATGACAAAGAAAGATGCTAAGCCAAGGCTTATTAGATGGGTACTTCTGTTGCAAGAATTTGATTTACATATTATAGATAGGAAAGGTGCTGATAATCCTGTTGCTGATAATTTGTCTAGATTGGAAAATATTGCTTATGATCCTGTTCCTGTTAATGATAGTTTTCCAAATGAACAATTGGCTGTAATAAAGGTGAGCTCGCGAGAGAGCCCTTGGTATGCAGATTATGCTAACTTTATTGTTTCGAAGTATTTGCCTCCAACCTTTTCAGCTCAGCAAAGGAGGAAATTCTTTTATGACTTGAGGCATTATTTTTGGGATGACCCACACTTATATAAAGAAGGAGTGGATGGTATTATGCGAAGATGTGTTCCTGAATATGAACAACAGGAAATATTGAGTAAATGTCATGGTAGTGTTTATGGAGGACATCACGCTGGAGATAGAACCGCGCAAAAGGTTCTACAATCAGGTTTTTATTGGCCAACACTCTTCAAAGATGCAAGGAAATTTATTTTATCTTGTGATGAATGTCAAAGAGTTGGTAATATCTCTAGACGCAATGAAATGCCTATGAATTATACTCTTGTTATTGAACCATTCGATTGTTGGGGATTCGACTTCATGGGTCCTTTCCCTTCTTCAGATGGTAACACTCATATACTTGTCGCTGTTGATTATGTTACTAAATGGGTAGAAGCTATACCTACAAAGAGTGCTGATGGTGAGACCTCTATAAAAATGCTTGTAGATATTATATTTCCTAGATTTGGAGTACCTAGATATATTATGACTGATGGAGGTTCTCATTTTATTCATGGAGGTTTTAGAAAAACTCTTGCTAAGTATGGTATTAATCATAGAATTGCTTGCTTATCACCCTCAAACTAGTGGTCAAGTAGAATTATCAAATAGAGAGATTAAAGCTATCTTGGGTAAGACTGTTAATAAATCTAGAAAGAATTGGGCTAGCAAATTGAAAGAAGCACTATGGGCTTATAGAACTGCTTATAAAAATCCTATGGGAATGTCACCTTATAAAATGGTTTATGGAAAAGCTTGTCATTTACCTTTAGAACTAGAGCACAAAGCTTATTGGGCTGTTAGAGAACTAAATAAAGATCCTAAATTAGCCGGTAATAAGAGGTTGTTGCAATTAAGTTCTCTAGATGAATGGAGAAGTGAAGCTTATGAAAATGCTAAACTCTTTAAAGAAAAAGTTAAGAAATGGCATGATAGAAGGATTATCAAAAGAGAGTTTAATATTGGGGATAAAGTCCTATTGTATCGGTCTCGTCTCAGATTCTTTGCAGGGAAATTACTCTCAAAGTGGGAAGGACCATATGTTGTTGAGGAGGTGTATCGTTCAGGAGCAATTAAAATTAGCTCTCTCCAAGGCAATGCCACACAAGTGGTGAATGGACAAAGACTCAAGCATTATATCTCGGGTGATTCTTATAATGTTGATGTTGATATTATTCAAGTGGAAACACCGGAGGCTTTCATCAAAGGACAAATTGACAGTCCGCCAGAACTCGACTTTGAATAGGTAACAGTACAGGTAATAAAAAGTCCGCGTTTACCTTTCCGAACATTATTTCTGCTGTTTTTAGAAAATATGAAAAATTACGGAATCGAAACGGAGTGGAAAAGACGCGAGGGCCCGTCACCACAGGCCGGCGCGGGCCCCACCCTGGCCGCGCCGACCTATGGTGACAGCCCCTCGGCGTCCCGTTTCCACTCGTTTTCGGCCTGGAACCTTCCTTTTGTCGTAAAAATATTTGCTATATAATCCCCCGGACCCCTGGAGGTCCGTAATATCGTTTTCTCGTCGTGTTTTGTTTCGAGCTGTTTTCTGCCAGGATCTGCTTCGGATCTAGATCCACCATGTCCTCGTCGGGAACTCAGAAGGACAGCTTCTTTGAGGACGTCGTCAACCCGTACATGAACGAGCTGAAGATGCACCCCAAAGAGTTGCTGCTCGTGGATGGAGAGTTGCAGATCAAAGATGTCCAGGGTCCTAAGGGAGAAGGGAGTTTGGAAGACAGGATGGAGAAACTGGAACAAGAGGTTTTCAACTACAAGAAGATGGCTGAGCGTGAAGTGGATATCTTTCACAAGATTGTGTCTGAACTCATTGATGGGCACAAGAAGGAGACTGCAAAGTTGTGGGACGATATCTTCTCACTTCACGACACCACCAACAAACTCCAAGCTCAACTCTATGATGTTCATAATCAAAACTGTGAGTATGAAAACAGGTTTAAGCGCATAAGTCATGCTGCTAGTTTCAGGTTTCCGGAGACCAAGATGTCTTTTGTTGATGGAGGGCCTCTTCCATGGAAGTCTGATGACGACAAAGATTCACCATCATCACCGAAGGAGTAATTCATCATCGGTATTGGCATCCCCTTGGTTTGTTCCAAGCTTGGGGGAGTGCCGCGGTATCACATCATCATTACCTTTATCTTTTACTATCAAGTAGTGTCATATCATGAGTAGGGAAGTTATCATATGGAATAGTATGCAATGTGGAAGTATCTCTCTTAGTTAGTTATCTATGTATCCGTTGGTGTGAGTTATCGTTATGGAATATTAATGAGAAGTCTTATCATTTACTTTTTGCACACCTTATTTTAGTTTGCAATCTCCATTATATGATTACTCTTGACATGAGTATTGATATCACTTTGGGAGCATCAAGTAAATCTATTTGGTTTTGGCAAACTTAGCATTGGTCAATAGCAACAACATCTTGATGTTTAATAGAAGAGAGAAATACACTTAGATATATTACTCTATTATCTCTATGCTTAGTATTCTAAAGTTAAAATTGCTTGTGCTTATGAGAAAGATGCATGATTGTTTCTATCATATGTATATTTGTTTGTTTCCCTCAACCTTTATGCTTGCTATCAAACCTTGCTAGCCAAAGACCTGTATCGAGAGGAGATGCTTCTCATACATCCATAACCTTAGACCAAACCTATGCCATTTGTGTCCACCATACCTACCTACTACATGGTATTTTCTGCCATTCCAAGTAAATACTTCATGTGCTACCTTTAAATAATTCAAACTATACTACTCCTTATTTGTGTCAATGTTCTATAGCTCATGAGGAAGTATGTGGTGTTTTATCTTTCATCTTGTTGGGCGGACTTTCACCAATGGACTAGTGGCACATCCGCTTATCCAATAATTTTGCAATAAGAGCTGGCAACGGGGTTCCCAGCCCCAATTAATAACTTTCATTAATAATTCTCTTCACATGTTTTGCTCTGATTTATCAGTAAGCAACTTAATTTTGCAATAGACACTCCTCCATGGTATGTGAATGTTGGAAGGCACCCGAGGATTCGGTTAGCCATGGATTGAGAAAGCCAAGGTTGGGGGGAGTGTCATCCTTAATAAAACTAAAATACATGTGTAAACAAAAGAGAAGGGGGATGATCTACCTTGCTGGTAGAGATGCCGTCCCTTATGGGAGCCGCTCTTGGGTTCGTTTGGCAAGGGGGTTAGAGTGCCCGCTACCATTCGTTGACAACAACAAACACCGCTCAAAATCTTACTTTTATGCTCTTTATATGATTTCAAAACTTGAAAAGCTCTAGCACATGATTTAATCCCTGCTTCCCTCTGCGAAGGGCCTATCTTTTACTTTTATGTTGAGTCAGTAAACCTATTTCCCTCTATCTCGAGCAAGCAATTGAGTTGTTGTGAACCAATCATTTATGCTATGATTCAGTTAATCATGTCTTTTATACTTTCTTGTTTAGTACCAATTTTATCTGAATGAATATGACTTCGAAGTTATCAATGATTATGAAGAGATTGTTATGCTTAAATATGGAAGCTCAGCTATAAATTCTAATATGAAAGATTTGCTTAGAAGTACAATCCGTTAGTAGTTCTCTGACCAAGAACAAAGTTTGTCATCACCAATTATGATTTCTTATGCACCTTTACTTGTGATTTCTCTTTACCTATTTCAAGATGAGTTATATGAGGAAGTTGTTTACTAGAATGTCTTGTGTGAATGAATATGATGCTTCTTGTCCGTATTTTATTTATCGACTTTTCACTCCATAAACATGTGGTCTTGTTTATCGAGCTCAGTTTCGCTTGGGGACAAGCGAGGTCTAAGCTTGGGGGAGTTGATACGTCCAATTTGCATCACTATTTTGTATCATAATTTGCTGTTATTCATTGATATATTTCATATTGGGATACAATACTTATGTTATTTCATCTATTTTGCATGTTTCATCATCATTGGAGGATCAAGCACCGGAGCCAGGATTCTGCTGGAAAAAGCACCGTCAGAACGCAATATTTCGGAAGATCAACTGTGGAAGGAAATTTCACGTAAATTCCTATTTTTCCGATGACGGAGGGGCGAAGGGGAAGAAGAGGGGAGCCACTGTGGGCCCAGACCACAGGCCGGCGCGGCCCATGGCCTGGCCGCGCCACCCTGTGGTGTGGGGGCCCCACAGCCCCCTTCGCCTCCTTTTCTTCGCGTACTCCTTCGTCCCGAAAACCTAAGCCAGAGGGAGGACCTCACGAAGAGTTACAGCCGCCTCTGCGGGGCGGAGAACACCAGAGAGAAAAGAGCTCTCCGGCGGGCAGGAATCCGCCGGGGAAATTCCCTCCCGGAGGGGGAAATCGACGCCATCGCCATCGTCATCGAGCGGGACATCATCTCCATCATCATCATCATTATCTCCACCATCTCACCGCCATCACCACCGCTGCACCTCGTCACCGCTGTAACAATTCGGGTTAAATCTTGATTGTATGATAGGGGAAACTCTCCCGGCATTATTCTCTACTTGTTATAGATGCTATTGAGTGAAACCATTGAACCAAGGTTTATGTTCAGATTGTTATTCATCATCATATCACCTCTGATTGTATTCCATATGATGTCTCGTGAGTAGTTCGTTTAGTTCTTGAGGACATGGGTGAAGTCTAAATGTTAGTAGTGAACTATGGTTGAGTAATATTCAATGTTATGCTATTTAAGTTGTGGTGTCATTCTTCTAGTGGTGTCGTGTGAACGTCGACTACACGATACTTCACCATTTATGGGCCTAGGGGAGTGCATCTTGTATTCGGTTGCTAATTGGGGCCGGAGTGACAGAAACCTGAGCCCCCGTTAGTATATCGATGCAAGAGGGATCGCAGGATCTCAGAGTTTAAGGCTGTGGTTAGATTTATCTTAATTACTTTCTTGTAGTTGCGGATGCTTGCAAGGGGTATAATCACAAGTATGTATTAGTCCTAGGAAGGGCGGTGCATTAGCATAGGTTCACCCACACAACACTTATCAAAACAATGAAGATTATTTAGCTACATGAAGCGAAAGCACTAGACTAAAATCCCCGTGTGTCCTCAAGAACGCTTGGTCATTATAAGTAAACAAACCGGCTTGTCCTTTGTGCTAAAAAGGATTGGGCCACTCGCTGCAATTATTTCTCTCGCATTTTACTTACTCGTACTTTATTCATCTGTTACATCAAAACTCCTTGAATACTTGTTTGTGAGCATTTACAGAGAATCCTTCATCGAAACTGCTGCCAACACCTTCTGCTCCTCGTTGGGATCGACATTCTTACTTATCGAAGATACTACGATACACCCCCTATACTTGTGGGTCATCAACACTCTCAACATTGATCACATAACAGAATAGATAAATGCATACTCTACACTCTCTTGTTGGATGATGAACACATTAGGATTACACGAACCCTCAATGCCGGAGTTAACAAGCTCCACAATTCAATGTTCATATTTAAATAACCTTAGAGTGCAAGAAAGATCAATACGACTAAACCAAGTACTAACATAGCATGCACACTGTCACCTTCATGCTTATGTAGGAGGAATAATACACATCAATACTATCATAGCAATAGTTAACTTCGCAATCTACAAGAGATCATGATCATAGCATAAACCAAGTACTAACACGGATGCACACACTGTCACCATTACATCGTGCAGGAGGAATAAAACTACTTTAATAACATTACTAGAGTAGCACTTAGATAAATTGTGATACAAAACACATTGCAATCATAAAGAGATATAAATAAGCACTTCACTATGCCATTCATAACAGTGAATAAGTATTCTGTGAAATATAGCCTAAGAGACCCACACGGTGCACACACTGTCACCTTTACACACGTGGGACAAGGAGTCTCCGGAGATCACATAAGTAAAACTCACTTGACTAGCATAATGACATCTAGATTACAAGCATCATCATATGAATCTCAATCATGTAAGGCAGCTCATGAGATTATTGTATTGAAGTACATAGGAGAGAGATGAACCACATAGCTACCGGTACAGCCCCGAGCCTCTATGGAGAACTACTCCCTCTTCATGGGAGCAGCAGCGTTGATGAAGATGGCGGTGGAGATGGCAGCGGTGTCGATGGAGAAGCCTTCCGGGGGCACTTCTCCGTCCGGCAGGGTGCCGGAACAGAGACTCCTGTCCCCCAGATCTTGGCTTCGCAATGGCGGCGGCTCTGGAAGGTTTCGCGTACCGTGGCTTATTCCGTCGGGGTTTTTAGGTCAGGACCTTTAAATAGGCGAAAGGGGAGCCTCGGAGGGGGGCCACCACACCATAGGGCGGCGCGCCCCCCCTCTCGCCGCGGTGTGGTGTGGGGCCCCGTGGCTTCCTCCGGCGCTCTCGGGTGTTCTTGATGGTTCCGGGAAAAATAGGAACCCGGGCGTTGATTTCGTCGATTCCGAGAATATTTCGTTACTAGGATTTCTGAAACCAAAACAGCAGAAAAGGAACTGGCACTTCGGCATCTTGTTAATAGGTTAGTTCCAGAAAATGCACGAATATGACATAAAGTGTGCATAAAACATGTAGGTATCATCAATAAAGTAGCATGGAACATAAGAAATTATCGATACGTCGGAGACGTATCACCAGGTATAGGTCAGGTGGCACGCCCTTGCAGCCGCCAGGTCGTGTGCCGGAGCATTTGCGGGACGACGTCGAGGGACCAGGGCCCGCCGTCGCCTTGGAAGCCTCCCGGCTCTTCGTGTTGCTTAACCACTGCTCGTCGGGGGCTTTGGGCAACACATTCGCACGCCCGGTGGGACATCGGGACAATCTTCCGCAACAACCATGTCGTCATGCACCTCAGATTGCGGGAGAACCAGTCAAGTATGAGGATCTGCCTCCGAGCATAAGAAGAGATATGATGAGCTCAAGGTCATCCTGGAAGCCGATCTCATCGGCGAGAAAACCCGTTCACACGGGATCAAGTTCAAAGGGTTCCAACCCGAAGGCGCGCTAGATGGACTAGATCTATCTCTCCCTTCGGACGAACGTACCAGAGCCCTGCGACAGGAAGTAAATTATGCCGTTGCTCACTCTCTTCATCGGCATGCCGAGAGCTTGGTGAATACTCTGGAGCGTGTCGCGCTCAATGTGGTGCAAGAAGTCACGAAGCACAAGTACTCTCCGTCAGGTCCTGCTCTAGGAACTCACCAAGGGGAGGTACCGCTCTACACAAGGCCACCACTGCAACACACGTTTGCAGCTCCACACAGCAAGGTTCACCGGCGTACGTTGTCTACAAGATGGAGGTGATCCTGGCGACAACCAATTCCTGTATGAGCCGCCCAAGGAGATCCCATGGATACGTGTGCACATACGTGCCGGACGCAACGATGGATGACCCAGGTTACAGCAGGAAGGACCGTCACGGCAGGAGGAGTCGCCGGAGCAGGAAGCAGCTGGAGCAGATGCTGAAAAAGGCGTGGCTAACTAAATATGCCACCAGTACAAGTTATGAACGATCTTCAGCTCCTACGGTGGATGAGATCACCGCCATCATGAGAGACAAGTTCGGCATATTGCCGAAGAAGAGGATGATCGGCTATTCTAAGCCGTATCCCAACGACTACGACCTGATCCCGCTGCCACCTAAGTATCGGCTCCCGACTTCACAAAATTCAGTGGATCAGAAGGAACCAGCTCGATCGAGCACGTGAGCCGATACTTGGCACAGCTTGGGCATGGTCTCAGCTTCCGATGAGCTACGCGTGAGGTTCTTCTCGCTCTCTCACGGGTCCAGCCTTTGGGTGGTACACCTCGTTGCTACCAAACTCGGTTCGGACGTGGAAGCACTGGAAGAGCAATTCCATGAACAATACCATTCAGAAACCACGGAAGCTAGCCTTGCCGATCTGACCCAAGTTCGGCAGAGACGAGGAGAGACGGTATCCGAGTACATCCAGAGGTTCAGGACCGTCAGGAACCGATGTTATTCGGTTCGCCTAACTGAGAAGGAAGCTGAGTGGCGAGCAGGATTATCGCGCCGCTCAAGGATGTGACCTTCCAAGCGAGTACATTTCATCGGCGCACATGGTTCAAGTTGACTGATATGAACGCCATCCGAATTGTACCAGACAAGTACAAGCGCGTCGCCCGATCGAGATGGACGAAGATGAAGATTTCGAAGGAGATCAGGAGGTCGCCGTAGCTGAGTGGACTCGGGGGCAAAACCCGTGTCCTGCAAGTGGGTGAAGCAACCAGGGCCTGCAAAGGGGTTCGACTTCGATTTGAGCAAAACGGATCAGATTTTTGATTTGCTGCTGAAGGAGAAACAGCTGAAGTTACCCGAAGGTCACAAAATCCCCACGCCACAAGAGATGAACGGCAAGCCATACTGCAAATGGCATCACACGTTCACCCATGCCACCAACGACCGCAAAGTCTTCGCCAGATTCGATGGCGATAGAGCAAGGCCGATTACTCTTCGGTCAGTTTGCCATGAGAGTTGACACGCAGCCGCCCGGAGGTCAACATGGTCGATCTCGGCCTGCATAGGACGCGAGCCAGGTTTCTCGTTTGATATCAATATGGCAGGGCTTGCAGATCACCATGGCAAGGATAAGCGGAGGCGCTCTCGCGGCAAAGACAAAGAGGAGGCCGATCCACGCGACGGCCCCACATGACGGTATTTAACTGAGAAAGAGGTGATAAGCGTCCGGTATCAACGACCACTCTCCGCACATCTCCTCAACAAGTATGAGCAGCAGTACGACCGACGTCGGCGCTACGACGAAGATGATGATAGATATCGTCGGTCTGATGCAGACAATGAAATACCGTCGACACGAAGGGTATGAGCGTCACGCTAGAGGGAGGTCAAGAGGGCGAGAGGACATGGATAGGCACTGGAACTGTTCTTCAAACATTGCTGGGACTCAGGAATGAGCCGATTGCCTACAATCGAGAACCCCCAGAATGCAAGAGGAGGGGAACAAATGAAGTTTCAGTGTTCGAGCGACTAGGACCTCTCCCACCTCGAACAAACGAGCTGAGTCATCTCAAGCTGAAGACTTCGACGAGTCAAGAAGAAGATAGATATCACCGACCAAGGTGGTGTCCTGATGGGCTCAGCCACTCCCAAAAGCGCAGAGTGCAGCGGCTAAGGAACTTGGAAGAAGCCGAGGCGCACTGTACACGTTGAGGAAAGCACGGCCCGATCTGGCCGTGAAAATTCAGCAAACGGCGGAGACAGAGGCTCGCCCACCAAAGAAAGTGTGGCGACCCAAGCAGACAAAAGCCGATGCGGGGACATCGGCATAAACATGGTGTTCGTTCTCCGCGAGTTTTGTGCTCCGAAAGATGAAGAGGTATCAGTGGCGCAGTTTGATTGCGGGCCACGACCGTTATTCGAGAAGCCAAAAGAAAAGAGCTACAGGCATCTCAAGGCCCTATACCTGAAGGGTTATATCAATGGGCAGCCTATTATCAAGATGCTGGTTGACACGGGAGCAACAGTCAACATAATGTCGTACTCCATGTTACGACGTTTGGGACGTTCTCTCGAAGATCTAATCAAGACCAACGTCACGCTAAGCGACTTCAACGGCCAACCGTCAGAAGCCAAGGGTGTTCGAACGTGGACTTAACTCGGCCGAAAGACCATCCCCACGTCCTTCTTCATCGTCGACAGCAAGAGCACTTATGCTGTTTGCTAGGAAGGGATTGGATCCATGCTAATTGTTGCATCCCATCCACAATGCATCAGTGCATCATACAATGGGATGGAGATGAAGTGGAGGTTGTTCATGCAGATGATTCGATATCTCTTTGGCTGCCATGAACATCTGGGAAGCAAACGACCAAGAGCCGCTCTCTGGAATCAATCTGGACGGCGATACGTCTCCAACGTATCGATAATTTCTTATGTTCCATGCTACTTTATTGATGATACCTACATGTTTTATGCACATTATATGTCATATTTATGCATTTTCTGGAACTAACCTATTAACAAGATGCCGAAGAGCCAGTTGTTTTCTGCTTTTTGGTTTCAGAAATCCTAGTAAGGAAATATTCTCGAATTGGACGAAATCTTCGCCCGGGGTCCTATTTTTGCACGAGCTTCCGAAGACCAAAGAGATAACGAAGTGGGGCGACGAGGCCGCCACCATAGGGCAGCGCAGCCGAGGGGGCTCGCGCGCCTATGGTGTGGGCCCCCGTCACCCTCCCCCCTACCCGCCTACTTAAAGTCCCTCGCGCGAAACCCCGACCGAGAGCCACGATACGGAAAACCTTCCGAGACGCGCCGCCGCGAATCCCATCTCGGGGATTCAGAGATCGCCTCCCCGCCGGAGAGGGGATTCATCTCCCGGAGGACTCTTCATCGCCATGATCGCCTCCGGAGTGATGAGTGAGTAGTTCACCCCTGGACTATGGGTCCATAGCAGTAGCTAGATGGTCGTCTTCTCCTTGTTGTGCTTCATTGTTGGATCTTGTGAGCTGCCTAACATGATCAAGATCATCTATATGTAATACTATATGTTGTGTTTGTCGGGATCCGATGGATAGAGAATACTATGTTATGGTGATTATCAATCTATTGTTTATGTGTTGTTTATGATCTTGCATGCTCTCCGTTATTAGTAGAGGCTCTGGCCAAGTTTGTACTCTTAACTCCAAGAGGGAGTATTTATGCTCGATAGTGGGTTCATGCCTTCATTGACACCTGGGACAGTGAAAGTTCTAAGGTTGTGATGTCTTGTTGCCACTAGGGATAAAACATTGATTCTATGTCTAAGGATGTAGTTGTCGATTACATTACGCACCATACTTAATGCAATTGTCTGCTTTGCAACTTAATACTGAATGGGGTTCGGATGATAACCGAAGGTGGACTTTTTAGGCATAGATGCAGTTGGATGGCGGTCTATGTACTTTGTCGTAATGCCCAATTAAATCTCACTATATTTATCATATCATGTATATGCATTGTTATGCCTTTCTCTATTTTCAATTGCCCGACTGTAATTTGTTCACCCAACATGCTTTTATCTTATGGGAGAGACACCTCTAGTGAACTGTGGACCCCGGTCCTATTCTTTACATAGCATACAATCTACTGCAATTGTGTTTTATTTTCTTGCAAACAATCATCTTCCACTCGATACGTTTAATCCTTTGTTACAACAAGCCGGTGAGATTGACAACCTCACATTTCGTTGGGGCAAAGTACTTTGGTTTTGTTGTGCAGATTCCACGTTGCGCGGAATCCGTTGTTGCGCCGCATCACATTTCGCCACCATCAACCTTCAACGTGCTTCTTGGCTCCTACTGGTTCGATTAAACCTTGGTTTCATACTGAGGGAAACTTGCTTTATACGCATCATACCTTCCACTTGGGGTTCCCAACGGACGTGTGCATCTACGCGTATCAAGCTAAATTTCGCGCCGTTGTTGGGAGATCAAGACACGCTGCAAGGGAGTCTCCACTTCTCAATCTCTTTACTTTGTTTTTGTCTTGCTTTATTTTATTTACTACTTTGTTTGTTGCACCTAAACAAAACACAAAAAAATTAGTTGCTAGTTTTACTTTATTTATTGTCTTGCTCTCTATATCAAAAACACAAAAAAATTAGTTACTTGCATTTACTTTATCTAGTTTGTTTTATTTACCGTTGTTAAAATGAATACCCCTGAAAATACTAAGTTGTGTGACTTCACAAATGCAAATAATAATGATTTCCTATGCACACCTATTGCTCCACCTGCTACTACAGCAGAATTCTTTGAAATTAAACCTGCTTTATGAACTTGGTTATGAGAGATCAATTTTCTGGTGTTAGTTCTGATGATGCTGCCCATCTCAATAATTTTGTTGAACTTTGTGAAATGCAAAAGTATAAGGATGAAGATGGTGATATTATTAAATTGAAAGTGTTTCCTTTCTCATTAAGAGGAAGAGCTAAAGATTGGCTATCTTTGCCTAAGAATAGTATTGATTCATGGACTAAATGCAAGGATGCTTTTATTGGTAGATATTATCCTCCCGCTAAAATTATATCTTTGAGAAGTAGCATAATGAATTTTAAGCAATTAGATACTGAACATGTTGCTCAAGCATGGGAGAGAATGAAAACTTTGGTAAAGAATTGCCCAACCCATGGACTGACTACTTGGATGATCATCCAAACCTTCTATGCAGGACTAAATTTTTCTTCGCGAATTTATTGGATTCAGCTGCTGGAGGTACCTTTATGTCCATCACATTGGGGGCGGCTACAAAACTTCTTGATGATATGATGATAAATTACTCTGAATGGCACACGGAAAGAGCTCCACAAGGTAAGAAGGTAATTTCTGAAGAAACCTCTTCCTTGAGTGATAAGATTGATGTGATTATGTCTATGCTTGTGAATGGTAGATCTAATGTGGATCCAAATAATGTTCCTTTAGCTTCATTGGTTCCTCAAGAATAAAATGTTGATGTGAATTTCATTAAAAATAATAATTTCAACAACAATGCTTATAGGAACAACTCGGTAATAACTATAGGCCATATCCTTCTGCTAATGGTAATGGTTATGGTAATTCTTATGGGAATTCTTACAACAATAATAGGAGTGTACCCTCTGGTCTTGAAGCTATGCTTAAAGAATTTATTAGTACACAAACTGCTTTTAACAAATCTGTTGAGGAAAAGCTTGATAAAATTGATATTATTGCTTCTAGAGTTGATAGACTTGCCTCTGATGTTAATCTTTTAAATTTGAAAGTTATGCCTAATAATGATATTGATAATAAGATTACTACTACAGCAAATGCCATCCAAGTTAGAATTAATGAGAATATAAGATTAATGGCTGAACTGCGTGCTAGGTGGGATAGAGAAGAAAATGAAAAACTAGCTAAAGAGAATAATGTAGCTAAAGTTTGGACTATTACCACCATTAGTAATGATAATGATTCACATGTTGCTGCACCTCCTACTATCAATGGTAAAATAATTGGTGTTGGCAATGTTTCTACTCCTAGTGCAAAGCGAACAAACGCCTGAAATTGCTAAAACCTTAAATTGTGATAAAGCTGAAATTTTTCCAACCTTGGGAACAATGATCCCATTGCTGTAGCCCATAATGATTTAGATTTTGATGATTGCCACATCTCTGAAGTTATAAAGTTCTTACAAAAACTTGCTAAAAGTCCTAATGCTAGTGCTATAAATTTAGCCTTTACAAAACATATTACAAATGCTCTCATAAAAGCTAGAGAAGAGAAACTAAAACTTGAAACTTCTATTCCTAGAAAGTTAGAAGATGGTTGGGAGCCCATCATTAAAATGAAATTCAATGACTTTGAATGTAATGCTTTATGTGATCTTGGTGCAAGTATTTCTGTTATGCCTAAAAAGATTTATGATATGCTTGACTTGCCACCATTGAAGAATTGTTATTTGGATGTTAATCTTGTCGATAATGTTAAAAAGAAACCTTTGGGGAGGATTGATAATGTGCACATTACGTTAACAATAACCTTGTCCCCGTTGATTTTGTTGTCTTGGATATCGAATGCAATGCATCTTGTCCTATTGTGTTGGGAAGACCTTTTCTTGAACCGTTGGTGCTGTTATTGATATGAGGGAAGGTAATATTAAATATCAATTTCCTCTCAAGAAAGGTATGGAACACTTCCCTAGAAAGATAATGAAGTTGCCTTTTGATTCTATTATTAGAACAAGTTATGATGTTGATGCTTCTACTCTCGATGTTACTTGATTTGCACTTTCTGCGCCTAGCTGAAAGGCGTTAAAGAAAAGCGCTTATGGGAGACAACCCATGTTTTTACTACAGCAATTTTTGTTTTGTTGAGTCTTGGAAGTTGTTTACTACTGTAGCAACCTCTCCTTATCATGTTTTTGTGCCAAGTAAAGTTTCTATGTCAAAGTTGATGTTATATTTGGGATCGCAGAAACAGCATTGTTGTCTGTCACGAATCTGGGCACAGGCCTCTGTAGAAAATTTGAAAAATCTGCCAATTTACGAGCGTGATCCTCAGATATGTACGTTTCATTAGTTTTGAGTTTTCCATTTGAGCAAGTCTGTGCCACTTTAAATTCGTCTTTACGATCGTTCGTTTTGACAGATTCTGCCTTTTATTTCGCATTGCCTCTTTTGCTATGTTGGATTCATTTCTTTGATCCATTAATGTCCAGTAGCTTTATGCAATGTCCAAGTGTAAAGAATGTTTGTGTCACTCTGAATGTGTGAATTATTAATTGTGCACTAACCCTCTAATGAGTTTGCTTGAAGTTTGGTGTGAAGGAAGTTTTCAAGGGTCAAGAGAGGAGTATGATATACTATGATCAAGAGGAGTGAAAGCTCTAAGCTTGGGGATGCCCCGTGGTTCACCCTGCATATTTTAAGAAGACTCAGCGTCTAAGCTTGGGGATGCCAAAGGCATCCCCTTCTTCATCGACAACATCATCGGGTTCCTCCCCTGAAACTATATTTTTATTCAATCACATCTTGTGTTCTTTACTTGGAGCGTCGGTTTGTTTTTGTTTTTGTTTTGTTTTTGTTTGAATAAAATGGATCCTAGCATTCACTTTGTGGAGAGAGACACGCTCCGCTGTTGCATATGGACAAATATGTCCTTAGGCTTTACTCATAATGTTCAAGGCGAAGTTTCTTCTTCGTTAAATTGTTATATGGTTGGAATTGGAAAATGCTACATGTAGTAATTCTAAAATGTCTTGGATAATGTGATACTTGGCAATTGTTGTGCTCATGTTTAAGCTCTTGCATCATATACTTTGCACCCATTAATGAAGAAATACATAGAGCTTGCTAAAATTTGATTTGCATATTTGGTCTCTCTAAGGTCTAGATAATATCTACGTACTATTGAGTTTTGAACAACAAGGAAGACGGTGTAGAGTCTTATAATGTTTACAATATGTCTTTTATGTGAGTTTTGCTGCACCTGTTCATCCTTGAGTTTGCTTCAAATAACCTTGCTATCCTAAACCTTGTATCGAGAGGGAATACTTCTCATGCATCCAAAATCCTTGAGCCAACTACTATGCCATTTGTGTCCACCATACCTACCTACTACATGGTATTTCTCCGCCATTCCAAAGTAAATTGCTTGAGTGCTACCTTTAAAATTCCATCATTCACCTTTGCAATATATAGCTCATGGGACAAAATATCCTTAAAAACTATCGTACTATTGAATATGTACTTATGCACTTTATCTTTTATTAAGTTGCTTGTTGTGCGATAACCATGCTTCTGGGAACGCCATCAACTATTGTTGAATATCATGTGAGTTGCTATGCATGTCCGTCTTGTCTGAAGGATCTATCACCTTAGTGGTTGGAGCATGCAAAATTGTTAGAGAAGAACATTGGGCCGCTAACTAAAGCCATGAATCATGGTTGAAGTTTCAGTTTGGACATATATCCTCAATCTCATATGAGAATAATAATTGTTGCTACATGCTTATGCATTTAAGAGGAGTCCATTATCTGTCCATGTTGTCCCGGATGGATGTCTAAGTTGAGAATAATCAAAAGCGAGAAATCCAAAATGCGAGCATTCTCCTTAGACCTTTGTAGGCGGCATGGAGGTACCCCTTTGTGACACTTGGTTGAAACATGGCATGCAAAGACCCGGTAGTCCAAGCTAAGTAGGACGAGGTGCGGACACTATTAGTATATTATGCATGAGGCTTGCAACTTGTAAGATATAATTTACATAACTCATATGCTTTATTACTACCGTTGACAAAATTGTTTCATGTTTTCAAAATAAAAGCTCTAGCACAAATACAGCAATCGATGCTTTCCTCTTTGAAGGACCATTCTTTTACTTTTATTGTTGAGTCAGTTTACCTATCTCCTCCACCTTAAGAAGCAAACACTTGTGTGAACTGTGCATTGATTCCTACATACTTGCATATTGCACTTGTTATATTACTTTATGTTGACAATATCCATGAGATATACATGTTATAAGTTGAAAGCAACGCTGAAACTTAATCTTCCTTTGTGTTGCTTCAATACCTTTACTTTGATTTATTGCTTTATGAGTTAACTCTTATGCAAGACTTATTGATGCTTGTCTTGAAGTACTATTCATGAAAAGTCTTTGCTATATGATTCACTTGTTTACTCATGTCATTACCTTTGTTTTGATCGCTGCATTCATTACATATGTTTACAAATAGTATGATCAAGATTATGATGGCATGTCACTTCAGAAATTATCTTTGTTATCGTTTTACCTGCTCGGGACGAACTAAGAGGGATGCTGATACGTCTCCAACGTATCGATAATTTCTTATGTTCCATGCTACTTTATTGATGATACCTACATGTTTTATGCACATTATATGTCATATTTATGCATTTTCTGGAACTAACCTATTAACAAGATGCCGAAGAGCCAGCTGCTGTTTTCTGCTGTTTTTGGTTTCAGAAATCCTAGTAAGGAAATATTCTCGGAATTGGACGAAATCTTCGCCCAGGGTCCTATTTTTGCACGGAGCTTCCAAGACCGAAGAGATAACAAAGTGGGGCGACGAGCCGCCACCATAGGGCCGCGGCGGGGCCCGCGCCGCCCTATGGTGTGGGCCCCTCCCCCCCGACCTACCCTTTCGCCTACTTAAAGCCCCCGTCGAAACCCCCAGTACCGAGAGCCACGATACGGAAAACCTTCCAGAGACGCCGCCGCGAATCCCATCTCGGGGATTCAGGAGATCCGCACTGCCGGAGAGGGGATTCATCTCCGGAGGACTCTTCATCGCCATGATCGCCTCCGGAGTGACGAGTGAGTAGTTCACCCCTCGGACTATGGGTCCATAGTAGCTAGATGGTCGTCTTCTCCTTGTTGTGCTTCATTGTTGGATCTTGTGAGCTGCCTAACATGATCAAGATCATCTATATGTAATACTATATGTTGTGTTTGTCGGGATCCGATGGATAGAGAATACTATGTTATGGTGATTATCAATCTATTGTTTATGTGTTGTTTATGATCTTGCATGCTCTCGTTATTAGTAGAGGCTCTGGCCAAGTTTGTACTCTTAACTCCAAGAGGAGTATTTATGCTCGATAGTGGGTTCATGCCTTCATTGACACCTGGGACAGTGATGAAAGTTCTAAGGTTGTGATGTGCTGTTGCCACTAGGGATAAAACATTGATTCTATGTCTAAGGATGTAGTTGTCGATTACATTACGCACCATACTTAATGCAATTGTCTTGCTTTGCAACTTAATACTGAATGGGGTTCGGATGATAACCTGAAGGTGGACTTTTTAGGCATAGATGCAGTTGGATGGCGGTCTATGTACTTTGTCGTAATGCCCAATTAAATCTCACTATATTTATCATATCATGTATATGCATTGTTATGCCTTTCTCTATTTGTCAATTGCCCGACTGTAATTTGTTCACCCAACATGCTTTTATCTTATGGGAGAGACACCTCTAGTGAACTGTGGACCCCGGTCCTATTCTTTACATAGCATACAATCTACTGCAATTGTGTTTTCTTGCAAACAATCATCTTCCACTCGATACGTTTAATCCTTTGTTACAGCAAGCCGGTGAGATTGACAACCTCACTGTTTCGTTGGGGCAAAGTACTTTGGTTTTGTTGTGCAGATTCCACGTTGGCGGAATCCCTGTTGTTGCGTCGCATCACATTTCGCCACCATCAACCTTCAACGTGCTTCTTGGCTCCTACCGGTTCGATTAAACCTTGGTTTCATACTGAGGGAAACTTGCTTCTATACGCATCATACCTTCCACTTGGGGTTCCCAACGGACGTGTGCATCTACGCGTATCAACGACTGCGAGCGCATCGAAGCTACAAAAAACGGGGTGAGGCTAGTCTTATCCACTGGCCTGACAGAGTAGCAAGATCCAAGTCTATGGACGTTGTGGCGAGGCCGATCCTCGCGATCGGCCCCAAAAAATAAAAAGCAAGGATTTCACCTCAAGTAAGCCACGTAGCTATATCCCAGGAAGTTGTAAACCCACGTTCAACATTGCAATGGAAAAGGAGGCCGATTCTAGCAATCGGCCACAATTAGACTCAACCTACCTTATGCCTGTGTTCCTCAGCGATTTGGCAGGCAATGGAAGGCTGAGATATGAGTTTATAGCAGCTGACGGGCTAGAAGAGATCGACATTGGTCCTGGGGATAAGCCATGGCCAACATTTATCAGCAAATAGTCGGATCAACAACTACAAGGGAAGCCGATTCCAGCAATCGGCTAAAATCAGTCTCACCACATTTGCTAGTTGCCATGTTTTTAACATGGTGATTTGTGAGACAAGTCTGAATTGGCTGAAAAGCCGATATCTTCAATCACTTGAAGGATTCGGCTCGGGGGGGCATACACACGGAGAAGATACAAGGCCACGAAGTATGTACCCAAGGGAAGCCGATTCATGAAATCGATCGGCTAATAAAAAATCGAAAATACAAAAATTCAGCACAACCGATGTTTGGACATCGACTCTAGAATTACAGAGTGTAAGCTGCCACTTGATCAGGCCTCACGATTGGCCAGGGCTTCAACTGCAGTCATCGTCAAGGATGGAGAACTGATCTAAGCAGCAGAATTGAGCCACGAGGAGTTAAAGAGCCATGGCATGAAAAGCTTCTTGGTTCAGAGAAGGGATTCGCTGGTCCTGCTGAACCCTCGTGGTACATCGACTCCTAGTGCATAAGCTTTCCTATCTTGTTTTGATGGGAGTGAAGGGCTGACCCTTTTCGTGGAAGCCGATGGTGACATATGTGGCTAGCTCTACATGATGGTGTACCCGGAGGTGTCCAAGTTGGAGCTCCATCAGCTGGATTGCATGTCCTTGATGATGTCATCTTCTGGGGAAGTCTACAAGAGCAGGATTACTGGATTTAATAGGATAACCAAAGCCTAAGGGGTGTCCGCCCTTCAAAGCTTTCCACCTTCTTTGCTACTATTCTCGCCTTAATCGAGGCTCGGGGGCAGCTGCCCCTGAAAATCCTTTGCTCTTGGGAGCCGATTTTGGTTAAATCGGCTAGCTCTGCACCACAATTGTTGAGAAACAGTGGTGAATTATTGAAGAGAAGAACCGTTGGAAAGGGTTTGAAAGGGGAGCCATTATCATTGATAGGCTCTGGACCAGTTTGCTGCTGCAAAGGAACAAGACATTACGAGGGAAGTTGTGGGCAAATGGCACCTGGTATGCAGGCGTATCAACTTCAACGTCAAGATTGTTTCAGCAATGGTCCTGGAGTTCTCCTTAAGGCATTGACTCCGGAATTTTGGCCGTCAAAGCTAACATTAGGCTCAGAAGGTTCGGATTTCCAAGGTCTAAAGTTGCACGATCGCGATTTGGTCCTGTTCGACTGGAATTTTGGGATCTGAACTGACTTATCTCGAAATTTATCAAAAGAGACCGATGCGTTGCCATCGGCTCATTGAGCGGTGATCGAGCTAACAATCGGCAAAGTCAGAATCGGCTAAATTAGCGTAAAAGGAATCGGGAAAATCAAGTTAAAGGGCATTCTTCATTGATAGCCAGATTTCTTACACAAAGAGCTAGTTGCTCTCAAAAGGAATTGCTAGAGGGTACATTGTCCCATCTACTGCTACTGATCCTATTCTAGGGATCCTATCTATGGGCCGTCGCTGCCCTCGTTGTCGCCGTCACTGCCGCTGTCAGTGCTACCCTCGGCGGACTCTTCGCGCGCCGCCGCGGCCGCCGGCGGGCCCTCGTTGTCCTCGTCTTCCTCGACAGCCTCGTCTTCATCGCTGTCGAAGTCACCGAGGTTGCCCGCCAGGGCGAAGCGCTTGGCGGCGGCTCCGGAGGAGGTGTCGTCCTCCTCCTCTTCTTCATCCTTCACCTCCTCGGAGGAGGTGAAGTCGCCAGGAGAGGCGGTCGTCCTCGCTCTCCTCCTCCGACTTCCCGGCGAGGAAGCGAAGGTCGCTCTCCCCGTCCGTCAAGGACTTGTCGTCCTCAGACCAGACGGAGAAGTCGTGGCTAGACTCGTCCCCGTCTTCGATGGCGCGGCGGATATCGGCCGCATGGGCCCCCTGCGGATCCCACT
This sequence comes from Lolium multiflorum, assembly GCA_030979885.1. Lineage (NCBI taxonomy): Eukaryota > Viridiplantae > Streptophyta > Magnoliopsida > Poales > Poaceae > Lolium > Lolium multiflorum. Next base: position 234,491,304 of record CM061748.1, on the reverse strand, counting down.
CCGGTGTCGGCTCGCGGAAGGGGGAGGACTGGGAGCCGATGAGGAGGAAGAAGAAGAAGACATGGTGGCAGGAGAGGGCTTTTGGGAGTGTTAGTGCGAAGGGGATGATGAGGAGCACTTCGATGCGGTTAAATAAAAGGAGATGGAAATTTAATTGTCGAGCAGTTTTCGAGGACGTGGTGCCAAATCAAATCGTGCGAGAAGTTGGGAAGGCAAGTCGTCATGATGAGAAAATACTGCGACGGTTCCCGCCACGACATGACCCTTCGAAGGAAAAACAGAGTGGTTTTGAAATTATCATTACCAAAACCAGGGGGCATGTGTTATCACCGGATTTTGGTCAAATCAGGAGATGGGCCGTAAGTGAAGATGGGCTTGAAGGACATACACGTGAAGCATCTTTGAAGCGGCCTTTGCGAAGAGTTTGGGTTTAATTGCCCGTGTATCAATATAGTAGATCGCATCTGAGTTTAGATTTAAAAGATAGAGTTTAACTCGTGCACGGTTAGGTGCACGCCGAATTAGAAAGTCCCTTGGACTATAAATATGTATCTAGGGTTATCAAAGGAGGACAATCACGTTCACAACAAACACAAATCAGCGCATCGCCACCCCTTCTTTCGAGGGTTTCTCCGGGTAAGCATCATGCTGCCTAGATCGCGATCTAGGCAGCACAACGTTTATTCGTTTACCTTGTGTTGCTCGTCTGAAGCGTTGTTGATGGCGAGTAGCACTATTTACCATAGGTGTTTTGGGGCTTGCGTAGATGCTTTTCTTGCATATACCTGCTTAGCTATGCCGTCCCTCAACATCTAGCTGCCCTTACACCTATCTAGGTGTAAGGGCAGCATCTTGCTTGTTACTTAGTAGATCCGATCTGTTATAGTTGCTCCTTGTTCATCAAGGATTAGTTTATCCGTATGGTTAGGCCTTGCAAACGGGTTGAACGATCCGGTAGTGCGTTAGGTATGGTTTGCTAGTCCTAAGAGGGATGTTCCGGGAATTAACGTAATGTTGGTTTTTAGGCCTCTTTTAGGGTTAGTTTTCCGTTATCTTTCGTGTCTATTAGGCTCAACTACGCGTAGGATGTTCCGATCATACGGTGAAAACCCTAAACTGTCGAGATTGGTTTAGCTTCAGATCAAGCAGGATCCCCATGCCATTGAAAATCTAACATGAACCATGGGGCGGCTCTTTGAGCCGATCCAGGGGAACCGAGAGCCGATAGGGCTCGTATTTAATGTTTACGTGTGGCTAAGGGAACTAATCGAAGCAATCCACACCTTCCTCGGGTATAGGTCGTGGCACGCCTGCCGCCTGTGTGCCGAGCATTTAGACGACGCGAGGGACTGGGCCAGCGCCTTGGAAGCCTCCCCTTCTTTGCTTAACCACCGTCCGGTTTTTGGCAACAAGAGGTTGTTGAAATAATGCATAAGCTTGATGAGGAGAGGAAGCGGAGATCAAACCCAGCCATGCACTACGAAGGAGATACAGATGTAGAAGAGATTTATGAGGAGGAAGAATAAGAGAGTGATGGTGAGGAGGTAGCAGAACTGGAGTACTTTGACAAAGAGTACTCCTTTGAGAAAAAAAAGCATTGAACCCTGGCCCAACTAGCAGATCTCATTATGAAGCAGTTGAGGACCAGTGGGAAGACTTTGTGCCATCTAGTGATGAGGACAACATCCCAGGTGATGTGGGAGACAGTGATGATGATGGATTTACCAAGAAACACAAGATTCCATGTGGAAGGAAGAGAAAGCTTAAGAAGTTGAAGAAGAGGGTTTGGTATGATCCACACAGGGCTGATGCTCATCTACAGTTCTGGAAGAAGTTGTGTTTCAAAGATGTATATGAATTCAGAGTTGCTCTCAGGAATTACCACATTGCACAATTGAGAAATTTTGCCTATCACAGGAACACTCCTCAAAGTATCATTGTTACATGCACAGCACAAGGGAAGGAAGAAGGCTGCAAATTCTATCTCACAGCCTCACAGATAGCGCATGAGAGTACTTTCTGCCTCAGAAAATATGGAGTCAAACACACTTGTATTCCTCATGGAGAAAACACTCCAGTATCAATTGATTGGCTGGCTGGTCAAGCTGTCAACACAGTGAGGATAGATCCAAATACTTGTGTCGACACTATTATTGAAAATACAAAATTGAAGTTTGGTGTTGAAGTGCCTAGGAGCAAAGCCTATAGGGCAAGGAAGAAGGCTTTTGATGCTGTCTTGGGAGATCAAAAGGCACAGTATACTAGGCTCAGGGACTACTTACAGGCAATTCTAGACACAAATCCAGGCAGTAGGTGTGTTGTCACCACTAAGGAGCTTGTCGAGCATCCTAGCCGTAATCCAAGGTTTCATGGGCTCTTCATATGTCTGAATGCCTCTTTGCAGGGATTCTTGAATGGTTGCAGGCCTTTCATAGGTACTAATCCAACTCCATATATACATTGACTCCTATTACATATTGTTTGCACTTTTCTATGTAATTCATTTCTTATTTTATGCAGGTGTTGATGGTTGCTTCATCAAGTTGACTACTGGACAACAGATTTTAGCCGCAACTGGTAGAGATGGAAACAACAACATATTCCCGATTGCGTTTGGTGTTGTCGACAAAGAAGACACTGCTAGCTGGCTATGGTTCTTAACCCAGCTTAGGTACTGCATTGGAGAGTCAGGGCAATTTGGCAATTACACAATCATATCAGATAGACAAAAGGTTAGATTGTTGACATTGGACACTATCATATGTTGACATTTGAACAACCTAGCTATGTATAATAATAAATGCTGGTTTTCTTACTCAATGTTTCTTGTGTAGGGATTGTTGAAAGCAATTTCTCAAGTATTCCCCAACTCACCACAAAGATTCTGTCTGCGACATATTTATGCCAATTTTCAGTCGGCAGGATTTAGAGGGCCTGAGCTGAAAAAATATATGGATGCAGCAAGTTACTCATATACAAAAAATGGTTTTGATCTTGCAATGGCTGCAATGAAAGCTGACTGTGAAGAGGCATACAATTGGCTGGCCCAAATCCCTCCTGAAACTTGGGCAAGACATTTATTTGACACTAACTGCAAGACTGACCTTGTGGTCAACAACATCAGTGAAGTCTTCAACAAAATGATCTTAAATGTGAGGAACAAGCCAATTAGAACAATGCTTGAAGGAATCAGAAACAAACTCATGGTGAAGTACAGTGGAACAAGGGACAAAGCAGCTAAAGCTAGATGGGAGATCACTCCTTTCTATTCTGAGAAGCTAGATGAGGCAAAGATGTGGTCCAGAGATTGTACTGCTAAGTTGGCAGAGGCTGGTCTTTGGCAGGTGACAAGTGTTAGTGGAAGAATGGTGGCCGTGGATCTTAAGAAACACTCTTGTTCTTGCAGAAAGTGGGATCTCACAGGAATTCCCTGCAACCATGCAGTGGCTGCAATCATGAAGTTGTCACAACATGCCGAAGATTATGTGCACGACTTCTTCAAAAAGCCTATGTACGAGAAGGCTTTCTCGTACATAGTTTACCCTGTTCCTGGACCTGAGGACTGGAATACAACAGACACGCAAGATATCGACCCGCCTGTGTTTAGGGATAGGCCGGGGAGGAAACAAACTGTGAGAAGGAAAATCAACTTTGAGCCTCCAACACCTAGATACACATCAAGGATGACATCAATCACTTGCAGCAACTGCAATCGTGTAGGCCACAGGTATAACACATGTACTGTACCATTAAGGCCAGGGCTTCAATCAAGAAAACATAATCACCAGGTAAATTGCAGTCTAATACCCATGCATAGATTTGTAGCTATGATACTTGTACACATTTTAGGGTCAAGTGCTTGCTAACACATGCCTAATACTTGCAGCCTAATAGGACCAGTGGTTGCTCCTCCACTTCTGCCACTACAAGTACAGCAAGGCAAACAGAAGTAGCACCAGCAGCACCAAGGCAAGCAGCAAGACCACCACCAGGTCCAAGTCAAGCAGCTGGAGTAGCACCAGGTCCAAGTCAAGCAGCTGGAGTAGCACCAGGTCCAAGTCAAGCAGCTGTACCACCTCCAGCAACAAGGCAATCAGCTGGAGCAGCACTAGGTCCAAGGCAAGCTGCTGCACCTCCAGCAACAAGGCTACCAGCATTCAGTGCACCTAGGGCTTCTAGGGTTGGCAGACAACCCAAGTTAACTCCAAGGATGGCAGTCTATCTCAATGCTGGAAGGTGGAGTAGCTACAAGAAGAGATGAAGAAAACTGCTACTTTGTGTAATTGATGGTTTGCCTCAGGTTATCACAAAGCTACTTTGTGTTATTGTGTAAGACAATGTGTTGAATTGCATCAGGTTGTGCTTGTTGTGTAAGACAATGTGTTGAATTGCATCAGGTTGTGCTTGTTGTGTAAGACAATGTGTTATTGTGTAAGACAATGTGTTATTGTGTAAGACAATGTAAAACAATGCCAAGTGCTATGTGTTGTTATGTTTGTGCTAGATGGTTTGTTCAATTGCCAACTGCCAAGTGCTGTGTGTCAGGCTAAAATAATGCATGTGTTGAATTGCATCAGGTTATGCTATGTTAAATTGCATCAGGTTATGCTCTGTGTGTCAGGCTAAAACAATGCTAAGTGAATTGCATCAGGTTCCCAGGACACATTTGTTGTCAAATGTGCCGGCGACCATTTATGGGCGGCGCCGCCGTGACTAAAAATCGCCGGCGACCTCTTATGAGCGGCGCCGCCGTGACTAAAAACTGCCGGCGACCATTTATAACAACTCACTGGCCAAATTTAGAATTCTCCGACATCCCGCATACATATCACATTAACCAACTTTAGAATTCTCCGACACATTACATAAACCTAATTTAGAATTCTCCGACACATATTACATAAACCTAATTTAGAATTCTCCGAGATCCCGCTTACATATTACATAGAACCTTACTTAGAATTCTTCCGAGATCTAGCATACATATTACATAAACCCAGCATACATAAAATGACATTAATCAAATCAGATTTCTCCGATAATGCCTTTGATCTGCAGCAGCTTCTCCTTGTTTGCACTGTTAACCTTGAAGAGGTCAAATACTGTGTACTCTAGTTTCTTTTTCTCCTCCTTCCATGCCTCTTCTTTCTTCTCCCACTTTTCCTTTCTAAGCTTCTCCATTGACTCCCAGTGCTTCTTCATCGACTCCCACGGCTTCTTCTCCTCCTTCAAATCAAACAACTCTGAATTGAGCTTCATCACCTCAGCTTCCGATGCAGGCCTGTCCAGGTCAAAGATAGCTTCCTTCTCTTCATTCATCTTCTTTAAATTTGCCTCCATGACCCTTTTCTCTTGGTCTTTCATAAATTTGTCAACATCATCCATTAAACTGTAGTAGTTCTTTTTGAACTTGTCCCTCTCCTCGACCAACTCTTGAACCAACTTGGCATTCTCAAGCCTCTCTTCAATTCTTTTGTCACTAGCCTCATGGTACATAGACCACAGCCTTCCCAAAGAATTCTGCAGAGCTTCTGGCCATTCTTCTACATCAACCCATTTCTGAAAACCACAATTCTCCACATGCTACAAGAACAGTAATTTTCCAATTATTTAGAAGCATGCAGAACTTGCATTTTTAACAAACTAATGAAAAATAGTGTTGCAATCAAGTAACCTGCAACTACCTTATATATAGTTTAAGTTTACAAATATACTTATGCTCTCTTAGTTGCAGTGAACTAACCTGCAACTAAATAAGTGAAGAAAAAGACTAAACTATGATGTACTTATGGTCTCTTATCATTCATACAAATAGACATTTAGAATTAAAACTAAACTACCATTAACATGTGCAATCATTCATTTTAACACTTTAACTGAACTACCATTTACTAAACTGAATTCTGTTAACTAAATTTTACAACAATTATAGACAAAATCGACAACAACACTTACATTTTGAACGCTGCACATGAGAAACCTCCTCCCGGTCAAACTACCCTCAAATGCGACGCATCTGGTCGGCTCCAAGTCATGAACGCGGCAGCGTTCTGCTCCGACAGCAACTCCAGAGAATGAGAGGTCCGCGCATGTCTCAGGGGCGTAATCCATGGCATGCAAGTCCTAATCGACAAGAAATCGCAAAAGAAACGAACTTTATTGACCTAAATCGACAGAAATCGAAAAATCCTAAATCGGTACAAGAACCCTAACCCTAAATTCGAAATCAGATTTGAGAGGCTAAGAACTTACAGGGAGGTGCTCTGGCGAGCTTTCGCCGTCGTTCCAGTTAGGCATGCGGCGGCGGCGGCAATGGGCGACGGCGGTGCGGGAGCCTTGGCGGCGCTGCTTCGAAGGGGAGAAGGCACGGGCTCGGTCGGTAACGCGCGGACAGGGGCGCGTGCCTCTTCTACCGTCCGCGAGTGGTGGGTCCCGCACGCCGTTAACGGCTCGTTGACGGACGGCGCCACGTCATGCCTGACAGTGTGCCCGCATTGTCAAAACGCTGTCAATCTGCGTTCAGTGGACGATCAGTGCTATTTGAAACAAACTCGACCAAATGTGGTAGTTCTGTGCGATTGGAGCGAAAACTGGTAGTTTTCCGAAATTTAGCATCGAAAGTAGTAATTTTATGCTATATACTCTCCCCTATGAGCAGCGCGAGTGCTCTGCTTTTCTCACACAAATAGTTCCAATCGACTAGTTAGTCCTAGTTGAAAACAAATCAAATGGTTTTATCAATTAATTTGTTATCGCATTCTTCTTCCTAGTCATTACACTGATTTTTCCGCAACGGAAAGTATCTTTTCAGCGACAAGTGTTCGCGCATGTCATTATCGAAAAATATGTTCAGAACCTGCTTTAACAGAGTTTGGATGGCCAACCATTATGCACATCTGACTTATCTGAGAACGCGATCGAGCTCCTGTTTTGTGAATGTAAAATAAGTGCTCACATGGCACAAACACAACCCCTTCACGCCTCCTTTTGCCTAACGGCCGGCCCTACCGTCTTTGTCACCTTCGGGTGTTAATTAGTTTGGAAAAGGCAAGTAGAGTTCATCCTGCAATCCGGCCAATGTCAAATGTGTTCTCTGCACGCACCCGTGGAAAGCTCAGTTCTTCACGACATGATGACATAGGAAACTAAATATTGTAATCGTTCGCCTTTACATAAGTGGAACGGGACTAGCCTAATTATTTGACAAGTGACACGAACTGTTAAACAGCTAGTGATACCCAGCTTTCGTGGGAGCCGTAGAACGTGCAGAACACGTACATTGCGTTTCATGTCCTCTACTGCCAAGCAAACGGAGGGAATTTAACACAAGAAGAAGGGAACAAGTGAAAGGATGAAATGAAGCAGAGAAAAGGAATATATGCACCAGTGCGATGGTGTCGATCACTCAGCTGGCAAGTGTGTATCCTCTAGTACTTCCCGCACATGGAAACATATACTCCCTCTTGGAAAATGATTCCAGTGCAATGGCGTCGATCGCGCGTAGCTCCTCGTCTTCTCTCTCCCTCCGATCAATTGTCTCCTCTTTACGTCTCTCTATGCCCCACTCTAGATGATAGTGCAAACTTCTGTCTTCTTAGCATCGGCTTGTCGCTCCGCCGATAAAAACTTCATTAAGAGAATACCATCGAATCGTGAAAAATTAATTGTGAAAGTAAACGGTTTTCACGTCATTGTGTTTAGATACCATTTGGGCTATCATCCCCGAATGAACCAGTAAGAACCCAGCTGCATAATGTACATGCACATTATTTACTTAAACTGTCTCTATATCGGCTACTATGAATGGAACATATTTCACTCTATTCTGCTTCAAATCTGTGATACACTATGGGTGTTTTCTACGATTCCTACCTGCATCTCTTCCCTCCTTTCCATCCATCTCATTGACACATCGCAATATATGTGCATCCACCATGGCAGGCGGTTGATATATCATGACGTCGACCGACACACTAACAAGTCGACCATGTTATCTTTTAAGCCCCAACAGTGTCAGTGTTACCCATCTGACAACTATGACGGTGGCCAACCACTATGGGCTCATAAAACCGCCTCACCATTTATCCTCCTCCCCATGTTCTGCTTCGGTGTAAACCATGTAGTTTGACAGGCTCTCCGTTATTTCTTTTAAAAATAGTGATAAGCATATTCTTTAGGTAGCGAGATTTGATTCTCTTCTCTTGCTACGAGTTCTTACATTCGGTGGCGAGTATGTAACTTTGCTTTCTCCCACGATGCCAAGATTCTTCTGAAATATGTTCCTTCACCAATACTTACATAATGGGCCTATGCTACTAGTTGCATGATTATATTTTTGAAAGGGGGGCAACTGATTTGCCACCATTCATTAAATAAGAAGAAGAATTTGACAAGTACTTTAGGACAAGTTTACATAGTGGATTACTGTCCCAAAATTACAACACCGAAAAGTTCCGCTCCCACAAAGACCCAAAGCTTTGCCTAGTTCTTAATTATCTCAAGTAGAATGGTCGGGGCGCGGATTTGTTCTTGAAGGTCCTTGCATTTTGCTCTTACCAAATCGTCCAACGAATTAGCATGGTGAGAGAGGCCACAACTTTACGGTTTGGAATACCCTTGCGTGACATGCTTGTCCACCAAGCTTTGAGAGAAATGTCAATCATCCATTTATGGGTCCAAATGAAAGGGAGCCCGATCCACTCCTTGACCACCCCCCCAAAGTCTCTTGGTATAGCGGCAATGGGAGAATATGTGTGCCGGTGTCCAAGTGCAAGCAGCGATGCACATGTTGTTGTTGCATGTCGACCGGGGGACGTCTCTGTGCTGTCTAGGACCAAGATACGTCGTCTCTCGTCGACGAAGTCGGAGAAGAACGACCTATCCACCACCTCCGGACCAACATCTTTTCTCCAGAAGAACCACCTCGCTTCGGCCTTAGTGTCGTCGTGGATAACACCGAACACCAACGATACACCAAGAAACTGATCTCGCCAGATCTTAAGAACGACGAGAAGACCAAGATGACGATCTGAAGGATCGATCAGCATACATTGCCATCAACTCTGAGACGCCGCCTGAAGGTCGTCACCAGTGTGAGAGTAGAGTTTAGGCAGATTTATCAGCCCGGATGCCGCTCCCACCACCCCAACGAACGACACACCACACACAAAACCAAGCTCATTTGTTAGAAGGGCAAGCTGGATGGCAATCATTCTGGCTCTAATTTTTGCAATGACGTGGATCAAACTAATGTTTCTATAATCGACCATGTCCTCGCCCCCTTCTTTTTTTTTCCGAAAGAAGTACATTGGTGTCTGAGTTGAGTTGAGCCATTGTAGGTGAGCCACATGGCGATTGTTGAATTGATGGATGTCTAGGTCTAGCGAGAAACCACGCTCCGGTGATGTGCAGAGGAGAACTTTTCTTACTTATAAAACACATCTCTTATTCAGCATTTTGTACTACGAAAGTACAAAGTTTTTCTTTGTTTGCTCCATGTATGAAACACTTTTTGAAATCTGGGATTTAAACTCTGCTTAGCTGGGATGCTAGTGTCCTTCTAACCATGCAATTGGTTCTCATGAAAGTACACTTAATTTGTTAATCAATTTGTTTCATATGAAACAGTTTTTGTTTCCATGTCGATCTCAGATTCAGCATCGGACACGTTAACGTTGTTTTTGGCGTGTAGACGTGGACAGACCAAAGCAGAGTTCGATCCGACGGCGGAGTCCTTGCTGGAGCAGGAGCCGGTCGCGACGGAATAAAAAGCACAACCCACCCAGCTCACACCCACCCAACACCCAACGCAAGCAATCTCAATCGACAGACAGACCCAGCCCACCACCCGAACGAATCGCCTTCCGATTGTTCGCTCTCGCCCCGAGAGCACCGACCCAACCCTAGATCTCGCACCACCACCGCAGCAGCAGCACGCCATGGCCAAGCCCTGGGGCGGCGTCGGCGCCTGGGCGCTCGACGCGGAGCGCGAGGACGAGGAGCGCGAGCACGCCGCGGCCTTCCCCGCGCCCGAGCCGCCCGCGCCCGTCGGCGGCGCCGCCAGCTTCCCCAGCCTCAAGGACGCCGTCGTCGCCGGCGCCGGCAAGAAGGGCAAGAAGACCAAGGGCACCACCCTCTCCCTCGGCGAGTTCACCACCTACGGCGCGGCGGGGGCGCCCGCGCGCCGCGCCGCCGCCGCCGAGCCCAAGGGCCTCACCCCGCAGGAGATGATGATGCTCCCCACCGGCCCCAGGGAGCGCTCCGAGGAGGAGTCCGGCCTCGTTGGCCGCGGCTTCCGCTCCTACCCCGACCAGCGCGGCGGCGGGTTCGACGACGACCGCCGCTCCAGCAGGGACGCGGATCTCGACCTGCCCTCCCGCGCCGACGAGTCCGACAACTGGGGGAAGAGCAAGACCTTCACGCCCACCCCCAGCAACTCCGGCCCCCGCGGGGACAGGCTCAACAGCGGGCCGTCTCCGCTCGGCCGCTCCGACGACATTGACAACTGGTCGCGCGACAAGAAGCCGCTCCCGTCGCGCTACCCTAGCCTCGGTACCGGTGGCGGTTTCCGTGAACCGTCCGCCGGCGGTTTCCGTGAATCGTCTTTCCGTGACTCGCCAGGACCATCCGACTCTTCCGATCGCTGGGTCCGTGGTAACGTCCTTGCCCCTGTCAGCGGGGATAGGCCTCGTCTGAACCTCAATCCAGCACCCAAACGTGATCCCTCGGCTGCAGCTGCGCCACCGGCTGAGGCACCAGCTGAGACCGCGCGCAGCCGGCCGAGCCCGTTCGGGGCTGCCAAGCCTCGTGAGCAGGTGCTGGCTGAGAAGGGTGTGGACTGGAGAAAGATGGAGACTGAGATCGAGACTAAGACCAGTCGGCCTACAAGCTCGCACTCAAGTAGGCCCAACAGCGCGCATTCCTCTCGCCCTGGGAGCCCTGGATCGCAGGTCTTGGCAGTTGGGAGTGAGGGGGCACCAAGGGCGCGGCCAAAGGTGAACCCTTTCGGCGACGCCAAGCCACGCGAAGTGGTGCTGCAGGAGAAGGGGAAAGATTGGAGGAAGATTGACCTTGAGCTGGAGCACCGTGCAATTCATAGGTATGCTATACTTATGTATAGCCTTGCCTCTTGACATCTACCATATCTTTTGATATTGCAATGCTTAAGTACTGTCATAGGTCTTGCACATTATGAACGTGCACCGAAACGGTGAAAGAAATAATCTTGCTCAGAAACCACTGGCTTGCCTTTGGCTATGTTATGCATGAAACTGCCCTGCTTTCTAGTGTGTTGAATAAATCTCTGATGCTTACTATACATCTGTTGAATAAATCCCAAAAAAGCAAACTGTAAAGTTTATTACTTTAGGCAATTTTAGGCATAGGTTAGTTTGGTATCATGAATGTATGAAGTTATCTGATTAAATTAGACTACTCTACATTGAAATCAAACATTGAAAAATAAATGGCATGGCTTGGTATATTTTTGCTTGCTTACCCAATACCCATAATGTAATGGTACTCAACCTTTTCTGCATAGCCGCTTCCATTTTATAAGCTCTTAATTGTTGTCAATTTCTTGCGGATGTGAAAATAGTAAGGGTTGGAGGGAGTAGGTTTAGTTTTGTGCTGGTTATATTCCTCAAAGTATAGCATGCCATTTTGGTAGGAAAAAACACAACTACAAATAATCTCATCTTGCTAATCTGCTAGCACCATGTAACTCAAGTTTTTTTTTCCGTTAAAGATGACCCGTGCAGCATTTATTTAAACTACTTTATGGAGTTGATTGACTCTATTTAAACGACAGAAAAAAAATCTTTATTTTGTCAATGTTTTTTGTGTGGGCATTCTGTTTCTGCCAATTACTTAAGTAGATCTACGTACAGCCTTGCTGGGAACAATGCTGTTTTTTGCGCTTTGCAGTTAAGGTTTTCTTGTCTCAGTTGGAGCGTTTGTGTTAGTTATTTGAATTTAATTCATTTTTAAGCTGGTCTTGATATTTATATTCGCTACATTTTAAAGAGTAACCAATGTCTATTTGGTTTAGGACAAGTGATTGTGTGGCTGTGAAGGTGGCTTAACATAAATTGAATAATGCCTACACTAGCATTCTTGCCTTGATTTTTATGCTATTTAGTATCAACCGTGATAATTTTGATGGTCTCGTTCTGTGATAGGCTGGTGCCTCCTAAAAGACATGATGATTGAATCATCCTTACACATCTTTACTTTGGTAAATTGTAAGCCCAATGTATGAATGAATTAACCTTGTCACATCTGTGGTTGTCTGTCATCGTTCTCGAATAAGTTAGGAAACTATATTCATACAGACATTTTTAGCAGCCTATCTTTATATTTAACCTGAACACTACTGCTTTTGTACTGATACTTCATCACAGTAAATGGATGTCTGTGCTGGTTCATGTTCTATGATAAGTCCATTCCTTTAGCTTCTAGGTTCTGTTTAAGTGAACCCTATTTTTTTTCAGGCCAGAGTCAGAAGAAGAAAAGATTTTGAAGGAAGAAATCACCCTTCTCAAGGTGGATCTAAAAGAAATTGAGGCCAAGACTAGTGATGGTTCTGACCAAGCTCCCCCAGAGAATGCTAAAGACTTGTCTGAGAAGATATCTCAGTTGGAAAAGCAGCTTGAGCTGCTTACAGTTGAGTTGGATGACAAAACTCGATTTGGGCAAAGACCTGGTTCTGGAGCAGGCAGGGTGACATCGTTTCCACCTGCTAGTTCAGCAGAGGAGCCACATGTTGCAGTGGCACACATGGACAGACCCCGTTCACGTGGTGGTATGGAAACATACCCGAAACCAGTTGAAGAAAGGTGGGGATTTCATGGTAGCAGAGAAAGAGGTTCTTTTGGTGGAGGCGGAAGTTCGGACAGGTTTGTACAGTTTGTTTGCTAAATTTTATTGCGCTGTTTTTCCACATTGATTTGTCAGTTTTTTATACTCAAATCTTGCATATGCTTTGGTGGATGTAGATGGCCTATTAGTTTTAGATTTCTGTTCAGTTCTATTACTTCTGATCAATGATCATGTTTGCTAAATTTTTTGCGCTGTTTTTCCAGATTGATTTTTCAGTTTTTTATACTCAAATCTTGCATATGCTTTGGTGAATGTAGATGGTCTATTAGTTTTAGATTTCTGTTCAGTTCTATTACTTCTCATCATGTTTAGCTGAATACTGGACCATTTAGATAGTGATCTTGTTATAAGTGTGATAGCATACGTATATGTATCATGTATAAGACAAACTGAACTTTGATTCCAACAGCTTATTTGTGATAGACTGAGAAAGAATATTACTTGATTCATCACACATGCATATTTTTTTTTGCGATGTCTCTTCTTCAGTGGGTCCTCCATAATATATGTACTTCAGCTCTCAGCTTACCATGATCTGCTTTATTTAAGCACAAAGAACTAATCCAAATCACACCTTTTTCTTTCAAGCATTTGAGTCATTTGATGTTATCACTGTTTGTGCCTGCAGCTCTTTATTTACTTGGTATTTCTTTTTCAGGTCAACAACTAGGCAGGGATGGTGAAGATCCTGGTTTTGAGCATCATCTGTGAAGGAAGCTTCTGGTCCGCAGCCCTTTTCTTGTTTTGAAAGAATGGGAAAAAATAAGCAATTTTATTTTTGTTGTGTTTGACTCCATTTTGTTCGAGTAGAAGATTAGAGATAACCTTTGTCAACAGAGGTTACTCAGCGTGAAGCTATTGTTACCACCTTTATGGTGTAGGTTACTTTTGCTTCCTTCTTTTGCCATCTTTCATGTCCAAACGAGACTGCAAAAATTTATGCTAACTATTACTCTTGGTTATCGGATCCTTATGCCAGTTGTTCGTCTGCTTAAGTGGGATATTTATATTCTCCAGTTCATGTGTTAAATCATCTGTGATTGTTATATTTGCTAGTATTTGCCACTCTTATGGCACCAGCTGTTGTAGCTCTCTCCCTCACTCTCCTTTGCCCGTGCTTATTTGGAAGCACTATCTTTCATGTATGTTGCTTCTCGCTGAGTAAAAAACCAAATGCTGATGACACGATGTTATTTCAGCAGTTCACGTCTCTTGAGCTGTAGTCAGTTCACCGTGAAATCTCTATCTTTGTTCATTCCCATGCCATAGTGTCGTGCTCTCCCCTGATCCTGATAGGGATCACAGTTACCCACCGACAACCCTAATATTGGCTGGAGGGACACCAACAGAAGGCCCTCATCACTCATCAGCAACGTGGCTATGAAGGTTGAAGATGGCTATAGGATGGACATGGAGTTCATGTACCGTCCTGTGGGTAAAGGTCAATATTGATGTTGGCTTTGATAGCATACCGCTCTCTAGCAGCGTGGGGATTGTGGTGCGGGCTGCAATGAGAGTAGAGATGTTCGGCATGGGAATCTTTGCTGGGCCGCCTAATTCTGGAGAGGCTGAATTATATATGCTTTATTGTGTGACCATTTGATTGACCTTTCATCTTCATATGCCTGTAATTCTGCCCTAAAAAAATGCTCGTACTTCTTGAAAAATTGTTCGTACGTGAAACGCCTTCTCGCCTCTTCCTCTTTCGGCAGGTCATCGATTGTCGACTTGAAGAGGGAGCCGCTAGGTGTGACGACTAGGGGGTAGAAAAATAGGGCCGAGTAGATTGATGAGGTTCCTCTTTGCGTGTTGAAACATGTAAATGATTGGAATAATGTTGTTTAACCAATATACAACATGCTCAAAAGAAAGAGAAGTGTCTAGGTGATTTGCGTTCAGAATCACCATGGAGCCTAACGAAACTAGTAAGAAAGAGACAATAGGCATGTCGAACTCCGGTGCAGAAGAGCTATAACATTTTGCGAAGCCCATTTCAACTCGGCTCAGTCAGGTATATGCACGAGTTACACCTACAGAAAAGGGCTAATTCTCCCTCCTATCTCTTTGCTCCTCGTTGCCTTAAGAGTCAACTCCTCCTCCTTGGCCCCTCTCTGCTTCCCCTATGTCGGCCAGGTTGGGGATGATAGAGGTGGCCGGGTAGCCTCTATGTATAGTAGTAGCAGGGCTAGGGTTGCAATTTTATTTGCCTCCATGGAGTTTTGCGTGGTGTCGTTGTGTTGTTAAATCTTGATGTACCGATGCCGCCCTGATGACCCACCGACAAGCCTAATCCTCTCTCCCCATTCCCATCCCAACCAACAACTTAACCTTAATGTTGGCTAGAGGGACCGAACAAAAGGTTCTCATCAACAACGCGACCTCTAAGGTTGAAGATGGCTATAGGATGAACATGAGGCTATGGACCGTCCCTTTAGGTAAAGATAATGGTTGATGTTGTCTTTGATAGCATAGCGCTCTCTAGCAGCGTGGGGAGCGTGGTGCGGGCTACAATGCAAGTGGAGGTGTTCTCGGTTCATCCCGGGAATTTTTGTGAATGTGTTAGAGATGCTTTGTGTGGCCTTTCGGTCAGGGCTTCATCTTCATATGCCCCTAAATCTTGAAATCAAATTTTTGCATGTGCAACGCCTTCTCCCTTTCCCCTTTTGGGTATGTGTGCATTTATTGACTTGAATAGTTAGGCTTTAGGTGTGATGGCTTGCCTCCAAGATATCAAGATTTTGAAATCAAGCGAGATACAAACACGATAGCCAACTATATCACTAGTTTTTGTAAGGGGTATACAAATTGGGGCGATTTGTTCTTTGTGCGTTGCAAATTGTAAATGGTTGTAAGAATGCTATTCAATTAATACGACGTGCTCAAAAAGAAAAAGAAGCCCCACGAGTGATTTGATTAGAGAACTCACAATGGAGATACTAATAAAACTAGGAAAAAAAGACAACAATCATGTCTATTTCTCTCACAAAAGAGCTATAAATTTTTGTGAAGCCCATTTGAATTGGCCTCGGTTATATATATTCTCGAGTTACACCTACACAATTAGGACTAGACTTCCCCTCTCTTTCTTTCTTTCTTTCCACCCCCTTAAGAGTCTCCTCCCTAGCACATCTTCCCTTGCCCTTCCGTCGGCCTCACCGGCCAAAGTGGAGATGCGAGAGGTGGTCGAGCTGCCTATGTCTATAGTAGTAGGGACATGGTTGCGTTTTGCTTTACGTCCATGGATATGAACAATTGGAGTCATGTGGCTGCACCAAATTTGATATTGAAAACATCGAATGCATCTTAGTGGGATAAACTATAGAAGTGTTATCGACGTCCATTTACTTTTGCGGTCTGGGACAAAATCAAGATTGGTCTAGGGCTATGGGCACTTAGCCACAACAACCAGCCATGACGTCTCACATCACAAATCTTTGGTGGGAGGACACTCTGCAACTACAAATCGACATATGAATGCTTGGAAGGAGAGAAACCAACGCATCTTCACGGGAGTTCGACAAACTTATACGGGAGTGGACCACCTTATGCTCGTACTTATCCGTCATAGATTATCGAGTAGAAACCTTGGGAGTCGCATGCCGGAACAAAAGGTTCTCATGTCACCCCCTCTTCCACGATGCGTTTCCCCTCCCACTGCCGCCCATTTACCCACGCTGAGTTCGTCGAGCCGAGCCCCGAACGCGGCGGCCACTTTGTGGTACCCACCCTGCACGCAATGTGTCCAACCTTTTGCTTCGGTAGGCGACAATTTCATAGTTTTTTCCTCTCTCGCCTCCGCTTGTTTGATCGATGATCTTTTATGTTGAATCGTAGACATGGACATCGAGTACGAGCTGATGATCCATCAATTGATGGAGGAGGGGGATGCCACTGACGCCGATGTTCAGGAGCACTTGTCGATCCTAACTTGTCTTCGACAAATGCAAGCCTCCGAGTAGAAGAAGGTTGGTCATGCTCTACATCGACTACCTTACCGATGATGCAACCTATAACGCAAAGGATTTTCAGAGACGCTATGAAATGATCGATTTTTGTCAAAACAATGCCCTAGATCAGATGAAGTCTTGCTTTGTTTCATGCCATGAGAGCAAGAAATATCGAGCGGGCATAGTGCTTGAGAAGATGTAAACTCACTAAGCACTTGCATTGGACATTTGTACATCCCGATCGCTCGTGCAGGTTTGGAACTATCTGGGGGGAATTACAGTAAACGCAGTACCGGTCTTCTGGGCCGAACATAAGCTAAAGCGCAATAAATACTAAGGCCCATATAACGAAGACCCGACCAAAACTCACCTGTCCCCGGCCCCCCGCACCACGAAATACTGCAACGCAACGCTGGTCGTCGTCTCGGACAGACACAACTCGCCCGCCGCACACCATAGACCACACCTCTCTCTCCCACCGCCCGACCCCGAAACCAAAACCACGGGACCTTAGCTTAAAATCCGACCCTTAATCCCAGATCCAACGGCCCAGATCCCTCCTCCCGCATCGACCCGTCCACCCCCCACCCCTCTTCCCGCCCTCTCCCCATGTCGCCGGCGGCCGCCTCCGGCGAGGCGCCGCCGCCGCGCCCGCCGCGCGAGCTCTACACCATCCCGGCCTCCTCAAGTAAGCGCCCCTCTCCCCTCCCCCCTCCTCTCCTCCTCACCCTCCTAGGGTTCCTCAGGGCCCGCCCGCCGCCTCACCAATTGCGCGTTCCTCTGACCTGCCCCGCCCCGCCCCGCAGGTTGGTTCCGCTGGGACGACATCCACGACGCGGAGCGGCAGGCACTGCCGGACTTCTTCGGCGGCGCGGGCGGGAGCGGCGTGGGCACGGCCTCGCGGAACCCGCGGATCTACCGCGAGTACCGCGACTACATCATCAGCAAGTACCGCGAGGACCCGGCGCGCCGCCTCACCTTCACCGAGGTCCGCAGGGCGCTCGTCGGGGACGCCTCGCTCCTCCGCAAGCTCTTCGGCTTCCTCGACTCCGCCGGCCTCATCAACTTCTCCGCCACCTCCTCCCGCCCCGCCGCGCCGCGGCCCGGGGTCGGGGCGGACGCCGTATTAGAGGCGCCCCTGGGGTTGCAGGTCACGCCGCGCCCGCCGCCGTCGTTTCTGGAGGAGAGGAGAGGTGGTGGGGAGGGCGTGCTCCGCTTGCCTCAGCTCACCTCCTACAGCGACGTGTTCGGGGAGTGGGCGCCTGGGAAGGGGCCTCTATGCGGCTTCTGCGGCCAGGAGTGCCGGGATGGGAAGGTGGAGACGTTGAAGGTACTACGGAAATTTCATATTTTGTAGCACTATAATAAACTCTGTTATGTGTCCTCAAGCTTTTAGTTGATGAATTGAGTGGTCTATATCTCCACATGCATAGTTTGGTCACGCTAAACCCGATTGTTCGCCACGTTGATCGCCGACTTGTTGTCATACCAAAGCTTTATCGGCCCTTTTGTTAGTAGCCGCAGCTCCGACCGAAGGTCTAAAACCACGTGGTTGAAGGGGGTGTGTTGTTTAGGTCGAAGCAAGGCACCTGCGGAGCTTGCGCGCCTCGAACGCCGTTGCGTGAGCTCACAGGTGTGCGCTCTAGCCAACCGAGTACTGCTCGGTTCCCGCTCCAACGGAAGGTCTCTCATTCATAACATCTCACTCAAACACACCGGCTCTCTATACTCCGCTTCAATAGTAGACCGAGACATCATCAGTTGCTTCTTGCTCGTCTGAAGATACAAAGTTCCTTCCCACAAGGACACCCTTGACATTGATCTCCTAAGGCAATTGCCCAAATCAGCATCGCAATTGCTGTCAACATCCATATGATCATTTGTTTGAACCGTAGGCCCTAACCGTGACTCCCCGTTGAATGCCTCAGTAGTCGATGAGACGCTTACAGATTTCCTCTCTCCGGATTGCGGGGGGAAGGTCAATAAATGACTGCAAGGGCGTTAACAACCTTCCATGGCCAGCCAAGCTGAGTATTTATACTCCACCTCCCAAACTAGCCGTTGGAAGGCTTAATCAGTGAAGATGCCAACTGTCCGGTTCAACCGACGGCGAACCACCTGCCCAGCCAGCTTCAAACCCAGCAGGCAGAAAACTAGCTATTGAAGACCAAATCGGTGCAACCGACAACAGCATATTGGTTGAACCAATTTGGAGGCATGCTACACGGAAGGCGTTTTAATGCTGCCCGCAGAACGGTGCAACCAGGTTTTCTCAGTGGTGCAACTACAATGGTTGAACCGACACTGAGGTTACTGGTAACGGCCTAACGGGTAAATATGCTGACCTCAATAGAGACCGAACAGGGTGTTTGGTTAGGCTTAATTTTGGTTTTTAGCTTTTGGTTTATAAGCCACAGAAGCACCTAAATATGTGCTTTTGATTTTGGTTTCTGGCTTATAACATCATGTAACAATATCCAGTCAAAAGCCAAGAGCCGCCAGAAAATTCCAGCCAAACAGCCCCAATAGATTGAGGCACAGCGGTTCAGTTGTCCACCCCCCTCGCCGAAACCCTCTACTCCCTTTGTCTACAGGATAAAAATGCCTTCGTCGACTAACTTAAGTAATTTTTGACACTCTCTAATCCGATGTCATTTGCCACCTCCAATTCTATCTTCTGATTCCACTCTACGTGAGGAACAATTGCAGTGCCCCGACTTTGCAGTGAGAATGCGAACCAATTTCTCGAGCACCTTCTCAAGTCCTTGATTCCCCCCACCCTAACGATTGTCTGATTCAACTGACGGCGAACCACCTGTACAACCGGCTTCAAACCCAACAAGCAGAAAACTAGCAATTGAAGACCGAATTCGTGCAACCGACAACAGCATGTTGGTTCAACCGATTTGGAGGTATGCTACACAGTAGGTGTATTAATCCTGCCCTCAGAGTGGTGCAACTAGATTTTCTCAGTGGTGCAACTACAATGGTTGAACCGACACCGAGGTCTGGCCGTCTGAGGTACTGGTACACCGGGTAAATATGCTGATCTCAACAGAGACCGAACTCGACAGATGAGGCACAGCAGTTCAGTTGTCTGCCCCCTTGGACGAAACCCTCTACCCCCTTTGTCTACAAGATAAACAATGCCTTCCTCGACTAAATTAAGTAATTTTGACACTCTCTACTCTGATGTCATTTGGCATCAATTCTATCTTCTGAATTCAGCCGACGTGAGGAACAATTGCATTGCCTGAATTTGCAGTGAGATTTCGAACCAATTTCTCGAGCATCTTCTCAACTCCCCCCCCCCCCACACGCACACACCCACCCTTCAATGCAGCAGGCACACACAGCTGTCACCGAAGCTTTTGATCCTTGAGTCTCCGCACGTCAGTGGCGAATCTAGGATGAAATTGTTGGCGGTGCCAAGCTTAAAAACTTCCCTATTGGGCTTTGCATTTAGCCATGATTAGTACAATTATTATTAGCTACAAGAACTTCTATATTTTTGGAGGGGGTGCGATGGCACCCCCGCTGGATATGCCACTGCCGTTCACCTCATGCTGCTGCCACCGGCCACCACCCAGCCACAACTAAGCCTCACCTGTAGGCTGCAGCTCGCTATCTGCTCCGTCGAAATCAACATAGCCACCGAGCTGCTGCCGGCAACACCTAGGGTTTGGGATGTGTAGATCTGATACCATGAAATCTGTGTGGGGGGATTTTCTGATTGCTTCTCTGTGCTGTACATACATATGGGCCACAGGGCAGAACCACCTACACGCAAACGCATATATTACAGCCTAATTACTACATTGTTCAATACCTTTTCTAGCACAGTGTCCTGCACTGCTCATTTAAGCTCTTCCGGAACCAACTGCAGCATAGCAGTGTTTTTCACTGGATACTTGCTGTCAAATGTTATTTATGGAATACATCCAAGTGCTGTATTTCTTTTTGTTAACAGAGGGTTGTGCTTAAATTGTCAGCTACAATTTGATTTAGTTGTGTATTTTATTATGCAGATGACATCAAGCTATGCCGAAAAGAAAGGAAACTATGTGATCTAACGCTTCTGCAATTTCTTTTCAGGATGGTTTTAAAGTATGTTCAAAGTGTTGCAAAACCAATAGTGATAGTAAGGAGGAAGCAAATAAATTCTCTGATGTTAAACAGGAGAACTCTGACAACCATGCTTCTAGTGCATGGACAGATGCAGAGACACTACTCCTTTTAGAAGGTGTCCTAAAACATGGAGATGACTGGGATCTCATTGCCCAGCATGTCCGCACAAAGAATAAATCGGAATGCATTGCTAGGCTTATTCAGTTGCCTTTTGGTGAACATATGCTGGGTACCATAAATGGTAAACCTGATAGTAGGTTCCAGGCGAACCAAACAACTGATGGCAAAACGAACCACTGCATTGTGAAGGAGGCTTCAAGTCAGTCGACCGAAGTGGTTGATGGCATGCAGATTGATGGAGAGGAAGATGGTGCTGATAAATTAGTTGAAGAACATCCTTCGAAGCGTCGACGTTTATGTTCTTCAATAGATGCCACTGGTTCATTAATGGAGCAGGTAATTAGGAAATGGAACATATATAATTTATTTGTTAATGTTGCTTAAAGATTTTAGCAGATCACTGATATTTGGTAATACTACCTCAGTTAGCACTGCTGACTACAGCAGTGACCCCAGATGTTGTCGCAGCAGCAGCTGCTGCATCAATTAAAGCATTGGGGGATGAAAACCCCCAAGCAAAGAAAGCTTTTCATCTCAGCGAGAAAGAATACCAAGGCAAATCATTCTCTTCTAACCCTTTCCAAGAGAGGTAAACATGTGCTGCGACTTGTTATTGTATTCAGCGTTGCTTCAATCTTTTTTTCGGTTGTGGGGTGCTAATCAAGCATTCCGCTATGGCATTTTTTTACAGTAATTGCAATGTTGGCGATCAGGAAGTGGAAATGCATGGAAAAACTGTCTCTGGTAGGCCAGTTTTTCTTCTCACATTTTTTGAGCTACTGTAAATATTTGATTCCTGGATACTAATCATAGGTATTTCTATATCTGTTGACGAATGTTGATCTTGTCCGATTTATTTATGATGCATGTTAGGATTAGATTTGTATAGACCACCCCTAGCAAGTATAGTATTGTAGTCAGTACGTATGGCCTGAACTTTACCAACTTATTAATTTTGAGTTAAATTGTAAAATGTCACACACAGTGAAGGCTATCAAAGGGCTGGGTGGTGCTTTCACAGTTCCACTGACTTGATGGTGCTTCTGTGACATGCAAAAATATACACCCCTGGCATTTTTTTATGGGATGAAATCGGTGAGCATGAATTTAGTCATGCCACCCGTTTCATCGCGCCTTTGAGAGGTCCCTTGTTTACATCACCTGGCACACTCCCTTACCACCTGTATTAACTGATGCAACATTTTAGGTTGGATTTTGGTTCACTAGATGAGGCTGGCCCCTAGGTTTCTTAGTTTGGTGAAGTATCTGAAAGCTGTAGACACACAGAATAGTAATGCTTGTATGCTTTGCTTGTTCATCACTACTAGTTTGCCAGATTGGTGAACTTTAGGTTCTGGTTGGGGTTTGTGAGCTGTTATCTTTCCATAAATAAACAAACGGAGCTTCCAGCCTCATGCCCTTTACTAGTGTCGTTTGTCCATGACTGCGCTGCTCATCTCAAACTAATGCCCATCATTCACGCCAGATAAGAAAATGGAAAAGAAGTTTATTTCTACCGCATATCAAGTGAGGGCAGCTGTTGGGACAGCTGTTGGTGTATCTGCTGCCCGTGCTAAGATGCTTGCGGACCAGGAAGAGCGAGAGATGGAGCTTCTAATGGCTTCCATAATCGAAACTCAGGTGAATTGTTGTTTTCCTCTTTTTGCTGCTTAAATTTTCATTGCGTTTATCATTGGCTTCTAGTTCTAGGTGAAAGTTAGGTGTGCGCTACATCGTAAATACCGTGACCAAGTTACTCAAGTTTGACAAGACTTTCCTTGTATTTCCTTAATCGCTGATGGTAGTTTGCTCTCTGTGTTATGTTTGTCAGCTAAGAAAGATCCAGTACAAGATCAAACACTTTGAGGAGCTAGAGCTGATCATGGATCAGGAGTACACCACAATACAGGAAATAAAGGAATCCCTCATCAAGGATTGGCTAAAGGTCCTCAAGCGAGCATTTGAGACTGGAGCGCCTATCCAGAGGGATGAAGTGCTCACAAAGCTGTTCCTTAGCAAGGCTGCTCCATAGCCAATCTGACTGGAGTATTATCCCTCCTCCGATCTGCCTTGCCCTCTGACTGTAGCCCCTGTAGGTAAAGCAGCATTCTGCGTGCAGGGGAGGGCGGGTCTGTAAAGGATTGTTGTGCTTGGGGCTGCCACAACCCCCTTATTATACCGCCATCGTGTAATTGCACAAGGCAGCAGCTTCGTTGTACCACCATCCTGCTAGGTTAGATAGCAAGAGTTGCTGATAGTCGGTCTGCTGTAACTGTTGACGTTTACTTGACTTCATTCTTTGGGATGCACAGATGTTTCGTCAGTTTAGGGGTGTCCGTATTGTCGACCCCGTCGTGTAACTTGTATTGTTTGGTTGCAGAAATAGTTGCTGTACCTGTAAGTTTGCAATGCGAGCTTGAAGTAGACAATCAGTTTTGCGCTTTGGCTATTGTGTGATACCTTGAAGCTTGTTATAGCTACTTCAGGCGAGCAGCGTGCTTGACTGAGTTAAGCCATGCCTGATACAGCTAATCTTGTGACGAGTTGTTCTTAAGCAGGCTTGGTTCTGAGTTTGAAGGAGAAAAAAAGGTTCATACACTCTGAACGTTCATTGGCTACCGAGCATACTGGTGCTGTGCGCTTTGATTGCCGTGATAGTATCATGAAATCAATGTTTGATCGAAAGCCAAAGTTTGTTGGTGAAAATTTGTTATAGCCACTTCAGACCGAGATAGTCTAGCCTGACACATGCCAATCTTGTGATGAAAATTTCTTAAGCAGGCTTTGGTTTGTGACGCCAATTTTGCACGCCAGGAGTTCGAAGGGGGAAAATAAAAACAAAAGGTTCCTCAGCTATACGTGAACAAAGTACAGAGATGGCTTTTTAGACGGTCCAAATTTCGAATGGACGGAACGAGATTTCACACATAGAAGCGTGCCAAAATGGATGCGTTCCTGAAGCCAAAAACTGGACCCTCCCAAAACCGGAGGCAAAACCCTGGCTTCGCGGGCCACCTCTCTTCTCTTCTCCTCTCCGGCCTCCAGGCTCGCGGTTCGCGGACGACCTAATGGGGAAAAAGACCAAGGCCGCCGCCACCGCCGCCGCCGCTTCCGACTCGGGGGCGTCGAGCCCCCAGGGCTCCGTCGAGGGCGGCGCGGAGAAGGAGGGCAGCTTCCTGCTGGGGCAGCCGACCTGGAAGGACGCCGGCGGCGGGCGGTGGCGGTGCGCCGAGACGGGGCACGAGCTGCCGGAGCGCGAGAAGGGCGCGTACGCGCGGTCCCGCGCCTGCCGCCTCGCGCTCATCGACCACGGCGTCGCGCACAAGAAGCCGCCGCTCAACGCCTTCAAGCCCCACCCCGAGCACAAGTGCGTACTGCTCCTCTGCTCTCTAACATTCTTTCCCCATGCCATGCGCGTCCATCGTAGGTTGTCCCTTATTTCGTCTAGAATTATTATGGATTGCTCGTTTGCACCCTTGTGAGTTTGATTGGCTATCTGTTAGTGCCCATTTAAAGAATGGATTCTAGGGTTCTAACTGCAACATAAATGTTCTGCGAAACAAGCATACATGTGCTCAAGCCGTTGCCTTTCTACGGTCTGGCTCTGTCGAATTGAGTTCGGTTTTGTGCTGTAGGTCGAAGCTGGTATGCAACATTACTGGGGACACCATAAACAAGTCGGAGGAGCACATCTGGAAGCATGTAAATGGGAAGAGGTTTCTGAATAAACTAGGTAAGTTTTGTGCTGTGCTATCTGTAGTCCCAACTGGCACATTGTATGCTGTTGCCGCTAAATTGAATTATGCTGTTTTTCATGAATTATGGTTGAGGAACCATGATGAATTTTCCCTACTATTTTCATATACCTGTCTGTTTTTCATGGTTCATTCTTGTATACCCACGTGATCTATGATTGTGGATAGCTGGTATTTTCCCCAAAACAATTTCCTATGGATTAGTTGTGGATGGTTTTGTGAGTAGAATTATGTTATTTACCTTGCTTTGGAATCACAGTGTGCACTTTGTCTTATACGTCTTCTCTTTGTTCTGGAAATGGCTGGGAAGATACCTGCTTATTTAAATTCTTTCATTTTTTTGTTATTGAAACTTTAATCTCCACTGTAACCAATTGCTTTTAAGCCCTACATCTAACGCGACTATTCCTATTGTAACAGAAAAACTTGAAGAAAAGTTGACATCAGGTGAGACAGCTGAAGTACAAGGTGAACAATCAAATGAAGTTGCAAAGAAATCCAAGTCTAGCAAGAAGAAGGACAAGAAGAAAGCTGCTGTTGTCAACCCTTCTTTGCCACGAGAACCTGAACCAGAAATGGATGATTCAGATGATCCGGAATTTTGGGAGCCTCCTGTTGGATGTCGTTGGGACGATGATGATGGGAAAGACAGATGGGAATCCTCACCGGGGAAGGATGATGTCGCAGAGGATGAAGGTGCATCTGGTAAGTGTTGGCTTTTATATCATGTGTAACTGTTTTGATTGTGCGAAGCTGAAATGCTTATAACTATAGTTTACAGCACATTTGGTAGATATTGTTGCTCCATCACAATCAAATAATATTCTGTTCAAACCGTTGCTCTTATATCTTTTCTTTAGGTACTATATTAGAGATTTATCATTTCATCTATAGTGAGTAACACATTTTGCAGAATTGTTTGGAGAAACATAATTTGTCTACTCGGTAGTATTGTAAGCTTGTAGCCAATGGATAGGATGCACACATGTAGTGTTCAAGTACATGCAACAGCTAGAGTATGTGCAAGGATGGAAGTTGGGCGGGCTGGGCTGACCCATCCACTCATCCTAGTTTTTTATTCAGTGCTAATACAAGGGCAATATGCAGTAAGTGAACTACCAATTAAGTGGGCAGTAACTAACAATTCATGGTTCTAGAAAAATAACAATATAGAGAAATAGGCCGTTGGATTGGCCGATTTGCATTCCTTGCATTTCTGATTTAATAGTTCATTTTCTTTCACACTCATTTTTCTTGTCTAATAGGAAGTTGTTCTTGATGGCAGCATCTACACCTCTTTTTTAAAATGTTTTTGTCAAATATATATCTCCAAAAGAAGCTGAAGTATTACTATTAAAATTTATACTGTATTTGCCATTTTATTTGACCAATCTTTCTCTTCCCTGCTTGAGATTTTTTGCTCTGTTATCACATGATCCTCTTTGAAGCTCCTTTGTTTAATTTATACTGGGCACACAAAGAAGCACTTTCCTTAAGTTATGTACTATGCAAGATCTCATAGTTACATTGGGATCTGGTCAACACCATTTAGCGGCATTCCTAATGGACTTTTTATTAATTAAATAAAATAGTTTTTATGCACAAAAAATCCAGCAATAAATATTGTGTCTGATCTGAAAAATGAATGTGATAGATGATGAGGATGATGATGATATGGCCGAGAAAGATGATGAAGTGTCGGAGGAACTGACTTCAAGGTATTCTCGAACATTTCTGCCAATCGAATTATGCATGGCACATTCAGAAGGTGTAATATTTCCTTTCATCTTGTAGCAGGACAAAGCGATTGTCAGTAGAAGCTGTTGGGCCAAGTAGTTTTGCTACAAGGAAGAAAAAGCCCCGAAAGGACGAGTAAAAGTTTGGTTCCTGAGTCAAATATTATGTTAGTTATGTTAGAACTTGTTTCCCCTTTCTTCACCTGAAGAGACAAACTCCATCGTTTATTTGTTCTTCACGAGAGACTTGAGGTTGGCTAATCGATTGCCGATTTTGTATTATTTAACCTGTATTTCGTTAGTTTCTTCTGAATGCCAATCATTGTGCTGCTCGTTGCAACAAGATGTGCGATCCGGGGCTTGCCATACTTGTAACGACCATGTTTTGTTGCCTACCCTCTAATATTGTATCTGCACTTTCTAATATTGTATCCACGTTTTCTTTTTTTGAAACAAGGGCACACTTTATTCAAGCTTCAAACAGCGAAATATCGTTCATTACATCACCTAAAACTATGGGAGGTGGATCACCATCCCAAGAGAAAAGACTATCAAAATCATATTAAATTGTGTGCCACCTTTGAATCACGAGAATAGAATTGGAAAAAGAAAGCTCCAATCCTCTGAGACAGCTCGAAGCAGTCCATTAATATACCCCAAGCATCTGAATTGCTACTTGAAAGATTGCTCCACTAGCCAATTGAATCAAAAGTCTGAACTGATGGAGCGTGAGCAGGGTATTGAACTTGGCTCTGATACCATGAAAGATTGCTGCACTAGCCAATTGAATCAAAAGTCCAAACTGATAGAAAGAGACTAGTCAATGTATTTATATTCAACACTACCGCAGGCGTTGATCACTTGAACCAATCGTTTTTTTTTTTGACAATCAATACCACATATATTTATAGTAACAAATAGTACATGGTAGAGATACATAAGCTGACTCCAACGATTACAAAATAAAATATAAAAGAAACAAGCAAATCACTGAGATCTTCAAATTCTTCTTTCTTCCATGACACAATCTTGTACTTCTCTGAAGGCAGCCAAACACACATACCAAACCATAGACCTGAAAATACCAATGAAGGTTCTCCCATTGTTTTAATTTGAGCCGCAATGCCAAGGCTACGTGCACGCGCGGAACCATTGAAGTAGTCAATCAACATCGGCAAGAGTACCAGCACCAGTATATTAGGGAAAAATAACCGAACAGCTTGATCAACGTCGAGAGTACGAATCACCATTGTCGAAGACGTAGCAGCCGGGACAAATATTGCGAGGGCAATCCTCCTCGCGGCAACCATGAGAAAAGATCCAAAATTGATCTGGCGAAGCAAGATCTGAAGATCCATACCTAAAAAATTGCAATCCTCCAACACCACCATTGACGGCATGATTGAGATCTTGTCCTCGAACGAGGGACTGAAGAACACTTATCGTAGACGATGCCATCTCCAATGTGGCGAAGACTAACAAGAAGACAGCTACCAAACTCCACGCCAAAATTTTGGCAGGGATTTGGTTACCGGTTGGAATACATATGTATGTTTGCTAGGTAAACATATCGAACAATCAATTCACTGCCAAAATACAGAGGTGCCTTGGCGCAGGAGGGGCAATGCAGACCGAATCGTGAACGTGCACAACAGTATGGATCCCGATTCCCAAATCAATTCCTAATAGATTCCAAGATATACACATATGGCGGGGCGTCTCGGGGGTAGTTCCTTCTTCCCGTGGATCGATCCGCCGGACGCCGATAGATTAATTCGAAGAGCGCACGGTGGCTGCGTTGCCTCCGCATGGCGAAACGTGGTAGCCTCGACGTGTCGGCGTCCACCGATGACACGAGCCAACCCCAGAAGAAGATATCGGCAGCCCCGAGGTCGGTGCCGGACGATCTGGTCGACGAGGTGCTCGTGCAGCTGCCGTCCAGGTCGCTGGCTCGGCTCCGCTGCGTCTGCCGTGCCTAGAACGACCTCATCTCCTCGGACGCCTTCCAGGAGCGCCACCTTTTTTTTCGATAAAGGGAATATATTAATATCAAGAAGATACTAATTACACCCAGCGTCTGCAACAACGCCTAATGGCACTACGGATGCACACAGAAAAAAAGGAAAAGAAAACTAAGAAACAAAAGTCCCGCTACAGTATCTCAAGCCTAACAACAGCAATACATCCGCCAAGACAACACCGAAATACTCCAAAAAGCGCGCTCCAAGAAGGGAGCAGTGCTCAAACACCGTCGTCGCCGATCAAAGATCTTAGGTTTTCACCCTGATAGTCCCCGCTCTCAAAACAATGCCTCCACCAAGGCCATTGCCGCACAACCAGTTAAGGCGGACCTTGGGTTTCACCCCGAAAGGTAGGACTCGCGCTTCACGTGTTGTCGCCCCCACTTTCATACCATCGATGTGAAGCCGGAAACACCAAGCAAGCGTCTCAACATCGCGGAGACTTGAACCTCCCTTAGCTAGTCCTCCCCTCCGGCCTTCATGAAATTCTCTTCTTCCGACTTTCATCATGGATCCATAGTCACTTGATGTCAACACAGAAAAAGAGCTTCGCCGCCCCTCCGAACCAATCGGTCGGAATAAAAGCATGGGTGCGCACGACCAATACCTCCGAACCAACGAACTCCAGGCAAAGCTTACATTCGCGGCGGAGCCTTCCGAACTCAACCCTCCGGCCGATCACGAGTCCAGGTCTCCGGTAGATCCTCCTCTTCACGCAAGAGAGGCCCTAGGACCGCCGCCTTTATACAGGTCGGACCCCCACGGCGACCATCCCGGGCTGGCCAATCCAGCCCTCCAGCGACACCATCGCCGGCTTCCATGCTCCTCCATCTCGCCGCTGGATCGCGGTGATAGATCAAAAATCCACCACCACCAACCGCAGCCGACCCTCTCCGGCGCAGAAGAGAGCCACCTCCTCCGTCAAACCCAAGGCTGCTGCCCCAGGCGCCCTCGTGACGCGGAAGAAGCCCGAGATCGCCTCCACGCACCGACTAGAGGCAGGGCGGAGGGCATGGCGCAGACCGAGGGCCTGGCCGCCGCCCACCACCAACCCCTATCGGTGTGCTGCGGGTGGAAGCCTACGGGAGGGGAGGGGGACCACAGCGCAAGAGCCGCCGCCGCCCCATCACCATCCGCGCCGGCCGCCGCCGCGAGCGTCGAGGAAGGGAGAGCCCGTCCGCCGTCCCCCACGCCGGCGAGGAAAGGCCCCCGCCGCCGCCACGCCCCGAGGGTCTTTGCCCCGGCGGCGCTACCGGCGGCGGCGGCTAGGGTTGGGGAGGGGTCCAGGAGCGCCACCTGCAGGTGGAAAAGCCCAGGACCCCCTCCAAGCTCGTCCTCGCGCCGCCCGCGAGGCGGCACCGTGATGACCGGGTCGGGAGCTGTGCCGGAACTGCCCGAGGATCATCGCCGCCAGGCCCTGCGCTCTGACCTACTCCGTGTGCAACCAGTGGCGGCGCCAGGAAATGGCACTTGGGTATTCCGTCCAAAAAAAAAAATTTGCTCTAAATGTAGCATATGAATTAAACACCACATTGTATGTATGCTACTACCAACAATAACACTCTTTTTCTTCTATAGTAAAAAAACAAGAAACAGAAAATTAAAATCTTGCATCTACGAAGCTTGTAGGAGTGGATGATTCCTCTAGGAAGCAAGCAATCAAGCAAGAACGAAATTGGGGGCGAGGAATTGAGAAAGGCGGCTACCTTCAGCGCTGCTTGGGGACGCTGGGGCGGGGCGGCGCGGACAGGAGGAGGGGCGCGGGTCGGCGGGGACGGGGCCGGGTCGCCACCGCCGCGGCGGGCGTGGGGCCGTCGCCTGCTGCTCCAGGCTGCATCGCCGGCGGCGGTTCGTGGGCAGGTCTAGGTCGAGGACTCCAGACGCTGTGTGTGCGTGCTGCGAGGCGAGCGAGAAACGGAGAAAGGGGATTGCGTTTGCTGGTTCTCGTGCGATGGCCTGGTTGGGCTGGACCAATCTGCCTTGTTGGACTGGGCTAATATCTACATTTTTTTGTCACGTCAAAATCTTGGGTATTCCAGGGAAGACAGGGGAATACCCCCAGCGCCGCCCATGTGTGCAACCCTTCCACCGGCGGCGTCCTGCTGCTTGCAACCGTGTTCCCCCATCGAGCCTGGGCGGGTAGGCCATCTAATTCTCCCGAAAGTATTAGTTGAAATCCCCTAATAGTTTCTGCAAGACCAACATACTTTCCTGCGGAACCGGTAAAAACTTCTGCCACAAAGAATGGTTGTGATAAGAAACGCTCAATTTTTCTTGGTCTTGCTACAGTTAAACGATCTTCCTCCGATAATTCATCCAACCCAAGAATTTCCACGCAGGGATTTGGTTACCGGTTAGAATACCGTGGTTACCGGCCGGTAACCGGAATTCTTAGCCCCTCTGATAAATGAATTTATCGGCCAAAAAGTCTCGGTCTATTCAAATTTGGTTTGAATTGAGGCTTATTGGTTAGCCAATCTAAATCATACGTGTTTCCTCTCCACTATAACCCCATGTCCCAACTTATTGTACGAATCTTTCACTTTCTTCTCCTCAAAACCTTATTTTAAAAAATATTTAGACATTTTTCAGTTTAAAATTCAAATTTTATTTAGGAGTTTCATCCGGTATTGACCGGTTATCTCCGGTAACCGTGGTTACCGAAAATCTCAGCACCCTCTGAGATTTTTTTTAAACCGGTAACCAAAACCTTGGGACTTCCACGGGCCCACCAAACAGTACAAGGTGGTGCAGATAGCGTGGGTGAACGTGAACTCTCGATGGGACCCGAGGAGGGAATGCCATGTGCTCATCGTCGGCCAGCTGGTGGCGTGCTCCTGCCGGCGAGCCTATCTGCTCAGATGCCCAAGCTTTGATCTCCTCTGTCGAGGACACGGACCCGGTGTTCGCCAACGGGCGCCTCCACTGGACGCTCTTCGCGAAGTTCCTGTGTCAGCCGCCTCGGGCCAAGGGGATCCTCTCCTCGCTCGCCGATGAGTCCTTCGCGACGGTCCTGTCGCCGCCCTTCGCCCTGGATGACATTGTCGAGTACAACGGCAAAGACCTGTACAGATACCACATTCGCACGGACTGGCTGACGAAGGGTGGCAAGACATTCTACTCGCCGGTCGGCACGGCCTTGGCGGAGCTCGACGGTCGCCTCTGCATGATGCGCGATGTGCGCCTCCGCCACTACTACACGGTAGGGATTTAGGGGCACTTTGCCCTAGTGCCCCTAAATACCCCCCTTTAGAGGCACTTTGGCCAAACTGCCTCTAATTCCCTACCTATTGGGGCAGTTTGGAGAAGTGCCCCAATAGGTGTATACCAATTGGGGCAGTTTGGAGAAGTGCCCCAATTGGTATACACCTATTGGGGCAGTTTGGAGAAGTGCCCCAATAGGTATACACCTATTGGGGCAGTTTGGAGAAGTGCCCCAATAGGTGTATACCAATTGGGGCAGTTTCACAAGTGCCCCAATTGGTATACACCTATTGGGGCACTTCTCCAAACTGCCCCAATATGTAATATCCCAGGTTTAGAGGCTACAAAATGAGAGAACACCAAAGTGTGCATTGCATTCATGCATAGAAAATCCGGGGAATTTTCGCGCTTTCAAATAAAACTTACCACAGTAATTGAAGTTTCACTTGACTTGCTGGAATTGAAGTAGATCATCAAGTCAAGCGCTATAAACTTCACTGTGATCTTTGCTAAAACCCTGTTTTGGGTAGATATGATTTGATCTAGGGGCTAGATCAAATAGAATTAGTTTTACAACAAATAACATCTTAAGTAAGGGTCAACTATAAGATCTTATAAAAGATCTCAACATGACATTCCTTACAACAACACATTCTTTAAGAATTAAACCCTAACTTATTAACACTTAAAAGTTAGCAACTACCTTTGTGTGTAATATAATTCAATTCTAAACTTATTAATAAATAAGGTATATCACAGGGTCTAAAGTGCATAAAGGCCACACATTCTTATTTAAATCATAACTTATTAAATATATGGAATATCATAAAACTGAATCCATTTACATTACAAATTATAGTTCAAACTATTTGAATAAAACTACTCATGAGTATTTTGAAACTCATATGATCGTGCCTTGGTGCAATCAAACACCAACTATTCAAAATTGAGGAATAACCTTCAACCTTGATTTTTACCAATATTATAATATAAATCCAATCAAATATGATATAATGACTCATCCACAATAATAAAACCATCCACAAGATATTTAGTAACAAATGCCACTTGGCTATCCAAATATAAATCATATGAGAGGATAAGGATCATGCCACATGGGATGAAAATATCTACATGACTTGCATCCCAAGCTTTGCCACCTCATGTTCAAAGGATTGCTATGGATGAGGGCATGACAACCAAGCACCTTACTCATCAAACCAAAACAAGAGTCACCCACCTATGTGTCATGACACTAGAGCTTGCCCAAGCCTATAAATAGAGCCACACCCTTCATCTCTTTGATCATCTTGTAGCATGATACAAGGAAATCAACACATAGAGCCACTCCATACATTAGCTAGGATCAACATGAAGAAGCTAGGAGGTGGAGGCATGCCACAAGATGCAGGTTTATCAGATTTCCAGAAGAACAAGCTACATAAGATACCAAGGTAGAATTCCTAGGCAAACCATATATTTAGAGGATTATATCATCATCTCCTGAGTAGGACCTTAGGCTATTAAAAGACATTTAGAAGTGAGAGAGAATATAGATGCTAACCATAGCCATGACTAACTTAGAGAATATTAGAGTAGTATTAAATCTTACTTGTTCAAATCAACCTTTCATCTTGGAGGTGAGAGCCATATCCTATTCATGATCACCACTAAAACCCTAGCTCACATTTGAATTTCAATCCAAGTATCACTTGGGATTATAAGTAGAACCCTGCCATGCCTCATGCCTATTTTATACTTCAATTAGTGAAGCATCACTAAGACCCTAAACCTTTCACATAGGTTCCACTCCACATAAAATATTATGTCCTAACTTGTGTGTCATGGAACACAAGAATAAAACCAATCCCTATATACTTAAAGACTAATGCCATTTGGTGAGTAGAATGAAACCAACATTCAATTCTATTTTGCCTTCCAAGTATTTTGGTTTAGTTGACCAATAGAAATGATATATTCTAGTTTGGACCATAACCTTAGCAAATGAATAAACCATGATGAGCTTGGGATTTATTTCAAGTAAGTCAAGCTAGAATTTGCTAAGCAAGATTATTAAAAATAGAGTTTATCAAACTATCTTCTTAAACCCTTAGAAATAATTCTCCACATAAAATCATGATCCAAATCCATTCCCATTATCATATAATTTGAACTCTAGCTATAATTACCTATATGTAAGTAATCACTATGGTTAAGCACTAGTCAAAATATAATGTGTTCACCATGCACATGTAATAAATTTCCAAACCCTTTAAATAGAAGTGGTTCCTAAATTAAAAAGCAATTGAGATAAATATCTAAACCATTTCTATTTTAATTAACCCTCACAAAATATTAACCTAATCTTAAATTAAATATTTGTTTTGAACAATCAAACTATGCAGTAAGTATTATTATCAAGTTATATTGATATTCAAATATTTTAGAACCTACAAAACAAAACAGATTTCAAATTTGAATTCAAATAACAAATTCAAAACAGAAAATAAAAACAGAAAATAGAAAAAGGATAAAAAGAAGAGTCTTACCTGGTGGACCTTAGCAGACCGTCGCAGCCCACGAAGCCTACCCAGCAGAAGCCCACGACGTAGCCCAGCCCAACTGGAAACGGTCCGCGTACCGTTTCGCGATTAAAAAAAAATCGTCGTCGTCGTCTTCTTCTCCGAGCTCGACACCGCGGCAACGCCAGTAGGCCACGAGCTCATCGGCGATAAGGATGACCCTGGACGTCGCAGACCATCTCAGAGTCACGCCCAACTCTTCTCGCGTCCGAGCATATCCAGAAGCAAAAGATCTTCGCCCATATGAACCCTCCAGGCACCGCCACCTCCCGACCGTCGTCGTCGTCGTGTCGAGGCCTCAGAGCTTCCCTCGGCCTATAAATAGAGAGGGAAGAACCTCCGTGATGTCCTTGTTCATCTCCACCCCTTCATTCACTTTTGGACCCTCTCTATCTCTCGGTTCCATCTGCTCCAGTTCGCCGGTGTCGAGGAAGAACATGGCGGTACAGGTCACCCCAGCCTCCGGCGCGTGGTCCAGGAGGAGCGCCTGGACTCCAGGAGCATCTGGGAGGAGCCCAGCATCCAGGGGAGCTCAAAGAAACGCCAATTTTGGGTTTTCCCCTTGCAGCAGATCGCCGGTAATGGTGAAATCCTCGTCGTCTCCGTCAGCAATCGTCGTCGCCGACCACACCATCGTGTTCAGGGTGAGCATACGCGTCTTTAGAACCTACTTTCGTTTGCTAGAACCCTCTGTAGCTCGCGTTCGAGATCTCGCCGGAGATGCTCCGCCACGGACTCATTCTCCGGCGATGCTCCGGTGATCCCCTCACGAAACCATCACCACCACTAGCCTCAGTGAGTCGAGGAGATTCGGAAACCATCACTAGGCCGTGCTGGGAGTCACTAAATCGGCGGCGCCGTCTTCGCCTGGTCGCCGGCGTTGAGCCGACGGCGAGAGTGACGTGTCCCTGCCCCGTCAGCATCTTTGACTTGGTCTTCTGCCCGCGTGGCAGTTGACTGGTCAAAGGACCCACTAGTCAGTCTCTGTGTCTAGAACTGAACCGGTACATTTAGTATTTTCCAGTTATTTCAAATTCCAGTAAATAGCTAAAACTTTGAAAAATCATAGAAAATTTATATCAACTCAGAAAAATATGAATAATATATCAAAATGCTCACAAAAATAAACTCTATTCAAATAAAATATAAAATAAAAATGTGTGTCAAAATAAAAATTCACTTATTTTTAACTTTGTTAAATATGCCTTTTCATTTGTTTTACATACAATTCAATAATGAGTGAAGCTTCCAAAGTTAAATAATTATTATTTAGGAACTAAGTAAAATGTTAAGATTGAATTTCTTTATCATATTTCATTAACTTAAATATTAGTGATAATTCATAAACCCTAATTTGCAAATTACTATTTTCTATTTTCTTAAATAATAATAAATCAAGAAAATATGAAAAGCTAATATTAATTTGGTAGTTTAAATATTGTGAACTCAAACATTTTTAATTATAAATTTATTATCTTTAAAACCTAATAGCAATTGTTAAACCATAGTTTTAATTAAACCTAATTAGGAGTTACCTAATTATTAATTATTCTGAGATTAATAAAATGTCAAACCATTATTAATTTTGTTTCAAAGTAACTAGTAACCACATCTCCGTTGTCAATTATCATTCTAAGAGTTGTACCATAATTTAGAAACCTAGTTCTAATATAAGTAAGACCTTGAAACCATTATTTTATGTGTTCATCATAAATTGTTGCAATCCTAAAACCTAGGGGTTTAGCCCATGTGATCATACCCATTCACTTTAGGTGTAGAAGCTTAATAAACAACCAATGAGTGCATACCCTTGATCCACTAAAATGAAATCAATTCACCTGAGACCATCATCTCATGTATTTATTTTTGCTTAACATCTATATGATCCAATTAGTACCACCTAGGTATAAACACTAACTTGTTAATTGGATTAGTACCATTGATCACCGCTTCTATATACCATACCATTAGGACCAACCTCAACCATCAAACTCTAGTAGAATCCTAACGATAAACCCTAGTACCAACCTTGTGTAGCAATTCACATCATATGCTCCTATTCAACTAAACCCTACTTAGAAAGTAATAAACCATCTAGTTTAGAAGCCATTAGTGTTACTTAGTGAAGCCAATGTGAAGCAATAGTAAACCCTAACTCATAGCACCACCTTGACCATCATCCTTTGATATGATACCATAATCAACCATAGTAATAAACCTGCCAATACTTGTTGTATATAGAACTAATCCAACTTAAGAAACCAACTAGTCTCTATTAGAAAACTAAATGAATCCAATAGTAAACCCTAGAAGCCATTGCTTCTATTTATAGTAGTTCTCATTCTTATTAACCTGTTCTTCAAAAGTTATTCTTTTGAAGAACAAAGGTCAATCAAACCCTAGAAGTCCTAG
Organism: Lolium multiflorum; assembly: GCA_030979885.1. Lineage (NCBI taxonomy): Eukaryota > Viridiplantae > Streptophyta > Magnoliopsida > Poales > Poaceae > Lolium > Lolium multiflorum. Next base: position 234,454,520 of record CM061748.1, on the reverse strand, counting down.
TCTTAGTTGAAATACTTATTACTTCTTAATTAACATGTTCTTCAAAAGTTATTCTTTTGAAATATAGTATAAATAATCATCAACCATGTCCAATAGAACCTAAAATTGACAATTGTTCTTTACATTCTATTCCACTACTATCCTTTGAATATATGCTTGTTATGTTGCATCATATTACTTGCTTATGCTATTCATATCACCAACCCTAATAAGAACCTTGTTTGAGAATCATCCTAAAAGTGGAACACACCCTAAAGAAATCTTTACAACTCATCCATCCTAAATCATCGAGGTTAGGTTACGCTCGGGACAATTGCATCTCATACTATGCATTATAGCATCTTTGCAGTTCTTTAAACATTGTCCTTACCGGACAATGATGGTATTTCAGAATTTGGAGTTCTCACGTATCGAAGCTTTTGCCTGCATAATCTTGCAGTCAAGAAAGGCAAGTTCATCGCTTGCTCATGTCATTTGATTATTTTTATCAAATTATATGCAAAGTACTATACTTATCACTCTTGCATTGAAAAGCAAATATTAATTTTACAATTATGAATATGACTATGTGGTGGGCAATGGAACCATGGTATGTGTTGATTGGTGGAGGTTCCATTGCACGGGTACTATTCATATAGGATTAAGTACCAATGCCGTCCAGTGATTCTAGCGCCGTACATATCGCGTTGACCATAAGATCTATAATGGCTCTGGGGAAGCCAGCTGTATCTTTTCCCTCTCGCATGCCAACGGACTGGTAATAAGGGTTGCCCGGATCAGTCTATCTTTGGTAAAGGTGGGGACATGTGGTCCTGCATAGTCTACCATTAGATACATGAGAGGGTAGACTTATTATTGGTCTATGAAGGATTGTAAGGGTTGTCCGGATCAGTCTATCTATGGTGTATAGAACAGGGCACATAAGTTGTTCGGATCAGTCTATCTTTGGTAAAGGTGGGGACATGTGGTCTGCACAGTCTACCATTAGATATAGGAGAGAACAAGTGCCTGTGTTAGTCTACCCATAGATATAGGAGAGGACAGACTTACAAAAGGGTGGGTCTGCGAGGTCGCGGAGAAGGCGTGATTGGCTTGGTTCTTATACCTGACCTCACACCAAAGGAAGTGTGGACGGTGCCAGCTGCCGGTTGGCAACAAGGTTAAGTTCTCTTATGGGAAAAGTAACGCACCTCTGCAGAGGATATCAAAATTGTTTGTACGTCACTCCTGTTCGGGAAGGGAGCTGCGACGGCAGAAAGGAACTCCGTGAAGTTCTAGTCAACTTGTGACGGGCATAGTTTTCCGAATAAAATAAACCTTTTGAAGAAATGTTTATGAAAACTTGCATTGCCTATGACTTTCTGGTCTATGGCTGTAGCTAGTGCATGATACACCTATTTCCCTAATATGAACTTGCTGAGTACGCTCGTACTCATCCCACTCTTAAATCCCCTTAGCTATGGACACCGGAGGATGAACTACCGTGGAACTCGAAGACAAAGGAGTCAACTGCAACAAGATGGAGAATCCAAGCAAAGAAGTCAATGAAGTCAACTTCTGACTAGAGTGAAAACTTAGACTAGTAATAGAAGGGAGCCTTTCCCTAATCCTAGCACCTAAGTAGCTAGATTTCTATAGCAAGCCAGATAGCTCTTAAGCTAAAGTTAGCAATTAGTTAGACTACGAGTCGTTCTTCTGGAGCTTTATTTGAAGTTTTACCTCACTGTAAAGTAGGAGGCTGTGTTGATCTTCTGTAAACAGCTTGTGTATCCATCTATAGACATACCTTGGACTCGCATATGTTTCTGTTGTACCACTCTGAGATGTAATATGAGTGGAACGGTGTTTCACTTGTGTTATGTCAACGACTTGTGTACTACACCATGCAGCTGGGTCACCACAGCTGGTATCAGAGCAAATGCTTTGACCCTAGGATTAAAACCCTTTAAAGGAGACCTATAGGTTTGGTAGTGTCTATAGGAAGTTGTATTAGCTAAGTCCACCAAGCTAAACCAACTATTCTTTTGACTTGAGATGGGTATTCCCTTGAGAATAATCCTGACACACTTAAGTCAAATTTTCTTATCTATCTTTCTTAAGTAAAGTTAGTTAGTTATATTGCTTCATTCCAAAGTAGTAGAACACCATTGGAGCTTAAGATAATGGGTGGTAGTAGACCACAGTTGGTATACAATACATGGTAGTCCAAAGAGAGGATACAACCATAAGGAAGATATCCTATTGGAAGAAGTATACCAACTAAAGTTATGGTTAAGTAAGAGTCATTTAAAATATCAAATGATTGATGTTAAGTAATGTAGATAAGTAATATGAGGTAGTATATATACCTATGATGAGTCAATCATGGGAGGTAAGGAAGAGTGATAGGACTTATATAAGTCTACTTTTACTTGGTAGAGTTGGTAATCATATATGATTCACTTGAGAGTCATGATGTGATGGAGTAGATCATCGTAGGGGAATTAACAGAAGTATGATAAGGAGTAGGATTTAAGGAATAGTTCGAAAACTTAGGCCTTAAAATCATATTAACTATGTCAAGTATGCTAGAACTATAGTCTAGAGTCTGAAGAAGACTTTATTAGAGCATATCACATAGAGAAATTCTGGAATCATAGGTGGTATATTCAAACAATCTTGTGTTTAGAGTAGCCATGTTATAGCCTCGAGAGATCATGTGAGGTTAGTTTTCAATTAAATGGAAGGTAAGTTAGCACTTTCCAAGGAAAATAGGTCAACCACAACGATTCTGGACCAATTTGCTCAAGTTTATTTGATTGCAAGTGAGCAATCGAGGTAAATATCGAGACAAATAGTAGAAATCCCTAGATATGTGCTAAGTATCACAACCAAAACCTATCTTAAGTGGTGTTATATACTACACATCTGAGCCTGATGTTTAGGGATGTCATACCCAACTATTATATTCAGGCATATAAAGATGTGTACTATAAACACAAAGCTGGATTTTCTTGGATTTTCTTGAATCTTCATTGATTGACTAGATCCATACATGAAGTTTGACTTTGATATGCAAATGCATGTTGCAATATCAAGCTCCTACTTGATGTTATAGGTCTAGAGGGTAAAGGTATTCGTGTGAGGAAGTGACGAATTCTGAAGATTTTGAAGACAAGAGGAAGGTTCACTAGAAGAAGGATGTAAAGTTGTGGGAAGCCACCACAATAATCTGAAGGACCAATCAAAACTCATTTCTATCCTTAATCAAGGAGTACTTCAACATGGAAGTACCATGAAAGTGAGAAAATAGTGAATATGGAGCAGTAGAAGTGGAGCCATATTCATTATGAAAGAAGGGAATGCAAGTGAAGTCATTTACAATACTATTTTCATAGTGTCAACAAGTGGTTATCTTGCAAAACAAACCCTAGAAGAAGGAAAATAGACAAGTGAAGTCGCAGCTGATATAGGATAATCATGAAGAAAAAGTATGTGAAGTGAGGTATATCTTAACTAAAACTATAAAAGTAGCCACAACTGGTAGGTAGATGTTGACTAGAACCATAACATAGCCACAGCTGGTATCCAATAAGCCACATCTTGTGTTAGATAGTCTGCAGCTGGTAACAAATAGTCCGCAGCTTAATCGATCTTTCACTCTAAAGGAAAGAGGGATTCCGTAGCTGGTATTCCGTAGCTAATAAATATTTCGGAGGATTCACATCGGATACCACAACTGTGTGGATACACCGCAAAGAATTCTTCGTGAGACTTTAGAAAGGTACAAAATATAAACCAGACTTAAACCAATCTTCTACCTTGGAGTTTAATGATTAGAAGAAAAGGAGTTTGAAGATCATTAGTAAACTCCAAGGGGGAGAGGAAGATTGAAGGAGAAGTATTAAGATATGATTTGGAGTATGAAAGACGAAGAAGAAGGTCTGAACTGAGAGGAAGTCCGATCCTATTTTCATAAGATTGGTGGAAGTATCCATATAATAGTACTCTCAGGAGGTTGTCAGACCAGAAGCCGAGGTTCATATCTCGAGGAAGTAAGGGTTATACCTTAACTTGAGTGGGTAATTAATAATTACTCAGAAGTAGAAGAGCTCAAGTAACTCTAAGATAATGAAGTTGGATGAAGAAGATGTCGGAGGACAATCAAAGTCTAAGAAAACAAAAGACCGAAGGGTTTGACCATACCAAAACATAAGCCTATTAGAAAGATTCCTTTCATGGAACCTAAAGGAACCAAAAGGAAGATAACTAGTATGAACTAGAAGCCATGATTGGATGGACTAAATGAGTCTAATCCATTCGTAGGGCTAAACAACCAGGACCATGCCTATTATAAATATCTTACGAAGTACCATTACATTCGTTATGGTAGTAAGGGAAAAACAATACCTTACTTTAAGCCAATCCTTTAGACTTAAGGTTTGGGCACCGCAGCTGGATTACCGCAGCTGGTAGAACCAAGCTTTGAGTACCCAAATAGGAAGATGTCACCACAACCATTAGTAAAGTCCATTAGCATAAGAAGATGTCCTAATCCAAGAATCTTTGGAGAGTAAGCCTATAAGCTTAGAGTGTTGGAAGAAATCATATAATTGAAGAAAGTATCAGTGCCAGACATCAGAAGACTTCAGGAAGGATCTGGACAAGGGATATATCCAATTATATCTAATGAGATCACCATGGAGTTTGAAGGATTGTGATTTGTTCAAGTCAGTTCAACATTCCGAAACATGAGAGCGTTCGAACTTCGGGACGAAGTTCAGTTTAGGGGGAGAGGCTGTAATATCCCAGGTTTAGAGGCTACAAAATGAGAGAACACCAAAGTGTGCATTGCATTCATGCATAGAAAATCCGGGGAATTTTCGCGCTTTCAAATAAAACTTACCACAGTAATTGAAGTTTCACTTGACTTGCTGGAATTGAAGTAGATCATCAAGTCAAGCGCTATAAACTTCACTGTGATCTTTGCTAAAACCCTGTTTTGGGTAGATATGATTTGATCTAGGGGCTAGATCAAATAGAATTAGTTTTACAACAAATAACATCTTAAGTAAGGGTCAACTATAAGATCTTATAAAAGATCTCAACATGACATTCCTTACAACAACACATTCTTTAAGAATTAAACCCTAACTTATTAACACTTAAAAGTTAGCAACTACCTTTGTGTGTAATATAATTCAATTCTAAACTTATTAATAAATAAGGTATATCACAGGGTCTAAAGTGCATAAAGGCCACACATTCTTATTTAAATCATAACTTATTAAATATATGGAATATCATAAAACTGAATCCATTTACATTACAAATTATAGTTCAAACTATTTGAATAAAACTACTCATGAGTATTTTGAAACTCATATGATCGTGCCTTGGTGCAATCAAACACCAACTATTCAAAATTGAGGAATAACCTTCAACCTTGATTTTTACCAATATTATAATATAAATCCAATCAAATATGATATAATGACTCATCCACAATAATAAAACCATCCACAAGATATTTAGTAACAAATGCCACTTGGCTATCCAAATATAAATCATATGAGAGGATAAGGATCATGCCACATGGGATGAAAATATCTACATGACTTGCATCCCAAGCTTTGCCACCTCATGTTCAAAGGATTGCTATGGATGAGGGCATGACAACCAAGCACCTTACTCATCAAACCAAAACAAGAGTCACCCACCTATGTGTCATGACACTAGAGCTTGCCCAAGCCTATAAATAGAGCCACACCCTTCATCTCTTTGATCATCTTGTAGCATGATACAAGGAAATCAACACATAGAGCCACTCCATACATTAGCTAGGATCAACATGAAGAAGCTAGGAGGTGGAGGCATGCCACAAGATGCAGGTTTATCAGATTTCCAGAAGAACAAGCTACATAAGATACCAAGGTAGAATTCCTAGGCAAACCATATATTTAGAGGATTATATCATCATCTCCTGAGTAGGACCTTAGGCTATTAAAAGACATTTAGAAGTGAGAGAGAATATAGATGCTAACCATAGCCATGACTAACTTAGAGAATATTAGAGTAGTATTAAATCTTACTTGTTCAAATCAACCTTTCATCTTGGAGGTGAGAGCCATATCCTATTCATGATCACCACTAAAACCCTAGCTCACATTTGAATTTCAATCCAAGTATCACTTGGGATTATAAGTAGAACCCTGCCATGCCTCATGCCTATTTTATACTTCAATTAGTGAAGCATCACTAAGACCCTAAACCTTTCACATAGGTTCCACTCCACATAAAATATTATGTCCTAACTTGTGTGTCATGGAACACAAGAATAAAACCAATCCCTATATACTTAAAGACTAATGCCATTTGGTGAGTAGAATGAAACCAACATTCAATTCTATTTTGCCTTCCAAGTATTTTGGTTTAGTTGACCAATAGAAATGATATATTCTAGTTTGGACCATAACCTTAGCAAATGAATAAACCATGATGAGCTTGGGATTTATTTCAAGTAAGTCAAGCTAGAATTTGCTAAGCAAGATTATTAAAAATAGAGTTTATCAAACTATCTTCTTAAACCCTTAGAAATAATTCTCCACATAAAATCATGATCCAAATCCATTCCCATTATCATATAATTTGAACTCTAGCTATAATTACCTATATGTAAGTAATCACTATGGTTAAGCACTAGTCAAAATATAATGTGTTCACCATGCACATGTAATAAATTTCCAAACCCTTTAAATAGAAGTGGTTCCTAAATTAAAAAGCAATTGAGATAAATATCTAAACCATTTCTATTTTAATTAACCCTCACAAAATATTAACCTAATCTTAAATTAAATATTTGTTTTGAACAATCAAACTATGCAGTAAGTATTATTATCAAGTTATATTGATATTCAAATATTTTAGAACCTACAAAACAAAACAGATTTCAAATTTGAATTCAAATAACAAATTCAAAACAGAAAATAAAAACAGAAAATAGAAAAAGGATAAAAAGAAGAGTCTTACCTGGTGGACCTTAGCAGACCGTCGCAGCCCACGAAGCCTACCCAGCATAAGCCCACGACGTAGCCCAGCCCAACTGGAAACGGTCCGCGTACCGTTTCGCGATTAAAAAAAAATCGTCGTCGTCGTCTTCTTCTCCGAGCTCGACACCGCGGCAACGCCAGTAGGCCACGAGCTCATCGGCGATAAGGATGACCCTGGACGTCGCAGACCATCTCAGAGTCACGCCCAACTCTTCTCGCGTCCGAGCATATCCAGAAGCAAAAGATCTTCGCCCATATGAACCCTCCAGGCACCGCCACCTCCCGACCGTCGTCGTCGTCGTGTCGAGGCCTCAGAGCTTCCCTCGGCCTATAAATAGAGAGGGAAGAACCTCCGTGATGTCCTTGTTCATCTCCACCCCTTCATTCACTTTTGGACCCTCTCTATCTCTCGGTTCCATCTGCTCCAGTTCGCCGGTGTCGAGGAAGAACATGGCGGTACAGGTCACCCCAGCCTCCGGCGCGTGGTCCAGGAGGAGCGCCTGGACTCCAGGAGCATCTGGGAGGAGCCCAGCATCCAGGGGAGCTCAAAGAAACGCCAATTTTGGGTTTTCCCCTTGCAGCAGATCGCCGGTAATGGTGAAATCCTCGTCGTCTCCGTCAGCAATCGTCGTCGCCGACCACACCATCGTGTTCAGGGTGAGCATACGCGTCTTTAGAACCTACTTTCGTTTGCTAGAACCCTCTGTAGCTCGCGTTCGAGATCTCGCCGGAGATGCTCCGCCACGGACTCATTCTCCGGCGATGCTCCGGTGATCCCCTCACGAAACCATCACCACCACTAGCCTCAGTGAGTCGAGGAGATTCGGAAACCATCACTAGGCCGTGCTGGGAGTCACTAAATCGGCGGCGCCGTCTTCGCCTGGTCGCCGGCGTTGAGCCGACGGCGAGAGTGACGTGTCCCTGCCCCGTCAGCATCTTTGACTTGGTCTTCTGCCCGCGTGGCAGTTGACTGGTCAAAGGACCCACTAGTCAGTCTCTGTGTCTAGAACTGAACCGGTACATTTAGTATTTTCCAGTTATTTCAAATTCCAGTAAATAGCTAAAACTTTGAAAAATCATAGAAAATTTATATCAACTCAGAAAAATATGAATAATATATCAAAATGCTCACAAAAATAAACTCTATTCAAATAAAATATAAAATAAAAATGTGTGTCAAAATAAAAATTCACTTATTTTTAACTTTGTTAAATATGCCTTTTCATTTGTTTTACATACAATTCAATAATGAGTGAAGCTTCCAAAGTTAAATAATTATTATTTAGGAACTAAGTAAAATGTTAAGATTGAATTTCTTTATCATATTTCATTAACTTAAATATTAGTGATAATTCATAAACCCTAATTTGCAAATTACTATTTTCTATTTTCTTAAATAATAATAAATCAAGAAAATATGAAAAGCTAATATTAATTTGGTAGTTTAAATATTGTGAACTCAAACATTTTTAATTATAAATTTATTATCTTTAAAACCTAATAGCAATTGTTAAACCATAGTTTTAATTAAACCTAATTAGGAGTTACCTAATTATTAATTATTCTGAGATTAATAAAATGTCAAACCATTATTAATTTTGTTTCAAAGTAACTAGTAACCACATCTCCGTTGTCAATTATCATTCTAAGAGTTGTACCATAATTTAGAAACCTAGTTCTAATATAAGTAAGACCTTGAAACCATTATTTTATGTGTTCATCATAAATTGTTGCAATCCTAAAACCTAGGGGTTTAGCCCATGTGATCATACCCATTCACTTTAGGTGTAGAAGCTTAATAAACAACCAATGAGTGCATACCCTTGATCCACTAAAATGAAATCAATTCACCTGAGACCATCATCTCATGTATTTATTTTTGCTTAACATCTATATGATCCAATTAGTACCACCTAGGTATAAACACTAACTTGTTAATTGGATTAGTACCATTGATCACCGCTTCTATATACCATACCATTAGGACCAACCTCAACCATCAAACTCTAGTAGAATCCTAACGATAAACCCTAGTACCAACCTTGTGTAGCAATTCACATCATATGCTCCTATTCAACTAAACCCTACTTAGAAAGTAATAAACCATCTAGTTTAGAAGCCATTAGTGTTACTTAGTGAAGCCAATGTGAAGCAATAGTAAACCCTAACTCATAGCACCACCTTGACCATCATCCTTTGATATGATACCATAATCAACCATAGTAATAAACCTGCCAATACTTGTTGTATATAGAACTAATCCAACTTAAGAAACCAACTAGTCTCTATTAGAAAACTAAATGAATCCAATAGTAAACCCTAGAAGCCATTGCTTCTATTTATAGTAGTTCTCATTCTTATTAACCTGTTCTTCAAAAGTTATTCTTTTGAAGAACAAAGGTCAATCAAACCCTAGAAGTCCTAGTCTTAGTTGAAATACTTATTACTTCTTAATTAACATGTTCTTCAAAAGTTATTCTTTTGAAATATAGTATAAATAATCATCAACCATGTCCAATAGAACCTAAAATTGACAATTGTTCTTTACATTCTATTCCACTACTATCCTTTGAATATATGCTTGTTATGTTGCATCATATTACTTGCTTATGCTATTCATATCACCAACCCTAATAAGAACCTTGTTTGAGAATCATCCTAAAAGTGGAACACACCCTAAAGAAATCTTTACAACTCATCCATCCTAAATCATCGAGGTTAGGTTACGCTCGGGACAATTGCATCTCATACTATGCATTATAGCATCTTTGCCAGTTCTTTAAACATTGTCCTTACCGGACAATGATGGTATTTCAGAATTTGGAGTTCTCACGTATCGAAGCTTTTGCCTGCATAATCTTGCAGTCAAGAAAGGCAAGTTCATCGCTTGCTCATGTCATTTGATTATTTTTATCAAATTATATGCAAAGTACTATACTTATCACTCTTGCATTGAAAAGCAAATATTAATTTTACAATTATGAATATGACTATGTGGTGGGCAATGGAACCATGGTATGTGTTGATTGGTGGAGGTTCCATTGCACGGGTACTATTCATATAGGATTAAGTACCAATGCCGTCCAGTGATTCTAGCGCCGTACATATCGCGTTGACCATAAGATCTATAATGGCTCTGGGAAGCCAGCTGTATCTTTTCCCTCTCGCATGCCAACGGACTGGTAATAAGGGTTGCCCGGATCAGTCTATCTTTGGTAAAGGTGGGGACATGTGGTCCTGCATAGTCTACCATTAGATACAGGAGAGGGTAGACTTATTATTGGTCTATGAAGGATTGTAAGGGTTGTCCGGATCAGTCTATCTATGGTGTATAGAACAGGGCACATAAGTTGTTCGGATCAGTCTATCTTTGGTAAAGGTGGGGACATGTGGTCCTGCACAGTCTACCATTAGATATAGGAGAGAACAAGTGCCTGTGTTAGTCTACCCATAGATATAGGAGAGGACAGACTTACAAAAGGGTGGGTCTGCGAGGTCGCGGAGAAGGCAGTGATTGGCTTGGTTCTTATACCTGACCTCACACCAAAGGAAGTGTGGACGGTGCCAGCTGCCCGGTTGGCAACAAGGTTAAGTTCTCTTATGGGAAAAGTAACGCACCTCTGCAGAGGATATCAAAATTGTGACTGTCACTCCGGGAAGGGAACTGCGAACGCGGCGGAAAGGAACTCCGTGAAGTTCTAGTCAACCTGTGAAGACGGGCATAGTTTTCCGAATAAAATAAACCTTTTGAAGAAATGTTTATGAAAACTTGCATTGCCTATGACTTTCTGGTCTATGGCTGTAGCTAGTGCATGATACACCTATTTCCCTAATATGAACTTGCTGAGTACGCTCGTACTCATCCCACTCTTAAATCCCCTGCTTAGCTATGGAGACACCGGAGGATGAACTACCGTGGAACTCGAAGACAAAGGAGTCAACTGCAACAAGATGGAGAATCCAAGCAAAGAAGTCAATGAAGTCAACCAACTAGAGTGAAAACTTAGACTAGTAATAGAAGGGAGCCTTTCCCTAATCCTAGCACCTAAGTAGCTAGATTTCTATAGCAAGCCAGATAGCTCTTAAGCTAAAGTTAGCAATTAGTTAGACTACGAGTCGTTCTTCTGGAGCTTTATTTGAAGTTTTACCTCACTGTAAAGTAGGAGGCTGTGTTGATCTTCTGTAAGCAGCTTGTGTATCCATCTATAGACATACCTTGGACTCGCATATGTTTCTGTTGTACCACTCTGAGGGATGTAATATGAGTGGAACGGTGTTTCACTTGTGTTATGTCAACGACTTGTGTACTACACCATGCAGTGGTACGCTGGGTCACCACATATACACCTATTGGGGCAGTTTCACAAGTGCCCCAAATTATGTAGACGGAAACAACAGCAAATGCAAGTGCCCAGTTACAAATTCAAACAAAGTTAAAAACAACAAATTATGTCGAGACAACAGACATAAACATCTGGTAAAACAAACAGAAAATTCAAACACTTTCCTACAAACCAAGACATAGAATTTGAAAGCCAAACTAGGTGATAATTTGAACATTAAACTAGAACAACTTTAACCTAAACAAGTTTACTTGATAATCTGAACTAGCTAGTTGCCCCCACTAGTTGATGATCTCAACAAAGTTGAGACTTATGTACTCCTGCATTGGATATATCTTGATCAAAACAGTTGAATCAACTCCAATGTGAGCAGCAGCAACAAAGTCTGTCCAACCATTTTGAATGCATACATGTCCAAGGTCCCATTCAATTTTGTAGGTGCAGTCAATAAAGTCTTCTTCTTCTCCTTCTAGGGGTTGGCCATTCCTTGAAAGATTTGCTTTTCCAGAAACTGGGTACCTGTAGCCATCCACAGCCTCACTAGGCATGTACTGACATAAGAGCAAATAATAATTCCTCAGCATCTAATTATTGCATTCAAATGCATGAAAACATGATAATAATTAGCTAGTAGCACAAACCAAACCAGACAAACTTACCAAGGCTTCAAATTCCTGATTGTCCTCATCCATCTTGTGCACCCAAAAATTCTTCTGATGTTTCAGTTCATAGAATTCATGTTCGGTGACATAAACATCTTTGTAGATTCCAAAAAGAATGGCAGCCATCTCCTGCTCAGTAACTGAATTGATGTCTGTGAATACAGTTCTGTACAGGATGCTCCTTATGGAACTAGGCATATCTCCAACCACTGCACAAACAGGTGTCATACAATGTCAGTAACATACATGAATAGCTACAGGTTCAGCAATACTAAATTTAAAACCATGAAGTTGAGCAAGAATATACCAGTTTCTTCAACTACAGCTTTTTCAATATTGTTCTTGTAAACAGTAACATTGAACAAGTTGGACAGTCTATCAAGAGAATCTTCATTGTATTCGAAATGCACAACATCTCCCACTTCTATATCATAAGCCCTAATTAAAGATTTCCAGTAAGGACCACAAATGTATGTCCTCAACCTATCTTTTCTCAGGAACAAATCATATTTGCGGAAATTGGGTGTCCTGGCAACTAGCCAATTCTTCGTGAACTTGTTCAACCTCTCTCTGAAGGAGCAAGGTACATTCTGTAGGTAAACAAAAAGTGTTAACAAAAAGTGTTAAGTTATAAATAATATGATTTGCTACTGTGTCACAATGAATGGAAACCAAATTATCCAGTTTCAACATGTCTATTAATTCATTATTAAATTCTTACCACACCATGTAGGAATCCAGGAACGACGATAACATTGAAACTTGTTGTTTTCCTCTCTGCACGGCCACAATTTTCAGAAGGTTGCTCACAGCCAACACAAGTCATTTCGGCCATCACCTACAAACATTATAATTGGAGACATTTAGGAGATGATGTAAAAAAAATTACAATTTATGCATGCACATGTCCGTTTATAGTATGTAGTCCTAATCAAATCGGAGAGCACGGTAAATAATGGAGAGCTATGGTCTGCATCAGCGATCATCGGGTGGTGTCCTGGGCCAACTTCACCAGTTCTGGACTAGCATCTCCGACAGCCACGAGATGCGTCCGACAGCCACGAGGTGGTCCATGCAATCTAACTTTGTGCTGTGTCTAACATGCGTCTAACACATGTTTGTATGTGTTGGCAATTAATTAAATCTAACTAGGGAGAAAATAACATTAGGCCTCATGAATCACTTACGAATGAACCTGATCTACTAGAAAAAAGTCTGAACTACTAGAAAAAAGAAGTTGTAATAAATCTGACAGTACAAGAACTTGTTCAACCTCTCTCTGAATGAACAAGGTACATTCTGTAGGTAAAACAAAAAGGGAGCGGACAAAACACAAAAAGGAATACAGCGGTGTCTGTCATAGCTATAGGGTAATCCTTGCCCTGTTCTCTTCCATCACATAGCTAGATGTAAACAAACATTTATCCAGGTAAATAATTTATGCATGGACACAGGGTGAGAGATTCAGGAAGTAAACAACTAACCGTCAAACAGCAGATTGATTTGTAGAGGATGAACTGCTAGACCTTTTGGTTCTGCACAGGTTGGATCGAACAATTAATTGAAGCAGCCAAGGAACCAGTAATTGAGAAAAATGAGAGGATGAACAATGAATACTTTAATCAAAAATCTTAATCTGCAGAAAACATAAAACTCACCGTCAAACAACAGTTCGATTTGGAGAGGATGAACTGCTAGACCTTTCAGGTTCTGCATAGGTTGGATTGAACAATTAATAGGAGCAACCAAGGAACCAGTAATTGAGAACAAGGAGAGGATGAACAATTAATAGAGATCAAATTAGAAAAAAGAGATATCGAAGAACAGAAGAACTTTCATCGGAATAAAGGGGTGGGACGTACTGTTCAGAAAGAACTGTGTATGCCTGTGATTGAAAGAGAGGGGTGGGAATATAGGGGTGGTCGAACAGGTAACTTCCCCACGATCCCACTTCCCCATGTTCCCACGTTGCTTTTAAGGCCCAGGGAAGTAAAACACTTAACTTCCGGCCTAGTGGGCTTGTTTTTTTTTCCAAGGCCCAGGGAAGTAAAACACTTAACTTCCGGCCTAGGGGCTTGTTCTGTTTTTCCCAAGGCCCAGGGAAGTATATATTACTTTGCAAAAAATTAACAATTAAAATCAGTGAAAATTGAACTGGCAGTAGGAAAAAATGCAGAGAAGAAATTTACAGATACGGAGAATCAGAGATAAAAAACTTCAAATATCACTGAATACTGAGAAGAAAGAAACAGAGAGACCCTCCTCCTTTATCCGGGCTTGGGACCGGCTACCGAGAATATGGTAGGCGGAGTTACCCCCCCAAAACCCAAATAAAAAAAAATTCAGAAATATAGTCTGCATAATAGATATTGCGACATATATAGTCAAACCATATGATTTAGAACTTCAAATGTACAACCAAATGTTGACTATATGCCTTTGTTCTGACTATATGTTAGGTCAGAACACTTATGGCATGCTAGTCATTTTTTTCAACATACATAAAAAACAAATGCTCAATTGCGGACGAAGTGCACAACTAAAACAAAGTAGGCATCACTTAAACACAAGACAACATTCATGCACGTTGTATCGTCTTAAATACATGATAACATTCACACATACATAATTCTGACCAGTCATAATAGTCTAACAAAAACTGAGAGCAGACATTCTTAAGTTAAACCATAACTAGAACTGCTTAGTGATCCTAAGTAATCCATCACTCCATCTGAAGCTTCATCATGGTGATCCTAAGCCAGGCTCCAAATTTATCCCTTTTCTTCATGGGAAGCAGCCCCCTCTCGTCGTCGAATGTGAACATCCAAATGTCTCCTTCCTTCAAGCTGAATCCTTTCACAACTCTTGGCCATCCTTCTGTCATCTTGGCCATTCCAGATGCATCAAGGTACATGAAGCAATATTTATCGACAGCTGAGCCTAAGCATCCTTCAGTGCAGTTCACCACCACACCAAGAACTTCTGCCTTAACTGGAACACCACGCCTCAGAGCATTCTGCGTCATGATGAACTTCAGCAACTGTGATTTCGTATACACTTGTGAGAATTCCTGCATTTGTAGTCAGATGTTGTTATCAGGAAGATGCACTATGGTAATATCAAACATGATAGAAGAGTGAAAGATCCATGTTATATGGTAACTGCAAACATGAAATATAAGCAAGCATAAGTAGAACTAATGTACTGACCATTTCTCCATCTGATTTGACCATACTCTTGGTGAGTCTGCAGACATATCTCTTCACAAATGGTCTTTGGTAGCCATCAAAGTATTCTTTCTCAGGTTTTTTTGCTAACTCCTCAAAATAGCTTTTAAGTTGCATCGTTTGCTGATAGTTCATTTCCACCTCATTGCCAAAGATGCATTGCCTATCAAATGACTCCTCACCTGTACAGCAAGGTCCTACATTCCAACATAATCTTGTGTCAGCATCAATCTTCGCTAATATTTCTATGAAGCAGAGGTACACAGTAACATAATCTTGGTGTGTTTGCTTATACCTCTTACTGTTATCTTTTTCTTCTCATCATCGCTGTCGACATGAATGAAGTCATCATCGTAGTCAACAGGGATGTAGTCGTCGTCATCATCAGAGATGTAATCATCTTCCTCATCTGCTGGTATGTACTCATCCTCCTCATCATCTTCCTCATGTGCTGGTATGTAGTCTTCATCATCGGAAAAGATGTACTCATCCTCCTCTTGGTCATGAGCAGGTATTTGCTCATTCTTCATGTAGGCAAACACTTCTGCACTAGCAATGTTAACAGCTTCATCTACGTCATCCCTGCATATAACAAGCAATTGTTTTAATTGCAAACACCAAATCAAGCAATTGTTTGAATTGTTTGATACTGAACAACATCAAGCAACTGTTTGAATTGCAAACACCTAATCAAGCTAGCACAAAATATCTACAAGATTCAATCCACAATCAGAAGAACAGTAAGTTTTATTATTTTTTAAAACTGTCCTTCTCTGTTTGGCGAATCACTTGTTGTTTGAAACTGAACCTAAAACCAGTAACACTAACATGGTTTCATGTGGTAGTATCAATGTAATCACTTGACAGTAATTATGCAGCACTAACTCATAAATTACTGTCTCTGTTTTAATTACCTGTCTCTGTTATCATCTCCCAAGCGCTTCTTCTTGTACTTGTTATCTTCTCCCAGGCGCTTCTCATTGTCTCGGTTATCTTCTCCCAGGCGCTTCTCATTGTCTCGGTTATCTTCTCCCAGGCGCTTCTTCTTGTATTTGTTATCTTCTCCCAGGCGCTTCTCATTGTCTCGGTTATCTTTCAACAGGGGAATCTCCTTGTGGTAGCTGTCCTTCTCTATTGTCTAGAGAAAGCAATTAAGGAGAAACAATCAGGCCATATAAAATACTAACCAAAACTGTAGCCCTACTCTGGTACACAGACATTTTCAGGATAGGATCAATTACGAGACTTGCAGTTAATGATTAACAATAAGGCAGGCACACAAAAATGAATTACCTGACGGTTAGTTACTCGGCTGGGTCTGATGCGCTCGTCAATGTCAACTTTGTTTGAAGGGAAGAGCTGTTAAACAAAGATTTAAAGTAAGGTACACCAATTATGAGAATTGCAGTTAATGATTAACAGTAAGGCAGCCAAAGCATTGCACTAAACAGCACGTGCTGATCAAAATGGTGTAGCATCATTTCGTCTAAACAAAAACCATGTGGCACTCTAAATGAAGACAAGAAGTACAATAATTGCAATCAGCACATAGGTAAAATTATAATCAAGCATATTATAATCAAGCACTCTAAATCATGATTAGATAGATGATAGGTTTTGCATATACAACAGATTTCAGGATCAAAAGGGACAGCATTGGCAATCAATCAAGACCACCTACTGCAAACCAGCCATTCACTTAAATCTCAACTAGTACTCGCTAGGTAAAATTGCAATCAGCAGACAGGAACACAATGATAGTAATAATTTGACACTTTTAGGAACAAATTGATTAAAATTGAGTATGCAAGCATATCAGTAACATCAAGCTGCTACAGCAGTTCATGGTATGTAATCAGAAATTCCTATTCATGTCATCATTGAGCACAGTTCAAATAAGGTCAAGTCAGTGCACTAGTTAAATGAATTACCTGACGGTTAATTCCTCGGCTGGGCGTGATGCGCTCACCAACGTCAACTATGTGGGAAGGTAGGTGAATCACTGATCCGTGATAGATCAGCTCCCCAGCATGTAGAGGGCGTACATCGACGACATGGTCGTCTTGGTCGTACAGGACGATGCGACTCACATCGGACCGTAGGACCATCGAGCCCTTGTGCTTGGCCTTCTTACGGCTGTTGACGAACGTGGTGTAGGTAACACACCACCTCGTGTCCACCATGACCCCTGCCCTGAAAAACCAAATCAAGATCAAAGAAACGTAGACCAGATCTGGAAACGTAGACAGGATGGGAAGGAAGATGGGAAGGAAGATGGGAAGGAAGATGGGAAGGAAGATGCTAACCTGGATCCGACGTTGATGTTCTTCCCTTGGATCCGTCGTTGATGTTCTTCTCTCAGATGGAAACCCTAACGAAGGGAGGAAGGTGGGAACTGCAAGTGAAGGATGTGCTGCCGTGATTTTTATGAGCTTGCAGCTTTTACAAAATAACCCAAGATGTTTTTAAGTTCAAGAAAGTAGTCCCTCCACGACAGTCATTTTTACAAAAAACACCCTTGTCGTCTATAATTTTCTCACTTTTATTTACCATGCAAATATGAGCAGCCCAACTACTTACCAATCATTTTTGCAATTTCAGAAAGCTTCATAACTATGCACGGTAGAGCCCAGGTAGATGTGATGAACAACACATCTCCATGGTAGTTCATGCATTATTTAAAAATACCTGCAGATATAACCAGGTATATAACCAGCCATACCTTTGAATCACAATCAGATTTGATGAAAAAACAACTGCAGCAAATGTTTTTGCAATTTGAAAAAAGCTTTAGAAAAATGCAATAGACAAAATATTGCAAGTACTTACCCAGGTAGATGTGATGAACAACACATCTCCATGGGTAGTTTATGCAATTTTTTAAAAACCCAAATATCAACTAGTGATCGATAATAAACTTACATAAACCACAATATTACATCAACCAGTATAAGCACATTACAAAATAATAATACCAGTCTCCTTGCAAGCACATTCATAACAGAAATAAACATCAACCTAGAACAACAGCAACAACATTCTTACTACCTACAACAACAGCAGTCTTACTACCTAATCCATAACAACCTAATCCATAACACGGCAGCTGATGAATTTCTTCAGTCGTCAATCTTCTCCAGAAAGAGGTGAATGTTGTCCTCCAACTTATCAACCCTCATAAGAATCAGTGAACCACGATTAATGTAGTTCTCTCTGCGGATATAGTCCATTTGTTCTTGGTTCATCCGAAATTCCACCTTATTTTGGTTGCCACGGTGCACAATATACTCTCCAGATATTTCATCATTCATAACCCTGCTTGAGTATACAGCTATGCCCCTAGGTTGGTACTGGTAACCACTAAGGATGTGGGATGGCATCATCTGCGGAAGTAAACCACATTTATTAGGTCTTGCAAAACTATATTTTAGAAGATAAGCTTTGAGAAGATAAGCTGTCTGCAGAAAGAACTTACGAAGCGGTTAAAACGGAGGTCAGATCGATCAAGTCTGTGTACAAAGTACTGTAAGTCAGCAATTGCTTCCTCATCATGTCCAAGGTTATTCACATCCTTCAACATTTGAAATGTTATGGCTGCCAGGTCTGCCTCACCAACAGAGAGCATGTCTGTGTAAATAGTCTTGTAAAATGGGACTCTAACGGACTCAGGGACATATGGGGCGGCTGCAAAAATAGTATAAGATCTAATTATATCCAAGTATTAAAGAACCAATTGTTGTAATGGAAGGAGTAGCAAATTGAAAGCATGAACATACCATCCATCATGTCATATGGTTTAATTTCTCCATCAGTGTTGGTTACAGTTACTTCAAACACATCTGCATTAATCTCTTCTTCATAATCCAGTTCTTCCGAATGTTCATCAGTATCATCAGCTGAATCTTCTTCATCAGTGTCATCGTCAGATGGTAATTTAAAGGTCACAACATCGTCGACCTCGAGATGGTGTGCCCTCAAAAAGTAATACCAGAATGGTCCTCCCAAGGTAGTGCAGGTTTCCTTCTTCTCCAGGTAAAATTCATACCTGTGCCATCCAACCAGACCATGCAACCACTTGTCTGCATACTTGTTCAGTTGTTCCTTGAAATAACAAGGTATAGTCTGACAAAAATATGAAAGCAAAATAATTTAGTTCAAACAATTGCTGCCAAAACTGAAGAAACAATTAGGCTAGTAGATGGCATCATGACCGTGAAGAATTGCTATGATTACTCACGACATATTCTTCGTAGGTACTTGGCACGATTATCTTGAAGCTTGAGGCACGCCTGTCAGAACGTCGACAGTTGGTGATCGGCTGCGTGCAGACAGGGCACGCTTCTCCTTCCATATTTACCTACAAAGCATGTCAATTCGTTATCACGAATATACCCTAACTAAGTAACACTAACTCATATATTACCATGCTATGCTTTTAAGTTTTATTTTATCAAATACATAACTTATTACCCCTGGTGGTTTACAGAAAACATGTTCAGAGCTTAACACATATATTCAGAGTTCAGCGTAGAATACATTGTCATCAGAATCAAGACCATATTTACAGTTCGGCTTCGATGGAATTTCAAACTGAATCAACACCATATTCAGTTTTCAACATACATGACATTTTAAAATAAGTAAACAACTGCAACACGATTTCATGTGTAAGTAAAAAACCCTAACTAAGTAACATGCTTTCATGTGGCAGTAAACACACCCTATGTAAGTAACATTAATTCATAAATTCCCGTCCTATGCTTTCATGTGTTTATTTTTCAAACTACATTAGTTAGTAACCCTGGTGGTTTACAAATACCTTGACTTTGCTGAAGCAAATCCGCAAATTCTTTGGAAGAATAACTCTGGATGAATAAGACGCTACAAAACACAAGAAGCAAGAACAACATGAAAACGAAGGCAATGCAGATAAGAATAATCAAACAGATCTAATTTGACTAGAAGAAAAAGACGAAGAACAACAAAAACAATATCAGGAAGAACAAGAACTAGATCAGGAAGAACAAGGAGAAGAAGAAGAAGAAGAAGAAGAAGAAGAAGAAGAAGAGCAAGAGCTATAAGAAGAACAAGAAGAAGACCAAGAGGAAGAAGAAGAACAAGAAGAAGAACAATAACTAGATCAAGAACAAGATCTAGAACAAGTTGATCAAGAAGAACAAGAACAAGAAGAAGCAACAGATGAAGAGAAATAAGAAGAAGCAACGGAGGAAATCTTGGTTGAATCGAAAGTGAAAAGGAAGAACCAGTATAAAAGGATGAACCAGAAGAAGAAGAAGAAGAAACATTACCAGAATCACCACCAGAAGAACAAGTTGAACCAGTAGCACAAGGATGGAGGGAAGATGAATGGTGAAGACCTAGAACTGCTCGTCCGTCCAGAGAGAACACGGTGGGAGAAATGAGTGGCCTGTCTCTTCGGTTTCTCCAACGAGAGGGTTAATGCTCCACCATCTCACCACCAACTGCCTCTTCGTTTCCAAAATGTATAGGTCGGCCCATACTGGTTAGGTCGGCCCGTATTGGATAGGTCGGCCTGTATTGGTTAGGCCAGCCCATATTTGTTTTTTTCGCAGCAAAATATTCTATATTAAAGAAAATCTTCGGATTTTGCAAGAATAATTACATAATTACATGCAATTGTGTTCAATAAAAACAACCAAGCTTTTTTTTAATAAAGGAAATAAACATGTTGCAAGAAATTTTCCAAGCAGTTGTGATCAACAAGCACAACTGCAGTAGGATGTCTTGCGTTCATAACTTGCAGAAAAAGAGCAAAACATTGAATGCCATTTCAAAGAGGAAAAACCAAAGCTATTTTGCAAGAAATTTTCCAAGCAGTTGTGATCAACAAGCACAACTGCAGTAGGATGTCTTGCATTTTACAAAAACCTAGTTCCAAACAAAATGCAATCAATACTGTAAGCAGTTACATAACACAACCACATATTTCAGCATACTTCACACCAGTAGGTACTACATTACATAAGTAGTTCAGCATACATCCCAACAAAAGTAGTTGTTGCAGGGTTACCAGGTTCTACTTAATACATAATCAAGTTCACATAATAACACATAACTAAGGACTTGAGCACAATTCCTAAGGTGCTTGAGCTTGCTAAGGATCAGTTCCTAAGCTTGGTTATCACCAGCCTAAGATATGCACTGCGGTCCCTATGACGTGATTTGCTCTCATCCCTGAAACTGAAGGCGCAGACATCGTTCACCTTCAGTTCGTGGGCTTCGACAGTGTCGCTCCAGTTTGCCTTCATCACTGCTTTCTGCTCTTCAAGTTTCATCTCTGCATACATAGTTTGCAGACTTGTCGTGCAGTTAACTACTACGAGGACTGACTTGTGCAAGAACTGTAGCAGGTAGGTCTCTGTGAAATCCTCAGAAAATTCCTGAAACACAAGTGTACAAGTTATGTTCATATCAAGTAGTCGACGAGTCGAGTCCAGTCATTGGGAGAGGACCAAGTAGAAAACTTACCATCTTGTTGAGAGAGGACTGTGTCAAGCAGTAGACATATTGTGGGATTGGCGCATTCGGGTAGTAATCAACAACATCTTTAAGGTGCATGACTTGGTAGTTGTTCATGCTGAACTTGTTTCCGAAAACACACGTCCCTTGAAAATATTGATCCCCTTGACCAGCATCATCAGCAAGTTGACCTTGAGCAGAATCATCATCACTGATGTCATGTATGTCATCATGATCATCTTCAGCAACATCATCACTCATCTCATGTATGTCATGACCCTCTTCAGTATCTTCAGTATCTTCAGTATCTTCAGTATCCTCCTCCTCAAGAGGCATGTGCACAAGTAGAAGATTCAGACCTCCAGATCTTTTTGGTTCAAAGCAGAAAAGAACAATGTCATCCTCTTCAAAGTTGTATTCATGGACTACATCATCCCAACCACTTGTCATGATGGCTTGGTTTGTTCCCATTCCCTTCTTCATCCTCACTTCAAACATCTCATCAGCGCGGATGCAATGAACCGGCACCCTGATAGCATCATCTAAGTATCTTTGCAGATGCAACTTACTGAACCTAGCTCCAAAAACCTGTGCACAAGAAAGTTGGAAAGTGTTAACACAGCTGAATTCCCACTTATGTCGACGTACCATCTTATCTTTCCAGTAAGATAGAGCATATTACCATTTTGGCTCTCTTTGAGACGACGTTTGAATAGGTCATCCTGTGCACATAAAATCTCATATGGTTGCGACCAGATTCCTCACAGAATTCATTCAGAAATGAACAGTTATCTGCGGTAAGGTACATGTCGTTGCCAAACATGCAGTGCTTGTCGAATTCTTCTATCCCAAACATACAAGGTCCCCTCCAGGTCCCCATCTGTCAAATAGTATAGAAATAGTTAGTGCATCAAGCTTGAATTACACTGACACCACATGTATGTAAAAATAATGATAACACAATTAATATAATGCTCAAAAGAATTAAGATTAAAAGAATTTTAATGGTGAAAACACAGGAAGCAATCTTTTATAATGATAGTTCATAAGAAAATTTTACTACCCACACAAACACAATTGTGTACAAGTTTTCTTATTATTTACATCAAAACTGAACAACTCTTTTAATTACCATGCTCCAATTTTTCTCGACAAATGACCCTCTTTGTATCCTCTGAATGTTGTTGTTTACTGGTGCACACATGTTAAATGGGGACACAATTAAACAGTGGAAATAGTGTTCATGTGGATTCTTAAACAACTTGACAAGTAGACACCATGATACATGTTTTGTTGCTCAGCATTAACTAGTTAATACTAGTCCATGTGTTGATACCGTTATCTTCTGATTTCCTAGGGTTCAGTTGGAGCTTCACTAGTTGATATTCTTGTGATTTCCTAACTTATACTGCAGTTTAACATGTCCACAGAGGCTCACTAAAAATAATGATGTTGTATATAGTTGTTGCTCTGCATAGTTTGCATAGTGTAGTTAAGTTGCATATTTTCTCTTGCTAATCCGCCCACTTGCAGGAAAACACAAGCAATGGTTTTCCATTTGTAATGCAATTTTATAACTAGTATTATCTTCATCCATGCAAACGGAACCCTCATACAGGGTTCTAGTTTGTATTGAAAAACAAACAGAACCCTAATGGTTTAATCCAGATATGAAAATCTAGTTTGTATTGAAGCCAAATCCTCCACACATTCAAATCATTTCATGGAAATCCTCCACACATTCAAATCCAGATATGGAAATGAATGCAAGGAATCTAGTTTATTTAAAAAACAAATAATAAACATCGCAAGATACATTGCATGTATCTTGCAATCCCTAATCCAGCATGGAATACACGTTTCTATTGAAGCCAAATCAAATCAATTCTTGGAAAAGACCGGAACAATCAAAAGAACACTGGATCTGCAAACCAACAGATTTGGATCACGGAGAAACTAGAGAAACAAAGGGACAGATTGGGATCTGCATACTACCTTCGATTCTCTCGGACGAAGCGACGGATGCTCTTCGGACGAAGCGACGGATGCTCTCCGGACGAACCCTAGTTTCTGGGGCGAAGGGGGGAGAATGAGGGAAAACTTTTCGGCTGGGGGCGACGGCTACCTTTAAAAAGGAAAGTCTTTTTTGCGAAACACTCCTCCCACCGCCAAAAGTTATTACGAAACACTCCTCCCACCGAAAGAAAGTTATTACAAAACACTCCTCCCACCGAAAGAAAGTTATTACGAAAAGCTCCCTCCACCGCTTCGTCTCTTTATTTCCAAAACTACCCCCAACGGCCGCTTCGTCTCTTCATTTCTCCAATTCTGCTCCGTGGCGGCGAAACCCTAAATCCCCAATTCTGCTCCGTGGCGGCGATTCCCCAATTCTGCTCCACGGCGGCGAACCCTAAATTCTGCTCCGCGGCGGCGATTCCCTCCGTAAAGCTCGCAGTCAAGCTCGCCGTCAAGCCCTTCGTCGTGGAGGTGATCTCCGTCGCGGAGCAGATCGAGGGGTCGCGGAGCAGATCGAGGGGTCGCGGAGCGATTCCAGTCGAGCCCGCCGTCAAGGTCTCCGTCAAGGCCTCCGTCGAGCCCTACGTCGCGGAGGTGTTCTCCGTCGAGCTCGTGAGGGCGTCCCGACGAGCCGCTGGTTGCCACGACAAGGGGCAGACCCACCAATCGGACGAGCTCCGACGACAGAGGAACCAGCCGGCGTCAACGCGGTGAGCACCCTCTCCCGTTCCCCCTTGTTTGGCTGAGATGATTTCACCCCAATTTGGGAGCCGTGTGCTCGTGCACGTGAGGTGTTTGATGAAATGTTTGACGCTAGGTGTCCTGGAGGAGTGCAGGCCGAGGAATCCACGCTGTTTGATCACCAAGTCAGGGCAGGGGGAAAGGTACTTAGCAGCTTTGAGGGAGAGGAGAGTTTATCACTTAACCACAAGCTACAGGCAATTGGACAAGATGTTCTAAGTTTACATTTACTGCCTTACAGCACATACAAAACATTAGTCAGGCTCGTGAGGGCGTGCAGCAGATCGGCAAGCTAGTCAGGGCCATCAAGGCGGAGGTGATCGAGGAGGTCAACAATGGATTCGCGCCAGGAACTCAAGTTCTGCATGCCGTCAACAATAGATCCGCGCAGGTCCTTCATCAGTAGATCATCCATCGACGCAACCTCCTCTGGTGAGCACAAATGCAGTACCTCTGTATTGCTTGCTTGAATTGCAGTTTTTGTGTTGGTTAAATTGTTGCTTGAATTGCTTGCTTGCTTAAATTGTTGTTTTTCTGTACAATTGTTTGCTTGAATTCTTGGCTTGCCTTGACTTGTTTGTTCGATTTGAATTGAACCCTCCACACAAAAAAATACACTACAAATTTAATTGTTAGTTTGCTTTGAATTGAACCCAACAAACAGCTAAGAATTTGCTTTGAAAGTACACTATAATTTGACTGAAGTCACTAATATGTATGAAATGAAGTCACTAATATGTATGGAAAATATTCTACATGCAGGCAATGCTTGAACTTATGTCTGCTTAATTTCTATTGCTGACAATTATTACTGGTTAAAATGGATAAAAGTTGGATGAAGGAACCAAGGTCTAGTTCAACATATGGTATTGGTGTTACCAATTTCCTGCTATATGCAGCTGCAAATGCTGGAATGCAAGATAGAGTTTTGTGTCCTTGCACCCGTTGTGCAAATAGGTTTTGGAAAACCAATAGCATTGTCAGTGAGCATTTGATATGCAATGGGTTCATGCATGGGTACCATACTTGGGTTTTCCATGGAGAAGATAGCGTAGAACCTCTTGTGCCGCACTTATCTCCCCAGCCTGAAGAGGTAGGTAGAACTGAAAGTCAATTTCAACCTGAAGAATCAGCTGATGAAGAATTAGCTGATAGTGATGAGATGGACTAGATGTTGTTGGACAATTTTGGAATGTATGACACTGTGGTTTTAGGCAACCAGGAAGATGGCGATAGTGCAGATGATGAAGATGAAGATGACAGTAACACTGATGATGTTACTGCTGATGCTGAAGCCTACAAAAAGCTAGTGGAAGATGGTAGTAAGGACTTGTATGTAGGCTGCACAAGTTTTTCAAAACTACAGTTCATAGTTAGGCTGTTGAACATAAAGAATACATGGAAAGTGCCCAATGGATGCTATGATGAGATATTGTCATTATTTAAGGAAGCTCTTCCACAACCTCATGCACTATCAGGAATCAAAAATTTGCATGCATCAAAGAGGTACATAAAAGACATCGGCATTGGTTATGAAAGTATTCATGCATGCAAGAATGACTGCATCATGTTCAGAGGAGCACACAAGGACGACACAGTGTGTCCAATATGTAACACAAGCAGATGGAAGAGTGAGAACACAGGAGTTGGTGGGAAAAGGGTGTACAAGGTTCCTCAGAAAGTAATCAGGCACTTCAAACTGAAACCAAGGGTCAGAAGGCTTTTCATGTGCTCTAAAACAGCACCTTACATGACCTGGCACAGTAAAGGCAGAACTAAGGATGCAAAATTGAGGCATCCAGCAGACTCTCCAGCATGGAAACACTTTGATTTTACGCATCGCAAGTTCAGTGACGACCCAAGAAATATTAGGTTTGCATTAGCTACTGATGGGTTCAATCCATTTGAAAACATGAGCATAGCATACAGCATATGGCCAGTTATTCTGATTCCACTTAACCTTCCTCCTTGGGTATGCATGAAACAATCAAATTTCATCCTAAGTGTTATTGTTCCTGGGAGGAAGGGTCCGGGGAAGGAAATGGATGTTTACATGCAGCTGGCCATAGATGATCTTCAAGAATTGTGGAAACCTGGAATATGGACACATGATGCAGTTACTGGTGAGAAATTCTTGCTACGTGCTGTTTTGCTATGGACTATAACCGATTGGCTAGGCAGAGGCTGCATAAGTGGCGAGAGCTTGGTTGTCTGTGCACATTGTCTGACAAACACATGCAGTAGGTGGTTGAAGCATTCCAAGAAAACAGTTTTCCTGGGTCATAGAAGATTTTTGGTTGATGATCACCCGTACCGAACAGATGGTGCATCTTTCAATGGAAAAGATGAACTCAGAGATCCCCCAGCTAAGATTACAGGTCAAGAAATATCTGAAATGACTGCAACTCTGCATACAGAATATGGCAAGTTAAAGAAACACAAGAAGCCACCTAGGAGAAAAAAGAGGAGTGCTGCGGAATTAGAGGAAAATGAGGACATTTATATTCACAGTGTGGAGGAAACTTTCAAAAAAAGAAGTGTCTTCTTCCAGTTGGAATATTGGCCGACACTACTAATAAGACATAACCTAGACATCATGCATGTACAGAAAAATGTTTTTGAAAACATAGTGAATACTGTTCTGGATGTTGATCACAGATCGAAGGACAACTTGAATGCTAGATTGGATCTGCAGGATATGAAAATTAGAACTGCCCTCCATGCTGATATGACGGCACCAAAACCTATCATACCTAGGGCAGTGTACCAGATGCTACCTCAGGGCAAGAATATATTTTGCACTGTCATCAAGTACGCAACATTTCCAGATGGATATGCATCAAACTTGTACCACAAGGTAAACTTGGAAGACAAAAGGCTAACCGGCCTCAAGAGCCACGATTGCCACATCATAATGCAGGATCTGATGCCGTTAGCACTGTGTAGGTCGCTGCCTAGGAGTGTGGCTATGCCGCTGATACGTTTTTGCAAGTACTTCAAAGTACTTTATGGTAAGGTGATAGATGTTGATGAGATGGAGCACTGGGAAGCTGAGATTGCAGAAATCTTGTGTCAGTTAGAGATGATATTTCCTCCATCATTTTTTGACATGATGGTGCATGTAACTATCCACCTAGCAAGTGAAGTAAGAATTGCCGGACCTGTTCAATTCAGAGATATGTGGTCTACTGAGAGGTTTGTAGGAACACTGAAGGACTTTGTACAGAACATGACTTATCCAGAAGGGTCATTGGCAGAAAATTATCAGTTTGATGAATGCCTGACATTCTGTTCAAGATATCTGAATGGCTGTGCTACAAAGTTCAATAGACCTAGTAGACATGATACTGCTGAACCTAATTGTGCTGGACAACCTTATTTGAGGATCATCGGCAGGCCATTATCAGCTTTTGCTGCAAATCAGCTGGATTTCATAGCTTGGTCTCAGGCACAACGATGTGTGCTTGTGAACTATCCCAAAATTGAAAAATATGAGCAGTGAGTACATTCCCAAACTAGTTCCATAAACTGAATGTTCCTTTAGATATCAGACCACTGTCTAACCCAATTTAATTCATGTAGAGAGCATAAAAATTTCCTGGCCAGAGGAAAAAGGAAGTCAAAGAGAGATATTGAGAATGCTCACCACAGCACATTCGTAGACTGGTTTTCTAAACATGTAAGTAGTGCAGAAAAAAAAATTTGGGGGAATAAAAATGACATTATTAACATGGTTCATTTCTCTACTAGGTACAAAATCTGAAAGATCAAGGACTTGATGTACCAGATGAAATTTTTCTGTTATCTCAAAAACCATACAGGATGGTGAAATCTTATAATAGCTATAGTATAAATGGCTGCACCTATCATACACATTCATATAGTGTAGGAAAAGCAACACAGTGTGATGGAGTTTCACATGTTGCAAAAACATCGAGTTATGCAAGTTCTAAGGACAAAAATCCTACTTTAGGGTATGTCACATACTATGGTAGAATTAGTCAAATAATTGAGTTAAATTACTCAAATGGAGGACACGTAGTGTTATTCAAATGTGATTGGATAAAAAGTAACGGAGTTAGGGAGTTGGGTGGTTTCGGAATAACCGAGGTCAATTTCAACCATACCTACAATGCACAAGACGAACATAGCGAACCGTTTATTCTTGCAAGCCAAGCCATTCAAGTTTACTATGTGCAAGACCCAGTTGATGTTGAATGGCACGCTGTAATCACTCCAACAATTAGAGATTTCTTTGATATGGACGGTGGGGATGTTGAAAAATGTGAGTGTTTTTGCACAATTATTTGTGTAAACCAAGGAAATTTTTTATATACGTTTACAATGCCATTTATTATTTTATGCAGGAACAAAAATGCTGGAAAGCCAAGAAAGGAGGATGAGCATGCTCAACCACAAACTAAAGAAATTAAATGTGCCTACAAGAGATGTACAACCATCTGAACTCATCTCCAATGAAATGGAAAGAATAGCTCTTATGAAGGAAGCAATTGCGAAGGGAGTTTACTACGATATGCTAGAAGTAAGTTCTCATTCATGCATCATTTCAGATAAGGAAAACTCATTCAATTTGCAGTGTGTAATTACTAAATTGGAAAACTGTTCAAATGGCAGTCTGCAAGGAGATATGATTCAGAAGGGGGAAAAGAAAATGACAGTGATGATACTGAAGATGAAGCAGTAGATCACGTAGAAGAGGACAGTGAAGAAGAGGAGGAACAAGAAGAGGAGGAACATGAAGAAGAGGAGGAGGTAATTGAACAACCTCAGGAAAGAGGACAGCTTGAAGCACAACAAGGTATGGTTGTCAGTTTGCTGGATTACATGTGCTTAAAGTGTTGTAGGCTCTTACTCGCTGTACTGTTTTAATTTTCAGTCGAGAAGAAAAGAACAAGAGGGCCTACTGATATGAAGAAGTTTTGGAAAAGTCATGGCCCACATAACAAAGTGATTGTTGAATTCAACAATCTTGGACAGCCATGTGGATTGAATACTTCACAACTAACAAACTTCATTGCATACTTGGTCAAAGGAAAAGACGTGTCAATGGGTCATGCACGTTGGAGAAAGGTTCCAACTGAAGAAAAAGAAAAGTTATGGAT
This sequence comes from Lolium multiflorum, assembly GCA_030979885.1. Classification (NCBI taxonomy): domain Eukaryota; kingdom Viridiplantae; phylum Streptophyta; class Magnoliopsida; order Poales; family Poaceae; genus Lolium; species Lolium multiflorum. The sequence goes on along the minus strand of CM061748.1, from coordinate 234,424,879 downwards.
GACTGTCAAGGTAATTAGGTTTTTCAATGATTACTGCTTATGTCCTCACAAATGGAGAATGTATCAAGATCTCGTAAACATTTATTTTTGACAGGCTTTCTTCAACCTAACTGAAGCACACAAGGAATGGGTGATGAAATCAGCTTGCAAGAAGTGGAGAGCCTTTAAGTGCTATCTGAAAAAAACTTTCTGGAAAGCTGAATTGTCGGTTAACCAGAATTGTGCAAATGGCTGTGAGCAAAGAATTCATGAAGAACAGTGGAAAGAACTGTGCAAGTCCTGGAGGAAAAGTAGATCAATGGTCAGTAACCGATCTTATGTGCTAGTTTTGAGTACTTTGACTTTCTCCTTCAGGCACTTTTTTAGTCAGAGTAAACATGTGCTGTGCTTGTTTAGTTAATAAGGATTTTATGCAGGTACTGGCATCTAAGAACAGAAACACCAGATTAAATCAAGCTAACTGTCTCCATACAGCTGGAACACGTAGTTTTGCTGTCGTCCACGATCAGGAGGTACATTTGAATGCATCGTTGTAAGCAATGATAAGTTTTGCAGAAACAATTTAAATATGATATACTGACACATGCACTTGCACTGCTGTAGGAACTGAGGCAGGGAAGAACAGTGTCTAGAACAGAACTTTTCCGAATTGTTCATACAAACAAAGATGGAGTGCCAGTGAATGATTTCTGTGCTACCAAAATTGTAAGTCATAGTCCCTGAAATTCATGCAAATGCAACTGACAAATTACTATAGCATGTACCATGTAATGAATGACTCACTTAAATTTGAATTCAGGCTTTGATAAATGAACGTTTCCAACAAAACCCTGCACTAGTTGGTGAGCCGCATATGGATGGTGACCTCTACTCAGAATTGTTCACACCGCCTCGGAATTGTAGAAGACATGGATTTGGACTACTGGTAGGAGGGAAAGGATCAAAGGTACTGGATGAAGCTGTAGAAGCATTAAGGGATTCTAAGGAGGAAAACATTGAGCTCAGAGGGTATGTGGAAACACTAATGGCAAGGAGTCAACAATTAGAAGAGAAGGTAAATTATCTGATGGCACGTCAACGAGATGGACATACAGATGAAATGCAACAGGAAAGAGAAGAAGCAGTAGCAGAAGAATTAGCGGCATCAACACTTGCTGAACTGTCAACGCATAAGCAAGCACCACCTGAGCAAGAGCAAGCAAAGGAAGCTTCCAGTGCAGCAGGCAGAACAATATCAGCATCAGCATCAAGAGCATCTGGCATAACAAGTGCACCATCATCAAGTCATAATACAATGAAGGTACCAACAGCAACAACATTGAAGTCAACATCAGCTCCATTCAAATCACCTTTCAAGGCACCAGGAAAAGGAGCGGCATATGCCGAGAAAACAGTCCAGGGATCAGCAACAGCATGTGACCAAAAAACAGAACCAGCAACAGTCCTGGGATCAAAAGCAACAACAGCAGCAGCCAAGATACCAAAAGCAGGTAGATCAGCCAAGGGATCAACAATCAATGGGTCAGAAGCAGCATCAATACCGACGATACCAGAAGCAGCTGGAGCAGCCAATGGATCAACAATAGCCCTCAAGGCTTCAGCAGCAGCAGCAGCAGCACGAAATGTACCAGAAGCATCTGGAGCATCGAATGGATCAACAACAATAAATGGATCAAAAGCAGCACCCAAGGGATCAGGAGCAGCGGCACACAAGTTAGCAGAAGCAGCTGGATCAGTCAATGGATCAACAACAGCACTCAGTGGGTCAGAAGCAGCAGCATCAGCACCCAGGAAATCAACACCTACACCACAGGGATCAACAGCAGATGCAGGAACACTCAGCAGCCAGACATCAACCAGGACAAGAACAAAAAAGGCGACAACAAACCAAGGCACAACATCTTCAGCATTGAAGGAAGCATCATTGCTTGGTCTTAGTCAAATGTTGCCGCCGAAATCGAAAGCAGTAACAGCTATCTCAGAACAAGGTCAAGAAATGAAATCACCAATAACAAGTAAAAGAAGAAGAAATGGATCACAGGGCAATGTAGAAAGCCAAGCAAAAACAGCTGCAACACCAACAGAAACAATAAGTAAGAGACAGAAGAAGAGGAAGATAGAAGAACTTGTTGATGATAAGCTAGAAGAACTTAATGATGATGTGGTCATTACTTCAGTTAGTGTAGTGCAGAAGCCAAAATGCTCTTACAGGAATCTTCTAGACAACACACTCTTAGTCAAGGTAAAAGAGGAAAAGCTAGAAGAGAACATTGCTGACAAGGAAGGTGATTGGCATAGTACAAAACGATGCACTGATGAACATAATGATTGGTTCAGAGCAAGGAATCCACTGAAGGTTAGTATGTTTGCAATTTTACCACACCTTGGTTTGCTGTTCGCTGTACAATTGGTTGTTTGAATTGTTGGGTTAGTCTAATTTGACTGTAGCCACTAATTAGTATGTTAGCTAATATTGCAAATGATATTGCTGATTAATGTTCTGGCATAATGTAGGCAAATAAAATGAAAACTGGCATTGAAGTGGGGTTGACTTCGCCAAACAGCTTTCAGATGGTGGCACTGGGAACAGTTCAGGAAATTGAAAATGAGGAGTTTGTCAAAGTTTTGGTGAACGTGGTTTTCAAGACAACAACTGCCCTGCCAATACCAAAAGGCAGAATGGTTCAAATGGGAGACACTGAGGCACATTGCATCACCTGGCCAAGAAAAAATGTAGGTCACCTTTGAATCTTTCTTGTTCACCTTGGTGTAATGCTTTTACTTGTAGAAAAATGGGCTAGACAGAAAGATAATAAATGTCAAACTTATAAAATAAACAGGGAGAATTAGCAAGGTAAAATATGCAATTTAACTAAACTATGCATAGTAGCAACTATACAATACCAAAGAGATGTGCACCACAAAGCTTTTGTATCACTTTTGCAAGATATATGTTTTCCTGCCGACTTATAGAGCATGCAGCAACATCTAGTTTGCCGGTCAACCTGGCGGAGATCTCATTTTGCCAGTATTACCGTCCCGCTATTTTTTTTCAGTAACTTGATGGATTTGATTAGCTAAGAATTATTTGGCATCCATGAATTTGAAATAAGTTTTCATTAGCTGATATAGAACTTCATCTGCATCAAACCGTCCCGTTAATTTTTTTCAGTAACTTAATTTGATTAGCTAAGAATGTTTGGTATCTATGAATTTGAATTAATGTTTTTCCCTGAATTAAGCTTATGTAGAACTTTTAAAAAGGTGCACGTGATGAGTTTCTCGACCTTTCCTGATTAGCAACCGATATGTCTAGAACTTGTATGAACTTGCAACCATTACTCACCATTATCTTCACTATTGGGAGAATTAGCTCAGCCACAAATCGTCCACAATCCAGCGGTAGACGATTTTAGGGGCAATCCTTTTCTGCTTTTATGAAGACCATATCCTGAATCCTGATTTCCAATTCAAGTTCTACTGCCAGTACTTGATCATTTATTCCTCCGTTACAGAAATTATTTGTGTTACTGTAAATAGTTGTTACATCTTAATTGCTCAATCTTATTTATTCCAACATCTGTTGTTTGACACAATCAAAATTGGTTCCTTGTAGATAACAGATCTAGCAATCGATAGAACATCAGCCGAGATTGCGTGTACACTAGAAAAGAAGTTGAAAGCAGCTGCATCTACTGCTAAGAAGAGGAAGGGTGGAAGTCAGAAAGTTACTGCTTAGATACTATCATCAAATTACTGCATAGTTACTGTCATACTCTTATGCATCTGTGCAAGACAATGCCTCCAAAACTGCAAAGTTATGCATCTGTGCAAGACAATGCCTCAAAAACTGTATTGTAATGTGATTACTGTGATTTGTCTTGTGCATCTGTGCATGTTAGTACTGTAATGTGACCACTGTGATTGTATAATATGACTTTGACCAAATCTGTGCATCTCTGCATGTTAGTATTGTAAGGTTTTCAGAGGCATTTTGTTTTACTAGCTTGTAAAGACATTTAGAGGCACATCTCAAACTGCCTCTAAAGACATTTAGAGGCAAATTTCAATGTGCCCCTGAAAACCTTTAGAGGCAAAACACTAACTGCCCCTAAAAACCTTAGAGGCACTTTTCAAACTGCCCCTAAAAACCTTTAGAGGCAAATCTGAAACTGCCCCTAAAAACCATTAGAGGCACTTTTCAAACTGCCCCTAAAAACCTTTAGAGGCAAATCTCAAACTGCCCCTAAAAACCTTTAGAGGCACTTTTCAAACTGCCCCTAAAAACCTTTAGAGACAAATTTGAAACTGCCCCTAAAAACCTTTAGAGGCACTTTTCAAACTGCCCTAAAAACCTTTAGAGGCAAATCTGAAACTGCCCCTAAAAACCTTTAGAGGCACTTTTCAAACTGCCCCTAAAAACCTTTAGAGGCAAATCTCAAACTGCCCCTAAAAGCCTTTAGAGGCACTTTTCAAACTGCCCCTAAAAACCTTTAGAGGCACTTTTCAAACTGCTCCTAAATGTATTTGAGGCATTTCATTCAAAGTGCCCCAAATACATTTAGGGACACAAGCATCCGGGGCACTTTTCATAGTGCCCCTAAAAGTAATTAGGGGCACTTTGGCCACCTATTGGGGCACTTTGAAGTGCCCCTAAACATAGACCGTACAGTAGTGCGCCGCGGCTGGGACGTCTTGTTCGAGATATGGAAGCTGGACGACTACGAATCCGGTTCATGGTCTCTCGATTATCGTATAAATCTCGCGCAGGGGCCCATGGCGGCGCCACTCATCAGACCGTGGCTCGTCCTCCCACTGTGTTATCTCGGCGGAGGCGGCAGTGGCCGAGGCGATTCCTCGGCGGAGACTAGGAAGCTCCTGTTCGCAACGACGGCACACGAGAGGGGCACGTGTGTACGACCCGACGACGAAGACGCTCCAGAAGGTGGCTGCCATGGAGGATGAGGAGAGGACCGGCTGCGACGTGCCAGAGTTCTTGGAGAACCGGCTGCGCCTCGTGCTGTATCAGGAGAGTACTGCTCTCATCGACGGCATGAAATATAGAAGGGGCGTGATCAGGACCGTCGCGTGCTGTAGTGACTAGTGCTGTGATCTTTTTTTTTTCCCGAAAAGGACATCCAACCTATTAATCATCGTCATCAATAGTACGAAGAACTTTAAAGGTAATAAAAAATTAAAATAGATCTTTGGACCACCTAGCGAAGACTATAAGCATTAGAACGAGTCGAAGGCGCACCAGTGTTCTAACCCCTTCATCTCTGGAGCCGGGCAAAGCATGTCGAAGTAGAGCTTGTTGTAGTTGTGCGACAAGTCATCGCCCTAAAAAGCCAATGCACCATAGCAGCAACCACCGTTAATGATGAAAACCGTAGATCAGAAGAGCCAAACCTGTAACCGCATCAACAAACACAAGTACGGACCGGATCCAGAAGATTCGCCGTACATAAACCTCAGCGCACCCTCCATTGGTGCAAGACGCACCACCGAAACGAGGATAGAGTGGGGAAAACATTATTCTTCCACCGAAATGTACCCATACCTCGTTGTCCCAAAGAAAACACTAAAAAACAATACAAAAGAAATGAGAACCCACCCACGGGCCGGTCCGCCACGTCGCCGAGAGCCTAAGGCCACCAGAGACAAAGAATGAAATCTTAGATGGGCTTCACACACCTCTCTCTTTCCTAAAGCCCCTTAGAGCATCTCCAGCGGCCACTGTAATGCGCTATAATAATGCATGAAGTTGATATGGTATCAGAACAAGGGTCTCGAGTTCAAGTCGTGGTTTCACAATTTATCCTATAAATTGATGTTGCCCCCTCTTATCTACTTATTGGCTTCTTGAGTCATACCTCTCTGTTTACACATCTTGACTTGTCTTTGGATTACTTAATCTCTTCCATTAGATCGATCTTTTAATCTAAAAATAGTTGCAACCTCTTATCTATCTCGCGTCTATGGTCCGGGAGTGTTAAAACATATATATATAGTTCAGACTTTTAAAAAGATTGGCTAGTGTATCAATTCAATACATGACGCCCATGGCGAGGGGCTAGGAGCTTGGGCGTCAGCGGCAGGTGCTCAGAGCTTGGGAAATGAAAAAGGCATGAATGAATTAAACTGCCGATTTGCTAGAATTGTACACCATTTACAAATCCATGTGAATTATTAAAATTGTTAATGTTTTAGACAAAAAATAGGAATATCAAAATGTAAATGCTAAAACCATTACTTTTTACGCTAGTAGTCACAAAGTTATGAACTAATGTTGTGAGGTTCGAAAAATGACCGCGATGTTTAGAAAATGTCCATAAGGTTTATAAGAAGGTTCATATAGTAGTTTTTTTTTACAAATCATTAATGTAAAAAGAAATGTGTGCTTGATTCAAAATATCCAGCTAGTATTTGTGCGGTGTCTCCGCCCTCCGACGCCCTAAGACGTCAGTCGTCACGCTTCCAACACTCTGATTTCCGGCCGAGACGAGGCACCGGAGTACCGGAAAGCGGTGGCTAGGTTGGGACGGCGTCGGCGGCCACCGTTTGGAGGAGGATAGAGTGCGGCGCGTGCGGCGTGCCTCGTGGTCCCGTGCGGCGTGGGCGTGGCTCAGCCGTGGCAATCAAGCCAGCAGATCCCATGGATGGCGACGCGTAACCAATGGATTTGGGGGCGACGCGTCGAGGGCCGTAGCGCAGCGTGGAATAGGACCGACACAAGACATGCACGTTACGTTACGTGCATCATTGTGTTGTACTGTATTAGACTCGTCGTATAGTAATTGTAACCACGAGTCGACGAGTGCTTCAAGTCCCTGAAAGCGAATAGCACATGCTACATGTTCACGGTTGCATGTTTCCTAATCAGAACTCCCCACCTCAAAGAGCATAACTTCATTCGTGATAGTAAGCTATATGATGATCATTTCGATAGGATTGAGCGAGGCTCATATATCCAAGAAAATAGTGCATCTTATGCCGGTGGAAATGCTTCATCTTCTTCTGATAGCATCATGCGATCACTGCGACAGAGTATTGCTAAAAGTTTAGTTGCCTGAGTAGTTACTGTTATTGTAATTTCGCAATCGTTCAGAAAAGTTTAGTGGCATGTAGTGAATTCCAACTTATAATTTCATCTCTGCTGACTATTTAGGATCATGTTTATTCATTCTATCTCATTATATACTAGCATACACATCGTATTATGAATTATTTAGGTCACATATAAAATTTAGGGGCGTTACAGATATTTCTCAACCCAACACATCAAACAAGCTAAATTGCCAGAAGCCAAAAAAAGAATAGGAGTCAGCTTCTCCCCACCACAGATTCTTCATGCAAATTTTTAAAAGCTAGCTTCTCAGAAAGCAGAAGCTAAAAAGAAGGGGGAAGGCACCCTGGAGGAATTACATGGGGAGGAGAAGGCCGGGATGCAAGTTGAACCCTAGGAGAGATAATGGAAGGAAGGAGAGTGAACCCGGGGAGGAAGAAGTGCTCTTTGGCCCCATTGATGTCATTCCAATCATTTTCCAGTAGTTATATGTAACTTCAGTTTAGATGCGTGCAACTAGACTCAACTTCAGTCGGTAGTGAATCGATTTCTTCGCTCACTTAAATAATAATCCCACGGTCGGTTTATATACACAGAGGATTTATCATTCGATCGATGGATTGTTTAAGAGTACTCTCTCCACAAATAAGTGTATACGCAGGTTTTTCAAGACAAATTATGAAATGGAGTAAAAAATCATTGGAAAGATGCATCTCTCATCTTTAATTATGTCACTCCCAATGAGCTAAGTGCATGTAGAAAACAAGAAGAAGATATACTCAATATTATTGGGTTTGATTTCCGGGTGATGAGAGAAAAGCAATTAAAATGCATTGGAAAGATAGGAGTACACTCTTTTGTGGACAAAGTTTAGATCTAGATGTCCATTTATTTGAGGACGGAGGGAGTAGCTAAGAGCCAGCAGTACTGAAAATACAGAAGGGATGTGAGCATAGACACATTACAGCATTGCAAGCTAGGTTTAGGTGCATGAGGCGTGTATAAGTTTCCCGCCGAACCGTCCATATCCTACGATCAAATTGTCTTTTTTTTTTTGCGAAAATTCCACCGATCTATTAATAATCATCAACAGTAGTACAAAGATGCCTAAAAGTAATAAAAATTACAAATAGATCATTGGACCACCTAGCGACGACTACAAACACTTCGAGCCGAAGCGCGCCATCTCGCCTCCATCCATCAAAGCTTGTCGTAGTAGAGCTTGTTGTAGTAGACAGACGGGAAGTCGTCGTGCTAAGGCCCCAAAGGACCACGCACAGCAACCATCGCCAATGATGACAACCGTAGATCGGAAGACAAAACGACACAATCGAACACGAAAGACGACCGGATCACGGGAGATCCGCCGGACACACAACTCCACACGCCCTCCGCGACGCTAGATGCACCACCGGAGCGAGGATAGGACGGGAGGACCTTATCGACCAGGAAGTAGCGCCGCCTCGCCATCCCGAAAAGACACGAGAATAAACTAAACGAAGAACTGAAACCTTCCCGCCGGCGAGAGGCCGCGGTCCGCCACACCTCCAAGGCCCCAAGGCCACCGGAGGCAGAGCGGACCGGCAGCGTCGCCGAGCGGACCGGCAGCGTCGCCGACGGGAGGGACGAAACCCTAGATGGGTTTCTGAGCCGCCTCTGGTTCTTGTTTCCCGTACGTACCGGTTGCTTTTGCCCACCTCTACGATCAAATTGTCTTACTTGCTCGCCGGCACGTATCTCCGTTTGGCTAGCAGCACGAGAGGGTTCTTCCTGTGCACCGTCAGCCCATTCACCTCGTCGGTATCCACCGCCTCGCCGAGCGGCGCGCTCCAGTCAAAGGAGAAGAGCAAGTTGGCCAGCACCAGCTCCACCACGGCCGTCGCGAAGTGCACGCCGGGGCAGCTCCTCCGCCCGATCCCGAACGGCACCAGCGCGAAGCTGTCATCGACCCACGGCCTGAAGTCCTTGCCGGCGTCGACCTCGCTGTGACGCTCGGGCACGAACAGCGCCGCGTCGGGGCCCCACGCGCCGGGGTGCGCGCCGATGGCCTTCGCGTTCACGAGCACCCGCGTCCCGGCCGGTACCTCGCAGCCTTGGACCGTGCACGGCTCGATGGTCTCCCGGGGCACCAGGAGCGGCACCGGCGGGTGCAGCCTCATGGACTCCTTGATGACCAGCTTCAGGTATTCCAGGCCCCGGAGGTCGGGTTCCCGGACCATGTCGCTGCCGTCGCCCACGACGCTGCGCACCTCGTGCTGCGCCTTGGCGAGGACGTCCGGGTGGTTCACCAGCTCCGTCATCGTCCATTCCACCGTCGCCGCCGACGTGTCCGTCCCGGCGATGAACATGTCCGTCAGGATGCCTTTGATTCGGTCGCGACTTCCGAAGGTGCCCCCCTGCGCCGGGTCGGCGTGCAGGCGGAGGAGCACGTCGACCAAGTCCTCCTCTTCCTCGCCGGTGGAGGACGAGGTGCGCTTATTGAGGTGGCTATCGATGACGCGCTCGTAGAACGCGTCGAGCTGATGGAAGTTCCGCTCCAGGCGCCCCCGCAGGCCGCGGAGGACGTCTATCCACCCGAGCCATGGCACGTAATCGGCCACCCAGAAGGCACCCAGCAGGCTCTGCGTCTCCTTGAGGACAGCGCTCGCCTCCAAGCCGCCGTCGTCGCGGCCTCCGAAGGCGACTCGCGTCACGATCCTGTTGCTCGTGGCGATAAGCAGCTCGCTCAGATCGACCGGTGCGCCGGCTCCGGACGCGTCTGCCACGGCTGCCACGAGCGCGGCGGCCGCGTCCTCCCTTGCGTTGCGGAACCCGCGCACGCGCGGGGCGCCCAGAAGCTCGGACAGGCACGCACGGCGCGCGGCGCGCCAGAACGTGCCTTCGGTTGGCGCGAACGAGATGTTCTGCAGGCCGTAGGATAACCGGACCGCCGCGTAGAGCGCCGGCCTCCCGGACAGGGCGCGGTCGTTGTGCTGGAACAACGCGCGCGCCGCGTCCGGGGAGGAGACGACGAGCGTCGGCACGGAGCCGAGGCGGAGCAGCATGAGCGGCGCCGCGTGCCTGGTGGCGAGCACGGCGAGGGAGTCCTGCGGGAGCGCGCCAAGCTGGTGGAGGTTGCCGATGAGGGGCAAGCCCCTCGGCCACGGGAGGGAAGGCGAGGCGGCGTGTTTCTTGGCTGGGGCTAGCAGCTGCTTCAGGACCAGAAGGGTGGCGACGACGACGACGAGCCATGCGAAGAGCTCGTGAGCTTGGAGCGACGCCATGGATGCAAAATTGCTGTCTTTGACCGCCGTTTAAGTTTTGACTTCCGTTGTTTGTTCAAGGCGGCTGAACTCGCGAGCTATATATAAAGACTGTAACGGAAGGAATAGCTTTCTGATTTGATAACTCGTACTTTCTCGCCGGCTGGATCACACTTGATAGGCACTGTTTCATCGGATAGCGGAGTATAATTCCACCATATCACAAAATTTCAAGTTCACATTCTGACCAATGCATCTAGGATATGAATTTCAGGCTCAAATTCAGACTATGCATCTAGGATAGCGGAAGGAATAGCTTTCTGGTTTCTCTTTCTTCTCTCTCATCATCCAGTCTACACTAGATTTGTGCTAGATTTTGTAGCACGATAGGTACACATTACGTAGATAAGCAGGACCCTTCTATGAAGAATTTTTGACTTATCGGTGGATGCCTATTAGGAGCCCGCAGCACGGGAAGTTGGCAGCATCACAAACAGTAAGATCAGGTTGCCCGTAGAATATGTGCAAACTAATTAATTTGATAACTTATGCCATTGCCGGCTGGATGATATTTGGCCGGCACTGTTTTGTCGGCTCCTACGTCCTTAATAAGTCACAAATCTAGAAATATACTGTAGTAGGATAGACGATTTGTGTTACATGCTAATTGGGTAGATGTCGCTGCAATTTGCTTGAGAAATGCCCATGCAATAGTTGTCTTTTGAGAAAGACAACTACAATTCTATGTTTTTTTCCAAACGGGGGAACTAAAATTCTATGTACATTTCATAGATGCTAAAACTGCAATGGCGTTCATCAAGTGGCAGCTATCCAATTAACTTCTTTTTTGAGATGGAAATAGACAATTCTTGATTTGTCAAGTCTCATGAGCGTATTATCATGACTAATGTTATTTGCCAAGAGAATGATTGAGCAGAGTTTAAGAACAATCAATTAGAACAATAAATAAGAATGGCATCCGTAGTGCCGCTAGGGCAATGCGTTGTTGCAGAGGCTGTGTGTAATTGGTATCTTCGCGATATTAATATATTCTCTTTATCAAAAAATCTAGATACGTCCAAATCAGCGATAATTAATATGCAACAGAGGGGGTACATCATTTGATATAGCTTAGTTAGCTAGTAATAAAATTCTACAGAATTCTATAGAGAAAAATGGTCAGGATTAACACGATATATATAGTTCTATCATAACACAAAATTGCAAACTAGATATAGGAAAGAGAAATTCGGATATGAATTGTCTCTTTCGCATACTATTACATCACGATGTCTCTTCTTTTTCTCTCTCTCAACGTATAGACTGAATCTGTGTTAGACTTTTTGTTTTGTCTAGCGAAGTTGTGTTAGACTTTGTGGCATGCAGGTACGCATCACCCAAGTAAAACTAGACTCTATGATGAAAAATGTTGACTTGGTTTGCTGTGGTCCTATGGCTTAGGCATAGGAACACGGCAAGTCGGCAGCACCAAAAACAATAAGATCATGCTCCCATTAGAAAATATGTAACTAAAGACTGCTCCTTGTTCTGTGGTACTACCTCCGGTCCGTGGATTAAATCCGACCGGAGGGGTACTTTTCTTCTGCTCCAATATGTAAGCAGTTTTAGCATTTGTTCAAGTCAAATATTTTCAGTTTGGTTATGTTTCTAGAAAAGGGTGCACACTAGTTTTTCAATAGGAATTAGTGTCATTGGATCCATCATCAAATATATTTTTCATATTGCACACTAGTTTTTACTTCACTCATCGTCATACTTCTGAAACGGGGAGAATTATATCATTAACTGAGTAGGCAAAACATGACAAATAGTAAAAGGGGCAAGAACTTAACAGAGAAAGGTACATTTGTAGAGCCCAGTTAGTCACTTTCTACATTAAACCCTAGGAGGCTTTGCTCCGTTTAGATGCAAAATATTTTTGAAGTATTCTTGAAATATCACGGTTTCTAAAAAAAAACTTTGGTTTTAAATACGTTGAGGTGTTTGGCTACACTAAAATACCACAGTTTTGAAACCATTGTTTTCCAAAAAACTGAGTTATTTTCACAGTATTGAAGAAAGAGGAACATAACTCTTTTTCCGAAACACCTTCTACAAAAACTGAAGTATCTGTTGGCCTGTTGGCCAGGCAGTGAATACCATAGTCTCCGAATACTTCAGTTATACTTCAACTGAGCTGCCAGCATTTTCATGATAGGAAAAGAGAAGGAAAAAATGAAAGAGCTACTGTCGAGGCCTCCCATATAGTTTTCACTCAAATTTGAATTTTTTATACTCCCTCTGGTTCATATTAGTTGACTCAACTTTGTCTAGATACAAATGTATCGAGTCAACAAATGCATCTAGATACATCCCTATCTACACAAAGTTGAATCAATTAATGTGGATCAAAGGGAGTAGTACAATTCAGTAACACCATAACTCAAAACCAAAAGTTGACCCAAAGTGCTGCTGTAATAGTAAAGACAATGAAAGAAAAAATTATGAGGATGGTTCCCCGTTTGAAATTCATGCACAACAATGTACAGCCTGTGCTCTGTACATGATCACACAGTCTGCAGGACAAACACTGGTAGACTAACAGTTTCTTCTAACTGTAAATGACATTCTCATACTAACAGATTGGTCACAAATTACTTGCATACATGTCCACTGTTACGTCAAATGGCTCATATGTATATGGTGTATATTCTTATGATCTTATCTACAAAGAAAACCCTTAAGGCACAGGGACTCAGAGAGTTGGTACTCACCAGTAATCATTACAGGAGCAGACACCATCTTTGAAATGATGAAATCTATTCCTGTCTCGAACAACGATCTCCCTGTTGTACACCTTCGAGATCAACTTCGTGGCAGAGTGGCAGTCCACGCACACTCTCAGATTCTTCGACAACCGAATTGTTGCGCCAGGGCGTGACTTCATCAGGCCAAACGCAATGGCCAGCTTCTCACTGTGATGCGAGACGGATACTTGCTTCTCGTATTCATCAACATCTAGCCTTGCATCAGCTGTATTTGGGATGTACCCAGCCATCTTGATATTCTCGATCACCTCATCAACTTTCTCATATATCTCCCTCAACTGGGGGTGGTCACAGTCTTCAGCAAAGAACTCGAAGATTATCCCATCCAGCTCAATGAGACTGCACCCTGGAATTTTCTCAATCCCTCTCTCCTTCATTTGATTCCGAATCAAAGCCGCATCCTTCCATTGTCCAACTGATGCATAGGTGTTCGACAGAAGTACGTAATTACCACTGTGACAGGGATCCATTGGGATAATTTGCTTCAGTGCTTCTTCCCCGATTTCAACATTTTTGTGGACTGTGCAGGCAGAAAGTAGTGCCCGCCAGACGACTGCATTTGGCTCAATTGGCATATTCTTGATAAACTCATATGCCTCATCGATCAAACCAGCCCGCCCCAATAGATCAACCATACAGCCGTAGTGCTCAATTCTTGGAGGGATGCCATAATCCTGGTTCATGCTCTCAAAATGCCGGCGACCCTCCTCAACTAAGCAGCTGTGGCTGCAAGCCAATAGAACACCAATGAATGTGACATCTGTAGGCTCAATATCGGCCTCACGCATGGATGAGAAGACCTCCAGCGCTTCTCTGCCTCTTCCGTTGCTTGCCATGCCCTTTATCAAGGCTGTCCATGTCCAAGAGTTCCTGACAGGCATCGACTCAAATGCCTTGACTGCATCTTCAATGCATCCACACTTAGCATAAAAGTCCACCAATGCAGTACCAAGAATTACTGTAAGGGGCAACCCTTTCCTCCTTATGTACGAATGCACCCACTTACCTGTCTCAAGTACACCCAGGACGGCACAAGCAGAGAGCACACTGACCAGGGTTACATCATTCGGGTTCACGTCGGTAGACTGCATCTCACTGAAAATAGTAAGTGCCTCTTGACACCGGTCGGCCTGAGTGTACCCAGAGATCATCGCGCTCCAAGCAACCACATCCCGAGAGCGCATCCTGTCGAACAACTTCCGTGCCTTATCAAGTTCTCCGCACTTTGCAAACATGTCAACCAGTGCAGTCGCTAAGTTTCTGTTCCTCACCATCCCCTTCCCCTCTGCATACGCTCCGATCCACTCACCAAGCTTGGCATCACCTAGTCTTCCGCATGCTGTGGCGACACTCACCAATGTGACTTCATCAAATGGCGCCTGAACATCAAGCATCCCCTTAAACATCTCGACCACCTCCTTCCAGTCTCCATTCTTGAAGTGGCCCGCGATCATCGCATTCCATGTAACAACACCCTTCTCCTCCACCGTGTCGAACAGCACCTGTGCCGCCACGACATCCCCACAGCTCGCGTACATATGTATCAAGCTGTTCAGCACGAACCGATCGACCATGAACCCACGCTTGACAGCGTACGCCTGGACGCCACGCCCTGTATCCAGAGCATACATCCTCGCGCAAGACTTTACGGTGTTGGCAATGGTGTGCTGGTCGGGCCAGACGTCGGCCGCGTCGAGCATTTCGACGAACAGGTGGAGGGCATCCTCCGGGTGGCCCGCGCGGAAGAACGCGCGGATAAGGATGTTATAGGACGGCGCGGAGAGGGGAGGGCGGGGCCCGAGGCGGAACAGGCGGACTGCGTAGGAGAGGTGGGCCGGGGAGGTGACCGGCGACGGTAGCGCGGTGGCCTCGAGGAAGGAGTGGAAGGATTCCGGCGAAGTGGTGAGGGCACCGGACTTGAGCAGGGCCGCGTGGAGCTGAGGCACGTCGCGAAGCGCCGCCCGGTGAGGTGTATTATGCGTGGGCACGGCCGAGGCGGGGAGAGCCGCCGCCGGGAGGACGGCGGTGGCCATTCGAGCTCACTCGAGCTTAACAGCTTAAGCGCACCAACAACGGCCACTTGCCTTTCTGTACTTATCCAAGCAGCAGCTGTTGATCCCACATGTCATACAGAAAATTCCGTTCTTTTAAACTCCAGATCCCCCTTTCTCCGAGCCCAGCCAGTAACTACCATGGCTCCCACTCCACAGCTCCTCGGCCTGCTCGTCGTCCTCCTAGCGTCCGCGCGGGCCGTCTCGGTGTCGCTCCCGGCGCTGCCGCTCTCGACCTCGTCGCGGTGGGTGGTGGGCGCGGACGGGCGGCGCGTGAAGCTGGCCTGCGCGAACTGGGCGTCGCACCTGGAGCCCGTGGCGGCGGAGGGCCTGTCCCGGCGCGGCGTGGGGGACATCGCGGCGCGCGTCGCGGCGATGGGGTTCAACTGCGTCAGGCTCACCTGGCCGACCTACCTCGCCACCAACGCCACGCTCTCGTCGCTGCCGCTGCGGTGGTCGCTGGAGATCCTCGGCTTGCGGGAGTCCGCCGCCGGCGTACGGGTCAACAACCCCGACCTCCTAGACCTGCCTCTCATCGATGTCTTCCGGGTAGGTCGTTGTTACCGAACACTTTAAATAACCGACATTATATCCCTGAAAAGGCCAAGGTTGCGTATGTCTTATCAGACTCTTGCTGAGTTCTACTGGTCTCCATTTGGCAGCATTACCTAGACCTTATTAATTCCTCACTGATTTATATTTTGAAATAGCAAGAAAGATTAATCGAACATGAATACTTTGAAATGGATGCTTAAGCATCTTCCTACCACCATAAATTTGGCAGGTTTTTGCTAGAGTTAGAAATTGGAAGGTTCAGGAGGATGCCAAATTTTACACTTCCAATATCTTACAATTAATGTGTTGCTGCTAAGGTGCCAGATTAGTAGTGAGCTCGTGAATGTATACATTCATTGTGAACTCGACGATACTTCATGTGAATAACAGGAGTAGAATTGAAAGAAAAATCCACTGTTGAACTGACAATTTTGTATTTTCTGAATAAACAATCACTCTGTCTCTGATGGATAAGTAAGAGAACTATATCCCTGCAAGAAAGTGTACGTCATGGAATAATTGATGCTATTCATACTGTTTCGCCTACTAATATTTGTTGCTTCAGAAGTCCAGATTTGCATATTAGAGGAATTCTGAATGCAGATAATAAATAATTCATCATAGCTAGGGCTCATCAGTCACCAAAAGAGTCATTAGGGTATCCTTCTTTCTTTTATCAATTACAACCATCCATTGCAATGGAAGGATAAACCTTAATGAGAAAATCCGATCTATCTTGCTAGCTCAGGCAATGCCGCCACCGGTAGTTGTTATAGAAGTTTTCTTTCTATACAACCCTGTTCCAAATTGAACAGAGGTATACCTACTAGTCACCAAATTGATGGTCCAATATGAGGGTGCCTTGCAAGTCACAGTGCTCCAGCGAGAACAAATCTTGCTTTGTTGGGTCGTCTATCTGATGGGGATACATGTCAACTTGTTGATTAGGTGAGATGGTACCTTTTCCATATCAGTTCTAGTATAGAGAGTCTCACGAAAATAATTCTAGTTAGTTGACCTGGTGGTATGCTAGAAAACAAATCATCATATACATACGGAATCTGTATATTTGTTTACTTTGTGACATGGACCCAATACCCGGCTAAACATGAATAAATATATTTTGGTACCAAGGGATAAATGGATTCTGACATGGGCCAAATTTAATAGGAAGTGGTGTCAGCTTTGGCCAACAACAGTATCATGGTCATACTAGATAACCAAATGACGACCCCAGGATGGTGCTGCAGCAGATCCGACGGTAATACCTTCTTTGGAGACAAATACTTCGACCCTGAAGAATGGTTGAAGGGTCTCAGTGCAATGGCAACAATGTTTAAGAACACAAAGAATGTTGTGGGCATGAGCTTGCGGAATGAGCTCCGTGGCCCCTATCAAAATATTAGTTTGTGGTACAGGTATGTTAATGGGCAAAAGTTCATTTTTATGACCCACATCATGAATTTTAAATTTTTTTCTATGCCATTCATAGTTGGAAACTTAAATTTACAATTTATTTCCATCATAGGTATATGCAACAGGGTGCAGAAGTTGTGCATGCAGCAAACCCTAATGTCCTTGTTATCTTGTCAGGCCTGGATTTTGACAACACTCTCTCCTTTTTGTTCACAAAGAAAGTTGAGCTGTCATTTACTGGAAAGTTAGTGTTCGAGCAGCATTGGTATGGTTTCTCAGATGGTACCGACTGGGATCATCAGAACCAAAATGATGCTTGTGGAGTGTCTGTCGAATCGATAAGAACTAAAGGACTGTTCCTACTTCAACAAGGCTGGCCTCTGTTTTTCTCTGAGATTGGGTTTGACATGTCTGGCACACATACTTCTGACAATCGTTATCTCACGTGCTTCTTAAGCGTGGCAGCTGAAATGGATTTGGACTGGGCTATTTGGGCTCTGCAAGGGAGTTACTACATCAGAGAGGGTATTCTAGCTTATGATGAAACATACGGATTGCTATCATGGGATTGGTGTACAGCAAGAAACCCTAGCTTCATTAAAAGGATCAATCCTCTGCAGTCACCATTTCAAGGTTTGCACTTTATCTATCTCAGTACTCTTACCTAGCAACACGGTACGACAAAGAAGATATAGTGATATTTGTTTTTATTTATTTTATAAATCCTTCTTTTGCTGAAATAAAACATAAGCCTTCCATTCTTTGGATTGGCAATGTCGTCTTGAAGACTTAAACAGAATAATGCTCTAGCTATTGAATTGCTTCCCAAAAGATGGTGACATGGATATCAATTTAGGATCATTTACCAGTATGTGTGCATTGTTTTAATCCCTTTGTTGCTACACGTAACTTCTAGGAAAACACTGATAAATCTTATAGGCAAGCTGATATGCTAGACAATAAGGAAAATGAACTCCATGCATTGTAAAAATGCACTACACCGTTTCGTTTTGCCGACTAAAATTTACTATACTTTGATAGTGGCAAACTGTACTGTCATCATGTTACTCCATAATAATGGAAATATATTATGCTCCAGGTCCTGGTCTACCGAACAGTCAAAAACCGTACAACGTGATATTTCATCTTCTAACCGGTCTCTGTGTGTTGGTGAAATCTGCAAATTCACTTAAGTTGGGTCCATGTGACGAATCAAACGCTTGGAACTACACCTCAACATCTGAGCTAATACTGAAGCACACTGGACAGTGTGTCGAGGCAAAGTCTGTGGGTGATACTGCAAAGCTTGGGGCAGGTTGTGGAAAATCCTGTTCAAAGTGGCAACTAATATCGAACTCAAGTATGCATGTTTCGACCGAACTCACTAAAAATGGGACTAGAGTATGCTTGGATGCCAGCCCTGACGGTGTCATCATGACAAATCCCTGCAGGTGCCTAAGCGAAGATCCATATTGCAATCCTGAGAGTCAATGGTTCAAAGTTATACTAAGCAGTAGAGGTATACCAGCTGAGGCCTCCATTTTGCAGCTGCCGTCTGTTGGACCCTGGCCTGCAACATCAAGTTCATCATGGTAGTAATCTGAAGACAACACGTTTGGATATACCCAAGGACAAGCTGTTCAAGCCAATTGGAAATGGACGACTTCAGTTTTACAGTCTGTGAATTATACGCAAGATGTCTGCAAGCTCACTTACTCCAGTGTGTGTAATGTATTACCGTGTTAAAAAATCACATGAGGTTGCTCTTACGCCATTGAGTACAGAATAAACCACAGATAATAAATGTAATCTTATGTAATATTCCCTATGTACTCGGATTCCATAAGAAAATACTACCTATGTCCATATCCATTAATGTTAAATTATGTACAACTGCACTCTCAAAGCGATATAGGGAAGCTCGCAGCTACTTGACTTTAGAGCATCTTCAGCGCCCCAAAAGGATTTGGGGCGGGCAGCTACTTGACTTTAGAGCATCTTCAGCGCCTCAAAAGGATTTGGGGCGGGCAGGATAAAATTTCGTTTCCAGCCCCACGCCCCAAAGCCTCCTTTCTTCTAGCGCGGCTTAATATGGTGTTCGGTGTCCTGAGCCCGTCCCCACTCCACAGGGGACACTCCGGGCACGCTAAACACAACGAAATGGAGGCGAGGAGACGCGGGCCTGACGTGTCAGCGGCACATTCAAGTTTAACCTAACCGTCGTCACCTTGCGACGGAAGTATTGGCGCGCAGCAACAACGGTGCAGTTTCCACAGAGGCGCAGCGAAGCGTCTCGTCGTGCCTAGTTCTCCATGCCGGCGTTAATGAGCGACACCGCTCCTCCGCCTCCCTCTGCGGCCTATAAAAAGGAGCACTCTTGCATCATCTCTCACACACAAACCCTAGCGCCTCCCTCCCCAGCCCTAGCCGCTACCATCTCAAGAGTCGACGCCATGGCTGGTAGAGGCAGAGGCCAAGGCCAAGGTCGCGGCCGTGGTTGTGGTCGTAGCCGCGGCAGAGCTGCACGGTCGTCGTCGCCTGCGACGTCGTCGTCTTCATCGTCGGACCTGCAGGAAGAGCACCAAGTGATGTTCGAGTTCGTCGTCGTTGTCCTCAAGGGAGACCCATACAGAGGCTGTGGGACAAGTTCATCGAGTTCGTCGCCGGCCGCGCTGCATCTGCGGGAGGCTAGCTGTGACTGCTGCCGGTGGCCGGTGAACATGCTCTTCGACGGGCGCGGCAAGATGTACTCCACACCGGCCGGAGAAGTTCGCGCGCTACCACGACCTCCAAGCCGGCTGCGTGCTCACATTCTCCTACCTAGGCGATGCGAACATTTTTAAATTTGAATAATTATAAATTCATTTCAAATTGAAATTTAAGCAAATTTTTAAATTTGAAATTTTTGTACTTTGAACATTTTCAATTTTAAAATTTTTCAATATCTATATAATTTCAAATATGGAAGTTTTAAAATATATAACTTTTTCCAAAAATAATACTAGAAAATATTACACACAGAGAAGCTTGTATTGGGCTGGCCCAACAGGGAGCACCTGGTGCGGGAGCCGACTTCGCTTGCGAGCGATCCCTACTCGTTCCCACTAACGATCGACAAGTAGGTGCCCGCATTCATTGCCGGCAATTCCTATTCACCGCTTAATGCGGGCGCGATCGCACGCGCCGCATACCCTGTCGCTATATGGGCCTGGCCCATTTCGTTTTGTTCTCAACGCGCGTAGATCTTCCTTACGGGAACTAGGCAACTAGCGCGCACGTTCTCCTTTTTTCTTTTTCGCATTTTCCTGTACGAGGTTTCGCCTTTTTCTGGGTTTTCCTAGTTTTGACTTTTTCTTTCTTTTTCCCTTTTCTTCACGTTTTTTATTATTTCGTCTTTTTTATAATAAATACATGTTCACATACTGAAAAATGCCCATGAGAAAAATGTTTTTACGTTTTTTCTTTGAATTTTTTATCTGTTTAAATAAAATAGTTTAATTTAAAAATTCAAATAATATAATTATATACATATTGAAAAATCGTTCAAATAAAAATGTTTATATTTAAAAAATTTCCAAATAACATAAATGTTCATCTTGAAAAAATGTTCAAATAACATAAATGTTCATACTAGGAAATTGTTCAGATAATAAAGTATGTTAACGAATTTTAAAAAATCACGGTCTAAAAAATGTTCACATGTTCAAAAAATAATCTTCACGGGTCAAAAAAATGTTCATAGATCAAACAAAAGTATTCACAAGTTTCTAAAAAAACATATTCACGGACACGTGAGTTTTTTTTTTGTTTTTAAGTTGGTTTTCTTTGTTTCTCTACCGGTTTTTTTCGGTCGGAACTTTTTCAATTTAGAACTTTTTTTAAGTTTAATTTTTTCCAGATTCGAACAATTTTTAAGTTTGATCATTCTACAAATAAGAACATTTTGTAATTTGAACATTTTCTAGGTTTGAACATTTTTTAAGTTTGAACATTTTTTAAGTTTGAACATTTTCTAGGTTTGAACATTTTTTTAGTTTGAACATTTTTTAGGTTTGAACATTTTTTAAGTTTGAACATTTTCTAGGTTTGAACATTTTTTTAGTTTGAACATTTTTTAGGTTTGAACAATTTTAGATTTGAACATTTTTTATTTGAAAATTTTCAAGTTTTTAATTTTTTTAATTTGAACATTTTTATTTTGAATTTTTGAAGTTCAACCTTTTTAACTAATTTTTTAAGTTCAAACATTTTTAGATTTAGATTTAAAAAAATAACAGTTTAATTCATTCATGGTACAAAAAATGTATATGAAAAATGTTCAAACTATTTTATTTTTAATGGTGGAGCAGTGTACACATACTCTATGAGCGGAACGGTACAAAATAAAAAAGGGTTATCACCAGAATTTGACCAAGTCAGAGGTGGGCCGCGATCAAGACGAGCTTGAAGATATATGCGTGGAGACACATAGAGAATCGGCCTTGTGTATCAAGTTGGGCTAGTTAGCCCACGTATCTTTGTATAGTAGGTTACGTAAAAGTTAGAATCTATCTCGTGCACGGTTTGGTGCACGCCCACATTAGAAAGTCCGGACTATAAATATGTACCTAGGGTTTATGGAATAAACAACAACCAACGTTCAACACAAACCAATCTCGCGCCAACTCCTTCGTCTCGAGGGTTCCTCCGTGTAAGCATCATCTGCCTAGATCGCATCTCGCGATCTAGGCAGCACAAGCCTGCCTAGTTGTTCATGCGTTGCTCGTCTGAAGCGTTTTTGATGGCGAGCAACGTAGTTATCGTAGACGCGTTAGGGTTAGCATCGTTCTTAGCATCATATGCTCGCGTAGTGCAACCCTTGCGCGTCTAGCCGTCCTTGTGCCTCATCATGGGTGCAGGGGCACCCCGCTTGATCTTTGTTTAGTAGATCTGATCCGTTATGGTCGATCCTTGATTCATCAAGGATTAGTTTAATATCTGCAATAGTTAGGCCTTACAAAGGGTTGGAGGATCCAGCGGCATGCAGGGTGTAGTTTGCTGCCCCTAGACGGGACGTTCCGAGGATCAACCTAGTGTTGGTTTTTAGGCCTTGTCTAGGGCTGGCTTACGTTTACCGTGCGTGAGCGCGAGGCCCAATCGTGAGTAGGATGATCCGATTATGCGGTGAAAACCCTAGATCGTCGTGGATCTCATACGCTTTATATTGATCAAGCAGGACCACCATATATTCGGCCACCTTGGACGAATCATGGGTGAATCGGCTCCGAGCCGATTCACAGACAACCTGAGAGCCGATCGAGGCTCGTATTTAACGTGTACGTGTGCCCTGCAGAAACTAAGCGAGGCATTATCCACACCTTCCGACCGGTATAGGTCGTGGCACGCCTTGCGACCCGGCATCGGCGCGCGACCAGGAGGCTTTGCGGGCCGTCGCTCGAGGGGGGCCAGCCGCAGCCCTAGTCATTCCCGGCTCTACCGTGTTGGCCAGTCGCTGCCCGCCGGTGGGTTTCTGACGCCAACAAAAAGGAACGGGACATAGAAAAGTTTGAAAAGCTATTCATTCACGTGCTTTACTTGAACTCACATACTAGTAAGTTCCGTACGGAGTACATACTATACGATCAATGGATCGGTTTAACGCGGTGGATGTGCGGACGAGCTTTGGGCCGGCCCACTTAAGAGAATCCTTCAGGCGGAGATTTCGAGTTGCGCCGCTTAAAGCGGGGGATAGGAGCTCCCTTCATTGCCCGTGTGCGTGTGGGAATACGCCCCGCACGACGGTGCGGTGATGTTGGGCCGGGCCCGTAGAGAAGAGACCCTGCTTCTACTAGTTTTCTTTTGTTTTTTCTGAGTTGTCTCATTTACCTGGTTAAAAATGCACACAATTAAATATGTGCGATTTCTCGGTTACGATCCTTTCTGTGAGATTTTCAAATTTTTAGAAACTGTTCAGATTTTAAAAATGCACACAAAATTTCCATTTTAAAAATTGTTCAAATTTAAAAGTTGTTCAAGTTTGAAAAAAATGAGCGATACCCGTTATTGGGCCAATTTCGGGAGCGACCTAATCTGTTCGCTGTGTGTGTGCGCTACTCCCGCACGCGCAGGAGCGATAGGTGCTCCTAGTGCGTGGGTTGATAACAATGCATTAATCACATTTCTTCTGAAGCACCCCAATACGTGAAAGTCAAGGACTTCCGGCCGTCTAACACATAGTATTGTCAAGCTGATCTCTAAGATCGTGGTTCAACTCTGGCGCCGTTGATACACATGTTGGTGGGATCACACTAGACCGCCTTCATCCGTTGGAGCCTAGGAGGTGTTTTGCATGAAAACTTTCAGTTAGTGCATAAGGATGCATAGCTAGGGTACTCACATGATGATAATGAAGCATTATATCACAAAAGAACACAGTGTATTGGGATTTCCTTCTCAAGCCTCAAGCCTCAAGGTGTTGAGGCCGCTAGGCTTTGGGAGAGGTGGATTATGATTGTTTGTGTGGTCTATATTCATGCGCCTCCCGGAGAGTGCTTCTAACAACATGGCCACCTTCTTACGTCTGACCTCGAGGGACGTTGTGCTGGACTTTGGGGAGGCGTCATGTTTGCGTACCAACCAATGGCCACACAGCTGCAACTGATGGTGGATAAGGCTGCGAATAATATGCAATTGTGGTGTGCATAGCTATTGAATCAAGGTGAGAGAGCGTCCAACAATACCCTTGCAGCGATGTAAGTTCATGCTATGATATCCCTTGACTTACCAATCAAGACGTCTGAGTCCTTCCAACATACCCTGCAAGGTTTTCTTTGGAAGGAAAGGAAATATGTCAAAGGTGGGCATTGTTTGGTGGCATGGTACAAATTAGCTTCCCTAAAGAGAATGGCGGAATTGCAGTTCCCACCTAAAACTCCTTAACATGGCTCTTAGGTGTCGATAGTTGCTGCTTCAACAGGTGGATCCTTCTTTTCCTAATCGTAGGTCATATGTATAGGACCAACTAGGGTATTGACAGTGGACTTAAATATATTTTGGAGGCTCACAAGGGCCCCTTTATAGGACAAGGCCATAAGGGTCTACCTATAAGCCAAATAGGAATTCTTCTAGTCACATTAGCCATTTCCCATGCTTTCCTCCATATTTTATCAAGTGGTCATGCTAGAGAAAAAATAGTCATGGATAGCCCTAGCCAAAACTTAAAAGTCAAGTCCTCAGGCAGTCCATGTTGATCTTCAAGGCTTTCACACACACAATCATTGGCAATGATGGGAGGGAGTTAACTCTTTGGACTGAGGATAACTGAATAGGCAAAGGATCAAGGATATGACACATAATCTCATTGCGACCTCCAAGCATGTGATTTCATCACACACACTCTCAAGGAGGAAGGGCTCCAAGGAGCGTGGTTCACAAATTATGGACCCTTCCTGAGCATGGCATCACTCGAGGAGTTCTTTTCAATCTCAGGAGTGTCATGGCACTCCAACTTGACCATCTGATGGAAGAATCTCTTGTATGGACATGGTAGTGTGATGACCGATTCTTGGTGAGTTCAGCCTATAATATGATATTAAGGCGGAGAGGGTGGAGAAGATTTGGCAATCGTGGGGACCTTAACAACTGCCGCTTCTTCATATACGTGGCTTTGCAGAATAGGTGTTGGAGCGGGCATTGACTACAACCAGTGATATGCCCTTTCTATGATCAAGGTGCAAAACAATACAACATATGTGTTGTGTTGTGTTCTCTCGCGATAGGTGTGAGCTAGCACCCTAGCACATTGGCGAAACACAGTGGATTTTGGACCGGATACCCCACCGTTGGAGAGAGGAGACAATGTCATGGAAGGACATGTGACATATCTGGAAGACCATTGTGCTATTGTTTTGGTGGCTTTGGCGACACCGGAATAATGTGGTCTTTCAATAAGGCATCGACACATGAGGCAATACAAAATAATAGTTCTGAGTTCATAGCTTGGACATTGGAGGGGCTTTATCCTGGAGGGCTGTTCGGTTTTCCTGCGCCGACACTAATTAGGTGGTTAGTTCGCAAGTAGTCCGCTTTCTTTGGGGAGCTGCTATACCTATTGCAGCATAAAAACAACCATGTAAACGGAGTTCTAACCTCCAGGCACTCCTATAATATGTGATACATCTTGTAGGGTATATTATTACAGAATACCTCATCATATTATAGTTGAAATATTGTCAAAATAAGGTCACACACAAAAGAATGCCTTGAACACATAATTTATGGGTCAATGGCGTCAACCGAATTTCTGCTTTTCCTAGGTTGCGTTTTTCTTTTAGTCAGGGTTTGAAGAGAGTTCGACCTCTTTTTTTCCTTTTTTTTTTGCGAATCAAGTTCGATCTCTTCTTTTGGTGTTACAGTCTGTAGAGTTTTGCGCCTTCTTGATATTTTCTAATATAATAATAAAATGACACATATTTTGGCGTGTGCGTGTTAGAAAAAAAAATCTTCGACGGAGTTTTCTGCTTCAAATGTTTCCATGCATAATAAGAATTGTAAAAGGGCAAAGAGAAGCAAAGTCTAGGATGATGGGTCAGAATAATTTGCTCTCTCAATTAGCACAAGGTGCAAAGCGTAAAGCCACCGACCTTTCCCATTCGTTACATGAGACATTCCGTGTTCGGTGTTCCTCTGTTTTACACACTACCGGGTTGCCCCATTTTGCATTTCTTCAGCTGAAGGACGCAATCCCCGTTTAATAAGCTGCGCAGGTTCGGGTCGGCAATTTCTTAACTGGTATTGTACTCATCAACTAGTGGAATGGCAACGTTCTTAAATCAAAAGCAAACCCAAAATGACATGTCCTCGAACGTTTTGGACGAGCTCGTCGTAAAGACCAACGAAATACAACCAGGTACAGTTTTTGATTGCTTCATCCTAAATTCTTGCTAGTACAAAAGCACGGTTAGCGCTAATTACAAGCGAGGTACATTACGGTTTTCCTCAGAACTGCTGTTGGCTTACTGAGCAATTCAACACGTACAATGCACGTTTTGCAAAAAATGTGTATTACGCCAAAAATGTATTGTTCAGATATTCACTCAAGGCCAAGGGCGTCGTCATTCGCGTGTTATACTTGCACGAGACAAAATGAGCAACATTACTAATTAAGGTGTGAAGCGGGTGACATAGAACTGATGATTAACGTTTTGCAAAAAATGTATATTACGCCAAATATGTATTGTTCAGATATTCACTCAAGGCTAAGGGCGTCGTCATTCGCGTGTTATACTTGCACGCGACAAAATGAGCAACATTACTAATTAAGGTGTGAAGCGGGTGACATAGAACTGATGATTAATTAAATATCTTTTAACCGGTAACAGATCTCTCAAAATAACTATAAAATATGTAATATTAGTTAGAATTGCGTGGATCCAACTTATTTCGTGATTCTATATTTAAGATCATCTGGATACCCCCCTGCAAAAAAAAAGATCATATGGATACTAACAAACTACCTTTTGTAAAAAAAAAACTAGCAACTGTGCAATGACATTTCTCGCAATGTATATTGTGTCCAAATGTATTAGCATATGTGGAAATTCATATACTCAATGTAAGTGTGCTCACTATTGAAATGATTTTCTTCTGATGCTTATGACTGAAATGAAGACAAGATAAGCATTTACCTACACTAAATCAAGAGCTATAAACCTAAGGAGTACTGGTAAGATGGGTTGTTTATGAGATTTATTTTAGAACCAGCAAATAATTAAACCATTATTAGAGGAGAGATTACTAGGTAAGGTTAGAACTAAAATCTCAACATTTGGATATGGAGATCAAATACCATAAAACATTACGCACGTTTAAATTTTCTAATAAAATCATAACTCGTCCATTTACATTGGTATAGAGTATTAATTGTGGAACCATAAGTGAAATATGCAACACACATTTTTCTTGACATTGACATTTAAAATTACAATTTTTGCTAGAATTTATATGCCTACATAACTTCAGCTCAATATTGTTGATACATGAAAAATGTGTAACTTTGTACATTTGTTAGCCCGCATATAATGATTATCACAGAATTTCATGTAAAACTAGAAACATTATCATTAATTTCTGGACAACATGCAAAGAGAAAATGTGTGGATTTTTGGTTGCATTGGCTAGTTTATCAAAGTTGTTCTAGCAAATAGGCCACAAGATTAAATATGAAAACCAAATTAATTTATAGTAACTAGTAAAAAAGAGGAATAATTAGTAATTTTTTTAACATTGCTAATTTATTAAAGGTATGTTTACAACCCAGAGGCAAAAACACAAAAGCAAGTCCATTGGATTTTTTCTGCAAACCAGCCGTGTGGATTTCTGTTACGCAAGTGAGTCTACAAATTTGACAACAAAAACATATAAACCTAGTAAGAGAATCAATGTTTCAGTGGGCCAAAAATAAAAAATGTAAACGTATTCAGTAAAAACAAAATCATTTCCGCGTTACAAACACACAAGTAGCACATTTCAAAAACATAAAACTACTCTGTATTTAAAGTGCAACTAGCCAAATATAATTATTAATTCCAAAATAAATTATCACAACATATTTAACAGTACCATAATTTTCTTGCACGCTACAAACACACTAGTTTACATTTAAAAAGTTGCAAATAGTGTGAACGTGATACAGACAAACAAAAAATTCAAACAGAAAGTACATTATCAAAACATATTTAATAATATTTTTTTGGCAAATAGAAAAACACAAGTTGCTTTAATAATTGTGCAAATAGCATGTTTCTGAAATAAAACAAAAATAACAAAAAAAAAAAGTTGCACTCTACTCATACAGATGAAAGAATATCAGTTGCAAGATAACTTGCAACTCAAATGCACAATCGCGATGCAAATCCGACGTTGCAGAGTATTGAGAACTACTCCCTCCGTTCTCTTTTAATTGACTCGGATTTAGTACAACTTTGTACTAAATTTGAGTCAATTAAAAAGGACCGGAGGGAGTAGCAATTCTGTCAATTTAATCTGCATTTTAAACAGAGTCATAAGTTATACTAGCAAATAGTTCAAGAAATCAAATAATGAAAACGAATGAATGTTTAGTTCTAATTTGCTCGACTTTTTGCGCTAATGGGCAATTTTATCGATGCATCAAGTTGATACAGAACCAAATCAATGTGTAGTAATTAGTTTTTATTTATTTTCGATACAGCTAATAGGTAATGCTATTAATCAATGCATCAAGCTAATACAGAAAAAACCCGTGTCTCCAACAACCGTGAATTATGAAGCTGAACCCACTGATGGTCTGGTCTACTTGTACTCCTAATAGCATTAGAGCACGTTCTTTTATTCGATACAGGTAAACTGCAGAAACACAGCCAACGGAAAAAACAAAATTTAACTCAAGAAGTTAGGTGCCATTTCCGTCCAACTCTCTACCGACCTACACTTTTTTTTTCCTCTTCTTTCTTTACACCGGAGCTCTGAATTAGGAGCAGTACAGCACCGATCTCGTTGCAATGCGCCTAGCCTGTCCTACCTTGCGTATAAAATAGTTGTTGTGTTCTTCTTGAAACATCAGCAAAGGCTACCTGGTCACCTTCATTCACACATGTCAGCTGCGCGCGCCATCCCTTGAAGCTTCGACCTTCCCCATGACAAAGCAATCTTGCACGTAGCCACGTACGTAGGTAGCGGACTACCGACCCCTCCATATATTCTCTCGCCCTTCTCGTCTTCCCCGCCTCAACCACCGCAGGCGAACCAACGTCGCCGTGAGCTGGGTGAGGATGATGAGTCGTTCTTCTCTCCTCACGGCGTGGCTGGCTTTCGGCTTTGTCTGCCATTGCGCGCTGCACCATGTGCCCGCGGGGGCGGCGGCCGTGACGCTGTCGACGGCGTCGCGGTGGATCGTGGACGAGGGCGGGAACCGGGTGAAGCTGACGTGCGTGAACTGGCCGTCGCACCTGGAGCCGATGCTGGCGGAGGGGCTGAACAAGCGCCCCATCGGTGCCATCGCCGCCGACGTCGCTGCCATGGGGTTCAACTGCGTCAGGCTCACCTGGCCGACCTTCATGGTGACCAACGCCTCCTACTCGTCCCTCACCGTCGAGCAGTCCTTCCAGCGGCTCAACCTCACCGACTCGCTCGCCGGCATCAGGGCGAACAACCCCGACGTCGTCGACATGAAGCTCATCGACGCGTTCAAGGTAACCTTTTAGCTTAGCTCTTGTCTCTTGATATGAATCTTTCTTGGTGCCGACTTAGTGTTAATGCAGTGTGTGCATGCAGTCCCTGGTGAGCAGCCTTGGCGACAACAACTTGATGGTGATACTGGACAACCACGTGAGCAAGCCGGGGTGGTGCTGCTCGCCGAGCGACGGCAACGGGTTCTTCGGCGACGGCAACTTCGAGCCGGACGTGTGGGTGGACGGCCTCACCAGGATGGCCACCATGTTCGCCGGCGTCCCCAACGTCGTCGGCATGAGCCTCAGGAACGAGCTCAGAGGCCCCAGGCAGAACTCCAACGACTGGTATAAGTAAGTAACTGAATTGTCCTCAAATCCTAATTGGTCTTTATGTGTCAGACAATATCAATGATCCATGTTAAGTTTATGGCAATGGCAATGCGCGTTGAGGTACCAACGGCATTGATATTTTGTTCATCTGCCATGTCCTGGATCAGTAAATGAGCCTGAAAAACCTAGTCGTAGTAGTTGGCCGCTGAAGGCTTTACATCTCTCTTTTTTTTTTTTTTTTTTTTTTTTTGCGAATTAAGGCTTTACATCTCTGAACCTGCTGTTGATAGTACCTGCACAGCATGTGAGGGACAGTAATGGCCTTCACTGCCAGTGATAGACAGCATCAGTCTTTCCGTGTACCACCACTAGTCCTTCGTCTGCTCTGGGACACATGAGCTTTCAAAGCCTCGAGCAAAACAGACATGGCAGCTCTACGTGCCACCAGCACTGTCAGGCTGTCTTGGCATGCAGCTGAGTTGACATTGAGAACGCATGCATGCAGGTACATGCAGCGCGGCGCTGAGGCGGTGCACGCGGCGAACCCGCGGGTGCTGGTCATCCTCTCCGGCCTGAGCTTCGACAACGACCTGGCCTTCCTGGCCTCGCGGCAGGTGACCCTCAGCTTCGCGCGGAAGGCGGCGTTCGAGGTGCACTGGTACAGCTTCTCCAACGGCCAGGAGTGGGCGTCGGGGAACCCCAACGAGGTGTGCGCCCGCATCGGCGCCAGCGTGTCCCGCCGCGCGCTCTACCTGCTCGACCAGGGCTGGCCGGTCATCCTCAGCGAGTTCGGCGTCGACAACCGCGGCGGCAACGTCAACGACAACCGCTACTACGGCTGCGCCGCCGCCGTCGCCGCCGACCTCGACCTGGACTGGGCGCTCTGGACGCTGCAGGGGAGCTACTACCTCCGGGAGGGCGTGCTGGACCTCGACGAGGTCTACGGCGTGCTCGACCGGGCCTGGTCCGGGCCCCGCAACGCCACCGCGCTCCGCAGGGTCCAGGCCCTGCAGCGCCCGCTCAGAGGGCCTGGCTACGCGGAGGCGGCGCCGTACGAGGTTCTGTTCCACCCGGCGACGGGGCTGTGCGTGGTGCGGCCGTCGCTGACGCGGCCGCTGGAGCTGGGCCCGTGCGGCGAGACGGAAGCTTGGACGTACGCGCAGCAGGACGGGCGGCTGACCCTGCGGGACAGCCCGATGCTGTGCCTCCACGCCGAGGGCGCCGGCCGGTCCGTGCGCCTCGGCCTGCCGTGCCCCGACGATCGGTCCCACTGGCGCCTTGTGTCGGACTCCAAGCTGCACATCGCCGCCAACGCGTCCTCTTCCTCCGGCTCCGGAACCGGCATGCTCTGCCTGGACGTCGGCGCGGACGGCCGGAGTGTGGTCACCAACCCGTGCCGGTGCCTGAGCGGGGACAGCAGCTGCGACCCGGAGAGCCAGTGGTTCAAGCTGGTGACCAGCAGCAGGAGCGTCGCCGCCAGGGAAATGCTGCTCGCGCAGCTGCCCATCAAGCTCCAGAGCACCAAGATTCGTTCACTTTGATCCGAGAGAGTTGTATAGGGCGTCGTACGTTGTAGTAGCTGCGAAGGAACAGGGATATGAGTTGAGAGACGCTGCGCTCGAATCAGGGTAGCGTACTTCAAAGTTCAGATAACTGAATGTTTGGCCACTCGAGCCTGAAAGCCCCAAAGCTTGTGAAATCCGTCCGACGATTCGAGCAAATAATCTCACAAAATTAATCTAGTTGGTAAATCGCTAACTTTGAGTTGTGCCCAGCAGATTAGAACAGCCATCATGTCACAGACAAAGTACACACTAAAACAAGACACGACATGCTAAGAACGAACAGAAATTTATTCCGGTGAGCACTAAGTAGACAAACTGCGCCGATACAAGCAGCAGTATCTCTGTGCTGCTGTGCAGTGTAATAGTTGATGAAATATAGCTCGCATCAGATATTGCAAGAAAAGGGCCTCAGGGTCACATACAAGCAGGTTCAGGACAGCCTGTACAGAATCTCAATGTTTCTGAGATGGCTGAGTGAAGGCCCGTCTGGGAGATCAAAGGCTAGCAGGCCATCGTCAGAATAGCTGAACTCAACTTCATGTGCATCAACTCTACAAATTGCCGGGCTGGCCGATGAATAAACCCCGAATCGCCCTGGCCCTCTGCATTTGATCTGAATCACGGTGTATGAAGAATCAACACTACTTGCAATACTGTTGAGCGCGCCACCAGAATTGAACATGTTGA
Organism: Lolium multiflorum; assembly: GCA_030979885.1. Taxonomy (NCBI): domain Eukaryota; kingdom Viridiplantae; phylum Streptophyta; class Magnoliopsida; order Poales; family Poaceae; genus Lolium; species Lolium multiflorum. The sequence goes on along the minus strand of CM061748.1, from coordinate 234,392,951 downwards.
GCAGTCCAAGAGGTGCAACCCGAACAGCTTCGCCGAAGACCTGGTGCAAAAACGAGTATGTTTATTTAATAAATGAGAATAAGCTAAGCTAAACAGACGAAAGCAGGGGATGGAGAGGAATCTGACCTTGATTGGTGATATGGTATAGATCTCACATGCCATGGTACACAATGAAACCTCCAGACTTTGGTTCTTCTGAAGCCTTGAAAGATTACCTGAAATGCCGAACAAAAGACTAAGACATTGAAGGGACGATCGGTGAAATGGACGTGCGAAGCAGGAATAAGCAGCTACAGAAAATTACATGAATGGAAAGCATATACTGCAGTCTCTCCATTCCAATCATCACCAGCAATCTCCTCAAGGGACTCAACATCTGATGGCGAGAAATGACCAGTTATATTAACGGTGGTCGGAACATGTGGAATATCATTCACTGGCCAAGTCCAGTTTCCAGCTCCCTGACAATTGAATACTCCGATGACAGCAGACAAATTGTTCACATTCCATATTTTCAGCAGACTGCACAAGATTTCATGCATATTCTCGTGAAATAGATTAACAGTGAAGAAACTGGATAACCTGAACTGGTGTGCATACATACCTTTTGCCATCCATGACTGGGTCATCAAACAGGGAATCACAAGTAGGACGACCCGCATGCCTTGCTCTTAGGATCGACCCATCTGGTAGAACAAGCTTTTTCAGAACACTGAAATTGTGCACTCCAGGTTTGTCACTGAAAATCAAAAAGAAAGAAATTTATATCACAATTGCGGTTTGCTTAAAATAAAAACACAACACCTGAAGAAAATGTGCTACAGAAGAACACCTGACATAAACACCACCTCCACTTAGAGCCCTAGCTGCCCCATGAAATTCTGCTGATTCATGCTGGCTCTTTACATCAGAAAGTGATAAAATTAGCTTTCGCTGAAGTATAGAAATGCAGTTAATCAAAATAAGGGGGGCGCAATAATCTCACATGGAACATATCCCAATCCGGGATGAAAATTTCTCCCAGTAAAAGACTATTGAATGCTACATTAGCGATGTGTAAAGTTTGCATTGTTGGTTCTCGAGGCATGAAATCTTCTGATGCTCTAGCAACTGCACTCTTCATGGCACTACAAATAACCAGAATTATGTCAGATTCTATGTACATAGGTCATATTGTTCGCAACTATAGATTTGTTACCTATATATGTTGTCTGAGTTGTGACACATGCAGCATATTATGTCATTTCCTTTGAAGTTCCGAGCTATAGAATCCTCAAGAGCCTGTTGATACTTGCGAGTTAATGCAACACGGCCACCGAAGCCCTGCCCGATAGTTTCCAACACATTTTGCACATCTACCTTCACACCATTCACACCCACACTAGAAAGGTAACTGTGCTGATCATTGTAGAATTCATAGATCTTCTCAGGATCAATGATACCCACTCCAAATTTCTGCAAGCTGTCGATGGCTACATCCCTCAAATTTGCAACATTGCCAGGAGACTGGACGGGGTAAACTAGTTTTGGATTGTACTTCTTCATCGCGTCGGATGTTGCATGGACGCCGCCCCAATAGCCCAGCAAGGCATGCCAAGCGTATACGTACCTGAAGTTTCATAGGCAACATTCTGATCAGCAAAAAACTATGAAGACATTATTTACTTGTAGAAAAAGCACAAACAGTTCAATAAGAATCAAGTACTTGACTCCGTGCTTCTCTTTGATTTTCCTTACAAGGTCCCCAAAATTCTTGCAGGCTTCTCCCCTGAACTTATCATTCTCCTTCAGATGAACCAGCCTCTCTGCAAACCTGGCAATATTACAATGAAATGAGATGCAGTGCACATTGCATATTTATTACAAAAAAAAAATTGAAAAGATTTATTACAGTATTAGCAAAGGCTGAAATACATACATAGTCTGTTCAACCGGAGCATCATCCACTTCTTTGAATTCGTTCACAATTTCTTGCCAACCATCATCTATAATCAGAAACTTTGGTGGGGCACCTCCTTCACGCAAACTAATTTAGAGGGAATGCATCGTTAAATAATTACCAACTAAAGGAGGTGAGAAAGTACATAACCAAGCATCTGTACACCGCAGGCAAACATAAATCTTGTATGTATACCTTTGAAGGCCCTCCTCAATCCCGGCTGGGCTAACAGCTCTATAAAATGCGTCCCATGTACACCATCCAAACCAATCCAAGTAAGCAGGGATCTGATACAAAAAAACGAAGTAAAAAATAATCAGTCTAAGATCAACAACGTTGGTGATAAAAGTATTGATAAACCTGCTAATTTTATATTACCTCCTTGCTCTCTATGTGCCTGAAAGTTCCTTTGATCTTGGACAGTAACCTAAAGAAGATGCAAGTGAGGCACTTCCACAAGAGAAGAAAACAAAATCCTTGTCGTTGTTGCAGTAATAGAGTATGGCATTACTTGATAGATTCCTTGATAAGCCTGAAAGGATTATCCCCTGAGTTGACGAACACGGCATCAACGGCTTCCATCGTCTGCACATCAGGATCACCTACCAAACACAAACAGTCCACCATTCTACGATTTGAGATATCCTAACCAAGAGTTTTAAGCCGCGTGCCCTTATTACTACGCATTCTGATCCGGTCACCGTGAAATTCAGCAAGTCGAGATGAAGCCTGCCTACCACTCTCGAAGCAGAACTGGAGCTCGTCTCCGGGGGCTCCCTGGAGGCTGGCCCGGAAATCCCCTTCGAGAACTGGCAGCACCAGCGCGTACACCGCGCCCTCCGCCCCGTTCCTCGTCTCCAGAAGCAGCATCTGCGTCTCCGCCGGCACGCCCGCGGCGTCGGGGCCCATCTTGGGGGCCATCCACCAGATCTTGAACCGGAACAGGGACAGCCACCTCCACCCTCTGCACGGCACCCGTTAATTAGTCAGTCAGTCAGTCAGCCACGAACGTTCAGTGCGTGGTCGGACCGCCGCCGTCCCGAGCGCCCGCACAGCAGAAGCAGCAGCCATATTACTTGGAGATGGTGCCGAGGGAGAAGACGTGGCGGCTGGACGGCGCCGCCGCCGTGGCGCCGAGGAACGCGGCGCCTGGGGCCGCGTCGGCGACGCCGGCGCGTAGGGTGACCTCGGGCGGGGATTGGGCGAGGAGCTCGCGCCCGCCGACCAGCAGGGACCGGCCCTCGAGTCGAGTCGTCGTCGTCATCTGCCGCGGGGAAGCGGCGGCGCTCGGAGGACGGGAGGACGGGCAGGCAGGGGCGACGAGCGGCATTGCGCCGCGAACGAGGCCGCGGCAGCGGGAGAAATAGCGCGGGGAATGAACTGTGGCAGTGGAACCGGGAGGCACGGCGAGAGCGACCGTGAGGCGACGTGCAAGGTGCAGCCTCGTCATCGCCAACGGGAAACGTGGCATTTCTTCCTGCCCGGATAAGCTAAACAATTGCCCCGCGTGGGCGGTGGGTCACGTCTCGCGCGGGCAGCCAGCCGAACCGCCGATGTTCCCCGTACCGTAGAGCGGAGTGCCGGAGTATCGGACACATTTCATCGCCGCTTAACACATCTCCATCTCGGGGCGACACATATCGCCGCTTAACGTATCGTTTTTGACCGTGTCTTTGTTTGGGTTGTTTCCAGCAAGTCGACGCATTTAGCCCGCGGACTTAAATTTAGATGTTTAAACAACAAAAAAAAGCAGGTTCAAAATAATCTCAGTTATTACATCTAAATTTTTAAAAGTCTACATGGAAAAATAGAGATAATGAGCACTACCCAATGTCTTTATGGCCAGCCATTGTCCACTGGTGCTCAATCAAATTTGTCTATAGGCGTTTGTGCATGTTCTCGATAGTGACTTCAACATTCGAATGTAGATACTACTGCTAGGATGATGTTTCAGGGATTAGCGTAACCAGCTCACCTTGAAAATCTCGTAGGTGCTTATTACGGTCATCAGGACGCTCGTTCTCAACGATCATGTTGTGCATGATCACGCAACAGGTCATCACCTCATGCATGGTCTTCAACAGACCATGTTCTTGCCACGAGACGGACAATTACCCACCAAATTTGGAGCACACCAAATCCCCACTCCACATATTTTCTGCAAGCCTCTTGCATCTTAACAAACCTCTTCATTTTAACCCTGTTTGATTACGGACAGTCTTCACCAGTATGGCTCAGTTAGGATATGCCATCAGCAAGATAATATGGCTTTTTATATTCATTTCCAATAATCTCCTAGCTCACCTAAGGAGCTTTATCTTGCATAAGCCTATTGAAAATCGGTGATCGGTGCAACACATTGATGTCATTGTTGAAACCGGCCATGCCAAAGAATGAATGACAAGTTCATAAATCTGAGATATCACGGCTTCAAGATTGACAGTCCATCCCTCTGCATGGCCGCTATACTAACACTACCATTCAAATGGACAGTTCTTTCACTCCCAGTGCATGCAATCTATGCTACCAATCATGCCTGGGAACCTACCCCGACTCCGATCATGTTCTCCGGCGCGGCGAGGCCCGAACAGACGGCGTGTACTCCGACAGTCGGGCTTGGGACAAAATATTAGGCCCGACGGTCGGGCCGGGCCTGGGCCTGATTTTTTGTGTCGGGCTTTGTTAGGCCCGGCCCGAAGCCCGGCCCGGCCCGAACAATGCCTAGTTATATCGCTATTTGACCTCGATGCCACGACCGTCGACCATAACAATTAAAGCCTTGTGTCCCCAACTCCACCATGTGGTTGTCAAGCACAAGGTTTCGTGTAAGTAAAAGCAATACAAAGTAGTAACTAAAGTAAAATAAATTAAACAAGTAAAGTAAACTATTTATATACCCGAGCTATTACTTATGCACATTACTATGTGATAGTTTTCATGCTTGAAATTATATATCTTTCTAACACTTAGTTGCTTGTCTTGCTTACCATAAGTTGTTGGTGCACATAGGTGAACCTTAGTTATATAGGTTTTGTGCTTGACAAATTAAACGCAAGTTCGGACCATTATCGTAAAAGTTTTAAATCGCCTTTCACCCCCCTCCTAGTTTAGGCGGCATCGGTATCCTTTCAGAAGATAGGACACGTGATGGAAGTGGAAATAGAGATTAGTGGAGTCAACAATTTTGTTAGGGCTCGCGTGAAGATTGATGTCACAAAGTTACTTGCTTTGTTCGTCACAATCGTTAGAGGAGGTGAGCGAGAATTCTGTCATGTCAAATTCGAGAAGATCCCAAGGTTTTGTAGAGCATGTGGCTATCTCGGACACACCCACTTGTACTGGTGAACATAACAAAGCAAAGCTCAAGTGGGGAGACTGGCTGAAAGTAGGCTGGGAGAACTGGCAGGCAGGAACGGTGGTTTCCGTGGTAGTGCTTGTAGAGGTCGAGGAAGAGACCCTAGCTCAGAGGGCCGTGGCGGAGATCCAGCTGGTAGAGGAAGAGCAAATCAGACCAGCTGGCACTATATTGCTACACCGTATGTTGAGGGACAAACACAGGCCCGGGCCGACAGGTGTGCAGCCGGTGCGGCACGCACAGGGCCCCAAAATTTTAGAGCCCAAAATTTATGTGTTTGCACTACATATATATTTGTCTTCTTATTTTGGAGATAAACTTGCTTCAGGCCTACTGGTATTTGTCCATGTCACTTACATATGCATGGCTTGGAGGTTGCGAGATCGGTTCGTAGGTAGTTGCTCGTATTCTTTTCCCAATTTTTCCCTAGTTGCTCATATTTTTTCCCCTAATTTTTTCCTACTTTGATCGATGACTATGCTGCAAATGACACTGACATATCATCACTGTGTTCTTAATTATAAATTGTAAGTTATGTGTGACAGCGTGTTTTTTTAAATGTGTGACAGAGTGTTATGATATTCCTCTCATGTACACGCACTTTTTGGGACTGCTCTACATTAGCCTTTGAGATTTTAAAACTATTTTCCTAGTTTTTAAAAATCCAAACGTGTCAAAAGTATGAAAACCATTAGATGCACTTCCTCCAGTTCATAATAAGTGTCGAGGGAGTAGTTTATTTTCGGTCATACCGCTGGTCCGGTTGTTTTTAAATTACATGCTTCTTTTTTACTTAAACATAATTTTACCACATGTTTGGAATCTCACACACAGAGAATAGTTTTTAAGTTTACACATCTATCTAATATGTATAAACATTATAATTATAGGCATGATTTTCAAGTGAGATAGGGCCCATTTTTGAATTTTGCACAAGGCCCCAAATTTTAACTGCCCGGCCTTGAAACACATGAGGATGACCTCGCAGATAAACAAGATTCAGGATAGGGCTTTCTGTTTCAGATGCTTGGCTAGCTCTCAAGGCTCAAGCAGATGTTGCTTGTTCATTCAGAGATCAAAATCTTTCTTGTTTAAAAAGAGAAAAAACACATACGATGCGTGGTGCGTCCCAGTTTGCAAAGCATTTCGCTTCACAAGAGGTAGAAGTGCACAACCACTGAACCACACTAGCACAACCACACTAGCTACTCAACATACCGAACGCCACGTCAACCAATTAACGAGTGAGTCTCCAGTCTCCACGGGAACAGAGAAGCAGCAACAATATGCTCTGCGCTCCGCCGCCAACGCTGCGTCCGTCGCCGCGTACGCGGCCGCACTTGCCCCCTCCGCCACGATGCTCCGGCAGCACGCCGTCTTCGGCCTCCTCCGCCGGGAGCATCCGGCGCCAGGTGCTCCAGCCCGAGGGCCGCGCGAAGCTGGACCCGCGCTCCGACCGTGACTTCTACGCCTTCCCGCGGCTCGTCAAACACGTGGACGACGGCTTCCTCGCCACGCTCACCGACCTCTACCGCGAGCGGCTGCCGCCGGAGTCGGACGTGCTAGACCTCATGAGCTCCTGGGTCAGCCACCTGCCCCCCGAGGTCCGGTTCCGCCGCGTCGTCGGCCACGGGCTCAACGCGCAGGAGCTGGCCAAGAACCCGCGCCTGGACTACTTCTTCGTCAACGACCTCAACAAGGAGCAGCGGCTCGAGCTGGAGTCCGCCTCCTTCGACGCCGTGCTCTGCACCGTCAGCGTCCAGTACCTGCAGTCGCCTGAAAAAGTATGTCCCACCATCGTGCTCTTATCTTCTTCTTCTCTCCACCACACAGACACAGTTGGTACAATTTTGCATGATTTTCTTGGAAGGTTTTCGCGGAGATCTACCGGGTGCTGAAGCCGGGAGGAGTATGCATCGTGAGCTTCAGCAACCGGATGTTCTACGAGAAGGCGATCGGCGCGTGGCGGGAGGGGTCCGCCTACAGCCGCGTCCAGCTCGTGACGCAGTACTTCCAGTGCGTCGAAGGGTTCACGCAGCCGGAAGTGGTCAGGAGGCTGCCCCCCTCGGATGCCGCCGGCGGGAAGTCGGGCTCGTCGCCGCTGGAGGCCCTCATGAGGCTGTTCGGGCAGGCGAACTCCGACCCGTTTTACGCGGTCATCTCCTACAGAAACTTCAAGCCAATCTGAAGAATTCGGTTCGTGGTGTAGCAATGCCAGCCGGAGAGAAAACATGAGCTGAAATTGGATATGTGTGATGTATAAATTCGAGTGGTTCACTTTGTGTAGTACTACCTCCATTCCAAAAAAAGAAATAAGAGGCATATTTTTTCTGAAGTCAAACAGTGTAAAGCTCAACCAGGGCAGGCGAACTCCGACCCGTTTTACGCGGTCATCTCCTACAGAAACTTCAAGCCAATCTGAAGAATTCGGTTCGTGGTGTAGCAATGCCAGCCGGAGAGAAAACATGAGCTGAAATTGGATATGTGTGATGTATAAATTCGAGTGGTTCACTTTGTGTAGTACTACCTCCATTCCAAAAAAAGAAATAAGAGGCATATTTTTTCTGAAGTCAAACAGTGTAAAGCTCAACCAGGGCAGGCGAACTCCGACCCGTTTTACGCGGTCATCTCCTACAGAAACTTCAAGCCAATCTGAAGAATTCGGTTCGTGGTGTAGCAATGCCAGCCGGAGAGAAAACATGAGCTGAAATTGGATATGTGTGATGTATAAATTCGAGTGGTTCACTTTGTGTAGTACTACCTCCATTCCAAAAAAAGAAATAAGAGGCATATTTTTTCTGAAGTCAAACAGTGTAAAGCTCAACCAAACTTATAGAATAAGCAATTGACATTTACATGACCTAGCAGACGTGATGTGAAAGTATATTGCATGATGTGGAGTACCAATTTTGTATTATTGATGTTGATTTTTTTCTGTAAGTTAGTCAAACTTTAAATTATTTTGACTTTTAGAAAACCTTATAGGCCATGATTTTTGGAATGGGGGTAGTATATGTTTGGCACGCTAAAGAGCTGAACTGATGTTCTGTTGTATCGCCATAATAATAGAACCACGCTACTAGCCAAACGCATACAACACATCGATAGGTCGATCCGAATCGGATGCCGTGATCGCAGTCTCAATAGCTAGCCGCTTGATCTGTTCATATTCTCGAGTGTTGGATTATTACTCTTCCATTTGAAATATACATCCCACGGTCGAGGTAGGGGCATCTTAGAAATATCACCATATTACTACACCGCTACACGGGATATTTTCTGGAGAATATCTTCTGTATTGTCCTCAATACGGTTTGGCTCGTTTGGCGGTTATCGCTAGTTCAAAATTGTGTACTACCTCTAGAGTCTAGGTTCGAAGTGTCAAGGAAAATGAACTAAGGAATTTCATGGTTTTCAGAGGTTTTAGTTTTTGCACACCTTTATTGTAACACCCTAGGTTTCAGGACACCCAAGGGTAGTTTTAGGAATTGTGCATTCATCTTAAAAGGTGAGGACATTTTTTCGCTTCTATTCAAAACACAAAGTGATCGAGATCATGACATAGTTTTGATGAACTAGGGTTATCATCATAACCATGTGTGGTTTATAGATAATCTTTATTGATATTTAGCACAAAGGGAGAACATGGAAAAGATAAAACAAGGATTCATTTGAATTCAAAACTAGAATTTGAATCTTATATTCAAATTTGAATTCTATAAATCAAATTTCAAAGTGAAGAACTTATGAAATAGAGCAAACTCATATTTATCGATAATGGACACAATACAATGTCTTTCCATAGATTTAAATAAAAAGAAGATTACAACATTGAATATTTACAAATTTGAATACAAGGAAGAAAAAACTAAACTAAATCTACACTACATCTTCATTGGAGATGCTATGCTTCATCACCTGCACACACACGTAAAAATATTAGAAGAGAGGGGTTAGGGTTAATTAAAATGTTGCGAGCACCTTTATGGTGAGGCAGTTCAATGTATGATCTTGACATCCTAGAATCTATGCTGGGAAAAGTAGGGAAAATGAAAAGGATAATACAATGAACCAAGGTGACCAAGTAAGTGACCTTGACAAAAGATTAGCAATAGTATGGTAATACAAATTCAAATTCAACTTTATTGAACTATGAGGATAAGCAGAGAACCTGACAACAACACATTGATAGTAAACAAAATCAAGAAAAATATGCCAAGCTCATTTGAATTCCAACAAAGAGCAAATAGAGAAATGGAAAGCATCTTGACACTAACAGTCAAGAGCATTCCCAATTAATCAACTAGGAAAGAAACAATAGACTAGGACATTTTCAGTAACCATCAAGGAAGATAAAAGCTTCATTAAAAGTAAATAGTAACCATGGAGTCCATAGCTGTAACAAAACAAATATCTTGAACGAAACCCAAAATAGACGAGAGTGCAAGTCACGTAAATGATCGAGCCCATCTACAAGGGGTGTTCAACAAGGCAATGTTGAAACTTGAACCAGAGAGGGGGCCACAAGGAAGCAACTCAGTCATTAAATGCATGCATTGAGGTGTCAAGCCCAAGACATCAACTCATGAAGTTAAAAATAGAGGCAGTCGACCAAGAGGCCAACCAGAAACATTCTATCCATCTTTGACAAGCAAGGAACAGACATATTCTTGAATCATTCAAGAACACAAGAACACACCTATGAATCTGGGGAATATTTCCCAAACACCGGACCAACCACAAAGCCAGTATGGTTACATAGTAATAGCAGGTGAAGCAGCTAGGAGGAGCATGCTATCCACAAGAAGCATGTTTGCCAGAGCCACAAAGATTTTTGCTTCTCTAGGTTGAACTCAACCCAAGTTAGATCATGGCACTCATGATGATCAAATGGTTCATACAGCAGTAAATAGAGCCATACCACTTGTCCAACCCTCACTGGTGGGTGGAGAGGGATTTGTTTAACATCATTTGATCAAAAGAATCAAGGGCTAAGCTAGGAAAGTAAAAGCAACCACTACACATATATTCAAATAATCCTAAGAGCTTGAAGCACAATGTTTAAAGGAAACACAAGCAAGTAAGCATCATATCTAAATAGGGCAGGGCACATGAACAAGATAACCAAGCCTATCATCTAATAAATCATCAGTGAAGTTTAATTATGAACATAAACATACAAAACTTTGTAACATATTTGATGAGGCATCACAAAGTTGTTAATGTTTTTCTACAAGTAATTGCTCCTAGTGAGAAAACCTCACTGGCACAAAAAAAGTAACAAGGGAAATTAACAGTGGGCTAAGCAAGCTCAAGCAATAGGAAGTGTTGAGTATAGTAAAGCTACACCTAGTTTTCCAAGGCATGCACATTCAGAATGATATTATGCAGACAAAAGGCTCACAGAATTAATCATTGATTCATCACTACCAATGAGCAGATATTTAACACATTTAATTAACCTGAACCAAGGGAATCATTGAAGTATCATGAACAACATCTTGAGAATACCAAGTTAATACAAGTAATCATAGAACCATTTATATGAATACAAGTTAACTGTCGAAACTAGAGAAATGACACTTCAGTAACAGTGACAAATCAACATACAGAGACACCTAAGCAGATGATAGTTCACCAAATGGATGAACTAGTACAAAGATATATATTGAGTAATTTTGAGCAATCCACAGAGAGATTAACATGAGCATCACAAGCTTATAAACATGGCAGCAAAACTGATCGAAAGGGCATCACTTCTAACAAAGGAGATGAACTAGAGAGAGAGAGATCGAGCAAGCAAGCTAGAGAGCGAGCTCGAGCAGGAACAGAGATAGAGAGGGAGAGGTAGGCGGTGCACCAGGAAGACCGGGCGAGGATGTCGACGACGAAGGGCATGGCGACAACCAGACGAGGCAACACAACGGACGGCCACCATCTGCAACCAAACAACGACGAGGACGTCCACCGAGAGCAACCGCGAGGAGGAAGAAGAACCCCAAGGAACACCACCACCTTGAAACCCTGGTTAGGGTTAGGGTTGGGGGCGAGCGATTGAGATCATGAGGCACGGATCGAGCGAGACGTACTACAAGATGCGGCAGAGCACGAGGCGTTGGTTGAGACCAACAACGACGACCAGAACCACAGGGACTCGACGGAATCGAGCGTTGACGGCACAACTGACGCGGGGGCAACACCAGTCGCAGGAGCGCGTGGATGAGCGGATGAGGAAGAGAGAGTGAGTTTTGGGTTCATGCGAACCTACTGAATTACCGGTCGGGTTTGACCAAGTCAGTCCTAGACTAAGTGGTGGGCCCATGTTTTTTTTATAAAAGATTAAAGAAAAAGTTAAAAATAAGTCAGAAATAAAAGCAACTCAGAAAACTAAATAAAAATAATTTTTAGAAACCTTATGACACAGGGAATTCAAATATGATTTTTATTACTTTAGATTTTCTGATGTTTTGATAATTCATGAAAAATCAAGGGAGTTTAAAAGCCCTAGGGGCAAAATGTTCATTTTGAAAAAGTTCAAAATAAACATTGGATTTTTCCAAAACTATTTCTTTCAAATATTATTTCAAACTTCGAAATCATGATAAACCTCAAATTATTCAAAACACTTCAAATCAAAAATTTCCCTAGCGATTCTAACTGGCATCTAGCTGTTTACTTCTTGCTTCGTGTCATGTCTAACAAATTTCCTTGTGGTTTCGGTTTCATTTGAAATAGTCTGCTCAAAATTGTATTAATCATATTTAGCCCTAGATGTTTCAACAAATGTCACCCTTTTTTTGATCATAATCCACTGCTTTATTAAACGATGATACGTCTTCAACGTATCTATAATTTCTGATGTTCCATGCTAGTTTTATGACAATATCTACATGTTTTGTTCACACTTTATATCGTTTTTATGCATTTTTTGGAACTAACCTATTAACAAGATGCCGAAGTGTCAGTTCCTGTTTTCTGCTATTTTTGGTTCCAGAAATCCTACAAAGGAAATATTCTCGGAATTGGACGAAATCAACGCCGGACCTTATTTTCCCGGAAGCTTCAGAGAGGCACCGGAGGGGAGCCTGGGGCCCCACCCCACAAGGCGGCGCGGCCAAGGGGGGGCGCGCCCCCTATGGTGTGGGACCACCAGGACCCCTCCGAGGCTGCCCTTCCGCCTATATAAAGTCTCCGCCTCGAAAACCCTAAGGTAATAAGCCACGGGACGAGAAAAGTTACGCAGCCGCCGCCATCGCGAAGTCAAGTTCGGGGACAGAAGTCTGTTGCACGCCGGGACGGGAAGTGCCCGGAATCCATCTCCATCGACATCACCGCCATCTTCATCGCCGTTGCTGACTCCCATGATGAGGAGGAGTAGTTCTCCCCGAGGCTGAGGGCTTTACCGGTAGCTATGTGGTTAATCTCTCTCTCATGTAACTCAATACAATGATCTCATGAGTTGCCTTGCACGATTGAGATCCATATGATGAGCTTTGTATCACTATTAATCTATGTGCTACTCTAGTGATGTTATTAAAGTAGTCTATTCCTCCTTCATGATGTAATGTGGACAGTGTGTGCATCATGTAGTACTTGGCGTAGGTTATGATCGTGATCTCTTGTAGATTGTGAAGTTAACTATTACTATGCACTCTAAGTTACTTTATATGAACTCCGGAATTACTCTCTATGGTGTGACAGTGACAATGTTTGCATCTTGTGTGATTCCTTTATGACGTTGTGGAGCTTGTTTACTCCGGCTTGAGGGTGCTCTCGTAGCCCTACACAATGAATGGTGTTTGTTATCCAACAATAGAGTCTTTGAAAGTAGCATAAGAGAAGAGAAGTTATTTATTTATGTGATCATTGTTGAGAGTGTCCACTAGTGAAAGTATGATCCCTAGGCCTTGTTTCTAAGCATTGAAACACCGTTTCCAACAAGTTCTGTTACATGTTTGCTTGCTGCCATCTTTATTTCAGATTGCTATTACCACTCATAATCATCCATATTACTTGTATTTCACTATCTCTTCGCCGAACTAGTGCACTTATACATCTGACAAGTGTATTAGGTGTGTTGGGGACACAAGAGACTTCTTGTATCTTAATTGCAGGGTCGCTTGAGAGGAATATCTTTGGCCTCTACCTCCTGAGTTCGATAAACCTTGGGTGATTCACTTAAGGGAAACTTGCTGCTGTTCTACAAACCTCTGCTCTTGGAGGCCCAACACTGTCTACAAGAATAGAAGCACACGTAGACATCAAACGACAGCGGTTACATTCGGACTGAATCACGTCAGTCAGAAATCTAGGAATTACATCAAAGCGAATAGAACTAACTACGCTTAAAGCTTCTCTAGCACAACAATGTGCAGCTTTATTTCCTTCTCTACCGATATGAAGAAACTTGACCTCCTGGAAAGAGTTGCATAAGAGCTTCATTTCCTTTATAATGTGAGCCCCCAAAAATCTTGGCTCTTTTTCTTCTTTCCACATGTCCACAACCGAGGTACAATCAGTTTGGATGATAAGCTTGGGGATCCCAAGTGTCACCACCGCCTCCAGGCCATCCCGACACGCCAGTAGCTCACAGAAGAGTGTGAGAGGGTCACCCATGTTTGTCTCTCTCTCTCATCCTTCTTTCTTCCAGGAGGGCCCTCCCATGTGACTCTCTTTTCTACTATTATCTTAAATCCGTACTTTTTTTCGAAGTTTACAATTCTATGATATTGGACTTCAGAAAAAATGCAATTTTTAAAAGTTCAAAATGTTCCATGTGCGATAATGCCTACCTTTCACGCGTGGTGGGCTGAAGTTGCCACCAACCATACATATGGAACAAAGTCGTCCAGGCTCACCCATGTAACTTTCTCCTCTCTCGGCCTACTCTCTATGACAGTGCCCACCCATGCGAGTGCTAAAGTATTTAAGTCGAAAATTTCTAAAATGGCATTTAAAAGGTTTATTTTTAAAAATGTTACAAATTTAAAGGTTGAATATTTGGAAGATTTGAATGTTAGAAATTTTGAAATTCTTTGAAATCCTAAAAAATTGTAATGTTTAAAATAATGAAAGTTGGGTTTGGATTTCTGAAAGTTGGCAGTATGTTCTAAAAGTTAACAAAAACGGAAGTTTGGCCACGCCCGACTTTCCAAAAGAGGGAAGAACTTCTAGTCGAAAAGTCTTCGGTTGTCAAACAACATAGCCAAATAAGAAGAACAAAAAAGAATAACAAAATTTATAAAAGGAAAATATCAGAAGTGAATACATAATCAAATGCTTTGCTAACCATTTGCTCAAGTTGCTCCAAATTTATTTGTGATAACTATGGTTATGGATGAACTTTCGTGTGAGCTGAAAAATGTCATTTGATCATAATGAAGTTAAGTGTTGAACAATAAGATCAAACCGTAATTTAGAGAGATAGTTCTCACTCCGTTTAATATTGTTGGTCACTGATTTGGTATAACAAGTATTATGAAACTGAAAAAGTACCATACACTTATCTCAAGGTAAAAATATAAACATAGCAGAGGACCGCCCTATGATGGCAGCCAACTCGACAGTCGATGCGATTTGAGGTGAAATCATGTCACTGGATGATATCCTTCTAGGAGTGATGATTGAACTTACGAAGCAAAGTGATATTACCATTCCTATAAATAAATCCAGAGTAGATTAGAGTAGAAATACAGCGTAGGACCGTGTGGCTGTTTTAGACCTTGGAGTAATTAAGCTAAACCTATTTTCAGCGACGAGAAACATTCGATGTTGCATACGGGGAGAAAATGTGGCGGTACGCGTGAGAGAGACGTTTCAGTGGAACCACAGAAATGATGATACGGCGGTCGGCCTCCTTTCCTCGGTCCTCACTCCTTCCTTATTCCTTCCTTCTTTGGCCCCTCATGCAGTGCAGTGCAGTCCTACTCTATCCGGGCATGCTCGCTCCCACTCTTCCATGTCTTCGCCTCCGCTTCTCCCTCCCCTGAATTTTGAATGAAGCTCGTCGCTAGCACACGAGACACTCTCCAGTGTACTCTCAAGATAATGCCTCATTCGCTGGCAACGCTATTGCTCATTCTCGCCTTGCTCCTCCTCCCGGCCGCTGCGGCCGCCGACGACAGCGTCCGGCGGGTGCTTCACGAGCCGCTCTTCCCCATTCAGTGGACCCCGCCGCCGGGCTTCAGCTCCAACCCCGACAACGGCGGGCCGGCGCTGCTGCCACCGCCTCCCCCGCCGCCCAACACCGTCACCGCCGACGTGTCCTCCCCCACAGGCCCCGCCCCGCGCGTCCGCGGCGGCGGCGGAGGCACCCCCAAGGCCGCCATCGTCGTCGCGTCCGCCGCCGCCGCGGCCTTCCTCGCCCTTCTCGCCTTCGCCGCCGCGTTCCTCCTCACCGGCCGCCTCTCGCGCCACCCGGTCCAGCCACACAACGCGCCCGTGCCGACGCGCCCTCCCGCTGCCCATGCCACCGTCTCGGAGGGCCATGCACCTGCTTCTGGCTCCTCGACGGTCTCCCGCTACCGCAGCGAGCGAACGCGCCGGGGCATTTGCCGCGACGTCGACACCGTCCCGAGCCCGGAGCTCCGCCCGCTCCCGCCGCTGCGCCGAGGCTCGTCCGACGAGGAAGCGGCCGAGTACTACACGCCGGGGCAGCGCTCCGCCTCCGAGGGGTCCGGCGGAGGGACCGGGACGTGGAGCGAGGCCAGCGCGTCCAGCCCGCGCACCACCACCGCCTCCCGCCGCAGCCTCCCAAGCCTCACCAGCGACTTCTTCTCCGGGACGCCGGCAGCCGCCCCCGCCCCTTTTTTCGCAACTGCGCCCCCTCCCGCTCCTCCCGCGCCACGGTCTCGCCGCACGCAGCCGCGCACCCGCTTCTCCGCCACCGATATGATGCCTTCCAACCCTCCTCCACCACCGCAGCCCCAAAACACAGTCCCAAAACCTCCACCCCCGCCGCCATCAGCTATGCACCGCTCACTCAAACCGGTTAACCCTCCCGCCACCATCGCGGTGCGCGCGGCGCCTGTCACGGCGACGATCAAGGACAACGTCGACGCCGGTGGCAGCATGTCAATGCCAGCACGGACGCACGACGACGATGACGAAGCCCGACCGAAGATGAAGCCACTGCACTGGGACAAGGTCCCCGCGAGCTCTGACGACCGCGATATGGTCTGGGACAGGCTCAAGTCCAACTCCTTCCAGTTAAGGATTATCTGCAGACCAGATGCAAGATTTTGTGCAAGTTTGTTGGATCGCTGCATCTGATATTTAAAAGTTTACTGAACTGCAGGTTGGATGAGGACACGATCGACGTGCTCTTCATGAACAAGGCGACAGCCGCGCCGCCGCCGCCGAGGAAAGCTGGCATGACGCACCTCAGGCAACAGGAGAGGGTCCTTGAGCCCAACAAGGCACACAACATTGCCATCCTGCTGCGTGCGCTCAATGTCACGCTCGAGGAACTCGAGGATGCACTTCTAAATGGTGAGCTACTGTTCTTTTAAACAGCACATTACTCTGTTTTACTGACCCAGCCAACGCAATGTTACAAAGTTCAGTTTCTATTAATAATTCTCAACATTACCTAGTTGCAATGTAGAAACAGTTTTCAGTACAGCTTAAACATATTAATCTCATTAACTTTTCACATCCCCAACTTTTCACTTTCTCGGTAGTACCCTCACCACTCTTAAAGTAAATAGACAGAAAGTAATCATAGTTTAGGACGTCCGAGGTAAAGGACACTTATTTTAACATGCTACCACATGAATGCACAAATATATAGAAATTGAGGGGTGCCTGTTCTATCATCTGTTTCATAGTAGTATAATTCAACATTCTCTGTTCAGTTTAATTCTACTAACAATATTTTATCCACACCACCATTTTGAATAGGTAATGCTGAATGTTTGGGGGCAGAACTTTTGGAGACCTTAGTAAAGATGGCTCCCACAAAAGAGGAAGAACATAAACTGCGGAACTTTACCGGGGAATTATCAAAACTTGGTTCGGCCGAGCGGTTTCTTAAGGCAGTTCTTGATATACCTTTCGCCTTCAAACGAGTTGATGCTATGCTGTACCAAGCAAATTTTGAGAGTGAAATAATTTACCTCAGAAAATCTTTTCAAACACTTGAGGTATTCCAGTTCATTCTACATTAAGCTTCCAGTTGTGAACCACAGTACTCAAGTTTTGTATTTTCATTCAACCTAAACCTAATATGTCTTGCCTGTGGTTCAAATATTAAACTGAATGCATCAATTATGTGCTCCACAGGGGCTTCATTATTTCCTACAAATATCCAAGAAGAATGAAAAATTGACATCGTTAGACAAAAATACTATTTTCTTCTTACTGGTGTCCCATGATCGCTCTGAAATATACTGAAATTTAGATGGATATGTTTAAGATTTACACAATTTCTCAATGGTAAATGCCAATTTTTCTTGGTTGTAACGATAATTTTTAGTGGCTAACTACCCTTATATGTTTTTCAGGCTGCTTGTGAAGATTTAAAAGGCAGCAGATTGTTCCTAAAACTACTTGAAGCAGTGCTGAGAACCGGGAACCGAATGAATGTCGGCACAAATCGTGGCGAGGCAAAAGCTTTCAAACTAGACACCCTCCTTAAACTAGCAGACATCAAAGGCACCGACGGAAAAACCACCGTGCTACACTTTGTAGTCCAAGAAATCATCCGCTCAGAAGATGAAAAATCAGACAGAGCTGCAGAAAACCACATCACAAACACCGCGAAAGATATACAGTTTCGCAGGCATGGCCTGAAGGTCGTGTCTGGGCTGAGCAGCGAGCTAGGGAACGTCAAGAAAGCGGCAACCATGGATTTCGACGTGCTGCACGGCTACGTATCCAAGCTCCAAACCGGTCTTGGAACGATAAACTCGGTCATCCGGCTCGAGGAGCAGTGCACGAAGGGGGAGAAGTTTTTCGCAGCCATGCGTAGTTTTCTGAAGGAAGCTGAGCAGGCGATCCAGCAGGTCAGGTGTGAGGAGAAGAAGGCTCTGGAGAGAGTGAATGAGATCACCAACTACTTCCATGGCAACACGGCGAAAGAGGAAGCGCACCCTCTGAGGATCTTCATGGTGGTGAGGGACTTCGTTTCCATTCTGGATCGTGTCTGCAGGGAAGTTGGCCAGCAGGACAGGACGCCTGTTGGGTCTTTCCGTGCCTCGGCGACTACCGTCACTCCGATGTTGAATATGCATCGAAGAGACGCCAGCTCCAACGAGGATAGCTGAATTGGAGGTCAGGAAGGAACCACACTGAATTTTTGAAAGAAAAATATCACAGATGTGTTCAACAGACGAATACTATATATTACAGATGAAGCACATATGTATTTCCCCCTTTTTTGGTAAGCTGATAGTTAGGTCAAATGTTGTTGTATAATTATGGATCGTTGGAACTCTTCTGTACAAAATACGTAGACTATTGTTAGCCTACTGTCATAGGTTTTTACAGTCGAGGAGAAACATCAAGATATCATTTGCCAGTAATATTCAACTCATGTTTCATCTTTGTGACAGCGCAGGAGTGTGCACCAAAGATGTGCTTTCAATCGACCTGGTGAATATTTAACAGAAATAAGAAAGGTGAGAAAGGCAAAACTCTGAACAATTCCATCCTCTGTGATTTGTGTTCATACAATGTAAAAACCATCGAACCGATTACACGAATAACTCCCAGCGAAGCAACCATCATAACCTTCTGCTCCTTTTGCCGGCCTCTTATCATTCTGCTTCTTTTCATTTTGCACAAGCTACCTGGCTTCGCGTACCATACCTTGAGTAGGGAGAAAGGAAAGTGAAACATGATTACAGAGAGTTGCAAAGAACTCAACTGATCATTCTGCCAGTCCTTTACATTTCGCTGAGCCATCATTGAAAGGGATAAACATGGAAAATTCCAGCACAACAAAACTGAACGTTGAATGATGCTATTGAGCCATTCATATGTATCGAATGACATTGCAGAATATGAGACCGGAAAATTCCAACTTTAGTATGCTCCCTACTTATTTTTAACACGGGAGGGTCCCCAGGGACCCAGAGCTTATATTAAGATTGAACAACATTACAACACAGCTCAAACCAAAGTTCTGTGCTCTGAAAACAAGAGCCTGGACAAATAGTGCCTGCCTAGAAGCACACATAGAGACAAGCTTCTGAACTAGGATGCCTAAACAGAAGAATACAATCGGAGCCTGCCAGTCCGGCGGGAACTCGGACACGAAGAACCTGCCATCTCATTCTTTAGTGGCCTTCTGCGAAGTCTATCACTTTGGATAACTCGACCGAGGTGGAAGTCTGAGCTGTAGATCAATTAGAAGCATCACCGAGAGGAGCGACAACATAAACGCTCTCACACGTTTCTAGCGAATCAACTCGAGCGGCACGAAGATTGAATAGCCAGCACGAACATCAGCTTGCAATAAGTCCAATATGTAACAACTAGTCTGAACCATTTGAAGCATAGGCAACTCATTTGCATTCATCAACCGAAGAGCAGAAGGACGCCATTTGATCTGAAGAAGCACTGGCGTCAACCCAAAACAAGAACCTGATCAACAATCCCACATCCTCACCTGCCAGCTTCAGAAAGTTGCATCCAACAACACCCGAGGGCCTCCAGCGTGTGGGTATCATTGCAGTGAATTGAGCGAAAAAACGAGAGCCTTGGGCAGCACCACAAGTACGTGCTACCACCCACCCTCGTGTGCAGGTACAGAATCACCTGAATGGCGTCCGATCCCTTTATAGAATTAATCAGGGCTTTTTTATTTAATGCAAGCTGCATACAACACTTGAGTGCAAAGATCTTTCGATCAGCAGTAAGCATTATTACTAGTTAAACTACACCAACTAAAACAACATAGGTGACTAGGGCAGAAGAGATCGTACACGCATATATACACTTCCCAGACACACACATATATACACTTTCCAGATCTTGAGCTAAGGATCCCCGAGTTACGCCGAAGGCTCTCACGAATCCTGGAGTTGAGCAGATCGGCTGGTTAGAGGGACATAGCGCACGGAGGCGTCGTTCCGGACACTGGTTGATCCATCGGTGTTCTTGTCGATCACCTGCAGGTCCTGGGAGTAGGTTCCGACAGGAATCACCATCCGCCCTCCGGGCTTCAGCTGCTCAAGCAGCGGCTGAGGGATCTCGGGTGCCGCTGCGCCCACATGAATCGCATCGTATGGCGCAACGTCTGGCCAGCCAAGCCTTCCATCTGTAATTTTGTGGATGGCATTAGAACGTCTGGAGCACCAAAATTCCAAATGTTTTAAGACTTCCATGACATCGCTGCTTTACCATAGTAGGCACATGCGAACATCAAATAGTGCAACAACTAGGTAAGCTTTAAGAGCTAATAACTGATCAGTTAAAATAATATTTCCTTTCTTGTTGAATAGCTCAATACACCACATTCACACCAACTAGCATACCTGAAACATGAAAAGAAAGTGAACCGTCCTTCAGTAGTGGAGCTGCGGCACTCCTTTCCACATTTTCAGTAGAGGCAACAACAAGTTCAGGAATATGTTCAATCCCCACCGCACGCCCTTCTGGTCCAACCATCATTGCAAAACAAGCTGTCAAGTAGCCACTGCCTATGATAGGAATACATTAAGATGGAAATAGTTAATACAGAATGTCAGTTGGAAATTAACAAAATTGTTCATATGGACACAAGAGTATAATCTGAAGGCACTGCCAAGTTTATTACGCTGTCAGCAACACACCTGATCCAACGTCGAGGGCACGCATTCCTGGCTGCAAACGATCCTTCAACAGTTCTAAGCATGTTGCATGCATATGAGGGGCAGATATTGTTGCATTGTAACCAATAGGCATAGGACTGTCAATGTAAGGGGTAAAGCCTTTTGGTACAAACAACGCTCTGTCGATAGTTTCCATTACTTCTGCCACTTGATCCGTTGTAACAGCACCATACTGCTTCAGGTACTCAACCAGAGCATTGTTCTTCTCCAGTGATCCTTCAGTCCAAAATTGCTGAAAGTTAAACAATAAAGGTTAAGATGCGTCTATCATAGGTATGATTCTAGACATAGCTATCTATGAATTTGTGTGAAGAGACATCTGTGTTGTCCATTCGTTCACAACAAGCAAAAGATATATGATAATTCCAGATAGTTTGTTTGAGAGCATATAATTCCAGATTGTTTAACTAAAACACCTTGGCATCTGCTAAGACTAAGAGGGGCAATAAACCGTTCCATAAAATTGGCTGTAGACACATAATGGCTTGTTTCTGTAACTCTGTAACTGTAAGTGATGAGCTTCCTTCACCGAAAAATTCAAAATAATATCTTAAAATTTCAAAAAAAAAACTGAAAATAAATCTAGTTGTAGACAATCGTGTGTTCTACCACCCGTGCAAAATTGCAACTCGAAATACATTATATTCAAGGCTGTGCAAAAATGACAAATTCTGATAACTATAACAGTGGACCGTACAAATCTCACAATCTCAAAATCTGTCAGATTTTGTTATTTTTATGCTGCCTAGAATATATGGTATCCAAATTTTACACAGTTATAGATCTCAACATTGCCTACATCTAGATTTTTTTCAGATTTGTCTGAAACTTTAGTGCCATTTTTGAAATTTTCAGAAAAACAAGCTATGTGTAGCTCGTCCTACGAAAGTCCACACTCCTTCATTCACAGCATACTTGGGTGTGTATTTAACCTACTTTTCCAAAATTAAAGCACCAGCTTCGTAAAACATAGCTACAGTAGTGAATATTTAGTACTCGTCCCAAGAAACATATCTCAACTTTATCATGTCTATTTAGTAAGTAGATGCATCCGAATTTAGACAAAGTTGACACATGTCTTATGGGACGGAGGAAGTACCATGGCTTCACTGAGAGTTACACACACCCTCTTCAAGCTAAAAATCCTCTGGAAATTAGACCTCAACTCAGCTCTATAAGTCCTAAATCGGTCTAAACTGGACGCTGCAAATTAAGCATCCAATTTCCGCAAGCTCTGAGCCCGGCAAGATGCAGCGCATGGGAAAAAACGATAGAGAGTGAGGGTGCAGCGCCATACCGCCATCCAGTGGTACGGGGAGCAGCGCCGCAGAGACGGCGGCCTCGGAGGGGCGGCAAGGAGGTGGTGGAGGAATCGGCGGCGGGCGGCCGTGGTTGGCGACGGGAAGAGGGCCGACGGGGACGCAGAGGCGGACGCGGCGGCGAGTGACATCGCGCTGGCGCGTGGATTCCCCTTATAAAAGGGGGAAGCACAGCGGGCGAGGCGAACAGGTGGTGGGAGCTCGGCCGCCGTGGAGGATCGTCGTCGCGACAGGTGCTCGCGCCGCGGCTCTTCTAGTTCCTGCGAGGGAGATCCGGCCGCAGTGTGTATCCACAGTAGACACTACAGATTTCATGGTACCAGGACGGTCACACGTAGCACGTCATCTGCAGCCTGCACCGTCCCCAATCTGGAGGCCAGTACAAATCAGAAACATCCGCACGAATTGGTTGCAAACTACGAATACAATCCCAAAAATTACAGACTTCTGAATCTAGGCTGTCTGTGTAACTGCAATCAGATTTTATTAGAGGAAATTGCAATCAGATATGGGCAGTGTAACTGCACAAGCATGGAAAAGTTTACACAGACTTCTGAATCTATGCAGTTTGTGTAATTGCAATCAGATTTAATTAGAGAAAACTGCAACCAGATTTGGGCCGGGTAACTGCACAAGGATGGAAAAGTTTACACAGACAGCGTGACAGGCTTGTCATTACAATCAAAATTGAGTTTCAATTGCTTCAGGTGCCTCGATATCATCAATTCTGAAGACTGACAAAAGCTGCATAGGCAACACACCACCGGTTGGCTAGCAATTTAACCACATGATCCTGGCAGTGCAATACTGGCAGACTATAGTGATTAGTCCACTGTTATGCCAGCGATCTGGCCTGTGAGGAAGTCAACGGGTTAACAAGCGCTCCCTGGCCCTGACGAACCCCCTCAGAAGTCCAGAAGAAGCTGTGGCAAAACTCGCTCTAGGTGGGTGGGCTCGATTATGGTCGTCCCCTCGGCCTCGGCAATCACAGCACAACGCTGCACAGCCTCTGCAAGGTAAAATTCAGATTAAGTGGAATCTGTGTTACTTGTTAGCACGAGCAATTGCAACAATTTTCCGCAATGAATACAAACCTGCGACAAACATCCGAAGAAGCTCGCAGCTCACCTGAAGTGCACTTGCATTGGCTGCACAGGTTAAGAAAGTATCGTCATCACTTTGAATTTTGAATTGTGCAAAGAAACCTAAGTGTGGAAATTTCATCTGTTTGTTTTCTATTGGGCCTATTATTTACTAATGAACATCTGAAGTGATAAATATATCAACATAGTGTGGGCAAGAGCTGACACGGCCACACAGGTGACTGATAATGTACAAAATCTGTGGTCAATCACGGATAACTAACTTCAGAGACACAGTGAAACCAGATTATGAAGGATTTCTTCAGTTTGATTTGTAAGCGCAAAGCCGCAAGCAGAATCCACAGAGTTATGAAAACTACTCATGCTCATCTGAATGTAAAAGGGCATCACTTACCAGTGGTACTCCTGCTCCTCTTTGACGTCTCCGGAGCAGGCTGCCAATCAGAAATGGAAACAACGGCGAGAGAAATTCAGAGCAATTTTCTCTCAAAAAAGTTCAGAACAATTATGGGAGGGGTGGTGCGGGCGAGGGTTTCTATTGAAGCGTGGAATCACCTCGATTTCTATGGCCTCGTCGGCGGCGCCGCCCCGCTCGGTCCGGCGGCTCCACACGTGCTTGAATATCGCGTGCATCAGATCCTGTTCAGCCGTCCACGAATCATCAAAACCAACATCCGGAGGAACAATCCGAAACAAAAGGGCGCATTCGAGGAGGGAACGGAGCAGGTTAGTAGAGGATGAGCTCACCGGACTGAAGGTCTCGCCGCGTCCCTCGCGCTCCGGTTCGTCTTCCATGGCGACTTGCTGCTTCGCCGGGGCGGCAGACGCAGGGCGGTGGCCGGTGGGCGGGATGTGGGGATTGAGTTAGGGCATCGAAGCGCGTGAACGGGCTCATTTTGGGCCATAATGGACCATTTTCTGGAAACGTCGTCGATCCGTGGGTTGGGCTTGGTTGGGTTCTTGAGATCGAATGGACTTCTTCTTCCGCCTTTTTTTTTCATATCAACCTAGTGCCTTTTTCTTTGTCAAGCAAAACCTAGTGCCTTTTTCTCAAAATGAAGCCCTATGTGTGCATCGATACATTGGTAAAAAAAATTCCAAGCGAGCCAAAAGTATTTCATCTCATCCAGCATAAGTAATTAACTAATTATAGAGTTTTCTACAATTCCCTAAGAAACTTCCTGCGTCTTTTAAAAAAGCTACTCTCCTAAAAATACATTATTCAAGAACTTTGACCCTGTGAGAGTACAGACTCTTGCCTCGTCTTTGATCTTGTAGATGATGATATTCACGGGAATGGCATGATGAGGAAACACTCAACCATGAATTAGCTAGAGCTTGTTTTGCTGATAGTAATTGGCTTATAGAGTCTCCTAGTTTTATTCTTCCTATGCTCTTAAACGATGCTCTTAAACGATGTAACTATTATTTGATTGGCGGCAGCAGGTTCTAGACGCACTATTTTCCTTTCAGTGTACCTGAGGGGGCTAGAAGGTTTTTAATGAGGGGCCTAGAAGGTTTGCGTAATAGAGTGGTTTAAATTTCAAAAAAAAAG
Source organism: Lolium multiflorum (assembly GCA_030979885.1). Classification (NCBI taxonomy): domain Eukaryota; kingdom Viridiplantae; phylum Streptophyta; class Magnoliopsida; order Poales; family Poaceae; genus Lolium; species Lolium multiflorum. The sequence goes on along the minus strand of CM061748.1, from coordinate 234,367,865 downwards.
GAGACACTCAAGCATCATCAGATTAGCATGAAAATGGAAGCAATCTTTAATGTTTGCCTCATTGGCGGAAAGAACCGGGATAATGTCATTTTATCCACTCCATGAAAGGATATCCGTCCATATACGAACCGAGAAACAAAACATTTGGAGAGAAGATACGCCACCGGAGAAACCCTAGCTCTCGGTCGCTCCCGCGAGCGACGCGAGGGCTCCTAGCGGCGCCTGCCTCACCCCCTCCTCTCCTCCCCCTCCCCTCGCCGCCGCCACAGGGCGTCGCCGGGCAAAGCCCGCGCGGCGGCGGGGCCCTCTACCCTCTCGTGCGGTGGCCGTGGCGGCCAGTGAGGGCGTCGCGCTGGGCGGTGGGTGCGGTGGCGCGGAGCTCCGACCTCAGCGTGGTGACGGCGCATCCATGGCGTGCTCGTGGCGGCGGCGGCTCCCTGGAGCGGCTCCGACGCGGGCGGCGCGAGCTCGAGCCTTGGCGGGCTGGTGAAGGTGATAGCGGTGTGAGTGGGTTTCGGTCCGGCGAGCGGCTCGGCCGGCACCGGCGGCGCCCGTCCGCTCTGGTGTGGAGGGGTCCTGGGAAGAAGGTGTTGCGCGCCAGATCTGGCCGCCTCGAGTTCGGGCCGGGGCAGGGGCCCCCGGCCCCCTTTCGAGCCCTTTTTCGCCCTAGATCCGTGAGCGCCGGCAGCCTTGGGGGCTGCTGGCCGATCTGGCTATGTTCCCCTCCTGGTGGCAGCAGCGCAAGGTGCGGTGGTTGGCCGGCTCCTCGGTTGGAGTCCGATGTCCTCACCTGCAGTGGTCACGTGCGGTGTGCTGCCTTGGTGGCAAGCTTGGGCGCCAACTGTCGTTGCTTAGTAGACGGTACCTGGGAGGTGGGATCCTCACGAGGGGGAAAAGAAGTAGGGGCCATAGGGCGGAGTGTCCTCGGGACGGTAGTACGCGAGTTACCGCCGGACCTGCACGATGACAGGGCCTACGCTTATGCAATTATCTGGCGCTTGCGTTGTTACAATGGTTGTGATTGTGCCTCTAGGGCTCCGGGATCCGGCTTATATAGACGCACGGATCTAGGGTTTACATGGAGAGTCCTAGCCGGATTACAGATTGCCTAAACTACGGTACAATATCTTGCCGTGCACGTCAAGGATCCGCCTTCCATATACGTCGTCTGGATCCGGGTTCCTACCGGGCCTCCACGGATCGGGTTCCTCCGAAGGTCGGTTTGGATCCGGCCCGATCCTGGGCTGGACTTCATCCTTTATGATCAACAACTGGGCCGCCCGATGGGCCACATGCCACCATCACCGTCTATGGGCCACCGGCTTGCCGGATCTAGGCACGTCGATGGTACACCCATGAAGTATACCCACAACAGTAGCCCCCGAGTTCTCCGAGATTCACCTCTTGTTTCCGCCTTGCTAAAACTTGAAAGCTTCCGTCAATATTGGTAACATGGGGAAACTTGAAGAACTCCAACTTCATATTTTCTCGTTTCCCAACTTTCAGTCGGAAAATCCCCCAATCCTGCGGGACTTCATCCATCGACAGCAAAAAACATGTCTTCGGGTTACTCCCTGATACGTCTCCAACGTATCCATAATTTCTGATGTTCCATGCTTGTTTTATGACAATACCTACATGTTTTGTTCACACTTTATGATGTTTTGATGCGTTTTCCGGAACTAACCTATTGACGAGATGCCGAAGTGCCGTTCCTGTTTCCTGTTTTTGGTTTCAGAAATCCTAGTAAGGAAATATTCTCGGAATCGGACGAAATCACGCCCAGGACCCTATTTTCACACGAAGCTTCCGAGAGCCACGAGGAGGGCCCTGTGGGCCCAGATGACAGGGTGGCGCGGCCTGGCCCGCGCCCCCTTAGTGTGTCACCGCCTCGTCAGCCCTCCGAATCCGCCTCTTCGCCTATTTAAGGCTCCCTGACCTAAACCCCGAGAAGAATAAGCCACGGTACGAGAAAAGTTCCGGCGCCGCCACATCGCGAAACTCCAATTCGGGGGACAGAAGTCTCTGTTCCGGCACCCTGCCGGACGGGGAATTGCCCCCGGAGTCATCTCCACCGCCGTCTCCCGCCATCTTCACCGCCATCGCTGTCTCCATGATGAGGAGGGAGTAATTCACCCCCGGGGCTGAGGGCTCCGCTGTAGCTATGTGGTTCATCTCTCTCTTTATGTGATCTAGTTGAATATCATCTATGTGCTACTCTATTCCTCCTGCACGGTGTAATGGTGACAGTGTGTGCATCGTGTAGTACTTGGCGTAGGCTATGATTGTAATCTCTTGTAGATTATGAAGTTAACTATTGCTATGATAGTATTGATGTGATCTATGCCTCCTTCATAGTGTGATGGTGACAGTGTGCATGCTATGTTAGTTCTCGGTGTAATTGTGTTGATCTATCTTGCACTCTAAGGTTATTTAAATATGAATATCGAATATTGTGGAGCTTGTTAACTCCTGCATTGAGGGTTCGTGTAATCCTACACAATTAGTGGTGTTCATCATCAACAAAAGGGTGTAGAGTAGTCCTATTATGTGATCATTGTTGAGAGTGTCCACTAGTGAAAGCAGGATCCCTAGGCCTTGCTTCCAAACATCGAATCTCCGTTTATTTACTGTTTTGTTGCATGTTTACTCGCTGCCATATTTTATTCAGATTACTATTACCACTCATATACATCCATACTACTTGTATTTCACTATCTCTTCGCCGAACTAGTGCACCTATGACAAGTGTATTAGGTGTGTTGGGGACACAAGAGACTTCTTGTATCGTGATTGCAGGGTTGCTTGAGAGGGATATTTTTGACCTCTTCCTCCTGAGTTCGATAAACCTTGGGTGATCCACTTAAGGAAAACTTGCTGCTGTTCTACAAACCTCTGCTCTTGGAGGCCCAACACTTTCTACAAGAATAGAAGCACCCGTAGACACCAAGCTATTTTAAGCGCCGTTGTGGGGAGGAAAGGTAAAAGGTACTCACACTCCGGATCTCGGCTACTAAGCTATTTTCCGGCGCCGTTGTAAGTACTCGAAGCTATTTCCTTTAGATCCTGCAATTGCATCTTTTGGTTTCTTGTTTACAGTAGTTAGGCATAATGGAAAGTAACAATGAGCTTCTTATTCTATTTCCTGAGTTAAGACATGGATTTTTTGCTGCGAAAATTAAAAAACCTATGGAATCTTATTTGCATGCTAGTAGCAATGATAGTATGAACGCTTTGAACACCATTGTTGTTAATGATATGGAAAATTCTAAGCTTGGGGAAGCTAGTTTTGATGAGCATGATATTTTTAGCCCCCCAAGCATTGAGGAGAAAATTTTCTTTGATGATACTTTGCCTCCTATTTATGATGATTATAATGATAGTGGTCTTTTGGTGCCGCCTACTATGGAGAGTAAATTTATTATGATTATACTATGCCTCCTACACTTGATGAGAATAATAATGACAACTACTTTGTTGAATTTGCTCCCACTACAACTAATAAAATTGATTATGCTTATGTGGAGAGTAATAATTTTATGCATGTGGCTCGTGACAAGAATGTTGTATGTGATAGTTATATTGTTGAGTTTGTTCATGATGCTACTGAAAGTTATTATGAGAGAGGGAAACATGGTTATATGCATCTTAATAATATTAAGTTTCCCTCTTTATGTTGAGAATCTTGAAATTGCGCTTGTGTTGCTTTTCTATGCTTGCCACTTTGTTCTTCATGAATTTATTTGTGTACAAGATTCCTTTTCATAGGAAGTGGGTTAGGCTTAAATGTGTTTTGAATTTGCTTCTTTATGCTCTCTTTTGCTTCAACTCTTATTTCTTGCGAGAGTATCATTAAAATTGCTGAGCCCATCTTAATGGCTATAACGAAAGAACTTCTTGGGAGATAACCCATGTGTTTATTTTACTACAGCAATTTTTGTTTTGTTGAGTCTTGGAAGTTGTTTACTACTGTAGAAACCTCTCCTTATCATGTTTTTGTGCCAAGTAAAGTCTCTATGGTAAAGTTGATGCTAGATTTGGATTGCTGCGCAGAAACAGATTTGCTGTCTGTCACGAATTTGAGCAGAAGTCTCTGTAAAAAAATCAAAAAAATGTGGAAATTTACGTGTGTGATCCTCAGATATGTACGCAACTTTCATTAGTTTTGAGTTTTTCCGTTTGAGCAAGTTAAGTGCCCCTTCCAGATTCGTCTTTACGGACTGTTCTGTTTTTGACAGATTCTGCCTTTTATTTCGCATTGCCGCTTTTGCTATGTTGAATGGGTTACTTTGTTCCATTAACTTTCAGAAGTTTTGTGCAATGTCCAGAAGTGTTAAGAATGATTGTGTCACCTCTGAACATGTGAATTTTGATTATGCACTAACCCTCTAATGAGTTTGCTTGAAGTTTGGTGTGCAGAAGTTTTCAAGGGTCAATAGAAGAGGGTGATATAATGTGATCGAGAAGAGTGAAAGGTCTAAGCTTGGGGATGCCCCGTGGTTCATCCCTGCATATTTTAAGAAGACTCAAACATCTAAGTTTGGGGATGCCCAAGGCATCCCCTTCTTCATCGACAACTTATCAGGTCATTTCTAGTGAAACTATATTTTTATTCGGTCACATCTTATGTACTTTACTTGGAGCGTGTGTGTGCTTTTATTTTTGTTTTGTTATCTTAGTTCTCTGAATAAATTCATCCTTGTGTGGGAGAGAGACACGCTCCGCTGGTTCATATGAACACATGTGTTCTTAGCTTTTAATATTCAAGGGCGAAAGTTGATCGCTTCACTTGTTGCTATTTGGTTGGAATAAGAAAATGCTTCATATGGTCTTGAATAATTTGATACTTGGCAATTTTTTTGAGCTCTCATATATCATTTTTAAGCTCTTGCATCATCTAGTTTAATCTATTAATGAAGAACTACTGTAGAGCTTGTTTAATTTGGTTTGCATGATTGATCTCTCTAAGTCTAGATATTTTCGGGTAAAATGTTTGAACAACAAGGAAGACAGTGTAGAGCCTTATAATGCTTGCAATATGTTCTTGTGTGAGTTTTGTTGTACCTGTTCATACTTGTGTTTGCTTCAAACAACCTTGCTAGCCCAAACCTTGTACTGAGAGGAAATGCTTCTCGTGCATCCAAACACCTTGAGCCAAAAATTATGCCATTTGTGTCCACCATATCTACCTACTATGTGGTATTTTTCTGCCATTCCAAAGTAAATTACTTGAGTGCTACCTTTAAATTTCATTCCTCTACCTTTACAATATATAGCTCATGGGACAAATAGCTTAAAAACTATTGTGGTAATGAATATGTAGTTATGTGTCTTAATTCTTATAAGTTGCTTGTTGAGCGGTAACCATGTTTCTGGGGACGCCATCAACTTTACCTTTGTTGGATATCATGTGAGATGCTATGCATGTTCGTCTTGTCTGAAGTAGTGGACTTCACGATCAAATGGTTTGAGTATGCATATGTTAGAGAAGAACATTGGGCCGCTAACTAAAGCCATGTATCATGGTGGAAGTTTCAGTTTGGACATACAACCTCAATCTCTTATGAGAATATTAACTATTGTTGAATGCTTAAGCATGAAAAGAGGAGTCCATTATCTGTTGTCTATGTTGTCCCGGTATGGATGTCTAAGTTGAGAATAATCAAAAGCGAGAAATCCAATGCGTGCTTTCTCCTTAGACACTTGTACAGGCGGCATAGAGGTACCCCTTTGTGACACTTGGTTGAAGCATATGTTATGCGATGAGAATCCATGTTTCCGAGATAGTAGGACAAGGTGCGAGCACTATTGGTACTCTATGCATGAGACATGCAACTTGTAGGAAGTATTATGCATAGCACATATGAATTATTACTACCGTTGACAAAATTGTTTCTATGTTTTCAAAACAAAAGCTCTAGCACAAAAATAGTAATCAATGCTTCCCTCTGCGAAGGGCCAATCTTTTACTTTATTGTTGAGTCAGTTTACCCATTCCCTTCTATCCTAGAAGCAAACACTTGTAACTGTGTGCATTAATTCTTACATGTTTACTTATTGCACTGTTATATTACTCTATGTTGACAAATATCCATGAGATATACATGTTACAAGTTGAAAGCAATTGCTGAAACTTAATCATCCTTTGTGTTGCTTCAATGCATTCTACTATGAATTTATTGCTTATGAGTTAGCTCTTATGCAAGTCTTATTGATACTTGTCTTGAAAGTATTATTCATGAAAAGTTTTGCTATATGATTCATTTGCTTAGTCATTATCTTTGTTAGCAATCTTTTGTTCAGATCACTCCATTCATGTCATATGCTTTACAATAATGTTGATCAAGATTATGATGGTAGCATGTCACCTCAGAAATTATTCTTGTTATCGTTTACCTACTCGAGGACGAGTAGGAACTAAGCTTGGGGATGCTGATACGTCTCCAACGTATCCATAATTTCGATGTTCCATGCTTGTTTTATGACAATACCTACATGTTTTGTTCACACTTTATGATGTTTTGATGCGTTTTCCGAACTAACCTATTGACGAGATGCCGAAGTGCCTTTTTCTGCTGTTTTGGTTTCAGAAATCCTAGTAAGGAAATATTCTCGGAATCGGACGAAATCAACGCCCAGTATCCTATTTTCACACGAAGCTTCCAAAACACCCGAGAGCCACCAGAGGAGGGCCCTGTGGGCCCCAGATGATAGGGTGGCGCGGCCAGGGCCTGGGCCGCGCCCCCTTAGTGTGTCACCGCCTCGTCAGCCCTCCGAATCCGCCTCTTCGCCTATTTAAGGGTCCTTGACCTAAACCCCGAGAAGAATAAGCCACGGTACGAGAAAAGTTCCGGCGCTGCCACATCGCGAAACTCCAATTCGGGGGACAGAAGTCTTTGTTCCGGCCGGACGGGGAATTGCCCCGGAGTCATCTCCACCGCCGTCTCCACCGCCATCTTCACCGCCATCGCTGTCTCCATGATGAGGAGGAGTAATTCACCCCGGGGCTGAGGGCTCCGCTGTAGCTATGTGGTTCATCTCTCTCTTTATGTGATCTAGTTGAATATCATCTATGTGCTACTCTAGTGATGTTATTAAAGTACTCTATTCCTCCTGCACGGTATAATGGTGACAGTGTGTGCATCGTGTAGTACTTGGCGTAGGCTATGATTGTAATCTCTTGTAGATTATGAAGTTAACTATTGCTATGATAGTATTGATGTGATCTATGCCTCCTTCATAGTGTGATGGTGACAGTGTGCATGCTATGTTAGTTCTCGGTGTAATTGTGTTGATCTATCTTGCACTCTAAGGTTATTTAAATATGAATATCGAATATTGTGGAGCTTGTTAACTCCGGCATTGAGGGTTCGTGTAATCCTACACAATTAGTGGTGTTCATCATCCAACAAAAGGGTGTAGAGTAGTCCTATTATGTGATCATTGTTGAGAGTGTCCACTAGTGAAAGCGATCCCTAGGCCTTGCTTCCAAACATCGAATCTCCGTTTATTTACTGTTTTGTTGCATGTTTACTCGCTGCCATATTTTATTCAGATTACTATTACCACTCATATACATCCATACTACTTGTATTTCACTATCTCTTCGCGAACTAGTGCACCTATACATCTGACAAGTGTATTAGGTGTGTTGGGGACACAAGCGACTTCTTGTATCGTGATTGCAGGGTTGCTTGAGAGGGATATCTTTGACCTCTTCCTCCTGAGTTCGATAAACCTTGGGTGATCCACTTAAGGGAAAACTTGCTGCTATTCTACAAACCTCTGCTCTTGGAGGCCCAACACTGTCTACAAGAATAGAAGCACCCGTAGACATCACTCCCCTGCTGCGGACAAGAGTTTGTTTATCTTCACGCTGCTACCCGGAACCTTAAAAGATTCAAACGGTTCCGCCAATTCTGGCGCCATTTTTGCGCGATTTGAGCGGTAATCCAGAGAGAACTGAGCCGAAGAAGATAAATCCACTAAGTCGGAGAAAATAATTCCACTGGGCCGAAGAAAATAATTCCATTGAGCCGGAGAAAATAATTCCACTGAGCCGCAAAAGATATATCCAGAGCCGAAGAAAAGAAATTCACCAAGTAACCGAATATATTTGTGGTAACGAAGTAATGGCATAGCCCCCGGTGTTGGGTGTATTTGCTGTAATGATGTAATGGTGCGGCTCCCGAGTATTCGGGTGTGGCGAAAGTAAATAATAACTGACTATTTGAAGAGCAACACTTAGCTTTGTTGTCGGCTGTGGCGGAGTGAAAACAGGTCGTGCAGCGGACAAAGTCGATATAGTCGCGCGGCGCCTGACTGGAAGTGCTCGATGAAGAAGACGCAGTCGATGTGGCGGATCCGAGCGGCGTTTACACAGTGGAAGTAGTCGGCATGTAGGAGAGAATCGTCGAGTTCGCGGCGGGCAAACTCCCGAGCGAGGCGAGTGCGCGTGGCGAAGTAATCGGAACTTGTTCCGATCTGAAGTTGTACTAGAGCGTGAATATCTGCGCGCAAATAACAGCACAAACCAAAAAAATATTTGGCCAGATAAATTTTACAAAATAGTAGTTAATTGGAAATATAGCACCTGGTTATTGTTCATCGGACGGTCGTTTGCTGATGAACTTGCAATTTTGGATCCAGACCCGATGTGGTTGCTGCACCGTTTGTCGGGTGAAACCGGGTTTGTCGGGTGAAGCCGAGGTTGAGTCTCCCGTTTCCAGCTTTACTCGGGTGCCAGGCTACGGCACGTCGAAAAATCTCTCCAATCTCTTGGACCAGAGATCGTTCCAGAGTGATCTTGCCTACGAAATACCAGATATACACATGCACGTTGCTTGGAGAATTAAATCCAAACGATAGGTGAAATCACTATGTACGCATGGATGATCTAGAAAAAAATAATCAACTGGATGAGTAATGACCAAAGATAATGTACTGAATAGAAAACTCATCTTGGCGGCGGGTGCAAGTCCCTAGTTCTGGCAATTCTTGAACGGCACGCACGCTCTACACCATGTTAGCCACGGAATCAGGCATCCGATTAGCCGGGCCAGTGCGGCTGTTCGTATCAGATCGATCTCGGCGTTGCTGAAGAAGATGGCGGATCTCGCCCGGACAACAAAATCCATCGCCGCGATTCCCACAGACGGCGCCAATTGACGAGGGATCACCTCGGCAATGCCTACGTATTGTAGATTAGGGTTTCGGGAGAGAGCGACGATGGAGATTCCGGGGACGAGATTAGGCACACGATGTACCCAGCTTCGGGTCCCCTCGGTGGAGGATCCCTACGTGCTGCTAGCAATCCACTATATGAACACAAGTATCTTTACAGGGTGCCGCCCTCGGCGTATGTTGTCTATCTCTATGTCTATATCTTGGGCCCCTCTCTATCGAGTACCCTGGCTAGCTTTATATATGCAACCAGCCTAGGGTTTTACAAGAGTCCTAGTCGACTACTTCTTCGGGTTGCCTTGTTGGGCCTTCTCCATATTGGGGCTTCTCCATATTGGGCCGAGCCGATCCAGGTATACCAATAATGGGTACCCGAAGGGTATGCCCATGTCACTCATCCTTAGCCATTTTCACCGTTAGGGTTCGCGACACGTGTCAATCATCCAACGGTGCGACGCTTGCGTTCCGACCATAGGATGCGGAGCACGAATCTCCTCCCACGGCCTATAAATATCCACCGTCTACCCTAATCACCTCATTCACCCCCATTCACCTCTCAGCGCAGCGCCGCCTCCGAGCTTTCTCTCCGCCGTACCGGAGTCTCGCCGGAATCTCGCCGGAGTCTCGCCGGAGCGTCTTCATCGCCGCACAGTGTTCTTCGTGTTCTTAACTTCAGCGAGCCACCGCGCCAAATCCTCGTCGCCGGCGACTCCGACCACCGCGGATACCATTCCGGTAAGCTCTTAAGCTTCATCTTTGCGCCGTAGTTGGTAGGGACGAGTCTAGGGTTTCAGTTTTTGGATCCGACTAAGACAGTTTTTCCGCCATTTGCATTTTTCTTCAGATGTCTTCTTCGACTCCGCCTCCCACATCCGAGCCAATCATGGCGACACCTCTCTCCTCCGCCCCTCCTTCCTTTGTCACAGTTGAGCTGGATCCTTCCAAGGATTCCGGCAAGAACGTGGAGGGAACATCCACTAACCCGGAGAAATCCTCCGGAGGAGACCAGGCTAAGCAGAAGGCGGAAGAGGCGGCCGCCAAAAAATCTAAGGCTCGTCAGCGAGACAGCGAATCCAAAGGGAAATGGTGGCCCTACACCACCACCATAATCGAGCTCAACAACCTCGAGGCGGAGGGATTCCTAAAGCCCGGATCCTGGCGAACGGTTCCGGGTTCTCTAGCTCTAGCTCCCGAAGCCGGAGAGATGGTGGTGACCAAGGCTCTCGTGGAGCGCGGCTTCTCATTCCCTCCAAGCAATTTCTTCTCGGAAATCTTGAAGGAATACTGGCTCCAGCCCCACAACATATCCCCAAACAGCGTTTTGGCGATCAGGAGTTGATACGTCCAATTTGCATCACTATTTTGTATCATAATTTGCTGTTATTCATTGATATATTTCATATTGGGACACAATACTTATGTTATTTCATCTATTTTGCATGTTTCATCATTATTGGAGGATCAAGCACCGGAGCCAGGATTCTGCTGGAAAAAGCACCGTCGAACGCAATATTTCGGAAGATCAACTGTGGAAGGAAATTTCACGTAAATTCCTATTTTCCGGATGACGGAGGGAGCCGGAAGGGGAGGAGGGGAGCCAAGGTGGGCCCTAGACCACGGCCGGCGCGGCCCATGGCACGGCCGCGCCACTGTGGTGGGGGCCCCACAGCCCCTTTCGCCTCCTTTTCTTCGCGTACTCCTTCGTCCCGAAAACCTAAGCCACAGGGAGAACCTCACGAAGGGTTACAGCCGCCTCTGCGGGGTGGAGAACACCAGAGAGAAAAGAGCTCTCCGGCGGGCAGGAATCCGCCGGGGAAATTCCCTCCCGGAGGGGGAAATCGACGCCATCGTCATCGTCATCGAGCTGGACATCACCTCCATCATCATCATCATCATCATCATCATCTCCACCATCTACACCGTCATCACCACCGCTGCACCTCGTCACCGCTGTAACAATTTGGGTTGGATCTTGATTGTTTGATAGGGGAAACTCTCCCGGCAAAATTCTCTACTGGTTATTGATGCTATTGAGTGAAACCATTGAACCAAGGTTTATGTTCAGATTGTTATTCATCATCATATCACCTCTGATTGTATTCCATATGATGTCTCGTGAGTAGTTCGTTTAGTTCTTGAGGACATGGGTGAAGTCTAAATGCTAGTAGTGAATTATGGTTGAGTAATATTCAATGTTATGATATTTAAGTTGTGATGTCATTCTTCTAGTGGTGTCGTGTGAACGTCGACTACACGACACTTCACCATTTATGGGCCTAGGGGAGTGCATCTTGTATTCGGTTGCTAATTGCGGGGTTGCCAGAGTGACAGAAACCTAAGCCCCGTTAGTATATCGATGCAAGAGGGATCGCAGGATCTCAGAGTTTAAGGCTGTGGTTAGATTTATCTTAATTACTTTCTTGTAGTTGCGGATGCTTGCAAGGGGTATAATCACAAGTATGTATTAGTCCTAGGAAGGGCGGTGCATTAGCATAGGTTCACCCACACAACACTTATCAAAACAATGAAGATTATTTAGCCACTTGAAGCGAAAGCACTAGACTAAAATCCCGTGTGTCCTCAAGAACGTTTGGTCATTATAAGTAAACAAACCGGCTTGTCCTTTGTGCTAAAAAGGATTGGGCCACTCGCTGCAATTATTTCTCTAGCATTTTACTTACTCGTACTTTATTCATCATTACATCAAAACCCCTTGAATATTTGTTTGTGAGCATTTACAGTGAATCCTCATCGAAACTGCTGCCAACACCTTCTGCTCCTCGTTGGGATCGACATTCTTACTTATCGAAGATACTACGATACACCCCCTATACTTGTGGGTCATCAAGACTATTTTCTGGCGCCGTTGCCGGGGAGTGAAGCGCTATTGGTAAGTGGAATTGGTAAGGAAAACCTTTACTGTTTGTGCTGATTTTATTTCTGCCTGCTGCTATAAGTCATTATGGAGAGATCTTCTCTTCAATTTCTATTTGGGAAATCTACTACTGCAACGGTAGTGGATGAGGCGCCAGGTGAGGAAGTAGTACCATATAAAATACCTATGAAAATTATTGAACGTGTTATGGATAACCGCTATGAAGGGGATGGAACTGTCCATCCTGGTGATCATTTATTGTTTTTGCATGAATTATGCGGATTATTCAAATGTGAAGGTATTTCTATGAATGAAGTTAGAAAGAAACTATTCACTATATCGCTGTCTGGTAAAGCGGCGCATTGGTATAAATTGCTGAAGAATGGTGATTCTATTGATTGGGAGGACATTGTGCCTTTATTTTATTCCAAATTTTATCCTCCAAGTGAAATTCACAAAGATCGGAACCGCATATATAATTTCTGGCCTCATGATGGAGAGAGTATTGCCCAAGCTTGGGGGAGATTGAAGTCTTTAATGCTCAAATGCCCCATTCATGAGCTTCCTGGTAATGTTATTATTGATAATTTCTATGCAAGACTTTCTTTTCAAGACAAGACCTTGCTGGATACTTCTTGTTCTGGATCATTTACACGCAACAAAGAAGAGTTGAAAAGGGACCTTCTTGATCGGATCCAAGAAAATACTGAAGGATGGGAGAACGACAAAGATAGAGAATCAGGTATAATTTATGATTATAAATGCATTGAAACTTTTATGGATACTGATAAATTTCGTAATATGAGTGCTACATATGGTCTTGACTCTCAAGTTGTTGCAAATCTTTATAAAGCTTTTGCCTCTCATTATGACTGCCTAAGAAGAATTTTGATAAGTATCATGAACCGTATAAAGATAAAGTTGATTCATCTGTAAACAAATGTGTAGTGGTTGAAACTGTTGATAATGTTATTCCTGAAGCTTATATTGAAAAAACTCCTTTCCCTGCTAAAATGAAGGAGTACTCTGTTATATCTAGTGCGGTTAATAAAAGTGAAAAGAAACCTAAAGAACCTGAAGAACAAATTAAAATTGAACCTGTTGTTGCAATAGTTAAAGATCTTGTGACTGAAAATGTGGAGGATGGTCATATTATTTTCTGTGAAGATGCTTCTAATATTGTTTCAAATCCTAATAAACCCAAACAAGTTAGTGTTCCTATGCTATCTGTTAGAATTGGTGATCATTGCTATTATGGTTTATGTGATATTGGTGCAAGTGTTAGTGCTATTCCTTATGAGCTTTACACGGAGATTATGCACGAAATTGGTTCTTGTGAACTTGAAGATATTGATGTGGTTATTCATCTGGCTAATAGAGAAACTATTTCTCCAATTGGTATTGTTCGAGATGTGGAAGTTCTATGTGGTAAGATTAAATATCCTGCTGACTTTTTGGTACTTGGTTCTGCTGCTAGTGATCATTGTCCTATCATTTTTGGTAGACCTTTTCTAAATACTTGTGGACTTTTATAGATTGTAAGAAAGAGAAAATTTTGACTAGATTTGCTGGTGAACCTTATGAATTTAACTTTTCTAAATTTACCAAAACTCCTTATAAAGCTGACTTGCCTAGTAATGATTTTAAAATGGAGCAGTGTGCATCTATTGTTCTTGTTCCTAATAATCCTTTGCAGCAACATTTAGAGAATACAAGTCAAAAAAAAACATTTAGAGAATAGTGAAAGTGAAGCTTTTAGGAAAGAAAGAGATGAGCTTGAGGAAATTTTTCTTCGCCAACCTATTCTCAAGCATGATTTACCGGTGGAAGATTTGGGTACAACACCGCCACCAAAGGAAGATCCTGTTTTGATTTAAAGCCTTTACCTGATAATCTTAAATATGCTCATATTGATGATAAGAAAATATATCCTGTTATTATTAGTTCTAAGCTTTCAGAGATTGAGGAAGAAAGGTTATTGGAAATATTGAAGAAACACCGAGGAGCTATTGGCTATACTCTTGATGATTTGAAAGGGATTTCTCCTTCTATTTGCCAACATGCTATCAATATGGAAGATGATGCAAAGCCTGTTGTTGAACATCAACGTTGTCTAATTCCGAAGATGAAAGAGGTGGTAAGGAACGAGGTATTAAAACTTCTTGAAGCTGGTATTATATATCCTATTGCTGATAGTAGATGGGTTAGTCCTGTGCATTGTGTTCCTAAGAAAGGAGGAATGACTGTTGTGCCTAATGATAATGATGAGCTTATTCCTCAAAGAATAGTTGTAGGGTATAGAATGTGCATTGATTTTCGAAAAGTTAATAAAGTTACTAAGAAAGATCATTACCCTTTACCCTTTATTGATCAAATGCTAGAAAGGTTATCTAAAAATACTCATTTTTGCTTTCTTGATGGTTATTCTGGGTTTTCACAAATTGCTGTTAAAGCTAAAGATCAAGAGAAAACCACGTTTACTTCTCCTTATGGAACTTATGCTTATAGGCGTATGCCTTTTGGTTTATGTAATGCTCCTGCTACTTTTCAAAGATGCATGTCTGCTATTTTTCATGGTTTTTGCGAAAGTATTGTAGAGGTGTTCATGGATGATTTTTCTGTCTATGGGAATTCTTTTGATAATTGCTTGCGAAACCTCGATAAAGTTTTGCAGAGATGTGAAGAAACTAGCCTTGTTCTTAATTGGGAGAAATGCCACTTTATGGTTAATGAAGGAATTGTATTGGGACATAAAATTTCCAGAGAGGTATTGAAGTTGATAGAGCTAAAGTTGAAGCAATTGAGAAGATGCCCTATCCGAGGGATGTTAAAGGTATTCGTAGTGTTCTTGGTCATGCTGGGTTTTATAGGAGATTTATTAAAGATTTCTCTAAAATTTCAAAGCCTCTTACTAATCTTCTTCAAAAAGATGTACCTTTTGTTTTTGATGATGATTGTAAGGAAGCTTTTGAAACTCTAAAGAAAGCCTTAACAACTGCTCCTGTAGTCGAACCTCCTGATTGGAATTTGCCTTTTGAAATTATGTGTGATGCTAGTGATTTTGCTGTAGGCGCTGTTCTTGGACAGCGGGTAGATAAAAAATTAAATGTTATTCATTATGCTAGTAAGACTCTTGATGCTGCTCAAAGAAATTATGCTACAACTGAAAAGGAATTGTTAGCTGTAGTCTTTGCTTGTGACAAGTTTAGACCCTATATTGTTGATTCAAAAGTCACCATTCATACTGATCATGCTGCAATTAGATACCTTATGACAAAGAAAGATGCTAAGCCAAGGCTTATTAGATGGGTACTTCTGTTGCAAGAATTTGATTTACATATTATAGATAGGAAAGTGCTGATAATCCTGTTGCTGATAATTTGTCTAGATTGGAGAATATTGCTTATGATCTGTTCTGTTAATGATAGTTTTCCAAATGAACAATTGGCTGTAATAAAGGTGAGCTCACGAGAGAGCCCTTGGTATGCAGATTATGCTAACTTTATTGTTTCGTAGTATTTGCCTCCAACCTTTTCAGCTCAGCAAAGGAGGAAATTCTTTTATGACTTGAGGCATTATTTTTGGGATGACCCACATTTATATAAAGAAGGAGTGGATGGTATTATGCGAAGATGTGTTCCCGAATATGAACAACAGGAGATATTGAGTAAATGTCATGGTAGTGTTTATGGAGGACATCACGCTGGAGATAGAACCGCGCAAAAGGTTCTACAATCAGGTTTTATTGGCCAACACTTTTCAAAGATGCAAGGAAGTTTATCTTATCTTGTGATGAATGTCAAAGAGTTGGTAATATCTCTAGACGCAATGAAATGCCTATGAATTATACTCTTGTTATTGAACCATTCGATTGTTGGGGATTCGACTTCATGGGTCCTTTCCCTTCTTCAGAAGGTAACACTCATATACTTGTCGCTGTTGATTATGTTACTAAATGGGTAGAAGCTATACAAAAAGTGCTGATGGTGAGACCTCTATAAAAATGCTTGTAGATGTTATATTTCCTAGATTTGGAATACCTAGATATATTATGACTGATGGAGGTTCTCATTTTATTCATGGAGGTTTTAGAAAAACTCTTGCTAAGTATGGTATTAATCATAGAATTGCTTCCGCTTATCACCCTCAAACTAGTGGTCAAGTAGAATTATCAAATAGAGAGATTAAATCTATTTTGGGAAAGACTGTTAATAAATCTAGAAAGAATTGGGCTAGTAAATTGAAGGAAGCACTATGGGCTTATAGAACTGCTTATAAAAATCCTATGGGAATGTCACCTTATAAAATGGTTTATGGAAAAGCTTGTCATTTACCTTTAGAACTAGAGCACAAAGCTTATTGGGCTGTTAGAGAACTAAATACGAAACTAGCCGGTAATAAGAGGTTGCTGCAATTAAGTTCTCTAGATGAATGGAGAAGTGAAGCTTATGAAAATGCTAAACTCTTTAAAGAAAAAGTTAAGAAATGGCATGATAGAAGGATTATCAAAAGAGAGTTTAATATTGGGGATAAAGTCCTATTGTATCGGTCTCGTCTCAGATTCTTTGCAGGGAAATTACTCTCGAAATGGGAAGGACCATATGTTGTTGAGGAGGTGTATCGTTCAGGAGCAATTAAAATTAGCTCTCTCCAAGGCAATGCCACACAAGTGGTGAATGGACAAAGACTCAAGCATTATATCTCGGGTGATTCTTATAATGTTGATGTTGATATTATTCAAGTGGAAACACCGGAGGCTTTCATCAAAGGACAAATTGACAGTCCGAGCTGGACTTTGAATAGGTAACAGTACAGGTAATAAAAGTCTGCGTTTACCTTTCCGAACATTATTTCTGCTGTTTTTGGAAAATATGAAAAATTACGGAATCGAATCGGAGTGGAAAGACGCGCGAGGGCCCGTCACCATAGGCCGGCGCGGGCCCACCCTGGCCGCGCCGACCTATGGTGACAGCCCCTCGGCGTCCCGTTTCCACTCGTTTTCGGCCTGGAACCTTCCTTTTATCGTAAAAATAATTGCTATATAATCCCCCGGACCCTGGAGGTCCGTATATCGTTTTCTCGTCGTGTATTGTTTCGAGCTGTTTTGCCAGATTTGTTTTGATCTAGAAGCACCATGGTCTCCAACAACAAGGACAAGGGCCCTTGGAAGGAAGATATTCAAGACCCGGAACTGAAGGAAGAAGACGCAAGTGAGGATGAGGAAGAAGTGGAGGAAGCTCCGCGAGTACACCAGCGTGCCACCGTTGCAAGTACTGGCGTGATATTAAATCCATCCAACACCAAGAGGAGTGCACGAATCGCTACCGGAGGAGCGGTTCCACGTCATTACTTGGCTCCAAGGACATCTTCTCCAAGCAATTACAACCCTTACCGCAATCTAATCTATCGTCAAACTGAAAGAACCCCCAAGGTAGTGTTGCCAAGTGGTTGGGATATAGATCGTTCTAACATTGCAGGAGAGATGAAATCTGAAGCTGAAGGATGGGGAAACAACTCTAGGAGTTGGGATTCACCACCTGACATGATTATGAGCCGCGTTGAGCACAACTCGGAACTGATTCGCAACCTCACCTATGAGATTGAAGATTTAAAGGAGCTTGTTAAGAAGCTTGTCGAGAGGAATCCATCACCATCATCATCATCGGTATTGGCATCCCCTTGGTTTGTTCCAAGCTTGGGGAGTGCCGCGGTATCACATCATCACCACCTTTATCTTTTACTATCAAGTAGTGTCATATCATGAGTAGGGAAGTTATCATATGGAATAGTATGCAATGTGGAAGTATCTCTCTTAGTTGGTTATCTATGTATCCGTTGGTGTGAGTTATCGTTATGGAATATTAATGAGAAGTCTTATCATTTACTTTTTGCACACCTTATTTTAGTTTGCAATCTCCATTATATGATTACTCTTGACATAAGTATTGATATCACTTTGGGAGCATCAAGTAAATCTATTTGGTTTTGGCAAACTTAGCATTGGTCAATAGCAACAACACCCTGATGTTTAAATAAAGAGAGAAATACACTTAGATATACTACTCTATTATCTCTATGCTAATGAGTTTAGTATTCTTAAGTTAAAATTGCTTGTGCTTATGAGAAAGATGCATGATTGTTCTATCATATGTATATTTGTTTGTTTCCCTCAACCTTTATGCTTGCTATCAAACCTTGCTAGCCAAAGACCTGTATCGAGAGGGAATGCTTCTCATACATCCATAACCTTAGACCAAACCTATGCCATTTGTGTCCACCATACCTACCTACTACATGGTATTTTCTGCCATTCCAAGTAAATACTTCATGTGCTACCTTTAAATAATTCAAACTATTACTCCTTATTTGTGTCAATGTTTTATAGCTCATGAGGAAGTATGTGGTGTTTTATCTTTCAATCTTGTTGGGCGAACTTTCACCAATGGACTAGTGGCACATCCGCTTATCCAATAATTTTGCAATAAGAGCTGGCAACGGGGTTCCCAGCCCAAATTAATAACTTTCATTAATAATTCTCTTCACATGTTTTGCTCTGATTTATCAGTAAGCAACTTAATTTTGCAATAGACACTCCTCCATGGTATGTGAATGTTGGAAGGCACCCGAGGATTCGGTTAGCCATGGATTGAGAAAGCCAAGGTTGGGGGAGTGTCATCCTTAATAAAACTAAAATACATGTGTAAACAAAAGAGAAGGGGGATGATCTACCTTGTTGGTAGAGACCGTCCCTCATGGGAGCCGCTCTTGGAAGGTTCGTTTGGCAAGGGGGTTAGAGTGTCCGCTACCATTCGTTGACAACAACAAACACCGCTCAAAATCTTACTTTTATGCTCTTTATATGATTTCAAAACTTGAAAAGCTCTAGCACATGATTTAATCCTGCTTCCCTCTGCGAAGGGCCTATCTTTTACTTTTATGTTGAGTCAGTAAACCTATTCCCCTCTACCTCAAGCAATCAATTGAGTTGTTGTGAACCAATCATTTATGCTATGATTCAGTTAATCATGTCTTTTATACTTTCTTGTTTAGTACCAATTTTATCTGAATGAATATGACTTTGAAGTTATCAATGATTATGAGGAGATTGTTATGCTTGAATATGAAAGCCCAGCTATAAAATTCTTATATGAAAGCTTTGCTTAGAAGTACAATCCGTTAGTAGTTCTCGACCAAGAACAAAGTTTGCCATCACCAACTATGATTTCTCATGCACCTTTACTTGTGATTTCTCTTTACTTATTTCAAGATGAGTTATATGAGGAAGTTGTTTACTAGAATGTCTTGTGTGAATGAATATGATGCTTCTTGTCCGTATTTTATTTATCGACTCTTCACTCCATAAACATGTGGTCTTGTTTATCGAGCTCGTTTCGCTTGGGGACAAGCGAGGTCTAAGCTTGGGGGGAGTTGATACGTCAATTTGCATCACTATTTTGTATCATAATTTGCTGTTATTCATTGATATATTTCATATTGGGACACAATACTTATGTTATTTCATTTATTTTGCATGTTTCATCATTATTGGAGGATCAAGCACCGGAGCCAGGATTCTGCTGGAAAAAGCACCGTCGGAACGCAATATTTCGGAAGATCAGCTGTGGAAGGAAATTTCACGTAAATTCCTATTTTCCAGATGACGGAGGGAGCCGAGGGGGAGAAGAGGGGAGACAAGGTGAGCCGGACCACGGGGTGGCCAGCCCAGCCCCTTTCGCCTCCTTTTCTTCGTACTCCTTCGTCCGAAAACCTAAGCCACGGGGAGAACCTCACGAAGGGTTACAGCCGCCTCTGCGGGGCGGAGAACACCAGAGAGAAAGAGCTCTCGGCGGGCAGGAATCCGCGGGAAATTCCCTCCGGAGGGGAAATCGACGCCATCGTCATCGTCATCGAGCTGGACATCACCTCCATCATCATCATCATCATCATCTCCACCATCTACACCGTCATCACCACCGCTGCACCTCGTCACCGCTGTAACAGTTTGGGTTGGATCTTGATTGTTTGATAGGGGAAACTCTCCCGGCACTATTCTCTACTGGTTATTGATGCTATTGAGTGAAACCATTGAACCAAGGTTTATGTTCAGATTGTTATTCATCATCATATCACCTCTGATTGTATTCCATATGATGTCTCGTGAGTAGTTCATTTAGTTCTTGAGGACATGGGTGAAGTCTAAATGCTAGTAGTGAATTATGGTTGAGTAATATTCAATGTTATGATATTTAAGTTGTGGTGCCATTCTTCTAGTGGTGTCGTGTGAACGTCGACTACACGACACTTCACCATTTATGGGCCTAGGGGAGTGCATCTTGTATTCGGTTGCTAATTGCGGGGTTGCCGGAGTGACAGAAACCTAAGCCCCGTTAGTATATCGATGCAAGAGGGATCGCAGGATCTCAGAGTTTAAGGTTGTGGTTAGATTTATCTTAATTACTTTCTTGTAGTTGCGGATGCTTGCAAGGGGTATAATCACAAGTATGTATTAGTCCTAGGAAGGGCGGTGCATTAGCATAGGTTCACCCACACAACACTTATCAAAACAATGAAGATTATTTAGCCACTTGAAGCGAAAGCACTAGACTAAAATCCCCGTGTGTCCTCAAGAACGTTTGGTCATTATAAGTAAACAAACCGGCTTGTCCTTTGTGCTAAAAAGGATTGGGCCACTCGCTGCAATTATTTCTCTAGCATTTTACTTACTCGTACTTTATTCATCTGTTACATCAAAACCCCTTGAATATTTGTTTGTGAGCATTTACAGTGAATCCCTCATCGAAACTGCTGCCAACACCTTCTGCTCCTCGTTGGGATCGACATTCTTACTTATCGAAGATACTACGATACACCCCCTATACTTGTGGGTCATCAGCAACCATGTCACCCTTTGCGAGGGTCATCTCCGGATACCTCCAAAGCTTCCTTTGTTTCAGTACTATTTCTCCGTCAAGAAGGAGAAAATTCCCAAAGCTTCCGAGTTAGCCACCTGCGGGTCAATCACTTTTATGCTCCGCCCAGGCGCGTCTGTTACCACCCGATTTTGGCCAAATCAGGAGATGGGCCGTAAGCGAAGATGGGCTTAGAAGATTACACGTGGAGCATCGTCAAAGCGGCCTTGCGCTGAGAATTTGGGCTTAGCTGCCCATGTATCTGTAATATATTAGATCGCGTTGTAATGTAGATTAAAAGATAGAGTCCAGCCCGTGCACGGTTAGGTGCACGCCTCAATTAGAAAGTCCCTTGGACTATAAATATGTATCTAGGGTTATCGAGAAAGGAGGACAATCACCGTTCAACCAAAACAAACCAATCTCGGCGCATCGCCACCCCTTTCCTACGAGGGTTCCTACCGGTAAGCATCATGCTGCCTAGATCGCATCGCGCGGCAGCGTAAAGCTTAGTATTGTTCATGCGTTGCTCGTACTGAAGCCTTTTTGATGGCGAGCAACGTAGTTATCATTAGATGTGTTAGGGTTAGCATTGTCCTTCACGTAATACGCTATCGTAGTGCAACCCTTGCATATCTAGCTGCCCTTACGTCTATCCAGACGTAAGGGAGCATCTTGCTTGATCATGCTTAGTAGATCCGATCCGTTACGGTTGCTCCCACATCTGCAGGGATTAGTTTAATATCTGCATAGTTAGGCCTTATCTTGGGGTCGGAGGATCCGGTGGTGCGTTAGATGTTGTTCACCGTCCCTGCGAGGGATGTTCCAGGATCAACGTTATGTTGGTTTTAGGCCTCTCGTAGGGGTAGTTTGCACCGTCTCTCGTAGCTGCTAGGCCCGATCGCACGTAGGACGTTCGATTATGCGGTGAAAACCCTAAACCGTCGTGGATCGTTTAGCTTTGTCCTGATCAAGCGGGATCCCCATGCCATTGCTAATCCATCAAGGACCATGGGGCGATCGGCTCTTTGAGCCGATCCACAGGGAAACCAGCCGATAAGGCTCGTATTTAATGTGCACGTGTCTACCATGCGGGAACAATCGAAGCACTAACACCTTCTGACCAGGTCTAGGTCGTGGCACGCCAGCAGCCGCCAGGACGCGGAGAAGATTTGCGGGACGACGCGAGGTGCCAGGGATCCACTAAGCGGCCTAGGAGCCTCCCGGCTCTTCGTGTTACTTAGCCAAAGCCCGTCGGGGGTTTTGGAGGGTAACACATTCAGCACGCCCGGTGGGACCATTCTGCAACATCTACATCAACATCGGCATCCGAGATGGGAGGAACAGATCACGTACGAGGAACTCCCTCCGGATCACAAGAAAAAGTACGACGAGTTGAAAGCCATCTGTGAAGCCGAACTAATCGGCTCCTTTGAGAAGACCCGTTCGCACGGCGTCGATTCAAAGGATTCACGCCACAGGCGTCCTTGAAGGGGTGGATCTGTCTCTCCCTTCACGAGGACGTACCCAAGCCTGCGTCGGAGATCAACATGGTGGCCCATTCTTGCATCGGCACTCGAGAGCATGGTGAACACCCTGGAGCGCGTTGCGCTCCGGGTGGTGCAAGAGATCATGGAGCGTCGTTACTCCCCTTCGGGACCTGTTCTAGGGACTCACCGGGGAGAGATGCAACTCCACACCAGGCCGCCTCTGCCGTACACAATGGCGGCTCCACCACAACAAAGCTCGCCGGCATACGTCGTCTACAAGGATGGGGGTGACCCGGGCGACTACCAGTTCTTGACCCGTCCAAGGAAATCCCACACGGATATGTGTGTGCGTATGTGGGGACGCAACAAGACGAGCGATCCAGGCTCCACCGGAGGATTGCGGACAGGAGCAATTGTTCGGCGGGAAGGATGCTGCAGCAGCGGGGAGTCTAGGGCAGAAGCTGAGAAACAAGCGTGGCTAGCCAAGTACGTTTGCACCAATCCGAAAGCTCATTGCCACTACCTCCACCGCGATCAGATCAGGCGCGATCTGAGAGATCAATTCGGCATCTTGCCGAAGAAGATAATCGGCTATTCCAATCCGTACCCCAATGAGTTCGCTGATCCCACTACCGCCTAAGTCTGGCTTCCGGACTTCAACAAATTCAGTGGGGCGGAAGGGTTGAGCTCCATCGAGCACGTGAGCCGATACCAGCCCAGTGGGCATGGCCGACATCGGATCAGTTACGGGTGGTGCTTCTCGCAATCCCTCACCGGTCCAGCTTTTGGGTGGTACACCTCTTTGCAGCCAAATTCGGTGCAATCATGGAAGCAGCTGGAGGAACTGTTCCACACCCAATACCATTCAGGGACTACTGAAGCTGGTTGCCGAACTAGCACAGGTTCGGCAAAAGCGAGGAGAGAGCTGAGTACATTCAGCGTTTGAACTGTCAGAACCGATGCTATTCGGTTCATATAAGCGAGAAAGAAGCGATCGAGCTGGCCGTGGCAGGGCAGCATCGTTCAAGGATCTGACGTTCCAAGTTGAGTACAACTCGTGACGCACCTGGTCAACGGACTGACCTTATATGAACAGCGCCATCCAGAAGTACCAAGACAAGTTCAAGCGCGCGATCAGCCTGGTCAATACCGATGAAGATGAAGATTCTATGGAAGATCAGGAAATTGCGGTAGCCGAGTGGACTCGGACGCCAGTGCCTGTGTCCTGCCAATGGGTGAATCCACCAGGGCCTCCAAGAGGGTTAGACTTTGACGTGACCAAAACCGAACAGATCTTCGATCTGTTACTAAAAGAGAAACAGTTGAAGCTACCCGAAGGCCACAAGATCCCTACGGCACAAGAGATAAATAAGAGGCCATACTGCAAGTGGCATCACACGTTCACGCACACCACTGATGGCGTGTAACTCACACGTTCGTTGGGAACCCCAAGAGGAAGGTATGATGCGCACAGTAGCAAGTTTTCCCTCAGAAAGAAACCAAGGTTTAATCGAACCGGGAGGAGCCAAGAAGCACGTTGAAGGTTGATGGTCGCGAAATGTGATGCGAGCGCAACACGGGATTCGGCGCCAGACCTGCACAACACAACCAAAGTACTTTGCCCCAACGAAGCAGTGAGGTTGTCAATCTCACCTTCTTGTAACAAAGGATTAAACGTATCGAGTGGAAGATGTTTGCAAAGAAAACAGTAAAACAAGTAGATTGTATGCTATGTAAAGAATAGGACCGGGGTCCACAGTTCACTAGAGGTGTCTCTCCCATAAGATAAAAGCATGTTGGGTGAACAAATTACAGTCGGGCAATTGACAAATAGAGAAAGGCATAACAATGCATATACATGACATGATAAATATAGTGAGATTTAATTGGGCATTACGACAAAGTACATAGACCGCCATCCAACTGCATCTATGCCTAAAAAGTCCACCTTCAGGTTATCATCCGAACCCCCTCCGGTATTAAGTTGCAAAGCAACAGGACAATTGCATTAAGTATGGTGCGTAATGTAATCAACAACTACATCCTTAGACATAGCATCAATGTTTTATCCCTAGTGGCAACAGCACATCCACAACCTTAGAACTTTCTGTCACTGTCCCAGATTCAATGGAGGCATGAACCCACTATCGAGCATAAATACTCCCTCTTGGAGTTAAGAGTAAAAACTTGGCCGAGCCTCTACTAATAACGGAGAGCATGCAAGATCATAAACAACACATAAACAATAGATTGATAATCACCATAATCATAGTACTCTCTATCCATCGGATCCCGACAAACACAACATATAGAATTACATATAGATGATCTTGATCATGTTAGGCAGCTCACAAGATCCAACAATGAAGCACAACAAGGAGAAGACGACCATCTAGCTACTGCTATGGACCCATGGTCCAGGGGTGGACTACTCACTCATCACTCCGGAGGCGACCATGGCGGTGTAGAGTCCTCGGGAGATGAATCCCCTCTCGGGTGCCGGAAGCGATCTCAATCCCGAGATGGGATTCGCGGCGGCGCGTCTCTGTAAGGTTTTCGTGTCGTGGCTCTCGGTCTTGGGGTTTCGCGACGGAAGCTTTAAGTGGCGGAGGGTCTGGGGGCCACACGAGGGCGGAGGTAGGTCGGCGCGGCAGGGCTTGGGCCGCGCGGTACCTCCGGCCGCCTCGTGGCCCCACTTCGTTAGGTCTTCGGTCTTGGAAGCTTCGTGCAAAAATAGGACCCTGGGCGAAAGTTTCGTCCAATTGAGAATATTTCTTTACTAGGATTTCTGAAATCAAAAACAGAAAACAGCAACTGGCTCTTCGGCATCTTGTTAATAGGTTAGTTCAGGCATAAATATGACATATAATGTGCATAAAACATGTAGGTATCATCAATAAAGTAGCATGGAACATAAGAAATTATCGATACGTTGGAGACGTATCAGCATCCCCAAGCTTAGTTCTGCTCGTCCCGAGCAGGTAAAGCGATAACAAAGATAATTTCTGAAGTGACATGCCATCATAATCTTGATCATACTATTTGTAAACATATGTAATGAATGCAGCGATCAAAGCAAAGGTAATGACATGAGTAAACAAGTGAATCATATGACAAAGACTTTTCATGAATAGTACTTCAAGACAAGCATCAATAAGTCTTGCATAAGAGTTAACTCATAAAGCAATAAATCAAAGTAAAGGTGTTGAAGCAACACATAGGAAGATTAAGTTTCAGCGGTTGCTTTCAACTTATAACATGTATATCTCATGGATATTGTCAACATAAAGTAGTATAACAAGTGCAATATGCAAATATGTAGGAATCAATGCACAGTTCACACAAGTGTTTGCTTCTTAAGGTGGAAGGAGATAGGTAAACTGACTCAACAATAAAAGTAAAAGAATGGTCCTTCAAAGAGGAAAGCATCGATTGTTGTATTTGTGCTAGAGCTTTTATTTTGAAAACATGAAACAATTTTGTCAACGGTAGTAATAAAGCATATGAGTTATGAAAATTATATCTTACAAGTTGCAAGCCTCACGCATAGTATACTAATAGCCCGCACCTCGTCCTACTTAACTTGGACTACCGGGTCTTCGCATGCCATGTTTCAACCAAGTGTCACAAAGGGGTACCTCCATGCCGCCTGTACAAAGGTCTAAGGAGAATGCTCGCATTTCGGATTTCTCGCTTTTGATTATTCTCAACTTAGACATCCATACCGGGACAACATGGACAACAGATAATGGACTCCTCTTAAATGCATAAGCATGTAGCAATGATTATTATTCTCATATGAGATTGAGGATATATGTCCAAACGAAACTTCAACCATGATTCATGGCTTTAGTTAGCGGCCCAATGTTCTTCTCTAACAATTTTGCATGCTCCAACCACTAAAATGATAGACCTTCAGACAAGACGGACATGCATAGCAACTCACATGATATTCAACAATAGTTGATGGCGTTCCCCAGAAGCATGGTTATCGCACAACAATCAACTTAATTAATAAAATATAAAGTGCATAAGTACATATTCAATACTACGATAGTTTTTAAGGCTATTTTGTCCCATGAGCTATATATTGCAAAGGTGAATGATGGAATTTTAAAGGTAGCACTCAAGCAATTTACTTTGGAATGGCGGAGAAATACCATGTAGTAGGTAGGTATGGTGGACACAAATGGCATAGTAGTTGGCTCAAGGATTTGGATGCATGAGAAGTATTCCCTCTCGATACAAGGTTTAGGCTAGCAAGGTTATTTGAAGCAAACTCAAGGATGAACAAGTGCAGCAAAACTCACATAAAAGACATATTGTAAACATTATAAGACTCTACACTGTCTTCCTTGTTGTTCAAAACTCAATACTAGATATTATCTAGACCTTAGAGAGACCAAATATGCAAATCAAATTTTAGCAAGCTCTATGTATTTCTTCATTAATGGGTGCAAAGCATATGATGCAAGAGCTTAAACATGAGCACAAAAATTGCAAAGTATCACATTATCCAAGACATTTTTAGAATTACTACATGTAGCATTTTCCAATTCCAACCATATAACAATTTAACGAAGAAGAAACTTCGCCTTGAACATTATGAGTAAAGCCTAAGGACACATGTGTCCATATGCAACAAGCGGAGCGTGTCTCTCTCCCACAAAGTGAATGCTAGGATCCATCTTATTCAAACAAAAACTAAAAAAAACAAACCGACGCTCCAAGTAAAGAACACAAGATGTGATTGAATAAAAATATAGTTTCGGGAGGAACTTGATGATGTTGTCGATGAAGAAGGGGATGCCTTGGGCATCCCCAGCTTGCTTGAGTCTTCTTAAAATATGCAGGGGTGAACCACGGGGGCATCCCAAGCTTAGAAGCTCACTCCTCTTGATCATAGTATATCATTCTCCTCTCTTGACCCTTGAAAACTTCCTTCACACCAAACTTCAAGCAAACTCATTAGAGGGTTAGTGCACAATTAATAATTCACTCATTCAGAGGTGACACAATCATTATTTTCACTTCTGGGCATTGCATAATGCTACTGGACATTAGTGGATCAAAGAAATAAATCCAACATAGCAAAAGAGGCAATGCGAAATAAAAAGGCAGAATCTGTCAAAAACAGAACAGTCCGTAAAGACGAATTTAGAAATGGCACCAGACTTGCTCAAATGGAAAAACTCAAAACTAATGAAAGTTGCGTACATATCTGAGGATCACGCTCGTAAATTGGAAGATTTTTCGAATTTTCTACAGAGAATTGTGCCCAGATTCGTGACAGACAGCAATGCTGTTTCTGCGCAGCGATCCCAAATATAACAACAACTTTGACATAGAAACTTTACTTGGCACAAAAACATGATAAGGAGAGGTTGCTACAGTAGTAAACAACTTCCAAGACTCAACAAAACAAAAAATTGCTGTAGGTAAAAACATGGGTTGTCTCCCATAAGCGCTTTTCTTTAACGCCTTTCAGCTAGGCGCAGAAAGTGCAAATCAAGTATTATCAGGAGATGAAGCATCAACATCATTACCAAGGGTGTTGGGAGTTTTCTCAACCAAGCATAGTATATTTGATATATAAGTTTTAGCGTCTCCCTTTTCATTAGTCTTAGGCTTGCTACTCTCATCGAACAAATTTTCAGGAACAAGCCAAGCATAGTTATTTTCTAATGCATCATTCATAGCTAGGAGTTTACATGGTATTGGTGCTTTGATTTCCCCACAATCATTAATGTTATTAGTGTACCTTATTCTATCCATGTCCATTTTTTCAAGTAGACCAATAAAATTGGTATGAGAACCTAGCATATTAAATTTAGCAAAAACTTTCTAGCCTCTCTTGCTAGACCACCAAATTCTCTAAGAAGGGTTTCTAAAACAAAATCTTTCTTTTCCCCTTCTTCCATATCACCAAGTGTAAGAAACATGTGTTGGATTATAGGATTGAGATTAACAAATTTAGTTTCCAACATGCTAACTAAAGCAGCAGCAGCAATTTCATAGGTAGGTGCAAGTTCTACCAAGTGTCTATCTTCAAAATCTTCAGTAATACTAACGTGATTGAAAAATTCTTCTATATTATTTCTCCCAACTATGGACCCACGTCCTACCGGTATGTCTTTGTGGTGAAATTAAAAGGAAACATGATGCAATAAGCAAAAAGTAAACAAGGCGAATAAAGTAAAGACAAGTAAAAAAAAATTGTGTTTTTGATATAGAGAGCAAGACAATAAATAAAGTAAAACTAGCAACTAATTTTTTTGTGTTTTGATTTAGTGCAGCAAACAAAGTAGTAAATAAAATAAAGCAAGACAAAAACAAAGTAAAGAGATTGAGAAGTGGAGACTCCCCTTGCAGCGTGTCTTGATCTCCCGACAACGGCGCCGGAAAAAGAGCTTGATGGCGTGTAACTCACACGTTCGTTGGGAACCCCAAGAGGAAGGTATGATGCGCACGGTAGCAAGTTTTCCCTCGAAAGAAACCAAGGTTTAATCGAACCAGGAGGAGCCAAGAAGCACGTTGAAGGTTGATGGTCGCGAAATGTGATGCGGCGCAACACCAGGGATTCCGGCGCCAACGCGGAACCTGCACAACACAACCAAAGTACTTTGCCCCAACGAAACAGTGAGGTTGTCAATCTCACCGGCTTGTAACAAAGGATTAAACGTATCGAGTGGAAGATGTTTGCAAAGAAAACAGTAAAACAAGTAGATTGTATGCTATGTAAAAGATAGGACCGGGGTCCACAGTTCACTAGAGGTGTCTCTCCCATAAGATAAAAGCATGTTGGGTGAACAAATTACAGTCGGGCAATTGACAAATAGAGAAAGGCATAACAATGCATATACATGATATGATAAATATAGTGAGATTTAATTGGGCATTACGACAAAGTACATAGACCGCCATCCAGCTGCATCTATGCCTAAAAAGTCCACCTTCGGGTTATCATCCGAACCCCTTCCAGTATTAAGTTGCAAAGCAACAGACAATTGCATTAAGTATGGTGCGTAATGTAATCAACAACTACATCCTTAGACATAGCATCAATGTTTTATCCCTAGTGGCAACAGCACATCCACAACCTTAGAACTTGTGTCCCGATTCAATCATGAACCCACTATCGAGCATAAATACTCCCTCTTGGAGTTAAGAGCAAAAACTTGGCCAGAGCCTCTACTAATAACGGAGAGCATGCAAGATCATAAACAACACATAAACAATAGATTGATAATCACCATAATCATAGTACTCTCTATCCATCGGATCCGACAAACACAACATATAGAATTACAGATAGATGATCTTGATCATGTTAGGCAGCTCTAAGATCCAACAATGAAGCACAACAAGGAGAAGACGACCATCTAGCTACTGCTATGGACCCATGGTCTAGGGGTGGACTACTCACTCATCACTCCGGAGGCGACCATGGCGGTGTAGAGTCTCTCGGAGATGAATCCCCTCTCCAGCAGGGTGCCGGAGGCGATCTCCGAATCCCCGAGATGGGATTACGCGGCGGCGGCGTCTCTAAGGTTTTCCGTATCGTGGCTCTCGTGCGGGGGTTTCGACGGAAGCTTTAAGTGGTCAGCGGGGGGGCCACAGGGGCCCGGAGGAGGTGAGTCGGCGCGGCCAGGGCTTGGGCCGCGCCGCCAGCCACTGCCGCCTCGTGGCCCCACTTCGTTAGGTCTTCGGTCTTGGAAGCTTCGTGCAAAAATAGGACCCTGGGCGAAAGTTTCGTCCAATTCCGAGAATATTTCTTTACTAGGATTTCTGAAATCAAAAACAGCAGACAAGCGGCTCTTCGGCATCTTGTTAATAGGTTAGTTCAGAAAATGCATAAATATGACATATAATGTGCATAAAACATGTAGGTATCATCAATAAAGTAGCATGGAACATAAGAAATTATCGATACGTTGGAGACGTATCAACCGACTGCAAAGTATTGCACGCACAAATTCAGATGGCGATAGTGGCCGATTAACGTTCGGACAGTTTGCCATGAAGGTAGACAAGCGTCCGTTTCCAGGACGTCAACATGGTGGACCTAAGCCACTCCATAAGAGAACCAGGTTCTCTTTCGATGTCAATATGGCAGGGTTCGTGATTCGCCATGGCGCGGACAAAGCAGAGAGCAGCCATTCTCATGGCAAGGATAAAGAGGCCGTTCCACGCGACCGGCCCCAAGACGACGATAAACGATACCTGGGAGGAGGTGAGAAGCATACGGTATCAGCGCCCATTATCCGTGCATCTCCTCAACAAGTATGAGCAGCGGTACGACCGACGTCGGCGCTACGACGAAGACAATGAGAAACATCGTCGGTGCGATGCGGAGGACGGAGGTATCGTCGAACAGCGGCAACAACGGCAGTACGAACGTCGCGCGGAGGGAGGTCTAAGGAGCAAGACAACGTGGATAAGCACTGGAGCTGTCCTTTCTTCAAACATTGCTGGGACTCGGGAATGAGCCGATTGCCAACAATCGAAACACCCGAAATGCAAACAGCAAAGGAGAAGGACGAACGAAGTGTCGTTGTTCGAGCGTCTAGGACCTCTCCATCGGAACAAACGAGCTGAGTCAACTCAAGAAGAAGACTTCGAGGAGTCGGATGGAGAAGAAGATAGGTATCACCGACCAAGGTGGTGACCGATGGACTCTCGAAGCGCCGGGTGCAGCGGCTGCGGAACTTGGAAGAAGCGAGACAGTACTGTACACGTTGAGAAGAGCGCGGCCCGATCTGCGCGCGAAAATCCAGCAAATAGTGGAGACGAGGCGCGCGCCAAAGAAAGTATGGCGCCTGAGGCAAAAGCGATGCACGGGCATCGGCCGATGCGATGCAGACGCATCGGCGGACACAAACATGGTATCCGTGGGCTGGACGAGTAGCACGTCCAATACATTGGACATACGTGGCAAGGCCGATCCCTGCGATCGGCCCTCAAAAATGAAAGCAAGGATCTTATCTCCAACATGCCACGTAGCTACGTGGAAATCCAAGAGGTTGCAAATCCTCGTCAAAGTATTGCAACGAAAAGGAGGCCGATTCAGCAATCGGCCAAAATCATCCTCAACATACCTTCGTCTGTGATCAGCGTCGATCCACCAGATGCTGAAGAGCCGATACCATCAATTACTTGACAGAATCGGCTCGGGGGCATATAGATGGATGATATACGAGGATACGGAGCTGGGAACGAATGTCAAATTTCAGTAGAGCAGCTCAAGTATGAGGCCGATACATAAACAAATCGGCCATATATAAAAAAATCGAAAATACAGAAATTTTTGAGCACAGGCCGTGTGTAGACATCGACTTAAGGATGCAAAAGCCGATGCACGGCCATCGACTCAAGAGGCCAAACGTCACGGGACGAGGCTGCGAGGACCTCCAACTTCGTTTGCAAGCCTTCAAGTATAGCGGAGCTCGGGGCATATACAGAGAAGGTGCAAGGCGCACAGGACCGCGAGAATGCACCCAGGATCGACCGCTGCATGTTCAAGATGCGAAGTCGGCAGTACTGTCAGAAGCATCAGTTAAGCTGTTGGTGATTCATCTACAACATCGGCTTTCAGTAGAGGGAAGGTAATCAATGGGAGCAAGTTTGGCTGGTACTGCATAGTGACTGCCTCAAATTAAGCCCTTTGTTCGATCTGCACATCCTCGCCATTAATCTCGCCTTGACTGAGGCCCGGGGGGCAGCTGGTCTAGTGGATGTTCTGTTTTAGAAGCCGATTGGGATATCATCGGCTGATCCTTCGCCGCAACTTTCTTCAGCAAATGATGAGTTCTTGAAGAGTCTCAGGTCTCAAAGTCTCAAAGTCATCGGCTGAGGAGTGGAGGGATGGATTACGTAGGACCGATGCGTTAACTTCGGTTTATGAAGCGTTGGTTGAGGAGAATCGGCTAATTCAATTAAGGAAAAATCGACAGAGTCTGATTAAGGGGAAATTCTTCATTAATAAAAGGGATTTCTTACAATGGAGAGCCGATTATTCAAACAAAAGGGGAACAGATTACTACTGCTGGTCCTATGCTAGCGAATCCCGGCTCTAAGAGCTGTTGCCGTCCTCGTCATCGCTGAGGTAGCCGCCCTCGTCGCTACTATCGACGAATTCCTCGTCGCTACTACTGTGACCTTCAGCGGGGGCCTCCTCCTCGTCATCATCATCGTCCTCATCGGACCATGCCCAGCCACGGATGCGTTTTGGTGGCGGTTCTTCGGAGGAGGTGTCTTCATCTGGTTCCTTCTCCGTACCGAGGGTGACATTTTCGTCTTCATCGTCCTCCTCCTCTTCGTCTACCTCTTTGGTGGAGGAAGTGAATTTACCCCGGAAGAGGGGTCGTTGCTGTCGCTCTCCGCCTCTAGTTCTCCGTCGATCAAGAACCGAAGATCCTCTTCCCCATCAGTCAGGGGCATGTTACCATCCGACCAGACAAGATCTTTGGGGCGACCTTCGGGCACGAAGTCGAAATCAAAGTCTTGCTCATCCCAATGCTCGGGAGCGCGCCGGTTGGCTTCCGTCTGATTGACCTCCGACTCTCCCTCGCTTGCGGGAGAAGATTGGGAAGAGGAGGAGAAGACATGTTGGCCGAGGAGGGCTTTTGGGAGTGCTAGTACGAGGAAGATGAAGGAGGGAACTACAGGAAGTGGCCAAATAAGAGGAGGGAACGACGATTTAATGCCTCAGCAGTTCCCAAGGACGTGGTGCCAGAGCCGTCAAGTCGTGCAGAGAAGGCGAGGAGGCAAGACGTCATCATGAAGAATACTGCGACGGTTCTGCTCTGCCACGACATGACCCCTCGAGAAAAAATCAGATGGTTTTGCCATTATCATTATCAAAACCAGGGGGGCATGTGTTACCACCCGATTTTGGCCAAATCAGGAGATGGGCCGTAAGCGAAGATGGGCTTAGAAGATTACACGTGGAGCATCGTCAAAGCGGCCTTGCGCTGAGAGTTTGGGCTTAGCTGCCCATGTATCTGTAATATATTAGATCGCGTTGTAATGTAGATTAAAAAGATAGAGTCCAGCGTGCAGTTAGGTGCACGCCTCAATTAGAAAGTCCTTGGACTATAAATATGTATCTAGGGTTATCGAAAGGAGGACAATCACCGTTCAACCAAAACAAACCAATCTCGGCGCATCGCCACCCCTTCCTACGAGGGTTTCTACCGTAAGCATCATGCTGCCTAGATCGCATCTCGCGATCTAAGCGTAGCTTAGTATTGTTCATGCGTTGCTCGTTTGAAGCCTTTTTATGGCGAGCAGCGTAGTTATCATTAGATGTGTTAGGGTTAGCATTGTTCTTCACGTAATACGCTATCGTAGTGCAAACCTTGCATATCTAGCTGCCCTACGTCTATCCGGACTAAGGGCAGCATGCTTGATCATGTAGTAGATCCGATCGTTACGGTTGCTCCTGCATCTGCGGGGATTAGTTTAATATCTGCATAGTTAGGCCTTATGGGGTCGGAGGATCCGGTGGTGCGTTAGATGCTGTTCACCGTCCTACGAGGGATGTTCCAGGGATCAACGTTATGTTGGTTTTTAGGCCTCTCGTAGGGGTAGTTTGCACCGTCTCTCGTAGCTGCTAGGCCCGATCGCACGTAGGACGTTCCGATTATGCGGTGAAAACCCTAAACCGTCGTGGATCGTTTTAGCTTTGTCGTGATCAAGCAGGATCCCCATGCCATTGCTAATCCATCAAGGACCATGGGGCGATCGGCTCTTTGAGCCGATCCACAGGGAAACCTGAGAGCCGATAAGGCTCGTATTTAATGTGCACGTGTCTACCATGCAGGAACAATCGAAGCACTAACACCTTCCTGACCAGGTCTAGGTCAGGTGGCACGCCCAGCAACCGCCGGACGCGCGCCGGAAGATTTGCGGGACGATGCGAGGTGCCAGGGATCCACTAAGCGGCCCTAGGAGCCTCTGCGTGTTACTTAGCCAAAGCCCGTCGGGGGGTTTTGGAGGGTAACAGCGTCTACCCTCCAACCGACCGCCACGAATCCGCACGATACTGGTCGGGAGGTTTCTTCTATCTGAAGGACGTTTCCGACCCTGCGAGCGAGAGGGTGCTGCCACCTTTCGAGAATAGCCCCGCCCGAGAATCCGACCTGGACGCAATGTCCTCACCTTCCGAGTCGCCTCAGCTGACTCGTGCTGTTAGGCGGATTTGCAAGTTGACGGAGGAAGGTCTAACGGGGAAGGACCTCACCATGTCCTGGTTCACCAAGCGGATCCAACCACTGCAACATCGGGACCGCTTGATGTTCTAATACACAGGGCGCGACGATCCTATGCGCGCCTGTAAGGACAACCTCTCCGCCGACGCCATCGACAAACGGATCCGACTCCCTCTTCACATTCACGTGTGTAACAAGGACATCCACACCGACGGCTCCGGGACCGCGGTACGTTACCTTGATCCACATGCTGATTCCTTTTACATTTCGAATTTTGTCTAAGTGTTGGCCCGGTTACAAAGCTCGAAGCCCTCGAGGAGGGCGAACTCGGAACTCTCCTCCGGGTCCCTCAAGCGCGAAACACCGACCCAGATGCCGCATCTGAGGCGGAAGCTCCCGAAGTTCCGCGTCCTTCCAAGAGGAAGAAGGCGGCTTCCTCCAGCCCTGCAGCCAAACGTGCCCGCGAGGCGCCTAGCATCGCGGCCACCCATAAGGCGGAGGCGGAAAAGAAGCGCCTCAAGCTTATCGATACCAGCAACTGCGCACAACCCAACATTCAGCAATTTTTCATACCATTCGGGTAAGTGTCTGGTTTCCGTCATAAAATTTTGCCACTGTTGTAAATTAGAACCTGCTAACTTGTTATTTTTGCAGCAAAAGCTCCGGAAGCCAAGCCCCCAGGATCGCCAAGAAGAAGGTGAAACCTTCTCCGGCTTCTATGCCCGTCACACCGGAAGTGGAGGTTCCGCCCAAGGCCTCCTCAACCGCCAAACCAGATCCCAAGGACGTCATCAATCTTGATGACCTTCCGGAAGATCCGACTACCGAATCCGGCAAAGGCGATTCCGGCAAGGACGCGTCCTCAATCGCACCTCCGCCTGAGCAACCCAATGTTACCTCAACTGAGGCTCCGGCTGACCAAGTTGAGAAGAAGCTGGCCTTGAGCGGCGCCACAGGCACGCCCCAGACTCATCCGCATCTCTTTCCGATTCTGCAAAAGGCTCCCCTCGCACAGCGCCACGGAGATCTCCGCCATGATGGAACAAGTGTGGGGGCCTGCGAACACGGAGGAGCAGGAGCTGGCCGATCTCGAGAGTGGCCTCAAAGTTTTCTTTGCCAAGCACAAGAGCGTGCGCCAGGTAACACTAGCCCCCAGGCATTGGTTAATGCATTTTTCCGGGTAACATGTATGAGCCAATGTCTTGAACTGTAGATTGTAGCGGAAAATCAAAATTTTCACATGCTAAAGATTTTAACTTCCGTCCAGCCCCCATAAGTTTGAATTTCCGTCTAATCCTTGAACCGCTCTCACAGAACACGCGGAAGCTGCATGAAGATTGCGCACCCACATTCGGAGCAGAAAAAAGAGATCGAGCTACTGCAAACCAGGGACGCGGATAGTCAGAAAGCCATTGCGCTGCTGGAGACCCGCCTCAAGAATTTTGAAGGTACTAACTCCGACTGAGCCCCCAGGGTCGTCAATGTAACTTATTATCTGAACTAATTGTGTTGTTGTACTTCCGAGTTCCAGAAGAAATTGCCAAGCGTCCTTCCATCGACGACCTCTCCGCCAAGGTCAAGGTTCTTGAGGCGGAAAATGAATCCCTCAAGAACTTCATGAAGGAATCCTCTGATGAAGAAAATAGGAAGAGAAGAGAACTCCTGAAAAAACATGCCCAGGAGGTATTAGATCTTGCCGAAAAGCTCAAGAAGAGCCACCAGAGGGTCCAAACCTTGGCGTCCAAGAACAAAAGTTACGAGGCGGAGGCGGAAGCTATTGACAAGATGATCTTCCGTAAGAATCTCATTTTCTTTTCGTTTTTTGGCTCCGGCTTCTTCAAACTTCTGCTTCTGTTCGCGGAACTGGCCGTATCTTTCGCAGCGAGCCTTGGCTTTGAATGGACGAAGGATGCGGTCCTCAAAAGGACAGAAGCATATGAGGAAGTGCAGGGCTCCATTGATAACCTCTTCGAGGCATGTCGAGGGGTTGCTCAATCGCTATCCTTGAAGAGAGCCAGAACCGCGGTGATGGACACCATGACAAAATTAATCAAGCAGGTGCCGGATCTCATCAAGGACTGGCAGGAGTCTTCCGCCCGCGGAGTTGCTTCTCTTGTGTTGGCAACGTGCAAAGCGCACATTCCGACCATGAATTTTGCTGACGTTGCACGCGGAGTCCCGAAGGGCGCCAACCTGAGGAACCTTCTCGTGGAGACCCAAGGGTACGACCGTGTCTTTGTTGGGCGAGTCAATCACTCGTTCTGGTACAACAAGCACAACCTCCCCGAAGGATTTTCTAACGCGGAGGATGAACCTGAGGAGGACTGTCCCGAAGAGGAAGGCTCCGGGTCAAGCTCTGATCATGAGGAAGACTTCTCCGGTGACGACTCTGGCGATGCCTCCGCCTACGTTGCTTCTGACGAGGATCAAGCCTCCGAGTAAAACCTGTGGATCAAAGAAAACTGATGCATCATTTTGGCCCCGGAGTGGGTTTTTAATATATAATTTAAGTATTTGTGAGTAGCTAGGGACGAAACAATTATGCATGTGGGCGGAAAAACTCATCCTGCGATCCGTTTAATATATTTGCATGTTTTGCCTGTTTGATTGAAAAAGCAAGTGCTGGTTTGTGAATGTTCCGGCTTGTTCACTTGACCTTCCACGAGCCGGAAAACCTTTGGCCGGAAACGCTCGCCGCGGCGAAAGCCAATGGCGTCCGTCCATAACCGCGGAAACAAGCCCCCAGCCTAGGTGCCGGAAGTCGCTACCAGAATCCATGAATTTGCAATGGAAAATTTTCCACCAGAAAACTTAAGCTTACGTCCTAAAGGACGATTTTGAAAATCACAACTTTCATACACGCCTAGGCGCAAAGATCCAGCTGCGGTTTTAGTGGAAAACATACACGATCAAAAATGAAAAATTAAAGGAGGTAAAGACTCTAAGAGTGAACCAAAAGCTTTATTTCATTGATCATGTATCATGTATATTACAAAGTATGTAATGCGTAAAGCGCTAAGTGTGGAAAGGACATAGCTGTGCTATGTTCCAGGGACGATCTGTTTCATCATATATGTCACCCGGATCCTCTCGTTTTCGTTTCCAGCGCCAGTTGGCAGGTCTGTCATTTAATTCCCGGAAATCAACAAGGTAATAAGATCCGTTGTGTAGCACTTTGCTGATGACAAAAGGTCCTTCCCATGGAGATTGCAGCTTGTGATCTTTCACCTGACGAAGGCGTAGGACTAAGGCTCTTAACCTTGTGGTCGTGGGTTCGAGCCCCACGGTGGGCGCCAACTGTCGTTGCTTAGTAGACGGTACCTCGGAGGTGGGATCCTCACGAGGGGGAAAAGAAGTAGGGGCCATAGGGCGGAGTGTCCTCGGGACGGTAGTACGCGAGTTACCCAGCTTCGGAACACTTGCACGATGACGGGGCCTCTGCTTGTCGGAATTATCCGGCGCTTGCGCGTTGTTACAATGGTTGTGGTTGTGCCTCTAGGGCTCCCGGGATCCGGCTTATATAGACGCACGGATCTAGGGTTTACATGGAGAGTCCTAGCCGGATTACAGATTGCCTAAACTACGGTACAATATCTTGCCGTGCACGTCAAGGATCCGCCTTCCATATCGTCGTCTTGGATCCGGGTTCCTCGGGCCTCCACGGATCCGGGTTCCTCAAGGTCGGTTTGGATCCGGCTTCCGATCCT
Source organism: Lolium multiflorum (assembly GCA_030979885.1). NCBI lineage: Eukaryota > Viridiplantae > Streptophyta > Magnoliopsida > Poales > Poaceae > Lolium > Lolium multiflorum. The sequence continues at coordinate 234,329,489 of CM061748.1, read as the reverse complement.
GGGCTGGACTTCATCCTTTATGATCAACAGCAACGGGCCGCCCGATGGGCCACATGCCACCATCACCGTCTATGGGCCACCCGGCTTGCCGGATCTAGGCATGTCGATGGTACACCCATAAGTATACCCACAACAAAAGGGTGCTGGGGCGGCGGGCTAGCTTTGGCGGGGGCTTGGGGCAAGCCAATGTCTTTCGTCCCGCGATCTGGTGTTACCGGCAGCCATGAGAGTTGTTGGTCTACCGATCCTCGGGAGCAGTGGCGAAGGACGGAAAAAAATTAAGGTCGGGCGAAATTTTAAACGTAAAAATGACGCAAAAGAATAAATATCTCGACACATTAATAATTTATATGATGGTAGTAGCAACATATTCAAATATAAGTATAACCTACAAAAATACTGATAATGAAACTTCAATGTTGTCTAGAAGTTCCAGGTAATGGTAAAGCTTTACCTTTCTTTTGAAAATATTTTTTAATTTCTCGAAGATCAAGACTTTTGAATATTTCCTCGCTCGATGTAGCACACTATTAAATCATTAAGCCAACTATCGGACATCTTGTTGTGCAACTCTATCTTGATAATGAAACGCATTAGTAGTTTGTTCATGTTACCGAGCTCACAATTCACAAATTTAAACTTCAGCAAATTGACAAAAACTTCTACAATTGTACCTCCCCTTAGACACCGTGTGGTTTACAGGAGGGGCGCGCGGCTAGGCTGCCTGGCCGGGGGGGGGGGGGAGTAAGAGGGATCTCGTTGGAAGGAAGCAGCCAAGGCACGAGCAGCCGGCAGCGCAAACGATCAAAGACGAGTCCTGGTCTCCCGGGGAAAGTCACCTCTGGCGTAACTCGCCTCGAAGACGAAGAGACGAAACTGACTCACGGTTGCTTCTTTTTTTTCGTTTTTGGACCTGGAATCACGATCGTTGGTCCTTCGCACGAGCGAACGGATCGCACGACACAGACAGTTCATTTCCGTCCACCAACTCATTTTTTTCTTTTGTTTTCTCTTCAAAAACTATACAGAACTGATAGTATATCCACATATGCATATATATACTCGATTTTTTGCCAAAAATCAAGGTAGGGCAAGTGCCATACCTTGCCCAAAGGGGAGCTCCGCCCCTGCTCGGGAGGTGCTCTCTCCAGTCAGGTTCGATGCTTCCAGGCAGGGGGTCCGGGATACTCGCTGCGAAGGTCTACTCGTTCTCATCCTTTTCTCCGTTGAGCTCTGAGCTGGGACGCCGGGGCGGCGGCCCTAGAAGGTGGGAGTGATATTGGTTGGCGGGCGAGCCAATGACTCTGGTGCTGGCTGGTGACCACGGCCGTGAGGGCGGCGTGGTGGTCGGCGAGTCGAGTGTTGTGGGGTGGAGATGGTGGTGATGTTGCCAAAGAGAAACCTTTGCCCCTCGGGCCACGACGACGGCGTCTGCGGACGGCGTTCCCTTGTTGAAGGCGCCGTGAGGCCAATCTCCGTTCCTCTACTTCGTCGGGTGAAAACCCAAGATCCTCGGATCGGGCGGTGGCGGCACTCCGGTGTCGTGCTCTTCTTGAAGACACCGTCTTGGAGCCCACAGCGAGGCTCACCGATGGTTGTGACGGCGATCTTCGGCAAGGCTTGCTCCGTGCCCTCCCCTTGTCGGGCTTCCTTGGCGATGTTGTTCGGTTTGTGAGCAACGAGGGTTTGCCCCCGGTGGTGGTCGGCTTCCGGTGGCGTTTCTGCGACGGAGGAGTTCTGTTGAGGCGCGCGTGAAAAATGGCTCGCTCTCGAGTGAGCTCCGGCTCGACACTGTAGACTCCAGCTCTATTTCGAGTCTCGTAGGCGCTTTGGCTGAGCTTGTTGGTCGCGCTTTCGGTTGTAGCTTCTTCGGTAGTTCGTGTGGGTGTGTGGTGTCGTTTTGTAAGCTGGGTTCAACACTTTGTATCGTTCTCGTCGTTGATGGGTTTTGTTAATTTAAAGTTGGGCCTTTTATCTAAAAAAAAATACGCCAACGATTCTTGAACCTGGTTGCACACGGGCCAATTTCCGCAATTTGTCTACAACGGCGATCTGTCTTTTTTTTTTTTGGTAATTTGCAAACCGACAATTTGTTGGCTGAAAATGATATCTCCTTCCGTTCTTGTTCCAAGTTCCATCCCATCTTACTGCAACTAGTCGGAAGCAAATTTGGTGCACATGAGCACCAGTGCTCCTGGTTTTTTAAAAATTTAAAAACTGTATATCTATGTTTTAAAAAATCGTCACATTTATTCCGTGAATACATAAATATGTCATGAATACTCGTGCAAAATTTCGTTAGAGATTGCATTGTATTTTGAGCTACAGGAAAAAAACAAATTTGTTGCTACGTATAGTGGCATATATTTGTTAGAAATTTGTCTTTTTTGTATAGCTCAAAATACAACATATTTTTCTACAGAATTCACACAGTATCTTCGAAATGTTTATATGTATGTGAGTATTTAATATCAATTTTTTTGAAATTCGAAAAATATGATTTTTAGAAAACAGGAGCACTGGTGCTCATGTGCCAAAGACACTTTCCGCAACTAGTCGTAAAAGTTGACTGAACATAGTAGCGCCATCTCGCGGGCAGCCTTAAGAAAACTTGATTGTAAGAATTGTCATTAGTCTGCGTGGTTAGGCGTCTGATTGATTACAGATGGCGTGCTTAAGCTGGTATCTTTCGCCTTAAATGAGGCGGGTCACGAGTAACGACCGTCGGAAAAAAGGCGAATACGCCGCCGTCGCACCTCGCGACCATGGCCGGTCGCTTTTGAAAGAGGAGGTTCCGCTCGCTCTGCCTCCATTCTCTGGACACCACGGGATCTCTCTAGAACATTTCCAACCGGACGAACCCAAAATTAATGACTAAATTATCCTCACATGTCCGTTTGCGTCGGCTGAAATGGCTAAAATTGACCGCGCATCCGTTTGCAGCGGGAGCAACCCCTAGCGAGGGTAAATTTTTTTTTAGGTTCGAATTGTTTAAACATAATTTACATAGTGATAAAAGGAAAATATAAAATATAAAAACTAAAAGCCCTAGCCTACTCCTCCTCCTCGTTGTCGTCGAGCACAACGAAGTTAGGTACCCGCCACAGCAAGTTGGCAACCGGCGGAATGTACACCGGTGCCGCCGGTGGTGGAGGTGGAGGAGCCCACGGGTTGAATGGTGGAGGCGGCGGCGGGTGCGGGGCCGAGTTCTGCACCGCCTGTTGTAGGGCATGTTCCTCTGTGAGGCTAGCAGGCATGAAATGGGTGGCGTACCGAGGCAGTGGCCGCTGCACCGGTCGGTCCGCCTGCGAGACGAGGACGCCGAGCCTCTCGATCTCCTCGTCGGTCATGGTTGGTGGGAAGTCAAAGTTCCAGCCCTCCGCCATGGCCGCCTGCTAGTCGTGCAAGACGCAGGCGATGAAGTCGTCGCTGTTGTCCTTGGCCACATCGTTCTGGTAGGCTAGCGTGTACGCGTCGTCGTCGTCCCCATCCTCGTCGTCGTCGTCCTGTGGAGGCGCCGACGGGTGCCGTGTTTGATGACGAGGCGGTGGCGAGTGCGCGAACGGGAAGTCTTGGTCACCGAGGAAGCCTGCCTTCCTCCTCGAATCCTCCTCGGTACGGTACCAAGTGTGCCACTGATTTGAGCTGATGGCGAAGGCTGGATCGTCACGTAGGTCCGGCGGCAGGTAAATCCGCCTGCGCCGGATCTCGGCGCTCCTGTACAGCTCGCGATGGGGCACCGACAGGACAGGCACCCGACGATACCTGAGCCGCTAGCCGCTGCCAGGAAGGTGCACATCCCTCCAGCGATCGCACGCCACACAGTTGGCGTGCAGCACCCGCGCCATATTGACGTGGAGCGGCACCCTGTTCGTCCGCGCGTCCTTGTTGGTGCCGCTGCCGGACGAGTCGTGCCTTTTCTTTCTCATGGTGGATGCGGCAGCACGCGGTGGTGAGCGGACGTGACGGTGGTGTGGGCAATGGGAAGGACGCCCGTCGCATTTTAAAGGACGGGCGCGCGGGAGATGATGCCATTGATGGCGGCGCAGAAGCCTAACCGCCACCCGCCAATCCTAGTGCAGAAGAGAAAGCGGCGCTATTGGTGGCGAAGGCTGCGGCACAGACGCGAAAGTGATGACTAAATATGGAACTCTAGAGGAAGACCTATGGGAGTCCCGGGGAAAGCTCAGAGGACAAATATGAGACTTTAGAGGAAGACTTAGAAGAGGAATCCGAGGACGAATACGATGCAATTAAAAAAAGATAGAATTCTAGTTAATGGTTCCAATTTGTTCTGAATTTTTCAGCCTGTGACTATAAATCCACTTTTTCTCCTTTTTAATCTCAATAGAAAGAAACAGAAAGTTTTATTGTGTTAACAATGTATGTTTTAAGATAGAATCTATTGAAGAGAGTAATAGAAACTGGAGCCACCGAAGCGATGACCACGAAAACGATGATGCGCTCGAAACCTGTCGCTGCCAAGCGGGCTTATGAAAAAAGCATGCGAACACTCGGCGCGACCACGCAGCGTCCACGGAGACGCATTCCAAACGCAAATATGCGTCGTGTTTGCGTCTCGGCGGACGGCTCGATCATTATATATCGGGTCGCCGGGCCTCATCTCAGACACATTTTTTAACAAGCGATCGCGGAACGTCCGTTTCGATCGCCCGGTTGGAGATGCTTTAACACGGCTTTCTTTAGTTAGGAGCGACAAATTTGCTTACCAGTACAACTTAGACGCGGCCATTTCGGGGGTCAAATCTGGCCCCCTTGATCACCTCCGAGTATCAATCCACGACTATGGCCCTTACAGCATGTCTAACAGGCCCCTTACTTTTCTGCCCCGTATAACGCTTGAAATTCGCCCCATATAAAAAAAATGGTCGATCAGACACCGCTCCGTCTAGCAGAACCCGTATTTGACCCCGTATATTTGTAAATTTAAAACCGCGGGAAAGTTTCATTCATAGTTCGTCGATCATACATAGAAATCGACGTACCTACATACATACAAAATGCGCGATAGGATCGCGACTTCTAGTCGGAGAGGTCGATGATGAACCCATCGGCCTCCGCCTCCGCCTCGCCTGCGCCTGCGCCGCCCGCGCCTCCGCCTCCTTCACGGCGGCGATGGCCGCCGCGCCTTTTCTTCCTCCTCCGCCTTGTCCTTCTCGGCGGCTTCCTTGAGGGAGTCTTCAATCGCCTTCAACAAGGCGGGGTCCTCCTCCTCCTCGGCTTCCTCCTCCTCCTCGCCGGCGAGCGGGGCACCTCCGCCGCTGGTGCTCCCGATCATCGCCCTCCACGCCTCGCTCACCCGGCGTTGGCGCTCCCACTCGGCGAGCCACGCCGAGAACTTCGGGCCGCTCATCGGCTTGAGCGGCGGGTCCTCGTGGTACCAGCGGCCGCCCCCGTGAAGTCGACGAGCTTCTCGGCACGAACTCCCCGCCGTCGTACATGCAGGCCGCGGCGGCTGCCGGCGGCGGATCTTTTGCAAAAAAGCCGCCACGCGTCCTCCACGTTGTCCGGCGAGCGGGATCGCTTCAATCCGCTCGCCGGGGAGGCGCCTGTTGGAGATATGCCCAAGAGGCAATAATAAAAGTGGTTATTATATATCTTTATGTTTATGATAAAAGTTTATATACCATGCTATAATTGTATTAACTGAAACATTGATACATGTGTGATATGTAAACAAACAAAGAGTCCCTAGTAAGCCTCTTAACTAGCTTGTTGATTAATAGATGATTAGTTTCATAATCATGAACATTGGATGTTATTAATAACAAGGTTATATCATTGTATGAATGATGTAATGGACACACCCAATTAAGCGTAGCATAAGATCACGTCATTAAGTTATTTGCTATAAGCTTTCAATACATAGTTACCTAGTCCTTATGACCATGAGATCATGTAAATCACTTATACCGGAAAGGTACTTTGATTACATCAAACGCCACTGCGTAAATGGGTGGTTATAAAGGTGGGATTAAGTATCGGAAAGTATGAGTTGAGGCATATGGATCAATAGTGGGATTTGTCCATCCCGATGACGGATAGATATACTCTGGGCCCTCTCGGTGGAATGTCGTCTAATGTCTTGCAAGCATATGAATAAGTTCATAAGAGACCACATACCACGGTACGAGTAAAGAGTACTTGTCAGAGACGAGGTTGAACAAGGTATAGTGTGATACCGATGATCAAACCTCGGACAAGTAAAATATCGCGTGACAAAGGGAATTGGTATCGTATGTGAATGGTTCATTCGATCACTAAAGTCATCGTTGAATATGTGGGAGCCATTATGGATCTCCAGATCCCGCTATTGGTTATTGGTGGAGTGAGTACTCAACCATGTCCGCATAGTTCACGAACCGTAGGGTGACACACTTAAAGTTGGATGTTGAAATGGTAGAACTTGAATATGGAATGGAGTTCGAATATTTGTTCGGAGTCCCGGATGTGATCCCGGACATCACGAGGAGTTCCGGAATGGTCCGGAGAATAAGATTCATATATAGGATGTCATTTTATGTGAATAAAATGATGCGGAAGGTTCTATGGAAGGTTCTAGAAGGTTCTAGAAAAGTCCGGAAGAAACCACCAAGGAAGGTGGAGTCCACTTGGGACTCCACCTCCATGGCCGGCCAACCCTAGTGGGGGAGGGGCCCAAGTGGACTCCCTTGGGGGCCGGCCACCCTATGGAAGGTGGAATTCCCACCTCTAGTGGGAGGGAACCCACCATATGGAAGGGTTTGGGTTCGGGTCTTATTCGAAGACTTGTAGTCCAACACTTGGGGCTTCCACCTATATATAGAGGGCCAAGGGGAGGGGGCCGGCCACCCAAAAAGCCACAAGCTTGGCCGCCCCCTATAGTGGCCGGCCACCCCCTCTCCCCAAACCTTAGCGCCCCGCTCCTCCACCATATCCCGCACGCTTAGCGAAGCTCCGCCGGATTTCTCCACCGCCACCGACACCACGCCGTCGTGTCGGATTCAAGAGGAGCTACTACTTCCGCTGCCCGCTGGAACGGGGAGGTGGACGTCGTCTTCATCAACAACCGAACGTGTGACCGAGTACGGAGGTGCTGCCCGTTCGTGGCGCCGGAACCGATCGTGATCAAGATCTTCTACGCGCTTTTGCAAGCGGCAAGTGAACGTCTACCGCAGCAACAAGAGCCTCCTCTTGTAGGCTTTGGAATCTCTTCAAGGGTGAGTCTCGACAATCCCCTCGTTGCTACCGTCTTCTAGATTGCATCTTGGCTTGGTTGCGTGTTCGCCGTAGGACAATTTTTGTTTTCTATGCTACGTTATCCTACAGTGGTATCAGAGCCGTGTCTATGCATAGATGGTTGCACGAGTAGAACACAATGGTTTGTGGGCGTTGATGCTCTTGTTATCTTTAGTTGAGTACTTTGCATCTTTGTGGCATAGTGGGATGAAGCGGCTCGGGCTAACTTTACATGACCGCGTTCATGAGATTTGCTCCACGCTTGACATGCAACTTGTATTGCATAAGTGGCTTTGCGGGTGTCTGTCTCTCCTACTAGTGAAGATTCAATTTACTCTTCTATTGACAACACTAGTATCACCGTTGTGGTTCATGTTCGTAGGTAGATTGGATCTTGCTCGAAAACCCTAAACCACGTAAAATATGCAAACCAAATTAGAGAACGTCTAACTTGTTTTTGCAGGGTTTGGTGATGTGATATGGCCATAATGTGATGATGAATATGTATGAGATGATCATTATTGTATTGTGGCAACCGGCAGGAGCCTTATGGTTGTCTTTAAATTTCATGTTGAGTAGTATTTCAAAGTAGTTGTAATAGTTGCTACATGGAGGACGATCATGACGGCGCCATTGACCTTGGTGCTTCGCCGACGATGATGGAGATCATGCCCGTTGATGATGGAAATCATGTCCGTGCTTTGGAGATGAAGATCAAAGGCGCAAAGACAAAAGGGCCATATCATATCACATATGAATTGCATGTGATGTTAATCCTTTTATGCATCTTATTTTGCTTAGATCGCGACGGTAGCATTATAAGATGATCCCTCTCACTAAAATCTCAAGATAATAAAGTGTTCATCCTTAGTAGCACCGTTATCAAGTCTTATCGTTTCGAAGCATCTCGTGATGATCGGGTGTGATAGATTCGATAAGTACATATAACGGGTGCAAGACAGTTTTGCACATGCGGATACTAAGGTGGCCTTGACGAGCCTAGCATGTAAAGACATGGTCTCGGAACACGTGATACCGAAAGGTAGAGCATGAATCATATGATTGATATGATGAACACTTTGAGTGTTCACCATTGAAATTACATCTTGTCTCGTGATGATCGGGCATAGGTGTGATGGATTTGGTTCGTGTGATCACTAAGACAATGCGAGGGATATTGTTTTGAGTGGGAGTTCACCTAGATTTTTAATTATGTAGAATTAAAATTTGAACTCAATTTGTCATAAACTTAGTCTAAACTATTGCAAATATGTTGTAGATATGGCGTCCTCAATCAATTTTAACCAGTTCCTAGAGAAAGAAAAGCTTAAGAGCAACGGTAGCAACTTCACCGACTGGTTCCGTCATGTGAGGATCTTCCTCAATGGCGGAAATCTGCAATATGTGCTTGATGCACCGCTAGGTGACCCTCCTGCAGAAACTGAAACCGATGAAGTAAAGAATGTTTACGTGACTCGGAAAACTCGGTACTCTCAAGTTCAGTGTGCCATCTTATGCAGTCTGGAATCCGATCTTCAAAAACGTTTTGAGCACCACGATCCTCATGAGTTGATAAAAGAGTTGAAGACTATTTTTGAGACTCATGCGGCCGTGGAATGCTATGAAGCATCGAAACACTTTTTCAGCTATATGATGGAAGAAGGCAGCTCCATTAGTGAGCACATGCTCGTTATGACCGGGCATGCGAAGAAACTCTGACTTGGGAATAGTGATTCCTAACAGACCGGGGATTAATCGTGTCCTTCAATCACTGCCACCAAGTTACAAGAACTTTGTGATGAACTACAATATGCAGAACATGAACAAGGAGTTTCCTGAACTCTTTGGCATGCTAAAAGCTGCTGAGATTGAGATCAAGAAAGAGCACCAAGTGTTGATGGTCAACAAGACCACCGCTTCAAGAAACAGGGCAAGTCTAAAGGCAAGAACAAGAAGAGTGGCAAGAAAGCTGCCACGCCTCCTGTGAAACCTAAGTCGGCCCTAAGCCTGATGCTGAGTGTTATTACTGCAAGGAGAAGGGACAGAAGCGTAATTGCTCCAAGTATTTGGCGGATCGAAGAGCGGCCTTATCAAGAAGAAGAAAGAAGGTATATCGATATACATGTTATAGATGTTTATCTCACTAGTTCTCGTTCTAGTACCTGGGTATTTGATACTGGTTCGGTTGCTCATATTTGTAACTCGAAACAGGAACTAAAGAATAAACGACAACTGCTGAAAGATGAAGTGACGATGCGCGTTGGAAACGGATCCAAGGTCAATGTGATCGCAGTCGGGACACTTCCTCTACATCTACCTTCGGGATTAGTTTTAAGCCTAAATAATTGTTATTATGTACCCGCGTTGAGCATGAACATTATATCAGGATCTTGTTTAATGCAAGACGGTTATTCATTCAAGTCTGAGAATAATGGTTGTTCTATTTTTATGAATAATATCTTTTATGGTCGAGCACCACAAAAGAATGGCTTATTTCTGTTAGATCTCGATAGTAGTAATACGCATATACATAACATTGATGCTAAGCGAATTAAATTAAATGATAATTCTACTTATATGTGGCACTGTCGTCTTGGTCATATTGGAGTGAAACGCATGAAGAAACTCCATACCGATGGATTACTTGAATCACTTGACTTTGAGTCACTTGATAGATGCGAAGCATGTCTGATGGGAAAAATGACTAAGACTCCATTCTCGGGTATGATGGAGCGAGCTACTGACTTATTGGAAATCATACACACAGATGTATGTGGACCAATGAGTGTAGCATCGCGCGGTGGTTATCGTTATGTTCTAACCTTCACAGATGATTTGAGTAGATATGGGTATATCTATTTAATGAAACATAAATCCGAAACTTTCGAGAAGTTTAAGGAATTCCAAAGTGAAGTAGAAAATCAACGTAACAAGAAGATTAAATTTCTACGATCTGATCGCGGAGGTGAATATCTGAGTTATGAGTTTGGCATGCATTTAAAGAAATGCGGAATACTTTCACAATTGACACCGCCGGGAACACCACAACGAAACGGTGTGTCCGAACGTCGTAATCGAACTCTCTTAGATATGGTTCGTTCTATGATGTCTCTTACTGATTTGCCGTTATCATTTTGGAGTTATGCATTAGAGACAGCCGCATTCACTTTAAATAGAGCACCATCAAAATCCGTTGAAACGACGCCGTATGAATTATGGTTTAATAAGAAACCTAAGCTGTCGTTCCTAAAAGTTTGGGGTTGCGAAGCCTATGTAAAAAAGTTACAACCGGACAAGCTTGAACCCAAAGCGGAGAAATGCGTCTTCATAGGATACCCTAAGGAAACTATAGGGTACACTTTCTATCACAGATCCGAAGGCAAGATCTTTGTTGCTAAGAACGGAACCTTTCTTGAGAAAGAATTTCTCAATAAAGAAGTGACTGGAAGAAAAGTAGAACTCGATGAGATTGAAGAATCTCTACTCGTTGATCAGAGTAGCGCAGACCGGAAAATGTTCCTGTACCACCTACACCGGCAACAGAGGAAGCTAATGATAATGATCATGAAACTTCAAATGAGACAGCTACTGAACCTCGCAGATCGACAAGGGATCGTGCCACTCCAGATTGGTATGATCCTTGTCTAAATGTCATGATTGTGGATAACAATGATGAAGACCCTGCGACGTATGAAGAAGCGATGATGAGCCCAGATTCCAACAAATGGCAAGAAGCCATGAAATCCGAAATGGGATCCATGTATGATAACAAAGTATGGACTTTGGTAGAATTACCTGATAGCCGCAAGGCTGTCGAGAATAAATGGATCTTCAAAAGAAAAACAGATGCTGATGGTAATATTACTGTCTATAAAGCTCGACTTGTCGCAAAGGGTTTCCGACAAATTCAAGGTGTTGACTACGATGAGACTTTCTCACCTGTAGCGAAGCTAAAGTCTGATTTTGTTAGCAATAGCTGCATTTTTCGATTATGAGATTTGGCAGATGGATGTCAAAACGGCGTTCCTTAATGGAGACATTGAGGAAGAGTTGTATATGGTACAACCCAAAGGTTTTGTCGATCCTAAAAATGCTGACAAAGTATGCAAACTTCAGCGTTCAATCTATGGACTGAAGCAAGCATCAAGAAGTTGGAACCGACGCTTTGATAAGGTGATCAAAGACTTCGGGTTTATACAGTGTCATGGAGAGGCCTGTATTTACAAGAAAGTGAGTGGGAGCTCTGTAGCATTCCTGATATTATATGTAGATGACATATTATTGATTGGGAATGATATAGAACTATTAAGCAGTGTAAAGGGTTATTTGAATAATAGTTTTTCAATGAAAGACCTTGGTGAAGCATCATATATATTAGGCATCAAGATTTATAGAGATAGATCAAGACGTCTAATAGGGCTATCACGAGTACATACCTGGACAAGATTCTGAAAAAGTTTAGAATGGACGAAAGTAAGAAAGGATTCTTACCTATGTTACCGGGCAAGGTCTTGAGTAAGACTCAAGGACCGGCTACGGCAGAAGAAAGAGAAAGGATGAGTCGGATCCCCTATGCCTCGGCAGTAGGCTCTATCATGTATGCCATGCTATGTACAAGACCGGATATAGCACATGCTGTTAGTTTGACTAGCAGATATCAAAGTGATCCAGGATGGAACACTGGACAGCGGTCAAGAATATCCTGTAGAAAAGAACTAAGGATATGTTTCTTTGTTATGGAGGTGACCAAGAGCTCGTTGTAACAAGTTACACCGATGCAAGTTGGAACACCGATCCTGATGACTCTAAGTCACAATCTGGGTACGTGTTTATATTGAATGGTCTGCAGTGGGCAAGCTCGAAGCGGTGCACGGTGGCGAAATCCTCAACAATCGGAATACATAGCGGCCGGAGGCTTCATCGGAAGCGGTATGGATGAAGAGGTTCATTGTAGAGCTCGGTGTGGTTCCTAGTGCATTGGACCCACTAGTCATCTATTGTGACAACATGGGTGCCATTGCCAATGCACAAGAACCAAGGTCACACAAGAGGCTGAAGCATATCAAGCTGCGTTACCACTCGATTCGCGAGTACATCGAAGATGGAGAAGTAAAGATTTGCAAAGTACACACTGATCTGAATGTAGCAGATCCGTTGACTAAAGCTCTCCCTAGGGCAAAGCATGACCAACACCAGAATGCCATGGGTGTTAGGTACCTTACAATGTAATCTAGATTATTGACTCTAGTGCAAGTGGGTTGGAGATATGCCCAAGAGGCAATAATAAAAGTGGTTATTATATATCTTTATGTTTATGATAAAAGTTTATATACCATGCTATAATTGTATTAACTGAAACATTGATACATGTGTGATATGTAAACAAACAAAGAGTCCCTAGTAAGCCTCTTAACTAGCTTGTTGATTAATAGATGATTAGTTTCATAATCATGAACATTGGATGTTATTAATAACAAGGTTATATCATTGTATGAATGATGTAATGGACACACCCAATTAAGCGTAGCATAAGATCACGTCATTAAGTTATTTGCTATAAGCTTTCAATACATAGTTACCTAGTCCTTATGACCATGAGATCATGTAAATCACTTATACCGGAAAGGTACTTTGATTACATCAAACGCCACTGCGTAAATGGGTGGTTATAAAGGTGGGATTAAGTATCCGGAAAGTATGAGTTGAGGCATATGGATCAATAGTGGGATTTGTCCATCCCGATGACGGATAGATATACTGGGCCCTCTCGGTGGAATGTCGTCTAATGTCTTGCAAGCATATGAATAAGTTCATAAGAGACCACATACCACGGTACGAGTAAAGAGTACTTGTCGGAGACGAGGTTGAACAAGGTATAGTGTGATACCGATGATCAAACCTCGGACAAGTAAAATATCGCGTGACAAAGGGAATTGGTATCGTATGTGAATGGTTCATTCGATCACTAAAGTCATCGTTGAATATGTGGGAGCCATTATGGATCTCCGGATCCCGCTATTGGTTATTGGTCGGAGTGAGTACTCAACCATGTCCGCATAGTTCACGAACCGTAGGGTGACACACTTAAAGTTGGATGTTGAAATGGTAGAACTTGAATATGGAATGGAGTTCGAATATTTGTTCGGAGTCCCGGATGTGATCCCGGACATCACGAGGAGTTCCGGAATGGTCCGGAGAATAAGATTCATATATAGGATGTCATTTTATGTGAATAAAATGATGCGGAAGGTTCTATGGAAGGTTCTAGAAGGTTCTAGAAAAGTCCGGAAGAAACCACCAAGGAAGGTGGAGTCCACTTGGGACTCCACCTCCATGGCCAACCCTAGTGGGGGAGGAGTCCCAAGTGGACTGGGGCCCACCCCCTATGGAAGGTGGAATTCCCACCTCTAGTGGGAGGAAGGTTTCCCACCATATGGAAGGTTTTGGGTTCGGGTCTTATTCGAAGACTTGTAGTCCAACACTTGGGGGCCACCTATATATAGAGGGCCAAGGGGAGGGGCCGGCCACACCAAAGCCATAAGCTTGGCCGCCCCTATAGTGGCCGGCCACCCTCTCCCCCGAGCGCCCCGCTTCTCCACCATATCCCGCACGCTTAGCGAAGCTCCGGCGGATTTCTCCACCGCCACCGACACCACGCCGTCGTGCTGTCGGATTCAAGAGGAGCTACTACTTCCGCTGCCCGCTGGAAGGGGAGGTGGACGTCGTCTTCATCAACAACCGAACGTGTGACCGAGTACGGAGGTGCTGCCCGTTCGTGGCGCCGGAACCGATCGTGATCAAGATCTTCTACGCGCTTTTGCAAGCGGCAAGTGAACGTCTACCGCAGCAACAAGAGCCTCCTCTTGTAGGCTTTGGAATCTCTTCAAGGGTGAGTCTCGACAATCCCCTCGTTGCTACCGTCTTCTAGATTGCATCTTGGCTTGGATTGCGTGTTCGCCGTAGGAAAATTTTTGTTTTCTATGCTACGTTATCCTACAGCTACTGCGGCGGCGGGCGTCCATCTCGGCGCTGGGGTCGAATGCGGCGCGGGGGAGGGAGGAATTGCTCGCCGCAGCGGGGTGGAGGCGGCAGCGGCGCACGGCGGAGCTAGGGTTGCGAGTGAGGTTAACCCCTCACTCGCACTGCGCCCAGCATAAATAGTGGGCGGAGGGGCCGATTTCCTAGGCCCGTATTCCGAAAGCGGCCCGAATACGGGGCCTGCTAGACGGCCCAAACCGCGCCTGCCCTGTATGTCGCCGGAATTTTACGGGGTAGGCGGGTTATAAGGGGCCTGTTAGACCTGCTCTTATCCGGGTCATGGGCGTCGCTTGTCTGCTAGCTTCCCGGCCGGGACACGGACACCGGTTACAGCTGACCAAATACCTCCGGCCGGGTTCAGCTGTTTACGACTTGTTTTCTCCCCTACCGTTCGTGTTGCGAAGCTTCTGGAAGGCGAATACCTCAGCTCCAATCATACCGCTGCAGTACAGCAGTAGAATAACAGGACATATCGGATGATTGTACGTACACATTCTACTCCGTACTGTAGTTTACTCTGAATGTAGTTACCACGTTTGGCTTTTAAGGTGGTTGCTTTACTCTGCTTGCCCGATTCCTGCTCTATCTTGTTACAACCGTCTGCAAGCTTCGATAGCCCCGAAATCCCCGGTAATAGCTAGGCAATCCAAGAGACCAATGGTAGCAACCCACTGCTGGAGCAGGTGCCGTCACAGGCATAGATCTAACCTAGCTACTAACCTGTTGACATGGCTTACTACACTAGTCGTCGTCTATCCAGTTGACAATATTGATGATGGAATATTCGGAACGCCGAGGCGATCATGCATGCGTGCATGCACACAACCTGGACGTCCTGCTCCTCCGTTGAAACCACGCTACCGGGGAGCGGCAGTTTTGGGGTCTCGCGGGGAAACCAGCCACTTGTTTCTGACCTTCGGAGCAGTCCTGCTTGGTAGTAGCCTCTTAAGATCAAGCTAGCCCCCTGACATGCCAAACTTCAGCACATGCAACATCTGAAGTTCTTAAAAAATTGCCATGTTTGTCCCTGTATCCTTCATTCATTAGTGTCAAATTTAGGAGTATTTCTTTGATGTTGTACATCTATGTTCAAGTCAGTCAACATTAGGGTACCCTCTATTTTATTTAGTTCAACAAAAGTACATTAGGGTACCTTCTACTTCTTTAGTTCAGCAAAATGAAATAAGTTTTATTGAACTAAAGAGGTAGAGGGTACTGTAATAGTGACCCACTTGCATCTCTATCTTTTTTTTTGGAAGGGGCAAAATCTTTGCCCTATTCATTCATTAAGAAAAAACTTTACGGTTTGTTACAATCCCGAGCGAAGCTCGGTAACTCAAAACTATTACTCTTGCGTCTTAATTGAACCCACATTCTTAGCACCTGCCATTGTGAAAACATTTCGAAAAAACACTCGCATTCCGTGCATTCCAATCTCCCAAGAGGTGAGTATAATTAGGGATGGAAATGACTTCCCCTTGGCATCGTTGGTGTAGATGAAGCTAAGCCGCCACTCTTTGACCATCTCGAAATTTCCCCAAGTAGAAGTGTCCACATTGGTAATGCCTAGCCAAGCGATTACCAAACCCGCATGAAGTGGCGACATTTGAAAAGAAGATGTGCCCCGGTTTCGGCCTCCCTTTTGCAAAGTTGACACACTCCGCAATTTGGCTACCCGCGCGTTTGGAGGAGGTCGGTTGTCCAAGCACGGTTTTGGAGAACAAGCCAATCGAATATCTTGCACTTACGTGCAACCCATATTTTCCACACCGCCTCCGGCATGTAGGAGTTAATCATGCCTTCAAATTGGCCATGTAAGCCGACGCTGCCGTGTAAGATCCCGATACGGTGAATTTAAATGTGATGTCATCCGCGGTACCCTCGATGAGTTGTGCCTCATTAACCCTTGTGGCCTTGTCCATAAGTCCCCGAACTTGGTAATGTGGTTAATTGTGATGGCTTCGTTTGTCTTGATTTTGGCTATCCAAAACTCTTGGTTAATGCCTTTGTGCACCATGAAGTTTTTGCGCTTAGATATTGCAAAAAATAGACGGTGCAATGTTCTTCGGTTTCCTCCCTTGAAGCCAAGGCGAATGCCAAAAGCTTGCAATAGGCCCATCGCTGATGGTGATGGTAGTGCCCGCATAGAATAGATCCATATCCGCTTCATTACAAGGGTGATCATCACCAATCCATGCCTTAGAAGGGTCTTTCGAACGTAGCCAGGGTTGTCTTAGACGCATAGCTCTTGAAAACTAGTCGAGGTCCATAATGCAAAGCCCTCCTTCATCTTTCGGCCTACAAATGGTCTTCCAATTAACCTTGCGTTGCCTCCTGGGACCTTGTCCGTGCCCTCTCAAAGGAAAGATCCCTCAAACTTGTTGATCGTTGCCAAGGCCTCGCTCGAACTTGTGGCTTTGTGTGGTAATCATCGTTTTGACAAGAGTGCCTCTACTGGCGGCGTCGATGTTCTTTCCATGAGGGAACGAGCTTGGAGTCCGCCTTGCCAACAAGTTGTTGCACATCGACACTTTGAGGGCTTCTTGTAGACAAAGGAAAGCCAATGTATTTTACTGGGCAATTTGAGCGTCGGATAGGTAAGCTTGCATAATGTTATCGAGATGAAGTTGGGAGCATCTAATTGGATCCGCAATACTCCTATGGACGTTGGTGACCACGTACGTCCCATGATATATGTATATTCATTCTCGGGTGTCCTCAATCTTAGTTCAAAACTTAGTCTTATCTTCTTCTTCGACCTAGGTTTTGGATAAAAACCTATGAGTATTGGTGGACTTACTTATGCAAAAATCGAATCAGCAATTTTGCTGCCACGAGCTAGGAGTTGGTCTAGTCCACCTTAAAAAATACAAAATGAAAAAAAGGAGAAAACTCTCTTCTGAACTAAATGCAAACAATGGATTAAACTTTCTCAGTCTTATTTAGAAGCAAATTGTTATTGAATTCCAAATTAAATATATACTGATATAGTTTATAGAATGCGTTGCCTCGAGTCTTGGCTAACAAAACCCATGGCATAAGGGAGGACAATAGGGCATGCTACATTTTTTAGCAGATGCTTCAAGCACATGGAGAATATGTGAAAGGTCACGCAAGTTTGTTCGGACTTGACTTCAGCGTTTGACATGGATACAAAGCTCAAATCTGAATGAGGCGCTCAAATCTGATTCCAATTTCGCGCTGCGCTCGACCGGTCTTAAAAGTAAGTAATCCGCCCTGTTTCAATCGGACAGATACTGCGACCTCCCTGTTATCGGCCCGTGATGGCCAACTGCGATAAGAATACACCTGCTTGCATCGTTTTTTAATACAGTGTACTGTCAGCTGATGTGTCCAGTAGACATGGGAGAATTAACAAAGCTGCTGAAAAGTTTTTTAACCGGGCTCACGCAGCAGTCACCACGCACCAACCACGTAGCCGAAATATATCCAGAAACAAAGCTGCTGCGGATAGATACGCTTCCTGTTTCGTTGCTTTCACCGGTGCGACACAAAGAGGAGAGAACAAGATCAAATCAACTCAGGTAGTCCCCTGCCGATGTATACAGCTCTGTCGCATGTACGTACCTCCTGCAAGTACAATCGATCGATACATACACGTCGGTTTCGTGTTGGATTGTAGAGAGAGCAACAAATGTTGGCAATAAATGGATGGACGACAGAAACTGACGTCTGAACCGCAGGGATCGGATTGATCGGGGGATTAAGCTGAAACCGGAATCCGAATTAAGGTCCACGAAGCATTGTTTCTTTTGAAACAAGCTATTTTCATTAATTAATAAAGAAAAATAAGTTAGCCGATTAATTAGCAAGAAACCAGCTAAATCCGTTTTTTGACCAAATTACCATAGGGAAAAAACCCTACATGTAGATTTTCTATCTCTACTATACTTAAAAAGACTAAACATAGTCCTTATTCTACGTCAACAAATTTGGTCGTCCTTGTCGTACTACCGTTTCGCTCTTGGGCCTAGGCCGCTTCAGCCCAACCTCTCGTCCTCACACACGCGCAGCGCGACTTGCTCACGTAGGGTTTCTCGAACCCATGGACGCCGCCGCCGCCTCCCCTAGCAGCCTCAGCGCGTGCCGTCGCCCGCCTCAATCGCTCCACCACGCGCATTGCCGCTTGCCTCAAACGCTCCACTACACGCGTGGCCGCCGCCAGCCTCATTCGCTTCCCCACGTGCGCGGCCGCCGCCGGCCACAATCGCTCCAGCACGCGTGCGGCGGCCGCTAGCCTCATTCACTTCCCCATGTGCGCGGTGGCCGCCGGCCACAATCGCTCCACCTTGCGTGTGGCCATACATGCGAGATGCCTTCCCCGACTAAGCCCGCTCGCTCTCCCGTCGTCGGCGTGTTCCTCTCGTTCCCCATTGGCGCCACCGCTGCCTTTCTCCCCACCACCTCGATTCCTCTCGCACATCTCCCGCACCAGATATTTGGAGTCAAGGTTCCGTTTTTGGCTGGCGATGTGCAGCTGCGCAAACTGTTGGAGCTGCGTGCGCCGGCGACGATGCGGGTGGGCGAGGAGGTACTGGATCTGCGTGCACCGCGACATGCTGCTGGGCTCGCTCGCCGGAGCACGCGCCGTCGACCTTGCCTCGTCAAGTCGCCCCACCATCCGCACGCAGCAGGATCCGGAGGAGGCGACCAATTTCCTGCCGTCGGTGCCCGCCAGATCCGGTCGTCGCAGCCGGGAGAAGAACATGCTGGCCGCCAGAACTCCTTCCCCACGTCCTCCTCCAAGACGCCGCCCCGACGCGCAACCAGGCCGGCGCACCGACGGGAACAAGGACGCGACCTGCGGTGAGGAAACTCTCCTCTCCACTATCTGTTCAATCGAATCGATCCTGCCAGCCGCCTCTATTTCTTTTAATTTACTGTCTTTAGAATCGCGTTAACAACAAATCGAATCGCCTATACCAATCGAATCAACCCGCGGTGAGTACTTGCTACGGTGCGATTTCGAATCCTGGGAGCCAGCTGCCCCTGTCATGAAGATCCGTGAGTAATTCTAGATACCCTGGCTTCAGAATCGGGTTGAGTAAACCAAATGTAATTGAACCTTCTGATACCTCATTTGCTCCCATTTTTTTAAATCATGCTTCAATAGGAAGCACATCTGTAGCCTCCTGACTTGTGAGATTAAAGTTTGACCAAACGTCTTCAGCATGTGCTCCTTTCAAATTTAATAGGAGTATATGTATTCCTTAATTTCTTCTGTAACTTCCCGGGGTTGTAAATTTGACAAAAGTGCGCATGGATTCCTTTTAAATTGTTTGCAAGGTTGCAAGGTAATAAAACGTATAATTATTTCGATGTGGGAATTGTGAAAGAGCTGAGCAGTGTTAGCCTTGTTCTCTATTCTGCATAGTGGAGATGTCTTAGAAATGAAGTGAAAAGAGCTGAGCAGAGTTAGCAGTAGGTGCGGGAGGCCGTCCGAGGTGGCCGGTGCCGCGAGGAAGGACGCCGTCGGCAGCCCCTCCGCATCCTCAGTCTACGCCAATCTCGCCGCGGAGACCGAGCGCAATATCCGACTTGCCGATGACTGGCTCCACATAGACATCATGGTACGATCCATCCACTCCCGTCTCCGCATTTATATGTCCTTAACACGCTCAATCAATCCTCGAGGGAAGTAGTACCCGATGCCGGTTAGGATTGACACGCCCACTGCTGTGGTAGCTTGAATCAACTACCGTGTGAGTGGTAGGGATATTATAGGATTGAACTACACGCAACTATGGCTTGCAGAACATTGATAATCCAGTAACATCGGAATTGACTGTCTTATGGAGGACTACTTTCTGCTACTGAAACTCTCAAGGTTCATATGAACATCGTTATTCTATCATGTTTGCATTAGTTTCTGGTTGAGATGTGCTATTGTGCAGGTGCACTAATACTATTCAGCAATGGCATCTTATTTTGCGAGTGTTTGTTCAATCATGGAAATTCAACCGTAGAAGATCATTTGTCCTATGCTCATTATGTTCGTTTTCTACCTTGCACAATGGGTGAATTGGTCTCTACTTTGTGTTGTAGATGCAAACATATCAGTTTTGATTTGTTATTGAATTTTCTTGACAGTTAAGTGGTTCTCGTGTATGGTTGTTTATTGCTCATTTATTTAGTTACTAATATGCATAGGTAGACCTTGTCCATAGTGGGTGTTTAGGCCAAGTATGCAGGTCACTGTATACATGCCTACAAGCCTCATTTACTGTATACATCCACTTTATCCTACATAATTAAGTTGTCAACATAAGCAAATGACTTTAGCTTTGTAGCTTCTATCCCTTGTATGGTTTCAGCAAGGGACATACAGATGTTTGTTGCATATCTGAAATCAGTTAATATGTAATTTTACTGTGAGAATGCATAGCATATCTATGCATCTGTGCCTTGGAGTTGGTGGCTAGCAAGGTTGATATACAAACTAAACGACAGGCTAGACATTAAGATCTTCTGGAAGAGGAAGCAAGACACATCCTGATATTGAAACAACGGACTGAAATCGCTTCTGGATTTGCACTAACACAAATTATTTGCATTGAGGTGAGTTTCTTATAGCTTCTGCAATCGAGTTTGACTCTGTTTGGAGTTCTGTCAGTAAATAATCTTACCATTTAGTTTTGCTGGCGGTTGTCTCCCGTGAGCTTATGTATGTTCTATTAATGTACAGGACTGCAGGTCGCTGGGTTGCATAGGCTTGGCAGTTGCTTGCTGGAGTGACTCAGCCGAGCAACATTACATTATGAGTAAAAGGTAATGCTATGTTGGTGAACCCTGTTTCATGAAGGATGAGCAAAGTGAGCTGTGTAGATGGAGTGGTCTATGTGTGCTTGCTACATTGATACTTATATCGTGCCTCTCTGCAGTTGTTTTCGGCATTAAAAATTCTACTTGTGTAGTTCCATAATCGGTAGCCCCAAGTGATCATTTAAAGAAAAAAAAATCATGTTTTCTATGGACCGTGGAGAGTTGAGGAGTGGAATTGTTCCATACAGCCCAATTGCACATGGGTTTTTCGGTGGAAGAGTGACAGCTGAACAAGTCTCTGCTATATCTTATCTGGTACAGATGCAATCAGTTGATTTCTGCAGCAATCTGTTCTTTTTGGCTACTTAGGCCTGAACTATTTTGTATTCTTGTTTTTTAGAAAGAGCATACACGCAATAAAGCTGGAGAAGAACAAGCTTCTTTGTCATCAAATGGAAAACTAGGTATTATACGTATTGCACCTAAATCCGTATTTTGATGTCTTGCACTAATTATTCTCCCTTACCAGGAATGAGGAAGAAAAGTAACCTTGGTAATAATGGGTATTTATTAAAGCTGACTTCATACATCACAACCTGGTTTGTATGGACGCACGGGTGACACTTGGGCGCAGACCAGAAGTGATAGCTCTCATGTATGATGTTCTTTAGATAGGTTTTGGTACACTCCTTCCCCTCACCCTCTTTCTTCCTTTAGTGCGAGATTTGGCAGATTGGAAGATAAGATTCATCCTTGTTGGTGATTAGAATCTTGGCTTCATGTTGGGTTGGGGACAGTGGATGAATTTCAAACCCGTGTAAGGAGACTAGAAGCTCGGCTGTCACGTGTAACATTACCACATGATTTGCATGGTTCAGTTGACTTCAAAAATATCCATTTCGAGTATGTAGCCTTATCTTCATTCGTTAGAGTTCAGTTTCAGAAGATAACTTTTTTCTGTCATTGTGTTGCTTGCAGTATGAATACTTATCACCTTAGCCTCTCACTGTTGATTCTGCTCAAGCTTTGAATTGTGTCGAGTTATATAATCCGTGAAATCATACTTATCAGCTTAGCCTCTCACCGTTGATTCTGCTGAAGCTTTGATTTGTGTTGAGTTATATAATGCGTGAAACCTAACATCAGTATATATGTAACTTAACATGTTCAGTTTACCACAATAAAAAACTCAAATAGTTTTTCAGAATATATCTTCTTCCTGTCATTGTGTTAAGATGTTGACAATACTTAAGAAAACAACCAATATGTCAAAACAAATAAGATTAGTCTTAGATACCCTTTATTTCGAGGAAATGGATACCTACTTTTACTGGTGTGTCTTAGAATTTGACTGCATTTCTTCAACTATAGCCATTATTATTTGCTAACATCCTTCTTTTATTTGATATATACAGATATGTCATGTTCGGACTTGACCACATCGATTGCAACAGTTTAGAAGTTAATATTCCAAAAATATATGTGGTTATGTTGTGAATGAATAACTAGATGGACTGCGTTGTTGAAGTCACCTGCCAGAATTGATGCATGCGTGGCTTTCAGATGCACTTGACCATTGTAGACAACAGTGAAGAGGTCTTTGAATGGTGCATCGGGCAAACAGGTGTAGATCAATTTCTTCAAATATCTCCTAATGAATATATAGAACTCCCTGAGGTATTAACTCATCAACTTATCCAGCCCTCATACAATGTACCAATGCTTGAGGCGACACTTTGCAATATCCGCTTA
This sequence comes from Lolium multiflorum, assembly GCA_030979885.1. Lineage (NCBI taxonomy): Eukaryota > Viridiplantae > Streptophyta > Magnoliopsida > Poales > Poaceae > Lolium > Lolium multiflorum. The sequence continues at coordinate 234,306,677 of CM061748.1, read as the reverse complement.
AATAGTTAGCTGGAACTCTCTTTGGAGCTCGAGCTCCATGTAGCTCGATTTTTGGAAAAAATTTGAAATCCGCGTTTTAAGGTTTCAAAAATATTCCCAAAAAATTATGGATGTATCTAACGATGGTATTCTACAATCATGCAAAACCTCAATGATAAATACCTTATACTTCGGGATAGACCAAAATGACAAGTTCTGAAAAAATTTCGGACTTTCAAAATGTGTACTATTCACTATATTAGAACAGATCTACACATTTGTCATTTGTTATAGCCTAAAATATAAGTTATTTCGTATTCATATTTTTTACAATTGTAGGATACATCTGTAACTACTTGCAGATTTGTTTTCAGATTTTGTTGAAACTTTAAAGAGGGTTTTCGAATTTTTCAAAAATAATGAGCTACGTGAAGCTTGAGCCCCAAAACGCCACTTTTACTCTACCTTCCCATGGGTGCTTCTGTTTCTTCTGACACATAAGCAATAGTGCCCTGTTTTAACAAGGCCAGTTTATTTCTTACTTATGAGCAAATGTATGTTTTCTTACCATTACTCAACATGAAAACATGTGCATAACCCATCATTTCGCTTATCAAAATATTGCCTTTGAAATTTTTATGAGCTCCATTATGTGCATCATTTGAGATGCAGCCTCCAGTCCAGTGGCTGATGTTGTTGAGTTGAAAGTTATGACAACCGAGAACACATGTGCTTACCGTGGAAGAGTAACAAGAAGATCTAAAATTTGAAACCACCCAGATGTATAACAATGTTGTCTTGTTATTGCGTTTGTTATTATCATGTTGTAGTATATTATAATGTCACTCATTTGTTTTGAATTTTCATACTGAGTTATGAATTACATATGTGCATTGAGAAATAAAATTTTAAGACCCGTGGCAACACACGGGCATTTGTACTAGTTATACATAAACAAGGGGAGTTACAAAAGGACTACATCATGGGGGTAGAAGTGACTAAATCCAGAAATTCATTAGTTCATTAACAGGAATTGGCCGAAAACCGTTACAAATGCACCAATACCGTGATGAAAGACGACCATATTATGCACCCGGGCCAACCTAGCCACCTAGACGAAGCATGCACACGCCATCTAGAAGAAACCACCGTCGAGGATGCCATCGAGCGTCATTGTCATCACTCCACCACAAGCCCTCGACTTCAACTTCACCTTCACCGACCATGGGGTAGGCTCTGCTGAAACATATGCCAGAACCCATATCGACAATACCAAACGATTGACCCCAAGCACGTCGAGGAAGAGGCAGCTCCGACTTCAATGACGAGCGACTTCAGATGATAAAGTTGCACACCTTGCACTAAATAAGTCCACCTACTAGCTAGAGATCCACGCACCGAACAACCGATATGTTTGCATCATTGCGAACATGCTGCCTAGCAACCACATCTTCGACTTCACCGCGTCACGACAAGATGCTACACATGAACCCAAATCCATGGAGTACTCTCCGGTGCAACATTAGTTAGAGGAAATCTGGCACAATGCCAGATAATCGACTCTCGATCGAGTGGAAAAGAAAGAGCTCATCCCCTCCCCCCCCCCCCCCACACCTCTTCTCTCTCTTCCCCTCTTTTGCTAGCCAGCCAGAGTCGGCGGGGGAGAGGAGGTTGGCGTTATGTACATAGTAGTTGTAGTTGAGGTGTGTTTCCCCAAGTGGAGTTTGGTGTTATGATGTACCAAAGCTTCTTCTCCGAATCTGCGAGCGGTGAAAGAAGGCGGCGAGGTCCATCTTCTTGTCGGTGTCCTTTGAGGGTGGGGGCCAGGTACGGATTTGGTCAGAGCTTCTCAAATAAGATCGTGTGTCTATGTGGATCTCAAATCCATGCGCGAGGCTTGAGATTTCATTCGGTGTTCATCAAGGAGACGAGTAAGTAAGGGATTTTCCTAGTCCTACTAATGGAAGTTTGGATCCACGGTGAGGGAGCTTGAAAGCTGCCCCGAGAGTGCATCCACGGCTGCTCTTCGTCGACAGCCGTCCAAGATGGCGAATGGTGACCACTCCCACCCTCTGTGTCGGCCTCGGTTTTCGGCTGGCGACTGAAGGCAAACATCAACCTCCATGCTTCTATGGCCAAGCGGAGGCCCCTTTGCTCCAACACCGTTGGCTCCCGGTGCCTCGCCCCAAGTGATTCTGACTATGGAGGGGATGTTCTTGGCGGTGCTGCAACGCGGCGATATGGTGTAGACGGAGCTGGACCTAACGGCGTTTTCAGAACTACTTGTAGGGCCTTTAGTGCAAAATGTCTAGCATGTTTGTAATTTTATGTTTTCTTTTGGTCCTCCTTGTAGTTGTTATGCCACCCCTCAATGAAAGTTTCTAGGGTCCTATAGGACCATCCACTATTCAGAAGAAAAAAAATATCAAGTGAAAAAATATCATCAACAGGTGATGTGCATTTTTCTTATCAAGTGAAATAATATTCATCGTCCTTTTTCTTTATGCTCACCATAATGCTGATGGCTGTATTAGCATCACTATTAGAAAGCAGCTTCCTCTTCCGCCTTGAGAACATGTTATACATATCCTTGCTTATAAATTTGATACCGCTATAGGTACCATATTTGCGAATCAAGGGTTGCATAATGAGATCCTTTCTAACACCTATGGCTCTCAATGATAAGGTCTCAGCTCTTTGTTAGTCCCTGATCTTTCTGTAGGACCAAAGAAACGAGACTTCACCCGGTCTAGCTAGGACATGAATGTGATTGTCATCAAAATGTGCAACACACTAGACACCACGTTTTCTATCAAACTTTGCAATGACACATGCCTTGCAGTTTACTAAAATGCTAGTCATACTAAATACCAGCTAGCAGCTGAACAATTAAATGTAGATCAATAATTTAGTAACCATCCTAGTATTGCATTCACTTCATGGCACCTAAAAATTACCACTATACATACCTCACTACTGTTTTCCATATAGTTACTTCACAATCGCTCTGATCATTATCATCATTGTCTTCGTCATCTGAACAATTTTAAGAGAACAAAATCTTATTTAATGTTGCTCTTCATTCACATAAAAATAATGCAACACAAAAGTAACGTGACTCACATCAAACTCGCCATCGATGTAGCCGTCCTCGGGATGCATGTTTTGGTGCATTGATCTGCCCCTCTTTTCGGATCTTGAATCATCATCGCCGATGTAACCATTTTCTTCCTCTATCCTACTTTATCTAGAATCCTCCATCTACTTGAAAATCGACACCATTGCCTATGTAAGACTACTCCAAATTCAAGCACTAGGACGAAAGTGGATCAAGGAATTACCGTACACCTCACGCCGGATTAGACGACAAAGCTAACGCCGCGCAGCTACGAGGCCAACAGAGTTGGCATCGGTTTGGTACATAAAACCCTAGAGACAATGACGCCGAGCCACGGAGCGCCTTTGACCGTCACGGATCTCCAGGTGCTACGCGTGGGTTAGATCTCGGAGAAATGATCTTAGGGAATAGTGAGGACCACCTTCAACCGGTCCGAGGGCCGTTGGACTATCTATGAACGGTGGCGACGGGACCAGATGTAGAGCTCCAATCCAGTTGCCCTAAAAAATGATGCATGTATGGACGCGGTCGCTAATCACGGTGATTTGGTTCGTATGTAGGGTCCACGTTCAGATGTTCTGTCCACTTGGGGTCATGCCCTACACAGACATCGGTCCCGTATACGGATATATATAGGAGCATGTATTAGGATTGTATATGGGTTTCGTTAGGCCAAGTGAAAAAGAAAACATAGATGGGACAATTATACCCGTCTGAATTTCGACTCGTGATGAAGTGAAAATTACTCAGTGCCAAATAGCCATTCCCTAAAACTAATAAAAAGGCTAAATGATGCTAAATAAACATATATAGTGCCATTGTTCGCATATTGAAATTTTGTTGGCTGAGAAAGGAGAGTCCCTCCGATGTTATACCAGGTTCAATAGAAATACGTAGTGGCACCTAGATTCCATGAAACCTGATAAAGGAGGGGCCAAAAAATTGGTATTTCTGTATCTCTAAAAATCTGTTTAAAAAAAATCCGCATCTAGAGCAAGATGCTCATTCTTTTCTCATATCTAAATTTGAAAGTACGTAGCTTAGGCAGAAATGATAAGTTTCAGATGAACAGTCTAAAGGACGCCCCTACTGAAATTTTTATAACTTAGTGATCTGGTAACTATGAGAGTAAGTTGAATTAGGTTCCGCTCAGTTTCCAAAAGTTCCCTTTACCAGGTTCCATCCCATCGTACCGGTCGCAAAGTTGTCTGAACGTAGTAGTGCCATCCCGCAGGCAGCCTGAAAGAACACTTCATTTTGTATCCTGTAATTAGTCTTCTCGTTGATTACAGTTGGCGTGCCTAAGCTGATCTCCTTCGGCCTTAATGAGGCGGGTCACGACGGTCGGGAAAAAGGCGAATACGACCTTGAAGGCGCCGTGGCAACCATGGCCGGTCGCTTTTGAAAGAGGAGTTTCCCGCTGTGCCTCCATTGTCTGGACACCACGAGGATCCCTCATAATACTATTGCATTAACACGATTTCTTCTGCAGTCATGCCTGTAGGTGACCGGGCAAGTTACGTCGCCGGGGCAGCCTAAACAGTACGGACAGACAAACGTTTACACCGCAGAACAGCACAAGTGAAAGAACGAGATTAGGAGCGACAAATTTTCTGTCCTAGTGCAGTTTAGACTCGTCTGTTTCACGGGTCAAATCTGCCCCTTTGATGGACTCCGACTCCGAGTACCGAGAGCTGCGCATACTCTCTCCACTAGCATGCCCTTAGAGCAAGTACAATAAGGTACAGTCAGCTGGCTATAAGAGATAAAATATTATAAATTTACTTAGTTGGAGAGATTAGGGAGAGAGAAAGACGGCTTATCTTATAAAAATTTAAAGACTGCTTAAGACTATGTGAGACTAAAAGGTGGCCATGTATTGTAAAAGTACTACACTTTTATAGCTCACTATTGTATATGTTGGCTCTAAGTTAGCTATAGATGACATGACACTTAGCTTATAGCCAGCAGGTGGCTACACTATTGGAATTGCTCTTATCCGAGTTATGGGCGTCGCTTTGTCTGTTTCCCGGCCGAGACACGGCCACCGGCGGCAGTTGACCAAACACCTCCGGCCGGCCGGGTTCACTTGTTTACGACTTCTTTTGTCGCCCACGGTGCAAGGTGCGAAGCTTCTGGATCGAATGCGAATGCCTCAGCTCTAATCATACGGTCACACTGGAACATCAGGGGAGGGGTATCTCTGACGTAGTAAGACTTGCCGCGTCACCTGCCTACCTGTTGACATGTCTTGCTACAGTAGTCTTCGTCTATCCAGTTGACAAAATTAATGACCGAATATTCCGAACGCCGAGGGCCGGCGGTGAGGTTGGTGGTTCTACGTGGTGTGGCGTCGTCGCCGCGTGGGAGGTGCTTGTGCCAGTGGTTCGCAGGCCGGCGGCGTTGTGGGTCTCCCTCATCTCCGTTCGGCAACGTGGGAGTGCGGAGGTTCGGCTGCTCCGAGCGAAAGCTGATGGCGCGGCAGCTGCGGATGTCGCTATCCTCTTGGGGGCCTTCATGGAGCCTTCGACCTCCTCCGCTCCCGGAGCTTAGTTCTTCGGGTGAAAGCCTAGGCCGTGGCAAGGCCGGACGACGGCGTCGATCCACGTCGCTTCCCTCTTGGGGCGTCGTCTTGAAGACTTTGTTCCCCAACGTGCTTTCCTGAGGCTGGACTTGTACGGCATCTCGGCGGGTGGCCGGTGATGTGTGAGGTCCGTGTGGTGGCTTGTGTGGCAACGATGGCGGTGGTGAGCGATGTTTTGGTAGCGTCAAGACCTTGGCTTCAGCGAGCGTCCGAGCTTCTTCGTCTTGTGTTTCGCTTGCGGTGGAGTCGGAGCTGCTATGGTTTGTCGAGTTTCTTCATTTGAGCAGCGTACGATGACCTGCTGGGTGGCCCTCTGGCGATGATCTTCCTCGGCGCATGTCTTGCGCTTATCCTCTTCGGAGCTCGTCATCAGAGTCGGAGCTGCCTGTTGCTTCACGAGGAGTCGCTTGTTTGGCGGTGGCCGGCTTGAGCTTCACGGTGCCGCTTCGGCGGGGTCTTGGTGGTTGGTTCTTCGGTGAAGTCGGAGTCGCTGAAGAGTGATGACGATGACGTTGAAGGTCAACCGCGACGACTTCTCGCTTCGCTGTGTGTGTGGGTTGCCAGGGTGGCTCCCCCGCGGCGTATGCTCCATGACGAGTGTCGGGGCACTTGCGGTTTTCGGCCGGTTTTCCGTTAATAATGGCGAGTTCTTCTTCTCTATTAATGAAAATGGCAAGTCTTTTGCCTCGCTTCAAAAAGATCATGCATGCGTGCATGTACACGACCTGGACGTGCTGCTCCTGCGTTGAAACCACGCCGCCGGAGAGCGGTGGTTTGGGGTCTCAGGGGAAACCGGCCACTTGTTTCTGACCTCGTCGTGGCGTCTTGCAATCAAGCTAGCTCCAGGCTGACTTGCCAAATTTCAGCACATGCATGTGGACTCCTAAAAAAATAGCACTGCTCGTCCTTTTATCATTCATTCGTCAATATCAAAATGTATCTCTCTGCTGTTATATACCATGTGGAGTAGGAGTACGCCCCATGCATGTGCTCAGGAGTCAGTAGGGCTTAAATTTTTCAACCGATATTTTTAAACAAGGCAAAAAGAAAATCCATTTTCGTTGAACAGAAAGAAGTTTTTTAGATCTTAAATCACAATTGCCTAAGACACTTCCTAGAACTTTCAAATGGATGTACTCTCCGAAAATACTAAGGAGAACCCGGGTCTAGGCGAGGATGAGGGTTACATAGTTTGCCCATGCCGCGGTAGAAATACATGGAAACCACTCCATGAGAGGATATCTGCTCAAATTTTCATGGAGAAGCGGCATTTTAAAAGAAGGCGTACTACCGATTCTTGTACTCCCTCCAGTTTATATTAATTGACTCTAATATAGATGTATCTAGACACATTTTAGTTCTAGATACATTCATATTAAAATCAATTAATATGGATCGGAGAGAGTACTTGATTGCATAGTGGGCAATTTTCGCAGTTAGGCCATCATCCTCTATTTACGAGATCAACCAAGCATGAGCAAACTATGTGAGAGGTGACCCAAATTTGTTCAGACCGACTTAATACAGCGTTTGGCATGAGCACGCAAAGTTGGATGCTGAACGAAGTGCATGCTCCTGGCATTTGATGTTTTGAACTAAGACATGTGTACCAACCAGCCTAGCAACAAAAGGATCAACCGGGCCGTAACGGATCGACTAATTTAAGCAGGAGATACGTGATTGACTGATTGATGGAGAGAGCGTGTGGATAGTGGAGATTAATCAAATCAAATCCCAGCTCCTCCTCCTCCTCCATGGATATATAGATTCGGACGACCAAGCTCCGCCTAATCCGCGCAACTGGCGAGCGCCCTCTGTTATTTAATCCCGCTCCGCCTCACTGATTCGTCCATCAGTTCGTCGCCTAGCTCGACTGGTCTTAAAAGTATTTATCCTGTTATCCGCCCGTGATCGCCAAGTGTGATAAGAATACACCTGCTTGCATCGTATGTAAAATTTCCTGCAGCTGATGTGTCCACACTCCACTAGACAGGGAAAATTAGCCGTGCTAATGTGCCATCCTTGATCACGCAGTCACCAGCACCAAGCCCGCGTGGCCGAAATATCTCCAGGAAAAAGCTGCCGCGGATAGATACGCTTCTTTGTTTCGTTGCTTTCACCTGTGCGACACAAAGAGGAGAGGACAACCTAGATGTATACAGCTCTGTCGTACGTACATACCTCCTGCAAGTATGATCGATAGATACATACATGTCGGTTTCGTGGTGGATCGCAGAGCAGCGACTGTTGGCTATAATTGGATGGACGCTGAAACTGACGCCTGAACCACAGTGATCGATTGATACGGGTAGAGATGGGCGAAAACCACAAATGTAGCTACATGGAGCTCGATTTTTTTTTTAAAAAAATATTAACAAAAATATTTTATTTTAAAAAAAATATGAAATTACTTCTGCATGTAGACAATGTTGTGTTCTACCAACGTGCAAATTTTCAAATCGAAATACCTTTTATTCGAGGCTGTGGAAAAATTGACAAAATCTTACATTTATACTAGTGAATAGTGCAAAATTTAGAAAATTATCATTTTTGTGCAGCCCCAGACATAATGTTTCCCGAGTTCAAATTTTATCTGTTGGTAGAACACAACATCCTCTACACCTACATTTTTTTTAGAAACTTTAAAATACCATTTTTGAATTTTGGAACAAAAAAGAGCTACATGTAGCTCGGGCTTAAAAAATACACTCCATATAGTGGGTCACTAATGATTATGCTATCAGAAATGTTAGTTCGCTTTTTTAACTAAAAGAGTGCGGCTAGAGGGCATCCCGGAGCTTGTTCCATCGCATTGGGCGGGTCTTTCTATTGAGAAATGGTGGAGAAGAATGTCGCATGATGCAATGATCAACCGTAAAGCTATGGCTTCTCTCACCTTGTTAGTTTCTTGGGAGGTGTGGTGCGAGCGCAATGCAAGAGTTTTTTTAGTAACAAGCTTGCTCCCTCAGCTTATAGTTTTTGATAGAATTAAGTTCGAGGCGAGGTTGTGGGTTTTGGCGGGTGCCAAGTGCTTCGGTGATTTTATGTCAGGAGAATAAAACCGTGCAATACTTTTGGTGTTACAAGTCTTGTAAACTTCAAACTTCTCCTTGATTAATCGATAGGGGCATAGTCTATTTGTCCCCCATTTCAAAAAATAATAATGTTGGTCCACTTGCATCCATATATCAGGGACTAGCAGGGTACGCTCAAACTGGATCCGGTAGAAATTATAGGAGCCCACCACACTTTTATTGATGTCGTAGTTGCACGGAACACTTATTTTAATATTTTTGCTCAGTTAAGCAACAATACAGGTGAACCGTTGAACAAAAGTCTAAAGCTGAGATAGGCTCGTTAACTACATATCTGACAATTAGGGCCCACAAGGCAATGGTGACGTGGTGTCCACGTTCCACCAACTAGGTTTTTTTCAAACATTTCAAAAACACTGAAAGAATTTACTTTTCCGTTAAAAAGTTGGGTCATTTTTTTGTGAGATTTGACCAAATTTGATGAATTTTTTGCACTTATGAAGCAGAAAAAACTCTACTAATTGAAATGTTTGAAAGGGCCAGTTGATGACATGCGGACGCCGCATCACGGTTGATTTGCGGGCCTAGCTGTTTGATTTGCCGCTAAGGAACTCAATCTCATATTTGAACCTTTGTGGAAGACCCTAGCATTTTGTTCATTCCAAACCTCCCAACCGATAAGCAAAGTAAGAGATTTCATGGTCTTGCGATTGGGTGTAGAACTTTCCGACATCATCTTCCACCAATCCGAAATATCGAGGCCCGCCCATTGATTGGTATTGATCTCCGGAGTGCCTATCCAATCCTTAGCGAGCCTCCAAAGGAGAGTGGTGAAACAACAATGGCCAAATAAATGATCAACGGATTCCACACATTGCTTGCAATGAGGGCAAACCCCACAATTTCACACTCCTGGAGCTACGGGACTCGAAAAAGGATAAGGTGAGAGAGCACGCTTTGGAATTTTGATGACAAACAAAATAAGCTAAAGTGGGACACCAGGAGATCAATGGGATGGAAAAGAGACCCAGTAGCGCAGGTCGCTGCAATTGAAGTACTAACTTTTCGGTCCGCCCCTTCTGATGACCGCTTGAAAGTGGTTGAGGCTAATTTCCTCTTTAGCTTCGTGGTCGGTGACAAAGGATTAACTTGTCAATGCCTACAGATTGTAGACTAGGGTTTTGCTAGAAGTAGAGGGCAAGTAGATCTCGAAGGTTTAGGCGAAAAGTACTCGGCGATTAAGAAAACTAGGGTTATGTTGATGAGAGACTTTTTGTCCCTCGACTCCCCCTTATATAGGAGGTGGAGCCGAGGGTTTCGTATTGTACAAGTTACAGAGTCCGGGACGGTTTGTAACTCGACCCGCCAGATTACAAACAATACTTCCTATTACAATTCTAGCTTTCCTTAATACATCTTGGGCTCCCGAATCTTCTTATTCTTCGGATAGTGGGCCTTCGTAAATCCCGGGTACTATCTATGGCACCCATTTGGGATGCCTATGTCAGAGCCCCGAGATTTTGCTTGAATCGTAGAGTCAAGGGAAATCTCATCTGTTTATATTTTTTCGAGAACTCTTATTTATGCTTCTTCACATAAAATTCTATATTGTACAGGATAATGGTAGTTGGGGCTAGTTCATCCGACGGATCAGGTACTAGTTAACTGCTCTAGTGGCAATCCGCAACCTACTTCAAGATCACGTCCCGGACATGATCTCGGATACTGTAAACTTCGACGTGCCGCTTAAGGTCTTACCATTTCGTCGAGTCCCAGTCAATTTATCGGGTACCTAACGCGTCCGTTAGGATTTTTCTTCGTATCTGTTGATACGGATAAAAGTAGCAGAGCGCAGTCTTTGGCGATGCCACGCCCAGCAGAACGGATCTGGGTCTTACCTTCGCAAATTTGCGGCATTCAGAAATTGATCGCAACTTTGGCGTTCTGAGAATATATTGTCGAGTGCTTTTCGCCTTTGGAATAGCACGTTTTATCGAGTCATATTTGATGACTTATTTTGTCTTCCCGATGGGAGTATATGTAGAGTTATCTTTGTAACTCGAAATATACTCACTTCTGTTTTATTTTGATAAAATTCATCGGGCACGCGAACAGCGTTCCCGATGGGAGTAGCCCCCGAGGCTACAGCCAAGAACTTGTGCTTGGGTGTAGGCTCCACAGATTAATATCCTTTGCCGCTATTTTTATAATCCTTCTCGATATTTTCATATTTATCGGGTGCGCGACCAGCGCTCCCGATGGGAGTAGCCCCCGAGGCTATGAACAAATTCTTGGATTTGGTCATAGGCTCTCGCCATTTCTATATTGTCATACTCGAAATTTTCTATTTTTCCAAAGTAGCCCCCGAGCATTTGGGCAAAAACTTGTATTTGATCAAAGGCTCCAAGAGTATTCGAATGTTTTACCCTGTCGCCATTCTCTTTTTATTTTTCTTGTCGACATATTTTCCCTTGTCAAATTCTCTTCATCTCTGTCAATAATTGGGATTTTTTTTTCTGCCTTGTGGGTCCACTGTTCCCACCATGTTGACACGTCGTGCAAGTGGGGGACACACGTCCTCCGCTTTTCCTGGCGCACGTACGGTAACGCCTGTTCCATTCCTTCTCAGTAAAAATACCTTTTTACCCTTGTATCTACGAGATCTTTTTTCACCACACGATTTCTTCATCCAACGGTGCACTGCTTCGCCCGAACCCTATATAAACCTTTCTTCAACCTCGGTCCAGTCCTTCGCTTGCGCCGCACATCTGTTCCCCTCTGCAAAAACTTCCCTTGCGCCCAATTCTGTTTGATCTTCCGCACGCTCAAGCATTGCTTTCCATTGCTGTTGATGCCACCACGCACGCGACTTACGCGCCACAGCACTCCAGAATCCGCAATGGCCGCCGAAGATCTTGACTGGGAGAGATCTAAAATCTCCAACCAAGACCTCAACCTGATGAAGAAGCTTGGCCTGATGAAGAAAGATGACGCCATCCGCTTTCCCAGCGAAGAAAGCTACCCCAACCCTCCAATGGAGTATCGGGTTAGTTTCGTTGATCACCTCATCCGCGGCCTTTCTGCCCCTATTCACGATTTCCTCCGCGGCCTTCTCTTTGTTTATGGGATTCAACTACACCAGTTGACCCCCAATTCTATCCTCCATATTTCCATTTTTATCACGCTGTGCGAATGTTTCCTTGGAGTCCCTCCCAATTGGGCTCTTTGGAAACGCATTTTCCTTCTTCGTCGCAATGCCTCTCGCAACGCCACTTATAACATAGGCGGCGTTGTTATTTGTGTCCGAACTGATGTTGAATACTTCGACGTCAAATTTCCCGATTCTGTCCAAGGGTGGCGCAAAAAGTGGCTCTACATTCACGAAGAAAGTGCTAACTCTGTGGAGCACAACATAGTCCCCTTCGACGGAAATGCTAAAATTCAACGCCGCCGCTCCTGGGATGCTGAAGCTTCCGAAGAAGAGAGAAAGGCGACAGAAGCACTTATGTCTCGTATTTGTCAGCTTCAAAATACTCGAGGCGAAGAGCTATCTGGTGTTCAAATCACTGCCTATTTTCTTAGAATTAGGGTGCAGCCTCTTCAGGCTCGCAAAAATCCCCTTTGGACATATACTGGTGTAAACGACGCCAATAGGCTCTCCAGTGATCTTTCTGCAAAGGACTTGGAGAAGCTGATTCGAAGAATTTCTCGTTTGAACAAGAAAGATCCTGTTCCTTCCTCCTGCCATGTGGTACCATACAGCTCCACCAATCCTCTCCCCGAGGTATTTTTGTCTTCTCGATTTTTACCTTGGTTGCAAATGTTTCCTGCATCTCACTGTATTGATATCTTGCTATTTTTTCCTTTGTCGCTATTTTTGCAGAACCATCCTACTATGTCTTCTCTTCCTCCCCTTCCTGAGGATGGAGAAGTCGAAGAACAAGCTGTCGTTGCCGAAGACAATCAAGGTTCCTCTCTTCATGAAAGTGAGGTCGCAGGTTCTCACAAATCTGCGGCTTCCCATGAAAAGGAAATTGAATCTGAAGCCAGCGAGTCGACGCAATCCCTTCCTCCTGCTGTTTCCCCGAAGAACAAAAGGAAAAGGGATGACGCCGAAGCTTCCGGCACCTCCAAACCCGAAAAAACTGTTCTTCTCAGCCGGGGTCGGCTTATGATCCATACCTCGAAACTCTTATCAGTTCGTAAGTACCATCTTCCTGTTTTGTTTTGCCTTTAAATTTTTTGTCTATCTTGCCTTTATACTGTCGACTTGTACTCGTAGTGATGATGAGGAAGTGTTACCAAGTGTTGATGTGGCTACTCGAACGAGTACGTCACATACACTAGTCGCCTCGGAAACGCCAGTCGAAGGGGAAGAAACGTCGCCTCCTCGACAAAATGTCGACACCGCGACTCCTCCGACAAGCCCCCGAGCCCCTTCACCGAAAAGGGCAAGGACGGAGATTATCGCGGAACCTACTCTTCAATTGAGTAGCTCCTCGAACCTTCTCCTGGAAGATGTAAGCTCTCCACTTTTTTGTCATTGTTTATATTTTCTCTACTCTCCTCTGTGTATCATTATTCTCATACCCCCATTTTCTCTTTGTCCTCTTTTTTTTTTTCTTTTAACAGCCTATGATCAAGGATCTTCTCGCATCGGTGCCCAATTTGTTGGGTACCGTGAATATGCTAATAAAACTGAAGGTAATGCTTTACTCTTTTTGTTTCTGCCCTTTTGCTCCTTTGTTGTCGAAGTTTTTAACTATATTTTTCTTCCTTGCCAGAAAAACTGGCGGAAGCCAATGAGCGTGCCAACACACTTGCTCAACAGTTAGAGCAAAGTGAACAGGCTCGCAAAAAGGCTGAGTCAGATGCTGTTGGTGCTCGTGCAGAGGCTGATAAGGCCAAGTCTGATGCTGCTGGTGTCGAAGATCTCCGGAAGAGATCTCATGATGCCGAAACTTCGCTGAGTGAACATATAACCGCTCAATCTGCTCGCGAAGAGGCGATCCTTAAACGCTTGAAGACACAGAGTCGCCGCTTTGTCGGTAAGTATCACTTATCATTTTTTGTATTTCCTTTTCTGTGTTTGTTTGTTGCTCAATAAGTTTCTTTTTTGGCAGCTAGAACAGCTCAAGAGTTTCAACTTGAAGAACCCGTCAATGATCCTCTTCTCGACGCCCTGTCATTTCTCGAGGTTCATGGATCAGAGGCACGCGAAGGCATTGATCAGGCCAAAGCAGGGTTGTCGCGGCTTTTTCCTTATTTTTTCCCGAAGAAAGAGGAACCCGCAACTTTCGTTGACCTCGCCAAGAGCTTTAATTCAGCAGAGGACCTTGGACTGAAAATGCGCCAAGAAAACATGAAGGTTGCTGTCGAAAGTACTGTTGCCCTGGTTGCTGACAGCCGACAAACTATTGATTGGATGAAGGTGGGCGACACCAATCAAATAGAGCAATCGAGGTGGAGGTCGCTGATTAAGGCAGCCAAACCCAACACAAAGAAAATCTTGGCATATCTCGGGATCAAGCCACCCTCGACTCCCAGCTCATCAAGGCCGGAGGTCTAGTTTCATATTCTTTTGCTTTGTTTTAGTTTATCTTCTCCTTCTGGTACTGTCGCTGTAACGCTCCTGGCGATGATTAGGTCTTGTAGAGGTCCTCCTTTTGTAATAGATATGTATATACTACAAGAATGGATGGAAGTCGAACTTTTGTCTCAATGATTGATGTCGACGTTTTTCTGTTTTTCAGTTGATTTTTGACAATTATTCGCCAATTCCTGATCCTCCCGAAGTTTTTCCTTCGTCCCTTTCGGAAAAGTCTTCTGTCCTGTTAACCTTGATGATTCTTCAAGTATGGATCTGATAGAAGAATTGAAAGAACTTCGAGTGCAACTTCAGTCTGTGAAGAAGCAGTCGCTTATACTTATGGAGCAGTCTCGAATCTTCTGAAAAGGAAAAATTGCACTTCAACGAGCTCAGGATGCCATATCTGAGAGGGATACTGCTGTTGCTGAAGCTGACGCAGCTGCATCTCGAGAGAATTCTATGCTCCAGCTGCTAACAGATGCTAGCTTGGATATGGCGGGTAAGTTTCGTTATCTATCTTTTTCCTTTGCCGTTTGCCTCCTTATTGCCCACTGAATTGTTTCAAGAAACAATAGGCGCTTTTTTTGGATACTACAACTGAAGATGAACGTGTCGAGGCTCGTTCCAATGTTCTTCTTCGGCTTGCACGTGAACATGGGTCGACTTTTTGGGGTACACCTGAGCGGACCCGCCAAATCGTGAGATTTCAAGATCGTGCACTTCAGGTTCGCGAATATCTTGACTTCTGTACAAGGACTTTGTCTCTGGTTTATGGTACCATGTTTCCTCGCAATAAGATGCCAGAGACCCTTCCTGCATTGATGGACAAATTTCGAGATGCTCCTCGCATCCACGGCTTTGTACGAGCTCAACTAGCTGCTGGTGCGAGGTTTGCGATGATCATGATAAAAATTTGCTACCCGAAGTTAGACATAGGGCAAGTTGTCCCAAAGTGCCTGGAGAAGATGTCGAAGAGGAAGAGGAACTTCGGCAAATATGATGACATAGTTACTCCTGTTGCTGAAGATATGATGGATGAACTTCTTCGGATGGATTCCGAATTCTTCGTGAAGGGTAGCTACGCTGAGCATAGTACTCGTGCTGTAAATAACGAGCGCTTAACCATAGATAATATATTGGGAAATCCTTGAGACCTATTCCGAACTTTGTATCCTGTATAGACAAGCTATATTGTAAAGTCATTGTATTTTATTTTTATCGCCAAGCCCCCGGGCGTTTTGATTGCAGTGTCTTTTGTTTATTATAATGCGAGGTTGTCCCAAGGCAAGATAATATACATGTATACTATTTTTGTGGGTGTAAGCCCCCGAGTCTTTTGTTGATCACTATTTTGTCTGTATCTCTTTTTATTTTGGCGAGGTATGTTTACCAAGGCAAGATGCTTCTTTTGCGTTTGTCGACACTGTGTTTATATATATATATTGTATCATGTAGGGGAGGAACCCCTGATCTTGTCGAGAAGAAGATATATAATTCCACTATCTTTATTATATTGCAGCACCGCGAGTCCGCCTCATTAAAAACCTTCTCCGGCCCCACTCGGTGCCCGAAAAAGGAAAAGAGTGCGTCTGAAAACTCGCGGGCGTTTCAGTACATTGTAGCTTTACAAAGGGAGACTATATTTTCGACTTCTAGGCGTAGAAACGCCTGAGCTGTGCCACGTTCCAGGGATTTGGCTCGTCGATCCCTGTCTTCTTGTCTTTAATTCTGTATGCTCCTCCTTCTATTACTTCTGTGACGATGTATGGTCCTAGCCATGGTGACTCGAGTTTTTCATGGCTTTTTTGATTGAGTCGTAAAACCAGGTCACCCACTTGGAAAGATCTTGGCCGCAATCGTCGACTGTGATAATTTTTCAGGTCCTGCTGATATTTAGCGACTCGTGACAGGACCTCGCCTCGAGCTTCATCGAGTGCGTCGACATCATCTTCCAAAGCTTTTCTCGAGGTTTCTTCGTCATATTCTACGACTCGGGGAGAATCGTGTTCTATTTCTATCGGCAAGACTGCTTCAGCTCCGTGGACCAAAAAGAACGGTGTTTCCTGCGTCGCTGTATTTGGCGTTGTTCGGATACTCCACAAGACACTTGGTAGCTCCTCTGGCCAAGTATGCCTAGCTTTTTCCAAAGGTCCTAGCAGGCGCTTCTTGATGCCATTGCAGATGATGCCATTGGCCTTCTCGACTTGTCCATTAGTCTGAGGATGCACAGACGCAAAACTCAATTTAATGCCCACTTCGCACAATATGCTTTGAACTCCTTGGAAGTAAAGTTACTGCCGTTATCTGTGACGATGCTGTGAGGTACTCCAAAGCGAAAGACAATGTTCTTCACAAACTTTATTGCGGATGCTGCATCTGGTGAATTTATTGGCTTCGCCTCTATCCACTTGGTAAATTTGTCGACAGCCACCAACAAGTACTCATATCCTCCTGGCGAAGCTTTGTGCAATTTACCCACCATGTCGAGACCCCATTGAGCAAAGGGCCAAGACAGTGGGATTGGCATAAGTTCCGCTGCTGGTGAGTGAGGTGATATGGGCTAAGCCCAGGGATGTGCCCGATCTTCACGGATTTGAAGGGATTCGTGGGGGTAGGTGGATGAACGCGATGAACACGTGGGGGAACGCGGGATACACACACGCACACAATTCGAGTTTTCCCTCGTTGGCTCGAAACACCAACTCGATAGAGGTCGCGAGAAAAGACCTTCCGGTAGAAGTCCCGCAAAGAGATCGACTAATCGAAGCTCGGGAGATCTAGAAGGGTGAAAAGACCGGAAGGTTTGATGGAAGTGCAAGCAAAAGACCAAATAGGTAGAAGTGCAAGCAAAAGATCAAACAAACGGTAGAAGTCACCAAAGAGATCTTCACGAGTCGATAGGAGCCCGGGTGGCGATACAAGATCATAGATCTAGGTAAGGTTCCCACAAGGGTGAGCTAAGCTCAGGTTTTCTTTCCAATCAAGTCTAATCCCAGATCTGAGCCAACTAGCCTATTTATGGGGGCGAAGAGTTAAGTTACATGCTGAAAAGTGTCAAGTTCGCGGTGGCGGAAGTTCCGCCATCTTGGGCGGAAGTTCCTGGCCAGGGCGGAAGTTCCGGTCCTGGGGCCGGAAGTTCCGGCCAGGCCGGAGCTGTCCCGGCCAAGTTCCGAAAGTCGTCCATTTCCTTGCAGTAACATCCAGGGGCCTTTTCGTGGACTTTCGGAGCTTGGGCGGAAGAGCTGACCGGGCGAAGTTCCGGTCCCTCGGGGCGGAAGTTCCGGTCCGATGCTTTTTCCGCGCGCTGGAAGGCATCTTGGGGGCATCTTGGGGAATCTGGCCGGAAGTTCCGGTCCTGGGGCGGAAGTTCCGGCCTGTGCGCCGTAGCTCCGTCTTCATCGTTTCCAGCTCTCTCTCCAACGCCTTGGTCTCCATGGCTTGTGTCTTGGTCGATGTACCTGATTGAACATAGGGTATTTGTATGAAGTAGCAAGCCATCCAAGGGGGTGTCAAAGTCATAGGTAGAGAGGAGCGAATTCACCTCTTGGCGTAGTGCTTGGGCTCGAGCTCGTGTCATTGGACCACGAGGAGGGCTTGTCGGTCTTGAGGCGGCGGTGTCCATAGGCCACCCCGTATCATCTCCCCCCCTTGGGAAAGACTAAGTTCTCCTCATCTCCATGATATGGTGAAAGGTCGGACACATTGAATGTGTTGCTCACCAAGTACTTGGATGTTGGTATGTCGATGACGTAGGCGTTGTCGTTGATGCGCTTGAGGACCTTGAAGGGACCATCACCTCGAGGTTTGAGTTTGGAGTTTCTTTCTTGAGGGAAGCGGTCCTTGCGAAGGTGTATCCACACTAGGTCGCCTTCATTGAAGATCCGTGCCTTTTTCTTCAAGTTTAGTCTTGTGGCTTGACGGAGAACTTGTTGCTCGATCGTTGCCCTTGTGTCTTCATGGAGTTTCTTCATGTATTGTGCTCGCTTGTCGATGTCCATGTTCACTTGCTCATGTAGCGGAAGAGGTAGGAGGTCAATCGCCGTAGGTGGTTCAAACCCATAGACGACCATGAAGGGGCTTCTCATTGTTGTAGAGTGCTTGGCGCGGTTGTACTCCCCGTGTGGGATGCAATCTTCCCATGCTTTCAAATTCTTCTTGACAAGGACTCGTAGTAGTGTGGAGAGGCTTCGGTTCACCACTTCGGTTTGCCCATCGGTTTGGGGGTGCGATGATGATGAGAACAAAAGCTTGACGTTGAACTTGGCCATTAGTGTCTTCCAAAGATAACTCATGAACTTGACGTCTCGGTCGGAGACAATGCTTCTTGGTACACCGTGGAGTCTCACAATTTCCCTAAAAAACAAGGAGGCAATGTGTGAAGCATCATCCGTTCGGGAACATGGTATAAAATGAGCCATTTTTGAGAATCTATCCACTACCACAAAGATTGAATCATGACCATATTTAGTTCGAGGTAATCCTAGTACAAAGTCCATGCTTATATCGGACCAAGGAGCATAAGGAATAGGCAACGATGTATAAAGACCATATGGATTGGAAGAGGACTTAGCTTGTAAGCATGTTGTACACCGGCGGCAAAGGCGTTCCACGTCTCGGTACATTCTTGGCCAATAGTAGTGAGTGGATAGCATGGCATATGTCTTCTCTCGTCCAAAGTGACCCATGAGACCACCACCATGCGATTCTTGTAAGAGCAAGAGGCGAAGCGAGGACAATGGAACACAAAGTTTGTTGCCCTTAAACAAGAATCCTTGGTGCAAATAGAAATCATGGATGCCCTTTTCAATGGAACACTTTGCAAAAATTGGGCCAAAGAAGGTATCGGAGGCATATTGTTCTTTGATTTCATCAAGACCCAACACATGGAAATCCAAACGAGTGAGTAAAAGGGTGAGTTTGCGGGAAAGTGCATCCGCTACGACATTGTCCTTGCCCTTCTTGTATTTGATTACATATGGGAAGGACTCAATGAACTCAACCCATTTTGCATGTCTTTTGTTCAAAGTGTGTTGACTTTTCAAATACTTCAAAGATTCATGGTCGGAGTGAATAATGAACTCTCTTGGCCAAAGATAATGTTGCCAAACTTCAAGAACACGCACCAAAGCATAAAGTTCCTTGTCATAAATAGGATAGTTGAGGCGTGCGCCATCCTCACTATAATATGCCACGGGTTTTCCATTTTGCATGAGGACACCACCGATTCCAAGGCCACTCGCATCACATCTATCTCAAATGTCTTAGTAAAATCGGGAAGAACAAGTAGTGGTGCCTCGGTGAGTCTCTTTTTCAATTCATCAAAAGCTTTTTGTTGTGCTTTGCCCCAAACAAACGGAACATTCTTTTTTGTAAGCTCGTTTAAAGGGCAAGCGATGGTGCTAAAATCTTTCACAAAGCGGCGGTAAAATCCGGCGAGTCCATGGAAGCTTCGAACTTGACCAACATTTGTGGGAGTGGGCCAATTGTGGATGGCCTCAACTTTGGAAGAATCAACTTCAATCCCGTTGGCGGAAACCACAAAACCAAGAAAAACCAACTTGTTTTGAGCAAATGTGCACTTGGGGAGGTTAGCATAAAGCTTTTCATGACGCAAGATGCACAAAACTTCTCTCACATGTTGCACATGGTCCTCGAGGTTTTTGCTATAAATGAGAATATCATCGAAGTAAACAACCACACTCTTGCCAATGAGAGGTCGCAAGATGTGATTCATGAGGCGCATGAAAGTAGATGGAGCATTTGAAAGACCAAATGGCATGACAAGCCATTCATAGAGACCAAGTTTGGTCTTGAATGCCGTCTTCCATTCATCACCTATTGCCATGCGAATTTGGTGGTAGCCACTACGCAAATCAATCTTAGAGAAAATCGTGGCACCACTCAATTCATCAAGCATGTCATCTAAACGCGGAATGGGATGTCGATAACGGACGGTAATGGCATTGATAGGGCGGCAATCCATACACATCCGTTGCGTCTCATCCGGTTTAGGCACAAGAATCACGGGAACGGCACAAGGGCTAAGGCTTTCTCGAACGTACCCTTTGGCGAGGAGGTCTTGTATTTGGCGTTGAATCTCCTTTGTGTCTTCGGGGTTGGTGCGGTAGGCGGCTCGGTTTGGAAGGGGAGCGCCGGGTATGAGGTCGATGCGGTGTTCAATGCCCCGAAGCGGTGGTAGTCCATGAGGTAGCTCGTCGGGGAAGACGTCTTGGAATTCCTTCAAAAGAGACAACAAAGACGAAGGAATGTTGGTTAAGTCGTTAGTCTCCTCCGAAGGGCCCTTGCAAATGAGCACGTAGTGTGGAGTGGTGGATGGGTTGTGGTGTACTTCTCTCATCTCACTTTTGGTAGCTAGGAGGACACTCTTCATCTCACTCACATATGGTTTTTGGCGCTCACTCTCTTTTTGGTGGATCACTCTCTCACCTCTCAACTCACTAGTGATAGTGGCTTCCTTAGCCCTCGCTAGAGCCTTTGCATTGTCCGCAATTACTTGGCTAGGAGTCATTGGGCGTAGGATGTAGGTCTTGTCGTTGACCTTGAAGCTATAGGCATTTGTGTAGCCATCATGGTTGGCTTTCTTGTCATATTGCCAAGGGCGACCAAGTAACATGTGGCACACCGTCATAGGCACGACGTCACAATCAATGGTGTCTTCATAGGCGCCAATCTTGAAGGATATCGTGACGGTGTGTTGGATCTTCACATTTCCATTGTCACTTAGCCATTGCACATGGTAGGGATGGGGGTGTTTCCGGAGCGGGAGGTTGAGCTTGGTGCATAGTTCGGTGCTTGCAAGGTTGTGGCAACTCCCTCCATCGATGATAACCTTTATTGACTTGCCATTGATTCCGGCTCTTGTTTGGAAGATATTGCACCTTTGGTCTTCATTGGGAAGTGCATGGGTTGTCAACACTTTGGTCACCACAAGAGAAGGGCTTGCATCATGCACACATAGGACTTGCTCTTGGTCTTCTAAGGCATCATCTTCATGAGAGGTTGCGGCTTGTACCAAGGCTTCATATTCACCTTCACTCAAGTACTCCACATCTCCATCATCTCGAGTGATCATAACTCTTGTGTTCTTGCATTCAAAGGATTTATGTCCTTGAGCACCACACTTGAAGCAAGTGATGTTACTAGATCCGGTGGAAGCTTTGGAGGACATGGTTGATTGCTCCGGCTTGAAGCTTGTTGTCTTGATGGCACTTCTTGCTTGCTTTGGAGGATCCTTGGAGGCAAGTGCACTTGTGTTCTTGATGCTTGAGGAGGCATTCATTGCATTTCTTGCGGCGAAGAATGTCTTTGTCTTTGCACTTGCTAAGTCTTCTCGCACTTGGCGCTCGGCCCTTGTTGCTTGGTGGAGTAGCTCAACCATGTTTTTGTAAGGCAAGAATTCCACTATCCTCTTGACGGGGATGTTCAAGCCATTCAAGAATCTTGCCATAGTTTGCTCTTCTCGCTCATCCACATTTGCACTCATCATGGTCATGTGCATCTCCTTGTAATATTCCTCAACGGACTTGTAGCTTTGCTTGAGTTGAGTGAGCTTGTTGAAGAGGTCACGCTTGTGGTGAGTTGGTACAAAGCGGGTGTGCATGACTTCTTGCATCTCTTCCCATGTGTCAATGGGTGCTAAGTCTTCCTTCTCACGCTTCTTGTTTACCTCTTCCCACCAAACATTTGCATATCCTTCAAACTCAAGTGATGCCATGGCAACTTTCTTTGCTTCGGAGAAGTTGTGGATGCGGAATATCTTGTCAACCTTGAGTACCCAAGACAAGTATGCGTCGGGATCTTCCTCTCCTTGGAACTTGGGCATGGTGAATTTAAGCTTCCCAAAGATTTCTTCTTCATTGCGGTCATTGCGTCGAGGAGGTGGTCTTGCTTCACCATGAGCTTGACGTTGTTGAGGTTGAGGTTGTGGGCCTTGAGCATCTTCATTGTTGTTTCTTTGTTGTTGAGGAGGAGGTGGTCTTTCATGACCTTCATCTTGATCATCATTGTTGTGGCGTTGATGAGGCCTCACACTTTCTTCACTTGATGCTTGGTGATGATTTGATTCTTCTTCCATCTCAACATCTCGTGCTTGATGAGGTGGTCTTCTACCATGAGGGCGATCATCATGATGACGACGGTTGTCTTGACCTTGACGGCGTGGTGCCCTATCACGAGGATGTTGATCAACATTGATGATGCGGCGGTCTTGGTTCACTTCTTGTTCGGCATTATGGTGGTGCCTTTGAGCATTGGCCACTTGAGATGGGCGAGGTTGCCCTTGATGTTGACGTGCGTCTTGCTCTTGGCGTAGCCTTTCTTGCTCACGTGCATGAAGGAGATCTTGATCATGACGAAGACGTTGTTGTTCCTCTTGGAATTGAGCATGGAGATGCTCTTGTTGAAGGCGTTCTTCTTCAAGGCGTAGACGTTCTTGGACAAGTCGAAGTCGTGCTTGCTCCGCTTCTTGAGCTTGTTGTTGAAGCACTTGAGCATCCACATTATGGTGGCGTGGGTCTTGATTGGAATCATGATGCGACGATGTAGGAGCTCGTGACCTTGAGCTATGGGAGCGCGAAGACCTTGAATGTTGTCTTCTATCTTCTTGACGGTTGAGTGTATGGAGGATGTTGTCCAACGCCGTCTTCATTTCTCTTGTTTCTTGACCTTGTATGGCAAGTGTTGCTTTCAACTCATTGCCTTGAGTTTCAATCTTCTCATTGAGTTCTTGAACTTGATTGTTGAGGTCAATCCTTTGCACTTGAGCTCTTTCTTCATAGCGGACATTGGTATCCTTGAGCATGGCTTCAAATTGATTGAGCTTGGCGTGGACGGCTTGAGTAGCTATCCAATGTTGGTGCCGCGTCATCGGTAGTTGGTTCCCTTCTCCACTAGACATGGTTACAACTAAAACAAGAACTATGTGGTGGGTGGTTAGGAAAGACTACCAAGAGTGTCAAAACTTGCAAACCAAAATCGAAAAGGTGTTTCAAGTCGAGGAACAACCGATATGTATGCACACACACAAAACAAAACTCTATATGGTGTTAGGTATGGATGTGGAAAGCCAAATGGAAGAACCAAACGAAAAGTCTATTGTCAAAAGTGGGTAAGATCCAAAAGTCACAAGTCAAAGGCGGTGATCACAAAAGGCATACACAAGGTGGAACACACACGTGGGACAAAATGGGGTTAGCGCGACGGAAAATGAGCACGAACAAAATTGGTCCTAACGAAGACTACTAGCTCGGTGTCACGCTAACGCAAGAGAGACCGTGGCTTGGTTGCAAAATTGAGAAGCAACAAGATTTGCGCAAGACGCCTCTCTTCTCTTTTCTCTCTTTTGCTTATAAGCTTTGGACTCTTTTGTGTATAGGTGTCACTCACACTCTTTTTCTTTTTCTTTTTCTTTTCTCCTTTTTTTTTGTAAGCTTAGAAGCTTTCTTTTCTCACTATCTATGTAAGTATGTCACACTTCTTTTGCCTATCTTTACACACGAGCTTGCTTCGTAGCTTTGCTCAACACACGCACACCCTCACGGTCGGGACGCTTGCGCAATGCTTCGCAACACTAGAAAGCCACTCTCGATAGGAAAGGTACGCAAAGGAAGCTAAGGCTACAAGTTAGGGGCAAGTTATACCACTTGATGACGGTGGCCGACGATGTTGAACTTGCTATGGTGGAAGGTGTCAAACGAACCGCTTGGATCCTCGGGGTGCCGTCGTCGTAGTTGATGTTGCGGAAGCTTAGTGGTAGCTGAAATGGCACACACAACGAAGTCCAAACACAAGGGGTTAGTGCCAAAACGAAAAACAAAGAAAGCTGTCAAAATTTCGGTCAGGAACTTCCGCCCCGGGCGGAACTTCCGGTCCCGGCGGAACTTCCGGTCCTCCGGGCGGAACTTCCGGTCGCAATCAGATCTGCGGGCTGTTCTTCAATTTGGGCGGAAATCCGGGCCGAAAATCTTCGAATTCGTGGAAAATTTGGCACTAAGAGCGGTGGGAAGGTGGGGGAATTGCAGATCAACACCAAAGACAAGTTTCTATTGGACCAAAACCACCAAAAACTCAACAAATCGCGAGATCCAACCAAGGCCAATTTGGGGCTATTTTTTTGGGAAATTTTTTGGAAAAATTTTTGGGCGAAATTGGTGGAATTGGTGGGTGTGGGGGTCAAATCCGTGGCAACCAAGGAGCTCTTGATACCATATGATATGGGCTAAGCCCAGGGATGTGCCCGATCTTCACGGATTTGAAGGGATTCGTGGGGGTAGGTGGATGAACGCGATGAACACGTGGGGGAAACGCGGGGATACACACACACACGGATACAATTCGAGTTTTCCCTCGTTGGCTCGAAACACCAACTCGATAGAGGTGCGAGAAAAGACCTTCCGGTAGAAGTCCCGCAAAGAGATCGACTAATCGAAGCTCGGGAGATCTAGAAGGGTGAAAAGACCGGAAGGTTTGATGGAAGTGCAAGCAAAAGACCAAATAGGTAGAAGTGCAAGCAAAAGATCAAACAAACGGTAGAAGTCACCAAAGAGATCTTCACGAGTCGATAGGAGCCCGGGTGGCGATACAAGATCATAGATCTAGGTAAGGTTCCCACAAGGGTGAGCTAAGCTCAGGTTTTCTTTCCAATCAAGTCTAATCCCAGATCTGAGCCAACTAGCCTATTTATAGGTGGGGGCGAAGAGTTAAGTTACATGCTGAAAAGTGCTGTTGGGTCGGGGTGGAAGTTCCGCCATCTTGGGCGGAAGTTCTGGCAGGGGCGGAAGTTCCGGTCCCGGGGCCGGAAGGCCTGAAGTTCCGGCCAAGTTCCGCCAAGTTCCGAAAGTCGTCCATTTCCTTGCAGTAACATCCAGGGGCCTTTTCGTGGACTTTCGGAGCTTGGGCGGAACTTGGGCGGAAGTTCCGACCGGCGGAAGTTCCGGTCCCTCGGGGCGGAAGTTCCGGTCCGATGCTTTTTCCCGCGCTGGAAGGCATCTTGGGGGCATCTTGGGGAATCTGGCCGAAGTTCCGGTCCTGGGGGCGGAAGTTCCGGCCGTGCGCTGTAGCTCCGTCTTCATCGTTTCCAGCTCTCTCTCCAACGCCTTGGTCTCCATGGCTTGTGTCTTGGTCGATGTACCGATTGAACATAGGGTATTTGTATGAAGTAGCAAGCCATCCAAGGGGGTGTCAAAGTCATAGGTAGAGAGGAGCGAATTCACCTCTTGGCGTAGTGCTTGGGCTCGAGCTCGTGTCATTGGACCACGAGGAGGGCTTGTCGGTCTTGAGGCGGCGGTGTCCATAGGCCACCCGTATCATGAGGTCTTGCCGCAAATCTTTGGCACGCATCGCAGGTTCGCACTATTTCCTTCGCATCCTCGATTGTGTAGCCAATAAAATCCTGCTCGAAAAACCTTAGCCGCATACTCGCGTGGTGCCCACATATTCCTTCATGCACGTCCTTTAGGATGATCCTTCCTTCTTCGGGTGTAACACACCGTTGTAGCACACCCGAGATATCGTTTGTACAGCTCCCCTTTTACCACAGTGAAAGCTTTTGATCGCCTAATTATTCGCCTTGCTTCGACTCGGATCGTCGGGTATAGTTTTCCTTAGGATATATGATATGTAAGCCTGCATCCATGGAATTTGCACCATCATGACTAGCTCTTGCTCTTCTTCTTCTTGTGTCTTTGGCGATACTCGAAGGTTTCTCTTTTCTCCTTCGTTTTGCCGGCTTTGTTGATCTCTCGCATCTCTTCCTGCAACACACCAGGAGGAATCGCGAGGCATTGTGACCCGATGTTTGCGAGAACGTCGGCTTCATCGTTGCTCATCCTGCTGATGTGGTTTACCTCACAACCATCGAATAACTTCTCCAGCTCGTTGTACACCTCTTTGTATGCTATCATGCTTTCGTTGACGCATCGCATTGGTTCATGACTTGCTGTGCTACCAACTGTGAGTCGCCGAAAATTTTCGGGCCGGGTTGCACCGCAAGCTTTCGCCATCTTCATCCCGTGTATGAGAGCTTCATATTCTGCTTCATTGTTAGATGCGTTTGGGAACGTCATCCGTAGAACATATTTCAACTTGTCGCCTTCAGGTGAGACTAATATCACGCCTGCTCCAGCACCTTCCAACCTCTTTGGACCCGTCGAAGTTCATGGTCCAGGTTCTCGATAAATCTGGGGTCCCGTGTTTTGTAGCTCCATCCATTCTGCAATGAAATCTGGTAAGACCTGAGACTTTATTGCTTTTCTTTTTTCATACGTGATATCCCGAGGGGAAAGTTCTATTCCCCAAAGGAGACACGACCCGTAGCTTCCGGGTTGTTCAATTTATTTGATAAGGGAGCCTCGTTGACCACTATTATCGGGTGTGCCGAAAAATAGTGTCGCAATTTTCTTGCTGTCGTGAATACTCCATATGCTAGCTTTTGATATTGCGGGTACCGCTGTTTTGACGGCGATAAAATTTCGCTGATGAAATATACCGGCCTTTGAACTCCATGAAGCTTGCCTTCCTCTTCCCTTTCGACTACTAAGGCCGTGCTGACCACCTGAGGTGTAGCTGCAATGTACAAGAGGAGAGGTTCTTTCTTTTGGCGCCACCAATATCGGCGGTGTCGAAATTGCTCGCTTGAGATTCTCGAAAGCCTGTCTGTTTCCTCGTTCCATTGAAAATTTTCCTTGCTTGATCACGCATAAAACGGCAAGGTTTTCTCCTAGCCTCGGCGACGAACCGCTAAAGCTGCGACTCGCCCCGTTAGCCGTTGTATTTCTTTCAACTTTGTTGGCTTTCTCATAGTAACGATGGCTCTGGATTTTTTCGGGATTAGCTTCAATCCCCTTTGTGATACTAAGAACCCGAGA
This sequence comes from Lolium multiflorum, assembly GCA_030979885.1. Taxonomy (NCBI): domain Eukaryota; kingdom Viridiplantae; phylum Streptophyta; class Magnoliopsida; order Poales; family Poaceae; genus Lolium; species Lolium multiflorum. The sequence continues at coordinate 234,279,487 of CM061748.1, read as the reverse complement.
AGTTCTCCTGCGGGAACTCCAAAAGAGCACTTTGTCGGGTTCAGCTTGAGGCAGAACTTGTCGAGGTTGTCAAAGGTTTCCTTCAAATCTTCGATCAAAGTCGACCCTTTCTTGGATGTTATTGCGACATCATCGATGTAAACTTGTACATTTTTTCCGATCTGTGTTGCTAGGCACTTCGCATCATCCGCGATATGTTGCTCCCGTTTTTCAAACCGAAAGGCATTGTTTTGTAGCAAAACACGCCATAAGGTGTGATGAACGCTGTCTTGGCTTCATCTTCTTCTTTTAGTCTAATCTGGTTATAACCAGAATATGCGTCCAAGAAGGAAAGACGTTCGCATCCTGCCGTGGAGTCGATGATTTGATCGATCCTTGGGAGGGGAAAGTGATCCTTGGGACAATGTTTATTGAGACACGTGAAGTCGACGCACATGCGAAGGACTATTGTGTGTTTCTTCGGCACCATCACCGGGTTAGCTACCCATGTGGCTTCAGTAGATATTTCTCTGATAAAACCAGCATCTTTGAGTCGATCTATTTCTGATAACATGGCTTTGCGGCTAGGTCCGAAAAACGCCGCAAAGGTTGCTTTACTGGTCGTGCGAGAGGATCCAAATTGAGGTGGTTTCGGCAAGTTCCCTGGGTACTCCTGGCATGTCAGCTGGACACCATGCGAAGATTCTCCAGTGCTCACGGAGGAACTCGACGAGCGCTTTTCTATGCGACATCCATGTTTGCGGCAATGGACGTCGTTTTCTTTGGATCTCGGGTGGATCTGTACCTCTTTTGAATCCTTATTTATATTGAAAGTTGGCTCCTTAGAAGATCTTCCTACCTCTGGCAGCACATCATAATCAGTGAACCTAGGTGCCGCATATTCTGCTTGCATCCCGAAAGTTTCTGACAGCCGATGAAAATCTTTGTCGCATTTATCGGATAATGCGAAGCTTCCTTTGATTGTGATAGGTCCCTTAGGCCCAGGCAACCTCCACAATAGATATGTATAATGCGGCACTGCCATGAACCTGGCGTACGCTGGTCGTCCCAACAAAGCGTGATATTGCGACGGGAAATCCACCACTTCAAACTCTAAATTTTCTATCCTGTAGTTTTCTCGGGTTCCAAACTGAACGTCGAGGTTGATCTTGCCCAATGGGTAACTTGGCTTCTCTGGTGTAATCCCGTGGAAGCGTGTGTCAGTTGTTTCAGATTTGCTAAGGATATGTTCATTTTCCTCAATGTATCCGCATACATGAGGTTTAAGCTGCCGCCATCTATGAAAACTCGATACATCGAAACCAGCAATTATCGCGGGTAAGATGAGCGCCGATTGTCCCGGTCGAGGGACTTGCTGCGGATGGTCTGCGATTGTGAAGCCGATGTCTTGCCCCGACCAATTTAAGTACTCGACTGTTGGTGGAGGCATCTTCTGCCATGAACACTTGTCGAGATATTACCTTCTGCGCCCTGTTGGACGGCTAGCTTTCTGAATCATCGAGACCACACCGTTAGAGTTGGGGTCAACATATGGAGTTGGATGTGGTGCCGCAATTCTAAGCTGGTGTCGATTTTCTTCTGTAATTGCGGGAGGAGGTGGGAGGTGAATCTCGCTCCTTGGCTCCCGAGGATTTCTGTTACTTGCTTGAGCGTTTGCGATTCCTGCGGCTCGCAGCATTGCTTGAAAATTGCGGCTCTTCTGTAGATGTCCTGACTGCTCTTTCCATTGTTGTCGAGGTAAAGTGCATTTGACACGGACCGTTCATCATCTCCTCGGGAGACACGTAAGGTCTTTGAATCCTTGGTCCACTATTTTGTCTGTTGCCGCGGAAATCACCTCTATTGTCGCCTTGTTGCTCATTGCTCCTTTGATAATCATCTCGACTATTTCCTCCAGGATTTCCTCGAAAACCAGCCGATATATGGCCGGGAGCATCGTTGTTGTAGAACTGGCGAGAAAATCGCCTTCTATTTTGATAATTTCGACTACGATCCTCTTCTGGCGACCTGTGTCGTTTGTTGTATATTGCGTCTTCTCCATCTGCCCACTTGTTAGCGATTTCCATCAACGCTGAGATTGTCTTGGGATTAGTTCTCCCCAAGTCCTCGACGAAGTCTGCTCGTCGGATTCCTGCCACGAACGCATCTATTGCCCTCTCGTCAGATATGTCTTCTGCCGAGTTCTTGATAATGTTCCACCGCTGTATATATTTTCTCATCGACTCGTCATGTTTTTGTCGACACGCCCGTAATTCTTCCAACGACGCAGGTTTCTTGCAGGTGGATCGGAAGTTTTTCACGAAGATGTCCTCAAAAGTTTCCCAGCTGTCGATGGAGTTCAAGGGGAGTTTCTTTATCCAAGATCTTGCACCACTCAGTGAACTTGGATACTTTGCATAGCTGTTGCTCGGTTCCTCCTACCAGCTTTTACCATCTCGAGATAATCCACGAGCCAATCCTCGGGATCTTGCAGGCCGTCGAACTTCTTGAAATTCTCGGGTAACTTGAACTTTTGGGACTGAGCGAACTCTTCTCGTAAAGCACGGAGCCCACACATATCTTCGTCGGCAAGTTCTGGCGAGTGCTGACGGTCCCTCCTTTCTTGTCGCGTCGTCCACCCTTACTTGGACTGCTGTGTCTCTTGCTCCACTTGCTCTTGGTGGGTCTTAACTGTCACAGCTCTGGACTATTTTGCCTAGGATTTTCTTGGGAGGCGTTGTTGCAAACGCTGTTCCCATAACTCCTACTCCAGCCATCGCCATATTGAACAATGGTTCTCTCGGGTCCCTAGGGGTGGTCTGGATGCCAAAATATAAGCTTGTGTTGCCATGTAACCTGCCTCTGCGTTTTTGGGATGATATTTCCTCTTTCATCGATCGACATAAAGGACATGTCGAGATTTTGGATTATGTTTCCTCTCTCTGTCGGGTATGTTTTGCAGCCGAGACATTGCTCTCCTCCGAGCTCGTGACTATCTCCCGAAGTTCTAGATTGTCGACTTAAATCTGCGCTTCTCCTGCTGCTGCTTCTTTTCTCCTATTCAGGGATGCTGTCTGTTTTTCCAACTCTCTTTACTCGAGCAAGTCTATATTGATATGCTTGAAGTTCTTGTGCAGCGGTGGTGGTCATAGGTTCTGAACCGTCCATGGCTCTCGCAGCCCTATCCCACGCTTCTTGCGGGAGCTGTACTCTTGCGCGAGTTGTAGATCCAGGATATTTGGTGCCTAAGCCATGTCTGAGATCAGCGGGATCAACGTATGGATTTCCCAATTCGTCGAAAGCCTCTCGATGTTTGCGGGTCTGATGTGCCTGCCCCTTCTACCACATAGATCTGATGATATTTTGCGCATTGATTTTTGTCGGGATTGGTGACACCATCATATAGAGTGGTGAAGACCTTTCCGATGGCAGCAGACTTGTCGATTAGTTGAAGCTGTCGACGCTGTCGGAGTCGCTGCTTATAAAGGAGTCCGCAGACACTCGAAGGATGTGTTGCTGAAGATCTTGGCGAGCTTTCCGCTTGCCTTGTTGTCGACGGGATGCCGACGAAAACTCGTCACTCGACGAAAAATTGAGTCGATCACTGAAAATTCCGACGAGATCGAACTTCGAGACGGTAGGATCCTTCCTTGTTGACGCCAAATCGGAATTCTCCGAACGTCATGATGATGGGCTCCTCCGCATAGGCACATGCATCCATACGGGAGGGCGGGTGAGGAATAAAATTGAATAGATCAGTTTTTCCCTTGTTCCATCGCGTTGCTTGCTGCTGATGAAGTCGAAGATCTTGAACGTGCCATCGAGATCAGATCCTTGCAGCCTCTAGTCCCCACAGACGGCGCCAATTGACAAAGGATTAACTCTGTCAATGCCTACGGATTGTAGACTAGGGTTTTGCTAGAAGTAGAGGGCAAGTAGATCTCGAAGGTTTAGGCGAAAAGTACGGCGATTAAGAAAACTAGGTTATGTTGACAGAGATCGATCCTTTTGTCCCTCGACTCCCCTTATAGGAGGTGGAGCCGAGGGTTTTGTATTGTACAAGCTTACGAGGTCCGGGACGGTTTGTAACTCGACCGCAGATTACAAACAATACTTCCTATTACAATTCTAGCTTTCCTTACTACATCTTGGGCTCCCGAATCTTCTTATTCTTCGGATAGTGGGCCTTCAGTAAATCCCGGGTACTATCTATGGCAGACCCATTTGGGATGCCTATGTCAGTCGGTCACCCACCCTTGATTATGCTTGAGTCGATGGATGAGATTATTCTTTCTTCCGGCGTTCATCGTCATGCGGATCTTTTTTTTGTATTCGTGCCCTCTTCTTTAATATTGGCAATGCAAGCACATTGGTTCTTCCGATACCTCTCTACCACCACCAAAGCAATGACTTTCCTCTTCAAAAGCTCCCTAAGATCCGATTCCCCGACCAAAAGTTGCTGCTTTGCTTGGGCCATGTCGAGGTGGAGGATGACGAGGAGCGCCGCATAAACCATGACCTTCCCATTGGAGTAGAGGCCATGGCCCTGTCTTGCTAGTGCTTTGCCCGTATTTCTTAGCTTGTGGTATAGCACTTGACAAGGATCGACCTGATTGGAAGGCGCACTCCTAGCTTGTTGGACCACCTCAAGGAAGCCGGGGATCCTAAGCCAAAAATTCTCAAACTTGAAAGTGTGCGGCCTTCGAGCCCCTCTATCATCGGCAACAAGAAGGGACAATGGTCTGGTGATGCGCGTAGATGTACACGTCCGTTGGGAACCCCAAGAGGAAGGTATGATGCGCACAAAGGCAGTTTCTCGTAAAGAAACCAAGGTTGATCGAACCAGAGGAGCCAAGAAGCACGTTGAAGGTTGATGGTGGCGAAATGTGATGCGCGCAAAACAACAAATTCCGGCGCCAACGTGAATCGGCACAACAAAACCAAAGTACTTTGCCCCAACGAAACAGGAGGTTGTCAATCTCACCGCTTGCGTAACAAAGGATTAAACGTATCGAGTGAAGATGTTTGCAAAGAAAACAAGAAAACAATTGGAGATTGTATGCTATGTAAAGAATAGGACCGGGGTCCAATGCTTCACTAGAGGTGTCTCTCCATAAGATAAAAGCATGTTGGGTGAACAAATTACGCGGCAATTGACAAATAGAGAAAGGCATAACAATGCATATACATGATATGATAAATATAGTGAGATTTAATTGGGCATTACGACAAAGTACATAGACCGCCATCCAACTGCATCTATGCCTAAAAAGTCCACCTTCAGGTTATCATCCGAACCCCATTCAGTATTAAGTTGCTAAGCAAGATAATTGCATTAAGTATGGTGCGTAATGTAATCGACAACTACATCCTTAGACATAGCATCAATGTTTTATCCCTAGTGGCAACAACACATCACAACCTTAGAACCTACCGTCACGATCCTGTGTCAATGAAGGCATGAACCCACTATCGAGCATAAATACTCCCTCTTGGAGTTAAGAGCAAAACTTGGCCAGAGCCTCTACTAATAACGGAGAGCATGCAAGATCATAAACAACACATAAACAATAGATTGATAATCACCATAACATAGTATTCTATATCCATCGGATCCCGACAAACACAACATATAGTATTATGTATAGATGATCTTGATCATGTTAGGCAGCTCACAAGATCCAACAATGAAGCACAACAAGGAGAAGACGACCATCTAGCTACCGCTATGGACCCATGGTCCAGGGTGAACTACTCACTCATCACTGGAGGCGATCATGGCGATGAAGAGTCCTCCCAGATGAATCCCCTCTCCACAGGGTGCCGAGGCGATCTCCGAATCCCCGAGACCGGCGGCGGCGGCGTCTCCGGGAAGGTTTTCCGCATCGTGGTTTCGTGATCGGGCTTCGCGACTGAGGCTTTAAGTAGGCGGAAGGGCAACGCGGGGGCCACACGAGGTCCCCACACCCTAGGTCGGCGCTGCCGGGGCCGGGCCGCGCCGCCCTATGGTGGCTGCCTCGTGGCCCCACTCCTTCCCTCTTCGGTCTTCTGGAAGCTTCATGCAAAAATAGGACCCCGGGCGAAGATTTCGTCCATTCCGAGAATATTTCCTTACTAGGATTTCTGAAACCAAAAACAGCAGAAAACAGCAACTGGCTCTTCGGCATCTTGTTAATAGGTTAGTTCCGGAAAATGCATAAATATGACATATAATGTGCATAAAACATGTAGGTATCATCAATAAAGTAGCATGGAACATAAGAAATTATCGATACGTTGGAGACGTATCGCATCCCCAAGCTTAGTTCGTCGTCCCGAGCAGGTAAAACGATAACAAAGATAATTTCTGAAGTGACATGCCATCATAATCTTGATCATACTATTTGTAAACATATGTAATGAATGCAGCGATCAAAACAAAAGTAATGACATGAGTAAACAAGTGAATCATAAAGCAAAGACTTTTCATGAATAGTACTTCAAGACAAGCATCAATAAGTCTTGCATAAAAGTTAGCTCATAAAGCAATAAATCAAAGTAAAGGTGTTGAAGCAACACAAAGGAAGATTAAGTTTCAGCGGTTGCTTTCAACTTATAACATGTATATCTCATGGATATTGTCAACATAAAGTAATATAACAAGTGCAATATGCAAGTATGTAGGAATCAATGCACAGTTCACACAAGTGTTTGCTTCTTAAGGTGGAGGGAGATAGGTAAACCGACTCAACAATAAAAGTAAAAGAATGGTCCTTCAAAGAGGAAAGCATCGATTGCCGTATTTGTGCTAGAGCTTTTATTTTGAAAACATGAAACAATTTTGTCAACGGTAGTAATAAAGCATATGAGTTATGTAAATTATATCTTACAAGTTGCAAGCCTCATGCATAGTATACTAATAGTGCCCGCACTCGTCCTACTTAGCTTGGACTACCGGATCTTTGCATGCCATGTTTCAACCAAGTGTCACAAAGGTACCTCCATGCCGCCTGTACAAAGGTCTAAGGAGAAAGGTCGCATTTTGGATTTCTCGCTTTTGATTATTCTCAACTTAGACATCCATACCGGGACAACATGGACAACAGATAATGGACTCCTCTAAATGCATAAGCATGTAGCAACAATTATTATTCTCATATGAGATTGAGGATATATATCCAAAACTGAAACTTCAACCATGATTCATGGCTTTAGTTAGCGGCCCAATGTTCTTCTCTAACAATTTGCATGCTCCAATCATTAAGGTGGTAGATCCTTCAGACAAGACGGACATGCATAGCAACTCACATGATATTCAATAAAGAGTAGCATTTTTCAATTCCAACCATATAACAATTTAACGAAGAAGAAACTTCGCCATGAACATTATGAGTAAAGCCTAAGGACATATGTGTCCATATGCAACAAATGAGCGTGTCTCTCTCCCACAAAGTGAATGCTAGGATCCATTTTATTCAAAAACAAAACAAAAACAAAAACAAACCGACGCTCCAAGTAAAGAACACAAGATGTGATTGAATAAAAATATAGTTTCGGGGAGGAACCCGATGATGTTGTCGATGAAGAAGGGGATGCTTGGGCATCCCAAGCTTAGACGCTGAGTCTTCTTAAAATATGCAGGGGTGAACCACGGGGCATCCCAAGCTTAGAGCTTTCACCTCTCTGATCATAGTATATCATTCTCCCTCTCTTGACCCTTTGAAAACTTCCTTCACACCAAACTTCAAGCAAACTCATTAGAGGGTTAGTGCACAATTAATAATTCACACATTCAGAGGTGACACAAACATTCTTTACACTTCTGGACATTGCATAAAGCTACTGGACATTAATGGATCAAAGAAATAAATCCAACATAGCAAAAGAGGCAATGCGAAATAAAAGGCAGAATCTGTCAAAAACAGAACAGTCCGTAAAGACGAATTTAAAGCTGGCACCAGACTTGCTCAAATGGAAAACTCAAAACTAATGAAAGTTGCGTACATATCTGAGGATCACGCTCGTAAATTGGCAGATTTTTTCGAATTTTCTACAGAGAACTGTGCCCAGATTCGTGATAGACAGCAATGCTGTTTCTGTAGCGATCCCAAATATAATATCAACTTTGACATAGAAACTTTACTTGGCACAAAAACATGATAAGGAGAGGTTGCTAAAGTAGTAAAAACTTCCAAGACTCAACAAAACAAAAAATTGCTGTAGTAAAAACATGGGTTGTTTCCCATAAGCGCTTTTCTTTCAGCTAGGCGCATAAAGTGCAAATCAAGTAACATCGAGAGTAGAAGCATCAACATCATAACTTGTTCTAATAATAGAATCAAAAGGCAACTTCATTCTCTTTCTAGGGAAGTGTTCCATACCTTTCTTGAGAGGAAATTGATATTTAATATTACCTTCCCTCATATCAATAACAGGACCAACGGTTCGAAGAAAAGGTCTTCCCAATACAATAGGACAAGATGCATTGCATTCGATATCCAAGACAACAAAATCAACGGGACAAGGTTATTGTTAACCGTAATGCGCACATTATCAATCCTCCCCAAAGGTTTCTTTTTAACATTATCGGCAAGATTAACATCCAAATAACAATTCTTCAATGGTGGCAAGTCAAGCATATCATAAATCTTTTTAGGCATAACAAAATACTTGCACCAAGATCACATAAAGCATTACATTCAAAGTCATTGAATTTCATTTTAATGATGGGCTCCCAACCATCTTCTAACTTTCTAGGAATAGAAGTTTCAAGTTTTAGTTTCTCTTCTCTAGCTTTTATGAGAGCATTTCTAATATGTTTTGTAAATGCTAAATTTATAGCACTAGCATTAGGACTTTTAGCAAGTTTTTGTAAGAACTTTATAACTTCAGAGATGTGGCAATCATCAAAATCTAAATCATTATGAGCTACAGCAATGGGATCATTGTTCCCAAGGTTGGAAAAATTTCAGCAGTTTTATCACAAGCAGTTTCAGCAGTTTTAGCAATTTCAGGCAGTTTTTTTCGCTTTGCACTAGAGTAGAAACATTGCCAACACCAATTATTTTACCATTGATAGTAGGAGGTGCAGCAACATGTGAAGAATTAGCATTACTAGTGGTGGTAATAGTCCAAACTTTAGCTACATTATTCTCTTTAGCTAGTTTTTCATTTTCTTCTCTATCCCACCTAGCACGCAGTTCAGCCATTAATCTTATATTCTCATTAATTCTAACTTGGATGGCATTTGCTGTAGTAGTAATCTTTTTATCAATATCCTCATTAGGCATAACTTTCAATTTTAATAACTTAACATCGAGGCAAGTCTATCAACTCTAGAAGCAATAATATCAATTTTATCAAGCTTTTCCTCAACAGATTTGTTAAAAGCAGTTTGTGTACTAATAAATTCTTTAAGCATGGCTTCAAGACCAGAGGGTACACTCCTATTATTGTTGTAAGAATTCCATAAGAATTACCATAACCATTACCATTAGCAGGATATGGCCTATAGTTATTACCATAATTGTTCCTATAAGCATTGTTGTTGAAATTATTATTTTTAATGAAATTCACATCAACATTTTCTTCTTGAGAAACCAATGAAGCTAAAGGAACATTATTTGGATCAACATTAGATCTACCATTCACAAGCATAGACATAATCACATCAACCTTATCATTCAAGGAAGAGGTTTCCTCAACAGAATTTACCTTCTTACCTTGTGGAGCTCTTTCCGTGTGCCATTCAGAGTAATTTATCATCATATCATCAAGAAGTTTTGTAGCCGCCCCCAATGTAATGGACATAAAGGTACCTCCAGCAGCTGAATCCAATAAATTCCGCGAAGAAAAATTTAGTCCTGCATAGAAGGTTTGGATGATCATCCAAGTAGTCAGTCCATGGGTTGGGCAATTCTTTACCAAAGTTTTCATTCTCTCCCATGCTTGAGCAACATGTTCAGTATCTAATTGCTTAAAATTCATTATGCTACTTCTCAAAGATATAATTTTAGCGGAGGATAATATCTACCAATAAAAGCATCCTTACATTTAGTCCATGAATCAATACTATTCTTAGGCAAAGATAGCAACCAATCTTTAGCTCTTCCTCTTAATGAGAAAGGAAACACTTTCAATTTAATAATATCACCATCTACATCCTTATACTTTTGCATTCCACAAAGTTCAACAAAATTATCGAGATGGGCAGCAGCATCATCAGAACTAACACCAGAAAATTGATCTCTCATGACAAGATTTAATAAAGCAGGTTTAATTTCAAAGAATTCTGCTGTAGTAGCAGGTGGAGCAATAGGGTGCATAGAAATCATTATTATTTGCATTTGTGAAGTCACACAACTTAGTATTTTTAGGGGTATTCATTTTAGCAACAGTAAATAAAACAAACTAGATAAAGTAAATGCAAGTAACTAATTTTTTTGTGTTTTTTATATAGAGAGCAAGACAAGAAATAAAGTAAAACTAGCAACTAATTTTTTTGTGTTTTGTTTAGGTGCAGCAAACAAAGTAGTAAATAAAATAAAGCAAGACAAAAACAAAGTAAAGAGATTGAGAAGTGGAGACTCCCCTTGCAGCGTGTCTTGATCTCCCGAACGGCGCCAGAAACAGGCTTGATGCGCGTAGATGTACACGTCCGTTGGGAACCCCAAGAAGGTATGATGCGCAGTGGCAAGTTCCTCCCCAAACCAAGGTTGATCAGAAGGAGGAGCCAAGAAGCACGTTGAAGGTTGATGGTGGCGAAATGTGATGCGGCGCAACAACAGGGATTCCGACGCCAACGTGGAATCTGCACAACAAAACCAAAGTACTTTGCCCCAACGAAATGAGTGAGGTTGTCAATCTCACCGGCTTGCTGTAATAAAGGATTAAACGTATCGAGTGGAAGATGTTTGCAAAGAAAACAGTAAACACAATTAGTAGATTGTATGCTATGTAAAGAATAGGACCGGGGTCCACAGTTCACTAGAGTGTCTCTCCCATAAGATAAAAGCATGTTGGGTTAACAAATTACTGGCAATTGACAAATAGAGAAAGGCATAACAATGCATATACATGATATGATAAATATAGTGAGATTTAATTGGGCATTACGACAAAGTACATAGACCGCCATCCAACTGCATCTATGCCTAAAAAGTCCACCTTCAAGTTATCATCCGAACCCATTCAGTATTAAGTTGCTAAACAAATGACAATTGCATTAAGTATGGTGCGGTAATCGACAACTACATCCTTAGACATAGCATCAATGTTTTAGCCCTAGTGGCAACAAGACATCACAACCTTAGAACCTACTGTCACGTCCCAGGTGTCAATGAAGGCATGAACCCACTATCGAGCATAAATACTCCCTCTTGGAGTAAGAGCAAAAACTTGGCCAGAGCCTCTACTAACGGAGAGCATGCAAGATCATAAACAACACATAAACAGATTGATAATCACCATAACATAGTATTCTCTATCCATCGGATCCCGACAAACACAACATATAGTATTACGATAGATGATCTTGATCATGTTAGGCAGCTCACAAGATCCAACAATGAAGCACAACAAGGAGAAGACGACCATCTAGCTACTGCTATGGACCCATGGTCCAGGGGTGAACTACTCACTCATCACTCCGGAGGCGATCATGGCGATGAAGAGTCCTCCGGAGATGAATCCCCTCCGGCAGGGTGCCGGAGGCGATCTCCGAATCCCCCGAGATGGGACCCGCGGCGGCGGCGTCTCGGAAGGTTTTCCGTATCGTGGCTCTCGCACGGGTTTTCGCGACGGAGGCTTTAAGTAGGCGGAAGGGCAACGCGGGGGCCACACGAGGGCCCCACACCCTAGGTCGGCGCGGCCAGGCCTGGGCCGCGCCGCCCTATGGTGTCGGCGCCTCGTGGCCCCACTTCCTTTCCTCTTCGGTCTTCTGGAAGCTTCGTGCAAAAATAGGACCCTGGGCGAAGATTTCGTCCAATTCCGAGAATATTTCCTTACTAGGATTTCTGAAATCAAAAACAGCAGAAAACAGAACTGGCTCTTCGGCATCTTGTTAATAGGTTAGTTCCGGAAAATGCATAAATATGACATATAATGTGCATAAAACATGTAGGTATCATCAATAAAGTAGCATGGAACATAAGAAATTATCGATACGTTGGAGACGTATCATCTGGCAACGAAGAGGAAAGATCATGAAGCACGTGGGTGTCAAAGCGAAGGTCCACTCGGGGTTGCAACAGAAGGCATAAGTTTGCAAAGGGCCAGATTCTCGCGCTCATTGGACCTAGTGAAGCGCCTATTTTTCAAGTGGATCTCATGTAGCTCGAAAACTTAAAGGGCGGCCCGAAAGCGGTTAATGTAGCCACGGTCGACGGTCCTCTTGTTCTTGTATCTAGCCTGATGAATTTGATTGAAGTCTCCAGCAAACTCGGCGAAGAAGTGGTCCTTGCGGTTGGAGGCCGTTGGCCCATATACCCCGGTGATCTTGAAATCCCTATCATTGTTGGAGTTTAGGATGTGGACACCGGCATTAAGACAAAATTCAGTGACCACCACATTTGTGATCCGCACCATCGAGTCCTCCCAAAGAAGGAGGATACCCCCCTCGAGTCCCAACAGTTGGCCATTGGGCGTAGCTTTTCAGACGGTTGTTGGCGGCCAATGTAACAAGCATCAAAAGGCGAGGCGAAGTCAGGCTTAGTTTCTTGAAGCACGCAATATGACATGAAGAGGAAGCAACCCTCTGATGAACCGTGTCGCGATGATCTTGATCATTCAAACCCCTTACATTCCACCCAAGCATGTTGATGATCATTCTTAACCAGGATGAGCACCAAAAATCAGGGGGGCGAAAGATAAAATGTCAATGTTTGGAGGGGCGAAATGCTAATTTTTCTGCATCTAAACACTCCCTACCAAAAATTCTTCATAACTTTGCAAAAAGCTGGGGGGCGGCACCCCCCCCCCCGACTTACAGTAAGGGTGTGTTTGGTAGCCTGGGTCAACATAGAATAGCTATCTACTCTCATACAAGCTGACCCTAGCTTAGTTGGACTCAGATTTTTTAAGTGTGTTTGGTAGCCCGAGCGAACTGAGACATGCTGAGTGGGTCTGTTGTTTGGTGGGTTGTATGTAGTGAGAATTATAAAATTTGCACAACGACCCTTGCCTACAAAAATGAGACACAACCGGATCCCTATATACAAAATAAAAAGCAATCAGGTTCCTCTAAAAGAAAAAAAAAAGCAATCGGGTCCCTAGACCAGCTCCCTCAGCTCCGGCGAGGTAGCTCAGCTCCGGCGAGGCGACGGAGCTCCGGCCAGCAGCAGCTCGTCGCCGCCCGCGTGAAGTCCGGCAGCAGCTCGCTGCCTCGTCCTCCCGGCACTCCTCCACGCGCAGCTGCAGCAGCCAACCGTCGGGCGCGGGCTGCTAGAGTTCGGGTGCGTCCAGCTGGCCATGGCTCGGGCCGAAAGAGAGCTCGGGCGAGTCGGGCCGGAGGGGATCTCCAGCGCGGCGGAGGTTGGTCGAGCTCGCAGGCGGCCATGGCACGGGCCGAGTCGGAGTTCTGGCGCGTCGGGCTGAGGGAGATCTCCAGCGCCGCGGAGGACCCCGTGGCTGGTCACACTCGCAGGCTGCGCGTCGTTTCCATGGCGCGCCCAGGCAGTGCCTCGTCCCCGTGGAGGTCGCCGGCGCGTCCAGGCGTGGAGGCAGAGGTTGCAGGTGGTGGCGCCCGGGAGGAGAAACGTAGCGGCCAGGGGAGCGAGAGAAGGATTGGGGGGAAATGAGGAGAGCGGGTGGGGATCTGGGGGGTGCGGGGCGTGGGGCAGCGGCCAGCTACAGTCTTTTGCGGGGCGAGCTCAGCCTGGTCGACCTGTGAAGCTCGATTTGAGCTTCTCATCTCGGCCTGGCTAAGAGGCTATTTTGGTATGAGCTCAGCAGTGCTGAGTTGAATCGAACCGGGCTAACAAACAACAAATAGGCACTTCAGCTAGGTTGGATTGGGAATATCTGAGCTCACCCGGGCTACCAAACACACCCTAAGCTCCGCCAGTGTTCTTAACATTGATAACATGCACCCTTCCCAGGCATGTTCGTAAACTGAAACAACACAAGTGCAAACTGTGGCAGCAGCGCATGTCGACAATTGATAACCTAGCTGCACCCTTCCCAGGCATGTTCATGCGATGGTTGTGAATGAACTGTTGCCAACGTAGAGCGCAAGACGTGCTCCTCGTCTCCAACCAGGCCGATCGAGAATCTTATCATTCTATCCAGCAGTTGCACGGCTCAAACAGTTCGGACGCTCACGTCGACCGGCTCCATTGATCTGTGCACGCCACCATGAAAGCTACTCGACGCCCGGCCGATCTACAGCTCCCCAGCAATACAAGGCCGCTTTACAGCTGAGTAGTGGATTACCCAATAGCTGGTCCAACTATCTAGTATCGATCTAGTACAGTATGTATGTTGCAAGGCAGAGTGGACCGTGGAACTTGAAATGCGCGTGGTCCAGAGAAAAATGAAGTGCTAGTATTGTGGAAGTATCACGAAAAGGTACGCGAACGAGCGTTTGGTTGATCAGTTCCCAAGCGCGATCAGACCCGGTTCGAATCGGGCTTGTGCCCACGCCAACATGAAAGGTGAGAACCTCCAGGTCGATCTCCAGCTTCCCAGCAGTGGACATGACCACTTTCCAGCGGTATGGACTGCCCAAAGGGCCACGAATCGAACTTTGTCTACGCACACCACATCAACGTTGGAAATTCCTTGTTTGCTACACGCTACTTCTGAGTTCTGACCTACAATCGAAAAAGTAAGTAATTCTGGAAGTTTTCTGGTCAAATAATTCTATATATGCTGGTTCATCTACCAAGAAAACAAATACAAATGTTCAAAACGTTTAATAACATACTAGTACATTGCACGATTTTTTAATAGTATGAGTAACTTTTCGAGAAAAGGCGAAAACTATATATTGAAGTCATCAAACCCTTACAAAAACAGATATCTATCAAATTGCACGCATCTTTGGGTAAATTGGCGATGTCCTCACCTACAACCATCGGTAGAGCGTCACTAACAAACCTTGTTATTGCTTGGAGCCAGAATGTGCTCGCGACAACGATTCGAGGATTGGATCTTTGTCCCAGAGAAGAAGGCGGTAAAGAGTGTTAGACATCAACCCTAGATTCCTAAAATAGAAACGATGATTTGATCCCAACAAAGCCTAAGATGGAAACACTTCCCCAAATGGAAAATCCTGGAGGCCAAACATGAAACATCGCAGTCCACTTCGCCGGATGACGCCGTCAAAGGCCACCTATGCGAAAAGAAGATAGATCTAGGACCCTAGATCGGGCCATGAACAAAGCTCCTCAAGCCCTCGAACGATGCAAAGAATCACAAACGGATTGAGGACAAGACAGGGATACCTCACTCCACGCCACCTAGGTGCCTACAACGCAATCACCTCACCACTGTCGCCGAGACAACCAAACCGAGCTCTTGCCAAAGCTAAGGCAACTAAAAGTACGTCGCAAACGGCATCCCATAAGGAACCCTAGCTTCCTTTTGCGAGAGGTGAGAGAGACGAGGTTTTCTTTGGAGCCGGGCACACAACGAAACATGTTTGCACAGATGATGGCCAGAGTGACACTATGAAAATAAAGCTCAGAAAACCTGAAATTCAGTATAATATATGGGGGAAAATCGGCGTTTGACTTTGCAAAGTTCAAAAATAGGCAAATCTCACAACTACGTTATATATGAAAAATGTTTATAGGAAATTATATGGAAAACCGAAACCGTGAATGTAAGAGCCACTAGTAATGAATCTTGGATTTGAATGATCCCATGCACATACCCTTGTATGGATTAGAGATTTCTGAAGAAAACTGAAACCTCAAAAGAAGTTGGCAGAAGTCCAAAAGTACAGGTAGAAGAGTAGCCTTTCATGTATATACACGAACGTATTTTAAAGTGACGTACGTATCTCTATCTCAAGTCTCAGGTGTTAAAATCATCAATCAAAAATAGGAAATGCACATACGTCAAAAAATCGTAGCGAATCCAACCTACTACGAGCCCGTCGTCAGCCGCAACGACCAGAGCCGCACCTCGCCGTCAAAACTGGCGCTGCACACCCTGCACTCCTCGTCGCCGTCAACGCCGTCGCCTCCCTGCCGCCGTTTCTGCCCCGGAACGAGAGCCACCGCGACGGAGCGGACTGCGCTGGCGTGCCCGTCGATGACGGCGACGCACGCGTGCCCCCGGCCGTCCGCCTCGCGCCGCCAGGCCCGGACCGTGTGGTCCGCCGACCCGCTGACGACCAGCCCGTCGTTCCCCGCGCAGGCGACGACGGAGAGCACGGCCTTGCGGTGGCCCCTGAGCGCCCCGATCGCGACCATATGGCTGGCGCTATCCTCCCGCTCCCACACCACGACGCAGCGGTCGTTGCCGGCCGAGTAGAGCATCTGCCCGCCGCAGGCGACGGCCACGGCGTTGACCGCCGCCGTGTGGCGGGAGAGGGTGGCGACGAGGTGGTAAACCGGCTTCTTGGTTTTGTGTTCGGACGCGGGCCTGGGCGCCCAGACGCGGACGCGCCTGTCGGCGGAGCCGGTGTACGCCGTGCCGTCGGGCGCGACCGCGACCGCGTTGACGGCGTCGTCGTGTGCCGGAAGGGATTGTAGGCAGCGGAGTGATGGGACGGCCCACACCTTGAGCGTCCGGTCCCAGGAGACGGAGAAGAGGAGGCGGCCGTCGGCGGACGCGGCGACGCCGGAGACCGCGTCGGCGTGCTCGATCCAGAGCCGGCGGTGGTGGCGGCGGATGGGGACGTGGTTGGACGGGACCGGGAAGCGGCGCAGGCGGTCGGCGACGGTGGGGAGCTCGGCGGCGAGGCGGATCCGCGCCGGCGCGCGCGTGGAGGGCCGCCATAGCCAGAGAGTTCCGTCCTGGTGGCCCGTCACGGCCTTGCCGCCGTGGATGTGCGCCACGCATTTCACCGAGCCGGCGCCGGCGGTCGTGGCGGTGTCCGACGAGTCCGAGGCGGACGTGGCATCCAGGGTGAAGATGTCGTGGAGCGCCACCGACGCAGGTCTGGCGATGATGAAACCGTTGAAGGAATCCGCCGCCGGCGCGACGACTGCGGCGGCGGACGGCGCGGTCGCGGCCGTGGGCGCAGGGAGCAGCGTGGTGAGGTGGGTGAAGGAGGCGGTGAGGCAGCCTGCGGCATTCGACGGCGCGGCTCCGGAGAGCGAAGGGAGGGACGTGGACGAGGACGCCTCCGACACCGCGGCCGCGGCAGCGGACGAGGAGGTGGAGACCGTGGAGGAGGAGGAGGACGCCGTGGAACCGAGTTTATTGCTGCTCCCGTCGCTGTCCCCCGCGGCGGCGGTGCCGGTGGCCATGCAGAGCCGCGGGAGGAGCTTCATGCGGAGCGGCTCGAGTGAAATGCGATGGTCGTGTTCGATCTGCCGGTCGGGGTTGGGCTGTGGTCTATTTGTACGCGCGCGCGCGCACAGGGGCGGGTTCCCGCGGAGGGACCGGGAATCGGACGGCTGTGGGTGGAATCGCCACGCGTGCAAGTAGACTGCTAGAACCGGGACGGCTCGGACATGGCCCGTCCGTCTGTACTCGCTTTGACAGCTCGTGACAAGGTGTCGGGGCCAGCCATGGCCGATGGCTGGCTGCGGTAGTCGCGGTCGCCTTGCGTCAACGTGCGATGCTGGCTGCTCGATCGCTACAGCGAACAGCGATCCGACCAGAGATCAATCACACGCCCAGAGTCGCTCTCATTGGTGAAAAGGGTAATATCTTCTCACTGAGAGAAAATTACTATAAAATATCAAAAAAAATCTTTAAAAAAGCTCATGTGCACGTCTATATATTAGATGTACGTATGTAAAATTTCGTGAGAGATAGATTTTTTTCACGCCTTGTGAAAAGAACAATTCTTAGCACAATGGTCTTTTTTTATCCTTTTTGCCTAATCAATACAAATGCAATTTTCTTCACAAAATGTTCGTGGACATGTAAAAGACACATACCTGAACATTCTCAAGAAACAAACATATTATCTTATTTTTTAAATGTCCGTACGTAATGGGGGCACCTAGTCCCCTGAGCCAAAACAACGCCTCCAATGTCATGGTACAATAGCGCCACCCTTCTCTTTCGATGAATAGAGCGTGCTCCCATCACACTTGAGACAGTTGGTAAGTTGGTTCTGTCACAAAAGGGCCACCGGTTCTAGCTCAAACCCGGGTAGGTCACGCAAGTGCTCAAATTGTTTCAGTTGTTTTACTACACCTCGGCTATGCATTGATGTGCGTCTTTTTTTCCTGAGTTGATGGATGCGGTAGACAAGTTTGAAGATGCCAATGAGGACACGGAGTTCAACTTGATGCGTTACTTCAAGAAACTAAAACTTGCGAAAAATGGAAAGCCATTCGAAGACATATCTACAAGGTTGGCAATGGGAGTACGGATGGGCCCTCGGTGGGACGCCCCATCGGGAACAACAATGCAAGGTGACCGTTGTTGCGAAGGTATCATCAGGGAGGGCGCAATCATCGATCAACAAGTGTCTTGCCGAGTTCAAACCGAACAAGAGATCAAAAGAATGATGCAAGGTGGATGGTCATGATGGATAATCAATACATGAAGATCGAGCTCGAGAAGGAAAGAGTATCGGTGGAAAAGAGAAAGATTTCATGATCTTGACGACCAACACGTCAAATGTGGTTCCAAAGGTGAAAACGTGGTACATGAAGCAGCGGGGTGCCATCTTGCAACGAAAGAGGCACCCACGGCAACGACAGACCAACACCGGCGACAGAAGGGCCATCTTCCATTGAAGAGTTGGTATCGACGGTGGAGGGGGGAGCCATCTTTTATACGGAGTATGATTTTCATGCTATGGATGTGGCGTTGTAATATGTATGGCCGAATTTGATAGTGTTTTAATGGCAGGACTTCATAGTTGTGGTCGCCACTATGTTTGTTTTCATTTTGTGAAAAATACGGCTCGTACGGCTCGTACATCCGATCCAACGAACGTGGTATTAGAGCATCCCCACTCGTCTCCCCGACGAGCCCCCTGAGCGACGATTTTCCCATCCGCACGGCGTAATTCGGCCCAGTCGCGTCCCCGGTTCCTCGATTTCGTTCGGATTTGGGCCTAAATCCATCCGGCGAGCCCACGCCATCCCCGGTCCCCCAAGGCGCGCTTGGGGACTCCGGACGAAACAATTTGGTGCGAAAGAGGCGTGTGGACCCTCGTAGTCGGCTACTGGACCGCCAAATCCTGTCGATTTGCCTCCAATTTGCTTGCATATCCCCATTCTCTCCCGCCGGATTTGTGTAGCCGTCTCCATTCTCCTCCTCCTCTTTCTCGTCCACCACCATGCCGGCGAAGCCGAGAAAGTCGCGGGCGAAGAAGGAGCGGCCGCCGGGTGTGTCCAACGCACAGTGGGCGGCGGACGAGCTCCGGCGACAGGTCGAAACAAGCGCCAGGGCGGAGAGCTCGTCGATCCCTACTTCAACAAGACGATCATGAACCGGGGAGACAAGGCCATGGCCACCCACTGGGGGATCATACAGATGGCGTGCAGCAAATGGCACGGCATACAGGAGGAGCTCAAAAAAACGCCGGTGAGCGGCGAAGACTTTGAAGCCAAGGTATGCATACGTCGTGCCTCCTCCGTCGACCCTGCATGTACTGATCGCCGTGAGCTGACCCATATCGCCGTCCTCTTTTTCCCCAGGTGCGCCGTGCTTTCGACATGTACCACGACGACACCGGCTTGCAGTTCAAGTTTCTGAACGTCTACTCCCGCATCGAGAAGTGCGAGAAGTGGACGGAAACCCGCACGAGCCTCTCGAAGACAGAACAACCCCGACGCTCCGGTGCCAGGCTCGTCGGATGGCCGCCCGGAACTCGGCCAGAAAAAGCTCAAAGATCTCAAAAATATGGGCCATCCCGCCGAGCGGCTGCAGGCGTCGTTTGACAAGTGCTGGGCCGACGCGAGGACGCACGTCCCGGGAGGGACGACAAGTTCGACGGAAGGTGGAGGGAGATGCTCGCCAACCAAGGCGCCCGGATCGCCCTGCTGAAGACGACGGCGGCGGCGAAGAAGAGGAACACAGACTTGGCGTTCCTGATGGGCGGCAACACGGAACTGATGGACGAGGAGACGAGGAATTGGTACGAGGGACATCGCAGCGACATCCTCCGACCCGCTCCGGCCAGTTCTTCGTCGTCTCCGACTCCTACCTCGTCGTCCTCACCGTCTACGACGTCGACTGCCGTTGCTTTACCGTCGACTGCGGCCGTGGCGTCGGCCGCCGCCTCGACCACGGCGTGTGACACCGCCGTGCCAGACGGGACTGCACGCCCCTGTTTCGGTCAGTGTAATTTCCCTCCGATCGCCGATCTTTGACTGATCCTTTTGCCGATCCAATTTGTAGCGGGACGACGACTTATTTGAATTTCGACTTTGTCCGGCGAACTCCGGGTGGACGACTGGAAATATGGTTCTCCCCACGAATTAATTTCGTCCAATCCAGCGGTTGTTTCGTCCGGATTTCGGCGTCGGGAGGCGAAATGAGTGGAGATGCTCTTAGAATGCGGCTGCAAGCAGGCGTTGCACGTGATGAAACTCCTGCTGCTTTATTTTTCAGTTTTGTCTCAGTCTCATGTCAAATTATTGGGACTCGAAACGGGCGGCGTTTCTGCCTAGCTACGAGGCTAGCTACATACATCGATTAAACATGTCACAGCGTAACCTCTTTTCCTTCTGAAATGGACGGCACAGCTTCGTTTCTGAAAACGAGAAAAAGATACCTAGAGCTCTCTGGCATCAAGTTTCTTATACTCCTGTTAATAAAGGGAATTGAAGCATATGGCCATTTCTGGCTTTATCTTTTTATGCGTGTATTTGGTTTACCCACCAGCTACGCATCAGTAAGCTAATGTTAAAGTTTCGAGTCCCGTTTCTGTCCTATTTTTTTAATAAAGGAAATTGAAGCGTACCCATTTCTGTCAACTCGTTTGTGAAAGAAGCACTGAAGTTAAAATTTGAACTACACATCAGCAAACTAAAGCTGGTTATAGTAGGAGTAACTTAAACTACTCCTTGAAGAGCTAATCTCTAAAAGCATCTATCCGATCCAACATGTGTGGCCAACAGTGGGTGATTAAAACAACATTATCTCACTAATCGTGGGAAAGGTCGAGTACAGACAAACCCCAGCCAATTCATATGTGGCGTGTTTTGATACCAACATTTTTTTTTTCTTCGTTCAGGGAGATCTTGCCACTGAAAGCATGATTCACCACGACAAGTAAAAGTTTAAGTTGTGTCTAGGTTGCTAATAAAATATGTTTTCTCTATTTGTATCTTTTGTTTGGCTACGAACAAAGATAACTTTTAAGTAGGGGATGAAAATTTTGGTTGTTTGGCTTCACGTTGTGGTGTTGTGGTAACCACATCTCAGAAGTGGTGACACCACACTCTTCCGTAAATTAATATGCAGGCAACATATGTAACTAAGAAGCATCACTAAATTAACGATGTTTAGCCCTAACTTCAAGCAAATAGTAGTTCGCCGGCATGTTACCTAGCTACAACCAAATAGGACTTCCCACAAGTACCAGTTACTCCGACATAAAAGGGGTTCATAAGACACAACTGCATGGTTGATAATGGCACATCTTTAGTTCTTCGCTCCCTCCTCTTTAGAGCAACTCTAATAGTATAGTTATTTGTTGGCTATAAGAAGGATATCATGTCATTTATAGCCAATATATAGCCAACAAGTACAATAGTTGGCTATAAAAATATACTACTTTCTCAATGAATGTCCCACCTTTTATTCACACAACTTGCCTAGGCGCACGTGCTATAATAGCCCACTTACATTCTCTCTTCTCCAACTAGACACAAATATGTTATTTTAATCCTTGTAGCCAGACGACTAAGACTCATTGTACTTGCTCTTAGATCTTAGTGATGCCTCTGTTAGCACACATAGTGTCGATCCACTCCTGCATCTTAGTCTTCTAGGCCTCATTATCAGTAGCACTGACACCATGGACAATATCAATAACATCAATCCTCATATGATTCTCATTGAGCAAGAACTCATCAACACCTCATCCCAAGATCCAGTTGTGCAGAATGAAACATGCAAGAACTAGATTAACTTTGATGGTCAAAGGATGGAATAGCTTCTGGTCAAGGATCTTAAACCTATACTTCAGAGCATCGAATGCACTCTCGATCGTCACCCTAAGACTTGAGTGTCTGAGATTGAAAAGTTCCTTGACATTTTGGGAAGAACCTTGCATAGAACTCATTGAAATGGTACCTTGTTGACCCGAAGGGTGGGAGAATTCCAGGGGGGCAAGCATATATCCGGCATCAGCTAGGTAGTACTGACCCTAAGGGATTTTGATGTCATTTAGTCACTCCATGCTATTAACAAGAATGGACGCATCATGAGCTAATCCTTCCAATCCAGCTAACACATATGTGAACTTCATATCAAAGTCAACAACGGCAAGCACATTTTAACTAGTGTAGTGCTTTCTCTCTTGTATGCATGAGCCTAGATCCTTGGCACTCTAGCAGTCACATGAGTACCATCAATGGCCCCAACACAATCCTGACATGAACATAAATAAATATTTAGAAGCATCCAAGCCTGAATCACAGCTACGATTGCAGTCGGTTAAACCAAAAGCTTCAAATGGTCGGCATAAATATTTCTATTTCCATAAGTAACATCTAAATCGGCCTGCTGTTTGAATAAATTAAAGAAGATAACTAAAGGTATGGGCACGAGTTGGTTGTAGGTGCTTACAACCTTGGTTGAAGGTTGCATCCTGCTGCTAAAGACGGAGACACTGGTGGCTGGGAAAATAGGATGTTGAAGACGATCATATGAAGACGACTCGCCGATGCCGCGAATATAGGAGACTCATTGCAGTTGGTGTCGATGATCTGCTAAGGCGCAGCAGGTGCTGCCATGGATCTTCCGTCACTGCCTTCGCTATCCGAGAGGAAAAGTGAGGAAGCAATTTGTTCTTCAGTGGTCGTGACCGAGTAAAAGAGAGGTCAGGCTATTATTTCACGCGTATACGCGGAGCCAATGTCCCGACTCCGGCCATATATATCCATCCTTCTCCTTCATGGACGCCTTCTTCTTTTCGCAGCGCTAGCGCCTGTCCCAGCTAGAACAGTGAAATCGAGCATTCCTTCGGGGGCAGGCCCGAGAGTGCTTTAAACTTCGTGATAAGCAATAACACGGAAAACGTCAAGAAACCAAGTTGTCGGTTTTGCATCCATGAATACGAGAAACGACTTCGCGAGTATCCAAACACGGCCATGTTGTATAAAGAGCCATCGTCGCCAATACTAAATGCAAAAGTAGAGTGCATCATTAAAGGCAAATGGAAGATACATTGTCCATTTTTTTCTCTCTAACCAGTTGTTAGAGCATCTCCAGCCGTCTCCCCGGGAGGCCCCCAGGACCCCTTTTTTTTCATCCGGATGGACGAAAACGGCTTAGTCGCGCCCCCGGATCCTTGTTTTCGCTCGGATTTGGGCTTTCATCCATTCGGCGAGCCCAGGTCATCCCCAGCCCCCCGGGGAGCGCTCGGGGAGTTCGGACGAAACGAAAGCGCGGGAAACATCGAGAAAACTTCCCGCGCAGATGGTGGCCCTGATCATCTTCCGCGCTGCAAAAGCCTGCCGCTGGTCGGCGTCACAGCGCGTAGCTTCCATGCGGCGAGTTACTATCGTCGCTCGGATACACGCGCGCTCTCTCTATTATCGCGGAACCTACCGCCTGGCCGCATTCAAGACCGCCTCCCTCCTCTCCCCAGCCCTATCTTCTCTCCTCAATCCTCCAGCGAGCAATGACGGGCCACGGCGAAGGCGCGGCGAACAACGGCTTCGGCCGGCGTTCCCTACACTAGTGGGAGGCGGGACCTGCACATGGCGGGCTACCCGGCGCCTCCGGACTCCGCGTGCGAGGATGGCGCCCGAGCGGTGGGGTCCCGATCCCACCACTTCCGGTGGGAGGCGACGAGCTCAACGCCGCTATCGACGTTGTGCGGGTCACCCTCAGCGAGGAGCAGCGCGCGGAGGCTACGACGCCTGAAACGAGTTCTTCCGTCGCCGGCACGAACGGGAACTCGTAGCGTACGATGGTCCTCCCCCTCCTCCAGCATGTAACAAAGCCGTCGGCCGCCGCCGCTGGTGGGGCGCGCCGGGCCGCACGCTCGCCAGTGTGCTTGCGCACATCGAGGGCGGCAACTCCCCCATCCTGGGGATGCCGCCGTCAGCGCTGGCGCCGTTTCGGCATGTAGAACGTCGTTTTTAAATTTTAGTTTATGTTTCCGTCTGGCCGAATTCAAATACATTACCGCTTCGGTCTATGTATGTACGAACTCACCTATATATGTTAAATATCTCTAAATTTCGTTTATATTTGAATGAATTTCGTCTTGTTTTGTCTGAATTCGCTGGCATTTATCTAAAATTTTCATCCATCCTGAACTCGCCGCTGGGAAAATAGACCTCCCCAGACCAAACTTTACATCCATCCGGCGCTAAATAGCGCCGGATTTCGTCCTGGGGAGCCCCAACAGCTGGAGATGCTCTTAACTCATGATGCTTCACTTTAGAAAATTTAAGAAGGTTTTGAACCCGGTTGAGGGCATGTCTGCTGCCTCCTGGTCCCTACCAGCCTCGTAGCGAGACTAGAAACCCATTGTACTAGCTCTTAGTATTGTTTTTTCTTGCCATGATGATAAAAGAAACATTCTAGTACTTGTTAGCTTAATATTCTGCTCAGATCTCAAAATGTTCCACGTTTGCGTGCACAGATTAATGTCAAACAAATACCTCAAATGGCGCAGGGAGGCCGCAAATAATGTCATGCAGTTCAGCTGTATTTGAGTGGAGATGTAGCGAAGAATATA
Organism: Lolium multiflorum; assembly: GCA_030979885.1. Taxonomy (NCBI): domain Eukaryota; kingdom Viridiplantae; phylum Streptophyta; class Magnoliopsida; order Poales; family Poaceae; genus Lolium; species Lolium multiflorum. The sequence goes on along the minus strand of CM061748.1, from coordinate 234,254,526 downwards.
TATGTTCCTTCCGTCGTTGTTGCTGCTGTCTTTGTACCGGAGCAGATGGGTCACTTTCCTTCTATTCGATGAGAAAACTTTCTTGAACGGAGAGTTTCAATGGGAAGAAATGGTGGCGCGATATTTGCCGGTGAGGAGGAGTGGTGTAAATAGGCGGTGCGAGTCGGCGGAAGGTGACCAAATTTCTTCCGTTGGAGTATCACGGACGTGCCCAAGCTCATGTCATCTCTCCCTCACACCACTTCTGCTCCGGTGCTCCCCCGGAAAAAATCTAAGCCAAACACAACAATGGTGGAGATCTTTTCATACCCGTTTGTTAAGGTAAGATCATAATTTTAATGTAGATTCACCGTCCGACAGTTCTGTACATGCCTGTATGACCCGCGTGTCATACCTCTTTTTGTACGTATCTACAATTTCAAAACAAAGCATGCACGATGTGGAGCGGTACTTAGGTAGATGAGATCGTTAACTGGTCACGTGACTTCTTTTTTCCTTCTTACGCGACGCCTGTATCAATACACACAGGGGTGGATATGGGTTTCGGCGGACCTAACACATGAAAAAAAAATAACTATGACTCTTCAACTTACATTTAGGGAGCACCGAGCAACCTCCACACACACGAGCTCAGCGGCGTTTCCCACCGGGCGCAAGAGTTTTTTTTTGCGTGGGCACCCAAACACTACAGAATGGGCCGTACGCCGACGCCGGCTGCTCTCTGCGTAGCCACTGCCCTCGGCGTAGGCTACGCCGACGGCAGCCCTCGGCGTACCGCGTCGGCGTACAGCTCCCTCGGCACAAGGCACGGTGCCGTCGGCGTAGTCCCTGCCGTCGGCGTACGCCGCCTATGCCGACGGTGCGCTTGCACCCTCGGCGTCGCTGCCCCGGCCTCGTGCCGTGGCGCCGTCGCCGTTAACGGGAAGCCACCATACGCCGACGGCCTGGCCCTCGGCATAGGGCAGGCGGCCTCCTCGCGGGTGAGCGACGTGGCCCGTCGTGGCGCTGCCAGGTGGCCGTCTACACCGACAGCAACACCCTCGACGTATGCATGGCCCATGCAGCGGCCTCCTCGCGGGTGAGTGCGTGGCCACGTGGCGCCGCCAGACGCAGGGTCTACGCCGACGGCATTGCCGTCGGCATAGACCGACCATATGGTCCATGGCAGTGTCTATGCCGACGGCTACGCCGTCGGCGTAGGCCTTGCAACATTTTTTTTTCTTTTTCTTTCCAGTTCTGTTCCCTGTTGCAATTCAAATGCAATTCAGCAGGTCCAATTCATCCAAATTCATCCAAAATCGACCAAATTCGCCATAATTCACATAAATATCATATAATCCACATAATACCATATATGGTGCACATAATAGCATACAAGCGGAGAGCGGAGAGTGCCATGTCATCTAAATACATAGTAGTAGCAAGCAAACCCTAGTTCTAAGCTGACTAGCGGAGGAAGGACCCGGGCGGGGTGTGTCCGCCCACATCGTTGGCGAAACGAGCAGCCCGGGGTTGCGCTCCGGTAGAAGCTGCAGAAGAACCACCTGGAGAAGGACCGGTGCTACGCCCAGGAGAAGTCGACGGAGAGGCACCGGGAGTAGTCCCAGGAGTAGTCGACGGAGAGGCACCAGCAGAACGCCCAGAGACCGACCACCTTCATGAACCGGTGTGACCTCGTGCCCATCCGGCGAGGCCTGGTTCCCGGACCATCCCGTTCCCTACGTGTTCCCTACATGTTAGCAACTTGCGAGGCAAAGGAAAGTGGTAACTACCGGTTTGGCAAAGAACTTACCTCCGGTGTGGATCCGTAGTAAGTCGCAGCGAAAGCTGCCCTCGATGGCATGATAGGCATGTCCCCCGCCACGGTAACTCGATCCGGTGGCGGTGTACCAGTAGACATAGAAATCATCATTTCCTGCAAGATAGGTTACAAGTCAGGCTTTGCAGAAATAAAGCATCACCTGGGTGTAGCCTTGGATATAAAACCATCTCAAATCACTTTTGTGCATTCCATGTGGACACACACAAGTTTTGGGGCCATTCCCTAGATCCGATGCTCGATTTTCGACGAAACCCTAGTTCTGTTGACCGCGCGGTCTACCCCTTTGACTGCATCCCATCGGGGGTCCCCCGGTAGGCATATGCCTCCATTTGAGCTTGGTTAGGTCATAGGTACATGTGGAAACAAGGATCATCCCATATGATCTCAAGTTTCTCTCCGGTTCAACTCCGAGGGAGTTCCCCCCATACATGCATAATCGCCTAAGTGTAGTAACCCCCTGTCCGAGAAGCCGGACACACCTGGGGGGTAGCCTTGGATATAAAACCATCTCAAATCACTTTTGTGCATTCCATGTGGACACACACAAGTTTTGGGGCCATTCCCTAGATCCGATGCTCGATTTCCGACGAAACCCTAGTTGACCGCGCCGTCTACCCCTTTGACTGCATCCAATCGGGGGTCCCTCGGTGGGCCTATGGCTCCATTTGAGCTTGGTTAGGTCATAGGTACATGTGGAAACAAGGATCATCCCATATGATCTCAAGTTTCTCTCCGTTCATCGATGTCTACGTTCCCCTCCTTTCCTGAGACGTTGTTGGGCCTCCAAGAGCAGAGGTTTGTAGAACAAGTTTCCCTTAAGTGGATACCCAAGGTTTATCGAACTCAGGAGGAAGAGGTCAAAGATATCCCTCTCATGCAACCCCGCAACCACAAAGCAAGAAGTCTCTTGTGTCCCCAACACACCTAATAGGTGCACTAGTTCGGCGAAGAGATAGTGAAATACAGTGGTATGAATAAGTAGAGAGTAGCAATGCCAGAAAAAGCTTGCTGGCGCGTAGTTGATGGTGGTGGTATTGCAGCAGTAGTAACGCAGTAAAACAGTAAACAAGCAGTAATACCAGTATTTAGGAACAAGGCCTAGGGATTACACTTTCACTAGTGGACACTCTCAACATTGATCACATAAAAGAGAATAGATAAATGCATACTCTACACTTTTGTTGGATGATGAACACATTGCGTAGGATTACACGAACCCTCAATGCCGGAGTTAACAAGCTCCACAATAATGCTCATGTTTTAGTAACCTTTAGTGTAAGATAGATCAACAGACTAAACCAAGTACTAGCATAGCATGCACACTGCCACCTTCATGCATATGTAGGAGGAATAGATCACATCAATATTATCATAGCAATAGTTAACTCCATAATCTACAAGAGATCATGATCATAGCATAAACCAAGTACTAACACGGTGCACACTGTCACCTTTGCACACATGCAGGAGGAATAAACTACTTTAATAACAAATCACTAGAGTAGCACATAGATAGTAGTGATACAAACATGCTGCAATCATAAAGAGATATAAATAAGCACCTCACTATGCCATTCAATGAGTAAGTATTCTGTGAAATATGGCCTCTAAGAGACCCACACGGCACACATGTCACCTTTACACACGTGGGACTAGGAGTCTCCGGAGATCACATAGGTAAAACTCACTTGACTAGCATAATGACATCTAGATTACAAGCATCATCATATGAATCTCAATCATGTAAGGCAGCTCATGAGATTATTGTATTGAAGCACATAGGAGAGAGATGAACCACATAGCTACCGGTACACCCAGAGCCTCGATGGAGAACTACTCCCTCCTCATGGGAGCTGTGATGAAGATGGCGGTGGAGATGGCAGCGTGTCGATGAAGAAGCCTTCCGGGGCACTCCCGCTCCGGCGTGTCGGAACAGAGATCCTGTCCCCCAGATCTGGCTTCGCGATGGCGGCGGCCTCCGCAGTGTTTCGTGGGTTTCCAATTGTATCGGGTTTTTCGATCCAGGGGCTTCTTATAGGAGAAGAGGAGGCGCCAAGGGGGTCGAAGGGCTGGCCAAACCCTAGGGGGCGCGGGCCCCCTAGGCCGCGCTGGTGGTGTGGTGGGCCTCGTGCCCCCCCTCTCGGTCCCTCGTGTGTGTGGATGCCGGGATTCTAAGATCTGCGTTGATTTCGCCCGATTCCGAGAATATTTCGTTACTAGGATTTCGAAACCAAAAACAGAAAACAGGAACTGGCACTTCGGCATCTTGTTAATAGGTTAGTTCCAGAAAATGCACGAATATGACATAAAGTGTGCATAAAACATGTAGATAACATCAATAATGTGGCATGGAACACAAGAAATTATCGATACGTTGGAGACGTATCAGCATCCCCAAGCTTAGTTCTGCTCGTCCCGAGCAGGTAAAACGATAACAAAGATAATTTCTGGAGTGACATGCCATCATAAACTTGATCATACTATTTGTAAAGCATATGTAGTGAATGCAGCGATCAAAACAATGGTAATGACATGAGTAAACAACTGAATCATATAGCAAAGACTTTTCATGAATAGCACTTCAAGACAAGCATCAATAAGTCTTGCATAAGAGTTAACTCATAAAGTAATAATTCAAAGTAAAGGTATTGAAGCAACATAAAGGAAGATGAAGTTTCAGCGGTTGCTTTCAACTTATAACATGTATATCTCATGGATAATTGTCAACATAGAGTAATATAATAAGTGCAATAAGCAAGTATGTAGGAATCAATGCACAGTTCACACAAGTGTTTGCTTCTTGAGGTGGATAGAAATAGGTGAACTGACTCAACATTGAAAGTAAAAGAATGGTCCTCATAGAGGAAAAGCATCGATTGCTATATTTGTGCTAGAGCTTTGATTTTGAAAACATAAAGAGAGCATAAAAGTAAAGTTTTGAGAGGTGTTTGTTTGTCAACGAATGGTAGCGGGTACTCTAACCCCCTTGCCAGACAAACCTTCAAAGAGCGGCTCCCATTTTATTTTATTTTGGATGGCACTCCTTCCAACCTTTCTTTCACAAACCATGGCTAAACGAATCCTCGGGTGCCTGCCAACAATCTCATACCATGAAGGAGTACCTTTTTTTTTTAGTTTTATTATGATGACACTCCTCCCAACCTTTGCTTACACAAGCCATGGCTAACCGAATCCTTCGGGTGCCGTCCAACAATCACATACCATGGAGGAGTGTCTATTTTTAGTTTGTTAATTTGGGACTGGGAATCCCATTGCCAGCTCTTTTTGCAAAATTATTGGATAAGCGGATGAAGCCACTAGTCCATTGGTGAAAGTTGCCCAACAAGATTGAAAGATAAACACCACATACTTCCTCATGAGCTATAAAACATTGACACAAATCAGAGGTGATAAATTTTGAATTGTTTAAAGGTAGCACTCAAGCAATTTACTTGGAATGGCGGGAAATACCATGTAGTAGGTAGGTATGGTGGACACAAATGGCATAGTGTTGGCTCAAGTATTTGGATGCATGAGAAGTATTCTCTCGATACAAGGTTTAGGCTAGCAAGGCTTATTTGAAACAAACACAAGGATGAACCGGTGCAGCAAAACTCACATAAAAGACATATTGTAAACATTATAAGACTTACACCGTCTTCCTTGTTGTTCAAACTCAATACTAGAAATTATCTAGACCTTAGAGAAACCAAATATGCAAACCAAATTTTAGCATGCTCTATGTATTTCTTCATTAATGGGTGCAAAGCATATGATGCAAGAGCTTAAACATGAGCACAACAATTGCCAAGTATCACATTACCCAAGACATTATAGCAAATTACTACACGTATCATTTTCCAATTCCAACCATATAACAATTTAACGAAGAGGAAACTTCGCCATGAATACTATGAGCTAAGAACACATGTGTTCATACGAACCAGCGGAGCGTGTCTCTCTCCCACACAAGCATGATGTAATCCAATTTATTCAAACAAAAACAAAAACAAAAGCAAACAGACGCTCCAAGAAAAAGCACATAAGATGTGATGGAATAAAAATATAGTTTCAAGAGAATGAACCTGATAATTTATCGATGAAGAAGGGGATGCCTTGGGCATCCCCAAGCTTAGACGCTGAGTCTTCTTAGAATATGCAGGGGTGAACCGCGGGTGCATCCCCAAGCTTAGAGCTTTCACTCTCCTTGATCATAGTATATCATCCTCCTCTCTTGACCCTTGAAAACTTCCTCCACACCAAACTCGAAACAACTCATTAGAGGGTTAGTGCACAATATAAATTGACATATTCAGAGGTGACACAATCATTCTTAACACTTCTGGACATTGCATAATGCTACTGGACATTAGTGGATCAAAGAAATTCATCCAACATAGCGAAAGAGGCAATGCGAAATAAAAGGCAGAATCTGTCAAAACAGAACAGTTCGTATTGACGAATTTTAAAATGGCACCAGACTTGCTCAAATGAAAATGCTCAAATTGAATGAAAGTTGCGTACATATCTGTGGATCATGCACGTAAATTTGCATAATTTTCTGAGCTTCCCCAGGTAGGGCCTGATTCGTGACAAGAAGAAATCTGAACCAAGTAATCCAAATCTAGTACTTACTTTTCTATCAACGGCTTAACTTGGCACAACAAACTCAAAACTAAGATAAGGAGAGGTTGCTACAGTAGTAAACAACTTCCAAGACACAAATATAAAACAAAGTACTGTAGCAAAATAACACATGGGTTATCTCCCAAGAAGTTCTTTCTTTTTAGCCATTAAGATGGGCTCAGCAGTTTTAATGATGCACTCGCAAGAAATAGTATTTGAAGCAAAAGAGAGCATCAAGAGGCAAATTCAACACAAATTTAAGTCTAACATGCTTCCTATGCATAGGAATCTTGTAAATAAAAAAGTTCATGAAGAGCAAAGTAACAAGCATAGGAAGATAAAACAAGCGTAGCTTCAAAAATTTCAGCACATAGAGAGGTGTTTTAGTAACATGAAAATTTCCACAACCATATTTTCCTCTCATAATAACTTTCAGTAGCATCATGAGCAAACTCAACAATATAACTATCACATAAAGCATTCTTATCATGAGTCTCATGCATAAAATTATTACTCTCCACATAGGCATAGTCAATTTTATTAGTTGTAGTGGGAGCAAATTCAACAAAGTAGCTATCATTATTATTCTCATCAAGTGTAGGAGGCATAGTATAATCACAACAAAATTTACTCTCAGCAGTAAGTGGCACCAAAAGACCACTATTATTATCATCATAAATAGGAGGCAAAGTATCATCAAAGAAAATTTTCTCCTCAATGCTTGGGGGACTAAAAATATCATGAAAACCAGCTTCCCCAAGCTTAGAACTTTCTATATTATTGTCAACAATGGTGTTCAAAGCGTTCATACTAATATTACTACCAGCATGCAAAGAAGATTTCATAGGTTTTTTAATTTTCGCATCAAACAATCCATGTTTTAAATCAGGAAATAGAATAAGAAGCTCACTCTTGTACATTATGCCAAACTAGTGTAAACAAGAAACAACAAGATGCAATTGCAGATCTAAAGGAAATAGCTTTGAGCACACACACGACGGCGCCAAAAATACTTTACCTGGGACCGTAGTATGAGAGCCTTTTACCTTTCCTCCCGGCAACGGCGCCAGAAAGTGCTTGATGTCTACGTTCTCCCTCCTTTCTAGAGTTGGGCCTCCAAGAGCAGAGGTTTGTAGAACAAAAAAGTTTCCTTAAGTGGATACCCAAGGTTTATCGAACTCAGGAGGAAGAGGTCAAAGATATCCCTCTCATGCAACCCGCAACCACAAAGCAAGAAGTCTCTTGTGTCCCAACACACCTAATAGGTGCACTAGTTCGCGAAGAGATAGTGAAATACAGGTGGTATGAATAAGTATAAGCAGTAGCAACGGTGCCTAAAAGTGCTTGGCGCGTTGATGGTGGTGGTATTGCAGCAGTAGTAACGCAGTAAACAGAACAAGCGTAGTAACTCAGCAGATTTAGGAACAAGGCCTAGGGATTACACTTTCACTAGTGGACACTCTCAACATTGATCACATAACAATAGATAAATGCATACTCTACACTTTTGTTGGATGATGAACACATTGCGTAGGATTACACGAACCCTCAATGCCGGAGTTAACAAGCTCCACAATAATGCTCATGTTTTAGTAACCTTTAGTGTAAGATAGATCAAAAGACTAAACCAAGTACTAGCATAGCATGCACACTGTCACCTTCATGCATATGTAGGAGGAATAGATCACATCAATATTATCATAGCAATAGTTAACTCCATAATCTACAAGAGATCATGATCATAGCATAAACCAAGTACTAACACGTGCACGCACTGTCACCTTTGCACACATGCAGGAGGAATAAACTACTTTAATAACAAATCACTAGAGTAGCACATAGATAGTAGTGATACAAACATGCTGCAATCATAAAGAGATATAAATAAGCACCTCACTATGCCATTCAATGAGTAAGTATTCTGTGAAATATGGCCTAAGAGACCCACACGGTGCACACACTGTCACCTTTACACACGTGGGACTAGGAGTCTCCGGAGATCACATAGGTAAAACTCACTTGACTAGCATAATGACATCTAGATTACAAGCATCATCATATGAATCTCAATCATGTAAGGCAGCTCATGAGATTATTGTATTGAAGCACATAGGAGAGAGATGAACCACATAGCTACCGGTACAGCCCCGAGCCTCGATGGAGAACTACTCCCTCCTCGGGAGCAGCAGCGGTGATGAAGATGGCGTGGAGATGGCGCTGTCGATGAAGAAGCCTTCCGGGGCATCTTCCTCCTCCGGCAGCGTGCCGAACAGAGATCCTGTCCCGCATCTTGGCTTCGCGATGGCGGCGGCTCGGTGTTTCGTGGGTTTCACAATTGTATCGGGTTTTCTCGATCCAGGGGCTTCTTATAGGCGAAGAGGAGGCGCTGTGGGGTCGAGGGCCGGCCAAACCCTGGGGCGCGGCCCCTAGGCCGCGCCAGTATGGTGTGGTGGGCCTCGTGCCCCCCTCCGGTCCCTCTCGTGTGTTCTGATGCTTCCGGGGATTCTAAGATCTTTGCGTTGATTTTGTCCGATTCCGAGAATATTTCGTTACTAGGATTTCAAACCAAAAACAAAACAGAACCGGCACTTCCGCATCTTGTTAATAGGTTAGTTCCAAAATGCACGAATATGACATAAAGTGTGCATAAAACATGTAGATAACATCAATAATGTGGCATGGAACACAAGAAATTATCGATACGTTGGAGACGTATCAGCACCCCGAGTTCCCCCCCTATACATGCAGAATCTAGTAACCCCCTGTCCGAGAAGCCAGACACACCTGGGGGGTAGCCTTGGATATAAAACCATATCAAATCACTTTTGTGCATGCTATGTGGACACACAAGTTTTGGGGCCATTCCCTAGATCCGATGCTCGATTTCTGACGAAACCCTAGTTTTGTTGACCACGCGGTCTACCCCTTTGACTGCATCCCCCCCGGTGGGCATATGCCTCCATTTGAGCTTGGTTAGGTCATAGGTACATGTGGAAACAAGGATCATCCCATATGATCTCAAGTTTCTCTCCGGTCACCTCCGAGGAGTTCCCCTATACATGCATAGTGTAGGAACCCCGTCCGAGAAGCCGACACACCTGGGGGGTAGCCTTGGATATAAAACCATCTCAAATCACTTTTGTTCATTCCATGTGGACACACACAAGTTTTGGGGCCATTCCCTAGATCCGATGCTCGATTTCCGACGAAACCCTAGTTCTGTTGACCGCGCGGTCTACCCTTTGACTGCATCCCATCGGGGGTCCCCCGTGGGCATATGCCTCCATTTTAGCTTGGTTAGGTCATAGGTACATGTGGAAACAAGTATCATCCCATATGATCTCAAGTTTCTCTCCTGTTCAACTCCGAGGGAGTTCCCCCTATACATGCATAATCTCGCCTAAGTGTAGTAACCCCCGTCCGAGAAGCCGGACACACCTGGGGGGGTAGCCTTGGATATAAAACCATCTCAAATCACTTTTTTGCATTCCATGTGGACACACACAAGTTTTGGGGCCATTCCCTAGATCTCGATGCTCGATTTCGACGAAACCCTAGTTCTGTTGACCGCGCGGTCACCCCTTTGATCGCATCCCATCGGGGTCCCCCGGTGGGCATATGCCTCCATTTGAGCTTGGTTAGGTCATAGGTACATGTGGAAACAAGTATCATCCCATATGATCTCAAGTTTCTCTCCGGTTCAACTCCGAGGGAGTTCCCCCCTATACATGCATAATCTGCCTAAGTGTAGTAACCCCCTGTCCGAGAAGCCGGACACACCTGGGGGTAGCCTTGGATATAAAACCATCTCAAATCACTTTTGCATTCCATGTGGACACACACAAGTTTTGGGGCCATTCCCTAGATCCGATGCTCGATTTCCGACGAAACCCTAGTTCTCGTTGACCGCGCGGTCTACCCCTTTGATGCATCCCATCGGGGTCCCCCGGTGGGCATATGCCTTCATTTGAGCTTGGTTAGGTCATAGGTACATGTGGAAACAAGGATCATCCCATATGATCTCAAGTTTCTCTCCGGTTCACCTCCGAGGGAGTTCCCCCCTATACATGCATAATCTGCCCAAGTGTAGGAACCCCCTGTCCGAGAAGCCGGACACACCTGGGGGGTAGCCTTGGATATAAAACTATCTCAAATCACTTTTGTGCATTCAATGTGGACACACACAAGTTTTGGGGCCATTCCCTAGATCTCGATGCTCGATTTCCGACGAAACCCTAGTTCTGATTACCATGGGTCACTCCCTTTGACTGCATCCAATCGGCGGTCCCCCGGTGGGCATATGCCTCCATTTGAGCTTGGTTAGGTCATAGGTACATGTGGAAAAAAGGATCATCCCATATGATCTCAAGTTTCTCTCCGGTTCACCTACGAGGGAGTTCCCCCTATACATGCATAATCTGCTAAGTGTAGTAACCCCCGTCCGAGAAGCCGGACACACCTGGGGGTAGCCCCTGGATATAAAACCATCTCAAATCACTTTTGTGCATTCCATGTGGACACACACAAGTTTTGGGGCCATTCCCTAGATCCGATGCTCGATTTCCGACGAAACCCTAGTTCTGTTGACCGCGGTCTACCCCTTTGACTGCATCCCATCGGGGGTCCCCCGGTGGGCATATGCCTCCATTTGAGCTTGGTTAGGTCATAGGTACATGTGGAAACAAGGATCATCCCATATGATCTCAATTTTCTCTCCGGTTCACGTACGAGGAGTTCCCCCCTATACATGCAGAATCTGCCCAAGTGTAGTAACCCCCTGTTCGAGAAGCCGGACACACCTGGGGGGGGTAGCCTTGGATATAAAGCCATCTCAAATCACTTTTGTGCATGCCATGTGGACACACACAAGTTTTGGGGCCATTCCCTAGATCCGATGCTCGATTTCCGACGAAACCCTAGTTCGTTGACCGCGCGGTCTACCCTTTGACCGCATCCCATGGGGTCCTCGGCGGGCATATGCCTCCATTTGAGCTTGGTTAGGTCATAGGTACATGTGGAAACAAGGATCATCCCATATGATCTCAATTTTCTCTCCGGTTCACGTACGAGGAAGTTCCCCCCTATACATGCAGACCTGCCAAGTGTAGTAACCCCCTGTTCCGAGAAGCCGACACACCTGGGGGTAGCCTTGGATATAAAGCCATCTCAAATCACTTTTGTGCATGCCATGTGGACACACACAAGTTTTGGGGCCATTCCCTAGATCCGATGCTCGATTTCCGACGAAACCCTAGTTCTGTTGACCGCGCGGTCTACCCTTTGACTCGCATCCCATCGGGGTCCCCGGGCATATGCCTCCATTTGAGCTTGGTTAGGTCATAGGTACATGTGGAAACAAGGATCATCCCATATGATCTCAATTTTCTCTCCGGTTCACGTACGAGGGAGTTCTCCCCTATACATGCAGACCAGTGTAGTAACCCCCTGTTCGAGAAGCCGACACATCCGGGGGTAGCCTTGGATATAAAGCCATCTCAAATCACTTTTGTGCATGCCATGTGGACACACACAAGTTTTGGGGCCATTCCCTAGATCCGATGCTCGATTTCTGACGAAACCCTAGTTCTGTTGACCGCGCGGTCTACCCCTTTGACTGCATCCCATCGGGGGTCCCCCGGCGGGCATATGCCTCCATTTGAGCTTGGTTAGGTCATAGGTACATGTGGAAACAAGGATCATCCCATATGATCTCAATTTTCTCTCCGGTTCACGTACGAGGGAGTTCCCCCTATACATGCAGACCTGCCAAGTGTAGTAACCCCCCGAGAAGCCGGACACACCTGGGGGTAGCCTTGGATATAAAACCATCTCAAATCACTTTTGTGCATGCCATGTGGACACACACAAGTTTTGGGGCCATTCCCTAGATCCGATGCTCGATTTCCGACGAAACCCTAGTTCGTTGACCGCGCGGTCTACCCCTTTGACTGCATCCCATCGGGGGTGGGCATATGCCTCCATTTGAGCTTGGTTAGGTCATAGGTACATGTGGAAACAAGGATCATCCCATATGATCTCAAGTTTCTCTCCGGTTCACGTACGAGGGAGTTCCCCCTACAATGCAATCCGCCCAAGTGTAGAACCCCCCGTCCGAGAAGCCGACACACCGTGGGAGCCTTGGATATAAAACCATATCAAATCACTTTTGTGCATGCCATGTGGACACACAAGTTTTGGGGCCATTCCCTAGATCCGATGCTCGATTTCCTGACGAAACCCTAGTTCTGTTGACCGCGGTCTACCCCTTTGATGCATCCCATCGGGGGTCCCCCGGGGGGCATATGCCTCCATTTGAGCTTGGTTAGGTCATAGGTACATGTGGAAACAAGGATCATCCCATATGATCTCAAGTTTCTCTCCGGTTCACCTCCGAGGAGTTCCCCCTATACATGCATAATCTGCCTAAGTGTAGGAACCCCTATCCGAGAAGCCGACACACCCGGGTAGCCTTGGATATAAAACCATCTCAAATCACTTTTGTGCATTCCATGTGGACACACACAAGTTTTGGGGCCATTCCCTAGATCCGATGCTCGATTTCCGACGAAACCCTAGTTCTGTTGACCGCGCGGTCTACCCCTTTGACTGCATCCCATCGGGGGTCCCCCGGTGGGCATATGCCTCCATTTGAGCTTGGTTAGGTCATAGGTACATGTGGAAACAAGGATCATCCCATATGATCTCAACTTTCTCTCCGGTTCAACTCCGAGGGAGTTCCCCCTATACATGCAGAATCTGCCTAAGTGTAGTAACCCCTGTCCGAGAAGCCGGACACACCGGGGGGGTAGCCTTGGATATAAAACCATCTCAAATCACTTTTGTGCATTCCATGTGGACACACACAAGTTTTGGGGCCATTCCCTAGATCTGATGCTCGATTTCCGACGAAACCCTAGTTCTGTTGACCGCGCGGTCTACCCCTTTGACTGCATCCCATCGGGGGTCCCCCGGTGGGCATATGCCTCCATTTGAGCTTGGTTAGGTCATAGGTACATGTGGAAACAAGGATCATCCCATATGATCTCAAGTTTCTCTCTCCGGTTCAACTCCGAGGAGTTCCCCCCATACATGCATAATCCGCCTAAGTGTAGGAATCCCGCCCTTTTTTCCCGCCCACCCTTTCCCGCTGCTTCTCTCCCGCCCTTTTTTCCCGCCATGATTTCCCGCCAAGTTTTCCCGCCCACCCTTTCCCGCTCATTCTCTCCCGCCAAGTTTTCCCGCCCACCCTTTCCCGCCCATTCTCTCCCGCCAAGTTTTCCCGCCGTTTCAGCCCCTCGTCGGCCTATATATAGCCATGTCTTCTCCACTAACAACACCAGCAACATTTCTCCCCTCATCACTTCTCTCATCCAACAGCACCACAAAATCCTCTGAGCTGAGCTGCCGCTGAGATGGCTCCTCGTCGCCGTAGCAACACGGGCTTCATCGGCGTTCGCCGCGGCCTGCGGGCATTTCGCGGCTGAAATCACCGCCGTGGAACGCGTGTGTGGCTCGGCACCTTCTACACGAAGGAGGTTGCTGCTCGCGCATACGACGTTGGCTTGGAGGTTTGGCCGGCGCGCCACGAAATGAACTTCCGGAGGTCGTCTCTGACTTTAAGCTCGTAGTCTTCTATCGAGCCGCTACTCGCTCACGTGGTGAAGCGCGGCGGCATGTGGCTGGCTGGCCGCGCGATTGATACCACCGAGGCGGACGAGCAGCTTCATGGCAGGCACAGCAGAGACCATCCCGGAGACATCGAGGCAATGCGCGCATTCCGGAAGGACAAGCAGGCGTACAGGAGAGAGAGGAGGGCGGGAAAGCGGCAGCAGGAAGGCCGATTTAAGAGAGTACGCCAAAGGAGAGGCGTCGACATGGTGAGAATGGATGAACGTGGTCGTGGAACCTCACAACCACCGCTTCACAGGACACCCCCGCCGAGGATGAAGATTTCGACTCTCTGATTAATATGTGTGTGTCGAGTCCGTGTGTCTAGCGGGTCATGCGTCGACCCAGTGTTAAGTGCTTTGTTCGTGTGTGGGTGTAGTTTCTTTAAATGTTTGGTTTGTGTGTGGGTCTAGTTCTTTAAGTGTTTCGGTTCGTGTGTGGGTCTAGTACTTTAAGCGCTTTGGTATGTGTGTGGGTGTAGTTATTTAAGTGTTTTGTATCGTGTGTGGGTCTTAAGTTCTTAAATGTATCACTTTTCTCTCCAGTTCACCTCCGAGGGAGTTCCCCTATACATCCAGAATCTGCCTAAGTGTAGGAACCCCCTGTCCGAGAAGCCGACACACCTTGGGGGTATCCTTGGATATAAAACCATCTCAAATCACTTTGTGCATGACATGTGGGCACACACAAGTTTTCCAGCGATTCCGACGCTCCGGTGGTCTATATCTTGGAAAACCCTAGGGCGGGGACCCCATAGATACCCCTATAACTTTCTCCGTGCGAGGGTTACCAATGGACTTTTTATTTGTTTTGCTTTGTTTAGGACATATGTACATGGAAACCATAGGTTGGGCATACTTTACCATAAAATAGCTCCGTTTGAGCCATGGCGGGGGTTTCCACATACAGATCCTGGATTTTACCAAGTGCTAGCCCATTATGCGGAAATCGTCAACGCCGGGTACATCCAAGGCCAAACCTTACATCACACGTGTACATATATGTTAGGGGCAGATGCAAGTTTTCCAACAATTCTGACGCTCCGGTGATCTGTATCTTGGGAAACACTAGGGCGGGGACCCCGTAGCCCTAGGGTTAGGGTTAGGGTTATAGTTAGTGTTAGCAATGTATGTGGAAACCCTAGGGTTAGGGTTAGGGCTAGAGTTAGGTTAGGGTTAGACCCTAGGGTTAGGGTTAGGGTTAGGGAAACCGTAGGGCGGGGACCCCGCGGATCGTCACCCGTGGGACCTACATATGCCATCTACGAATTCTTAAAAAATAGAACCATTTTTTACATAATTCATACTAGTAAATAAATAATAGAAACATAATACAAAGTAATATGAGAGAGAGAGAAAAAAAAATTATATGCCGAGGGTGGCCGTCGGCATAGAGGGGCCATGCCCTATGCCGAGGGTAGCCCTCGGCGTCGTGTGACGCCGTGAGCTAAGGAAGACGGGCGCGGGTGCGAGGGCAGGGATGCCGTGCTACGCCGAGGGCCAGGTTGACGCCGACGGCTGCCCTCGGCGTAGCCACCTCTACGCCGACGGTAAGTCTACGCCGACGGCCGGCGTTCCGAGCTGCCCCGGCGAGGCCGTACGCCGACGGCCCCGATAAAAAGCCCTCGGCGTAGACTCTGGCCGTCGGCGTATGGCTCCATTCCTGTAGTGAAACTAGCGACTTTCTTCTCATGGATGCAAGAAATCATTTCGTGAGCAACCAAACTGACACTTAGTATATAAATCTAAGCACTTGTATTTCAAACGGGAAAGTAGCACACATTTGTAAGCTAATGGTCGGAATTTAATTCGTGTTTTCATCCACCATGTATGTTCAGAAAAGCTACTGGCTGTCGGATGTCGAGAATAAAATCGCTACAAAGCAGCTGCCGACAAAAAAAAATCGTGGTATAGACAAAAAATCATAGAAAAAAAAACAGGTTGAGGACAAACACTTCCCAGCTTAAGACGTTTAAAGCGACAAGGTTGTATCATGGTACATCCCGCTGTATAAAATTTGAGTGCTGAATAGAGGGTACTTGAAGAGCTAAATGATTTAAAAGAATCTGTCTGATCCTACATGTGCTCCCAAAAGTGGGTGATTAACGCAACACTATCTCACTAATGTAGGGAAAGATCGAGTACAGGCAAATCCCAACCAATTCATATGGTGTAAAGATCCTTGGGCATATATGGAAAGCAAAAGCAGTGCACCATATAAAATGGCAAATGAAAGATACATTTTGCATTCTTTGCTCCCCAACCAAGTTCTTTAATTACTCTCTGGTGCTTCACTTTACGAAATATATAGTATAAGTAGTTTTCAAGCAGCCCCGGTAAAGGGCATCTCTGCCTCTATGTCCCCTGCCAGCCTCGCAGCCAACCTACAAAAATCACTTTAATAGTCTAATGGCTATCATTTTCGCTCTTTTTTGTTGTCATGATAAAGCACCATTATATTCTAGTACCATCATATATATAGCATGTCATTAGCATAATATTCAACTCACATCTCAAAATGTTCCGCGTTTGCATGCAGGGATGATTGTCAAACAAATGCCTCGAATGTAGCAGGGAGGCCGAAAGAAACATCTCACGGGGTTGTAGTATATGATGCTCCATTTGAGTGGAGTTGCAGCAAAGGATATGTTATGTTCTTCCCGCCGTTGCTGCTGCTGCTGTCCCTGTCCTTCAGTTTCTCGTTACGCTCTTGAGCTTTTCCGATCCTGCTCAAACAAATCAGGACCTAGGAGAAAGTGGTAATCGTTAGTTAAACATGGCAACGCACTTGACAACTTGTCAAAGCTTCACATGTGAGTCGTCACTTGTGCGTTAATTATTTCCTAGCACATTTATCACTGTTCATTTCTGAGAGAAGCAGATCGCGGCGTTGAGCAAGTGGCGGTACGTGCATTTGTATGTATACACTGACATCGGTGTAGTGCATCTGCAGATATAGTATTTAATCAGAGACCAACTCTATCGTCTTTGACGATCGTAACGACGGCGACATGCTCACGGGTCCAATTGGTCATGTCTGAATATTACGATTAACCAAAATTTAGTTTGATCTTGCGTACGTGAGCGACGATTCCTGTGGTTCGAGCATAGCAAAGGCTACATTCGTTGCATGCTGGCTCAAGCAAAGCACTCGCACCGCGATTCTTCTTCCTGGCATAGACAGAGTTTTCGCCATGGATCTACTGCATAACGACCAGCATGGAAAGTAACGAATCGTCGAGCGGAAAGGAGATGGCCGGGCTCAATGCATACGTGGTGGTGCCCCTGATCTTTTCATTCTCGGCACGATCTAATGGCTCTCGTCCTGTCAATATGATTGTGCTGGGCTTGATTTCGCCGTCGGGCCTTCCAGGTGGCGAGCTCGGCAGCGGTTGGTTCAGAAGCTGCATCGAGTAGATAGGGACCTGAAACTTGTCCCGTCAACCATCACGGAGAAGAAAGAGAAGAAGGCTCCAATGGCGCGGTGGGGCTCACTGCAGATCATCGCGGAGGTTGCCTGGTCGTAGGCGACCATGTGCGCTAAAGCTCAGGTAGGCCACGGCGGAGAAGAAACCAACACATGGCGCGACCTCGTTGGACGCGCGAAACGTCCCGTCATGGTTTGTTTCTTGCCTTTTTGCCAGGGGAAGCTTGTGGGGATAGTCATCCTCGGCATCATGATGCCCTTGATCGATTATGGTTTTTTTTGTTGTTGTTGTGATATAAATTGTTCCGTCGAGGAAGATCTTGGCTGGATAGAGGGTCGGTCTTCCGATCCAGTCCGACCTAATCGGCCATGGTGAACATCTCATCTAGGGCCACTTTGCAAATCCAAGCATCCTCGTGGACGGCTTTGTTGACATTCCATTTCTTCCTCTTGAATTTAGCAAATATGAGGGAAAAAAATTCCTTTTAGCTTTAGACAGTCGAGCCATGGGGCCTCCTATAAATGTGTCTTTTTACCCTACCCGATGGTGATGCAGGTGGAGACATAGAACAACTTCATATCTAAGATTAAGCACATGTTGCTCATTCCCACAAATTTTTTGTTGGGTCTTTCCATCCAAGCCATGATATGGTCACCGCAAACGAAGGGCCCTTGCGAATTTTTCAATGCATATGCTCCAAGACCACATAGATTTTTGGGATGGAAAACCCTAGCCCAATTTACTTTGCATTGCCCGCCGGCTTTCTTGTACTCCGTACTTCGTAGATAAAAGCAAGGCCCTTTCCAACTTTTTGATGTTTTCGATTGTTCCTAGGTGTAGAAGGAGATGCAATGCTCGATGTATTGATCGGATGCATATGGCGGTACATATATAGGCCACGTCCTCGACTATACAAGGAAGGAGGCGGGTCCAATAGTAAATACAAGGATATGTATCGCTATACAATAACTACAGAGGATACACATCCAGATATACAAGATATGTATCTCAACACCCCCCCGCAGTCGAAGCGTCGCCTGGTCGAACGCATAGACTGGACCGGAACTCCTCAAAAGATGTGCCGTAGGGAGACCCTTGGTCATGATATCCGCAAATTGTTGGGAGGTGGGCACATGAAGTACTCGAATGTGTCCAAGCGCCACCTGTTCCCGAACAAAGTGGATGTCCAGCTCAATATGCTTGGTGCGACGATGGTGAACCGGGTTGGCGGAGAGGTAGACGGCGGAGACATTGTCGCAGTAGACCACGGTGGCTTTGGCGACGGGACATGAGAGCTCAACGAGGAGTTGCCGCGGCCAGGAGACCTCAGCAACCGCGTTAGCAACAGCCCGGTACTCTGCTTCGGCGCTGGAGCGAGATACCGTGGGCTGTCGCTTAGACGACCAGGAGATGAGCGAAGGGCCGAAGTAGACGCAGTAGCCAGACGTGGAGCGACGCGTGTCGGGCAGCCTGCCCAATCGGCGTCCGAGTAGGCGACGATGTCCGTGGCGGTGGAGGCGTGGAGAGAGAGACCGAAGTCCATGGTACCACGAATGTAGCGGAGGATCCGCTTGACCGCAGCCCAATGAGGATCCCGCGGAGCGTGCATGTGAAGGCACACCTGCTGAATAGCATACTGCAGCTCGGGGCGAGTCAGGGTGAGGTACTGCAGGGCACCGACGATGGAGCGGTAAGAGGACGCGTCCGTGGCCAAGGAACCGTCTGTGGCGGAGAGCTTGGACTTCGTGTCGACAGGCGTGGCCGCGGGTTTGCAATTAAGCATACCGGCGCGGTCCAGGAGCTCATGGGCGTACTTGCGCTGATGAAGGAAGAAGCCGTCGGTGCGACGGACGACCTCGATGCCGAGGAAGTAGTGCAGAGGCCCCAAGTCCTTGAGGGCAAACTCAGCGCGAAGACGGGCGGTGAGCTGGCGCAGTAGGTCCGTGGAGCTGGCCGTTAAGATGATGTCGTCGACGTAGAGCAGCAGGTACGCGGTGGTGGCGCCGTTGTTGTACACGAACAGCGATGCATCGGAGCGGGTGGAGCGGAAGCCGAGTTGGTGAAGAAACGCTGCGATGCGCTGGTACCAGGCGCGTGGGGCCTGCTTGAGCCCGTATAACGAGCGCGAGAGCAGGCACACATGGTCGGGGTGGGCGCTGTCGATGAAACCCGTGGGCTGCTGGCAGAAGACCTGCTCCTCGAGATGGCCGTGAAGGAAGGCGTTGGAGACGTCCATCTGGTGCACGGGCCATGCACGGGAGACCGCGAGCTGAAGAACGGTGCGGATCGTCCCGGGCTTGACAACCGGGGCGAAGGTGTCGGTGAAGTCGACGCCGGCGCGCTGGCGAAAACCACGAACCACCCACCGCGCCTTGTGGCGGTCGAGGGTACCGTCCGAATGGAACTTGTGCTTGAAGACCCACTTCCTGGTGATGACGTTGGCGTGAGGGGGCGGGGAACAAGCGTCCATGTCTGGTTCCGCTGCAGGGCGTCGAACTCATCATGCATGGCCGCAAACCACTGCGGGTCGCGGAGAGCAGCCCGGGCGAGTGGGCATAGGCGGGCCGCGCACGTGAAGCCGCTGAAGTCGCACGCGGGGTGCGCACGCAGACTCGGCCCGAGGGGCACCGCGTGCTCGGGACGCGGACTCCCGGACGGGCGCGTGAGGGGCCCGCCGCCGGCGGCGAGGAGAGGCGGAGGCGGGGCCGGAGGCGAGGCACGCCCGAGCTGGGGCTCGAGGGCGACGCGGCCGAGGGCGCAGATGACACGACGGTGCCCGAGGCAGCGTTCGAGGGCGGCGGGCAGAGTCGAGGGCGGGCGGCGGCGCGCGTGGCGGCGGGGCTCGAGGGCGCCACGTGTGAGCCCGAGGCAGTGGCTCGAGGGCGTCACTAAGGCGCGTAGCCTGTAGAGAGGGAGCGGAGTTGCTGCCGCAGCTAGGACCTCCACCAAGGTAGATTGCGACGCCCGCGTGACCGTCAATCACGGGAGGAGAAGTCCTCACATGTTCCTGTGCAAAGGGAAAACAGTTGCTCATCAAAGTACACGTGCCGGGATGTGATGACGCGGTGAGAGACCGGATCATAGCAACGGTAGCCTTCTTGTGTTAGCCGGGTAACCGAGAAAAACACACGGAATGGACGAGGTGCGAGGTTATGAGGGGTGGTGGCAGCGGTGGCTAGGGAAACAACGACAACCAAAAATGCGGAGACCGTCGTATGAGGGGGTGAGCCGAACAAGAGGTTATGTGGTGTGTAATTCCCAGCGAGGGCGACACGGCGTAGGTTGACTAGGGAGGGTGGCGGTAGAGAGGCGGCCCGACCAGAACCGGGGGCAAGGGGGCGTGGAACAAGAGGGAGACGACGCACGGCTAAGGGTGCGAGGGACGCGCTCGGTGCGGCTGCTCTGGCCGGGAGGTGGCGGGCGTTAGGCGGAAGATGGTGTCGTGGGTGGAGGGGAGGGTGCGGATGGTGGTGTTGGGTTTAACCCCTTGCCGTTGTCAGCTTGGAGGGCGAGGATGGGACGACCGAACTGTGTAGACACATAAGAATAAAAGGCGGTGAGTGTTGAAGCGACATCAGATTTCTTACGAAGAGGAAAAGTCCAGACAAAGTGAGAAAAATCATCGAGAATAACAAGATAATAAAGAAAACCAAAATGACTCGGTATAGGGGACGTCCATACATCACTATGAAGTAATTAAAAAGGAAAAGATGCAACTGTGGATGAAGCACTAAAGGGGAGCCGAACATGTTTGCCTAGTCGGCAGGCATCACATGAGTGAGCTGCCATTTTATTACATGAAAATGAAAAGCCTCTCATTATTTGGCGGAGCGAGGTGGAGCTGGGATGGCTAAGACGAGCGTGCCAAAGGTCGACGCCGGTGGAGAGCGCCCGAGGTGCAGCCGTGAGTGGAGGGAGACGACTGAACGGGGTACAGGTCACCGGGACTCTCACAGCGGTGCAAAACCAGGTACGGGCGTCCTTTACAGAAAAACCAAACTCGTCAAATTCCACGGTTACAGAGTTATCGCGAGAAAGAGTTTTGACGGAAACTAAATTCTGAACAAGATGTGGTGAAACTAAGACATTATTAAGAGACAATGGTGTGGAATTAGAAGGAAAAGGAGTGGAGCCAATATGAGAGATGGGAAGACCAGCACCGTTACCGACGATGATGCGAGAGGAAGTGGATGTCGGAGATGAAGTGGAAAGGTTACCCGGGTGAGCAGCCATGTGTGCGGAGGCTCCGGTGTCCATGAACCCGTCGCCACCGCCAGAGTAAGCGCCCGGCGAGGGGGCGTGCTGAAGGGCGGTGTACAGCGCGGGGTCCCAGTGGGCCGCCGGGGCCTGCGGCATCATGCCGCCGTAGACGGGAGCGTAGGGCAGGCCGGCGGGAGCCTACGGTGGCGCGGCGAGGAAGGCCTGGTGCGTCGCCGGACGAGGGCCGACGGTGCCGGGGACGGGGGCGCGGAACGGGCATGGTGTAGGCGTGCACGACCCCCGTCCAAGGGTTGTGTCCGCCCGCCCACGGCGGAGTGGGGTGTGAGTACCCGGGGCGCGGACCGACGATGCCAGGGCCCCGTTGTGGCCACCGCCACGGCCACCACCACGGCCACGGCGACGGCCGCGGCCACCGCCCCCTCCTCCTTGGTGTTGTTGCGGCTGAGGCGCAGGTTGTGGAGGGGCGGGGGTGGGCGCCGGTGGAGCTCCTCATGAGGAAGAACGCTGTTGCCGCTTGCCCATAGAGCGGTGTGAACCGCCCGGGTGCGCACACCCTTCAGCCGGCGTTCCTCCAGCCGGAGGTAGTCGACCGCCCGATCGAACGTAGGGTTGGTCATGAGGGTGAGGTTGGAGGCGGCGTTGCCGAGGTCCTCGCTGAGGCCGGCGGTGAGGGTGGAGAGGAGGAGCTCGTCGCCAATCCGGAACCCAAGGTCCTGGAGCTCGTCGGAGATTGCCTTGAGGCGCAGGCAGTAGGCGTCCAAGGTTTGATCACCCTGGGGTGCCGAAGAATTCCTGCTGCAAAAAGAAAACACGTTGGAGCTTGTTATTGGTGAAGAGGCCGTTGATATTTCCCCACACCGTGCGGATCATCGCCTTCCCGAACGATGGTCTTGAAGATGTCCGGCGAATCGGTGAGGATTTCCTTTGCTGATGATGGTGGCGGCGATGGCCGGGCCTGGGCCGAAGGCCGGCAGGGCGAGGAGGCGGTGCTGCCGATGTGATCGCGCAGGCTGTACCCAAGGAAGAGGAGGTAGAAGCACGTCTTCTGTGCGAGGTAGTTGGCGTGTGGACAGCTTGA